>CM049850.1:21144300-23544300 GCA_027422415.1 Schizothorax lantsangensis
TTTTTTTTAAATAAGAATTAAAATAATAAATTTCTTGAAAAGAACTCTTTAAATGGTTTATTATTATTATTATTATGCTTTTTATACGTTTAAAAAAAACTTTACTTATTAATATTTGAAAATAGGTTATGTGGTACAACAAACATGCATGAATATGCAAAAAAAACAGGAAATGGTATTATAGAGGATTTTTAATATTTTTAAGGATTTTTAAGGATATTTAATAATTATATTAATTATCATACCAAGGAAACTAATCATAATAGTAATGATAATAGTTGTTTTTGTTATTGTTAAATCGTTATAATTGTTGTTATTAAATAGTTTATTAATTATTATATTAAATATGTTACATATTAAATAATAATGATTATTTTTTCCTTTATTGTGAACATCCACAATGACTGTGTGCATATGTTGTGTTCTCTCTATCTATCTATCTATCTCTCTATCTATCTATCTATCTATCTATCTATCTATCTATCTATCTATCTGTCTGTCTGTCTGTCTGTCTGTCTGTCTGTCTGTCTGTCTCTGTCTGTCTGTCTCTATCTCTCTCTGTCTATAGATATAGATATACACACTGTATGTGCTTTTTCTCCACAGGCGGCCCGTGTGAAGCTGGCGGTTTTGCCCATGGCGGGTGCAGTGGTGGGGGGAGTGCTAGGGGGGCCACTGGGACTCTTAGCAGGATTTAAAGTGGCGGGGGTCGCCGCTGCCATGGGGGGTGGACTGCTTGGTTTCGCCGGGGGCAACCTGATCCAACGGAAGAGGAAAGAAAGAATCGACCTGCAGCTACAACAGCTTAAGAGCAGCAACAACAGTAAGAACGACACTCAGTGACACACTCGAGCACATTTGTTTTTGTAGAGGAGGCCACGAGACGACGGAGTTGCCGACCCACGCGCGTTCTGAAATAAACACCAGACGCTCAACGTACATAAAACAACCACAACTGCAGAATAACTCCTACACGCAGTGCAAACATGCACAAGTGGACCTGCTAATTTTCCTTTTGCCTTAATTCATCATTCATTTTTATGCCAAAGCAAACAAGGCCTTATTCTATCATCTGACGTGCTGCCGAACAGCTGATTGACCTTTGTAGCAGTAATGTGACTGTAGGTGTTAGAGGTGGTTAACGATTATAGGTGATTGTTGTATGAACTATATAACAGTAAGATTTGTTAGTAGGTGACACGGTTCTGTTTACTACAGTTTTGTAGGTTTTGTTGTGGTAAAATTGCAGGATTCTTGCAGAATTTAATGCTAAACACTTAAAATGCCCCTAAGTGGTATTGTAACTGATGCATTTCTTTTAAAATTTGTTCATGGGTTATGAGTAGATATAAATGAAACATTGAATCTATGTAAAATACTTTATAAGGTTTATATGTATCACAGATATAAGAATGGAGGCAATGCACAGTAGTGAGAAACTCAGCACACTATGAATAAACAATTAATACACATCATCAATGACAAATTATGCCGTTAAAATTATGATAGAGTTTCCATATTCTGTGGAGCCCATGAATGCTTGTTTTGCCTTAACTTTTGATAAAAGAGTACATATATAAATATACATACACTGCCCTCCAAAAGTTTGGAAACACCCCTGGCAAAGTGTGGTTTTGGACGATATCAGCATAATCCTTATCATTTTTTGGTGCAAATACTGTACATTAAAGTAACTTGACATTATCATTGAAGACCAGCAATAATAATTTTCATTTTGATTACATAATAATGGCAATATATACATGTCAAAGTCAGACATGCCCCTTTGCCAGCTGTGATGCCTGGTTACTGGCCTTGGCCCAGGTTTTTAAAAGATGTTTGGGTCAGCACACCTTAATAGCTTCAACAATTGATTGTCAATTAAGTTTAGAATACAATGAACCAATTAGAACACAATTTAGGTCAGATAGTTTACAAATATTAAATTTAAAATACGTTTTTTCTATGTATAAACTGTTTATGTAATAAAATATGTTTTTGTAGTTTGTGTTGTCCCTTATCAGTGCAAAATTATCACAAATTAAAAAGAATTCATGCCAATATTGTCCAAAACCCCACTTCTAGGGCGTTTCCAAACTTTTGGAGGGCAGTGTACATACATATACATATATATATATATATATATATAAACAGAATTGATCCTTATGGCAATAGTTACAGCATAAGGCTTATAACTGTACATATACAAGACAAGTTAAATTATAATTGCTCATCGAAGAGGAGAATTGGTTTCTTGGGTAATAGCTGTAATTGTGGAAATACCAATGCTTCCTGTATGATTTCTGATTATCTTTTGTGTTTTTCCTAGTAGTTAACACATCTGATCAAGATGTTTCTGAAAAACAATGCTCAGGTTTAGATAAAACATCCTTTTCAACTGGGTTTGCCCAGGCTGCTCGTGTATTTCATGTGTCATTCTGTGTTGCTGGGGAGGCTGATAGATTTAGGTGAGGTTTCCCTGTAATGCTTTGATAACACAAGCCACAGAGAGGCAAATCTAATACTGAAATCAATGCGCTGTGAGACCTCCTTCAGCACAAACAACATTTGAATGTTATTTGATTACGGTCCCGAAGGGCCAGCAGAAAAGAACAATAACCTTTTATGGTTTATCCACCCCTTATTTTAGTTTCCCATGTCAAAAATAGAGAAAAAAAAATTGTCTGTTATCAAACACTCATTCTTGGTCCTTTTGCAGTTCTGATTCACACAAAAAGGTCTATAGGAACTACAACATACACTTTATCAAAGGATTCAGTGGCAGTTATTTAAAAACCAACTTCTCATTTTAAAAAAACAAAGTTAAATCTGAATGTTTTTGTCCTGACTTCTGCTACCCCCGGTCTCACGCGTTGTTTTTTGGGGTGAGCAGGGGCATCCCCTCGCAAACACGGAGCCAGGTCTGAGACGCACACTGGCCCCCACGCCTTCCTCATAACATAACACACTGGACTTCCCCTACGAAGGGGCGTATGAACGTCTCCAAGAGCACATGCAAGCCACCCGGTGCGTGATGCACGAGTAAGATAGCCCGAGTGCTGAGCTCTGCATGTGTTCGGAGGGAAAGTCCCATGTGACTGACCTGCACACAGCCGAGTGGCAGACACGTTGCACTTTCCACATTCTGTGCGAACACGCTCGCACACTCAAATGGAAAATACAGCAGGCCATCTGTGGTGCTCTGTGATGTAATCTCCATAGGTGTCGTGATGTCATGGGTTCCTGCTGTGGGCGGGAAGGTGTTTCATGACATCAGAGACCCTTTTTCTTGTGTCTCCTTTAAACACCCACTTCAGATCATTTCCATTTTACTATAAAGACATAGCTAAAGATAAAAGTCTTCTTTGATGTCTGAAGATAAGGATGGTGGAGGAGAAACCGTAGTCACTTTAGGGCAGCTTCCCTAGAAGTTTATAGTTAGAAATAGTTGTAAATATTTCATGAAAATATTGTGCAAAGACAGCGCCAAGAGTTTGTACAGTCATTTGAATATTCTCCATATTCAAAGCTGTTTCCCCCACACTTTTAATAACCAACTTGTGGCCTAAATATCTGTCTGCTCTTATTAAAAAAGTACTTTAAACATTAAACTAAATGTATAACATTTCGAGGCAAATTACTGAGCAGGTTATTAGGATAGATAACATTTTAAAGGGATAGTTCACCCAAAAATGAAAATTCTGTCATCTTGTACTCGCCCTCTTGTTGTTCCAAACCCTGTACGACTTTCTTTCTGTCAAACACACAAGACAATACTTTCAACACTTTTTGTCCTTTGAATAAAACCAATAACAGTGGATCCAAAAAGTGGATTTTATGTTTCACAGGAAAAAGTAATTCACACAGGTTTTGAACACATTAGTAAATTGATGAAATAATTTTCATTTTTGGGTGAACTGTCACTTAAATTATATCATATTTGACAGAAATCTAAGCTGGTTGAGTAGCTTTGGTCACTGAAAACTGAATGTACCCGCATTTTAACTGGACAACAGTGTTTAGTACTATTTATTTATAGTTTTTATTCATATTTTGAGGTTTATTTTATATTTTCAGTTTTTATTTTTTGTAATTTAGTTTTGTGCTGTTGTCATTTTCATTAATTGAATTATATATATATATATATATATATATAATCTTTATTTTTTATTTCTTTTAGTAATTTTAGTACTTACTGTAAGTGTAAACTTATTACAGAGTATTTCAGTTCATTTCTAATTCAGATTTACTTTTTTTTTTTTTTTTAAGTTTTTCATCTAATATTTATATTTGATTTCAGCTTTATTTCAATTACAAAAAGTAATTTTAATACTTTTAGTTAACAATAACAGCACTGATGGACTGTAGGTCATTTTCAATAATTTCATCCAAAAAATGTAATCACTTTATTTGTCAAAGAAGCCACTTATGAATGACAATAATTCTTCAAAGTCTTTGAATCACAGCCTCAATCGTAGTTGCTTATAATTAAAGAAGCAGATGTTGCTGCATGCACTGTTTAAGAGGGTCTGTGAGCCCTGTCAGTGGCATTTGGATGATGGTGCTGCCCCCAAACTCTCAGCAAAAAAAAATAATGTTCCTTCTTGTCGCTAATACAGTAAGGCACTAATATGGCCCCTTAAGGGGTTGATAAGGTACAAAGATGTACCTTTAAGGATACCGCCCTAGTGACAAGCTGTAACTGTCTTAATGTTTAATTTTTACAGTACATTGAGAACATCACCACTTGTTGACTTTGGGACATACATAGTTTCATTACATCGTAAGATCAAATGACTATTGACAAATCTTAAGAAAACATGACTGATTAAATAAGGCATTTTTGAGCAATTACATCCTTTGTGCAACCTTAGGCTCACTTTCTTGATGTTATCTTAAACCTAAAAACCTTTTTTTAATCTCAGTTTAGTCATCTGAGTCTGCCACAGTAGAAGGGGTAGCCCAATGTTGGTGGGCAGATGAAGTGCTCACAAGGCATTATTTTGTCTTTATGACATTGCTCCCCAACTTTAGATCATCAAAACAGGACATTTGGATTAAAATGCACAATCTTTTAGGTCCCACACCTTTAAAGTGATAGTATGTACAACAATAAAAAATTCTGAGTGAATCGTTAATCACCCTTGTGTTATTCCAAACTTACTTTCTTCTGTGGAATGAAAAATATATTTTGAAGAATGTTGGTAACCAAACAATTTTGGTTCTATTGACTTCCGATGTACAGACAAACAGAAATCAGTGGGAACTGACTCTGTTTGGTTACCATCATTCCTCAAATTATCGTTGTTACACAGATAAAAGAGAATCATACAACTTTGGAACAGCATGATGGTGACAATATACTTTTTTTGGTGGACTGTCCCGAACCTTGTATACTTAACTTGATACTGATTGGGATTATCTTTTAAAATAAGATGACAACTTTTTTATCTTACATTTTTATGCAATATCTTTTAATGTACAGATGTAATGTGACCTAGTAAGTGCAAAAGTAAAAAAAAAAAAGTGACACGTTTAATGAAACACAGACAACATAGAATCTTGTAAAATGTTTTTTTAATTTACTTTTCTTTTTTTGGTTTCCTTGTCCCCTCTGAGATGACAGATTTACAAATAATCCCCCCCCACATAAACCCCCCCCCCCCCCCCCACATAACCCCGCCCCTGACCACTCCCCCTGGTGGAATGGGATGATATGAGACTAGCGAGTCTGGATCTTAGCGAGCGTGAATTTAAACAAGTCTGGAACGGTACAGTACATTAATACAAACTAATAAGCACATGTAACATACATGTGCAGACACGCGCGCACACACATACACACACACACACACACACACACCCTGGGCACGCTCTGTTGAGGACTGGAGTGAAATACGACAGGTTGACTGCAGGTTTGTTCTTTTTTCCCCCCATGATTCCACTTGCTCGCACTTAAGATCCATAATAAACTCAATTTGCTTTCCAACAAAGAGGACCACCAATGTACCAATGTTTTTTTTTCTACAAAAAAGGGACTTGGGGAGACAAAAACGTAGGGCGAAATAAAAAAAAAAGAAAAGAAAAAAAAAATCTTTATTAATTTAGACAAGACCCACAGAGCACAAACATATTTACAAGCTCCAAAAACAAAAGTAAAAACGCTCCTCTTCATTCCCCACCCCAAAAAAGCTCAGGGGTTCACCTTCTCACTTTTTTTTTTATCTAAAATAAAAATTATGAAAATAGACGTTGCGCAGGCAGCGGCAGTGCCGGGTGGGCACCAGCTGTCTGCTGGGTTCTGGGTTGGGTCTCGATGTGGTTGTGACATCACAGCTCGTCCCGGTCCCTGAGGATGGTGTAGCGCGTCTCACTGGGGGCCAATTTCTGGAAGGAACTCTCTGGGGGATTACTGGCCACCTCTCTATTCTCCTCCTGCTGGAACACACACACAAACAGGCGAATAAATAACCACAAATCACCTGGATCTGTAAAGTGTCCGTTTACACAGTCATTATTTTGAGAAGCACAGCTAGATGGATGTGTTCCTGTCAACAGATCGCTCTGCACCGAGGCCACTGGGTTCATTCTGCTGCATCTCCATTCAAATGTCAGCACGTGCGTTTCATTCAGTCATATTCTTAATTAATGTATGCCTGCATTAATTAGTCTAGATGAACACGGTCTTTTCAGAGATTTGGATCAGGAAGTGTGCTGAACTCACAACCTGAGTAAAGTGCCTGTCATAATGGGGTACTTTAATCAGCCGAAAAGTGGACAACACTGATTTTGAGCAAAATGTCATCTCGATATGTACAGGCCAAAGAGAAGCTGATTAACTAATATCGCATAACGATGCGCTGTTATGTGCAATCTGTAATTTGTTAATAATGGAATGTGAAATTACAAGCATTGATACTAAAAGTGTAGTTTTACACACTACTATTCAAAAATTTGAGGTCAGTATTTTTTTAAAATTAACAACTATAATAAGTTTATATATATAGCACCTTTCCATAGCTCAAGGATGCTTAAATTAATGCTTTTATTCAGCAAGGATGCATTAAATTGATCTAAAGTGATGAAAAGTACTTTACATTGTTACAAATATTTTCTATTTCATATAAATGTTGTTCTTTTGAACCTTCAATTTATTGAAGAATCCTAAAGAAATGTATATAAGAAATGTTTCTTGAGCACCAAATCAGCATATTAAAATAATTTCTGAAGGATTATTTGACACTGAAGACTGGAGTAATGATTGCTGAAAATTCAGCTTTACCCATCACAGGAATAAATATTTTAAAGTATAATAAAATAGAAAACAGTTATGAATTGTTAAAATATTTTTGTTACTTGGTGATCATAAGAGACTTGTTTACTTGAATACTCAACAGGTCATCACTTGTATTGTGTTTGAAGATAGCGTGTCAACTAGTTGGACTTAAAAAAAAAAAACATCTTGTTAGGAAGATTAATGAAAGATAAATTAAGTGTTCATTAATTAATGTATGAGTGGCAGGAGAAAATGTCTTAAAAAAGCCTAAATTATTGTGTGCATAAAAAGGAATTTAAACTGAATTAGTATTAAATAAAAATAAAATAACTTCAAAAATACTAATATATATATATAGTGCTGTCAATTGATTACATTTTTAACTAATCACATTTTTTTCTGAAATTAATCGTGATTAATATCACCTAACATTAAAGTTGTAATAAATACTTTTTATGCAATAATTTCACATGCAATCTTCAAGTTAATGTACAAACAATATAAAGACAGTATATTTGTTTAGTGACATCTTTTTTATGTCTGAAGGAGAGTATCACTGATACCAATACTGATGTCTCTATGAAATTGACCATTGATTATAGCTATTCAACATTAAAGTATAAATGAGAGCTATCAATTTTAACATTTATTAGACTTTAAAAATAACTTTTAATTTAACTTAAAATAATCTTCACATAAACCCATTATAATAAATGTAATATTTAGCTACCTGTGCCCTTCAGCAAGTAGGAAATATATAATATATTGAATAAAGTTATCAAACACTAAATTCTAAATTAAATATAGATGATTCCTTAAAGCTATTGAATTCCTTTTTTCTTTTGTTCTTTGATTAACAGACATCACAGCAGCTGGTTATTCAGTTTTTTTTGGCTGCTATTTCTTTAAGAGCCGCTGCTGAACATGACACTGATCTGACAGGCATTGTGTTTTCTCACAACCTTTTATATATAATTGCGCTTTAATATGAAATTATATACAGCGTGCCGCCGCATTTGTGCATGCTATTGAAGAGCGCGTGTTACAAGCACAATATAACGGCTGACAGGACAGGAAAATTAGTTTTTGCTGACATATGACCTGACAACATCTCATCTGACCGCAGTTCACTGTTGTTCTACTGAAGCTTCTCGTCACCTGTACCTTTCCATGCTCGTTTGACTATCGTCTGGCACTGAGGTGAAGTGGCGTGCACGTCTAAAAAGTCTCCCATTTGATGTGGTCGTAAAAACATTCTGCGCGTCTAAATAAACCCTGCATTAATTGCGTTAAATATTTTTAACGCCGTTAAACTGGAAAAATGTTGACAGTGGAAAAATGTGATAAAGGCACACAATTACAGTGTCCATGATTGTTAACTACCGTCGCGACCAAGATTTGTGCCTAATTTGATTACAAACTGAAAAAGCATTTTAAAAATTATGGCAGGTCCAACTCAAATCACTCTTATAAATGAAAAGCAATCCCATGCAGAAGCTGTGGTGAACTCTGACCTGTCCTGGAGTGCTGTCTGTGGGGTCTGGGCCGTGATGGAACTCTCTGTGCAACTTTCCTGAGTGCAGGTCCAAAACAAACTGCCTCAGCTTTCCTGGAATCCTGTTCATACACACAAGTCATCATAAAACAGTCCAAAAAACAAACAACAACACGAGCAGCATCATTGATTTAATGAGTGAACAGATAAGACCCAGAGAGAGCCGACAGTCTCCAAAACCACAGCATTTTAACAAGATAATGACATCATCTGTACTGCCCCAGACGCCACCGACCCCCTGGACAATCAGCTGTATCAAAGACTGACAAGAGGCAGGCTGATAAGGCCCTTATTGGCTAATAGGATATACAGAGTGCTTAATAAAATAAGGCATGCGCTGAATTATGATGCTTTCTGTCATATACGGCCTCTGGTGTCATAAATAATTATAATGCTGTAATAAAGTAGTAATAACAGTTATAAACCTATGAAAACTAAGCTACTATGTTCACACACATTACAGCTATCAGTCAGGTGTTGCTAAATTAATTAGCGCAACTGGCTGAGAGATGAAGCCCAAAGCCCGTTCTCTATCACTCTCTCAGTGTGTTGCTGTGGGCAACGTCTACAATCGTTGTTTAATGGGTCGGTGTCTGGAACAATAGATAACCTGCAGAGAGGAGGCTGAAGGAATCACTGCAATAAATACACATGGACAAGTCCAATACTTACGCAAGGTCGCTGAATTCTGGGAAGACATACATGTGGCGGAAACTATCGATGGCAATTACAGGACATTCAGCAGGGGTCTTCTGAATATGCAGCAGAGGGTGCCGGAACTTATCACAATCGGCATGAAGAAAATTTATAGAGCCTGAGAGAAAAGGTAAATTTAGATGTGTTGTAGATACTGACTGTGTCTAAACATCATTTTTGGCAATCAAAACTGCATTTGCATCAGGGATGTGAAAAAAAAAACGCATTTTCAAAACCGACTAGTTGGTGGGTTAATTAATCAATTTAATAATACATTACGATTAATTTATTAGTCAATCTTAATGGGTTAGTTCACCCAAAAATGAAAATTCTGTCTGAAAATCAATTACTCACCCTCATGTCATTCCAAACCCGGAAGACCTTTGTTCATCTTTGAAACACAAATTAACATATTTTTGGTAAAATCTGAGAGCTTTCTGACCCTGCATAGACAGCAACACAACTTCCACTTTCAAGGCCCAGAAATGTAGCAAGGACATTGTTAAAATAGTCCATGTGCCATCAGTGGTTCAACCATAATTTTATGAAGCTACGAGAATACTTTTTACTTTTACTTATTTTTGTTTTCTTCGGATGTCACATGGAGTATTTTAACAATGTCCTTACTACGTTTCTGGGCCTTGAACGTGGTAGTTCCGTTGCTGTCTATGCAAGGTCAGAAAGCTCTCGGATTTCATCAAAAATACCTTAATTTGTGTTCTGAAGATGAACGAAGGTCTTACGTGTTTGGAATGACTTGAGGGTGAGTAATTTTCATTATTGGATTAACTATCCCTTTAAAGGGATTCACTGTTATGCCATCCCAGATGTACATGACTCTTTCTTCAACTGAACACAAATATTTGTATAAAAATAATCAATTTCTATATTTCACATAATGGAATTGTACATGACCTTCGAAGCTGATGCCTTAAAAAAACACACAAAACAAACAGCAGTAATCCATACGTGATGAATCAATGGTTTTTGAAGTGAAATAAAAGGGTGTGTTTTTAAACTATAAACCATCACTACCGGTCAACTATCTTAAGAGTGTTCACATGATGTAAACAACGTTGCATTGTGAAAGTGTTGGTCCTATATGCTTCTCTGTCACTTTCACAACAAGCTTACATCATGCTTCACAACATACTGTGGTTATGTCAAGCGAACAGACTTTTGACAGTTGCCCAGAAACCATAGATTATGGTTTAAAAAGGTCCCACACACTTGCATTATATAGGCTTACAATACTTTTGGGAGAGGCAGCCCTGAACTCAGTACTATAGGGAACTCAGTTCTAGGAACTAGCCAGCATGGTGGTTCCTAGAGAACCAATTTCCCCCTCGGGCCGTTTTCCTGGTTGCATTCACACTGGCAGTCATGACCTAATGGTTAGAGAGTCAGACTTGTAACTCAAAGGTAGAGGGTTCGAGTAAACTGTTGAATGGAGGATGCTGTGATCAGAGCTGTTTTTGTTGTGTGTCTTGGGTTTTGTGATAATCATGGAGATGGAATGTAAACGCACAATTTACACAATTGAAAGAGCATGCAAATCTGACTAAATCTCCTATGACAACTTGCAGTGTAACATATCATTGAGGCTGAGAAAAGAGCGCAATGCTACAGACAACAGGTAGCTAAATGCCATTATCGGCATTTCCCATGTTCGTGGAGTAAATATTTTTAAAAAGGCTGGGGTGTTTCATATGAGTTTGGCCAATCATCGTACACTTACGTCACTGGTAGTTCCTACAGAACTGTTTCAGACCCTACTCTGAAGTAGGAGCTAATTAATTTCCCTCAAACAGAGTTCCTAGAAATAAATACGTTCCTAGTTCCTGTGGTGCAAACACGCCAAAAAGCGGGTACTTCTGCCAATAGTTCTAGGAACTATGTAAAGGTTCCTCCAATGCGAAAGCCCCTAATGTCTTGAAAAGCAACGTTGATGGTGTGAGCCAGTAAGAGGAAACCTGCAATACATGACTCCATAGCCAAAGTGAATACATTTAAAGGTGCGAGTTCTATGAGTGGCTTTTATTAATTGTTTTAATTAATAGTTTTATTAAAATGATTAAACATTGACCCGCCCATGACCCTTTCTGATCCCTATGCATACCCTTTTCACTGATAAGCTGGCGAGCCACTTCTTGCTGAAATTTCTCCAGACTATCTGTGTCGTCCTTCTGATGGAAGAGGATCAGGAACGGGATGCCCTCCTCCGTCAGTTCCTTCACACACACACACAAAAACAAATTCTAATCACAGTTGAACAGAGACAAGCAGGGCGATACAAACAGTAAAAAGTCCCATTTCTGTTATACAACATATTAGCACTGATGGAACATTGCTCTGATTTGAGGACCAGAAACAAATGCGGTCTAATGAGTTTTGAGAGTGTGTAGGATGTTTGGGTGAAGTGCAGTTGGGCAGAGGTGGGTCAGTGGAGCAGATTGTGGAGAATCTGCTCTATCACTGAGCAACAGAGACCGAAGTTATTCAAAACATGCGGTCAAGTAAATCAAAGAAAAAACCCACACCCACTAAAGGACATGGCATGCAGACGACTTTAAAACACAAACACACTTGAAACGTACACAGTCAGATGTGCTTGAGTGTGGGAAAAGTACACTGAGGGGGAGGGGACTTTTCTTATGCAAATGATGAATTCGTTTTTCGACTGTTAGATGTACACAAATAACAAATGCGGACAAAAAAGTACATGCGTGTCCTCTCATACACACAAAAATATATTTTGAGAAAGGAAAGCATACCTCTCCATTTTCAAATGTGATTTCTCGGACTAGCGGCACACACTTGTCCTGTGTCCAGGCGTAGCTGAGGTCAAAATTTGTGAGTGAGCCCATGTAGACCATGTCAGGAGCATTCTCTCCCATTGGCTTATAAATAATATTATCACCACTGAACCGCTCAGGCTTAGAAACTTCCCTGTAAAAAACGAGAGAGGAATAGAAAAACGAGGTAAAATTGAGGTAATCAAGTCAGACTGACTTGATTTAAGGTAAGGTAAACATTTTAACTAGTTGATATCACCATACTTCCCCAGTTGATTATTCACAGTACATTAAGACAACTTTTATATTACAAGTGTTCTCTAGTGTTATGTGTAAATACGCAAACAATGCATCATCTAATAGAATTTGCATTCATTTGCATAAATCTCAAGTACAAAAATCAGAATCTCAGTGCAGAGGAAAAGACATGTATTGTAATTGAAATCTACAGACACAAATAGATAAAGTGTACTAAAATAAACACTTAAATGTGTATTTAGGATGTTTTCTTTCCACTAGTCTGAAAGAATACGTGTTATGGAAGCAAAATAGCCCAAAATCTCAAAACTGATCAGTACTGAGAAACAGTTCACCCAAACTGAAAATTCTATCATTACTTATTCACGCACTATACTCAACATTTTAAACCTATATGTTATACAAAAGGACTGAACAGCACCATTTAGGAATCATAAAAGTAGTCCATATAATTTGTTGGTCATATTTCAAGTCTTCTGAAGCTATACGGTCACTTACAACTGTACTGTTGATGTATGGAAAAGGGTTGTGTAAAGATTGTTAAAAAATTGTCTTTCTGTTCCACTGAAAAAATATTTGCACAAAGGTTTGACATAGCATGAGGAAGAGTAAATGATGACAGAATTTGTATCTTTTACCCCTTTCAAGGCCCAAGGGACTGGGACTTCCAGTGTCATTTCACTGGAAGATCGAATTATGACAAATTAATAAAAAAAACACACGAACAATTCACCCATGCATATAATAAAATCACTTAGAAAACAGGTTCTGTGAATTATCATGTCATGCTAACTTTAAGTATCTTAAGTGCTTCTCTTACCCAAAAGCTGCCAGGAAAACACAGTCATCTCTCAGGATGTTGGCCACTTTCTCATATGTACGGTAATTGACAGAGTCCCTATTTTCAAAGTAACCAATGATGGTGCGTCTACTCCTCTGAAAGAGAAGGAAGGACATTAAGATGACACAGCGAACTGTACCAAAAAGCACTTTGGGTAGACATTTTAAATGTGCTACAGAAATAAAACAGTATTGTGATCGTGAAACACTCACATCTATAGTGCTGATTTCCTCCAGACTTTCTATTGCTTTTATTGGATCCACTTTCTGCTGGCGGATGAAATCAGCGATGGCGGTCACTGACCTTTGACCTCTGTATTCTCGCTTCATCATCATCCCATTCCTGAACAGCTTCAGTGTGGGGTATTTGCTTATCCTGTAGCGCTGGGCTATATCAGCTATGAGTGGAAACATAAAAATAACTCAATAACTCTTTTATATCGGCTAAACTACCATTCAAAGTTTGAGGTTGGTAAGATTTGTATAGGTTTATTAAAGAAGATTCTTATGCTCACATAGTCTGCATCATTTATTTGATCAGAAATACATTAAAACAGTAATATTGTAAAATATTAAGTGGTTTTCTATCATGATGTATTTTAAAATGTAATTTATTCCTGTGATGGTAAAGCTGAATTTCCAGCAGTCATTACTCCAGTCTTCAGTGTCACACAATCATTCAGAAACCATTCTAATATGCTGCTCAAGAAACATTTCTTATTATTATCAATGTTGAAAACAGAAAAATATTTTTGTGGAAACTGTGGTCGACTTTTTCAGGATTCTTTGATGAATAGAAAGAACAATATTTATGTGAAATAGTCTTTACTGTCATTGTTGGTCAATCTATTTCATCACTGATGAGTATAACAGCTCTGACCCCAAGCTGACCCCAAGCTTTTGAATGGTAATGAACGTTATAGATGGCATTTGAATATCTAAAGGTGTTTTTAAATCTATGAAACCCAACAGAATGAGGTGACATGACTTTTTCCAGTTAAACTTAATTCTCTTTGCTTTCTAATACATAGAAAGGTGAGTTTTAGGACCCAAATGTAGAAAAAAACTCCTCAACCTTGGAGATGCTTTGCGCTTTGGAGAACAAAATATGGGTCAATCCATGAATTCTTTGTTTTTTAGGTTATGAGGGAGAAAGATCAAAAGGTCAGAGGTCGTGGGTAGTCTCATTTTAAAGAGAAAGATGGACTCAAGTCAAAGTACAGAGCCAAAAAAGGGGAAAGATCTAAAGGAAGTAGAGAAAAAGAGAGAGAAGGCAAGAAAGAAAGGGGGAGGGGCCGAGACATGAAAGTCAACTGATGTGGGGGGGGGGGGATACTCCAAAGCCGATCGGCTGGAATCAGTCATGCACGGTCTCTCTCGCTCACACACACCCACACTGTGGGGTATCTTTGAGCCGCCTTGACTTCACAGAAGATGCAGTTTTGTCATTAAACCATCAAACACTTTACAAGACATCAATAATTCTGTTTAATTTGCTTTATCTCAAAGGCTAAACCAATGTGTGTGTGTGTGTATATAAACTCACAGTGCTGGTCACAGTCCACCCGGGCGAACACCACCTGTGTAGCTTCTGGATATTCCTCCCGCACTATATTCGATGACTCCTCAAAGATGGGGTGGAGCATCTGACTGAAACGACACCTGCAGAAAGTACACACAAATAAAATGAGCTCAGAACTGGGTACAGATACTTTAAATTACGAGATGCCAAAAAGCATTTCTTTTTTCATTTCAGGTCTGTTCAATAAAATGTAATGTAAGCCAGACATAAGATAAACCACTTCATGGTGATATGAGATCCCACTACTTTGCGTTTTGTTTAAAGTGTATATTTCAGATCCTATAAATGCTCACAAATGTTTTCAATTTTTATTCACTTTTTGACCATTTTACTCTTTTAAAACAAATACATTTCTTGAAGTGCCATGAATAATAATAATAATATATCACTATTATTATTATTACTTTAGATTCAATAAATGCTCACAACTTCTTTTAAAAATAGTTTTTGCCATTTTAAATGTTCTGTTGTATAAAATTTTTTTTTTTTTAAGCAGAAATATTTTACCAATATTCCATGTAGGCTCTTAATTAATAACCAATGATCAATAAAGCTATTTAAACAATAATAATATTATTATTATCTAGGGGTGTAACAAGATATGGTGTCACAATATATTGCAATACAAAAATGCAACAATATGTATCATGGATAACGACAATATGCACTGTGCATTGTTCACCCAAAAATGAAAGTTTAGACAGATTTAATTTTGGCTTTTATTCACATAAAAACAATGATCCACATATAAAGAGTCAATCTCAAATATTAAATTTGAACTTCCGTGTTTATTGAAATTATTATGAATACATTAAAAATAAAATACATTATACAATACAATATATAAAACATTTTAAATGTATGTAGTCAGGGACAGAATACAAGCATACATTTCTAACAATTCAGTATTTTTAGCTAAGCAGAATCAGGAATATTTCTATTTTGGTTAATGAACAGTACTTTTTGCTAGCTGTTTATTATATGTCCTAGAAGTAATAGTCCAAAAAAATAACCCCTATCATTTTATTTTTTAACACTATAGTATTATAAGTGTTTGACTGGTTTATACTCGCTGAGTCAGCACGAGTGCGAAGGTGTGCGCGGCAAAAATTACGCAAATATCGAGGAAATGATGGCAGATGGAGGATTTGGTTTTCAAGCTAAAGTAAAGTAAAAGACCGCTTCTTAAGGTGAACATGCTGGTATTCTTGTGGGAAAAAACATGCAAGCACTGTCACCGACAGCAAGTTTAGTTTTACTTTTCTTTTTGTTTTCATTTTGAAAAGCTTGTTATCTTTGCTGTTTACCTCACGTTACGCTATGGAGGCTCTCTTTAATTTTTATATATTTTTGATTCCTCAGTGTTTGCTAAACATTCTGTAATTTATTAGTCGGTATATAATACAGCATGTGGTGTAGGCCTATGTATGCCAAACCTCGTCTTATTTGTTTTTGTTAATAAACGTTTTGTAAGATAGTTTGTCATTGTAGCCCAGTGATCCTCAAATCTGGCTCGCAAGATCCACTTTCCTGCAGAGTTTAGCTCCAACCCTGATCAAACTCACATACCTGTGATTTTCTAATGATCCTGAAGACATTGATTAGCATGCTCAGGTGTGTTTGATTAGGGTTAGAGCTAAACTCTGCAGGAAAGTGGATCTCGCGAGCCAGATTTGAGGATCACTGTTGTAGCCTACTGTTTTCTTGTTGTTGTGCTTTTTAATTAGGAATAACAATGAATCCATCTTTTGTTTTAGTCTTTAAAAGTGAAAGGTGTATAGAAATGAGCAAAACATACAATTAGGCCTATCTTTTCTTGTAAAACGTGACACCAAGATCGCGAATTCGAAAGCGAAATTGAAAGTGCACGAAGCCCGGCTTATAACAGCAAAAGTGGAATTCCCGTTCACAAAATTTAAATCACAAATAAGAACGGGTTGAATGTTGAACACTTTCGTTTAGGGCTGTGCAATTAATCGAAATTCAGTTTCGATTTCAGCCTCCAACGATTATGAAAATACAATAATCGAGATAAACCGATTATGGCGCCCCATTCCGCCCCCTTTCCAGCAGTGCGCTTTCACTCCTCCATAAAAGCCCATTTTCACGTGTAAATCAGTAAAATCATGTAACGTGACTTCTGTAAAATTGGATGTGCTTGAGTTATTAAAGTTGATTAGATTTATTAATGTTTGTAAAAGCGCGAAAGAGAACTTGCGCTGTTCCTCAGGAGGATATCTGTGTATACGCTCAGAGACGGAGCAGAGCACAGACATGTAAAGTCATCCTTTAGCTGAACGTATGCGCCTAAACGGTCAAATACACGCAAAAATGTGTCAAAATGCGGCGCTTAGTGATTATTCACGTAAACCCTCGTCGGTTATGTAATAAATTAATGTAAACAGATGATACTGACAATACGCGTGTAACAGTAAATTGGATCCGTGCGGCTCTTAAAGTGACAGCGGGCTATATTTCTGCTGCCGACTGTGTGCTTAATATTAATCAAACAACAAAAGACAAAGACAAAATCACTCACTGCTCTTCACAGAAGGTCTTTTGTAGCTTTAATAAGAAACAAAGGAAGTTTAATTCTTACAGTGAAGACTACGCTGTTTTATTTTACATTTGATTATTCAATTTCTATAGTAGGCTGTTAACTGAATACTTTAGATTTGCATTAAAAAACATTTTTGGTTATACGGCCCGATAATCGTGTTAAATAATCGTGATTATGATTTTTGTCATAATCGAGCAGCCCTACTTTCGTTACCATATAACTATAAACTATGATAAAATCATAGCATGCATTGATTAATCCCATGTTGTAGCGCAAAAATAAAAAAATTAAAAATAAATAAATAAATTGTGACCAAATTATGTGCTCGTGTGACCAACTGAGAAAGTTAGTCGCAAAAGAGCAACCAGTGGGAAGAATGAGTCTAGAGCCCTGTATCAGTATTGTGTATCAAACTGAATTGTGTATTGTTACAAGCCTAATAACATCATCAAAAACTTTTTGTTATATCATCATCCTCAGGACAAGTCAACTTAATTAAGTATTCTTGTCATCTACCCATACGGGGAATCAGCACACAAAGAAAATCAACAACTCTCATGACCCTTTCTAACCAACACACATCTGGAACACTCACCAGTCTGCATAGAAGTTGACTAGAGCCACCCCTGCATTGTCTGTGGAGAGAAACGTGGTTTAATTTCATTTGATCTACTACAATGACAAAGCACCATTAGATAACTCACACCCACGTTCACGACACAGGTGCAGCAACTGTCTGATTGAAACCACTGATGAAACAGCCTCATTCAAACACACAAATACACAGGGTAAGAACTCACTGAGGATGTCATCGATGTTTCCAGCATCCAGACTGGTGATCTCTCCTCGTCCTGGAGTATACAGACCCGTTACCTGCCAACAACACAGGTGGTTCATCGGTAAACTGTTTGTATGTCAGTAATAACAGTAACAGTGATAAACCATTATCATTGGACAGTCATACTGATAATCTATAATATCTCTTTAACAAAACACTTGCTTTAATGCATGGTCCAAAATGAATACTAGACAAGCCTTCAGTTAAGAAATAAATGGAATAAGATTAATTATAAGTGATGTAAGTGATTCCAATAGAGATATACAAACGGTCTATTAAAACATCTAAACATTAATAATCATTATTACCATAACTTTGTTTAGAACGGCCATTTTTGTTCTTTTACAGAACTGTGTGTGGCATTTGAAATATTCCTCGTATCAAGTCAAGTTACAATACGGAAATACGTATTAATAAAAAGTTTTCTCCCTTCAAGATTTCTTACTAATAAATAACATTTTCTTTTTTATAAAAAAAGTTAACAAACAACTGCTGCACATGCACCTGTGGAACAGTCCTTAAGACACGAACAGTTACAGGCAGTAAACAATTAAGGTCAAAAAGTTTTCATATCGACCCCTTTTGTTCAGAAATTCATTAATCCATTTCTGTCCACCAAATGTCTGTGAAACATGTTCAGTTTAAGTCTCAGTTGTTGAATATTTTTCTGTTCATACAAATATAACCAAGTAAAGTACCACAATGGTTCATATAAGTGTGTATACTGAACAGACTGAAAAGGGAAACTGATGATTACCTATTTATGCTAATAACATCACCAGACAAGGATGTAGCTTATTTGAATGACAAACAGGAAAACGGATGCTTTTAGTCCAGGCAAGATCATTAAAGACCTAATACATCATTCATGGATAACAATTTCTGAGAGAAATGGGATATTAATAGACAAATGGAAAGTTAATCTTTGCTGACCTGTTCCATCTGAGCAGTGTGGCAGTTTGCAAAGCTCATTTGAAGTGTGCTACTCCATCGCTAAGCTCTATCTTCATCTTTGCATCTATCCACACCATATATTAAATAATCATCACCCTCTTACTAAATAAGTAAAAGCAAAATGTGCTTGTAACAATTGTGACAGTCAAGCCTATATTTATTTATCTATCTTATTGATTTACCACTGGACTCTTAGATTAAAGACTGAAGTCTAGTGTCCAGTAGCTATAAGAATGAGTCTGAAGTCTGAAGAAACAAAAGATGTTTCACCTAAGATGACCTTTTTAATTAAATCATTTTCTATTTCCCCATTTTTTTTTTCCCAAAAGCCCCCTTTAATGGGAAAGTACATCTAAGCCTCAATGTTACTTAGTAACAGTGAAAACTGATAAACTCCCATAATCTAATCTAACTGAGATCACTGAGCACTTTAGATTCCAATCACATACTACTACTCAAATAAGGGAATTCTGATAAAATACAGAAAAGCTTTTTGCTTAAATGAAAATATATACACATTCTTTAGCCATGTCATATCATTGGTCTGTCTGATATATGTGCAATACACATCATTTTTATACTAAATTAATAGTATTACCATATTTTTGTAATAATACTACTACATAATGTACTTTAATATTTAGAGCATTTTAGTCATATCTACACACATATTACTTAGACTTAGAAATGTTACATTATATTCATAATATACATATATGTTTACAAGTTCAGTTCATAAATGGTGTTGATTTATGTGGATTATGCATGCACTGTAACTGACATGAGTAAAACACACAATTGATTTATTTTATCATAACAATTAATTGCAGAAAAAGTTCCATAATTGACAGACTTGCCTTTCTGTAACATAAAAAACAACGTAACGAAATGTAGTTTGGACTTTTGCCATTTTCTTTAGACGTGTGATGATAGTCTGGCTGATTCTAGTATGAATAATCTAGCAAATATATGTTTTGTTTTATTACTCTGAAATGATCATATCACATTCACTACCAAAGTTCGCTGAAGCTAAGTAACGTGGCTATCTAACATATGTGATAAATGGGTTTGATAATGCCACGTGTTAAAGAGGCTGGCAGGCTGGATGAGTCTGCTGTTGCTACATTTCACTACATCCTGTTTGACGCACTGGATCAAAGATAGCCTGAAGACAGGTATAATGCTATACTATGGACATCTTCACCCCTCCTTAAATAAACATGGTGAGACAGACTAACTTGACAAGTACACGTGAATGGCAAGACTGACTGCAAATTATATGATACAGAGCTCCTCACAGTAGCTGTCTTCAAGTCCATGATTGACTACTAAACTATTATTTAAAAAAACGCTCAGACTTAAATAATATCAAACACACACACACACACTGAGGCATATGTGATCCTCCTCAACAAAACTGGCATCTGCTAAACAACACTGCCTAAATTCACTGGCTAATCTCTCAGTGAACTCAAGTCTCCAACTGTCACAACACAGCCACAGAAACAAAACAAACACATGGCTCCACATGGGCTGATCTCAACCGCTCAGATCACAAAGTACAAAATCACAGCTAGACCCAACATATGGCGTGTTTTCGGTAAACAAATTTGGACACATGCATATCCATTTCTTAACGAGATTAATCACAAAGAGTTTCCCAGCTCTAATATGGGGAGTTTCTACTCAGACAAACAAACAGGTTTGATCAGCAGGTTCTACAACTACTTAACATTTTTTAGAGTCCAGGTTCTGAACTTCCTGAGTATTTTTCAATTTTATGCTGCAGTCTCAGTTCATAGGTAAAGCTGCAAGCACAGGGTTGTTGAAAGAACTAAGGTGCATTCACACAAAGAATGACAGCTACATTAGTGTCCACACCAATAAAATTCAATGAAAATTCAATACAATTCTGTATATTATTAACGCTCACTGCAGATGATCTGCTGCATTAAATTCTTGAGCTTTTTAAAACTGTTAATTTAAAATTGCTCTGACAATGATTTCCAACTATTGTTCCAGCTGGTGAAGTTTAGACTTCACAATTCTCACAGAATTAAAACGATATAGTTATAGCTATCATCCTTGGTGTGAATGGGCCTTTACTTTTATATACGTTTTTATGTTTCACCAACGTAAACATATTGATTGCTGTTATGGAAAAATTACTTTTATGTAGAGATGGCATGAAATTAAAATTCACCCTATTTATTTTTTAAATGCATGTTATAGATATTTTCTTTTTGATAATCTGTTACACTCGAGTGTACGTCAAAATATGGAAGAAATTATCTGTCGCTACTTATTTTAAATATGTCATCAAAGTAGTGTTATGTAGCTAGCCGGACATGTGCGAGAATGACTTGTGATAACATTTATTAAAATGGGTTGAAATCAGTACATCATAAACAAATCAATAATGCTTCACACTGTTTTTCCACCCTTGTCAGGCAAAAGTGGGTTTATGTATTTATTGCTATCATGAAGTTGCTTTGAAACAATATCAGAGTGAGGAATGAACTATATCAGACGATTATGCACTGTGACAACAAATGAGTTGGGATAACAAGCATTTTACCTCATGTTATTGAAATGATTAATAAAAGACAGAAGCTGTCAGAGGTCAATCTCGAGCTAACTACCTCTGCTCTGAGGTGATAGACATTACTTTCACAAAAGAAAAGAAAAAAACACCAAATGTCAAAACTTATTTATGATCATGAACCAGTATGCTGGCCCTACTAAAATACAATACAAGAGAAATTAAAAGCTTGTTTAAATGTACCACACTGGCAGCAAATATACCGCTGCTGTGGTTTTCACATCATGCTGTGCTGCGCGGAGCAGCGCGAGTCACTTCCGGGTTGACAGCCAATAGGATTCGGCCACAACAGAGTAGTTCACCACCAACCGGTTTCTTCACGGCAAAGTCGGATGAAATGATCCTAAAATATCCCTCTCTTTACTTTAGGACTATAAAGATCACTGTTGACACCTGAAAATTCTATAGTTCCTATTGTAAAACCCGATTTCAAGTGCTTAATTCATTTGTTAAAGGACTTTCCGTATTGAATAGGCTCACATTAAACGCTGTCAGCGGAACTTTACAATTATAAATGAGAGTAAGATGCTTGTAAGCACCTCAAACATTTGTTCATTCCAACAAGTTACATTTATCATTTAAAAACCGTGCAAAGTTCCCAAACTTGCGTTGTTAATGACGTGGTGCCTTCTTATTCATCAAAACTCATTTATTTGCGTCATTATCAACACTAGAGAACAAAACTCTCCTGGCCCTTTCAACACTGTATTTGAAACTGCTTAAAATAAAGGTTGTATGACTGAATGACTCTTAGTTTGCTTGCAAACACTCTAAATGAATCATATAAGTTGGCATGTTTATATGAGAGTGTGGTTGTACATTAAATGGGAATAGTTGGCCAACAGACTATAAACTCTCAAAACGTCCCACACTTGCAGCTGCATCATGACTACAAGTCCAGTAACTCTAATAGCTGGTTAGCCACATTAGCCAGCTAACCTACATTGATCACAGGCCATTAAACCTATTGACATATTCAGACGTGACATAGCTAAAGTCGCCCGTTGTTCCAAATCTGGAGACCTTGTTATAATAACCCGTTAATTACCGATGTAAATCAAGAGCATCACATCCAAGTCCATAAACCCCTTCCAATCGCTAGCGTTATATGAGCTAGCTTTGCAAGTAAACCTGGAGAAGTGTTTTACTGAAAGAGCGAGGGATTACTCAGCCACATACCAGCAGGAGGGTGAAGTAGTGCAGTTCGGGAGCGGGTATTATTGATGATAATTTCATTGTATAGTGGTGTTGGTTGAGGTTGCGATGTTGTTGGATCTTGCCAGTCTCTCGATACCACCTCCTTCTCCTCTGCTGCAGGAAACAGACAGTACATACGGCCAGGACTACGGGAACTGTGATTCCGGGTTTTCTGGAATTGTGGGAAATGTAGTTTCATACTGGGACGGGAGTCGTTAAGTCAACTAGGTTTTGTTTCTTAAAAAACTACAAATCCCTTTAATGGCCGAATGGTGAGAGTGTGGCCTATGGTATTTGTAGTTTTCTTTACATATGTGCCCAGATGTGTTTGCGGTCTCAAGATATTTTGGAGTATCATTGACCAAGAGCGGGACTGAAGTTACGAAAAGTATGAAAACATCGAAATTACCGCAGTGCGTTGGAAAAGTTAGTGATGTTTAAAGTCAGTGATGGAATTGTGTTTCACATTGAATGTGGTAAGTTGCATCATCGTTTCCCAACTGTATAACGGGAATTTTATTGTATTTAGCAATCAAGCTACATGCAAACACTTTCAAAATTATACATTATTTATTGTATGAATCACTGACACAGTCATTTGTTGTTGTTGAAGTATTATTACAGCAGTTATGCAACTATGTTTGCATTTGTTAAAATTGTTTAATTATTTGCAGCTTGGACACAAAGTGTTCATGAAGATGACAGTGATTTCTGCAGCTGATTCATATACTTTACTTTGTTTTAGTGATTTATCTACCAATCCAAAGCCACCACGTACAACCTAAATAAACAAACTGTCAACACAGTTGTTTAGGCACAGTGTGTTAGTTTGAAAAAAAGTATATGAGGTGGTAAAGTTTTTTTGCTGGAAAATGTTTCTTATTTTTGTACAGTTTTTGATTCTGGTAGTTTTATATATGCATATGAAAGAAAAATCACAAATGAGATCCTAAGAAGACCCAGTAATGTGTCTCATTTAGAGTTTGAAAAAGGATCTCTACAATGAGTTGAATTGATTTGCTAAGGTTTGAGATATCAATATGAACTAAAACAAATGGCATTGATTTCTCCCGAAATTTTTATATTTGAGTTTGTTATCCAGATTAAGCATTATAATGTTACTTTCTGTCAACAACTGACTCATTTGTGCCTCTTATGATTTCTTCTAGATGATTTTAATAGAAATATGTGAGATAAAGTTGATATTTAAATGACACACAACAGAGAACTTCCATTAAATTTCAATTACGTTTTTCAATTAAGGTTTTTAATTATTTACAGCATATATTTCAAACATGGTGTGCACCAACAGACAACCAGGATGTTTCAATAAAAAGAAATTGTCACATGAAATTTCTGTTAATCTTATCATATAATATTATATAGCTGTCAGCAGCTGTGAGTTGTTAAAAAAAAAAGATTTCAAATGTCAACGTGGGCTTTAGTTTCTTTCATTTTTACTGTTTCTTGCAAGGCTTCAGTGTTGTTTGACCATTTTATGTCAGTACACTCCTATAAGTAGGCCTTGGCATAGAGCACTGGTAATGTTTGGCACAGTAGGTCAGAGCAGGTGGTTTGTGCTCTGTGTGTGAGTGATCCGCTCTCTCTCCTGCAGAACACTAGATCAGAGCTGCCGGGGGATCTGCAGCTACGCCAAGCCCAGCAAGGCTTCACTTAGCTGGGTAACATCTGCTGAGGCCTCCCCTGCCTCCTGGACTTCACCATGGTAAGAGTCAGAAACCAAGAACTGTGCTGAGATTTAGAAGAGATTATGAGTATTGTATTATGTATTGAGAGTTTTAAAAGTATACTGTAATTTTTTGTCATATAATTATTGACATAACATTAGTTTTTAATTTTATCAATAAGAAACGTTGCTGAGAGTAGAATCTTGCATATAACTGACACATTATTAATGCCTTTAGAGATTTCCAAGCTAAAAATAACTCTTTTTGTGTATTTTGTCACATTAACAAGATTTATTTCACACATTAAAATAGCAGGCGTGAATGTAAAAAGCTGTTAATAAAAAGGTATACCAGAACCAGAAGATTTCAGCTTTTGGCAAATTTCACTTATCAGCTATAATTTGTAATTTGGGTATTCTCATTCTAAATCAGATACTGTTCTCACATAAGTTAATATATAGCATTATATATATATACATGCGTATACGCCTCCTGTCCTGTATGGAGAAACTCCATACTGACAAAAAAAAATGTATAGCCTGAATGCACTGTAAGTCGCTTTGGATAAAAGCGTCTGCTAAATGCATAAATGTAAAATGTAAATGTAAATGAAACTAGTTGCATGCATTGCTCAGGTGTGGTGTCAGGTGATTGGTTGGGCTATTCTAGCAGCTTTATTTTCTTTCTCTGAAACCAATTGAGAGTTTCCTTGTTTTTTCTTTTGGATCATTGTCTTGCTGAAATGTCCACCCTTGTTTCATCTTCATCATCCTGGTACTGTAGGTGTTGGGACTGAACAAGCTAATATTAATTTCCACTGACTAGGGGCAGGATTGCTTTGTAATTACTGATAGATTTCAGCTGGTGTCTTGGCTTTCCATTCATTTTTGCACCTCCCTTTCTTCATGTGTTCAGTATTTTTTCCCTGTGTCATTCCATTTTATTACACATTAATTAATTTCTTAATTTCTATTTATTTTGTTTTCTTTCTATGTATGGATTACTTTGGTTGTTACAGACATCTGGTGAAAATTTCAAGTCAACAGCACCTTTAGAAATATATTTACTGAGAAAAATGGTGACATGTTCAATACTTATTTTACCCCCTGTGTGTGTGTGTGTGTGTGTGTGTGTGTGTGTGTGTATATACATACACTATATTGCCAAAAGTATTGGGTCGCCCCCTTCTAATGAACAGCTTTGACTACTTTAGTAACATCTATTGGTGTTTGGTGATGAGTTTTTGGCTCTAGGTCTGCATTTACAGTCACACCAGAGGTGTTAAACTGGGATTAGGACTTGGTTTTATGCAGACCAGTCAAGTTCTTCCACACTGACTGAATCAATAATTTTCTTTTTGAATCTTGCCTTATAAACAGAGGCATTGTCATGTTAGAATAGAAAAGGGTCCTGTCCAAACTGTTGCTATAATATTAGAAGCACACAATTTTCTAGAATATCATTATATGCTTTAACATTAAGATTTGTACTCATAGAAATTACTAAAGTAGTCAAACCTGTTCATTAGAAGGGGGCGGCCCAATACTTTTGGCAATATAGTGTATATACACACAGGACCTTGCGAAAGTATTCATACCCCTTCATTTTTTTTCACGTTTTGTTATGTTGCTGCCTTATGCTGAACTGCTTTAAATTACTTTTTTTTCCACATCAGTCTATACTCCATACACCATAATGTTAAAGCGTAAGTCAAAAACTTACGCAGAGGAATCTCTGTTTAGTTAACATCTAGGGTTTCGTTTAAAAAATTTATTAAAAATGTTAAAAAACTTTCAATGATGCACAAAAACCAATCCATTGTCACGTAAGTCAGTGGTCTCTACCAAAGCAAAACACAAAGTGTGCACAAAAACCAATGCTTCATGCTTCCTAGTAAAGCAGTGATACTGAAAAACACTGTCTGAGGCTTCAATCTCTAAAGAATTAAATATAAATTAGGCCACTTAGGGTCAAAGTCCAATGAACAAACAAATGCAATAGTTATATATTGTTTTTTAAAAATTTTTTTTTTCAATTTTCAATTGATGGAACAAACAGGAGATAGCAAGTGTTTGAATGTTGTAAAAATATTTTTTCATTGAAGTTTAAAATGATATGGACTGTTTGTACTTTCATTTAATACAAACGTACATATTTAATTTTCATGCTGAGCACTCAGGCGTTTTTTCTCGGCGCCGCTAAGATTCACAATTCATTTAAAAGTTGAAGAATGTTCATACTTAAATGGGTAAAACTTAGCGCGTTCATGCACTGTCACTTTTTAGTCAGCTGAACCAACTCGGTCTTAAAGAACAGTGGAGTTTGAGGGGTGGGACTAATACCGTCACACCCTGCTTGTACTACGACGTTAATATTGCTTGTTATTGCTTGTCTCCGAGTATTTATGTCTTTACCAGATGGAATTGCCGGAGTACCATAATATTGTTATGAAAAATAATGCTTGGAGAAACATTTCATTCACGATGCGTCTACATGGAAGTAAGCACAGTGCAGTGTTAATGTTCAAACTGTGTATTTACAATGTTTTAATAGGCTGACAATAATAAATATTCTTATTAGGAATAAAACTCGTTTTTTTTGTTTTTTTTTTTAAACTGTACATAGTGCTACTGCATTTTAATGTTGGTCATAATGGTGGTACTTGGAAAGCCAAATATTTTCTGAGGTGGTACTTGGTGTAAAAAGTTTGAGAACCACTGGCGTAAGTATTCATACCCTTATCTGGGACAGTTGAAGTTTAGCTCAGGAGCATTCATATTGCTTGTAGATGTTACTACACTTCGAGTGATGTTAACCTGTGGCAAATTCAATTGAATGGGTATGATTTGGAAAGGGACACACATCTTAATAAAAGGTCTAACAGCTGCTAATGCATATTAGAGCAAAAACCAAGCCCTGAGGTCAAAAGAACTGCCTGTAGAGCTCAGAAACAGGTTTGCGTCAAGCCACACATCTGGGGAAGATTTCAGAAAAATAATTCTGCTGCATTGAAGTTTCACAGAAGCATGTAGTCTCTGTTACCCTTAATGGAAAACGTTTGAAACAACCAGGACTCTTCCTAGAGCTGGCCTCCTGGCCATACTGACCAATTGATGGAGAAGGGCTTTGGTTAGAGTGGTGACCAAGAACCTGATTGTCACTCTAGTTGAGCTCCATGATCATATGTGGAAATAGGAGAAACCTACAGAAGGACAAACATCACTGCAACACTCCACCGATCTGGGCTTTATGGCGGCGTGGCAAGACTCAATCCTCTCTTCAGTGAAGACACATGAAAACACACTTAGAATTAGCAAAAAAGCACCTAAAGGACCCTCAGACTGTGAGAAACAAGATTCTCTGGTCTGATGAACCTCAATTCCAAGCATCATGTTTGAAGGAAACCAGCTCTGCTCATCACATGCAGAGTACCATCCCAAAAGTAAAGTGTGTTGGTAGCAGCCTCATGCTGTGGGGCTGTTTTTCAGCGGCAGGGACTGAGTGAAACGTCAGAGTAGAAGAAAAACTCAATGAACCAAAATATTGAGATAGCCTTAATGAAAACACAGTCCAGAGCATTCAGAACCTGAGACGGGCAGAAGGTTTACCTTCCAACAGGAAAATGGACCTAAACACACAGCAAGAGTGGCTTATAGACAGCTCTGTGAATGTCCTTGTGTGGCCCAGCCAGAGCCTGAGCTTGAACCCAATCAAATATTTCTGGAGAAACCTGAAAATGTGCATCTGCCCCATCCAACCTGACAGAGCTTGAGAGGTGAAGAGGTGAGGAGAAGATTGGCAGATAATTGTCAAATGCTCATTGTGCAAAGCTTGTCGCATCAAACAAAAAAGACTTGAGGCTGTAAAGGTGCTTCAGCTAAATATTTAGTTAAAGGTATGAATACTTATGCAATGTACTTATTTCAGTTTTTTTTTTTATTAATTTTTATTAATTTACGAAGTTGTGACAATTATGACTTTGCAAATATGGTGTATGGAGTGTAGATTGATGTGGAAAAAAACTAATTTAAAGCAGCTTAACATAAGGCAGCAACATAACAAAACATGAAAAAAATGAAGCGGTATATATATATATATATATATATATTAGTGCTGTCAAATTAATCGTGATTAATCACATCCAAAATAAGTTTTTTTTTACATAATATATGTGTGTATACTGTGTATATTTATTATGTATATAAATACTATGTATATATATTATGTATATATAAATACACACACATACAGTATATATTTTGAAAACATTACCATGTATATATTTATATTTATAAATATTTTAAATGTATAAACTTAACATATTTTTCTTAAATATATACATGCATGTGTGTGTATTTATATATACATAATAAATATACACAGTACACACACATATATTATGTAAACAAAAACTTTTATTTTGGATGTGATTAATCTTGATTAATCGTTTGACAGCACTGTATATATATATATATACATATAATAAATAAATATATTAAAAGTTCATATAAATGTATATTTATATACACATATTTTTATAGTTATACAATATATAAACATTATAATATACATACGTATGTTTAAGATACAAAAAAAACATAATTAAACTTATCAAACATCTCAAATTACACTTAGAATAGAATAGAATAGAATAGACACTGACCTCAGTGGTGGTGACATCTGAGAGACTCTGGCCACTTTAGTCTGACCCTTCTGGGCCTTTACCCTCAGCGTGTACAGTATGAATGAGAACAATCTATTCAATAGCCTCCATGTTGAATGTGACCCTTATATTAATATTTAATGAAGTGAAGGGTAAGTGAATGTTTCTGAGGGAGGCTTGGCTCTCTCCAGGGTTAAGTGAGCTGTTAATAATTGATGATGTGATGATTTTTATGGTTCTTTGAGCGTGTTAATAGAATAATGTACTTACTGACTGCACGGATAGAATAATGCAGTTAACGTGTGTTTTGCGAATAATGTAATTAGCATGTGTTCAAGGGGTCATCGCTGAGGGAGACAGCACTCAGATACACACATCTACATGAGGGACCGCAGCATGTGTTGGTCATTGCTTTCTAACCTTATAAACACCCAACTGATTCAAATCTTGTTTCATCTTTTTCATTTCCGCTGTCTCTCTCTCTTCGTCTCTTTTCCCCCCTCTCTCGCTCTCTCTCATTGATTTTCTGTTTGTTTTTCAATCACATTATTTCCCGCACACAGCGGTGTAGCCAGCGGCTAAATGGCCCCTCTTCTACTAATTGGACGTTTAATTAGATCACAGATTTGGCCCAATTAGTCGCTGTAGGGAGGAGAGGGGATAGCCTGGGGGGCCGTGTGTGTCTTTGCGTGCGTGTTTATGTGAGTAGATGGTGTAGAGAGATAGCGAGGAACGGAGATACAGAGAAGGGGGAGCGAGAGAGAAAGAATGGGAGGGTGGAAAAGAGATATCTCTCTCTAGGCTGCCTCATTAGAGATGTCAGAAAGGGTCTGCCATAATACTTCCCCCTCACTATGAGTCTGGCCCCAAGAGACCTATCAGAGCAACCCGGCCCAAGTGTGCTTTGGGGACTCAGACCGTGCCTTCTCTCAGTCTTAGGATTAGTTCAAATCGCTGCTTTCCTACCTGAGAGAGCCACCACCAGCCTCAGTTTATCAGTGACTAATGCCATAACTCATGAAAACAGACTAAGAGTGTTTTCTTTGAGATGGCACTGAACTAAAAGTTAAGTACAAATTATCATGTCAAATAGGCAGCATAACATTTGCCTCCCATCAGCTCATTGTGGTTTCATAGAGGTCCTAAAGCAGGGCGTGAATGATAGGGAGTGCCACTGCCTCCACATCACTGTGATTGACTGATTACGCTGCCAATTAGATGATGGTCACCATGTTTACAACTGGCCTGCAAAATGACATAAATGGCCTGAATGGGTCAAACTTGTAAAAATGCGTAGCAGTTGGTTGGACTCATTCAGGCTGTTTGTCAAAGTAACCTGCTCGGTTGTGACATTACTACCTTTGGTAAACTGTAAAAAATGACCATGATTTTAACAGTAAAAGACTGTGAATAAATGTGATTACATTTAATGTAATTTTACAGTGAAATACTATTAAAATTATGGTTTTTGGAAGTGAGGAAGGAAATAGAGCAAGTCATTGTATAATTTACAGTAAAAAATAAAAATAAAATTGACGTTCCCAGAACTCCCTGCATGGCACTACACATCTGATGCATTTTTGTTGAAATAACTGTTTCTTCTTATTTTTTTCTTATCAGTTGTGTACATTAGTTTTATCTTACATAATGTTGTTAAATTAAAGTTTATTGCATTATTTTAATATCACTTGTGTTACCAAAGATGGTGTTTAGTATGCACTGTGCACCTTCTATATTATTAGTATTTCCCTCCTCAGCTTATGGAAAAGCTGTTTGTGATGTGCTTTGATTCATCATGTGACAGATTCTCATCACCACCTGTTTTTGGTGTTACCAGTGTATTACAATGACACAAAACAGATATTAGTACTTCAATAGCTTGGTATATTAACATTATATTAGGTAATGAAATACATTTTTTTTTTTTTTTTTTTTTTTACTGTGAATTTAAGTTAAGTCTGTAAAGCTTAAAATGTTGATACCATGTTTTTTAATAATGTAAATATTATTTAATGTATTTTTTTAAACCACATGATGTGACCTATTATAACTATAATATAATATAATATAATAACTATTATGATATAATGTAGATAGGAGACTGATACAGCACTGATACAGACTTTTAGTTGTGAATTGTGATAATACTAATATTGAAAAATAATAATAACACTAGTAATATATTTTATTTATAAAGTGCCTTTCTGACGCTCAAAGCACTGGAGGACAATATAAAACTCCAAAAAAGCTGACAAAAATAAGGAAATAAATTAACGTACAATACTAGATAAATAAAATCAAAACAATTATGTCCAAATCAATGCACAGGAATAAACAAAGTGGATTAATTCTTGTAAGTAATATTAAAATGATGAGTTTTTTAATAATTTCTTGATTTGTACTTATGAATAAGGCAGGAATATGTTTATGGTATGTGACTGAACAATAAAACCTGTGCAAAGGTTCTACCTAATAAACCTATGCAAAATCTATGCAAATAACTCTTTAATGCACTGACAGCTTTCACCACTTGTTGTCCTGTATTGTATTACATCTTAGATGTCATACGTTAGACAGTGTGTATTATTTAATAGCACGTATGTTTTTGTTGTGACTGACACCTTTGGAACTACATAATTGCATTACATCGCCCATTGGAAGCCACACCTCCTTCACCAGAGGGGCTCATTTGTCGCTCGGCATTATGGGAGACCACGGCTAATGAGACACAAGGTGATCATTTCAGTCAAGACACACTACGGATGGCATCCGCAGGGATGCTTGCATGCATCCACAGCATGGAGCCCTTTCTCCTTGGAGAAAGTATGGAGGATTTGCCCTCTGGGCATTAGATGAAAGGACCGATGTCTCTCAGCGAGATACTTAGAAGACATTTGGGGAAAAAAAGCTGTGTTTTTGGAAAGTGAGAGGATGATGTGAATCATACAGATCTGCAATTGCAATGCCAGACACTGCTTTACTGACAAATATGCACACAGCTCAACTTCTGACCCTGTGGTTTGTTCTTCATTATTCTTTCTTTTTTCTTCTTCTCTGTCTCTCCTTCTCCCTAAATCCTGACTCAGCTGGTTGTTCAATAAGATGCTGGTGGGGAGTCGTTTGGCTGGGCTAGACAAGCTGGATGCTTGCCCACACACACACACACACACACACACACACACACACACACACACACACACACACACACACACACACACATTTAAGATGAAGTGCTCTCCTTTTTGTGCACATTGCATGAATCCTTAATGTGTTCCAGAGTTTCAATGGAAAAATGTGAAAGTCAAAATCAGTGTTATTTTGTATCTCTATAACACATATTTATTCCCTTTGTCTGAAACTTTTTAAATTAACAGTTATACAAATGATTTTCACTTGAGTATTTCTGTAAGGTATAAAAACAGTTGATATGACAGATGCTGTATTTCTTTTAAAATTATTATTAGTTATTAAATTGAATCATTAGGTAGTTGAGTTGATTTGCACTTGAATTTGAAGCTGTAATAATCTACGATAGCAAAGATTATTAATTAAATTAATCAAAAATAAATATGCACCATTCAAATGATCATCAATATAATGCCACTAAAATTTGATTTCCTTTCTCAATCTTTTAAATTGATTTAAAACCACACTAACATGTTGAAAATTACCAGCTCCTTTTTAACCAAGTCTGAATTTTATTTAGCAGTTGAGAGAAAGTTGTTTGATTTGTATGCCAGGCATTTTTGTTATTAAGCCCCAGTGTGTGTGTTTGCATGTATGTGTGCGTCCTAGTCTGGAGGAAATTGAGGAAAGCTTGTGGTCGATATGAACGAAGCCTTCATAAAAACCTTCTCTCACGGAAAATGACTTCCCACGCGATCACGTACGCACACACTAACACTCTGTCGGACGCAAACACGCTTGAAAGTACACGTACAGATAGAGCTCTTCCCTCACGCGCGCACCTTTCTCAAAGCCATCCATCCCCCTGCTGTCTTTTTTCCACATTGTGATTCCAAAAGCAGACTGTGTGTGCGTTTTTTTTTTTTGTGATGTCTGATTTCCTTCGTTAAACTACGTGGAGTCATATAAAGCTGAATTATAGTGTATCGGAGAGCATTTAAAGGCTTTAATCAGAAAATACACACACAAACACACATGCTACTGAAGTAGTTGTAACTCTTAGTAGTTTTATGAGTCTGCATTAACTAACCCCAATTACCCTCTCATGAGGTGCGTGAGAACAGAGCGGCTAATTAGTTGTGTGTGTGTGTGACGGGAAAGAATGGCAAAGAAAAAGGGAATTGCATGAATGGGCAATAGCGCTCATTGAAAAAGTCATTTCTGCAGTCATAAACACGCTTCACACACATTTATCGGGGATTTGTGTATGTTATTGATTTTTTTTTTAATCTCTTGCAATATTGATGAGCATGAATAAGAGATGAGTTGGGCAGGGTGTGTTCCAGTGGGGGATTTGCCCCCTCCCTGCTACTTCCTGTCTAAGGATTACCCAGCATTCCGGCTGAACCACTGCGAGTGGATGTAATGGTTGGTTTGGTCACCATTCAAAGCTCATTTCAGAAAGAGTGAGTTTATATTCTAGGCCTGTAATCTTGATGTTTGGCCTCTGAGTGAGCACATTGCATGACTGCTGGTGTGTGTGTACACAGGTTTATATAGTTTATGAGGAAATACAAAAATGTTAATGTATAATGATGACATAAGTATTACAACGTGAACATGGTTTATGAGGATACTTCCTGTGTGCTAGTAAAACTAACGGCTCAAAAAACATACTGTGCTTTTTTGAAATTCTAAAATTGCAGAAAGTTTTCTGTGAGGAATGTGTTCTGTGTTTAGGTGTACGGTTAGGGTAATGGGTAAGAAAAAACAGTTTGTACAGTATAAAAACCATTACGCCTATGAAGAGTCCCTGTAAACCACATATACAAACATGTTTTTATGTGTGTGTGTGTGTGCACCAGGCGATGCTGATCCCCCAGAATCCATCTCAGGTGCATGCCGCCGCTGTGAATGGAGACAAAAACACCTTACAGAGACTGATCACAGGTATCACGCATATATCAGTGCTCAAAATACTCCATGCTCTTCACTTTGTATTTCATGTACGCGATATATCTTAAAAAACAACACCGTTCAAAAGTTTGTGATCAGTAAGATTATGGCATATATATCGGTTAGTGTTTTAAAAGTTTCTTATGCTCAAAAAATACCATAGAAACAGTAATACAAATAATAGAAGTAATACTTGAAATATGTTTACAATTTAAAATAACTGTTTTCGTATTTTTTCTATTTGAATCTATTTTAAAATGTAATTTAATTTATTTATTCCTGTGATGGTGAAGCTGAATTTTCAGTAGTGATTCAGAAATCATTCTAATAAGCTGATTTGGTGCTCAGAAAACATTTGTTCATATTATTAATGTTGAAAACGGTTGTCCTGTTTAATGTTTTTTTTTAAATCATGACACTTTTTTCAGCATTCTTGAAGCATTTATTTGAAATTTGAATTTTACTGTCACTCTTGTTTCATTTAATGCATCCTTACTGAATAAAAATATACATTTCTGCAAAAACAAACAATCAAAAAAAAAACTGACCCCAGACTTTTGAATGGTAGACATTTTTGAATGCTCACATTTTTCTTCCTTTTTGTGATATTTCATATGTACGTTCACTTTGAAAGGATTTTATTCAACCAAACAGTCAATGTTGCAAAGTATGTTCAAAATTTTAAATATGACAATTAAAATATAGTTTAATTTACATTTAAAGATGTTCATTTATACTACACACCAGGCTTTTGAAGAATGTGCTGAATTCTTACTGAATAAGAAGATCTTATTTGCTGGCCGTTCTTGAATATAAATATATTGCCTGACATGTTACTTCTGTCATGTTGTATTGTCCTCAGACATGTATGTTTTTTGGCCTATGATGTACTAACCATGTAGATAATTTATTTGGGTACCAACAAGTACCATTTAGCAATTTATGGTAAAGAAAACTAGAAAATAACCTACAGTATTCAGCTCACAATTCTTATATTTTCGAATTTAACTCCAATGGCCTTATGGGATAGCAAAGTGTACACTGGTTCACACAAATTCTTAAAGATGCAGTACATCACCTGGGTAATGTAAATAATGGCATTATTATTTAACCCAACCACACTAAAAAAAAAAACATTAAAATCATTGCATTGTTGCTTAGATTTACATCGTCGTAGAAAAATCATCATAAATGTACCATGAATATTCAATATATCACTCACCCATATTTCTTTTTATATTAAAGAGTGATTTCAATAACAGGTTATGGTTGACTGTTTTATGAATGTGTGCTTTGTGTCCGCAGCAGAGTCTCGTCTGCGGGACAGTGAGGATCAGTTTGGCCGGACTCCTCTGATGTATTGTGTGCTGGCTGACCGCTTGGACTGTGCAGAGGTGCTGCTTAAAGCCGGCGCAGCCGTCAACAAGACTGACCACAGTCAGAGGACCGCACTGCACCTCGCAGCACAGAAGGTGACACACACAGCCGTCTGTCTCTGAGCTGACCCTGATTCTGATAGACACTTACAAAGGCTTGGTGTCGTTAGGGTTTACTGCCCTCTAGTGTTTATGATGTTGACACATTTCTCCCAGTAATCTGAATATGAGAGCTCTTGTATGTGTTATGTTATTTTGACTTAATAAACGGGACAGTTTGACTGAGACAGGAGAAGAGGATTGGAAAGGAGAGCAGAGTGGAGTGGAGAGGAAAGGAGATGGCAAGAGTGTGAGGAGAGGAAGACAGGGAGGGACGGGATTGATGGGTAACACTCTGACATCTAGATCAATAAGAGCTGTAGCTCAGGGATTAACACTCTAATTGGGCTGGGAATAGAGACTGAGAACCCTGACACACACACACGAGGGCTCTCCCCGGAATGTTTTACACGGGAGCTAAGGAGGCCTGGGAGGATACTTGATGAGAGGGGAGGGCCGTTCGCACTCAGACACATTCAGACCCTTTAGATGGATAAACAGTCTTCTCTACCACAAACCGCGGCCCAAGAATAACGTCCCTGGGTGACACTAAGCACTGTTTTCATCATTTTATTTCATTATTTTGTTGGCTTTGGATGCTTTGTCATTTTAGTAAAATGCAGATGAAATATCAGCTGAGATAATAGGTCAGTCTATTGGCAATGTAGTGCCAGGTATGTATATATTTTTCTGTGTGGTGTTGTACATTCAAGTTAAACAGGTTTTTGATAAAGAAGAATAGTTGGGTGGGGACTTGGTTCTATCCATCAGCTGTTGGTTGGATGGAGGTAGATCTGAATGCAAGCTTGAAGTTGAATTTAAGATAGGGGCAAGGTTTAATGATTAGAGAAGTCCAGTATACGTCATCAGAGAGAGAAGTCTGTCATTTCACTGGAAGATTGAGATTTAATTTTGATTAAAAATTATGAGGTCTAAAAATGTAGAAAACGAAACATACGTGCGAATTAGTCATTCACAATAAGACCAATAACATGCATTTAGAGAACAGAGTGAATTTTCATTTCATTTTGACTTTAAAGGTGAAATGTGTAACTTAATTTCTAGAGACAGCAAATGAATTTGCACAAATATTAAGTTATGGTATCCCAAATAGGAGCAAGTTTTCTTCCATAGAAAAAAATTACAGACTTCACCTTTAAAGCTTATAGTTTCACATTTTCCACAAGAAATATAAAAATGGAGAGTAAATCTGATTGAATTGAAATCAAATGTTCTAGTTGTATTTTTGTTTAAAAAAAACGATACTATTGTGAAATATAATTACTATTTAAAATAACTGTTTTCTTTTTGAATATATTTAAAAAATGTAATTTATTCTTATGGCAAATCTGAATTTTCAGCAGCCATTACTCCAGTCTTCAGAGTCACATTTTCTGGGGAAATGAACTTACAAATGCTTATTAAGTTATGATATCCCAGATATGAGAACGCATATGGATATGCATATGTGTCAGATTTTCCACTGGAATAAAGCTAACCGAACTGAAATGATAGTTTTAGATGCTTTTGGGCCTTTATATTTACATTTTAAATGGTTGTGAGTTTACAGGTGTTGTCCGATTCATGAATGAATGACTCTTATGAGCCAGTTCTTTTAATGAATCAGTCAAATAGACTGGAGAACTTAAGTGTTACTGGTTTCAATCAGTCTTCACAGCTGCCCTAATGACTTGGCCACAGTTCTGATTGAATTATAGTCAAAAAGTGCAATAAATTAATTTGAAACCATAAGAATTCAGAGTAAATGGAATGTTATTCATTAGTCCTCCAATCCTTACAAACAGACAATTGTCTAATTAAAGTTAAAAGTTGTTGATTGTGTTTTTTTGCCTATACACATGCATTTCAGGGCAATGTGCGCTTCATGAAACTCTTACTGTCACGCCACGCCGATTGGCGGTTAAAGGATCTGGAAGAAATGACCCCATTACACCTGGCAACCCGACACTCGAGCTCCAAACCTCTGTCTCTGCTCCTCAAGCACATGGCACCTGGTGAAGTGGACACACAGGACAGGAATAAGGTACCAAACGCAACACACACACACACTACACATGCTCACACACTCGGCGGCTCGTCTATAGATGGCTTGGGTGGGGATCGGGGTGAACGTGAGGTTAGGTGGTGTGTGCATGTGTATGTGTGCGTGTGTGTTTGTGGTTGTATATATGCCATAAAGCAGCAGGGGAGCTCTGCACCCTCTGATGTTTCTCTGGAGGATATGAGCTCTGTTTAAATTGTCTAATAAAAGATATTTTCTCAGAGCTGCTGCGAGAGCTTGCCAGGCGCCTACAAGGCTCAGGGTCTCATCGCAATGTTAACCTTATGTGTGTGTATAAAGTGACAATCACTCACTCGCTGCATGCCAAAGACGTCTTCCACGAATCACAGAGAGAATACAAACCAACCCATTTTTACAACAAAGACTATGCATGGAAGCCTGTTTCCACCTCAGAGTAAAAAATAAAGCAGATAGTTGTAAGATAAATCTTAAAATAAGAAACAAACACAATTATGAAAATAAAGTTGCAGTTACAAGAAACAAAGTCACATTTGTAAGAAATAATCACATTTATGAGAAATAAAGTCATAATTGTTTGAAATAAAGTCACAATTACGAAAAAAGTTACATTTTTTGATAAAGTTGCAATTGTGAGATATTGCAGTTACAAGAAATAACATTTGCAACAAAGTCAACATATATAGCTGCATTTATTTGATCAAAAATACAGATAAAACCGTAATATTGTGAAATATTATTACCATTTAAAGTAACTTTTATCTGTGTTAATATGTTTTAAAATATAATTTATTCCTGTGATGGCAAAGTAAAATTTTCATCAGCCATTACTCCAGTCTTCAGTGTCACATGATCCTTCAGAAATTTGGTCAAGAAACATTTAATCTTATTATCAGTGTTACAACTGATGCTTAATATTTTTGTGGAAACCAAGATACATTTTTTTTCAGGATTGTTTGACAAGATTCGAAATTACAGGTTTTATTTTTAATATAAAGTTTTTCTAATATTCGGAATGTCTTTGTCACTTTTGATCATACAATTAGAAACAAATTAATTAGATATAAATAATTTGGAAATAAATAAGAAATAATGTTGTAATAGTGAGATATAAGTCACATTGTGAGATTTAAAGTCACAGTGAAACAGGCAGAAACGGACTTTCATGAAACTGGAAAGAGTTTCATAACGGTTGGCAGGGTTGTTGTACTTTACTGTAATATTTGTAACATTACTGTATGAGCTATAATACAAGTAATAGTAACAGCTATAGGACTGTAGCTAGCATTAGTAAACACAGAAGCTTCAGACTAGAGAAGTTGATATGTGCTGGTCACCATAGAGCAAAAGAAGAGTTTGGAGAGATGCGTATGTGGGCCCCGTGCTTTCCTGGGAAACACTGCTATCAACTGCTCCAGATTACCAGACCACATGCAGCTTTATTCACTTTGGTTCCAATTACTGTAAACATTCACCCCAGTTTACTTTCCGATGATCTACGCACATACAGCAACTCTTTAGATACGCCGTCATTTAAAATCTCATTCCACAGACAAACTGCTCAAAGCTACTAGGGTTATTAAGGCTCCTGTTTTAAATCATTATTCTGTGTGTGTATGGTTGTGATTACGCTAACATGAGAGTGTGCGTGTGTGCGTGCACTGTGGTTGTATCAGTACTTCTATTGAGTCACATAAGGGAGTTTTGTTTGCAGGCCTTCATCTGTCTGTTGGTTTTGTAATAATTTGATAAGCAGAATCGTGATTTCTCGTGATGTGGCCAGATGCAGAAAATAGCTCATCTAGTGCGTCTTCAGTCTTCACTGTCCACATTGGCTGTTTTGGCGTTTTGGGGCTGGGGAAACTTGAGTGACTGATAAAGAGAGAAGGGCGTGTGTGTTTTAGGTAAACATTTTGAATTTGGAATCAAACTGCAGAGCCAACCATCTTTATGGTTGAGCAAGAATGTTTAGCTAATGAAGCTTGTTAAAAAGCTGGAGACCAGCATATATTTACATGTAATAATTAAGCATCTAAAGTGACTCACAAATTAGGAAAAGCTCAAGCAATTTATCAAACAGAAGCCAAAAATATTAGCTTTAATGACGAGGGTGGATTTTGGATAGAGTCTCGAACTGAGAGAGCCAAAGTTGCCTGACACTCACAAAAAAGGCAACTGATATACTGTAGATAGATAGACAAACACATAAAAATAGATTTTATGTGCGCAGCTGAGATTGCAAACCTATATCAATTCAAATTTTCTCAGGCTCTTGACAATTCACATTTGCAAAATATATCATTGGAATTACGAGAAAGTTGTATGTATATATATTATATGAGAAAGTATATAATATATAATTTAAAGTTTTTTTAATTTACATTTTTTGTTTTAATGTATACATTTAAGTTGAACTTAAAGTTGTAATTTTAAGATTAAAAATTTACACTTTAATGTAAAGTTACATTGCATAAATTTTAAATTCATTTAAATGTAAAATGTTATTCAACTTAAAGTTGTAATGTTTGTTTAAATTTTGCTTTTTCATTTTTAATTATAATTAATACATTCAAATTAAGTTTACATTTCAGTTTTACTCAACTTAAAGTTGCAATATATCATTTTATGTTAAAATTTACATTAAGTTTTTTTTGTATACATTTAAGTTTATATTCATTTACCTTTGGTTTTAAATTTTATTCAACTTAAGTTGTAATTTAAATTTTAAATTTTATATTTTAATTTAAAGTTATAAAGTTTATTTATAGAATGTAAAGTTTAAATTCATTTACATGTAAATGTACAAAAAAATACTTAAAGTTGTAATGTATTGTTTAAAAAAGTAAAAAAAAAAAGATATTTCAAGTGGCAATTATGGCATTCTGGAAATGTGCACTTGTTGAACTTCCCATCATTCAGTTAAATATATACACCTTGTTTTTTTGTGTGGTCTATTGAGTATTTTGGCTAACTTGTTATCTTTTCAGCACCTAAAAAGAGTGTAGTATCACCAGCTCTTCTAAACACATTTGACCTAAAATCAGCACAGAAAATGTGAAAAAATCCACATATTCTTGGCCTAGGCCTGGTGGTATTGGATAAGAAGATCTTGACACTCTAAGCCCAGAGGAAGCTGGCTGACTAGTTTGATGTGATATGATGAAGAGCGAAGGACTTCTTTGTGCTCTTGGAAAAGCTCCATAAAGTTATTTTCTTGATTGCAGTTCATTGACAGCCCGCTCGCTGTGATCATTTAAAGCCCCAATTTCCTTGAAGGCCATGCAGCAGTTTTGTAGCCGCAGTGTAACACGAGTGAACAGTAAAACTGGAAATGTAATCTTTGAAATTGGATGTTGTTTGTTCTACAGCAGACAGCGCTACACTGGAGCGCCTTCTACAATCACCCCGAGCATGTTAAACTGCTGATCAAGCACGATTCAAACATCGGGATCCCAGACAGCGAAGGCAAGATCCCTTTACACTGGGCGGCACATAACAAACACCCCAATGCTACACGTACAGTACACTGTATCCTGGTGAGTCCACAGTTGTTACCTCATTATTTCTCCTCACACATACAAATAATACAATTACAGTATCTTCAGTATTTGTGTATTTTGTAGGAAGCCGCTCCCACCGAATCCCTGCTGAACTGGCAGGACTATGAGGGACGCACCCCTCTGCACTTTGCAGTGGCTGATGGGAATGAGGCGGTGGTTGAAGTGCTGACATCATACGAGGGCTGCAGTGTGACGGCCTATGACAACCTGTTCAGGACGCCACTGCACTGGGCGGCACTGCTGGGTACACACGTTTATACTCATACACATATGCGGAATTTGACTGCTTAAAGTAATTATTTTTAATTGAAATCATTTGCTAAGTGTAGATGCTAACACTGGTTTGTATGTGGCTGTGTAGGTCATGCAAAGATTGTACACCTTCTGTTGGAGAGGAACAAGTCTGGGATGATCCCATCAGACAGTCAGGGAGCAACACCTCTGCACTATGGAGCTCAGAGCAACTATGCTGTAAGACATAAGACATCATTTTTGAGTGTGTAAAATAATATCCTGTATGTTTGGAACCTGAATGTTTTGCTTTTCATTTGTTTCTTTTAATTGGGCTCCATTAGAGCTTTAGAAAAAAATTGTGACAGAATGTCAGTTGAATTGTTGGTTGGTTCATTGATTCATTTATTCATTCATTTATATATCCAAACAAATATAAATTTGTTTTTTAATGTGTTGAATCATTCATTATGAATATAGTATATATATGAATAAACCATATTATTGGGATTATTTTGTAGTTGATTTATTTATTTATACACAAACAAATATAAATATGTTTGTTTATTCATATACAGGTGCATCTCAGTAAATTAGAATGTCGTGAAAAAGTTTATTTTTTCTTGTAAGTTATTTCAAAAAGCGAAACTTTCATATATTTTAGATTCATTACATGTAAAGTAAAACATTTCAAAAAGTTTTTTTGTTTTAATTTTGAGGATTAGAGCTTATAGCTCATGAAAGTAAAAAATCAGTATCTCAAAATATTAGAATATTTACATTTGAGTTTCAATTAATGACCATCCCTACAGTATAAATTCTGGGTATCTCTTGTTCTTTGAAACCACAATAATGGAGAAGACTGCTTACTTGGCAATGATCCAGAAGACAAACATTGACGCCATCCACAAAGAGGGTAAGTCACAGAGGGGCATTACTGAAAGGTGTGGCTGTTTACAGAGTGCTGTATCAAAGCATATTAAATGCGAAGTTGACTGGAAGGAAGAATTTGGGTAGGAAAGGGTGCACAAGCAACAGGGATGACTGCAAGCTTGAGAATACTGTCAAGCAAAGCTGATTCAAACACTTGGGAGAGCTTCACAAGGAGTGGACTGAAGCTGGAGTCAGTGCATCAAGAGTCACCACGCTCAGACGTCTTCAGGAAAAGGGCTACCAAGCCACTTCTGAACCAGAGACAACGTCAGAAGCATCTTACCTGGGCTGTGGAGAAAAAGAACTGGACTGTTGCTCAGTGGTCCAAAGTCCTCTTTTCAGATGAAAGTAAATTTTGCATTTCATTTGGAAATCAAGGTCTCAGAGTCTGGAGGAAGAGTGGAGAGGCACAGAATCCATGTTGCTTGAAGTCCAGTGTGAAGTTTCCACAGTCAGTGATGATTTGGGCTGCCATGTCATCTGCTGGTGTTGGTCCACTGTGTTTTCTGAAGTTCACAGTCAACGCAGCCATCTACCAGGAAATTTTAGAGCACTTCATGCTTCCTTCTGCTGACAAGCTTTATGGAGATGCTGATTTCATTTTCCAGCAGGACTTGGCACCTGCCCACACTGCCAAAAGCACCAAAAGCTGGCTCAATGACCATGGTGTTACTGTGCTTGATTGGCCAGCAAACTCACCTGACCTGAACCCCATAGAGAATCTATGGGGTATTGTCAAGAGGAAGATGAGAGACACCAGACCCAACAATGCAGATGACCTGAAGGCCACTGTCAAAGAAACCTGGGCTTCCATACCACCTCAGCAGTGCCACAAACTGATCACCTCCATGCCACGCCGAATTGAGGCAGTAATTAAAGCAAAAGGAGCCCCTACCAAGTATTGAGTACATATACAGTAAATTAACATACTTTCCAGAAGGCCAACAATTCACTAAAAATGTTTTTTTTATTGGTCTTATGAAGTATTCTAATTTGTTGAGGTGGGTTTTTGTTAAATGTGAGCCTAAATCATCACAATTAAAAGAACCAAAGACTTAAACTACTTCAGTCTGTGTGCATTGAATTTATTTAATACACGAGTTTCACAATTTGAGTTGAATTACTGAAATAAATGAACTTTTCCACGACATTCTAATTTATTGAGATGCACCTGTATATCATATATATCTATATATATATAGATACTAGATATATAGATAGGTAGGTAGATAGATAGATATACATAGATATGTTTGGTTGTTTGTTCCTTCATTCAACGTAAAAAAAAAATTAGTTTAAGTTATTTGTTACTTTGTGTGTGTGTGTGTGTGTGTATATATATATATATATATACAGTGCCTTGCGAAACTATTCATACCCCTTTATTTTTTTCACGTTTTGTCATGTTGCAGCCTTATGTTAAACTGCTTTAAATTACTTTTTTCCCCACATCAATTTCCACTTCATACACCATAATGACAAAGCAAAAAACTGATTTGTGACAACTTTGCAAATTTATTAAAAATCAAAAACTGAAATAAGTACATTGCATAAGTATTCATACCTTTAACTCAGTATTTCTCCAGAAATATTTGATTGGGTTCAAACCCAAGGTGTGGCTTGGCCACTCAAGGACATTCACAGAGTTGTCTATAAGCCACTTTTTTTGCTGTGTGCTTAGGGTCATTGTCCTGTTGGAAAGTGAACCTTCTGCCCAGTCAGAGGTTCTGAATGCTCTGGACTGGGTTTTCATTAAGGCTATTTCAATATTTTTTTGTGCATTGAGCTTTTCTTCTACTCTGACGTTTCACTCAGTCCCTGCCGCTGAAAAACAGCCCCACAACATGAGGCTGCTACCAACACACTTTACTTTTGGGATGGTACTCTGCAGGCGATGAGCAGAGCTGGTTTCCATCAAACATGATGCTTAGAATTGAGGTTCATCAGACCAGAGAATCTTGTTTCTCACAGCTTGTTTCTGAGCTAAATTTCAAGTGTCCCAGAAAAGGGTATGAATACTTATGCAATGGAATCATTTCAGTTTTTTATTTCTAATAAATTTGCAAAGATGTTACAAACGTGTATATATTTATATTCATATAAATTATATCATATATAAATCTATTTAATATATACACGTAACATTTTTCTTAAATATACATGTATGTGTGTATTCATATATACATAATAAATATACACAGTAGTGCACACATATATTATGTAAACAAAAAAACTTTTATTTTGGATGCGATTAATACATATATAAACTACTATATATCTTATTGCTTTATTGAATTGTTTCTGGTGGTTTTGCGTATTTATGTTCTCTGTCTGTTAAGGACACAGTTGCAGTGTTCCTGAAACACCCCTCTGTGCGAGATGAGCCCGATCTGGAGGGACGAACAGCATTCATGTGGGCTGCGGGGAAGGGCAGCGATGATGTCATCAAAATTATGCTGGATTTGAAAAAGGACTTGGACATAAACATGACTGACAAATATGGAGGGACAGGTGTGTGAGAGAGTTACACAATCACACACACACATACACACAGACAGTCATTTTGAACACAATTATCCATTTCTGGCCTAAACTGGTTAGTTTCAGCTCAGAGCAGTGTTAATTGCATTTTCTGTTCAATCAAGCAATTAACAAGCCATATCCTATGTATGTCCCTCCATACAGCCATAACAAGAGTTGACGGTTTGGTCACTGTTTTTATGTGCTCTTTCGTATGTGTGTGTGTATGTGTGTGTAGCACTTCATGCGGCTGCGCTCTCAGGGCATGTGTCCACTGCGCGGTTGTTGCTAGAGCAGGGAGCTATGGTGGACCCGCTGGACGTAATGAAACACACGCCTCTGTTCCGGGCTTGTGAGATGGGCCATCGAGATGTCATTCTAACACTCATCAAAGGTTTGTAAGTGCACACATGACCCTTTATCCTCCCCATTGGTGCTGTCCAGGGATATTTATTTATTGCATAATATAATTTTTAGACATATATAATTTTTCAAATAGTGTTCATGGTAAATCTGCATCTTTTATACATTTAGGAGGGGCACGTGTTGATCTGGTAGACATAGACGGTCACTCTGCTCTGCATTGGGCGGCTCTGGGCGGTAATGCGGAGGTGTGCGAGGTGCTAATGGAGAACGGGATCAGTCCTAACCTGCAGGACCACGCAGGACGGACTCCCCTCCAGTGTGCGGCATATGCTGGCTACATCAACTGCATGGCCTTGCTCATTCAGCATGATGCAGACCCCAATATCCAGGACAAGGAGGTATGATCGTCCTGGATCCAAAGCTAACACTGAGAACATGCACTGGCCTGCTGGATAGTATGAACAAGAAAAGGACTGAAGAATAGCTTGACGTTTGACTTGTTTTTTGTTGTTAAGGGGAGAACCGCACTCCACTGGTCCTGTAATAACGGTTATCTGGATGCTGTGAAGCTGCTTCTGGGGTGTGGGGCCTTTCCCAACCATATGGAGCACACTGAGGAGAGGTAACAAACATTCATGCATGTACATGGTTCTTGAAATGTGGCCTAGCGGTTTTGGATCTGACTGCAGATCCATATATGTCTCATTAAAAACTATGTATATAGTATATTAGAAAGGTTTTATTTGAAAACAAATTATACTTTTATTTAGCAAGGATGTTTTATATTGATCAAAAGTAACCAGTAAAGACATTTACCAAAAATGTTACAAAAGATTTCTGTTTCATCAAAGCGTCCTGGAAAAACTTTATTACAGTTTTTACAAAAATATTAAGCAGCTTGACTGTTTTCAACATTGATAATAATGATGAATGTTTCTTAACACCAAATCAGCCTATTAGAATTATTTCTGAAGGATCATGTGACACTGAAAATTTAAATAATGGCTGCTAAAAAGTTCAGCTTTGCCATCACAGGAGTAAATTACATTTTTTAAATATATTAAAATAGAAAACTGTTATTTCACAACTGTAGTAATATTTTACTGCAAGTAAATGCAATCTTGGTGAGCACAAGAGACTTCTTTCAAAAACATAAACAAATCTTACAAACTCCAGTTTTTGAATAAAAACTTTTATATTTTAATATACAATTTGGGGTCCTTAGCATCAAAACATAAAAAAAATGGCCTTTGTTAAATGGCTTCTGACTATAATCATTGTGTTTAGGTACACTCCTCTAGACTTTGCCCTGCTGGGAGAGCATCAGGAACTGACCCAGTTTCTACTGGAGCATGGAGCTCTGTCCATCGCCGCCATCCAGGACATCGCCGCCTCGTCCATCCAGGCTCTTTACAAGGGCTACAAGGTCCGACGGGCCTTCAGAGAACGCAAGAAGCTCCTTATGAGACACGAACAACTGCGCAAGGATGCTGCAAAGTAAGACTCACGTAAACCCATACCTTCTGCCTTGAAGAGAAAGAGATAAGATAAATGGTGGGGTGCAAATATTCTCTTACCCACAATCCAGTGCTGATTGATGTGGCTTGGCAGAGCTGACACGGAATGATTGCATGAATATAATACCTGTTGTTTAATTATGTGTGTTTGCTCAGAAGCAGCTCATCTATTTACCTGCCTGCTGAGGAATATGAGCATCAATTTCTTGCTGTCAATAATGGAAATAGATGAGATGATAGAGAGATAGAGAGAGAAAGAGCGAGAGAGATTCACTCATCCTCCCTCCTTTTCTGTTAATTGGGCAATGTTCAGCTGCTCAACAGCTTGACATTTAGAGTCTGTCAGCTCTGAGGATGAATGAATACACACATACACAGCTTAGAATATGTCCTCTCTTTTCCAGGGTCTGCTTAAACACGTTAACGTACATTCATTTCATTGCCGTTAAACTTGTTTGTGTAGTCCGTCACTCTAACCTTCTGTCTTTTTCTGTGTTATTCTGCCCGCAATCTATCCATCTACTCTTTCTTTTTTTTCCTGCTAGGTGTTCAAAACATGGAGGGATGTTTAGCAAGTGTCTTTCACAAATTCTGCCCTGTTGAACTCAGATATTGACCTGAAATTATTGTACCAACCAAAAGTCAGAACAGATTCATTATTTGGCTGACTCTAAAAATCTTAAGTTAACCTAATGAAAATGGGTTGTACGTATTTTAGCATTAAAAACTAAAAAAAAAATATGTTTTTAAGTCTCTTCTCTTCACCAAGGCTTTAATCAAAATACAGTAAAAACTGGAATTGTAAAATATTTAGGGCTTAAAGTTTTCCAGCACCGTGCTGGATCTCCAGCGTGCGGCGTTTGGCTGTGGAAAAAAAGATAGTCCTACATTTTAAAAAAAAAATTGATATCACGCTTGAGTTCATGAGTTCTACCAATGGTATGAGAGGAATACAGCTTTCACTCTCAACCAAAAGCCTCGTTTTCACTTCTATTTGTATTACTAAAAAATATCAGATTACTCAATTGTCAAAATAATCAGTAGATTACTTGATTACCAAAATAATCATTAGTTACGGCCCTAGATTAGTTAAAACATTTCAAAATACAACTGCATTGTTTTACTTTTTGTGATTAAAAGACAAATATTTTGTCATTGAAAATTTCTTTAAAATATTGTCTCGTTTTAGTGAACCAAGTATTTGTATTTTGTCTCATCTCGTGAGCTACGTGTATTGTCACACCCCTAGTGTCTATGAGTATGATATAGCTCATAATTTTCCTAGTGTATGATATAGCTTTCAAATAAGGAAAGCGATAACTTTGCCTATATAGTTCTTTTTTTTTTTGCCAAATAACCATGCGTATATGTCCACCTCCGTAACCCCTGGAAAAAAGTTCAGGCTCAGGATTTTTTTTGTTTTAACCCCTGAATATTATAACAATTTAAAATAACTGTTTTTGATTTGATTTATGTAATTACTGTTATGGTAAAGCTGAATTTTCAGCAGCCATTACTCCAGTCTTCAGTGTCACAACATCCTTCAGAAATCATTCTAATATGCTGATTTGGTACTCAAGAAACATTTCTTATTATTATGAATGTTGAACATATTTGTGCTGCTTCATATTTTTGTGGAAACCGTGATACATTTTTCAGGATCCTGTGACGAGAGTTGAAAGTTGCATTTATTTGAAATATAAATCTTAAACAATCTTAACATTATAAATGTACTTACTGTGTCCTTGATGAATAAAAGTATTCATTTCTTTAAAAATCTTACTGATCCCAAACCTTTGAAAACTAGTTTAAGTGTATCTGAATTTTCGCAATGGCAACCATAAGAAGATACTTTACTTGTTGTCAACTGAAAGATGAAAATAAATGATCCAGGACAGTCATCATTAACAGGATAAAAGTATGTGTGAAGTAAATGAATGTGTGTGTGTTTTTTGCTTCTTTAGGAAGAGGGAAGAGGAGCGCAGACGTGAGGCGGAGCAGCAGCTCTCATTGGCTGAGGCAGATCAGAAGCAGCTTGTCTCATTGGGTGCAGCCAGAGTGGAAAAACTCTCACTTGATGAAACGGAGCAGAGCATTAAAGATCCAGTGGTGGTGAAAGGACACAAAAACAAAAAGTCCCCCAGCGCTCATAACATCCAATCACAGAGCAGGAGAGAGAAAAAACATAGAACTGGTGAGTTTATGAACTAGAAAGTACGGAATACATGACATGGCGTTACACTTCAGTGCACATTAATTTGTCACTAAATTAAATTATTATTATTTTTTATTACTAATAATTATTTTCACTTTATGGTCTATAAATGGCCAAAAAAATGTATGTGTGTAATATTGCTATAAAATTCATAATCATTTACTTTTTATACTTTTTTTTTCCTCAAATAAAACACGAAAAACTACAATCAATCAAAATGCATCACAAAGTAAATTTAGGCAATGTATGTATGAATGTACAGTATGAAAAATGGATATGAATTTTGAGGTTGCTAAAGATTACAGTTAACAGTGTTATTAATTTTTAGATGTGTTACATCATCTTTTGGATGCAACAAAGCCCAAAATATGGCCATCTCCATCCTAAAATTTAAAAGGCAACTATATATGTTTATGAATAATAAATGTATTATAAATATGTGTAATATATTCATCAATTTCAATTCAATAATTTTTACTCATTATAGTACTTTACTATTAGATGTACATTTTATCTATCTAAATCAGTTTTTATTATTCATTTATTGTAATTAGATATAATTCATTTTTTAATTTTTATATTTTTTTTATCATTTTGTTTTTTATTTTTATATAAAAAATTGTTTATTTTTACATTTTAAAAACTTCTTTTTTTTTTTTACTTTTTCACCGATCCTCTAGCACTCTGTTTCATGCCACTGTCCTGCCACTTAGTGTTAATGCACTTCTCGAACCAATTCTTTTGTTTCTCCATCAGAGCGCAGAACGAGAGAAGCTGAAACACCAGAGGCTTCTCTCCCCCCAGCAGCCTCTGGTCTCACAGTAACCCCACTGAGGACCAGGAAGTGTTCAGGCACCATAGAGGAGGTGTGTGTGACGGAAACTTGTGGCCCAGACACATCCATATCTGTGGAATGTGGGTCCACATATGAGCGCCGATCCCCCGCTGGGTCCAGTCGACCGGGCAGTGCCAAACCGGTCAACACAGGGGCCCATGTAACACCAGGACACATGGAAACCACCACAACACCCAAACCAGCAATACATAACAGACCAAGTACTACAGGGACCCACTTAAAACAAGCGGCCCAGGCTACACCACGATCCACAGAGACACAGACAGACAGCATTTGTAGATCAGCGTCCAAGGGGAACAAGCCAGCATCACAGCACAAATCTACAGGAACTCAGTCATCTAACATCTCCAACTCCTCCTCTGTCACACGACAAAAAGAGAGAAGGGCAGAAAGAGAGATGCACAGAGATAAGGATAACAGATCAAGGACTGAGGGGGATAAACAGACTGGCAGAGAGAAACAGAAATGTACAATGATGGAAAGAGACAAAGAGAGATGGATGGGCAGAACAAGAAAAAAACAAGTTGACAAAGAGAAAGAAAAGAAGAGAGACAGCGTCCATAGTAAAAACCAGGCGGCTATTGTGATACAGAGAGCATGGAGGAGGTACTGATGTGTCTCTATTTTTTTTTTTTTCTTCCACTGTAGAATTCATTACCGTCTGCCCACTTTTTAGCAGCATTGGTTTCAAGTATTTAAAAAGCCCGTTGAGTAACAATCTCGGAGCTCAAAACAGTCAAGTTATTGTTAAAAATCAGTTTCTTATGGAAAAAATTAATGAATTAAGACTCAAGAGATACTTGATTCTGATTGGCCAATCACAGCATTCTGCAATCAAATATTTTGTTTAATGATGGTTAAACTACACTAGCTAAACCTGCTCTAGAATGAATCCAATCCAATTCAATTAACTCCTTTAAATCAAAATTTCATTCAGATCAAGCTCAATCTGGGGTGCGTTTCCCAAAAGCAACTATGGTCACAAGTTTCGTTGTTTCCAATAGAGTTCAATGGAACTAACGACCATAGTTAGCTAACGATGCTTTTAAGAAATGCACCCCTGATCGATTAAGGTGTTTACATGAAGGCTTTTCAGTCCGATTGAGCCATCAATTATATTTCTTGTGCATATAAATTTTGCTACTGTCTCTTCTGTCTCTCATGTCACTCTGAGGCTTCATTCATTTTTCTAAAAATTTTATTCAAGTTTATTTATTTATTAATAAATGGACAATAAATGATGGCAGATTTTCCACCATTTATAAAAACACATTTACCTTTTAAATCCATTTTTCCTCCAAATTAGAACAGAAAATGCAAGTAAAGTCTGCAGATTCCATCAGTGTCTGCTCATTTGTTGCCCACATGTTCCTTATTTAAGTTGTGGCATGGCTTTTTGCCCACCAGCACATCAACACCTCCGAGGGCAGGTCACCAGAATAGGCCTCTTATTTATTTGTGTGTGTAGGGAATGTAATGGAGGCCCATGAGAGCACTTTCTTTTAATGGCTTTACTAAAATAATTGGATTCAGAGCACAAATAATAAGGTATATGCACATTCTTGTCCCTCTTTGTGAACAGTAATTTGGTTTGCTTGTTTGATATGTTTAATATTGCTACTTTTGTTGGTGTGCATTAAAGCATAACTTTTTTGTTTTTTTATTCAGGTCTTGTATTCGGGGTCGTCTTCGTAAGGTACTGTGCAAGAATGGGAAAGGGGCGGAGTCTGCTGAAGTCACAGCCCTGTTGATTCAGCTGTTATGGGAGTGGCCTATCTCTCATGACCACACCCACCATAAAACCAGGAATGTAGGGAAAAAGAGTTCTGTGCTGCAAAATATATATGGTGAGTGATGTATGGTGTTCTGGAACTGTCAAGGAATATATATATATATACTATACTAAGAACATATGTTATGCCAAAAATACATATATTCTATATATTCTTATTCTTATACCTAATTATACATAGTTAACCTAAAGTTTTAGACATCAGAGTTTATTTTGAGTTTATTTAAACACACACACACACATTATTATTATTATTATTGTTGATTTGTTTGGGGTTAGTAAAATTGTTTCAGTAATACCTTCATTCAACAAGGATGCGTAAAATGGTTCAAACATGACAGGAAATGTATTTATAGAGTTACAAAAGATTTCTAGTTTTAAATAAATGTTCCACAAAAATATGAAGCTCATTTATTGAGTACTAAATCAGCTTATTAGAATGATTTCTAAAGGATCATGTTTACATTTTTAATATATTAAAAATTAAAATGGTTATTTGAAATTGTAATAGTTCACAATATTACTGTTTTTGTTTTTATGGTATTTTTAATCAAATAAATGCAGCCTTGGTGAACATAATATATAAATAAATTTTGACTTCTTTCAAAAACATTAATCTAACAATCTAATTTTACCACTCCCAAACTTTTGAACAGTATTGTATATTTTATATATTTTTCCAAATATCTGATGCAAAAAATATTAATTTATTATAAATCATATGTCTGATCGCTTATATAATTTATAGGAGACGTTTCCTTATCTATCCACGTGACCTAAGTTTTTGATTCATGTCAGTAGCATAAGCAGCCAGATACAAAGTAGGACAAGCATCACTAATAATATTAATACAGAGGGATGTTATGTTTTTGTGACGTTCCAACACAGACACACACCGTCACCCCTCCCTCTTTCATATCATTTGATAAGGTGGAGTTTCGACCCAGTTAACGCAACTGACCTTCAGCAGACATGAACAGGTGATGATGGCTGAGCAGGCCAGAGACACTCATTCTCAAACGCACACGTACACACACACACACGGACACTTGTTCCCCTCCCCGCTCCTCCCTGACAGTCCCCACGTTTTGAAAAGTTCATTGCTGTCAGATGGAATGTCGAGCTGTCTCCTCTTGCTCACGCTCACCGACCTCCCTCCCCTCGCCCTGTCCGCCCCTGCCAGATGGACGCTCGCTCACACACCTGCACGTTTGATACCGAACTGTCTGAATCTTGTTATTTTAACAACTCTAGTATCAGCTGTGACGTTAACACAGAGATATTGATCCATTCAAGTAAAAAAATGTGCATGTGACTGCGTACAAACCAATAAACACTGCAGTTTTTTTGGTCTAGGTGGCGCCCCTTCCAAAAGAGGGCAGTCTTTGCGGGCCGCAGTGCTTAAACCACAGAGCCAAAGTCAAGCGCTGCTGGATCTGTCACTTAAAACAAACAAACAGTGTGAGTACTTGAGTTCATAATCACTGCTTGTGTTCTTTTGCGTTGTGTGTTACATCTTATGAGTGCATGTGTGTGTTTTATCCCTAGTGAGTGCCGTCGAGTGTGTGAGCCTGGTGGATACTTTAAATCAGGCAAAGCAATACTCTTACCATCTACGGCCGTCCAGTGCTGGCAGTCAAAGCAGAACTAAGAACTGAGACACAAACATGCTTGGATTTCTAGGAATTAAATCTTTGGGGATGATGCACTTAAACTCATTTGATGTTTATTTAAACTATTGCATAAGGTACAGTAAACTCACTTGGTCCGTATCATTAAGTTTACATATTAAATCTGCAGCATCACCTTGATTATTGCAGAGGTTAGAGGTTAACACCACAAACACAACAAATATATTAGATAACCTTTCATTCTGTCAACAACAGGTCATATACCTGTCATAAGGGACTTACATAAGACCACCTGCATGGGAGACCACGGTGTTACTATGCTACAGTCAAGACGTCACAAGGCAGTTTTCAGCCTATTTCTGATATTGTCACGGATCTTGACATTGTATTCTTATACTCTATCGCCACACCCCTGTTTATTGAGTGGGTTGGATTATTGTTTTATCTATCACTATAAATCAGTGTACACTTTTTATTATTAATGTATTATTTTGAAATATATTGTTTTGTTTAAGTGAAGAGACCTCTGTTTGTATGTTAAAAAGGAAAGAATTTGCTGCCAATCTTGCAGGTCACGTTACTGCACAGACTTTGTCTTCTATTCTAAAAGAGTAATCATTTTTTAAACTGGTGAAACATACACTAACATTCAAAAGATTGGGATTGGTAAGATAATTTGTTTTTGAAACTCATTCTCACCAAGGCTGCATTTGAACAAAAATACAGTAAAAACAGTAATGTTGTGAAAAAGTATTGCAATTTAATTTTATATTTGAATGCATTTTAAAATGTAAATGTTCCTGTAATTGCAAAGCTAAATTGTCATTCAGTGTTACGTGATCTTCAGACATCATTCTAATATGCAGATCTGGGGTCTCATTTATAACGCGTGCGTACGCTCAGATTTGATCTTTGAGTGTGCGTACGCTTAAATCCACTCAAGTTCATATTTATAAAAACGGTCTTTGATGTGGAAAAGTGCTTAGAGTCACGTCAGGGTCTGAGCAGACGTACGCACTTTTTATTGTCGGAGTATTGCAGGTTTTTTAAAATATAAGCTGTTCTTGCAGCTCGCTGTTCTAAATTATGATGATTGGTGATCTTTTATATGTTAATGATATTAATTATGAGTCGTTTACAAGCAGAGAGCTGAAACCAGTCAATTGCGCGCAAGTTCAAGATCATTTGCGATTCATAGATTTCACATCTGAAAGAGATGCGTATGCGCAATTTCTGTTCTTACGTTCATTCTATGAATCGCACGTACGCATATCTTAGAAATGATCGTAAGATCAAATTTAGGATGGTTTCTGCGTAATATTTTATAAATGAGGCCCCTGGTGCTCAAGAAATGTTTCTTACTATTATCAATGGAAACTGTAATACATATTTTTGGGATTCTTTGATCAAAGTTCAAAGAACAAAATTTATTTGAAATATATATTTTTTAATAATTACAAATGTCTTTACTGTCAGTCTTGATCAATTTGCTGCATCCTTGCTGAATAAAAGTATTAATTTCAGTAAAAGAATCTTACTGATCCCAAACTTTTATACAGTTGAGTAAAAAAAACAACAACAAAAAAAGTAACCTGTAGATTTTTTAAGACACTTTAAAACAGCAGATGTCTGTTCCAGTTGCTTTGAGTAAATGCCACATTATTTCACACCACCTACATTTCTGTTGATTACCTGACAAAAAAAATCCCTCTCCAGATCTGTATTAATAAATGTTTTTGTAAAAAAAAAAAAAAAAAAGGGAACAATGAAAGAGCCTAATCAACTCATTATCACAAGGTTTATTTTCTTCATTTTCTACAAAATAACTGGGCTCAGAAAAAGAAAGAACAAAAAAATATTGTAGCAATGAACACTTTAATGTTTAGCGATTAATAGATGTCTCTCATGCCCATGTTGGCCCGGTGACCAGACAGCGTCACGCTGTAGCAGTACAACAAGTCAGTCAGCCACTGCTCTCGAGTCTCTCCACCATAGAAATGCTGTAAAACACAAGCACAACAGTCAAGACGGTATCAGCAGCTCAGTTTCAAGAGACATAGTATTATAAAATCAATTTTAAGGTAAGGTAAACATAATGCTAGCTTTATCTGTTAAAGCAACGCTGAAATGGATAGTCCTAAGCATATTAGTTTCTTGAGGAGCCGTATGTGTGTTTGTACCGTTAAGTCCTGTATGATATGTTGCAGTAGACTGGCGTTTGCCATCATGTGGTTGCGTAATTGAGTATGCTGAAGAAGTAATGACAGGATCTGTGCCAACACGGGGAGCTCCTCCTCACAAAGGTCACACACATGTAAAGACTGCAAGACCAGTCGCAGCAGCCTCGGTACTGTGCTCAATGCAGCAAAACATGCCTCCCACACAGCATCCCTGATGGTGAGACAGACAAATGTAAGTTTTGACAACTACATATTTTGTTTGGACAACTCTAGATCACGGATCACCTATTTCTTTAATCATAAGCCCCAGTTTGTAACTAAAACTGTGTGATATGCTGTGTGAAATAAGGTGGCAAAATGTAATTAATTAATATAACTTGTTGATATATTAATAAATAATATACAATTATTGTTAATTACATAAATATTTTATTTAAAATAACTGTAAAATAGACTTTTCACCATTTCTCAATTCTTTGATCACTTTTTCAAAACTCTTCACAAAGTGAGCTCAACTGTAGATCATTTTCCACTGCTTTTGCACAAAATACATTCAGTGACTACATATTTCAAATTACATGAATTATTTTCATATTCAACATACTTCTGTACCAACAGGCCGATCTGCACATATTTACATATTCTTTTTAAAAACTGTGACGCTTAATATCAAACATAAAACTCTACAAGACAGCAATTTGCTACATTTCTACTATTTCAAATCTAAAAATGAAATACTTTCCAGTTAGAACAGTTAGAGGTAGCTGAACAACTACATGTGTTAGTCTTTCAATTTTATTACTATCTACACAAAAGGGGACACTTAGTAATAAGTTTGTACTGTAATGTAAACATGGACCATGTAACATATACTGCAGTGAATTCTAAAAAGTAGAGACTTCTTGTTTAGTAAAGAAATTTTACAGAACATTGCACGTTATTGTTTTAGGTCAGTGTTTTCTGGGTGGCAGTGTGTTTGTTGGTTAACAACCTTTGCTAGTGTCATGGAAGAATTACTTCATTTGAATGATGTGTGAAATGTTTTGCTAGTTTTTGTGCAGTTTGGATGTGAAATTTACTGCTGTGCCAAGCTGAAAATCAGTCAATTGTGTGACGTGTTTTGAAAAAGTGGCTTAAGTATTGAGAAATGTTGAAGAAAAAGAAACTAATAATTTTACTGTATGAATAGATTCCTGACACAAACTTTATTTTTTAAAGAATTTTAGGTGCATCAAAACTATTAACTTTATTATAATTCTTTAATTTGCTTTCTACATGAGAATGCCCTTTGGACTTTCCCTAGTCTTGTTTTTAACTTCTCTTTGCTGTTTTATCGAGCAGTCTTTCTTTGTGTATGCTTTGTGGTGTATAAATGTTACTCTATGCAAATATTTGTGAGTGTGTAGGTGTGCGTGTTTGTGAGCACACCTCTTGCGGGCGCTCTGCTCCAGTTGTAGCAGCAGACTGAGCATGCTCAAGCAACAGTCAGACAGGAAGTGGAGGAGTGTGTCGCTGGGCAGGAAGTTGACATCCAGTAACCGGGGAACACACCTTAAAATCGCTGCACAAACACAGTCTGGCACCACCACGAGTCCACACTACAAAGAGACGAAGAGTGTGTCACCACAAACAGTGTCTGGCTCCACTGCCCACTCTATGCAAAACATTCAGCAGAAAAACACACGTTCACTCACCAGATTCTTAATGATGGCGTTCTGTATCACATCAAAACACTGTGCGCGAGATCCTAGAGTGTCCAGGCAGTGGCACACCTCCTACAAACACAGGGCAGAAACGGTTATGAGGTTATGAGTTAATGCTGCTATGAGTGCCTCCAAATTCTGCATAAATGTGCAATGTTTCATAAATATAGTACAACCCAGGAGGCAGCTCTGATGCTGCTTTGGTTCCGTCTACATGAAATGCAGCATCAATGGAGTGTTTGTCACATGAAACAGAAATTGATCAATGTTCCTTCAATATTTTGATGTATATATCATATAATTGAAGCAGGTTATTGAACGAAAAATAGGTAGGACTTTTTGTCCATAAGGTATTGAATGGATCGTAGAAAGTGGGTGTTGCAAGCTAATTAGGCAGTTTTTTTTTATAATGAAGATGATGCGCATGGATAAATCATTTATGATAATGACTACAATATTCCAGAATAAATAGTCAATTTTAATTTCATGGCAACTTTAAACTTTGTCTTTCACAATGTATATATTTTATAATTTATTACTTTTTTTTATAATTTGAAATAGAAATGTGAAATTATAAAGTACGTTTATTAAAATAAAAAATTAAATATATCTTGATTGTATACAGAAATTATACATTTCTTTTGAAATTATATAAAATAAATATTCAATTACATATTTGTAATTAACCATAGAATTATAAATTTATAAGACAGACAGACAGACAGATAGATGAGACAGAACATACAGGCATTAAAGATAGAATTATCAAATTATAAACCGTAACTTGTCATTCCTCATGCCTGCGTACATCTACAAAATAGTCTGAAATTAATTTCTGCATTGAACCAAACATTTATCAAAATCAAGCCAAAGGCAAGGCAAAAGGACCAAACAGATTTTAGGAACATAAGTCATCTTCAGAGAAGAGTCATTTTACAGACTGAAAGCTGATAGAGAGATGAGACTTTTTCCTATCTCATTCTACAAAGAACCTTTGAATTATACATCACAACATCTTAACATCTGACACACACGGTTTGGGTGAGTCAAAAATAAATCCCTGGTCCCAGACAAAAGAGAAGTCTGCAGAGAACAAAGAATCCTATAGCACCACACACACCCATATACAGTGACAGGCTCAAAGGGTTGTACCTCGCCACTACGGACGGCCGGGCTGTCGTAATGGAAGTTGACACTGGACAGATTAGCGATGCCCTGCCACTCTCTGAACTGATATTTTATGAGCGCAAACAATAAATAAGTGTGTGACCATATGTGTGTGAGAAAAATCTAATAGTGCCAATAGCATTAGAGCAGATTAGATTAAACAGATGAAGGCGGAGCGGAATGTCATTCAGAGCAGGTTATTATCAGACATTAATCAAGCTAACAGTGTTAAGAACACATTACGAATGCTTTAGATTAGAGACGCCTGATTGGCAATAAAGGAATGGACCCCCAGCAGCCATGCGCTCTTGCTCTCTCTCTCTCACACACCCACCCACTCAAACTTAATTTGACGCTAATTGTCAAGCTATATATCTGAGAAACAGTAAGTGAGAATTTTCTTTAAGAGTGTGATGTGAAATCCCAATAGGATTAGAAGGACACTTTTTAGCACATTTTTATGTTTTAGCACATTAGGATTTCTCAGCAGAGCTGTAAAAAAAAAAAAGGTGCTAACAATTACTTTCAGAAATAAACAATGAAATTGTTCTTATTTACTCGTTAACATATTCCAGCAATGTTAATGTATAATATAAAAAAAATCTAGAATATAAAAAAGAAAATGTAATAGCTATATACATACATAAATTAATATGCAATTAATTATATATATATATATATATATATATGTGTGTGTGTGTGTATGTATATGTATATATATATATATACATATATATATATACACACGTATACATACACTATATATATATATACATACACTATATATAGTGTATATAAGTACACACACAGACAATTTTATATCTCCATTATTTTTAATATTTTTTAATATCTTTTTTCAAGGTTGAAAGTGCAATTAACTTGTACCAAATGTTTCATTTAGCCAAAGTGCTAAATGTGTTTTTGTACAGGGAGTATTTTTTATTGTTAAATGTAATTTCTAATAAAGCACAAGTTAAGTGATTAAGTTGAGAGAAAGTGTTTCTTGTGTATATGAATGTGAGGAGGGAAACAGGCTCTTTTCCTCATTAAGGCCCATTATTCTCCATCAGCCTCACCTGCTGGCATCATCTCCCCCATCACTCCTCATTACTGTATCAACGGTGATGCCAGCCGTCCCTCTACACCTTTACCGTCTGATTGACTTGGACACAAAAAATGAAAGTCCAGAGAAAATTGCATAGAGGAATTAGCAGTGTGTGTGTAGTAAAGGGAGGGGGGCAGTGAGAGTCAGCCCCTGGCCTGAGGGTGTGGTTTTGTTGGGTTTTAATTTCCGTGTAAAATGTCAGGCGGTGATGGTGTCCGCTGGCTGGCATTAGCATTTGTTTTAGCCAGGAGCGCTCTGATAACCAGCCCTTATTGAAATATGCAGACACCTACACCGGTGCGATGTGATAAACCTTCCCCTGCTCAACGAACTGGCTGTCTCCGGGGGGAAACTAAAACACACTTGTGCGTTGAATAACAACCCAAGTGGTCCTGCACTGAATCAAGTGAAGACTTGCTTCTTGGTAGAAGTTAAAAATTGCACACGATTGTCATGTAAAACGATGGGTGTGATTAAGGTGAACAGTATGACTGATATATATCTTTTACATGATGTGCAACAACACTGCTTGGTTTTTATAATTTATTTGCAGAAAAAAACAGGAATTTCAATTGCACACATGAAAATTTTGGTGCATTCTCAGTTTGTTGGGGGGAAAAAATGTGCTAAAAAAGGGTGGGAAAAAATGTTCAAGTGAGCACAGGAAAACACTGCATTATCGGTATTGTCAGTTTCATAAAATTACGGTTAAACCACTGATGCCACATGGACTGTTTTAATGATGTCCTTACTTTTAGTAGTCATGTCAAAGCAGTAACTAAATCAGCATACTATCATCTCAAAAACATTGCAAGAATTAGATGTTTTGTTTCCAGTCAAGACTTGGAGAAACTTGTTCATCGGTTTATCACCAGCAGGGTGGATTATTGTAATGGTCTCCTCACCGGCCTTCCAAAGAAGACCATTAGACAGCTGCAGCTCATCCAGAACGCTGCTGCCAGGATTCTGACTAGAACCAGAAAATCTGAGCATATCACACCAGTCCTCAGGTTCTTACACTGGCTTCCAGTTACATTTAGGATTGATTTTAAAGTACTTTTACTTGTTTATAAGTCACTCAATGTGTACGAAAGCCTGTCCTAGGAACCAAAGTTGTTGACCACACGGACTGATTTATGGTGTGACATGCAGGAAGACAGTTTGGTGAATGTTCATCTCTGCACGTTCGTTTTATGCTCTGTGTAATGCGTTTATGCCTTGATGTAAGTACATCTGCATATGTATGTTTGTCGAATGTATGTTATTGATGTCCCGCGATCATTCTGCGGTTATCATCGGCGAGTTTTGAGCGCCGTAGCGGCCGTAATTTGCCGCGAGAGAAACGCGCTAATCAGTATTAGCATCGGCAGTATTACTAAACTGCGTCACAAGTGTGTTTACATTAATAACACATCATTGCACAATTATATCATGCCTATTTGCATTGATAAGGCTGCTATTAATGTTAAGGATGCAGACTTGAGTGTCTAATCATTGTTTTGCATTTGTTTGACTATGCCAGTGTGTAAATGATTCTCAGAATATGATTGTAAGAAATAATTATATTTCTTTATTGTTCCTTTAGACCATTAATACAGATGTCATTGCCAAAGAATAACTGGTTCAGATGACAACCCAAAGACTGTTCAATAAATACATCTTTGTGAAGAATCTCTTCTCCGATCCCTGATTCTCTTACCGGAATCCCGTCCATATTTGGCCGCCTCAATCAGCGTAATATAGAGTTGTAGCGTGCCTCCGCTACAAAGGTGGTCCTTCGAGCCGGATTGAGAGCAAGATCGAACCAATATGGACAAAGCACAAAGTGACGCATCTGAGACAACGTCCAGACCTCGACGCAAGACTAATCTGCCTACCCATCTGGATGATTACGATGTTGGCTACCAACCTGCAGGTGACCTTCCTCCAAAGGCTTCCTCTCACTGTCCTAGTCAGCCCCGAAGCAGCTCGAGAAAAACGTCTCGCAGTGGTGTCAGCTCTCACTCCAGGACGAGTAGGCGTTCCATTACGTCCGCTGGCGTCTATGTCCCACCAGAGCTCTCTAGCGTCCAGACTGCTATGTTGGAGGAGAAGATTAAACAGAGACAGTATGACAGTCTACGGCAGCAAGTAGAAGAGGACTCACTGATTGATCTGGAACACCAAAGACTGCAAGCACAAGCTAAAGAAGCCCAGCGCATGCAAGAGGAGGCGCTTGCCGCAAAGGAGGCCCTGTTGAAACAACTAGAACGACAGCGCAAGCTTCAACAAGCAGAGACTGAACTCGAAGTAGCTAAGCTTGTATCCTCCATGCTCTCTGTAGACTCTAGGGCGACCACTCCAGTTCCTACAGACTCTGGTTCTCCAAACACGCAACAGCTTGCAGCACAGCGCAGCCAGGTTTGTTCACTGCAGCTAATGCCTTCCAAGCATCAGCAGCCCCCCTTCCAGTCGCCAGCTGTGACGTCATCGCTGCTGCCCTGTCCTACAGAACTGCCTGATCCTGATGTCTCTGCAGTGTCCCAGCCGTCACCTAGACCGTCACAGTGGCCCTCACCTGCTACTTACTCAGCGGATGCACCCATGCCCACTGCACTCCACCCATGGCCACAAGCATTCTCATCGCCAGTCCCTGACATTGCACCATCGGCTCCTACTGCCATTCCAGTACACTCTGTGTCATTAACGTCGAATGTGGCACCTCAGCCTTCAGCAGTGTTCACAATCCCGACCTCCGCTGCGTACCCCATGAGCACCAGCATGCAGCGTGTGACACAGAAGCCTGTTACCACCACGCAACCTACCCTTCGCTACAGGCTACAAAAGACAGCAACAACGCCAGGAACAACACTTCCAGGTCCATCGCAGCTCCCTGTCTCCAGCCACCAAGCATCAGCGACGACACTTCATGCTCCAGGTTACGTTAAAGCATCTGTGCCTTTCCCCCCAACGGTCTACTCACCTCAACCGTGTCCAGAGCTCCTGTTCGCATCAGCCTATGGCATTCCACAACCTACGTTACCAGTTTTCGAAAGTGGTGCTGAGAGTGACTTTGCTTTGTTTAAGTTAGCATTGGACAATTTGTTGAGTAATCACCATCATATCAGTGAACAGTATAAATACCATGTTCTCTTAAGCCATTTGAAACTTTCCAGTGCTCATCAGCTCGCTAAATCATTCATGTATCACCCCCAGCCTTACACTGCTGCTCTGCAGGCACTTCAAGACAAGTATGGACAACCAAGACAGCTCGTTCAGTCCGAATTGGGTGCCATCCTAAGCACCCCGCATCTTAAGTAGGGTGACGCTAATGCCTTCGACTCATTTGCATTGTCAGTACAGTCCTTAGTGGGTATGCTGAGAACTCTTGAGGGTCAGAATGGTTACGAGCTTTTGTGTGGCTCACATGTGGACCGGCTCTTGAGTAAACTGCCACCAGCCTATCGCGACAGTTTTGTTGAATACTGCCTAAGTCGGGGCATTCTCCAGACTGGCACCGACAAGACCTACACACTTCCTGATTTTGCCGACTGGCTACAGAACAAGTCCCAAGCGAAACGTATCTCTAGCAGAGCTGCGGCTATGTTCCAGAGTGAAACTCTGAAGGCCCCTGGTAGAGCTAGAGGAGCACCTCATTCAAGAGAGCAGCCAAGGCCAGTTCTCCTGACACGTGAGGGTGTAGCTAAGACTCCTGAGTCGACAGCCCCTAAGTCCAGCTCCAAGCCCCAGCCATACTGTCCCCATTGTGACAACAGGGATCACTACCTCAACTCTTGTGAGGCATTCAAGAAGTTGACAACCTCCCAGATTGTAGCTTGGATTAAAGATAGTAAACGCTGCTGGAGATGCGGACGGTTCCATGCTGTAGAGTCTTGCAACCTCAAACGTCCATGTAGAATCTGTAAAGAGCTACATCTCACAGTTCTTCATGATTCCATCAAAGACACCACCAGTGCTGTCCTCACCGTCAGCCTCCCATCGACCCGGGTTTACTTGGACAGACCGAACCGTACACCCAGAGTCATGCTGAAGGTCGTCAAGGTCCTCCTCCACAATGGAAACCACACAATGGAGGCACATGCCGTTCTCGACGATGGGTCAGAGAGAACAATCGTGCTTTCCCCAGTCGTGCAGCAGCTCAAGCTTACCTGTACCCCAGAGTTACTTCATTTACAGACTGTCCGACAATCTCACACAGAGCTTGAAGGGTCGTCTGTTTCCTTCGAGGTCTCAGCAGTCACCAAACCCATGCAGAGGTTCACTATCCCCAATGCCTTTACTGCGACCGGTTTGAGTCTTGCAGAACATAACTACCCAGTGGCTGCGCTTCAACGAGCTTATCGTCATCTGAGAGATCTTCCTCTTCCCCCTGTTGACAGAGTCAAACCACTACTCCTCATTGGTTCTGACATGCCGCACCTCTTAATGCCGATACAGCCTGTATGCCGAGGACCGGACGGAGGTCCAATAGCCATCAGAACACAGCTGGGTTGGTCTCTTCAAGGTCCCATGAGCCCCAAGCAGCCCTCACGGTGTTATCAGCAGTGCCTTCATATCACCACCGCTCCGCCCCATGATGATCTGATTCGGCACGTCGAGCGACTCTGGCAGGTCGACACCCTCCCATACAATGAGAGAATGGTCACCAGATCCAAGCAAGACAAAGACGCTCTCGCCATGCTCCAGAACGCCACCACCAGAGTGAACGTAGATGGCATTCAACGTTATGCCACACCATTGCTCCGATGCATGCCCATGACCATATTCCATGCCGACAAGGATGCTGTTCTTCCTAGTCTTCGAAGTACCGAGCGCAGATTGGCACGAGATCTTAAACTAGCCAAAGCCTACTGCGCTGAAATTCGCAAGTTGGAATCCGCTGGATATGTAGCCAAGATAACCACAGAAGAAGCACACAGTACCTCAGAGTCCTGGTTCATTCCGCACCATATCGTACATCACAATGGCAAGGACAGGATCGTCTTTAATTGTTCTTTTCAACATCAGGGGCAGTCCTTGAACAGTCAGCTACTTCCTGGTCCGATGCTGGGACCATCATTGTTAGGTGTGCTTCTGAGGTTCCGACAACACACTGTGGCTGTGAGTGGGGACATAAAAGCTATGTTCCACCAGGTACGCTTGTTGGCCAAAGACAAGTCAGTGTTGCGGTTCCTTTGGAGGAACATGTGCAGAGACCAGGAGCCTGAGATATATGAATGGCAGGTGCTTCCATTCGGAACTACATGCAGCCCATGTTGCGCCATCATCCCGTTTACCACCCGGGCCAAGGTTCTCATCCAAGACCTCTGGAAGCAGAATTTGGGCTGGGACGATCCGATAACACCTCTACAGCTAAGAGAGAAGTGGCTAACATGGATTAGAGAGATTCCTAATCTCCTTCAGCTGCAATTTCCTCGACCTTATGCCCCAGCCTGTGCTGATTACCCTAGTGCCATCCGAGAACTCCACATATTTTGCGACGCATCAGAAAGAGCATACGGCTCAGTGGCCTATTTGCGCACTACTGATGAGCAAGGCCACATCCATGTCGCCTTCATTTTGGCCAGATCCAGAGTGGCTCCCAGAAAATGCCTTTCTGTGCCTCGTTTGGAACTGAGTGCAGCCCTGACCGGTGCTCAGTTAGCCAAAGTGATCCAGACTGAGTTGTCTCTTAACCTCCATACAGTCACCCTCTGGTCCGACTCAACAACCGTGCTGAACTGGCTCACTTCTGAGTCCTGTCGCTACAAGGTATTTGTAGGGACCCGTATAGCAGAAATTCAGACCCTCACAGACACGGCAGAATGGCGGTACATTGATTCAGCTCACAACCCTGCTGACCGCATCACTAGAGGCCTGACACTGACCCAGCTAGCAAGTCCCCACCAGTGGAGTTCAGGACCAGACTTCCTCCTTCAACCTTCTGACCAGTGGCCATCTACACCCGTCACTGAGGTAGAATCAGAGATCAGTGAGTTGAGGAAAACTGCATTCATCGCCACTGTCACAGTCTCCAATCAGTCACTTCTGGACCCCAATCAATTCCACACATGGCTAGAAGCTTGTTGAGGCCACTGTCAGGTCCCTACACGGGGCGGCTACCGCAGACAGTGACTCTTCACTGCAAGCTGATGTCTATGTCGAAGCAGAGAAACTTATCCTGGCTCAAGCTCAACAGGACTCATTCCCACTAGAAGTCCAAGCTTTGAAGACTGGACAGCCGATTCCAGCTACCAGCCGTTTGGTATCCCTTGCACCAGAGTATGATAAGGACACATGTCTCATCAGAGTAGGGGGACGATTACGTAGAGCGAGTGACCTCGACCTAGATGCCATCCATCCGATATTGTTGGATCCTGGTCATTCTACAACTAAGCTGTTAATTAAAGAGACGGACCGCCGACTTCTGCATCCTGGTTCTGAAAGGGTGCTAGCAGAGTTGCGTCGCCAGTATTGGATACTTCGGGGCAGGGAAGCCATTCGTAAGCATCAGCGCAAATGCCAAGATTGTCAGTTCTGGCGAGCCAAGCCTGAAGTCCCCCAAATGGCCGATCTTCCATCCTGCAGGCTGCAACTTCACCAACCGCCGTTCTATTCTACTGGGGTAGATTGTTTCGGCCCCTTTTCAGTTAAAGTTGGTCGTCGCCACGAAAAAAGATGGGGCATCCTTTATAAATGCATGACAACCCGATGTGTGCACCTTGATCTGTTGGAACAACCTCCCTTCCTCAAGTCTTATTCGACTCTACCAACCTGCTCGGAAGACGCAGATGGAGACACAGCCAGGTGTTGGCGGATCATTTCTGGACTGCCTTCATCCGAGATTACCTCCCAAGTTTACAGGATCGGCATAAGTGGAGAAACGATGGCAAAGAGCTGACGGTGGGCCAAGTGGTTCTCATTGTTGATCCCCAACTTCCTCGTGCCCTCTGGCCTGTGGGCACAGTGACTGAGACGTTGGCTGGACCTGATGGAAAAATTCGCACTGTTCGTGTCAGAGTTAATGAGAAATCCTACACTCGCCCAGTTGTTAGGTTGATTCCACTTCCTAACTTTGAGGAAGAGCCTTAGACACTGTAGACAGACTTTCTTGGTGTTTACAATTATCCTGTCAGATAATTGGGGGCGGCTGTGTACGAAAGCCTGTCCTAGGAACCAAAGTTGTTGACCACACGGACTGATTTATGGTGTGACATGCAGGAAGACAGTTTGGTGAATGTTCATCTCTGCACGTTCTTTTTATGCTCTGTGTAATGCGTTTATGCCTTGATGTAAGTACATCTGCATATGTATGTTTGTCGAATGTATGTTATTGATGTCCCGCGATCATTCTGCGGTTATCATCGGCGAGTTTTGAGCGCCGTAGCGGCCGTAATTTGCCGCGAGAGAAACGCGCTAATCAGTATTAGCATCGGCAGTATTACTAAACTGCGTCACAAGTGTGTTTACATTAATAACGCATCATTGCACAATTATATCATGCCTATTTGCATTGATAAGGCTGCTATTAATGTTAAGGATGCAGACTTGAGTGTCTAATCATTGTTTTGCATTTGTTTGACTATGCCAGTGTGTAAATGATTCTCAGAATATGATTGTAAGAAATAATTATATTTCTTTATTGTTCCTTTAGACCATTAATACAGATGCCATTGCCAAAGAATAACTGGTTCAGATGACAGCCCAAAGACTGTTCAATAAATACATCTTTGTGAAGAATCTCTTCTCCGATCCCTGATTCTCTTACCGGAATCCCGTCCATATTTGGCCGCCTCAATCAGCGTAATATAGAGTTGTAGCGTGCCTCCGCTACACAATGGCCTAAGACCCAAATACATTGCAGATATGCTCACTGAATATAAACCTAACAGACCACTCAGATCATTAGGATCGAGTCAGTTAGAAATACCAACGGTTCACACAAAACAAGGGGAGTCCCCTTTTAGCTATTATGCCGCCCGCAGTTGGAACCAGCTTCCACAAGAGATCAGATGTGCTAAAACATTAGCCACATTTAAATCCAGACTCAAAACTCATCTGTTTAGCTGTGCATTTGTTGAATGAACACTGTGCTACGTCCGAACTGACTGCACTGTATTTTATGTATAATCATTTTCTATTTTAACTTTTATTTTAATTTTAAATCAATTTCTATATCATTTTAAAATTCCTTGTTTTTATTATTTTTAATTCCTTGTTTTTATTGCTGTGAATGACTATTTCACTTTCTTTTATGTAAAGCACTTTGAATTACCACTGTGTATGAAATGTGCTATATAAATAAACTTGCCTTGCCTTACTACCTTACTGGGCCTTGAACATGGTAGTTGCGTTGCTGTCTATGCAGGGTCAGAAAGCTCTCGGATTTCATCAAAAATATCTTAATTTGTGTTTTCTGAAGATGAACGAAGATCTTACGTGTTTGGAATGACATGAGGGTGAGTAATTAATTTTCAGATAGAATTTTCATTTTTAGGTGAACTAACCCTTTAATGTTCATCTAGTTTTCACATGTAATTCAAAATAGTGCACAAGTCTCAAGAGTTTTTCTCCTGTAATGTCACTTAAAGTGTCTGTGCTATAAAGGGTTGTAATTTTAACATTAATTTAGTGTTTTAATTATAAAAATAAACACTAATATTAATGCAATTTGCCATGCCATCTGCCTAAAAATTTTCTTGGCTTGAAGCTTGAAGTTACATGTTTTTGCAAGAGAATAGAACAAATGCAAATGGTTTTGGGAAATATGTTCAAAATTAATTTTGAGAATTAAATACAATTTTGACAGCCTCTTACAAGAAAAAAAAAAGCACACAAGTACACTGCAAAATAAAACAAAAGCACTTTTTAATGTTTTTTCAATGATTTTGGTCCATATTTACTAACAGCTTGCACCAGCGCAAACCGTCTTTTGGCATTAAAATAGTTTTTCTAAATTTAGATTTTCTAAAGACGCGCAGTGAATAATTAGCGCTGAAAAGGTGTGTACAGTTATTTTTGCATCTGACCTTATTGAATATGGATTTGTAGGAGTTTCCCTTTCAGACGCAAAATTTATAGGAGGAGAGTATTAAAATGAATCACGCAATGCGAATTACTAACTTTTGCGCTCATCAAATTACTGGTATTTGCGCCATTATTTAACGCCCAAAAAAGCATGTTAAACTATTTTGCGCCTGTGTCGCAAGTAGATCCCCCGCACCTGATGAGCATCGGCTCTGGTTATGTGTGACTACGTAATTTGCACTGCGCCTGGTAGGTCTATATTGCATTGGTCGATATGTAAATGAGATGTTGCGCCGGTGTTCTTTAATTTAGTTGCGCGTCGTCAGTAGAGTGCCCATCGGCGCTGTTTTGGAATCGCGCTCTCGCGCTAATTTGCCCTGTTTAGTAAATCTGGCCCTTTGTCTTTTACAATAATGTGATGTCTTTGAATTACATTTCTTAATTTTCTTCAGTATTTGGGGTCTTTTCTCAGAAAACCTTCATATATGTGATTAACTGGTGAAAATACTGTGTAATGCAAATGGATCTAACCAACAGCAGACAGACGAGCAGACTGACACTAGAGCAACCAAATGATTGACACAAGCCAGACTAACTGACAGAGCAGATGCCAGAGGACAGAGATGCTCACGGGGGACAGAGCGGATGACAACAGGATTAGAAACATATGCCAGCGATTGACAGCAGAACAACTGACATAACACAAGTTGTTGGAACGACTGAAGGTGGAGAAAGAGACTGGCAGATAAAAGAGAGAGAGAGAGAGAAAATCACCTCCACTATATCCCAATGGTGAAGGAACTGTTCCAGGGTGGTAGCGAATACGCTGAGGGGCGAGAGTGTGGAGGAGGGCAACAGGCCATCTTCATCGGTGTCCTGCAGGGCCCGCAGCATCTCAGAGGAGAAACCTGAAGCACAAGATCATGGGAATACAGTTTTATCAATATCGAGTATGCTGTCAGTACTCATATCATTGAATGTGATGTGTGTGTGTGCACCTGTTAGTGTAGTGAAAAAGAAACTGAGGTAATCTACATCCTTCACCGGCACATCCTGTGAACTGCTCGACCAGCCACTCAGAGGAGACCTGCGGGGAAGCACACATGCATTACTGTGCAGTGGTCCGGCACTGATCCGCTCTCCCGTTACACATCTCACACTGTACTTGAGTGTGTGTGTGTGGTGAGAATGTCAGTCTAAAAATACTGGCCATCTGAGCTCCTTCATTTCCTTTGAAATCAACCTCCCGCCACAAACATGCTCACCTTCAGCGAATGAGAACACTAACGGTATTAAGGAAACGCTGAGGTCATCCTTACAATATGACAGACAACACTTACTGTTCCTTAAGAAGATTTTAAGACATTCCATGAACCCCCACAGGTTATTTTTTTGCATAATAACTCCACCTTTAACTCCTTAAAACTCCACCTATTGAATCGAACTACACTTCAACCAAAAATAAATAAATACATACATCTTTTTTGAAAGGATGATTTTAGGGGGTTGTTTTAGACAAAACAGATTTTAAATATCTCATATTTATCTAGAATATTAATATTGGTGTATAAAAAAAAAACGTTTATTCTGATGGATGCATTAAATCGACCAAAAGTGACAGTAAAGGTGTTGACATTGTTACAAAAGATTTGTATTTTCAATAAAAGCTGTTCTTTTGAACATGTATTCGTTAAACACAAACAACTACTATCATTAATAAGTAGTAGTATTTCTTGGGCAGCAAATTATCATTTTAGAATGATTTCTGAAGGATCAAGTCTGGATTAATGTCTGTTGAAAATTCAGTTTTGCCATCACAGGAATAAATTACATTATATTCAAATAAAAAACAATTACTGTATTTTACTATATTTTTGATCATATAAATGCAGTCTTGGTGATAGGAAGAGATGTATTTTAAAAACACTTGTAAATCTTTGAACGGTAGTGTATATTTAAATGCATATATATATATATAAACAGGAAACAGGAAAAAAGTTAATGTTTCCACTCTACAAGGAAGCCAAACTTTGGCTTCCTTGTACTATATATATGTACAATGTATAGATATGTACTATACTATCGTTTCTTCGCATCATGCGGAGATAGAAAAAAAAATATTTTAACATCAAAATAATTACACACAGCACCTTTAAACTATGAAATGTTGCCAAATGAAGTACTAGCAGCTTTTTTGGACATTTTTTCAGCTGGTTCGTAACAGTTAAATCCCAGATAATTGCTGTGATCAAACAGAGTGCAGGAGAACCAAGAGGTCACAGCCAAGACCTTCAGGTCAGTCATCACAGGCTCCAAGTGTTGCTGTGCTTCTTTATGCATGTTCAAGGCTTCAGTGGGAACTTGATGGCAAGATATTGTCAGAAGTAACCATTTTATACTCTTTTCTGAGAAGGAAATCAGAGAGAACCAGTGTGTGTGTGTGTGTGTGTGTGCCTGTGTTAAAGCTATTCAAGGACAATCCACACAGTCTTATGATTCTCCCTTATAGATGTGGATCAGTCTCGAGGCCAATAAAGTGAATGAATATCTGATCTTTTACTTGTTTTGATTTCATTTCTCTTGTGATTGTGGAATGAGCATGTGCTGGACTTCCTTAATACATACTGATTGGCTCATTTCCCATCAACCCATTAGTAAAAATAAGCCAGACACACACACACACACACGGAAAGATGCACCAAGGAAAAAATTCTACTGTTCATTGTGTCTTTCTGTGTGCCAACCACACACACACTCTATCGCTATACTATTAACCATTCTTGTCTAAGTTTAGCAACACTTTCTGAACCCGATGGATGGCCACCATTCCAAACTCTTCAAGAGTTAGTCGTTTCGCTGATGTGATCAAAGCTAAATTCTTGTGAAGGACAGAATGTTCGGTTCATGTTGTTCTGAGGATTGGCTCTCTTAGCGGCATGCCACGCAGTTCTGCCATGAACAGAAGCGGGCTTACGTGATGCTTCACTTATTGCGCAGGAATCCTGTCACAGGGCCAGATTTTTTCAAAAGTGCAGTCGGTGTGAATTCACTTGCCGTAGCATTTGTTTTGGTATTTTGGTGCGACTCTGAGCAGGGAACTTCATAATCGGTCCATGTCTCATCAAAAGAGTAATACTGCCCTCTGTAGGTGTTCAAACACATTTAGCCAAGTCGTGTTCTTATGAACAAACAGAGAGACCAGAGGAAAGGCAGTGTATCCAAGATACACTCACACACGTCACTTGGGGACTCAAAGTCACACACTCAGTGTGTTCTCAAACATTGCTCCCATTAGGATTTGAGGGGAAACCACAAATAAAAGAGTGGCTTTAGGGTAGTGACTATAAGAAAAGCAATGGGGACACAGCATGTCACAAAGACACACACACGCAGACACACACCCTAAGGCCCTCAGCATGCAGAGGAACTCACAAAAGAGTATTCGGTCAATCATCCATGAACAAGTAACAGAATGTTGATTACTCATCCTGCAACAACTCAACTAGTAAAAAAAAATATTCAAACTTGGATGCTTATCATACCAATCCTCTTGTGAGACTTTGACCATTTGTTTTTCTAAATATGAACATATGAAATGACCAAAATGTCGTTTGCATGCGAGATGCAGTGTTATTTTAGTATTATTTATATTCTATTATAGTATTTATTGATATTTTGTATTAGCTTAAATTTTTATATTTTAATTTTAATTTTAGTTTAACTTTTAGTTATTTTGTTATGTACTTTTGTCATTAAAATTTGTTATTTTATTTTGTTTTTATTTATTTTTTAGTTTTAGTTTTAGCATTTGAACTAATTTTATTTCAGTTATTGGCTGAGGCAACATTTCAAATTTTTAAAGTTTAGGTTTTTTATTAAAAAAAAAAAATTCCAGCTTTATTTCAATGAACGAAAAAAAAATTGAATAGTTTTAGTTAACAATAACAACAGTGATGAGGCAAAAGTTCATTAAAACATATTGCACTGCATAAAATTCAAGGTACTGATGTTTGCCTACAAAACCACTGGCTCTGCACCCCTTTACTTAAATTCCCTACTTCAGACTTATGTGCCCTCCAGAGGCTTGCATTCTGCCATCCCAAAGAGGCACAAAATCACTTTCATGGACGTTTACCTTAACTGTAGAATGACCTTCCCAACTCAATCCGAGCAAGTCCTTAGCAGCTGAAGCTGAAACTTGATGTAATGTTTATGAAGAAAATCATATATTTGTAATTCATATCTGTTGCTTTGAACTTTTTTCTCTTTTTGGCACATTTATTGCCTTTATTTCATTTAAATCAATTACTTGTTTATATATTAAATTATTCAACAACAAAACTTCTCAAAATGCCCATCCCTTCTCCTTTCCTGAAGACACTCACTATAAACAAAAATTCTGATAACCTTCTTGTCAAAAACTGTGCAAAATATTAAGTGTTGTGTATGCTAAAGTCAGCAATAACTCTGAATATACTGAACTTACTGCAGTATGACCTCGGCTTCACTGCGCAGTGACTCGTGGCTCTGTTCCACCACATTACGGCCAATCACGGTTAATGACTAGCGGTCACGGCGAATGAGAGTTAAGTGGGAGAATTGGCCATCCTCTGATCGTGCCGCACAGCGCTTGGCTGTCTCTGATTGGTTAAATTGTTAGATTCTATTAGCAGTGAAAACTCTGAGACTGCTGTCTCCTCTCGGCAGTCTTAGAAAACAGAGTCACATTTTAAACATATCAGTCAGATGCAGACAGATACTCCCCTCCAGGGGCCGAGCTGCACGTTGTTACCAGTCCTGGTCAAACATACACTAATGCGCGTATTTTTCCATTTTAGCAAGTATTATGTGAAGTAGTGCTATGATATATATATATATATATATCTATATCTATATATATATATATATATATATATATATATATATATATATATATATATATATATAGATATACCTGTATATATATATATATATACAGTCAGGTCCATAAATATTGGGACATCGACACAATTCTAACATTTTTGGCTCTATACACCACCACAATGGATTTCAAATGAAACGAACAAGATGTGCTTTAACTGCAGACTGTCAGGTTTAATTTGAGGGTATTTACATCCAAATCAGGTGAACGGTGTAGGAATTACAACAGTTTGCATATGTGCCTCCCACTTGTTAAGGGACCAAAAGTAATGGGACAGAATAATAATCATAAATCAAACTTTCACTTTTTAATACTTGGTTGCAAATCCTTTGCAGTCAATTACAGCCTGAAGTCTGGAACGCATAGACATCACCAGACGCTGGGTTTCATCCCTGGTGATGCTCTGCCAGGCCTCTACTGCAACCGTCTTCAGTTCCTGCTTGTTCTTGGGGCATTTTCCCTTCAGTTTTGTCTTCAGCAAGTGAAATGCATGCTCAATCGGATTCAGGTCAGGTGATTGACTTGGCCATTGCATAACAGTCCACTTCTTTCCCTTCAAAAACTCTTTGGTTGCTTTTGCAGTATGCTTTGGGTCATTGTCCATCTGCACTGTGAAGCGCCGTCCAATGAGTTCTGAAGCATTTGGCTGAATATGAGCAGATAATATTGCCCGAAACACTTCAGAATTCATCCTGCTGCTTTTGTCAGTAGTCACATCATCAATAAATACAAGAGAACCAGTTCCACTGGCAGCCATACATGCCCACGCTACCACCACCATGCTTCACTGATGAGGTGGTATGCTTAGGATCATGAGCAGTTCCTTTCCTTCTCCATACTCTTCTCTTCCCATCACTCTGGTACAAGTTGATCTTGGTCTCATCTGTCCATAGGATGTTGTTCCAGAACTGTGAAGGCAAGGAACTGCTCATGATCCTAAGCATACCACCTCATCAGTGAAGCATGGTGGTGGTAGCGTGGGCATGTATGGCTGCCAGTGGAACTGGTTCTCTTGTATTTATTGATGATGTGACTACTGACAAAAGCAGCAGGATGAATTCTGAAGTGTTTCGGGCAATATTGTCTGCTCATATTCAGCCAAATGCTTCAGAACTCATTGGACGGCGCTTCACAGTGCAGATGGACAATGACCCAAAGCATACTGCAAAAGCAACCAAAGAGTTTTTGAAGGGAAAGAAGTGGACTGTTATGCAATGGCCAAGTCAATCACCTGACCTGAATCCGATTGAGCATGCATTTCACTTGCTGAAGACAAAACTGAAGGGAAAATGCCCCAAGAACAAGCAGGAACTGAAGACGGTTGCAGTAGAGGCCTGGCAGAGCATCACCAGGGATGAAACCCAGCGTCTGGTGATGTCTATGCGTTCCAGACTTCAGGCTGTAATTGACTGCAAAGGATTTGCAACCAAGTATTAAAAAGTGAAAGTTTGATTTATGATTATTATTCTGTCCCATTACTTTTGGTCCCTTAACAAGTGGGAGGCACATATGCAAACTGTTGTAATTCCTACACCGTTCACCTGATTTGGATGTAAATACCCTCAAATTAAACCTGACAGTCTGCAGTTAAAGCACATCTTGTTCGTTTCATTTGAAATCCATTGTGGTGGTGTATAGAGCCAAAAATGTTAGAATTGTGTCGATGTCCCAATATTTATGGACCTGACTGTATATATATTAGTCCCCTAATTTTCAAGTTATCTTTTAGGTTAGGATGTTGCCTTTGAAGACTGCTGCCCTAAGCTTACTATGTAAAAAAAAAAAAAAAGAAGTTCATGTGTTGTAACAATACCACACACGGTTCTTTTTTCCCTGGCTTTTTACACCCATGCCCTGTACCCCATGGGAAACTAGATCTCTGATGCCCCAGAGCGGAACACTGGAAGCAGACTTTAGGACTGCATTAGTGCATGGTGATGTGTCATAACCCTCATACCTCAGGTGTATGGTGCGTATTAGCATGGTGGCCAGGCTAGCCGACACTCTCCCAGTGTTGCAGACCTGACTGAGACATGCCAAAAGCTCTGCGGGAAACGCTGGCAGGAAATGGAGAATCTGAACCAGCCTCTTCTGGGACTCCACAGGCAACACCACCACACAGCCCTCCTGTGGATCTACAACGTGAGACATACATATAATATATATCACACAGATGAACATAAACAGAGAAATGTTAATATAATAGTTCTGCTCAGCTTGGAAAATGTTTAAATGCTAACATTTTTCATTAAATATAGTAAAATGATTTTCAAAATGTAATAATAAAATAAAATAGTACAAATGAATAGAAAACTACTGCTATTTTAAAAATGAAGATTTTTTTCCCTTAGAAATTCCTCTTTTTTGAGATTATTCATTCTAATTGTGAAACTTGAGAAAGGAAAGAGCTCCCCCTTGAGACAACTTTATGTATCTGCTAAAACTCAACAGTGAAGGAATGAATGTCTGTGAGAAAGAGAGGGAGGGAAAAAAAGCAAGAGAGAAAGAGGTTTGTCCTGTCAGTGATCACAGATAGACAGACATTATTAGCTGCTGACGCACGCTGTGGATGTCATGAGTGCTAACACATACAAAGGGAGCGCTGTGCTCCCGAAACACAAAACTACAGAGAGCTTATATCACACTCAGAACCGGAGACGCCACTCTAATGCTCACCCTTGACTACCACCCGATCCCTTACACAAGCCTCTCTTATGCACCCACACGTTATAGTAGTGAGACAGTATTTTAAACAGTTGTTTGTGAGGATATATTCTTACCATAAATACTGCAGGCATTTTTCTGAAGACTCTGCAGAAGGTCTTTATTGCCCCTTGCGGCAGCTGGATGGATCGTCTCCAGCAGTTGTGTTGAGAGCTGAGGATTCCTGCTGCCCAGCTGAACCAACTGCACCGACAGTGACGCCAGCCAACGCGCCAGAATCCTGCTCCTGAAAGAGAGGGAGACTTCAGACTCTACGCATTGTCACAAGGTGCATTTCTAGACTCAAATAATAAAAAGAATCTGAGGGAGTCTTCAGTTCACTTAAATACAATTCATTTCACAAGCAAACCTAGACACATGGAAAAAATGGCAAAATTATAAGACAACTAAAAATACACACTAAAAGAGTATATAAACAAGGCCTGTCAGTCGATTAAAATGTTCAATCTAACTAATTACATGATGTGTCAATTAATTAATCTAATTAATCGCAAATTACATTTGGCGAAATGTGCAAATACCCCAAATATGTGCAAATACCCCCAAAAGATCATTTAAAGCTACTTCTGTGTTAAATGAGAAAGTATTTTTTTACAAAACTTTACGAATTGTAGCTTTAGAAATAAATATTTGATTTGATTCAACATAAAATTTATTACACATAAACGTTAGGCTACAACGGTCTAACATAAACTATGAAACATAAAAGAAGATAATTTGAGAAACATCTCAGTTCATGCAATGGAAGTCATTGGTAACCAAAACAGCTTAGTTACAAACAGTCTTCAAAATACCTTATTTTATGTTCCACAAAAGAAAGCAAGTCATTCAGGTTTGAGTAAATGATCATTCAAATGTTTTGGATGAACTATCCCTTTAAAGACTTCAAGTTTTTTAGACTTTAAAAACTACCCCTCCCCCCCCCATCATTTTTAATGAAATAATACTCTAAATAGGAAACTAAAACTGCCAGCAGGTGGCAGTAAATGTCTTTATGAGTCATTAATTTGTTCAAGCAGCTGATTCATTCAGGAATTCAGTAAACTGCTCACTTTATGAATAGGCCTTTGAATCATTAAAAAAATAAATAAAAAATAACTAAAATAACTTGAATTTTAGGCCATAACTGCATTCATGGAGTTGTTGCCCTGCATCTTATTTGTCAACTGTATGAAATGTAAGATGATGTACAGGTCTGGGGGTCAGGGCCAGTGTGTTAACTGCTTTAAAATATTTTAATAGTGTTATTTTTTCATAACTAATTAATTAAGTTAACGTGTTAAACTGACAGCCCTAATATAAACATTTATATTGTAAAACAAAAACATTAAAAACAGTAATATTGTAAAAAATTACAATTTAAAATACCTGTTTTCTATTTTATGGTAATACATTTCGAAATGTAACTTATTCCTATGATGGTTGAGCTGAATTTTAAGCTGCCATTACTCCAGTCTTTAGTGTCACATGATCTTTCAGACATATGATTTAGTGCTCAATAAACATTTCTTGTTTTTATCAATGTTGAAAACCATTGTGCCGCTTTATTTATTTTTTTTTTTACAAAAGATAGAAATCTTTTGTAACATTGTAAATGTCGTTCTGGTCACTTATCAATTTAATGTATCTTTGCTGAATACAATTATTAATTTCTTGTAAAAAATCATAATGACCTCAATCTGAACGGTAGTGTGTGTACATAAATAACATAACTAGAAAGGTCAGAAAACACTAATGTTGGAAAAAATGAGACGGTTCAGGGCCAGACAAATGGTTGGTGGGCACCTACCGGGCAATATGAGGATGGTTCTGATGCTCTTGAATGTAGAGCTGACTGAAAAAGCGCAGCAGCAAAGTGCGGACGTTCACAGCCAGGTTCCTCTGCTGGTACTGTACAAACGCAGCCTGCAGGAGATCGTCTGTCACCACTGAAAACACACACACATTTTAAATGTAGCAGACCTTCATTAAAAAAATAAAAAAATAATTATCTGGCATAAAGAAAACCGGCCTCACCGCGGCTGCGCTGGGTGACAATCATCCTCCACACCACCTCCAGTAAGGCTGCCAGGTGCTTTGAGCTCAGCTTGCCTCCATTGGACAATGTATCCCTAATAAATACCCGGATTGGTCCGAGCCAGTCAGCATCTTCGGCTTCTACGTGATCCTGGCCCCTAAGACTGAGTGTCACCATAACTTGGCACAATGTCACGTTTAGGGCCAACGGTTCCACATTGCCGCCAGCAACCGTTCCAGCTGCTACCTGTTGCCTAATCCTGAAGACAAAAATAGAGAAATAATTACCCCATTATAGATCAGTGGTTCTCAGTCGCTTTTGCATTAGAAAGCTTCCAAAGGGGCTGTAGGATTAAAATGATTTAAATAAATATTAGTAATAATCGAAATAGTAGTAAATAACATATGATCATTGCTTTCAGTAAAAAGCTCAGGATGCTTTGAATATGATTTAGAGAGTGTAATTTACTATAATGGGTAATTGGGTAATATACTATAATGTACTTTGAACTGAATTTTTTTTATATAAAAGGGATAGGGGTATAGAGGGGGTATTTGTTTGTTTTGTTTATAAAATGTGACATGCTTTATATAAAATACATAAACTAAATTTAAAACGCTAAAAAAACATCAATTTAAATATAAATTAATATTCAAGAACATACAGTTCTTGAAACTTCTAGAATCACAAAATTGAAATTTGGTTCATTAATTTACATATACCAAAACACTCTTGGTTTCCATTGATAACAGATTTGGACTTTTTGGTCACCTCTTTCCATCAGCTTTCTTCTTGTGTCTTGCCACCTCCAGCAGGCCATAGGGGAAGTTCTTCATGAAGTGGTGTTTGAAATCTGTCAGGTATGAATTCCGGAACCAGGCGTCCTGCACGGTACAGCAGAAACAGGGTTTATGTGATATTTATGTGTGGTTTATGTGGCTATATAACATTTTTAGTGTATGTACCAGTATGTCCTGTTGGTCTCTCTGCGGGGTAAGTCTTCTCAGTAACTGCAGTATGGTGAGGATCTGGAACATAAGAGCCATGGCCTCCGCTGAGAGCAGGTGACCACTGTCTGTCTGCACACAATCTCCACCTGCCGCCTCCACCCAGATCTCCAGCAGCAGAGGCACCAGGGTTCCTGCAAAGCCCTGGACCGTCTCAGCTGAGCAGAGTTCCTTATTCATTCCAGCCCCTGCCTTAGAGTCCGGCCTGCACAAAACCAACATAACAAGAGCTGTATAAACACATAGCCATAGTCTGTCTTTTGATCAAACTGAAAAGAGTACAAAGTCTAAGTGATATAATGGGACCAAAAAAGCAGTACAATTTTGTTACTTGACCATGATAACATTGTGTTGCTATTCGGGACAGCTTGCCAGTTTAGGCAGTTTGACATTCTGTTTTATTCTGTAATTTGTAATACATCAAATCCAGATGGGTTGACAAAAAATAACCTTTGTTACAAATGTATGTAAAGCGTAGTGAAACATTGTTAAATTAGCTCCTCTAGTTCTGGAGCAAACGAAAAAGCGTATATCTTGAATGCAATGTAGGTCACTTTGGATAAAAATGTCTGCCAAATGCATAAATGTAAATGTTATTTGTTAAATTAGTGCAGACGTGACTAATCACTGTCGCAAATAAACATTTGCAACAATTATTTAAAATTGAATAGATATTTTGTGTGAGCAAATATGTGGTTTCATCAGTTAGCATGCAGTTAGCTGAGGTCATAAATTCTCTCTTTGAAGTATTTTATCTGTTATATGATTTTAAATGAACTGGGAACCATGTATCACACTGTTCACCAACATTAACCCATTTAGTACAAAAAACTATGAGATTAATCATAAAATCATTGAATTATTGAATCTACTGCCTGCTCTAGTTTCATTTCGCTTGTCACATGAGACTGTTCACTTGTTGCCAAATTATCCATTTAATAAGTTACCAGTTGCTGGTATTGTACTGAAGACACATTTTTGGTATTCTAATCAGCCCTGTTCTATACAAAAACATATAGCTAGCTATATATAATTATACTTAACTATATAAAACAGAGGTACCCAAACTATTTACTACAAAAAGCCAAAATCAAACTTGATTGAGAGTGATGGGCCAAAAAAAAGTCGTATTACATCAAAACTTAAACTATAAGGAATTTTATTAAAGAGAAAGTGGTTAATCCTGATTACTTTTGTTTTTTTATTTAAATATTATATTAAAAAATTACTTTTCAATATGCCATTTTACTGTACAACAAACCTTACATTACAGTGAACATGCATAAACAATACTGACTTTGTAAAACAATTTTCTTAAACTTAATGCTTGCCTCTGTGCCATTCCCTAAATCTTGCCATTATTGTCTGTTGACTAAGAATAAAGAATAGCATCTCAAAGTGCATTTACATTTTTTTATCAAATTAACATATTCTTTACATTTACAATGCAAAAATAAAACGATTAAACACTAAAATTAAAAGATAAATTAGAAATTGATAAATTGATTTTTTTTTTTTGTTATATACTGCACGGCGAGCCAAATCAAATGTCATTGGGCCCTAGTTTGGGCACCTCTGATATAAACAAATAACTTTCATGCAATATTCAGTGTGTCTATATGGAGGACATATTGATAATGGAAAGAGAAATGAGTCTGCAATCATTTACTGTAACAATTAAACATACCTTAGCCGATAAGCGGAGTGCGGGGTGGGAACGGCCCCAGAATTTTCAAACATTTGGATCCTGCCCTTGCCAAAGACATGCTCCTCCCAATTCACCTCTACAGGTCTCACCGAGCCTTTCTCTCCAGCCCACATTCCAAGGCCAATCATGCTGGTCACACCTTCCTCCAGAGGTCTTTCCTCAACAACTGCCTGCAGAAAACTCCCCAACCTGAACGAATACACAAATTATTAATAAATAATAAGATAGCAAACTACACAGAAAGAATGGGGAGATATATATTTTTTTGGAATGCAATACCTGAGCAGCACAGTGAGTCTCCATTGCTGTGCTGTTATAGAGCGAGTAGTGCTGATAGTCAGAGCAAAGCCCCCTTTCCCGGATTTATCCTGCCCCGTTCCAGCTTTTCGCTTTTGGGAAATGAGCTCTAGAAAATTTGTCAGGAGAACTGTATGCTTCTGAGAAAGAAGTCCAGGATAGTGCTCCAGCAGCACATCCAGGACCCGGAGAGCATCTTCCTGGATTGCTTCTGAGATGTGAGTCATGGCACAAGTGAGGTGGGCGCTGAGCAGGGGGAAGAAGGGAGCCACGCGTTCAGCGGAGATGCACTGAGTGATGAAACGCAGCAGACGCACTGCAGCTGCTCGCACAGAGCCATCTTTGTCGGTGAAGAGTGCCGCCACCTCAGAAAGCACTGCTGATGCATGCAGCTCAATCAGAGTAGGCTGAGCTGACAGCAACTCCCGCAAACCCACCAGAGCTCCCTGCTTTATGTTACTGTTGATGTGGTGTAGCTTGGACAACAGATCCTGAGAGAGTGGGAAAAAAAAGTTACAGTAACTCCAGTTGTGCAACTGTTAATGCAGATGTGTCAAAATAAAGGTGCATCTTAACAATATCATGTTGCATTGATACATCACACTGCTATTAATTTGATTGATGCATTGATTCATATTGATGTATTTTTACACCCCTATAATAAACCACGAAAAGACAAGGGTCAGTGGAAAGTGTGTTTTATGTACCTTAATGTCAAGCTGTCTGTGCGTTGTCGGCCCTGAATTCGCATGCTTTAGCTGCTCTGGTAAATGGATAGCTTTTGATCTGAAGTTGACGTTTGTTGCATTGTCTGCTGTTGGCTTCTTTTTGCCAATCTTTAGCTGAATTTTCTGGAAATCGCCTTGCCTTTTTTGCTTTTTGGATTTCATTCTTCAATTTTTTAAGAAAAAAAAACTGGAAGAAAAACAAAGCAACAGCAACATGGATTTCACATTTCATATTATTAAATTAAAATGTACATTTTAGAATAAATAATAAACATAATCATCTTCATAATTCTTTAGTAAAGCTATTCACAAAAATAAAATCGATGTAATAAATAGAAGCAGGGAAATGTGAAATTACACCAAACAAAATATGCAATGTTTGATCGTGACAGTTTTCTCCAGCTTTTTACATATCAATTGTACGTTAACTAGAACTTCACAAGAACAATATTTCAAATACGTATCAATTTAAAATCAGTTCATTTAATGATTTACAACAGCAGATCTGTTTTACGTAAGCATGTATATATACACGCTGTAAACACATTTGCACGTTTGATTTGATGTTTATATCAGTATGAATAAGTGTGGCTGTACGCAGACATAATTATCAGCGATTAACCCCATTGCACGAAATCATTTACTCAGCTTAAATACAAATAACACAATAGAACTAAGACTTGAGATAAGTTTATTTCACTGACCACAGATAATCACTCGTGCTGCTGTTGAGCCATTAGGGGTCCATCAAACTCTGTTGAGAAATAGTCCGGCTAAACAGATGCCTGATTAAATTTAACACAGCAGCATTTTTATTTCAATGTTTGCTAAATAAATACAGATATCGAAGCACTTATAATATATTTTATTTGAATTTAAATATCTATATAGATACTGCAAATTACAGTCACAAATCAAGATTGGACGGCATAAAGTTCGCTTCAGAATAAAGGTTTTGGTTCCAGTCCAGTTCTCTTTACGTGTCCCAGCAGTTTTAATAAACTTATGTAATAGTAGACGATATTAACGACAGTAATGATTGAATATAATTTACTGTATGATTAAATTACTAAAATAAACGAATTCGTTCATAATTATACCTAGAACGTTTATTTTGAAAACAGGCGGAAGCGGACTAGGGTCTTCGCTGTATTATTTCGGCCCAGTTTCTTGTCGCGTTTCTATTTTCAAGACCAAACAAACCTTTGCTTCAACACAAGGTTAGTAAAACAAAAGCGAACAGCTAAATAATTCAACAAAGCTTTAAATAGCTGCGTTGTAGTGAACAGAGAAACCGCGCTTCATGTTACAGCGAGTTTAAATGTAGCTGCGCGTGATGCAGGACAAAAGCGCTTGATCTTTGTTATGAGCCACAGTCGCCATCATTTACTTTCTCTTACAGACGAAACTGTGCATATTATTATCTACAAACAAGTTTCTCCTATTCTCCATTTGAATATATTTTTTAATTCCAGCAATAATCAAAATAATGTAATGTGTTGTCTTTTACAGCATGGACGCTCACCCAAATCCTAATAAGAAGGGCAGGGCCGGTGGGAAGGTGAGCCCTAATAGCAGCACATCTTATCAGAGCCACTCCATCAACATTATCGCTACCCAACCATGCGGATGTAGACCATTTGCTGACCTGCAATAGTTCTCAAACAGTGGTTACCCAAACCGCTGGTGGTCCATGTCAGTTAATGTTGATTGGTGTTGTTTAAAAACAGCAATTTGTGAAAATTCACCAGATCACATTTGTAAATGCATGTTATTCGATCTAATTGCAAACGATTCATCCATGCATGTTTTTTATCTAGCAATTTTTTATTTTATTTAAAAATACACAGATACTTTAGTTTTAACAAAATAAAACATGCAACATATATATATAATATGTAGGACTTCTCCATTTAGTCCACTCTTGCAAACTTGCTTTCATCAACCTCCATTGTTGAGTGCCAATATTTCAAAATCCAGTCAACATCAACCAATGTATAGAACCAAGTCTTCAACTTTATTTCTTTTTTGATGATCCATAATACTCAAAAATATGTCACACAACATGTAAGAAAAGATCTGTTGCAAATTCTGTTTCATTGCAACTTTTTCTAATCACTTTATTGTCTCACTTCAGTAACACAACTGACATTTTTACATCAACATATGTAAGTGTTTGGTCCCACTAGTCAGCTCATTTAGGTCACTAAAAGTAGCACTAAAACTAGATGGAGGGTATAATGATTTTTGGTCATTTGTCCTCTACCTAAAACCATTTGTAATTGTTTTGATCTAGTTAGTGGTTGAATGATTTCACCCACCCCCCTGTATCACCCATAACTGTTATGCCACGAAGCTCAGTTTGACAGAGTGCTGCAAACTGTCTGTTTGATGGGCTACAGTTTTTATTCAAAGGAATCCCCCCTTTTTTGCATATTGTACTAGTTATCTTCATCAGTCATCTGTTAGAATATAGATTTTCCAGCAAAATGAGCCAATAAAGCGGCGATCACACTGACCAACTGTAGTTGGCATAGTGTTGGATAGGTGCGGGAATCCTCGCGTTTTCATGAATGAATGACATTTCTCAAAGATTATAAAAAGATTAATACTAAAATGGTATTAATCTCTGCCCCTGATGGCTTTGATGAAGGTTAAGAGTATTTGCAGGATCACATGCTATCTGAAACCAAAGTTATGACAATGAGAGTGTTACTTAAGGGAACTAGTTAAGTGGTCATCACATATTCATTGCAGACCTTGTATAGAAGTCTTCCTAAAGAGGCTAAAATTTACACTAACATTCAAACGTTTGGGGTCAGTAAGATTTTTTTTTTTTAATTTTCTTATTATTTATTTAAAGAAATGAATGGTTTTCTTCAGCAAGGATCCATTAAATTAATCAAAATGTGGCAGTAAAGATATTTATAATGTTACAAAAGATTTCAGTTTCGAATAAACACTGTTCTTTTGAACTTTATATTTATCAGAGAATCCTGAAAAATATGACTGTTTACACACACACACACAAAAACTTGTATCAACATTGTAATGTTTCTTGACCAAATCAACATATTAGAATAATATTGAAGGATCATGTGACACTGAAGACAAGAATAAATAAAATTTTCAAATATATTAAAATAGAAAAGTTATTTTTAATTGTGATAATGTTTCACAGCATTACTGTTTATTCTGTATTTATGATAATAAAAAAAAGGCTTGGTGAGCATAAGAGAAACGTATAAAAAATTTACCAACCCCAAACATTCGAAAGGTACTCTTTATTTATGGCCTGACACAAAAAAAACATTCTGTTTGTAAACAGAATGTAACTTGCAGAACATGTTACTCTATCATCCTGTATATTTTCTAGTCTACCTGATAGAACTCCATTCTTGGGGAGATTAATAAAGCACGATTGTTAGCATGAGATTGTCTGGTGAAGAGACACTTTGTGTCCTCTCGTCCAAGGACTTTCGCCCTCTACTTTTGAAGTGGAGAGGAGAATATAAACGGGGGAGGAGGAGGAGAGCGAACTCTGCTCTTCACCTCCAGTGCTGTTGTATCTCTCTAATTCCTCTCTATTTCTCTCCCCCATCAATGATTTTATTTGTCGTCTGTGACAGAAAAAGCAGCAGTTCTTCAATGGTGACATAGGTAAGTGCCGCCCTCAGAACCCTTCAGTTCTGCTCTTCAGCTGTGCATGGCCTTGGTAATGTTATTGCCATGTGCCACTTCTGGGTGTTTCAGAGCTTTGAAGCTTCAACCCTGAACACAACACAAAAGCACAGCTCTCAAACTAGCACTTTTTTAAGACCAATGCGTTGCACTATTTGAACTGCGGTGTGCTGAACAACATTAGAAACATCAACATTGAGCTCCTTCGAGCAACATTAGAAAAATCAAGACCTGCTCTCGCCATGTGCTTTAACGTCAGGTCAAGATCCACGTACACATGGAGGTTGGGTATCCCACCTTTAATCCCTGTATGCCTGCTTAGGGTCTCCTATCTGTTTTGATTGTGGCGCCTTGCGCAGGGCATGCATTAAGCTGCCTAAGGAAAGTTAACATGAAATACATTATATTTCAGGTGCCTTTAGGCTCACACTCAATTAGAACAGTTACACTGCTGCAATGTGATCAGCTGACGTCTCAACCGGTGTGCTTTTGTCGTCGTACTAGGGTTGTGGACAGAAAAACAGCGGGCGCCACGGCAGCTTTTTCAAAGTCTTCTTTCAAATCTGTTGAGTTTGTATATGTTGTTCAGCGTTTAAGCGCAGAGAGTTGTGGCTCACTTGTCTGACCACAATTTTCCATCAAGTGTGACTGTTGCCTATATGTAGGCCTGGGAGTAACTAATGAATGGGTGCTTTAAGCACTCAGCTAGTTTTGTTTTTGGGATAACAGTAACCACTTGGTACTGTTTCAGTAGAGTGGGAACACTGTCTTCTGTGCTTTAAGTCCAGGTTCACAGTGCTTGTCCATGTCCTTTTTGATTTTACTGATTCATGTGTGTTTCAACAGTCTTCACTTCCAAGAATGGATCCATCCAGACTATACCCTGTCTGAACAAACGGCTCAAGTCAGTCACCGATGCTGTTATTGGTGAGTAATGAATCTGATGGATATTTTGTTAAGCCATTATATAAATGAAGGCTAATAGGCTTTTATTGGACCCTTTCGCTAATGAAATAATTTAATCATGACTTAAATTGATCAACAATGTTCACAAACATCCAAAATAAATGTTTAGATAAATACTAATGATCACTATATGTTATTCACTTTTTAAATTATATTTGAGGAAAATGCATCAAACGTTTAAAATGTCATCCCACATAATTTTAGTTTTTGTAATGTTTTAAATTGTATAATTGCTTTGCTCCCTCAAATAGCTTCAATATACTTGGCTGATTTTTGTTAGCAACTTGTACCTAACTGCATATTTATATATATTTATATACAGTATTTGTATAGTTGGACTGTATTTTAAACTTTAAACTGAGTGAATGATCTTATGTTTGAATACATGTGCTTTGTGTTCATAGGCCTGCAGTACATATGGGAGTATCGGAGCCCATCGAAGTCAGTTCCTCCACATTACCAGTGTAAACTGTGTAAAGTTCAGCGGCTGCAGAATGAAATGGCTGCTCACATCACCGGCTGGAAACATGGCTTCAGATACATAGTATGATCTTCACAATCACATTTTTTTTTTTTACATAGATATCACAGATTATCTCTGTCTATGCTTCTGATGTAGTACACAGTAGGGCTGCACGATATTGGAAAAAACTCACATTGCGATATTTTGTTTTTCTGCAATATTTATTGCGATATGAAGAAGAAAAAAAACAAAAAAAAAAAACAGATGATTTTAATATCTCTGTTTCGGAAAAAAAAATCAATGATAGGGGTGATTTTATAGGTGAGTAAATCAGCATAGAAAATAAACAAATTACAACCATAGCATCTGCGTGGCTCTTACCTTGTCTACACCTTACGCGCGCGATGCCACAAAATACTGTATAGAACCAATGGCGTAGCAAGCTTTTCAAAAGTGCGGGGGATGGATGTGGTTTGTTTGTTAACAATAAAAACGATGAATACAATGACAGAAGGGTACAAAAGGTATAACATACAAGATATAAAAAGCTTCCCATTTAAATGAGTGATACTAGAAAAGTATAAAAACACACTCGGAACAAAGAAAATAAGTCAAAACTCTGTTGTGAAAATACACTCATTCAAAGTACCTGGAAAAGGGAGATGTAAATAACCCTAACCATAAGTTCCCGCCTCCTCAGCACGAGCTGACCGATAAATCTAACACACCAAGAGAGGCGGGACTTAAGGCAGAACAGCCAATCATCAGCCGGTCACACTCAAAGCCGGTGTCATGTTTGAGAGGGAGGGGAGAGGAGGCAGCCGCAGACACAGAGCGGCCAGAGAAACGAGCGACCGCTGTAAGGCGTTTGTGCAAAACTGCAGAAAAAGTGCGGGTGTTGAACCCTCTCACCGGGAAAAGTGTGGGTGTTTGGGTGCGACGCCCCTGTGAACCCATAATCAGTGATGCTGTCTGTCTACACTGGATGCATGCGCGGCACGACAAATTCCCGCTCTAATCCCCGGTCTAAATCCCCGCTCTAACTGATGCCTCGCTCTTTGTAACAGTAGCTTTGTCGCGTCCAGTGTAGACAGACTTTGGGGCCATAGGCCGTTCACATGTCGTGGCTAAAAACGCGTGGAAAACACCAGCCGCGCTGCTTTCTCCTTCTTTCCAAAGCGCTCTGGAGCTTGCGCTTTCGTGGCTTCTGCCGTTGCTAAGCAACCGTGATCAGCGCGCTCCTCGACAACGCGGAAGTTTCAGCAAAGGATAAATGGATTTCCAGCACTGAAATCTTGCAGTAGCTCTGCTACTAAATTTATTTAAAAATGGATATCTCTGTACAGCTGTCGCATCTGGTGTAGATGCAGTGTCTGTGTGTGAGCAAAGAAAACAATCAGTATATATATAACGAAAAGTATAGGCCTACTAAACATCGCACATCCTGCGATGTGACTATTGCGGATGCGCACATCGCGATATCGATGCTGAAACGATATATCGTGCAGCCCTAGTACACAGCCACCTTATGTTGTGTTTTGTTTTTGGAATACAGAAGCAGAACCACAAAGACAAGGTTCCCCATGAGGAAGAGGCTGCACTTAAAGATCCAGCCATCAGGAAAGGCATTAAAGCTGCTGCTGCTGAAGTGGAGAAAGCTGAGGGAAGAGGTCAAATTAAGGTAAGACTAAATGTTGATGTGCTCTAAAGATCTCACACTAGTACTTTTTAATTAAACGTTCTTGTTTTTTTTTTTTCATCTTTCAGACTGTGCTAAAGGAGCCATTTGAGATCATGGCATTTCAGGCCATGAGTAAGTCAGTTGTCTTCTGTCATACACCATTCAATCTACTCCCACTAATGTCCCAACTTGTCATCTCATTAAATACTCAGTTGCACTTGAACTGAAGACTGTGGCCGCTTCTGTGAGAAATCACTCTCGAAGTCTACACAGGAAACATATGATCATAATTGTAGAATAACTTGATTGCTCTTCTGCAGGCCTCCTCATACACATGTTCATAGCAGAATAACTTGATTAGGCACAGTTAGGGTTGGGTACCGAACTCGGTACTTTTAAGGGTACATACCGAATTGCGTCGGTACTACCGAGTACCGATTCATATTAAATCATTCGGTACCAAATTTCGGTGCCTGAGAATGCATTTGGGCGCATACGAGAGAGAGAGAGAGACAGACAGAGAGAGAGAGAGAGACCCTGTGACATGATGTCACCCTTGCAACTCTTTAAAACACAACACACAGGGCAAACCCAAATGTTCTGAAGTGTGCTTGCATTTCTAGGGTCATATGGTTTCTGCGAAAACACGGACAGGATGCGGAGTCCATTCATAAAAATGGAATTTACTCTAAAGCGCGGAATGCCATTGAATTAGTACATTTTTGGATGAATAAAAGACGGTCTGTAACTTAATTCGAATCGCGATATGAACTAGTGTATGTGAATATTAAAATGCAAAAAGACGGTTTAAATATGAATCTTGCATGATCCGTTAGCCTCGGTATGTTTGAATGGCAGAGACGCGGTTTTGATAACTTACACAAATACTGAAGCACACGTGAACTCGCGGTGATTTTCGGCCTCTGCATCTCACTACATGAACACATGAACTTACAGGCTGTGAGAGTCACTTCATGATAATTTTACCGTTTCATTTGAGAAAACTAGCATCATATCATACTGTATACACACAGAAACTTCACGGCAACCTGTCAAAATAAAAGTGCGGTGTAACATGTAAGAGAAATATATTACTCTTGTATTACTTTTGTACAGTATAATGTACGTCTTTATATATTCCAATTTAAATAAAACAATTAAATGATAAAAATAATTATTACAACTACATTAACCACTTAATTGTAGAAAAAAATACAATTATTATTAAAACTTTTTTTAAGGAATATTCACACAATTTTTCTACCATGTATTAATTTGAACAGTAAACCTCTGTTTGTTTGCCAAAAAATAAAATGGTTTCATTTTCACTTGATTAAAAATAAATAAATGTTTCATGCCTTCATTTGATTATCAGGAAAAAATAAAACAAGAATTTCTGGAAGAAAAAAAGTAAAAAGAATTGTAGGGCCCTATTGTTCAAAATGTTGAAATTGAGAGTTTTGGACTTATTTTTTCACTGAAATAAATGTTTTTATTACACAGAGAGTAAAGTACCGAAAAAAGGTACCGTTGGGTACCGGTACCGAATTTCAGGTACCGATACCGGTTCAAATGTGAACGGTACCTAACCCTTGGCACAGTCCACTCTTTTGTAGGCCTCCTTACATACAGAAACCACCTGATCGTAATAGTAAATTACAAACATGGCTATATTCACATTGATTATACTTTTCATTCATATTTTGATTAATAAAAATCTTCTACAAGATATCATCTTATGAAAGCAAAGCTGGTTGCTAAAACCCTACTCTGGTATAACCGCGTTATTGACTGACCCTTACTCTTACTTATCACACACACATGTACTGTAAATGTCAAAAGAGTGCATAAAATTAGCAAGAAGTCTTTGTTCAGTCCTCATCTTTGCTAATCATATCCCCTGGTACTAAGTAGATAAATGTTATATTATTAGTGCATATTTACCCAGTCTAGACAGGGTTTCCACGGGTCCTTAAAAAGTCTTAAATTTAGTTGTATCAAATTTAAGGACATAAAATCTTAAATGGTACAAGAAAGTCTTAATTTTGATTTCAAGAAGTCTTATTTTTGGGGACGGAAAGGCAAGAATTGTGATACGGCTTACTGTGACGGTTAAACTTTAAAAGGCTAGGATTCCATTAAATGAATATGAGCGCTGCATGTTTCAAAATCAGGTGCTGCTGCTTTGTGAAACTGCTATATTTCTGCCATTCCAAAAGCTCCACCTGCTGGCAGAGAATGAATTTGCATTCTCAATCAGCCCATCTGCTGTTTTTGCTCAAACAAATGTGAAAATCAGCCCATGTTTTTAAGCTGCTAACACGCAGAGTTGTAAATGTGAACTGGTGGATCTATAAAAAGATAATGCATTATAAAAATCTAAACAATTAAAACAATAAAAAATATATATGTTATTTAATTAATATAATAATTAATTGATGATAATTGTTTAAATTAATATAATTGATACTTTTGACTCATCCATTTAGTTAAAAATGGTTTAAAGGCTGAAATGTGAAGTTTATCATTTTATAATTTTTTTTTTGTTTATGTGAAAACCTGTATCTGAACTGTAAATCATGCTTTTTGCAGTCATTTTAGAGTTTAATATGTTACCATAGACATTGTGCTTATATGGTATTAATTGTATTTGTGCAGGTCTTAAATTAAGGTTTTTACGGCCCAGTTTCACAGACAGGGCTAAACAATAGGCCATAGTTCATTTAACATTTAAGTGATTTTTATAAACGTGCTTAGAAAAAAAATACTGGTGTATGAGACAAAACAAAGAAATGATATATTTTAAGATCAGTCAGTGCAAGTTTCTTTCATTGAAACAATATAATTTTAATTGGGAATTGTTCACCCAAAAAATTTAAATGATAATTGTCCAAACCTTAAGGGTTCCCACGCTTCTTAATATAATTGATACTGGAAAGTTTGAAAACAAACATACTTGAAAGTCTTGAATTAAATTTTGTTTATCCATTTAGTTCAAAGACAGAAAAATGGTTTAAGGGTGGAGGCTGAGCGTGTGTGTTGAATGTGCGCAGGAAGTTTTTTAAGCACATCCCGCATTTTATAATTTTTTTTTTTTTGACCATGTGAAAACCTGCCCACTCCCGCAACGCGTGTGTCCCGCTCTGCAAAACTAATATTGTATATAATTTTCGCGCTATCAGTATGTGGGGTATGAAATAACTTTTGAGCGCTCACAGTTCACTTTCATTTCGCAATCACACGCATTCTTTAAAGTAGCACATCTAACAGTGCGTGCATAATATGCACATTTTACTGATCACTTTTTTTTTTAGCACATTTTACCAATTCCAAACCACACATTGACTACAATTAATTTTGTATTTAAACATTTATAAGTGAGATATAATTTATATGGAAAAACTATTAATTGAATTATTAGGCAGGTTTTCTTTTACAGATGAAATGAGCCAAAAAAGAGATTTAACTGAAAAGTCAAAAATTATTAAATCCACAGAAATATTCAAAACTAATGTCAGAAATTAAATTAAGGACCATTTCAGCAAAATTTATTGGGTCATTGGGGCCAGAAACAGGTGGAGAAGAAAAGTTTCAAAATAATTAAGAATTAATGTGAAGAATTAGGTGTAAAACAGAACTATTTAGTCTCCAGCAACACCATTTTCCAGGCTGCAACCTACCTGGAGTCTCCAGAATTAGGTGTCAGCCAGAGACTTTGCTTGGGGAAAAATTAGGACCCTCCATAGTAACATCAGCGTTTGAAATAGGACATTTTTTAAGCTTTATGTCAAATAAGTTGAGAGTGACTATCAAGGACCAGCACCACATCCTCTTGTAACTGTTTGAAGAATTGCTTCCAGAATGTGGAAAGTTTTAAGCTCATTTTTACATTGCAAGACAGACTGGTAGGAGTGCTAAAAATGAATCCCAAAACTTGAGAGCTAAGGAGAAAATGTAGAACTTGAAAAATAAGAAAAAACTTAGTGAAAAGTGTTTAAGTTTAAAACTAGAAAGTCCTATTTTTTTTATTTATTTTCTTTATATATTTTTTTAAGATCAAGGTTTAAAAGTCATTTTAAAAAAAATATTTGAGTTTTGAGTGCAAGTTTCTTTCAAAGATGAAAAAAAGATTTACAATAATTGATTTACAAAATAATTTTGACTTGTTTATTTATTAATGAGATCTATTGAGAGAGCAAATTTTTAATTTACAGGTTTTATTTTAATCTTTATATTAATTTAAAAATTGTGCAATTCTTTCAAATTTAAATATTGGACTAGGTTTACTATATTTTAAAAATTGTAGAATATTACCAGGATAGTTCACCCTTTGAAAACTGCTCAAAACGGTTATATGCTGCACATTCAAAACATTACTCTGAAAGTTTTAATGTAAATGTTAAGTGTAAGTGAAATGTTTAATCTGTAATTTACTCACCGGGGTGTGAATTTGATAGGTGCTTGATATAAAATAAATGGTCTTAAAAAAGTCCTTAGTCCTTGAATCTGGTGTTCATGAAAGAGTGGGAACCTGTATGAATGTCTTTGTTCTGCTGAACACAAAGGAAGATATTCTGAAGAATGTGGGAAACAGAGCAGTTCTGGGGCACCATTGACTTCCATAGTATTTTTTTTTTCCTACTATGGAAGTCAATGGTGCCCCAAAACAGCCTGGTTACAAACTTTCTTCAAAATATCTTCTTTTGTGTTCGGCAGAACAAAGAAATTCATACAGGTTTGGAACTACTTGAGGGTGAGTAAATGATGACAGAATTTTCATTTTTGGGTGAACTATCCCTTTAAGCCTTGTCTGTGAAACCGGGGGAAAAAGTCTTAAATTTGAGTTTAAAACCTGCAGATTACCTGCTAACTACGAAATCAAAATCAAACTGGCTCCAGCTGGTAATTGTTCCCATTCCTCTCCATCTGCATTCCACAGCTGTTTAGTGACCCTGACCTTCAAGTTCCTGCAAGCAGGAAGCTTCAAGCTTGTCTCAGACCTTCTGCATATATCAGAAATTTTACTAATACCTGTGGCTCTATAATCTCAGCGGCTTTATCATAAACAGTAACAAAATTTCTACAATTTAAAAGCCGAGCACTGGTTTTAAACAACACTCCAAATTCACACACATTTGACAACTGAAAATGTGAATTATTAAAACATCTTTTGGATGTTTGTGTCCATAGAGGACTTAGTCAAGCAGCAAGTCAGTGTTTAAGCAAGGAATTTAATTAGTAATAAAATTAACAGATATTACAACAGTCATTTAATTTCCGGAGTGTCTATTTACACTAAGTGCAAATAGCCCATCTTGTTGGCAAAGGCTATTTATACTAACTCCGCCCACTAACGTGTGATTGAGTTAGTCAACACTAAAAAAAAAGACGATAGTTCAGCATCAGTTTCAGTGGCGTAGATGGTAAGGCGCTTGCATTTTGACGCGATCAACCCGAGTTCGAGGCCGCCTTTTGCCAAACTTTTTTTCTCCCTTTTCAAATCTCATATCGCATCAGAAAGGCATTTATTTTCAATAAAAATGAAGGAAATAATCAAAAAGTTGAAGATAAAGTATCGGGTTGGTGTAGGGAAGGCTTTATTGTCCCAATAAGGTGGCATCCATTTAATAATTAGAATTAAAACTATAATTTACACTCAATACGTTATTGCGTATTGTTTTATAATGTACTACAATACTGAGGTGCAGATAATTGCTATTTATTTGCAATAAGTAGTATAAACAGCAGAAAATCTTGCTATTTTAACATAGTGTAAATAGAATCCATTGCTATTTGCACTTAGTGTAAATAGCATCTATCGCTATATGCAAATAGCCGCTGCCTTTAATTTCTTGTTTGTATCTACCCAGGTTTTTGCTCATTGTCTCATTTAGGAAGATATAACATCTGTTCTGACCTCTTTTAGCACAATCTCAGTATCACTTCCCTCCTAGCAACTGGGAAGTTTAGCTATTTCTTAACAGACAAGTTTGTACAATATTTGCTTTTTCATGCACTTCATAGTTCATGCATCTTTTCTGCAAAGATATTTAACAAGTCATTTGTTTTAAGTTTACACCATGTTGAGCACTTCATGTGTGCTGCACTTGATATAGAACTTTCTTTCACTAAAACATGATTCAAATTATTAACCATTTAGTTACATTAAGTTGACTAATTAAATGTAAAAAATCCTGAATCAATTGATGGTTCTGAAAAAAATATATATATACATTTTATTTTTCGCCATATCGCTCAGCCCTAGGCAGCAAGATATTTACCTGATAATTTTTTTTTTTTTTTTTTTTTTTTAGAGTCTGCACAACCCAATCCAGCATTTGCAGGAGCTGCTGGTCTTCTTGGGCCTTCTCCAAGGGGGTTAAAATCAGGTTAGTGTCTAACCCAGGGCTATTCAATTAACTTCATTTGAGGGCCGGATTATCGAATTGAACATTTGAAGGGGGCCAAGGGGGTGGGGGGCCATCCCGGTCTTTTTCTGTGGGCCTATAAAATTGGAAATTAACTAATATTACCAACAGTAACATCTATAAAAGGTTAACATTAGTGCTGTCTGCCATTCAATTAAAAAAAATAATCACACATTTTTTCTGTAATTAATTAAAAAAAAGTGACTAAACGCATATTAGTATATTTGTCTTGTCATATTTTCACACTGAACTTCCAAATTAATATAGAAACAACATAAAGATGGTATATTTTAAATGTTTAATGGCATATTTTACTAGCCTATTATTAATGAAGTATCATTGATACAAATAATGTTACTGTTGTCTCTATTAAATTCATTTTTTCCTTTAATTTTAGCCATTAATTATAGCCATTTAATATTACAGTATAATTGAAATGTTATATTATTTTTAACATTTAATAGGCTTTGAAAAATATAACAACTTTTTATAAGTGAACTTAAAACAATCTTCACATAAACAAAAAATTGTTTGCATAAGCCAGGGCTATTCAATTGGCGGCCCGCCAATCATCATCTGGCCCGAGGAAGAGTATGCAGGTTGCACATTCGCCTTGAATTGTTCTTGCACTAATTAGTTTGTCCACAAGGTGGCAACACTGGCCCGGGCCAGCCAAAAAGAAAAGGGAGAGACGCAATAACAACAATCTACCCAAGACCGAGACCGAGACATCAATAGATGGCAGCGTTTACAAGCGCTTATGTGAGGGAGTTATGAGATATCCACATTTCTAACCTTAGTTTTTCTTTTTGGCTGGCCCGGGCCAGTGTTGCCACCTTGTGGACAAACTAATTAGTGAAAGAACAATTCAAGGCGAATGTGCAACCTGCCTACTCTTCCTTGGGCCGGATGAAGATGATTGGCGGGCCGGATTGGGCCCACGGGCCGCCAATTGAATAGCCCTGGTCTAACCAATGTTTGTGTTAATAGAAGTGAATTTTCTAACTGTGATTTGGAATGTTGAGTATAGTTGCTTGACTTTTTTCTTCACATCCTCAGGTGGTCAATCCTATGGAGGTCCCATGTACATGGGGGATTTCCCACCCCGGGGTGGAATGATGCCTGATTTCCCCCCTGGCATGCGTGGGGGTATGGATGAACCCCCCATGAGGAGAGGTTATTCTGATATGGGTGACTTCACTAGCCCAGATCGCTATGGTAACGGCATGTCTGGACCAGACAGGGGGATGATGGAATCAGACGACATGCAGCATTTCCCTGATGATGGACCCATGCGCATGGGCCCAGATGGCTTTGGGCCTGGTCAGCGTAATGAGGGCAGGGGCAGACCTTTCCCTAATGACATGCCCATGAACAGCAGTGGCGACAGATTCATGGGACATGGCCCTAAAGGCCCAGAGAACAATAGCCTCCCGGCAACGCTGCTCAAATATCTGGTACTATTCATATACAGTGCTTGTTGAAGCACTTCATGTGTTTACATTATCAGCCATTTGGAGTAATTAAAATGTGTGTTTCTGGTTTATTTTTAGGACTCTTTCCGTATTGAAAATGAGGACGATGCTCAGATTGTCTTGAAGGTCACACAGAAGCTCACGGATGTTCTGATGGATTATCGCCTCAGAAGTATTTCATCGGTGAAGGCTCTCATTTATGCTCTACATTTATTGTTATCATTTTATTATTGTTATTTTTGATCCAAATGCATTTCTTAATCATTTTATTAGCTTAAATCAAATTCAAGTTTATTTAAATACAATTAATTCTTAAACGGGTCATATGATGCGATTTCAAGTTTTCCTTTCTCTTTGGAGTGTTACAAGCTGATTGTGCATAGATAAGATCCCTGAAGTTGCAAAGACTAACGTCTCAAAACCAAAGAGATATTATTTATCAAAGTTAAGACTCTTCCACGCCCCCCTCATTCAAACACGCCCCCACATGTCTACGTCACGATGAGGAAATATTTGCGTAATGCCGCCCAAATGTTCACGCAAAGAAAGAAGGCGTGGTTTCAGTAACCGCAGTAGTGTTGATGCAGCCGTGTCAGGGAGACGCTGTGTGTTTCTATGTGTAAGCAAAAGCACTTTATTTGGCCTTCAGAAAGTAGATGCATTTAGGAATCAAGATTAATTACAACAGAACAGCAATGCATTTTATGGACGACCGTTTCGTGAACCTAGGAGAGGAGGTAATTCTGACTTTGCTGTGACAATCTGGCGCTTCTGAATCAGCGACTGTATGTTTTGTTATTAGTATAAGTATTTGCTATTGACTGCTCAAATGCAGAGTTTTGCGCGTCGTGTGTGTGTGAGAGAGAGAGAGAGTCACATCACAGCGTCGTGTGTGTGCTCGCGTGTGTGAAATAGGGAGACACGGTCACACAACCGTGGTTTGTTTGCAAACACATACGAGCATCATCACTGTGTCTGTCAAGCGAGAATTATGGAAAGGGGCGTTACATTTCCGACTCGTGCTTGCGGTGTTCGGCCAATCACAATGCACTGTGCCAGTTGGCCAATCAGAGCAGACTGCGCTTGTCGGAAGGAGGGACTTTGTAGAAAATGATGCGTTTGAGAGAGGCAGGGCATAGAGAACCTACAATAATGTACATTATTTGAAAAATAATGTGTTTTTTTTTAACATTAAAGCATGTCAACATATTCAGTTACACCAAATACACAAAATAATGATCTTTAAAAAAGCATCCTATGACCCCTTTAATGTCACACAATCCTGGTCATTATATGAAAATAAGTGACTGCAGAATATCAGTTGTTCCAGAAAGCTGTGTAATTAAAAACAAATGACTACCCTGTAGTTATGTGTAAAGTTCATTAAAAGACACAAAACAATTTAGTTAGTACTTCTAGTGTGCAAATTTAAAAACTATTTTAGCTTCAGGTTTGGGTGATTTTATTAAGTACATTTGTGTTGAGTGTAAACTGTAAGGAGTCAAGGAAACTGGTTGCAGATTTGTTTTCTGCAAACATGCCTAACACAGAATGTGGTTACTGTTTTATATGCTTGATTTCCTTTTTAAAGAATAAGGTTTTCATTGAAGGCTTCAGTGATCTCAAACCAATTTCACTTGGTTACTTAAAAATATATATATAAGGTTGTATAAATGTCTATAATCTTTCTCAAAAGATCTGAAAATTAGTGGCAAAAGAACACGCTGTATAGAATGAACAAGAAGATCAAGCCATCTGTCACATGTTTAGCAGTGTGTCCAAATTATTGAAAGAAACTTTTTTTTTTTTTTAAACAGCCATGTTTTAGTTTTGAATTTGAATTGCTTTTCAGGTGCCCAGTGTGAAGCCTCTGCCCTCCATGAATTACTCATCCTCATGTCTTCCACACAACTCAAATGACAGATTCTCCAGCGGCATGCCAGGTATTGCACTTTTTTTTTTCCGTCAGATTCTACTATTGCTAGTTTTGAGTCTGAGTTCCAAATAAAATAAAAATATACTTTTTGTAAAGTAAAAGTATTTGTTTTGCTGGAACACCAAAAATAGGCATTATTACATGTTATATAAAATATTAAAAAAATTGTGGAATTCCCATTATCATGACCATTACTGTAATATAAAATGAATCGTATCCTCATAGTTTGGTTATGCCACCCACCCTTGGCTTAGAATCTTTGCATATCTAACTGCCATTTGGTATCATTATTATATCTGTGGGCAACACGGATGTTTCCATGGGATTTTTAATGCTTACACTGTCCAGAACATAAGGGCAAAATAAGAACAGGATTGGTTAATTTTGACTTTGCTTATGCAATGTGGAAACAGAACTGAGGCCATTGTGTGATTCTAACTCACAGTAAGACAAAAATATGCTTTTGTTGGGGCACAGTTCTTTTTATAGAGAAGCATAGAGACTGGTAACAAATAAGCAGAAATATGCAAATTGAATATAATTTAAACTATTTGGCATAATGCATAAGTTTCACACAGACTGCTCTACCTTGACAGGTCCATCAAGATTCTACAACTGAACATTGATCTGATGGATGAGGCCAAGACTTGGATGCAACCTGCTTTGCCTGTTTTTGACATGGCTTTTTTGACTTTGTTCATGACCAAACATTTTTTTTCCTGACTTTTAGGCTGCTTTGTTTTTACAGTGTATACATGAGTAGAATTATTTTAAATGTTAAATTTTTTCCTTTCTCTTTTGATGAAAGAAACAGGTTTGTAGCAACAGTTTTAGTGAGTGATTAAACCGTCTTTAAGTGAAGTCCGTAAGATCCTCGAACAATGTGACTGCTTGTTTCTAAAGGTCTGTTGCCATGTGTAAAATAAATTCATAGTTCCTTACAAAACCTTGTTTCTTTTGTATGATTTGTAGGTACATTTTCTATATCCTTCAGATGTCCTTGCTTCAATCAGGTTGTCCCATAGTTTGAATACAGCATCTCCATCAGTTTTAGCACCTGCATTGTCTTATACAGCTCACTGTTCTCCAGTAGAATTTAGGCTCTTCATTGGCTCTCCAATGACCTTCTTATATCCGTAGCTTGTTTAGACTTGGAGATGAGGTAGGCACAGTGGTACTGATATAACAATATTGATCAAAAGAAGCATGCTCAATATTTTATTTTACTTGGGGTTCTACTTGAATACTCGTGTAGGCCACTCCCAACAAATTGTCCACATGATGTAGTGCAGTACCACCTGCGCAAATGACCAATGACTGTACTGCAGGGTTATTCTGCCTCGGTCTTGACTGCTCTCAGTATAGATTTATTCATTATAAGGAATGGTGTGCTGCTGTTGATTATACAGATTTCATAAGCAGTTCTTGATATGTATCTTGGAATACTAACTTTTTTTTTTTTTACTGACACAAATTTGAGACTGAAATTGAATTGAGAGTGCAAGTCACATTTCTGTTAAGTTTAATTACAATATAACATTAAATATACATGTCAAATGAAAAACAAATTTATTTGGTCACTAAGACATCAGAAACAATTCAAAATGTTTTTTTTGTTTTTTTACAAACAGGAATGCATATGCAGTTGCCAAATCAAAATACTGAATCAATTAGACAGCCAAAAAATAAAATACCAGTTTGAAAGTCTTGTTTGAAACATATTCCTTCTGTTAAACTTAAAATATATACAGTTAAACTGAAATAACAATATTAATATGCAAGACAAGATATGTGATATAGGTTTTTAATTGAAGCCAGTAAGCTGCATGTTCAGCAGCTACAACCAAGGGGAAAAAGTGCAAAATAATGTAATTCAGCTTGCAATTTAAATGTGAAAGTAAACGGGTATTATTTATCTATTTGTAGCAGTCCTCAAAACACTAGTCAATATTTGAAGTGGATCAAAACCTTTCATCAAGTTGTCCTAAAACCAAAACAATACCCGTTCTTGTCTTAGGACAACTTTGATCATTTTGATCCACTTCAAATGTTGAGTACTGTAGTTTGGCAACTATTGTACTGTGAAAAACAGTGAGGTCTTTTTTTTTTTTTTTTTTTTTTTTTTTTTTAGGTACACTCCTTCCATGTGGTACTCAAAATCCTTACTGGGCATCTTCAATTGTTGTACCTATAATAATCGCTTATTTTTTTATATATACAGCTCACAGAGCTAATGATAAAGCTTATGCTTCAAATGATTTAGTTGTCCTCCTTTACATTTTACACCAGGAGTATACACTACTGCTGGTATCTCAAGGTGCTAAGAACATCTCACATCTCCAGTTGTTCACCATGTACCAAGTATCTTCTCTCTCTGTTGACGTGTGATACAAGTGAGTAGAATTTTTGCTCCCATGAAATACTTCCCATGGAGACTCTGGGCCTGTTTGGCAATTTCTTCACATTCGAACTGCACGATGGCTTCCCCGACACCATTGCCCTGGCTGTCCACAAGCAATACGATTGCGTCTTCACAGATGTTAAAGCGCATGAAAAAGTCTCTCACCTCTTCTTTCCTGACATCTGCAGGAAAATTGCGTGCATATACACATGACATGGCTAAATGTGGATTTCCATAAGGTGGTGGCCTCCAGACTTTAGCACATCTGTTTCTGCGGAGTATAGCAAGCATTTCTTCTTTAGTAATGGGTGACACTTCAATGTTTTTTAAGCCAACAGTTGTGCCATTCATGTTCAGAGCTGAGGCATGGTCTTCTGCATGCTCAAAGGTAATAAACGCAGTGCTTGTCCTCTCTGCCCACTTATTCAATAAATGTTTTATTCTGTAGTTTGGGATTGCATGACAGCCAAAAATCTCCTTGATCTCCGTCTTGGTTATATTCTTTGAAAGATTATTGACAATAACACAAAGTTCTGTTTGAGGGGATGGAAAGTTTCTGCAGTGTTTTTTTGGAGATCCAGGTGAGGGTGACTCCTCTGCACTTCTTTTGTTTGAGAAACCTCTAATTGCATTTCTTTCTGTGTTAACTTCCCTTTGCTCTGAGAAAGTGTGTGGTTTGACGTTTTGCATGCAATTTTTGGACTGCTCCACAGCATCTGTCCACATCTTCTCATGGGCAAGTCTGACCTCAACATTGTATTCTTTGAATTTTCTGTGGCTGTATTTCAGCCCCTCCTCAGCATCTGTGAAACTGGTCAGCTTCACCAGACAACACCAACCCAGTTGTAGTCGAACTTTTGTGATGACCTCCAACACTGGGAGTCCGAGAAGGAACTGGTAGATCTCTTCTTTGGGAACAGAGTCAGGAAATCCATAAAGCCGAAGGTAGCCTGGCTTAATACAGGAATTGCGGTTTTCTCTCTGCTTTTCTGCTCCTTAGGTGCCATGTCATGAGTTAGACTATGCTGAGCATCCGTAATTGTTTGGTTGGCAGTTGAGGACCATTTATCCGTTTCTGGAACATTTTGGTTGAAATTTTCAGGCACTTGGCATTGATCCACTTTTTCATTCGAATGCGGTCCCTGAATGGCAGCCATTAGACTAAGCAAAAGAGCTCTGTTGGTGTCAGGTGGGGATGATGGCACTATTTTAGTCTCCACTGCTGTGGACTTGGGTTTCTTTAATCTCGACTCCATTTTTCTCTTGAGTTCAGCCAGACTGCTAATATGTAATGAAACAGAAGAGCCTCTGAGGAGTTTTCCAGAGTAGCGCATGGCTAGTTGGCCTTCTCTCTCTGAATTAAAAATAATGAAAGCTTCACCCATCTTGCCACCGGTGATATGAACACCACCATCAAGTATGTGCAAGCCATGGAAAAATCTTCGGATGTCTTCAGGTCCTGCCTCTGTGTTTAAACCTTGCAAACGCAGAACCACTATTGTCATGGTCAGATTCTTCTTACAAACCAATGGGATCTGTTAAAAAAGCAAAAAGCAAACTTTTGAGACCAGTTTCTAAAATCTAAGTGGAACATTTCCCCCCAAAAAAATCCACTGTAGGAACTGCCGTTTTCTCCTCTTTGTTTAAAACTTTAAAAGTGGACAAAAATCACCTCAGGAAATCCACTTCTAGTTAAACAATCGATAACAATGCGTCCTCAGAGCCTTACTTACCGTTCGTTTTTCTCTGAAACTTATACCTTAATCTAAACGCTTCTCTCCACACGACTTTTTTTTTTGTCAGAGAAACCACGCGGTAAATCTACAAACAGCACAGCACAGCTCGCGCGTCCGGCGGGAGACAGACAGACACACAACTTCCTCTCGCAGAGACTTTTAAGAGCGCGCGCACGCTGCACGCCCTCAGCGTGAACAGGAACCGATACGTCATCACGCATCATCTGCACCATGGCGACGGGGACGCTGAGAGCATTTGTGTGCAGTTTCTCCATCATATTCATGTTCAAACTAAACGTTTTTTTCTGCCAGCAGTTCTCTATATCTTTTCAACAGCCTTCGGATTGTGGTGTGGACAGTTATTTTGATATTTCGAGCTTGTCTTGTGTGAAATGCGGGCCGAATCAAGTCAGCAGCAAATCAGGTAACGTTACGAGTAGCACAGATTAGTTTGCTTTGTTTCGGCCAACCTGTAGATGATAGACGTAGTACGCTAAACAGCAGTCATTTACTGATATATTGTCATATTTGTTGTTATTTTAACCTAGAGCAAGTATCTTGAGAGTGAGTCAACTGCATGCGCGCTAATAAAACATTCTGCATTTGCAGCTGCACATAGCGCCATAGTAAACAAATACATGTTTAAAATGGATGTAATTATAAACACGGAACTTTTATAATACACTTAATTGTAAACCAGCTTGTATGTTTATGTGTATTTCTGTCATATAGGACTGGCATGTGAGTGTCAGACTGGTTTCAGGGTGCTGGTCAGCAATGGGGCGTCCATCACGTGCCAGCAGTGTCCTGATGCTAATCAGGTTTTGTACTAAATTTCAATTACTAATTTGTCTTGTATTATTAAGAATATTAATACTTCATACATTTATATGATTACTACTCTCATTCATAGGGGGTCACCCAGGATGGGTATGGGTGCATCAGTTGTTCTGGAAGTGTAGGGGAGAATGGCAAGTGTCAGTGTCCTAAGGGAAGTGTGCTGGGTAAGTGCTTTTCATTTTAGTTGTGTATAAATAACCATGATTCAAATGTAGTCTGTTTTTTTCTTCTTCTCTGAAACAAGCACTCAAATTGTTTATGCACTCACAGAATTGTTTATGATTTTATGACATGTCTGTATTGGTCAGTGGAAAGAGATGGGAACGGGAATCCATTAAATGAATCACGATGTGAAGCATGTAATGCAACAGAGCCCGCTTTTTCTGCCCCAGATACAACAGGCAATAGGTAACTCTGCTGTTTCTATCAGTGCCACTGGATTTTCATGTCGTATAAAGTTATTCATTTTGTCTGGACATGTGTATTCTTAGGTGTGTAAGATGTGAGGACTCCTTCATCAACTCATCTCAGTCTTGCGTTTGCGGTATTTCAAATGTACAGGTGAGAATCTCAGACATTTACATTGGCGGGCAAATGTTTATTCCAAACTGTTGACCGGTAGTGCATGCATGTATATGTTTATGTAATGTATTGATACTGATGATTGCATTGCTCTGTTTACAGGCAGGTGGGATGTGCTTCCCTTCAAACGGTCTACCTACCTCAGTTGTCCCAAATGTCATCTTTAGCCAACTGGTAAGAATTCAAAGTTAACACCATGAGTTGTGTTTGTGTACTTCTGTTAGCGTGCTGAGATTTGTTGCTTTAAAGTGTGAAGTGGTTGTGTTACACAGGCCAACTCTGTCCTATCGGCATGGTTTTCAAACTTCATGTATTCTTCAGCAGCTGCCTGTTTGGTAAATTTCTACATATATGCTCAAGTCTGTTTTAAATGTTTACACATCAGGCTTTGCTTTGGAACATATTTAAGTTTTGCTTACTTTGCTCTGTAGTTGTTCTCCAACCGGACAGCATGTCAGTCTCTGGGCAACATGTGTGTGATGAACATGCACTCCTTTAGCACAATCAACAATGATGCCTGTGGCCTCTACAACACAGTCTACAGAGCAACAGCTGCTCAGGGCAGCAGCCAGGATGTCTCCTACTGGTAACACACATACAATTACTATATAGTACTTTACTGTTTACTATTGGACCCATTTAAATAATATAATTAGCTCAGTGTGTTGTGGCTCGTGCTATTTTTTTCTCTCTTGAGAAAAAAGTCTCTCAAACCTGGGTTCCAGGTTTCAAAAAATTAGACTTTATTGGCAAACAACAAAGCCGACATGTCCAGCTGTACATCTGAAATCTTGGGTTTCAGTGCTCTGTTTATATATCATTCTGATTTTTTTTTTTTTTTGCCTCTAGCTGTCATCCATACACAGTTATATTTCATGCATCAAGATGTTTTTTTTATTATTGTGGCAAACAAGCCCCCTATTATATTTTGTAAAAAAAAACATAACATGCGACTCTCTATATGTTACACTTGTGATTCTTTTTTCAATACATATTTCAGCTTAACATATGACTCTGTATAACCATTGTATGACTGTGCACTTAGCATAGGTTAAAAAAGTACATGCTCTACAGGCAACCCCTATCACATGACTTCCATTAACCGCAGCTCTGAAAATACATCTTTCTTGTGATACAAGATAATATAGAAATATAGAAAACCACTATAAGTGCAGATCTTAAGTCTATTTTGCCATAACGATCAGCTGATTGCGATTTATCCCTCTCATCAGAAGGGCAGTGGGGCCCTAGATTGGAACCCCAGGCTATTTACAATAACCATAGGAGATCCGTCATGTGCAATGTTATATAATTAAATACAGTGTGTCTCATTCAAGATAAATTGTTTCCTGTCTCAGAAGTGATATGGGCAGACCTGATTTGATCTGAAATTATATGATGTTGTTATGAAGTGTCTCTGTCTATCTGTAAAGTATTTAAATTCACAACTAATGGGCGAAAGAATCCAGTTTACTTGTATTTGTGACCCTCATAGACCCTCACTCTCATTTGTGACTCTAGGAGGGCAAACCTGCCTTGGCTCTACTATGGAGACCAGCTTGGGTTGGCATCACGGATTCTACAGAATGAGCCGCTTCCTGTTGGATTCAGCTTTAAAGGGACACAAAAGGTAAACACTTTTGACATCTAGACATATTGTAAGCATAAGCATACATGTAGTCATTTTCACAAACCTTCCTCTCACTTGCAGAACACTAACATTGAGCTGCAGGCTGCTGTTTACTCAGTGCGTGGAGAGTTTCTGAGATGGGAGAGCGTCGGTGGAGGAAACCTCCAGGTAAGCAGGCATGATCAATTTCTCTTCTGGGGTCAAATTCACAAAGATTTATTTTTGATTATTTATTAAGCCATTATTTATTTTTAAAAAGATTATTTATTAAGATAGGCTAGCGCAGATTAGACAGGAAGCAAAGTGGGAGAGAGAGAAGGGGGTGGGATCAGGCAAGGTCCTCGAGCCGGGATTTGAACTCGGGATGCCTGCAACGCAACGGTGTTATATGTCGGCACACTGCCTACTAGGCTATCGGCGCTAATACAAATTCTTCTTAAGAATAAAATTATTCTCAACTATGTTCTTATTTTCTAACTTAAATAAAGTTAAGAATATTTTGTGTTCTTTAAAACTGTTTAAAATACACAAGACATTAAAATGTCTTGCTTGTTGAGGTGTTTTTCAGTGAGTTGATTAGGAAGTCTTTTGGCTTAACCTATCATTCAGTGACATTCCTAAAAAAATATTTAAGATTATCAGACCTTTTTTTTTTTAGAATTAGTAACATTTTTACTAGTGCTGTCAAACGATTAATCGCATCCAAAATAAAAGTTTTTGTTTACATAGTATATGTGTGTGTACTGTGTATATTTATTATGTGTAAATAAATACACGCACATGCATGTATATATTTAAGAAAAATATGTTACGTTTATATATTAAATATATTTATATATAATATAATTATATGAATATAAATATATACATGTAATACATGTAAATATTTTCAAAACATGCTGTATATGTGTGTCTTTATATATAAATATACACAGTACACACACATATATTATGTAAACAAAAACTTTTATTTTGGATGCGATTAATCACAATTAATCATTTGACAGCACTAATTTTTACTAACTTCTTAGAATTTATCTTTTGATATTTAACTTGTTTTGAAATTGTAATTGAAAAGCATTATAAAAGACAAATATGCTTAATTAAATCCTCTGTAGCTCTGTCCAGACACCCCTACCAGACAACAGTCTGCTTTCACGTTTGGGACAGCCTACAAGCAGAGTGTGAGTCTGACTTATCTTCTGTTGTTATCCATGTGTTCCATATTTAGCAATATGTTTCTCCGTTTGGTCAGTATACATGTTTTTATTTTCAGTTGAATATGTGGATATATGTTAAAGATTTTTTTTCTTTTCTTAGTGTGTGCTCTCTGTGTCAGAGCTTCTGAATGGGTATCCAGAGCCTGTGTTCTATGACGTGTTCCTAGTCATTCAGAAGCCACAAGAGGAAAAGCGTCTTCTTGCAGTGCCTCTCCTAAATATCAACCAGCAGTTTAATGGCCAGTTCACTAATGAGGGTACAACATACAAACACATTTTTTGATCAAACACTTCTATATCATGGCCTTGCCGCTTTATCACCATGCTGACTTCTCTTGTGTCAGGATCTAACATGAATAACTGGTTACTGACCCGAAGGCTGATGCTTGTGGACACGTTGAGTGGAAGGCAAATCTTGAGTTCTTCACCTGGGGTCATACGTGTGGCCTCTAACATTAAGATCGGGTAAGTACTACACACTCACAACACATAAAACACACATAGTGGGAGATCGCACTAAGCCTGATGTCCTGCACTGAACAGGTTTCAGCTGGTGCCGAATACACAGAAGGGACAGGTGTACCCCCCTCTAATGACTGTGACTTACTCAGATATACCTGTCACTGACCCCACCACACAGACTGTTACAGTAAGTCTCAAGCATATGTTAATACAAGCAATCAAAAAATATTTTATTCTTTTGACAGATAGGATACATGATACAGTGTAAATGTAATAAATGCTAAATATTTTACACATTTTAAAGTGTTTATGTGATCAGCCAAACAGGTCAATTTCTGTTTTAATGTACATATCTACAGGTGTCATTCTCTCTTGAGTATACAATGGACAAGGAAGACGCTCGGGTCAAAACTGATGTGAGTATAAACAATGAAAATCAGTTTTCTGTTTTATGTTGGTGAGCTTATTCATATGTGGATTCATATCCAGATTGCTCTTGGTGTGCTGGGTGGGGTGGCTGTTATCCACTCTTTATTAAAGACAGCAAGCTGGAAAAGAAGAATCGCATCTCCTCTCATTGACCTGCAGGTAAAGGCTCACATTCAGAGATGATTATAAACAATTCACAACCCAGATGCATAATAATGTCATTTCTGTTTCAGACAATTATGAAGTTTCTGGTGTTCTATGCTGGTGACCTGGCAAATGTTTTCTTCATCATCACAGTGGGAACAGGCCTCTACTGGCTCATTTTCTTTAAGGTTTGCATTCATCATGTCTGTGAGTGGCAATGTCTAGTCTATTATGAATATGATTAAGCCTCATATTAGTCTTTTTTTTTTTTCCTTTTGCTTTTCCTCTCAATATTTTCCAGACAGTGGAGGCAAGTCTATTGCTTTTTCTGTTGTTAATGTAGTCCCACCCACTTATCAGACATCAGTTTAGTATCTGTGTTTCTGTGAATTTCTTCCATTGTCCTGTCAAATGAGATTTTTTTTTTGCTAGGATGTGCAGTCTATACAGACCCTTTATTTTCTGATGGAGCTCTTTAGGTCTAAAGATCTGTTCACATCAAGTTAAGCGCTGGGCAACTTTGCGTTTCTGACACCCACTTGTCACAGAAAGGAAGTCAAACAGTATTTACATGTTATCAAACTGTTTATACTCTGTTTGTGTGTGCCATCAAGTCATAGTTTTATAAAATAGCTGTAGCTCTGGTCATGTGACAAAGCATGAATCTTATTCGTTCGCCAATGTGAACACACCTTAAAACAGAAATTAAGACCTATAAAGACAAGGCTTTTTGTGTATCTCCAGGCCCAGCTATTTGTGTCTGTGTTGCTGCCATTACCAGCTCAGGAGGAGCGCTTTGTTGTTTATGTTGGCTGTGCCTTTGCTTTGAAGGTGAGTACAAATATGAACATTAGCTTATATGCTACAGGTTGCTTATTTAAGTATATGTCTCTCTTTTCCCTTCTTTCCCTTTCTTCCTAGGTTAACCCAACTTTATTTTCTGTTACAGACTGTACAATTTCTTCATAAGCTCTTTGTTCAGCTGTCTGTGGATATTTTCTTCATAGACTGGGAAAGACCTCGTGGTAAAGCCAGTAAACATGTGGAGGGTAAATACAGTGTTTCTCTAATGTGCTTCTCAAATGTATGTTCCATTATACTGATACAAACTCTACACTCTACATTTTTTAATAATACATATTCTATAATTATGTTGTAATGTGCTCAGGTTCTGGCGAAGCAAAAAGTCAAGCATCTCCTGTCAGTATCTGGAGAACATATTTTGTGGCCAATGAGTGGAATGAGATTCAGACCATTCGCAAGATCAACCCCACATTTCAGGTCATTGCTGTGCTTTTCTTTCTGGAGGTGAGGCCAACAACACGCTACATACAGCTCTGTCCCAAAACATCTACATCTACAGTTTGCCTCAAAACCTATTTCCAAAATACTTAAAGAGCCACTTGAAGAAAATAAGTTAATAATTTTAAGGACTGTATTAAAGGTGACATATGAAAATCTGACTTTTTCCTGTTTAAATGCTATAATCTACCAACCCAGAAAACTTAAAAAAGAACAACCCAGTAATTGTTTTATGTAAGCCTTTCTCTGCAAGCTTGTGAAAAAATGAGTCGTTTCCGCCCATGGCGCTGCCATTATGTTTTCACAAGCAACAACGGTGCACCAGTAATGCCATGCTAACTGTTCTGTCTTTGGCAACACTATTTGGAGTCCCAGCCTCAGAGGAGACAAGAGAGTGTGGTGGCTTCTGCCGGTGCTGTGAGCAATCATTCTCAAAGTCTTGGGGTTTTGATGCCAGAAGAGAGACTTTTATTATCATCAGACAATAAAGCCGAGAGACCCTGCAGGAAATCTCTCCTGAATAGCTTTTTACATCCTCTTTAAATAGTTTTTCCTCTAGGCGTGTTCAATACATTTCATACATATGCGTTTTACCTTTTTTGGCTGTGTTTTCCTTATACATACCATTCGCCTCCTCCCCAGAGAGAAGGGGCCCCAAGACGTGTTATAGTAAAGAAAGAGGCCCCATTTATATTTTTACAGATGTTTCTTATCACGAGAGTCTGCACATTCCATCTATGCAGAGGTCTGACACACACAGGCATATATATATATATGATTATAATGGAAGTATAACTTGATACATAAATGGCTAAATTCACTTGGATTATACTTGAACAATTCATATTTTGATCAATAAAACTCTTCGTCAAGAGCAGTGGATTTATTGATTTATTTATGTAACGCTGCTGCCACACAGATCTAATATAAACATGCAATTTCTTTCCCAGCTGTTTACCTTCACAGACATAACTGAATGATTTTTAACATTTAACATGTGTTTTTAACATTTTTAAGTTTAAGCGCAATAAGACATTAAAGAGAACTTAGTTTAGTACTCACATGCCATGTGACAGCCGCTTTCTGTGCACGTGCTTCGGATGTCTGCGCTTAGAAAACCGTATATCAGAAGTTTAAACTGATATGGCGTTAAAAGGCATGACTTCAGTGTGATAGACATGAAAAACAAAACAGTTTTTTTTTGTAGCAGACTATCTGAGATAAGAGCTGTAAAGGCATAAAATTTAAAGAGACATGCTCTGCTTCCGCTCAAAATAGGCATTTTCTAAATGATCTATGGGGTATTTAGAGCTGAAAATTCACAGACATAATCTGTGGACACCTGAGACTTAAAAAGGGGCATAATAGGTCTACTTTAACAAATGTCGAATATTGTGCTTGCAGGTGGTGGGCTTCTCAAATTTGGCTCTAAGAGACCCCTCATCCGACCTGCGTCGGTCTCCTGAGGCATACACACCGCCATACAGCCTCATACTCCGCTACGGTGTGGCTTCTGCAATGTGGCTCTGCATTGGCTTAATACAGGTGAGAACATTGTATACTTAAAACATGCAACCTCTTGGTGTGTGTCACCTGTGCTGTTTCACATGTTCCTTTCTGTGTCATTTTGCCTTAGATGATATTCTTCACAGTAATCCATGAACGCTTTGTTGAAGACAAAATTCGCCAGTTTGTGGATCTGTGCTCAATCAGCAATGTAAGTATTAGGCTTGAAATCTTATTTGCAAATAGACTATAATTCAAAGACAATAAGTGTACAATTTTAGACTGTAACATTCAATATGTAATGGTTTAATGTTGCTTGAATTTTGTCTTCTTTTGTGTGTATGTGTATGTGTCTGTTAGATCTCAGTGCTGCTGCTGTCTCATCGATGTTTTGGCTACTACATTCATGGACGTTCTGTTCATGGTCATGCTGACACTAACATGGATGAGATGAATACAAACCTGAAGAGGGAAGCGGTAGGATGAATTTTGAGTCTTACATTTAATATTAGAAGTTTGAATGGATTACTTATTTTTTTTAATGCATTTTAGGAGAATCTTTGTGGCCAAAGGGGACTTTTGCCGAACTCAGACACTCAGACATTTCAGATTTCAATAACCAACCGCCTGCGAGCACAATATGACCGGATAATCGAGCCAATCAACAGGGTATAAACACAAACATAAACACTTGTATTTACTTATCTAAAAGAGGACATACCATTGGCCTTTATTGTTTTTTTAACAAAGCAAATAATGATAAAGAATATTTCATATTAAGAAATGTTGTTACAAACAAGAAAACCTTTTCCATTTTTAGAAAAACTATTTACTTTTTTTTAATGAATAATTTTTACCTTTTGCTGTGATCCCTGGTTTTGTCACATTACTTCTGAAGACAATTTTTTTCCCACGGTATAGCACAGTAATCTCCCACACAAATCACTCTTGGTAAAGGTGGCTAATAATGTCTCTACCCCTACAGAGAAGTGGGCCCTCAAGGTTGGTGGATGCTTCAGCCAATCCATGTGAGCAGAGCACAAAAGCTTACCATACTATGAACCGATTCCTGGGCTCTGTCATTGATCATGTGAGGATTTCATTTCACTGATGCTTGTGATTTTTCCAGTAGTTTATTATGGTTGGTTTGTGTTTTGATTTGCTCTGAATGCTGTTTTCTCAGGCACATCGTGAGATGGATTACATAGTGAAAGATAAGCTGCTATTTGAGAGACTTATTGGTATGGAGTTTATAGAGCCACTGGATAAAAGCATCTTCTATAATGGTAAAAAACACTCTGCAAATCTTATCAAATCATTAGTGTTTTGAGTGATTGAGTGAAAATGTTTTTTGTTTATCTTCTTTCAGATGATTCTCACTCATTCGCTGATGTCCTCTTTTATGGTAATGAGGCTGTGCTGTTGATCTTTGACACCCTCTTTTTCTGTGTGGTGGATCTGGGCAGTCAGAACTTCATTCTCGCAGCTGTGTTAACATACCTTCAGCAGCTGGTAAGTATATGTGAATGGACTGGTTTATTTCGACGCTCTAGAATTGATGTTTAAGATGAAGTTTTAATGTGCTCTCCTTCAGGTCTTCAGATTAATCCGAAATGGAATGGGCCGCAGGAACCTAGCAAGCAAAACTCTGGTTGACAAACGATTTCTCATCTAGTTCCTCTTCTTAATAGTGTTTCTGTTTTATGCCATGGCAGCCTTCAGATTTTTGTGTTGTTTTTGTATAAATGTTATTATTTGTGCAGGACAGTTATCAATGTCTATGCCAAGACAGTTCAGAATTTGATGTATAAATGTTTTGATATTGAAATATTTTTGAACAATGAAATGTGTTATTGATTTTTATGATGCCTTTCCTGAGTAAATTTGATTCTACATAGTTTGCTTCAAGTTTTTTAGAAGTTCTTCAGAGCACACAAGTGATGGCTCGTAAGTATTCCTCTTGTCAGTTCTGTACTCGTGGTTCTCTTGGAAGTAATGTATGTCTGCAAATGTTTTGTGATACTTGATCAAAATTAATTCACAGGCCCCAGCGAGGATTGAACTCGCGACCCCTGGTTTACAAGACCAGTGCTCTAACCACTGAGCTATGGAGCCTCACCTGTTGTTGTTCTGTCCTAATTACCATATGAAAGGTACTGACAATCTTTCTGTGTCTGTAAGGGTGTGTCTGGCATGCCAGAAGTAAACACTAGTCACGTGAGCACCTATGCAGGACAGTCATGCATACATACATCACAGATATCAACTCAATCATATCACAAGAAGAGCAAGTTATGATATTTTGATTAAAAATTACTGTCCAAAAAAATGACTATTCATTCTAATATGCTGATTTGATGCTCAACATTTCTTATTATTATCAATGTTGAAAACAGTTGTGCTGCTTAATATTTTGTTTTACATCTTTTACACCGTCTCACTAGATTGGAAAATGATTAGTCATTTCTTTGCTTGGTTGCAACCAATCCTGTGTCTATTTTGCTACATTTGACCTCTCTCAGGATGGTTGAACATCTGTGATGTGCCTTAGCTTTAATTTTTTGTTTACTCACAGTTGAACACTTCATAACAGACTTGCTCAGTTCTCTTCTATTGTACCACTAGTCATCTATATCTGTAAACTTTTTTTTTGATAACTACTCAAAAGTATCTGTTAGGCCCCAGCGAGAATTGAACTCGCGACCCCTGGTTTACAAGACCAGTGCTCTAACCACTGAGCTATGGAGCCTCACCTGTTCTAGTATCGTCCTCATTACCATATGAAAAGTACATATGAAAAACTGCTCAAAGGGTGTGTCCAACATTTCCCTGTGGCTTTTATTGTTTGAAGTTTAGGGTGAATGACAAACACATGATTCATCTGTCACAAATGACATCCTTCTGTCTGCATAACTTCATTGTTCATCCAATCCTAGTACATTATAATTGTGCTAAACAGATTATGAACAAAAAATTACAACAGATGTGGCTTTTTTCCACATCTATGTTTTCATTTTTTCCTATATGCCTATGTTTTTTTATATATGCTTTTTAAAACTAACTGGATATTTAAAAAATAAAAGTTTTAAGTAATAATGTGCCTTTACCTTATATTCGATTTCACCTATATGTTTCCTAATAAGAGAAAACACACAGAGATACACAGATGTAAATCAATGCAATGAAACAAAATGAAAACAAAATTTATCCAAAACATTGTTGCCTATATTCTGTAAAGTGCTTGAAATATCAGACCCGGGGCTTGTTTCATAAAACAAGTTTACCAAATAAGCCAGGCTTATTTCAGTTAGTCTGACTTATTTTGAACCAAATCAACTGACAATACGTCAGACAGAAGCCTCTTTCACACAGAGATTCCGGAAAATACACGGGTAATGTGTTCCGAAGTAAACATGGCTTATTTGGTAAATTTGTTTTATGAAACAGGCCCCAGAAAGTTGCAGCACTTGTTTGCACTCACAATGTAGGGTGAAGTTCTGCATATAGTCTAAAGACCTTGGTGTCTTTTGTAGCGTTCAACAATTATCAGATCTATTTGAGCGATTCTGTTCTATTGACAATCATTTACATCTGTAAACACTTTTGATAGTGGTTCAAAGGTGTCCTTCATCAATCAGGACCCAGTGAGGATTGAACTCACGACCCCTGGTTTACAAGACCAGTGCTCTAACCACTGAGCTATGGAGCCTCACCTGTTCTTGTGTTGTCCTGATTACCATATGAAAGGTACTGCTGGCAGTGTGTGTCTCTGTAAGGGGTGTCTCTCTCTGTTGAGTTTCTTTTGTTTACACTATCAAACAATCATGATTGCTTGGTTGCAACCAGTATTGGTTTTTGTCTGTTTTGTTTGAAGGGTCAAGACCTTCATAATTTTCAACTACATTTGACCTTGTTTAAAGATGACAAACAGGTGATTGCTTGTGATGAATAACATGCTTCTCAGGCCTACCATATATTATGACTGTATTTTATATATACCCTATATTATGTATTATCTAAATATACTGAAATTTGCCATTCATAGAAAACTGAAAGTTGAAGAAAAAAAAAAAAAAGAAAAAAAAAATCATCCAACTCATTTTTGGCTATTTTTATAAGATCTCTGATTTTCAATTATAAATAAAACCAAAATTAAATTTTCTCCTTTTATTGAATATGTAACTGTTTATCTGAGTTCTCAGTTTACAAAATAATTTGCCTTGGTCACCAGTATGATAGTGATTTGTTACTCCTTATATAAATGTTATCTATCTCTGACATGCATCATTATTGTCCTTCTGCCTGGACCACACTGCATCACCAATATCTTCTAATAAACAAAATAAGCAAGCTTGACCAAACTTGTTTTTGGAAGAAGAATTTAATGAAAGTAGTAGTGTAGCACAGTTCTTGAGCAGAGATGTAAGCGTGTCAGCCTTCAAAGAATCATAACACAAAGTTCGGTCTGTGGGACAGACCTCTATGTCTGAAAACAAATGTCACAAACAATAGATACATGGAGATCCTGCAATACACAAGACGAGTAGTTATCAAACTAATCTAATATGTGTGTGTGCACTTTGAATGGGTTAAATGCAGAGCACAAATTCCGAGTATGGGTCACCATACTTGGCCGTATGTCAAAAAAATCTATATCATTGTTATCAGTATTTGTTTTTCCTACAGTAAATGTGTTTTTAGAGGGTGATAGAGCTGGAAGCTGATGAAAACCATTCATATTTTTGGATGAGGAAGGCTGTACCCTGGGCAAGAGATGGAGGAGAGGTTAAGAGCCCAGCGGTTGAGAGGGGCCCAGAACGATGTTCTCTGTGGGGCCTGAACACCCCCCACTGAATGTGATTTTGAGCCCCACAGCAAAATCAGGCAATGGGCCCACAGCAATGGTTTCAGGCCCATCAGTTTATCACCTTGTATTTACCCCCATACTCCCCTTTCCTTACAATGGGTTTTTCCCAGAATTCCTAGCTCCTCACAAACGACTCTTCTCCAGCATAGATGACTGCAAAGAGAGCAATCAGAAGATTTTTTTCCCAAGGTTTAACTTGAAAACATCATTATGATGTGGATGAGAACCTGTGGCCAAATCCCATCCACAGATTCTCTCTTTGGCACTCAACGGAGGCGGTATTTGTTCTCGCTCCCCGTCCTTGCCCTTTTTTCCCTCCCTGCCTGCTCTCACCTTGTAATACTTGAGAGATTTATTGCTCCCCTGGAAAAATTATGGATTTGATCACTGGTCTCTACTCCCCTTCGACGAGAAGCTCGGGTTCTGGGGAACCTACTGTGACGGAACTCACCGCGACTGACGTGGGAAGGTGGCGTGTTGTGTGTAGCGGCTTTTCTGGAGGACATTGAAGATATTTACATGAACCATGATAACAGGTCTTCTGGTGGAGGCTTTGCCCTGGGTTAGGTTCAGAAAACGGGAACAGCTGTTCAATAGGCTCCTCATGATTGAACAGTGGGAAAGTGGTCACATTGAGAAGACTATTAACCGCAATATGGACTCTGGAGAAGCTCACGGCTCAAAGGAAAATTGACAGGCCAAAAAGAGTATAGATGACTCGCCCTGTCTAAACAATCACAATCATCTTTTCCGGCTCCCCTCTGCAAAGGCCAATGTCAGGGAACGCTCTCTGCGTTCCTCCCCCATTCCTGAATACACATACACACACATACACACATACTATTACAAACACCATACACACACCAGCATTCACTTCCCCAATCCCGATCCCACGCCTCCGTCGCTTTGAACCGCCAGCCTGACAAGCGGGTTTTCCCCTGGGTTAGCTGCTGGAGATGGCTGTTTAACTAACCCTCCCCTGTTGAGTCGTGTGTCTATGGTGTAATGTGCTTTTTGCAGGTGTTTTTCCTGTTCTCCATTATCCCCAAGGAGATGTGGATTTTTTCCTCCTCTCTCTCCTCTTGTTTTGAGTATTTTTCTTCAAAAAATCCCTGCACCTGTGGTACTCTGTATGATTGTGTATGTGACAAATCCACAAGACAGGGTTGATCAAAACATAGAAGTGCAGTGAGGAACACTCCAGCTGACATTTTACAGTACTGTAGGCCTGATGTAGTTTTTTCTTGTCTTTTTTTTCTTATCTATATTTTTCTTATTTAAAGTTTAAAAAAATTCTAGTCTATTACAATGATGTATGAATGTGTAGAATCATAATGAAAGCTTCATCATGTGTTTTGAACAACTATATTTAATGATTGTACTAACAACTACACAATGAAACTATGGGTATCTTGTGTGTGGATGATCTAAAGTAATGTTCCTATGGTATTTCATAATAAATTAGTATTTTGAACCAATGCTTCTGCAAATGCAAGGCTTCTTTAAAGATATGAATGCAATATGCAAAGTTTTGAACATTGGACAGCCTGTGTTACAAATAATGACTGTTTTGTGTCTAGAGTTTTGAAAAATGACATGAAGGTTCTGTTATTAGTGCAAAAATTAGTACCTTTATTTGTCATTCCCCAGGACTGTTCAACTCAATAAATTAAATGTTATAAATGATAGTTTGCAAAATATGGCTCTCAGACCTTCCCATGTGAATCTCAAGTTTATACACAGTCACAAAGGCCATGCACCCTTTAAAATGTTTCTGGCTCTCATAATACCCAGACTACTTCTACAAATGTTATATATATATATATATATATATATATATATATATATATATATATGTGTGTGTGTGTGTGTGTGTGTGTGTGTAAGATTAAAATGGTAGTGGTACATGGTACAGTCACAAAGGCCATGCAGCCTTCAAAATGTTTCTGTCTGGCTCTCATAATACCCAGACTACTTCTACAAATGATATACAGGTGCATCTCAATAAATTAGAATGTCGTGGAAAAGTTCATTTATTTCAGTAATTCAACTCAAATTGTGAAACTCGTGTATTAAATAAATTCAATGCACACAGACTGAAGTAGTTTAAGTCTTTGGTTCTTTTAATTGTGATCATTTACATTTACATTTAGTCATTTGGCAGACGCTTTTATCCAAAGCGACTTACAATTGGGGAATACATAAAGCGATTCATCTTGAAGAGGCAATCAGACAGAGGAAGTGCTCGTAACACCAAGTCTCAGTCATTGTTCAAATAAGTACAAGCTAGCAAGGGAAGGAGAGAAAGATAAAGGGAAAGATTAAGATGGTTTTTTTTTTTTTTTTTTTTTTAGGATGAAGTCAAGTAGTGCCGAAAGAGATGAGTTTTCAGTTGTTGCTTGAAGATTGACAGGGATCCAGCATTCCGGATAGGGGTGGGAAGATTATTCCACCATCCAGGAATGGTGAATGAGAATGTTCTGGAGAGTGATTTTGAGCCTCTCTGTGATGGTACCACAAGGCGTCGCTCACTAGCAGATCTCAGACTTCTGGAGGGGATGTAGATTCGTAATAGTGAGTGGAAGTAGGAGGGTGCTGAGCCTGTGGTCGTTCTGTATGCAAGCATCAGTGTCTTGAACTTGATGCGAGCTGCAACTGGTAGCCAGTGCAAGGAGATGAAGAGAGGTGTAACATGGGCTCTTTTTGGCTCGTTGAAGACCAGTCGTGCCGCTGCATTCTGAATCATTTGTAGAGGTTTGATTGTGTTTGACGGAAGTCCAGCCAGAAGAGCATTGCAGTAGTCCAGCCTAGAAACGACAAGGGCCTGGACAAGAAGTTGCGCAGCATGCTCTGTCAGGAAGGGCCTGATTTTTCTGATGTTGTGTAGCGCAAACCTGCAAGATCGAGCAGTCTTTGCAATGTGCTCTTTGAAGGTCAGCTGGTCATCAAAGATTACACCAAGATTTCTGACCGAAGTTGATGGGGTAATTATTGATGTGCCTAACTGAATCGTGAAGTCATGCTGTAGAGTCGGAGTGGCAGGGAAGACAAGAAGCTCAGTCTTTGCCATGTTGAGCTGTAGGTGATGTTCTTTCATCCATGCCGAGATGTCCGCCAGGCAGCCTGAGATCCGTGCAGCTACCGTTGGATCATCTGGTTGAAAAGAGAGATAGAGCTGCGTGTCATCGGCGCGGTATTTAGGCTCATATTTAACAAAAACCCACCAATTCACTATCTCAACAAATTAGAATACTTCATAAGACCAATAAAAAAAAAAACATTTTTAGTGAATTGTTGGCCTTCTGGAAAGTATGTTCATTTACTGTATATGTACTCAATACTTGGTAGGGGCTCCTTTTGCTTTAATTACTGCCTCAATTCGGCGTGGCATGGAGGTGATCAGTTTGTGGCACTGCTGAGGTGGTATGGAAGCCCAGGTTGCTTTGATAGCGGCCTTCAGCTCATCTGCATTGTTGGGTCTGGTGTCTCTCATCTTCCTCTTGACAATACCCCATAGATTCTCTATGGGGTTCAGGTCTGGTGAGTTTGCTGGCCAATTAAGCACAGTAACACCATGGTCATTGAACCAGCTTTTTTCGGCACATGTGTGGAGCTGGTTGCTGAAACCACGCCCACCTAGCTCGCCAGTGGTGACAGCAGCGGCAATCCGCCTGTCACTCAACTGGCCACGCTCTTAATTATGCAGAACTTTAAGGGTCAATATAATTTAAACAGATGAGTTCTAAAAAAATTCAACCCCCTCACAGTTGTCATGAAGGGCAAAATTAGCTATATAGACCAAAATAATTTTTTTCACCAGGCTGTAAATATGTTTTTTTCTGCTGTAAAGTTGGGCATTTTAACATGGGGAGTCTATGGGATTGACTCCCTTTTGCAGCCAGCCTCCAGCGGCCAGTCGCTGAATTGCAGTTTTAGTCACTTCCGTGTTGGTTTCAAGAGAGAGAGCGGGAGGTTGCCGCTTGGTTCATGCATAGGGCTTTTATTTTGAAGTTACATCATAACGGCTCTTGAAGAAACCCTTTTCTACATGACTTGATCATAGTTTGCTTTGACTCCGAATGTACAAGACAAAGAGACAGGACAACAAGTTGGTGAGTGAATAATCATTTGTTTTTGTTTTTTAAATAACTAGCCTATTTCTGTTCATTTTTACTACACAGGAAAAATTTACGTACATAATAATTAATTAATTTAAGATGGGAGATAATTACCATAAATTATTCAAACTCGATGAAATAGTGTATTTTAAAAAGAAAAATATTACACTGCCGATTCTGTCATTCACTTGTACATGGTTATTATTTAGTATACGTGACGTTGTAGACCTAATATAGAATTTCTAAATTGTTATTAGAGGCAAGATTTCAAGTTTATTTTATTATGTTTTTAAATGAAATAGGGTTGTCTAAAATGTACAAGAACGTAGCTATGTTGTATGCAGCCATGAGAAAAATAAATGCTCTCAAAATTCTTTAGTGAAATTTATGTTCACTTTTTTCCTTGCTTTGGACATGTTTCTAGTCCACAGTTTCGATTTCCACAGAAAACAGATACCAGACTACCAGACCAGTCTCATAACGTAAAATAACTTATATTACTTAATCTTTCTTGAAATAACGTAATATTTTTTTTATTGTACATCTAATAGTAAGTTTTTAGCTGAGATAAATTAATTTAACCCTTATCATAAATATCTGAATGTTAATTTGGCTGTTAGGTAACGTTAGGATACAAACGCAAACATTTTTGTCAACTTCCTGAGCACCGACACCAAATACCCTACTGTTTATATTATTATTATTTATTTATTCCTTTTATTTATTCTTTTGTGTGAGTGTTTTTTTTATTTATTTTTTATGTGAGGATGTTTAGTTATTATTAAGGCAAATAATGACCAAAGCAGCTTTTTACCTCATGTAAGTACGAGCTGTAAATTATATTTTGGTAATGCTAATCACAAACTTAATTAGGTTAAAAATATTAAGCCATTTCCTGTGGGCTATGATATTTGTATTTCCAGCAGGCACTAGAGATGTTATAACGCTCAACCGTGAGCGCGTGAGTGAGATAACGGCAGAAGGAAAAAGCGCGCGCGGATCTGTTTCTCTGGCTTCCAGTGGCGCTTGCAACAAGGAGAAAAAACTCGGTGACAACAGCGAATAATTAGATAACTAATTAGATATTATGAAAATGCTCGAACTGCCGGTACTTTACGCTACAAAGCGCAAACATTTCACAATTAACTTTTTTTGCTCCGCTCGGGTCATCAAACACAAGTTTGTTTAATTCTAAATGATGGCAATTATAATTCAGTTAAAGTTAGTTTTGTCTTAATCTGTCCATTTGGTGGTGGCTGTGCATTATAACTCTTAATTCACGTGATTTTTTCCCGCTATTATTAATATTATAAAAGTAATATTGTATTTTTCTACTTGTTCTCCTTTAAATTATTAACGTGGTGGCTTAAATGTAGCCTACGTTGTATAGTAATGTGCCCTGGGAAATATTAAACAAGAGATGACTCGGATTCATTACTTTTTTCCTATTGTATCGGACGTTATGTTGAGTTTAATATGCTTCAACCGGACTCAGTTAATTAGAATTGTTTAATCCCAGCTAACAATTTTTGGTTCCCAGAACGTTATTTTTTATGGTTTGTTTTTTTCTCTTTTAAAAACAACTTTTTTTATTTGGTTGACATACAAGATTTGCCTTGAGTATTTGTTAACAATATTACCTATAAATTGGAGAATGCTAACATGATAAAATATACAATATTTACATACTTGCAGTGCAACAAGTCATCACACTCCCATTTCAGAAGTGATTTCATCTCATAAACAGCTTTTCTCTACCTGAAAGCATGTTACGTACCAATGAAAGAGGACATAGTGAGCTATACTATAATGGGCGGCACCTGAAGCTTGAAGAGCTCACATGGATGCGAATACGGAATGACTACCTCTATAGAACAATCCCAGATCACCCTGAGGATGTGGAATTTCGAGTGTCATACCTTCGGCATAACACTAACCTCCAAGGATTCCTTGGCATCTGGGATTCTGAGGGATTTAAAAAGCCAACAAGCAGCAAATCACCAAAACACGATCTGGTATGGTGGAGCCCAGACATTTCCAGAGGTGATATTACTAAAGCTGAGAAGCAATACTTGGATGACCAACACACTGACACAGAAAAAGCTTTCCTGCACAAGTTCACCACTTCCCCTGCCTTTTTGTCATCCTCTCGCATGGGGAACTTCCGTTTCAGCATGTCGATTCATAAGTTGTTGAGACGTTACAAACAGCAGTTCTGTGCAGGCCAGAAGCCCAACATTCGCATTTTTGAAACTGTGGTCTATAAGCAGGAAGTGATGTATTCTATTGTGATTCATGCGCCTCCTGCATGTAAGCTGTTCTCTAAGTATCCCCTGCTCGAGGATACCCAGGATGCAGTGTGTGGGTTCCATGAAAACACCATTATCTGGCGTCCACAAGCAATGAGTAAAACACAGCGTTTCAGGCTGTCTCGTAACATGAAAGCTATTCGGATACCTACAAAAGCCAGAGCAGACTACATGTGGGATAACATCGGAGTGGCATTCCATGTTCCACATGGAGACATCTTCCACTTCAGCAAGGAAATTCTGACCAAGAGTCTCAGACTCTGTGAGGGAGCTCAGCCAAAACTTAACACAGAAGAGTTTGTGAAGTGTGAGTTTGACCCCATCAGGCTTTAGAGTAAATATGCCAGAGTATTCATTACCTCCAGACGGCATTTTTAGGTATTAAAAGTGATAAAATGAGCAGTGTAATCACGTATGTAGAAGTATGAAAGAAATGTGGGGGAAATATTTGTTTTTTTTACTTGTTTGTTTTCTATTCTGAGAATGTATTTGTCCATGCTGCATTAATAAAGCACTGATGCTGAAAAAAAAGAGATTCTGGCCTCTGATGTTTTACATTAATTGTGGCTTTTGATGGAAAGGGAAAGGCAGAATTTATGGTTCTTTATCAGTTTTGTTTTTCTCCCACTGAATAACTCTCTGTTTAGATCACTCAGCTCACAAAAGCAAAGGCATGGAGCACCGTGGGATGTTTCCAAAGCACAAAGAAACCAACAACACTGCATTTTGATTTGATATCGTTTGGGTAACCTTGAGCCATGCCACAGTTTGTAGATTAGTGGCTAATGAAGACTAGTGGTTAATACTGGGAATGTAGTAGGATTTACTTTGCTTTCTTTATTTATGTTTTTTTATGTTAAATGCTTTTATTCCTCTATTAATTACACATACTATGCTGATTAGTTTCTGTTCTTTTACACTGCATTAAATTCAATATCACTGCCTTTTTAAAATCAGTATTTATCCTTTATTTAGTAAAGTAAATTTAGAATAGAGTGTGTAAATTTAATGAGTGGTTTTTGAATTCTCTTATCACTAGAAGTGATATATCTATTTACACACGTACATACGGTCAAGGAGGCACATATTTTCATGTTAACTGTCATGATGTCTGGTGATCTAAGTGCTGAAGGTCACATAGGTCAGGTAGGCCTGTCTCTAGTCTCTTTCTTTACAGTTAGTCTCACATTCCACATAGTCACATTCTACTGAATAAAAGAGAATATTGTTCAAACTTCTGTGTGAAAGTTCACCTTATCTCAACTGTTTTGGGAAAAAGACATATAACAGAAACTCCAGGAGTTTTTGTTTGTTTGTGTGTGTGTGTGTGTTTCTCTTCTATCTCCCGTTCTCTCTATCTTTTGTTATAGGATCCGGACTGACACCAGCAAGGTGGTTGCTGAAACCTCTGAGGAGGGGTCCAAATTCCCTTACAAGAAAATCAAACCTATGGAAATGCTGACTCTGGCATGCCTGGCTCATCTTGTACTGTGTAAGAATGGTCTGACCTCTTCATTAGACTGTGCTCTGGAACAGACCCCATGCAATAAAACAATAAATCTCCAAAGCTGCAGAAGAGATCACAGATCACAGTCAGGTTTTTGCCCTATTTTCTCTGCCCACTTATCTATCAGCCCCCTCTCTCCTCTCCCTCTTCTTTTCCATCTGGCCGAGTCAATGAAAGTTCACCAAAAATACTTATATCTCAGTAATACACAGTTTTAACCCTTTCATGTTTGGTATTATTAATGTTCTGGTGTTATTGGAAATATGATTTTATTCCCATGTCAGTAGAATAGACATGAATAAAGGTCTCAAACTATAGATAATTCTGTTCTGTTGATGTAGGATGTTCCCCTGCTAAGGTCTCTGGCAAATGTTATATCTTGCCCCAGATAAGATGTGACTGTTCAGGTCACACAAATAGTGCCTAGCAAAGTTTTTATTGCTTTGAACTTATGGTTCTCTGTTTTGATTGAGGTGTTCAAAGAGAACTGGCAAACTGCTCAAGGAAGCATCTGTTGCTGCATGATTGCTGTGTGTCTCTCTATTGCCAGTATGCTGACTCTTAAAACTTAATTCTCAAAATAAAGTCTATGTTTCAGCTGAAAAAAAAATGTTAGTAACTGTTGGAATTCCCCACATGTGATGTGGACATCATTGCAATAGAATTATTAACAACTCGCATGGTGCTACAACAAGAACATTAGACACCTGAAATGTTGCCTTTAAGTCTGCATGATCATTTTTTCCTTTATTTTATTGTGGGGTCTAAAGTAATGCAAATGTATATACATTGTACACTCTTAAAACAAATGTGTTGAAAACAACACAACATGTGTTATTTTTAACACATGTTCTGAGTGTGCTCAGGGACAACACATGTTGAGTTAAATTCAACACACAAAATGTGTTATAAAATGTAACACATAAATGTGCAGCTTAAGTAAACACACTGATGTGCTTTTTTTGTATGTATCTAACACAACTGTGTGTTACTAAGAAATTGTTTAATATATGTTAATATAAAATTTATTAAAAATGTAAGATCAATAAACAATTTGTGTACATTTATTATGAAATCTCACAGGAAACCATTAGACACTGCTCACATACTGTTTATTTGTTTTCCTTTTTAACATGGAATTAATGCATTCAAATGTTTTTACTACAGTATACTGGCTATAAATTTGTGAAATAAGCATTTCAACACATTCAACACATTATAAAAACCATTCATCAAATATTATAAAATTCATATCAGTTAAGCAGTCAAATAAAACGTCAAAATAAAACGTATGAAACCGTCAAATAAAACATATGAAACAGTTTCCAACATATAAAGTACCACATTTTCTGAACTTATTCTCAAGTGTACCAACATGTTCTTTTTCATACAGAAAAAATACTTTTAATGAACCTGAAAACTGTATTCAAAGAAATAACCATTACACACTTACTGTTTATGCATTCACCTATAGGTGATCATGTTAACAAAACAATTCATTGTCAAATCTGGTCAAAACACAATGTGTTCAACAGTTTCAACCACCAACATGTTTAAAACAAAATTTTGTATCTAGGAGTTACATATTGCTGATCACAAAATGATACAATATTTAAAGGTCTGTAATCTATTAAGTCACCAGGCAGCTTTGCCATGTCAAAATCTTTGGTTCTGATGACATTGAAGGAAAAAAGGTGTTCGTCAAAATATTTAACTCTTAAAACTCTCAGGAACATAAGTGCACATTCTCTTTCACTTTGGGGAATAATGTGTATAACTTCACCAAATAATGGTTCTCCCATTTCATCTGCTTTTAAAGTCAGGACGCATCCTGTCCGGTATGTTGTCCCCAAAAAACTGATAGTATTAGCCACATGAACTGAACTGGTATAAGTGAGAGTCTCAAAATGAGAGTCTGTCTTAAGTTTGTCAAGCAATTTGTCACCTTTATACAAAGATGCAATCACAACTGGGAAAGCATTTGGCACAGTCATTTCCAAATTGAGTGGTGAGCTCAATTTCCAGTGGTACATTTGCTGAATCTGATGTTTATGAGCCAGCGTTTTTGAAATATTTCGAAAGTTACATACTACTTGGGCCTGTCGCTTAAGAGGGTGATGCTTGGCTTCAAACCTCATACACCACAACTTGGAAAGAGGTCCAAATAAAGTCATAATACTCGAATAATGCGTCATGAAATGATGTTTAGGAATTAGATTCCTACCAGGATAAAGAAGCTTGAATTGTGTATGGTGATCTATTATTAGTTGTTTAAGATAAGCTGCAAGCCCTTTTGACACAACAGGTGCAAAAATTATGTCACATATTTCACGCAACAACAGGAAAAGATGCCAATGTTGGCTCTTTGGATCAATTAAATCACCCAACAGAAAAGGCAAGACTAGTAGTAAACACCACATCTGTGATGCTGTCTGCTTAATAGCATTTTCAGATGTCCTAAGATTGATAATTGCACTAGGTTTATTTTTTTGATTTTCATAGCCATAGTCAAACGCTGCTATTCTCTCATTTAATAGTTCCAGAGAAAAACATTTCTCCTCATAAATGAAATGCCGCAGCATCAATTTCACCTCAAGAGGTGCGACTCCTTCGAGCACATCATGCATGATGTCCACGCCAATATTCTCAGTGACATGAAAATACTGTAGGCTATTTAGGCATGAGTTATGCTTGACACCGGTTGCACTTGCATCATTGAGTTGTACATGGTATGCATAGTTTTCCCTTGTACGTCTCTCCATTTTATTTTCATCAAAAATATATTGAGAACTTGATTTGTCAATTAAACAAAATTGACAAAATCTGTTTGCAGAGAAACTTTCCACATAGCCACAGAGTGAGTGACAGGCAAGATTGTCTGCTGTCAACAAACAAAGGGTTCCATAAAGTAATTCATATTTATCATGTATTTTGACCTCTATACCATTCTGCTCTATCTCTTTTAAGTCTGTTAAAAGCGGTTCCAGAATTCTGTCAAAACCATAAATGTCTTTATCAACAGAATTAAATAAAAGACATAAATGAATATTGGAAAGTACAGAATTGTACTCTGAAGGCACATTTCGTAACGCAAAGTAAACGGCACCCATTTTATGAATCTTTGTTTTCGATCCAAGAGGATTTGTTGTTTCCAAATCATCGAAGTATAACTGAATTTGTAATGCATTGGGATGGATTCGGTAAAGAGGATGTTTAGAATAATGAACACCATCACAATAATCATGCATTTTTCCCTGTCCACCACAAGACTGCATATACATATTTTGCATTTTGTCACAGCTAAATAGAAATTTAATTGTGTTAATTATTGAGATGTACTGACATGTGACAGGCACTAACACCTGGCTTTTTTTCCTATTCTTTCTAACACAATCTAATCTGTGACCAAGAAAAACTTCTGTTGGCTTCTCAAAGGAAAAATTGTCAGAAAAGTACTTAGTTAGTTTAAATGGTGTATCTATGTCACTAAACATGTTTCTAGTACTCTCAAAATCTTTCATAAGTGTTTGAACTTCAGTACTATCTAGCGGAACTGCCAAGTTCTGAAGTAAAGTATTAGTCTTTTCTTGCAAATGACCTAAGGCACGATCAATGACTTCTTTTGTGCAGGTTATACTGTTTTGAACATCAGTATAAGTTACATTAGCAGAGGCATACATGCGGGCAGCAAAAACAGCAGCACAATCTGTTAGGCTTAAACTGCTCTGAGGAACTGGTTCTGTTTCAGACATTTGGACATTATCTTCAAAATTTCTTATTCTGCTTTCATCAATTTGATTTGCTATATCTATGTTTTCAGTGCATCCTGACTCTACTGAAGGGCATGAATTCATGTTAATATGATCTCTGCTAAGATGTTTTAAAAATGAATTGAAATTATGATACGTTCTGGGGCAACCATTTTGACTACAAATTAAAGTTAGGTTGTGACTGTCGGAGAGTGCATGTACCTCCCTTAAATGCCAAATTAACTGCTTTGTTTCAACAGAAACTTTTTGAAGACACTTTGGACAGGTATACATGCTTATTTCAATTAAGGACGAGACTGCAATTTTGCAATCAATTCCATGACCTTTGAACGTTTGCAAGTGGACTGGGTCAAAGGTAGGTCATATATATACTCAAAAAATGAAAAAACAGAGGACAGTTGGCATGGATACTGAAGATTGCACAGCCAGAAGAATTTGAAAAGTCTGTCTACAGCACAGGTCAGGCTTTCAAGATCAAGTGGAAGGGCAAAAGAATCATTCTTTGCCACAATTACGTACTGGGCTCCATGTCCTAGAGAACCGATGGAAACCAACTGCGGCTGAGCTGACTTCAGGGACCCTTTCGTGGATTCACTAAGCAAGGAGGTCACGTTGGTACCAGCCTACAGAAAAGAAACAAAGAAAAGCATCAGAAAATGTTGCTGCATGAGAAACAATGTTGTTTATCGCAAGTTAACACAGTAAAAAAGCATACCGGCACTTGCTCCAACAGGTATGAGACTGCAGAGTTCACACAGCATTTACTGCCAGCAACACTTCTCCCAGATGCCGTGGGTGGAAGAAGATGAATGAGGATCTTCAACATAGTGTAGCACAGCTCATCTTGATGAAGTGAAGATGCAGGTCACATGCAAAATTTATTTTATCATGAATTGAACATTAAAATTCACATTTAGTTTTCTCATTTAAGCTAGGTTTAGAAATGTGTGCACATGCAACAGACATTGAGGCAGAAAATCATACCATCTTGCTGATTGTCGGCTTTCTCCAGCAAGTGTCTGATGTCATTTTTCTTCTCCAAGGATGCCATTTCCTTGAGCTTTGGAATTATGATCCCTTCCCATTTCCGGATAAACAAGTCTTCTTTCCCATCTGTGAGCTTGGAAAATTCAATGTCCATCTTCAATGCAAAAAAACAGAAACAAAGAAATATTAATATTACAATTATGAAATACAAGTTTGTGTAAAGTTCTCTCTTAGTTGAGCATGTCTATTACCAAGGCAGGCATGTCAAGAAATCTGGGATATTCCTTGAAGATTTCAGCAACAGTTGGGGATTTTGTCGTTATCCATCTCCTTCGGTAACTGAAGGTTTGGTCAATTGCAGTCTTTATTGATGATGAATTCTCTGGTGACGGTCGCATCCTCTTTATCAGGGTCAACCACTCACTTGGCACAGTTTCATCTGGATTTGGCAAAGAAGGTTGCAGTGTACAATGACGACGTTTCAAACTGTACATCCGCTGGTTCTGTTGAAGCTTCCGTCTGATGTTCCGCAGTCTCATTTCTATGAAGCCACTGTGTGATGGCCCATCAAAAAAATGCTCCTGACATGAGTATAGCAAAAATAGAATTAAGTTGGAGTCAAATATACTTGAGCAGTTTATATTCACATTGCTAAGTAATTCATTTTATAATGTAAAAACATCCTTACGTGTCCCTCATTTTCACCAAAGGGCACTTGAATCCTTAACGAGGGGAACAATGACACAACCTCCTTTGCTAGTGCCAGCTTTTCTGTACCAGATGGATAGCTGAAAAAAAACAGTTCAATAAAAAAGTTGCAGAAATGGCTCTAACACAAACATTGACAAACATAAAAATATATGACACACATATATATATATATATATATATATATAAACACTGGTACTTTAGACTGTTAAAGTTAGTTATTGAATTAACCTTATTTACTGTACTATTTATAACTGTTTTAGTAAATATTTAATTTATTTAAATACAATGTAATTTAATTTAATTTGCAAACAAATACACCTAACATCTTATAAACAACCACATATACTCACAATCCATGTTTCTCAACGAGGTCACTGACAGCAACTTTAACAAGAAACTTTCTTGAGGAAATAGACAGTGTCTTTGTCTCTTCGTGTTCTCTCAGGATTGTAGGGGCTTTTTCTTCAAGCAGTGTTAGCAAGCTAGTTGTGGTGCCAGTCCGAGTTACATCTGTTGAATGACACTAAGAAATGACAAAAACATTTTATTTATTTAAATGTTTACTTTGATCACTAGTAATAGAAAGAGTGAAAGACATTAATGGTTTACCTGTAATGGTTGAACACTCCCTTCTAATAAATCCTGGGTGTTGCTTGCAATATAATATATTTGAAATTTGTCAAGCTCCCGTACTCCTGCATTCACATCTGTGTCAATGAATTCTTGAAAATCTGTGTCAAATCTCAGTATTCGATCAAGAGATACTTGTTGAGACAGCTCAGTTTTGGCTGAGTCTATCAGTTCTCTGACACTTCCAACTGTGAATAGTTTTCTCCATGTTTCCTTTCCGTCTATGAAGACAGTTGCAAGCACTCTGTGTAAAATTGTTAGAGTGACTGTAATTTGTTCCTCGACATCCATCATCTAAATAAAAGAAAAAAATCCATATATACACCGCACAATGAGAAAAAGAAATAACAGTGTATAACAAAAATGTACATTTTAAATAGTCAGTGACTCGTCAGGTAGCACAAAATGGCGCGCAAGTTTGATTACGTTATGTTTGCGTTGTAGAATATGAAACATTCCACTGTAACGTTAATTGTAAAGGGACGGTAAGGTTAATGAGTTCATACTCAACGTTCAATACAAATATGTCTTTCGCTTAATATGTATTATTAACAATTCTGCCAACACAGCTTTACAAAAACCGCGCCAAATGCGCTAGCTTGCGGGCCTATAGACGACATTTAGTTAACAGGCCAGCCGTGTATTTGGGGTACGAAACATGGCGACAACATAATAAAAAATACAACAACAACTTCTTGGACTACTAACACAAAACAATCTTAAACAAGGTGGGGGAAAAATTACTATTATAGAAGTATTTTAATTATTTTCACTCACCTGAGGCAGAGAGCCACATTATCTGACATGACTGACGGAGTGACAGTTGAAAAAGAACGTCACTGCGCATGCGCGCTGAAGCTCACACAGCACGTATTCCCGAAATCCAGTATTTTCACCCCGCGCGCCCAAATGCTTATTTTATATTGGCAACATGATAAACTACATAAATACAGTAGATATCGCCCTTTGACTGTAAGCAAAAGAAATATACATTTTATTTCAATATGTAGCCTACTGCTTAAATGTGTTTAACACAATCAGTTAAGCACAATATTTACACACAATGTGTCTGTAGTAACACAAAATGTGTTATGAATTGTTTAACACATATTTTGTGTAAATTTTTAACACATCATTTTTAAGAGTGTATGTTTACATGTAGGCCTACTTAATATTTGTCTGCTCATGTTAAACCAGTCGGAATCAATTATCCTACAGAGCCGTTTAAGACTAAATAATGTAACATAAAATGTGTACCAAATTATATGTTGTGAGAAACATGTAGGTCTGTTGTCTAAAATGGCCGGGTCTTTTTTCATATCAGTAATGATGAGAGAGCTGTTGCTTTCTGGTCGTTTCACCCTTCTAAGGGAAGGTGTTAAAGATGCTCACACAGTTCACAATAAGCATATGAATGAGTTCCTAACGTATGGTAGGCGCCGATTTGCTGAGGTGGAACATTATTGGCCAATTTGCCTATAGGAATTTGGTTTTAAACATTGAGTGACTCTATTTGGAAGATTTTGATCAGTTCAAGCTTTCGTTTCTGCTATTGTTTGTTTTTGAAACAGGAGGCGGGGAAGTGGAACGCGGTGAAAAAAAAAGAAAACTCCCGCGCTTTCGTTCAGTCAGTGTTTCTTTGGGGGCAGAAGTACAATCTGAAAATAGCGTCTCTCTGGTAGCAGGTAACATACTTGTTTTTACTGGGGGAAAAATTGTAATGTAGTTTTATATTCACATATTCATGATTAATGTAATTTATTATTCATGCACGGCTTTGAACGATCGTTTTATCAGTAACCACAATTTGGCCGTCATTTTTAATATTAAGTAACGTTAAATGTGGTCAAATCGAAACTTAAAATGTTCGCTATCAATGATAGCCTATCATTACAATCCCTCAAAAGTGTATTGTATTTAGGTTAAAAATCATTCACGTAATGTTGACAATGACAGATGATGACATATTTGTGCAACTGCTAATAATTGTTTGTTTTTAATGATTTTAATGAATTCGATTTGTTTGTCAAACATATAAAATTTAAATTTGTGGCTCTACCAAAACCATTTTTAATCCGCCTTTGTCATAACCCTGAGATATAATCTAAGTTAAACACTTGCACACAAAAAAGTTTTATTTCCTCTTTTTGAATGTTTTTCTTCTAAATAACGTTCAAAAGCAGAGACTGTCAAGGCAATCAGACCACCTGACTAAACCTGCAAACCGAAGTTTTTGATAGTGGATTACATTTTTGTTTTTGCTGGAAAGCCAAATAAAACTGTACTAGTGAGTTGTTTAGTTAGAGCTGCTATCAGTGGTTTGCAAGAGGAACATGCTGAGTGACCTTGTAAACAGATGATAAGCTAACCCTCATCTTTTTCTCTTGTTTCAGAAAGAAAATGAGACGCACAAATAACCGAAATGTTACAGAGACATACTTTGAGGGACAGCATCTGAGTCTGTCGGACCTAAAAGAAATGGATATACAGAACGGATACCTGTATAAGAACAACATCCCTGCTTATCCTGAATCTGTGGAGTTCCACATACAGAAAGTGTCTCATGTCACAGGAGAAAGTGGTCTTAGGGCTATTTTTCTCGATTCAGGGTTCAGACAGCCACCGGAGTTGGTGGCTAACGATCAGCCCCATTTCCTCTGGTGGGATTTAGCAGTCACATCTGATGACATATCCTCAGCTGAGGAGCGTTTCCTCACGTCCTTATTCCCTCATCGAAGTTCTGCCCAAATTTACAACCAGCTGCCCGTCCTTGAGCACTTCACCAGCTCAAAGGCCTTCCAGGAAAAATCTTCCTATGGAAACTTCCGCTTCATCTTTTCACTGAAGGAGCTTCTCTGGCTCTATGGTGAGCAGTTCTGTGGTGGCCAAAGTCCAGTTCTGCGTGTGTATGAGACTGGGCTCTACCGGCGAGAGATTCTCTATAAGGTTATAGTGCATCCTCGTGACATAAATCTTTATGACAGTTATCCTCGACTGCCTAATCGGGAGGATGGTGTGTGTGGGTACCATGATGGGGCTTTGTGGTGGCGCTGTCAAGCCCCCTCTGAAACCTACAAGCTGAAGCTTAAGGTGAAGAAGTTGAATTGTAGTGTTCATGTGAGCCCCCACAAAGAAGAATACTATGTGTGGGATCATGTGTGTGTAGCTTTCCACATGGAGCCGGGGTGGGTGTTGCGTGTGGACCGGAACAGGCTGTTTAAAAGGGTGAATGCATGTGAAGTGTCTCAGCCGTGTCTTCTGAGACCTCCGGAGGCTCCATTGAGTTTAAACGAGGCTGAGTGTACACTAGCTGATCTCAAGGCCGAAATGGGCTAGGCTAAAACCACAGACAATTTAGATATTGCATTCACAAGGAATTGCAAAAAATAATGATGCTATGCATGCTAGTTAGAACATTTACCACTTGCCTTACAAGTTAACAGCTTAAATGCACAGCTAATAAAAATACAAAGCCTTACTTACAAAGCAACACATTTTTCAGTGCCATATTTTTCAATCAGTGTTTAAACTGTTAAGATATATATAGATTTTTATATTTCATATATAGTGTAAACTTGGCTACAACATCAAAAGCACATTCTTAGGGTGATGATGCAAACTTATGCAACAATTATCCTAACTATCTAGTTACAGCCTGCTGTTTTTGGCTTGTTTGATTAATTATTAATGTGCCTTTGCACTGATCATCACAATTAAAGGGATAGTTCACCCAAAAATGAAAATTCTGTCATTAATTACTCACTCTCTTGTCTTTCCAAACCCGTAAGACCTTCGTTCATCTTCGGAACACAAATTAAGATATTTTTGATGAAATCTGAAGGCTTTCTGATCATTCATAGACAGCAACGCAACTGAAATGTTCCCAGACCCAGAAACGTAGTAAGGAGGTCATCGGTAAAACAGTCCATGTGACATCAGTGGTTCAACCGTAATTTTATAATGGCAGAACCGTGACTTGGAGGAGAAAAATGGTTGAATAAAGTCGTTATTTTTGTTTTCTTTGCACACAGAAAGTATTCTCGTAGCTTCGTAAAATTACGGTTGAACCATGTTTACCGATGTCCTTACTACGTTTCTGGGTCTGGGAACCTTTCAGTTGTGTTGCTGTCTATGGAGGCTCAGAAAGCGCTCTAATTTCATCAAAAATATCTTAATTTGTGTTCCGAAGATGAATGAAGGTCTTATGGGTTTGGAACGACACGAGGGTGAGTTATTGATGACAGAATTTTCATTTTTGGGTGAACTATCCCTTTAAGTGAAGAATGGATCACATTTTAGCATTCATGTAGATACCCAGATAATGATATAAGCTTTTTATAATATAAAATAACTTTTAAGTTTGACATATATGTTCACAAAATATTGTACTTCTAATTCTGTCCACCAGAGGTCTATGTTGGCTAGCTGGTTATATTGCTTTGTCACATTTTTACTAAAACTTTGCTGATATTTTCTGGCATTATTATTACTTTGATTTTGAACTGTAATTGTTTTTCTTTTAAGTATCTTTTTATGTTTATTATGTTTTTTTTAAAATGTCATATTTTAGCCTAATATATTTAAATCTAATGTCTAATTGCACTAAAATGTCTTTTAGCTGTTTGAATCTGATTTGAATTAACATTGATCAGTGATGTTACTTAATATCAAGTTGGTCTGTTGCTAAACCAATAAATATGACTATACCACAGTAGTTGGCTTCCTAGTGTTCATCTGGTAGTTAAGCAAGATTCATACATCCACACTCACATTATTTTGTAACAATGTCAAACCTTTTTCAATTTCATGTTCCTTTAAATAGTGATAATGATAACAACAGAAATGCATTTAGCAACTGCATCAAGGTCAGTGGCACACTCTTAATAGAAAATGACTAACAGATAAAAAAAATTGTGTATAATTTGATCTGTTAGTATATCTAATATAATCTGATTTATTATAGGACATTTCCCATTTCCTTTTTTTTTTTTTACTTTATCATTAGAAGAAAAAAAAGCAGGTTTTGAGTTTATAATCTTTATTTCAGGTAATCTAACCCTTTCATTCAGGGCTTGGTTACAATATTTTAAAGGGGTGGTTGACTGTTTTTTTCTAGGCTTGATTGTGTTTATGGGGTGCAGTCTAACATGTGTTCATGCTTCGTTTTTTTAAAAACGCATTATTTTTCACATAATTTACCTTTATTCCACACCTCTCTGTCCCTTCTCGGACAAATGCCTAGATTTATTTCCTGTTTTTATGAAGCCCCTCCCTCGATGGGCTCAGATTGGTTAGCTGGCTCAGTGTGTTGTGATTGGCTAAACCGCCTCTGTGCACGTCTAAACGTCCCGCCCCTCAGCTCAGCTGCATGTGCTCCGGTTGAATTGTAAACAGTGGTGTTGTCTATATTTATCAGTTTGAGCCCGATTGAGACACAGAGGATATTAGTGAAGAGGATCGTGCAGAACCTGTGCAAGCACGGCTCTTACTGGTATGTTTGTTTGTTGTTGTCTCATACTTTTAGATACTCTGTTATTTGTAAATGCTACTGCTTCTGTTAGCTTTTAATATACGGTTTTATCCTGATTAAAGCTTTAATACAGCACAGCAACCGCACGCGTGTCCATTTATAATGCTTATCATAGCTGTGTGAAAATGATCTCACCATCTGAATGAGAGAGAGAGAGAGTGTCTGTGTGTGTGTGTGTGTGTGTGTGTGTGTGTGTGTGAGAGAGAGTGTGTGTGTGTGTGTGAGAGAGAGAGAGAGATGCAGAGCGTGTGCAGAGCAGGAGAAGCCAGGAACAGTATTATGAACCCTTGTTTTAGGACATTGATTTTAAAACTTGTGAATCCATTAGAGTTGTTAGAAGACAGAATCGCGATTCATATATGAATAGATTTTTACATGCACCCCTAGTTTTCTCTGAAGCAGCGCAGTATGGCCTCGCCCCCTTCGTTGCGTGTTCCCGGGGGCGGGGTTTATCTGGGTTCGTGACATAATGGACCCGGGAAGTAACTCGTTGTAGTCCCTTACCTGTCGTTTTTGTAGGCATTAAACTGGCAGAATTTTAAAAGATGATATCTCCGTTTGCATTGAATTTTCAGCGCTGCAACTTTGCAAATATTGTTTATGTTCAAACAGCAACATTGCACACTAACTAACGTTAAAAAAGTGAAATCGCAATCAACCACCCCTTTAAAAGCTTGTACAGCGCATTTTATGCTGTTGGTTTGTATTTGGCTTAATTCAAGTGTGGTTTCAGCTCACTGCTTCCAGCTGAAAGCAGCAATCCCAACACCATATAAGGCCACTTGGCTCATACAGATGATGTCATCACCACAGTCCTGACTGGAGAATCTTTGCCCTGAACAGTGTGAGAGAGAGAAAGAAAGAGAAGGAGGTGTGGTGACAAGGAAAGTGAAAGAAGAGAACATACATTTGTAAGGAATGCTAAAATGGATTCAACTGAAGCTTGTTTGTAAGATGTTTCAGTGTGTGGCTTCCAGAGGATGAAAAGCTAGATGCTACTTGGTTTACTGGAAAAACACAAGAGAGAAAGAGAAGAGAAAGAAACGGGTGGGGAAGAAGAGTGAAGCATTGTAACAGCTGCCAGGGACTGTGACAGTGAGGGACCTACTTCACTTAAAGGAGTCTTCTTACCATGGGGAAGTCAGGTAAGTGCACAATCCACTTCTAAACCCCTGTCTCACTTAGCATTTGTGATGTTGTCAATATATATTTTCTTCAGTCTCTGTCACTGCCATCCTCTGCTGCTGAATGAAGTTTTGTCAGCACAGGTTGAGTATATGCCAGCTTTATCACGCTGTATGTGTGCTGGGGATTGTTAGCTACTCAATCCTTGCTTTGTTTGAGTGATAGCATCATGTTTGGATTTATGCCTGGGCAATAGTGGCAAGCACAACTGTTTGGCAACATTTGTCCAGTCTAAAAGTTGTTGCAAATAGAGCACAGTTTTTGAATGTTCAGTCTTCTTTATCAAAAATAGATTATTTATCAAAAGGACTAAAATATATTTTATATAAATTATTGTTTGCTCAAAACAATTAAATGTAATTTTAATTTTTTAGCAGAAATACTTTTTGAAATGTTGTTATCAGAAATATAGGCCTACTGAAACATTTTAACGTTTTATTCTAACACAAAGGACCAAAAATCAGATTGAGGGCTGATAAATGTTGCATTTCTGTGTATCCAACTACAGCATGTTAAAATAAAATAGTCAAATTCACCTATATTCTCTACATTTCAATGCAGAAAAATAAATAAGTTTAATTTTCCCCCACTTAAATGGCATGGCGGGCCAAATGAAGGGACATCAAGGGCCCTGGTTTGGACATCTCTGTTGTCAAACTTGTACTAACCTTGAGTAATACATATTTTGCACTGTATGTTTGTTGAGTTTAGCAAAATTCCAGTGCTTTCTAATCACTTTCTATTGATTCACTGTTGATATTGCAGCCTCCAGACTTTTTTGTGAGGAGGTACTAAAGACTCATAATGAGTACAGGAGAAAACATCAAGCCCCGCCTTTAAATCTCAGCAGTAAACTGAGCCATGAAGCAGCACGGTGAGATCTTTTCTATTATATGCTCGCTCTACTCTTTGCTGTTATATTTGACATTGCTTTCATCTTTACTACAGATTAATGCTTTTCAATGTCTTGTAGATATGCTGAGAGCCTTGCTAGCACCAGGATTCTGAAGCACAGTGTTGAGTCTAGTAGAGGAAACTGTGGAGAAAATTTAGCATGGGCATCTTATGATCAAACAGGTATGAATCCTCTTCTTGTGTTTCAAAATGCCCTTCTGAAACATATTTACATGGATGTAGGAGTACAGACTGTTGTCTTCTCCTCTTTGCAACAGCTGGGACTCATTATGAATCGACTACCTCCATGTTCAGTCTAAAGTTGATTACTAAGTAGATTGGAATGTCTGTGCAGTCTGGGGTGATTTGTAAATGCATAGTTGCTCATGTAAAGCTTCAAGTTGTACCCTGGAATCTCCAGTTGGATTTACTGCAATTAAACAACCAGATTGCAAATACACATTCTACAGAATGAGGATTTTGGGATTATTTTAACTTAAACTTCATAATTCCATTTCACATGAGAATCTCTGTGTATGTTTGTGTGCCGACAGGGAAAGATGTGTCAGATCGCTGGTATAATGAAGTGAACCAGTACAACTTCAACCAGCCAGGATTCTCCTCTACAACTGGTAAGAGTATTTACAGCAGTGGCGCTCCTTGAGATCTACTTACCTGCAAAGTTTACTTCCAGGTCTTATCAAACACACCTGAACCAGCATCTTAAGGTCTTTATGTGCAGTAATGCTAGACTTTGTACTTCATTCACTCACATTCCATAACAGCCTGACCGACTAAACTGCCCAAAGCCTCTCTAAAATCAGTCAAATATCCAGAAACCAGAGCAACTAAAACCTGAATACCAGATTCGCCTGGTTTAGGATACTCTTTTTAGCAGAGAAAGAATGTAAACATCATTTATTAACCTCTTGGCTCAGTACTCAGAAAAACAAAATTGAAATCTTACTGGTTTGCAGTGCTTCAGGAAAGTGGAGTGGATGGCGTCTTTTAAAGTAAGCGTGAAATCAAAATTTACCCTATTAGCACACATTACTAGTCAATTAATGCATGCAACTTAATCCTCAGAAAAATGTATTTTGTGATCTTTAAAATCTGAAAAGTTTCATATGATGATATCAGCTTGACAGTTTGAGCAGAACATCCTTAACTATGCAGAACATAAGTTTCACTCAGAAATGTCACAATATTAATCTTGGTCACAACTTTTGCATTAGTTTAACACTGATGTATTATTTAGAATTTATTTACTTAAAACAGAAGCACTAGTGAGTGACATAATATTTTGTTGTCATGTCATCCGAAATAATTTTGCATTGAACTAAACTTTGCAGGTATGTTGATTTCCATTAACAGGACTGAGCACCATTTCTTATATTTGTTACCCCTGTTTTATAACCAAATATAATATGAACACATACAGCAGATAAGTTTGGCCCAGACAGTGTAATACAATATTCTTCAGTATTTTTAAAAAAATTGTAAGATGTGATTCATCCTATTGGAATGAAGCTTTCCTAAGCCCTCCCAGGCACAGGAAATTCCCCATAAAATTCAGCTATGAGAAATCTCTTACAGTGTGATCTCACTTACAGCTGTTAACTCACCCCTCAGTTTTTATTCACCTCACCTGTCATCAGCTTCAGCCTGCAGGAAATGAGTAATACTAGCCACCACTTTAAGATGGCAGAACGCTTCTGAAAGAGTCAATTCTACAGCTGATTCAAAATCTTCTGAAGTGACTTTATAGATTGTGCATAACGTCTATACTGACTCTAAATCTTTAAATATGTGGTGGTTGGGAATTTAGGAACGGGTGTTCCTGTAACTCAGTTGGTAGCATATGCTGCTGTCAACATCAAAACCATGGGTTTTATTCCCGGGGGGTAAACACAAAGTGATGAAATCACCAGTAATTAGATTTGCATAAGCATTTTCCAAATGCATAAAATGTACTTGAGTCTCTTATTCCACTCAAATGTTTCCACACTGTCTCTCAGCATATAAATATTTAACTGAGCAGCACTAACACAAGCGCCACATGGTTTATGTGAGTCAAACAAGCATAAACACTTTTTGTTACAATCACACATCGCTGCAATACACACCAATTAATGAAAGAATCATTGTTTTGTTCTAGGTCACTTCACTGCAATGGTGTGGAAAACCACGAAGAAACTTGGTGTTGGTAAAGCTGTGGCCTCAGATGGTTCTACCTTTGTAGTGGCACGTTATTTCCCTGCCGGCAACATTACCAATCAGGGCCACTTCCAGGCCAATGTCCTGCCCCCTAAAAGCTGATCCAAATGTAGCTTGACACAATGAGAACGAAGGTAGGGAGGGGAACTGAAACATGATGGGGAACAGCTGAAATCGGAGAGACTTTTACCTGGAGGACCAAACACAGCGATGGTTGGCCTTAATATACATCTTACTTGAATAAAGAGCTTCTGTCTTTACATTTTTTAGGCTTTTATTAACTTGAATATAAAGAGGCTTACAGTAAACTAAATGTTGAAGCTAATACTAGTTATACTTTCAATAAAACTAATTTCCATTATGTGCCTGTTTTTGCATGGGTGATGTCAACAAAACAGTATTAGAAAATATTTTTTTATGAATGAAGCAAACACCGATATAATCACATACCTCCACTGCACAAAATATAATGTGAATAATTCTTTGGGATGCAGTTTTCATGCTGAATGTGAAGTGTGTGACCCCACAAGACATTTAAATGCATGAGATGTCGTAGAAATAAGTTTTGGTAATGTTCATCCCTTTTATATCATAGACTGATCATTCATCATTATTACTTTGGTCATCTTTGTGTCCTTGTATATTGATATGGATTAAAATTGACAGTGTTCAAATAGTCTATCTGATGTCATGTTTGCATTCAAAATTGAGTAAAAAAATTATTTGATTTGTAGTTGCACAATTGTGCACAATCCATGTAATTTGCTCAAACAATTACAACTTTAAAACATGCTTCTAGAATAAATTTAAGTGGAATTTTAGTGCCATGTGCACTATTTATGCTTGCAAGAGAAGATAAATATACATATTATCCCATGGGAAAGTAAAAAAAAAAAAAAAAAACTTCAGGTCAGATTCAAGTCATCAGCTTTGAGGACATGAGCATTTATTTCTACAATCCTCTGATCTACCATCTGAGCCATTAAGACAATATTAAAATTTGTTCAAAATGTGTAACGATACATTTTTGTTTGTAAGGTGCATTTATATGGCTCGTAGATAATGTTGGGAAACGAACAGCTCTGGTTGTAACAGATTTATTTCAGCAGGAGTTTGGGCGGCGCAATATAGCAGCATTACTTAAGGAAGAAAACACGCAAGGGGCGGGGAAGAAGTCTTCTCTTTTACATGGTCAGCTCCTGAGAATAGACACAAAAGACGAAATATCAATAGCAATCAAAGGGTTTGCTTATATTTGTGAACCATTGCTGTATTTACAGGATCTAAATGACTAAAGATGCCCTCACAAAAATGGTAACACCTTTAAAAAAAACGTTATGTTAATAGTCATCACCGATTTAAAAAAATAAATAAAAAGCTTAAAGGGACTAAATTGTTTTCACAGTTAAAAAAATACCAAAATCGGAGTTAGTTTATTTGCTTAATTTAGGAACAAAATGTCTATGGGAGTTCCAAAACAAATAAAATACATGTAAGAGGGACTCTATTATAGTCCCGTTTTATGGTATTTTGAATTAGAGGGAATTAGTGTAAACAAATGCTGAATGGCTAATATAAAAGCAATCACTCACCATAATGGCATTGACGATGTCGTTCTTGTTGTGGCGCAGTGCATGGACTGCTTTAGCTCGAGACACGTTGGCCTGTGCCATCACCAACTCGATATCTCTCTGCTCCAACCCACCCTCATCCAGCTTATAAACAGAGAAATAGAATATGGTTAATCTTAATTCAGCTGCTTCATTCATTCAAGCATATTTCTAAAAGGAAAAGGCCATCCAAAAATGGTGTCTTTATTTACTGACATTATTTCATCACAGAAAAAAGAAAGACAAAGGTTTGGAATGAGATAAAGCCGAGTAAATGACAGAATGTTAATTTTTTTGGGGTGACTATCCTTTTAATGGAGGAAATGAAAGATTTATACCTCCTCTTCTTCCTCGCTCTCTTCTTTTATTGTCAGGCTTGGTGTGATGTCTGACGGCAGAGGTGAGGGGTCAAGAGGAACCTTAAATTTCTCTGCCGCTGCCTTGTGTACCTGTTGTGACAGGTCTTCGATCTGAGAAGAGACAGATTGAAAGCACAGATCAAGATAAATCTTTTAAATATTCATCTTGTAATTGGAAAACTGTGCCACTGTAGCCAGATTTTTGGAAGATATCCTTGCATATGCAATCAGAAAAACAAATTATGGGAAAATACTAACCTTGGCCTCTCCGAAGACTATGTAAATATCTGAGGCAGGGCTTTTGAACACATCTGGACGTGTAATTACAAAGAGAATATTCTTGGACTTCCGAATGGTGATGCGAGTCACTCCGTGGATCTGTTTCAGCCCGAGCTTTGACATTGCCTTGTAATGATAATAACCACATGGAGGAAGAGAGACTAGGTCAGGAACTTTGTGCACAATACAGCGAGTCTTAAAACTGCATGAAACTGCATTTGCAGTCCTACCTTTCGTGCTTTTTTCTCACTTCGACTCTGTTTGGCTCTGCTCACTGACTCATCAGCAGGAGAGTGTGAGAGCTATGAAAAAAGATGATATGAAGGATAAAGAGGAGCATAGTAGGACCTAACATTGTTCATACAGTAGACTCAACTAGACTCAAAAGTGCAAAAAAAATTATTTTTTTTTAGCAATGATGCATGCAAGTATATCTTTGCTGATGCTTCCAACTAATGCTCTTCTGCACTCAAGTAATTAATTGCTGCTTGTTCAATTTACTTAATTTTAACGTTTATACTAGCTGTCCAGTTCCACTTAAGTGTTATTTTTTTAAATCAAGATAAGAAAAAGCATTTAGTGTTATGATATGTGCATGTTGCTTTACTCAAAAGCACAAAAAAAAGCCAACACTTTAAACGACAAAGGTTACTTTATAAAAAAAGTAGCATTAATATGCCAACAAGCACTACTGCTATGCTAACTAGTAGTTAATTGTAAGATACGCAACTGGGATAGTTTGACATGTAATTTTGAGTTTTATTCAATTCACTCAAGACCACTCATGAATCTACAGCCCACCTGTGGATTTGAGGGTCTCAGCAATGTCCCACTGGGTTCCTCTAGCTCAGGTATTGAGCCATCACTGTCTGTTTCATTACCTGAACCTACTAAAGGAAAGAAAAATGTATTTGCTAGAGACCATAAAGAAGGTACTTGAGAAAGATGCTGATGCCTTATGGCTAAAACAGATGATGAACATACTATTGTTTTTGAAGGGGAGATCCAAGTCCTCTGGGCCTTTTGATCTGTAGCTAATTGGGCACACGTCTCGCTCGATGCTCTGTCGCTCAGCTTGCTTTGTTTTTATGAAGGAGTCTGGTCTTGGACTGATGCAGGGGAGCATCTCTCTTTGATCTGACTGATTCTGTGTTAGTTGGGCATCGTTACTGTTTGTTTGTCCAGTGGATGTTGTGGACTGGGACTGTTCTGTTCGGTGTCCCTTGCATACTACTAAAGAAAAACACATGACATGTCTACAGTTAAATACTAATGATTCCTTGGATGAAACAAACTCAACAACTAAGTAAACAAACAAAAGTTTACCTGGAGGGTTCCCATGTCTGCATGGTTTTGCTGTCATGACTGCTCTCTCACTTCCATGATCGCACGTGTCTTGAATAGGAACCAAAGTTGGTGTTTGTTCCACTGTTTCCCATGCTGCTGATTCCAAACTGGTTATTCCAGGAGTCCGAAGGGGACTTTGAAAGTCAGGTTGGCCGGGTTTGTTGCCTGGAGCTGTATGTGAGAAGGCAGCAGATGTTTGGGAGATGTCATGAATGGGCTGTGACTCCTGAACAGGGGTAGAGAGATCTTCCTCCTGGACAACTGTGGATGAACATGTTGGAGAGACCCTGTCTTGTTCTGAGCTGTCCACCCTGAGGGATGAACTGCCCCCTACATGATTGTCTTTGATGTCTCTTGTGCTTTCTGGCAAACTTACTCTGCTCAAAGAACTGTCTGGAAGTTCTTTCTGCCCATCTGGCCTTGTAAGGTCTGTTGTCTGAGATACAACCTCTGGCTCTGAATGAACAGACTCTTTTGGATCAATATAGCTAGGGTCAGGGGAGTGAAAAATTGATTGTTCTGGTGTTTGATCAAGTTCAGTGTTCTCTGTTATAGAGACATCCTCTTTCTGCGGAGTTTCACCAAATTCCTCTCTCATTGAAAATATATCAAAACTTGGCACTTGATCACCTGTAGTCTCCATTTCCTTTCCTTGGCACTGGATCTTTTCATTGTCCATTGAGGCAAAATCTGCAATGTTGGTTTTAAGGGCATCAATTACCTTTGGTTTTGTGGCATGACCCGAATTAGCAATCTGTGCTGTTTTTGGTGTTGCCTCATCACTGTCAGCTTGGGAAAGACCTGATTTATGTGAATCATCATCAAGATTTTTGTTCGGCTCCATAAACAAAACTTTCGCTGTAAAATCTTGTTCTTCTCTCTTTTGACATGTTTTCAGTCCCTCGTTTCCTTTCTCATGGGAGTCTGATTTATCCATCTCCTGATCCTGAGTGTCAGTTGTAGTCTCTTGTTCAAGAAGTTGCCTGTCAGTGGTTTTAGCATCATCAGTTACGGTTTCATTTTTGATGTGTGCTCTTAACTGAATTACTTTCTCCCCCACAACCTCATTTGAAGACCCATCATAGGAATTTGTCTCTTTATGCGAGACAGAAATCTGTTGGAGAATTGCTAATTCTGAAGAGTCAACAATCTTTATATCAGTTGGTTTCTTTTTGAATGTGAAGGTGCCAAACGATCCTCCTTGCAAGTTGAATGTGAGCTTGTTTTCTGAGACAGAGTCAGTGTTTGTTAAGGTAATCTGTTGAGAATTTGAATGACCCTGATTTAAAACTGGACCAAGATGATCTGATTGGTTAGAAATGACTGTTTTTGTAGAAGATCCACAAAGATCAGTGTGTTCTGGGGAGACGGTTGCTGTTAATGTGTCGACATCAGGTTTTTGACAAGATTCTAGATCCCGAGACTGTTCAGAAGTTATTTCATCACTTTCCTTCTGTAATGTGTCTGAAAATAAATCCTCTGGAATGTTGAAGTCTGTATTTGGAGTTTGATCTTTCCCATCTTTCCCATCATCTGAAAGCATATTCAAAGTAAGGTCTGATGGAGCACTCAGGATTAAGGGTGTGCTAGTTTTTTCTGGATCATTCCACAATGGCACCAGACACTTATCAGAACTGCAATGTATAATCGGATTGCTCTCTGGATTTTGAAGGTTATTTGCATCATCCTCACCCCCTCCTGCCTCTGAAAGATCTTGAATCGATCTCCAGCTGGCAATGTTTGACTCAACCACACCAACATCAATGTCTGCCATTTTCTCTTGGAGGTCACAATACCGGTTGTTGTCCTCATCATCACCCATGATGTCTTCTCCAGTGGCAATGTTATGAGTGACTGGCAAACCTTTACTGTGCACTGATCTAGCCATCTCACACATGATCAGATTTTCAGCCTCAAAGTCACAGCATTCACCTAAAGACAAGGGATCCCTTGGTGTCCAACTGTCAGGGTAAAGTTCCCTTTCTGTCGTACTGCTCTCAGAGTTCTCTTTCTTTGGTGAAATGACAAGTCTGCTGTATGTGGAGCAGGACATATTATGAGAGCTATGGTTTACATCATCACTGCCAGGTTGATTCTCTGTCAGATTATCTTGATTCATGGAACGTTCAAATGGTAAAACATCAGTTGATGTCAAGTTATCTGGCACCTCACTCAGTTCAGGATAGGCACAAACTGGAATGTTTGTGGGGCTGCAGTCATCCAGGTATGTTAGTTGGGGGACTCCTTTATTTAGGTCATTGGTTGCGGTTTCTGCTAACTGCAATGATGTGTCCAACTCCATACTATTTCCATTTTTCTGATCCAGTTCCTGGCTATCATCTACGTTAGTCTCAAAGCACATGTCAGCAGCTGTAGCACCTGCCACGCAGAAATCAACGGGACTATTATTTTGTTCTACTTTGTCTTGATCAACAGATAATGTTGGATCATCTGTGGCAATCTGCGGTCCTATCTCTGAAGTTACCGTGACTGTTGAGGGATCTGTACTCGGTTTGCCTTCCTCATAAATTGTTTTGATATCTGCAGTTGATTCTTTTGAAAGCTCACCTTTTAGCAACTTTGTTTCTGAAATTTGTTGTGCAATGACACTGTCACCATGAACACTGCAGTCTGCCAGATTCCCTTGCAGTTCTACACGTGGAAGCTCAGATGATCCGGAGGATATCTCCATTTCACTCTCACTGCCAGAAGATTCGGGTTTAGCATGGCTTACTGACTGCACAGGTTCATCTGGCCCAGGGAACTGTTGGGAGAGTTCAGCATGCTTCTCTGTGCAGTACAGATGGTCATCATCCCCGTTATAAGACGTGGAATCAATTGAGTCCTCAGTTTCATCCTGATAAGCAAAGGACTCATCTACACCCTCGTTTATTGAGGTCTCTGAAATGGAATGTAGGAAAGATGCAGAGGTGTCATCCTCATTTGGGTCTTCCACTTCCCTTCCAACCCTCAAAGCTGCCTCTTGTTGCTCTGCCCCATCATTAACCACATCTTCATCATCACACTCATCTTCATCATCCTCATCATCATCCTCATCTACATCGGCTTCCTCCTCTCCAGCAGCATATGCATCCACATCATTCCCCTGCTCATCATCAGTGGGGAACAGGGTTATATCCATGGAATCTGCCTGGAATATCAGGCTTCCATGGAATGGCAACATAGAAGCAGGAATCATTGCGTCACTCCCAAGCCCATCCTCTCTAGAACAGCCATGGAACAGAGGAGCAGAGGAACCCATCTCGAGATATAAATTATTACTGCTATTACTTTCTATGTCTACAGTCTCTGGAAAGTGGGAGACAGGGGTTTTGCTTTCTGTATCCAGTGCTGCAGCTGCATTATTGTCTGGTGTTAGGGAGCGATCCAGGCTCACAGATGGCTCTGAGAAACAGGCATTGAAATCCATTTCAAGACTTTGATGTGGATCACTAAAAGCTTGAGTTGCATCAGGGGCTCTCTGGAAATCGCTAGGCCTCAGAGAGCCCTCAGACACCCCTGAGTCCTCCTGGCAGTCTGTTCTTCTCCTGCTGCTGTTCTCTTGTGTGGAATCATGTTCTGTCACCCAATGAGGACTACAGGTGTCCCTTGTTAGTATATCCACTTCACAGGCCACATCTTCAAGCAACTCTGGCAAATCAGGTTTACTCAGACAAGCATCCCTCTCATTACCAGTTCGATCATCTCCAAGCTCGTCGCCAATCTCTGAGAGGGACCCCACATAGCAAGCAGGAGCTTCTTGCAACTCTGCCTCAGCTGTTAAGTTTGGAGAGCATGAGGGGGAGGTGCTGGAGGTGTATGAAGTCCAGCTGCCTCCCTCAGCAGTCATGTAGGAACCAGAGGGAGAGGTAGGAGGGGAGCACAGATCAGATTCATCAGTTGGGGAACCTGGACTTTGGCTCGGGCTCCCGGGACGCCATTGTTGCTTGAGATGTGAGCAGTAAGCCATCTTAATGGGGGTGGAAGGGGCTGTATAGTAGCGATCAGGATCAAGTCCTGGAAGGACACCAATGCGTTGTGGGTCAACAACATAGGGAGGCTCGGAAAATGACAAGGAAGGCACTTCACCCTGAGATAAAGACAGTGGCTCTCCCTCATTGTCTGGGAAAAGAGTACTGCTGTCTGTCAATTCAGCATCTCTCACTTTGGACTCTAGGACTTGACATGCAAGTATCTGATGACCTATGCTTTTCTCTTGTTCTGGAACTAAAGTTGAACTCTTAGCCTGATCTATGGTAGAACTCACCTGACCAGTGTCTAGTTTTGCGTTTTCATCCAGCCCAATATGACATTTCATGGAAGGCTCTGAGGGCTGGTGTCCTGAACTAGGTGTTTCTTGACCTATCTGCTTTCCTAGCAGCACTCCACTTTGGGTCTCCATGTTTCTCAGCAGGGCCTCTTGCCCCATTACCACCCTTGAGTCCATGGTCTCTGGCTCTTGAAAGTCACTTTCTATTTCTGATCCAGTTAGGACTTTGATCCGTTCCATTTTCATAGGACCTCGTCTGCATGCTCCTCTACCAAACCGCCCTGTTGGTCGGCCGATATTTCCAGAATGCCCTTCTAATTCAAAACTTGCACCCTCAGGCTGTGGGCGAGGAGAAGTGGTTGGTTTGGCCATTACCAGGCGGGGTCCAAAAGGAGTGTATAGAGGGGAGAGTTTTGGAGGGCTGCTGGGAGAAGGACTGGAGGCACTGTCTGTTGGAGTTGAGGCTGAAGAACTGGATGTTTGACCAGACAGATCTAAAAGATAAAAAGAAAAATAATGATTACATTTTGTCCCATATATGAAAATCTGCATAGATTTAGTATTGAGGTGACACGTTTCTGTATGAAAATTTCTTTGGCAAAGAAAATCTTTATACTGTTTTTGACAGAAATCAGAAATATCCTAACAATATAGTATATTATAAACCCTTTTTGAAAAAGGCTTCAATCAGCCAGCTGATCTTTTTTTTAATCCATCTGTGTTGCCCCAAACATGAATAGTATTGCCACTTAAATGTCACTGTATGAAATATTCAGTACAGCATTGCAAAAGGTCATCTGAACTGCAGATTCATTTTAAGCGTTTTAAAATGAACTGTGTAATAAATCCAGCAAAACAAATGAATTTCAATTTCACAGGATATGACAACTAGCAGCACTATCCAAAAGTAGTGTAATCTATAGGGTGGGATAACATGAAATGCCAAAACATACTTATGCAAGTTGTGATACCATAGATTTCATAAGTATTCCATAAATTTCCACAAATCCTGATCAAACTTAAAGATATCACGATTAAACTATTGTACTTGTCTTCAGGAGGAGTGAGGGCTTTTGGTGGGGGTGTGATGAGGCCTGAATGGTCAGCCCAGTGGGAAGCATTTTAATGCCCAGGGAATTGGACGTCTTTGAGAAACAGGGCTCTTTTTTGCCTGCACGGCAAACTCGGAGTGACAGCATGGATTTTAAAGAGAGCAAAATAAGCAGCAGTGCCAGCAGAAATCTCCTTTTTCCTCACTGGATTTCTAACACCACATGCACACAAAATGTATTTACATGAAAAGGATGGAAAAGTTAGACAAGTGTATGTGTGGGTACATGTACTCAGATAACTGAATTAGGGAAACTGTTTATTTTAAAATACCTAACACTTCATTGTTGAAGAGCATGGAAATGTCAACTGTCATAGCAGTTATGATACAGGCAGTGCCAGTCATGTACTTCATTACACTCAACAGATGCATGACATTCACATGACATTCAGTGAATTTAAATGTGTTGAATTTTTCTAACATGATTACCACAAAGTAGTTCCTGTCAGCTCTTCACCCACTGCACTCATTATTTGGCAGGTTAGTCTGTGGCAAAATGGAGTTATTAGATTATTTCCCCCTTCTCACATCAATCTCCTTAATTCCCCCAGCATCACAATAACCTTCCAATAGACTCGATGTGGATTATCATCACAATCTCTTCTTGTTGAGTGTTGACTCAATTTCACACTGCTACATCACCATTAACATGTTGTATCTTCAGCTTTTTTGCTTAATGTGTTCCACATATAATGCTGCACACATAATGGTTTTGAAAAATGTGATCTTTGAAAATACACCACTAATGTGTTGCTGGGACAGAAAGATTTTCTAAATTTGTCCTTGCATCAAAGACTTGGCATGCAAACAGATTAACCTGAGCACTTGAAAACATCAGCAACACTAAAAGGCAAAGTTGCAGATCTAAATAACCTGAAGTAATGTAGGTTTGCCTGCACGCGCACGCGCACGCACGCACACGCACGCACACACGCACGCACACACCTTGTCTTTATATACACTCCTTTAAACTGATGTTTGCCTCTGTGTTTTCTCATTTGTCCATTGTCTTCTTTGCCCTTCTCATCATATGTATACTCCCTCTAAATTTCCTTCTCTGTATCACAATCTTATGCCCTCCCACTTGTCTCTCCTTCTGTGTCCTAAAAACGTCACTAGAGGGCAGAACCATCTTATTGTGCCATAATAGTGTGTATCATTGGGTGTGCACATCACCCAAACCATTCGAGCTAAATTGTGTGTGCATACTTGACAGTATTTGTGTGTGTGTGTGTGAGAGAGAGAGAGAGAGAGAGACTATAGGCTAATTGTTCTGCTTAGTCATGATTCAAAACGATAACGTCACGCCTTCTGTTTTTCTGCACAAGGCAGCACTGTTTTGGAGCTGTATGCAAAGCAATCACTGTGTGCGTGTGTGTGTGTGTGAGTGTTCACAAATGAGAGGGGCCTTTGTTGCCTCAAAACATAATTTGCAGTGCAAAATCACTAGAGGGAAAGGCAGAAGTGTGTTTTTATTTTTTTTGTACGCGTGTGTGCAAGTTTTGCGCACTTTGTCCTACTCCAAGTTACACCTGCTCGAGGCACCTCCTCAAATAAAACAACAGATGGACTTATGTTTGTGCATGTGTGTCTGACCTCTTTCTTGATTGCCCTTCGCTCTTAGACCCCTGCTATTTGCCAGGTAGGATGAGCAGGTGGTGCTAGAGTTTACCTCTTTGGATCCAAAATCTAAAACCTGTGATTTTACTGTTAAACCTGAAATGGAATAATGGAATTGAGTAGACATTCCGAATGCTGTTTCAAATACGCTTACATACTTGCGTAATACAGCAAGTCCAGAGGAATATCTGATGCAAGAGGGGCATCTTTCCTTTTCCATTGATTTCAACAGACGTCAAATATCAAATTATGTTCATTGACATAATTATTGTGGTGAAGATAGATATGCATTGTTTAGATTTAAAACAAATGCTAATGAGACTTTCTGAAGCAGTGGCTGACTGAACAATGCTTTGTCCTTAGAGACAAGTGAATCTAAATGATGAAACATCCCTGTTATTTTACCAATACATTCCCCAATGGTGGGTCTCGTGTCAGCTGCAATATGATACTTGTCAACAAATAAAGCTTTGATAATACTTTCATAGCTAAAAACTTTCATGTTTCATAACTCTTATTCTGAGAAAGTCACATTGGGTTATGTATGGAACTGGCCTTTTTAATACACATGCTTTACAGAGCAGCCTTCAGCACAGACAAATTAACCCCATTGTCTGATCATCTAATGTCTGACCTCTCTGATTCCTTGGTATGAGTGTGTGTGATGTAATTGAGAGGGACTGAATAGAAGCAGGCCAAGCAAACCCAATCAACATCCACTCAGCTTATCTAGCTCTCATACTGTGCCAACACATTATTCAATTGAAGAACATCTCTGGTACTTTCACAGTGCCTTTAAATATTCAATAGTAGTTCAATAACAATGAAATGGGAATAAAGAGATCGATTAGAAATGGAAAGACCTTGTTTTTGTAACAAATGGGTGTGGATTGTATTCTAGCTGATGCACTTATTCTTTTCTGAGATATCAAGTATATTTGAATGCTGACAATAGAAATTATACATTCTTTATACAGAAATTATTTCCAGGTGGGCCTGCAAAAAATGCCATCATATTCCACAATGCTATTCAATACCACACCCTTATCACTACTAAACCCAAACATTATTGTCCCATCATGCTTTGTGAGGCCCAATTCAACTCATATTGGATTTAGAGGCAGAGTTGACTGAGACTATTACAATTTTACGAGCACTAGGTCCCAGGTCTCCTTTCTTATTAGTTCAGTCATCTAAAGATAGTGCCGACAAACTATCACACATGAGGGTTCTCTTTTTTAGGGCAATCTTTCCACTCGTTCAAACACACACATACACACGCGCGCCTGTATGCTTAATGGAAAATTCCATGGCTTTTTGCAGATTGTGCATTTTTGCCAATTAATCAACTTTAAAGGTGATAAGCCCGTGTCTGAGCACCCCTTAGAGTCCCAAACGTTCCAGCAGACAGTTTGATAAACATTCACTGCATCAAGACAATCAACTCCATTACAAACCATGTGCCCAGAATTTAACCACCTACCATTAGCATGAGATGGAGTAACAAAAACTGTTAAAGCAACTAATCAAGCTCAGTTAAATGTAGTTCAAGTATACATAGATCTGTCATTTGTGACAGTTATTTATTATTTGTCATACATAACATAACATATGGATGTCATTCCCTCAACAAATAGACAGCATCTACATCTTATTCTAAAGTAACATCTTAAATCAGATTAGTGTCTTTTCATGCAGGCATGTTATGGACACCTATGCACTTGTCCCAACTGATGCTGTAACTTGGGGTCCTGAGAGTGATGCTGTGTCATGCTCTTGTAATTGCAGGAAGGAAGGAGGAGTGTGTATATATATATATGTGTGTGTCTGTGTGTGTGTGTACTACAACCACTTAGCGCACACAGTGCTCTTTTAGGACTCTGCTGGATGATGTTTCTGGGTGCGGCTGGATGTGTTCCTGATTTCTGGCTTAGCAGATAATTATATTAGACACATGCTTTGAGCCAAGCATCCTTTGTGTACTTCCACTTATGCCTCTCACATAGCATGCTGTGAGGTGTGTGTTTGCTTACCTGGTCCTGGCAGCTCTGATTGTGGGTCTCCAGAATCCAGAAGGCCCTGCGTGGGGCCGCTCCGATGTGCAGTCTCACCAGGCATATCTGTGTGGCACAGCCTCTGACGCACTGCCTAAAAAACAGGAGCCAGATAACTGAGGATGGAGAAAACGAGTATAGGATGTTGCCTCCTCAGAGCAGAGATACAGATCCGTGTTCACTGCGTGTGCATTGATGTCAGCGTGCATGTGAGAAAGAGAGAGATAGGGGCTGCAGAGCCGGTAACATCATGGGAAATCTGAGTGTGAGCTGCAGTATTCTCTCTGATTACGAGAGAGCCCGCCCCAATCGGACTCTCTGTCGCTCTCATTACCCCTCCCTTCCTCACTGCTGCGCTGCCTCATAACCTCGCTCCCCCCCTCCCTCTCTCTCTCCTTCCCTTCTGCTCTCCCTTTGGCAAGTGGGTCTTGGACAATGATGTCAGCAGATTTCTGTATCTCTTGGAGGCTGGGGGATAGTAATACAAAACACAGCAGGCAAAAAGATAGAGATGCTGTGCACTGAAAAAATACAATCTAATCTGATAAGCATGCTAACAAAATGTTTAAACTAGCCTTAGCTTGTAGGTTTTAGCTGGTTTAAGATGGTCTCACAGCCTGGCTAAGCTGGTGTTGGTGTCAAAAACCCCTCTAAAACCATCAAAACAGATTGGGAGACCTGTTAATGCTGGTGTTTTGGGACAGTTTGGGTCCTCCTAAAATTGGCTCTCCATCAGATCTCAGTTAATATCGAGTACATACAAATTATTTTCATTTAAAATATAATGGGATATTATATAGTGCTTAATAAAACAAATGTTATGCAATTCCTTTCAAATGATAAAATGTTAGCCATTTAAAATTACATTGTTAATTTATTAACTAAAATAAATGATACATTTAATACTTGATTACATTAAAGATTGTTATGAATACATGTAGGGTAAGTGCAAATTCGTAAACTAAGCTATCAGGACAATCTGGTATATGCTATGCTAGTAGATAAGCTAACTAAAACATTAGACATTAATGGTCATTATAATGTAGTTCAAACAACATTTATCATATCATGCTTTTGTAGGAATTGTAATCAGGCATTAATAAGAGTTCCCATTAAAAGCAATTTGAGCCAGTAGGATTGCTTGGGCTCTTAATGGAGACTTGATTTTGAGGGAGGAACTGATTTTCCACCACATCGGCATGAAATGGAAGTTGTGATTATTGTAGTGTATATCCAAGTGAAACGGATTCCCAAACGAGAAAAAAAAATGTAGGGTGGAATTTAAAGGGATAGTTCACCCAAAAATGAAAATACTGTCATTAATTACTCACCCTCATGTCGTTCCAAACCTGTAAGACCTTTGTTCATCTTCGGAACACAAATTAAGATATTTCTGATGAAATCCGAGAGCTTTCTGACCCTCCATAGACAGCAAGGGTCCTATCATGATCAAGGCAAAGAAATGTAGTAAGGAGTCGGACATCGTTAAAATGGTCCATGTGACATCAGTGGTACAACCGTAATTTTCCAAATCTACGAGAATAATTTTTGTGCAAAGAAAACAAAATATTGAATTTATTCAACAATTCGTCTCCTCTGCATCACCCTATCACCATTTTGGAGAGCAAACACGATGCATGTACGTGCTTTGATCTGAACGTAAGCAACCCTTGCTGTCTATGAGAGGGTCAGAAAGTTCTCCAATTTCATCAAAAATATCTTAATTTGTGTTCCGAAGATGAACGAAGGTCTTATGTGCTTGGAACGACATTAGGGTGAGTAATTAATGACAGAATTTTCATTTTTGGGTGAACTATCCCTTTAATTTTTTTCCATCAGGAATTGATTGGATTATTGTTGTTTGCTATTCTTGCAATCTCATGTAAGTGACAGGTTGTCCATTCCTTGAGTCGATGAACATGTCATCACAGATGTTAATGATCATTAAAATATTTAATAATGTGCAAGGATAAATAGTAATAAACACAATATTCCATACAAAAAATAAATGTCAGTTTGATTTCATGGCGTCTTAAATATTACTGCATGTAAATATGATTATTATTTTTTTAAATAAATTATCCATGCACATCACTATTTATTTTTTTACATTTGCAGCACTTAGCAAATGACAACGATCCAGTCAATTCTTAATGGACACAATCACATCCCTGTCTCTACATGTTTTCTTGTTCGAGAAGACATTTCACTTCATTTCACAGTAAGGAAGAAAATACAAAAGAAAAGAATGCAATTTCCATTTCATTGCCAACTTTAAGACCAGCAAACCAGTGTTGGGTGTTATTTTTTTCAGCAAGAAGCGGTTACATGACAGCCATACTGCAGACAAACAATAAAATCTTGTTCTCCACTTCCCTCTCTCTATACAACACACAGTCGCTCCCCAGGGAGCACTTCATCGGTTTTAGCATCATGCATTTGAAAAAAGTTTGTCCCGTGCAGAGATGTGTGCTTGGTTGTGACAGTTGTTAAAGTGAGATATTGTAACTAAAATATATTGTGCTATATAATGTGTTAAAATCATAAGGGAATTTATAAAACAGTTTTGAAGTATTTTAAAATGACAAAGTAGAAATACTCTTTCAATGATAATGTTGTTTCAAATCAATGAGATAAAAACAACATCTTTAAAAATCAATGTAACTGTGCTTCATGAAAGTGAGAGTGAGGGATACTGCAGTAAATTTAGCTAGCGTACAGGGTTATGTTTCCATGGCAACTGTGGGGGAGAACTCATAGATGCTTTAGAAAGGGAATCCAATATTCAGCAGGTTCCAGCACTGGCAAGACCATGGGACTTTCCTGAGTTTTTCTTCTTTCTGCCTCTCACTTTCTGTTTCAAACATCCAGATCTTTCTCTGGAATTTTAGGGAACTGGAGGACTGGAACAGTCATACATAGTGATAAAGCACTATTCACTTCTCTCAATACATTTATATATATTGAAAGTAAAAGTGAACAAGAATAGAGATAGACACATAAAGATGACTCTCTAATTCGATTAAATTCAGAGAAAGGGTCACAGGTTTTCCTGGTAAAATGATGGATCAGTTTACTTAGAAATTCCCAGACACTACATGAAAAGTATGTTCATATGTGCTTTACTGTAAAAACCATGTGCATTATTAGGAAGTTGGTTCTGCTCTTGCTGCTATAACAGTTTTGTGCAGGCCGGTCAAGTTTTTCGACACCAGACTCAAAACATTTGAAATGTTTGCTAAATTCAGATGACCCAATAAAAAGAAACAGGAGAGGGCCTTCTATCATAATAGATAAACGGTCAAATAAACAGAATGAGAGATGTGTGGATCAAATAAGGAAGAATAACTACTCGTCACCTTCCCTGTAGCCTGCAGAGAGGTCAGATCTCCTTCATTCTTCAAGGCTCTTCAGAGGGGCCCCTGCATAACTCAGTCTGACTGAGCTAACCTGAGCTGGGGTCAACCTGCCTTCAAGGTAAGGAAGACTAGAAGGACTAAAACAAAAAACTTGTTTCCTCTTGTACTGATGTAATTTCCTGGCTATACAAACATGCAGTGAAAGCCCTTACAAATAACAGTCATCTTTAAAATGATACATGACAGGGGCTGAGCTCATTAATGTCATATCATAAGGCAAAACAACAAACAAATTTATAAGCAAACAATTCGATTACAAGCTTATTTATTTTAAAGTTGTATTTTTCTTATAGGCCTAGCTAATGACAGTGGCATTGATGCCATGATGCATGATTCCCCAAAGAACCTTTCAGTGAACAGTTCTTAAAAAATAAAATTTTTTATTTTCATTGTGTAGAACGTTTTAATATTACCAAGAACCATTTTTCACTATAAAGAACTTTTCGTGCAATGAAAAGGTTCCATTTATCTTAAAGTTTCATCAGGAAACCATATGTCCAGAAATAACCTTTATTTTTTAGGAGTTTAAAATAACCTTCATCCCTTGACGATTTTTGATTTCTAGCAGGTGAACAGGCTTCTTTTCCAGCAGGGGATGGTAAAGTTTGGTACAGTGAGCAGTTCGGAAAAAAACTTACCTGGTGTTCCTTTTCAATGAGAGGGCCGGACAGAGTAAACAGAGGTCGGTCACAATCCTGTGAAACTCTCGCCAAGTAATGAGCCATGGACTCTGTTTGATTGTCCATTATAGTTTGCTATAGATTAATACTGGCACATTATTTTGCCTACTTTCGAAATATGTCTATATTATACAACAAAGTGATCGAACAGTGTTCAAAGCGCTGAAACTTCAGTTTGTTTCAGTCGGATTGGTTGTGTTTTAGCGCGTTTTTGAGCTCTTGTCTGCTTGGTGGTGATTACAATCGTGACGTCAATGGATGGCAACAAGTGACTGTTATTAATGAGGGAGTCATTAGGCGCGTGCGACTTGAAGCAGCGCTGAGCAGAATGATCACCTTATGACATCAAAGTACCGCGAGAGCGATTCGAATGCATAGGATACGACTGCTTTCTTATCGCTCTCGCGGTACTTTGATGTCATACGGTGAACATTCTGCGCAGCGCTGCTTCAAGTCGAACACGCCTATTATTAAACCGATTCCTTCATTCTTGAAAGTCCACGTGTTGCTCGGAGACTTGAGTTGATCGGAAACGTTTTCGCTGGCGAAGCAAAACCGACAAAGTGTAACCTTGAATAATTTGGGTCTTAAATGTAAGTTACTCAATTTTAACACTTTGTTTATTGAACTGTTGTGTTGGTTGGCAATCTGACCACAAAAGAGGTAGACAAGATCTTTTTGAGGTCTGTCCCAAAAATATTTGGATACTCAACCACACTTTAAGATGTCATTGCGTTATACCAGTCAAGTGATTGTTTTTTTTTAAAGGAAATATAGACCAAAGACTTTAAAGCAACATAGGTTCTAAATTATAAATCAATAGGCATAATTAAAACAAAAGTTAAACAAGGTGAAAGAAAGATGAGCTAACGTTACCCTTGTGTTTACCCATCTGTGAACTTGAGAGGAACTGTGACTTCAATTTTTGAGTGATTTAAATGCAAAAGACTGCATATTTCAGCTAACATCAAATACTCCTAAATATTTATTGTTAATTGATAATAGACAGCTCATTATTAAAAAGACGTTTATTAGATTCTGATACATATCAAGACATTTGCTCAGCACCACAAACCATAACTCAGTGTCTGTTTATGAAGTTTCAAATCATAGCAACAGATAGAAAGATAAGTACACATTTCATCAGACTTCTATGCTCATTACACAAAATATTTTAAGATATAGAACAGCACAGCATAACTGCAGACAGACAGCCAACATTAGCAAACCACATTCTGCAAAATACAGCCATGAGTCACCATATGCTTTTTGATAAAAATACCAGATTCGATTTTATTGACAACACGCATTGAGTCTTAAATGAAGAAAATCCATTCTCTGCACAAAATCTTTCAAGATTTCAACAGGAACGTCTGTTCTCCATAAAGACTGATGAGAGTATGTACTTCAGGCTTACCTGACAGCAAATAACAGGTCTGCAACTAGGTCTAAACATACCAGAATGCAATGACGACCTTTCCAAAATAAATATTTAAAGGAAATATTTATTCAAATCCAATATGTATTCTTACATACTGCCTTGTTTTACATATTTTTAATTAAATCACAAGCATATTCGCAAATATACAGATATCAGGTGAGGCAAGTAGTTATTTTACTTTTACTTTTTTAATGACAATGACATATCACCAATACAGTGGTGCTTTCTAAGTGTAATGAAATCTTTCAGTACTGAACTCTCAATCCCTTTCGCCATAAATATTTCCAGCCTAACAACTGTCTCCTTGGCAACAAGGAAAGCCCCATGTGTTGTCTAGGCAACTGCATCAAAAACAGAAGGTGTATGTATTTATTGTAAGTGGAAGTGTGAGTAGAGAGTGTGAATGTCCAGTTGTTTGCGAGGACATGGACTATTAACACCAAGGTCTGATAATTTAGTTGTTTTTCCCTGTGGTGAACATTGCTTATGCCCTTCAGATCACTCATGCTTTCATTTCACAACATTCGCCTAGCTCTTTGGCTCAGAGTTTCTTTTTTGGGAAGCCAGCGGATACACGACTCTGTTGCTTCCGAGCATCTGCTGATTTCTGGAGGCTCTGCTTTCTGTTCCTGCAGAGATTGATCACAGCTCCCAGATGCATTTGATTTCCACTCTGATGTTCGGGTGGATCATGGGAATTGAGGATGCTGCAACGATCTCTTTGTTGTGTGTGTGTATATGCAGCACTCAATATCTCTGTCATTCCCTCACCTGTAAGTCATGTTATTGTCTGGGCCTGTTGATGTCTATGAGCAGCCTGTGTCAAAAGCATTTAAAGTTATTGACAGGCTTGATGGCTCATTTAGCCATCTCCTCAGCCACTGCCTTCCCTAATTTGTCTTTCAAGTAAGCCACTTTCTGCCAGTCGGACTTCAGCTCCAGCCATTCAAAGTACGGTACCTGTAGGGGAACACAAGGAGTGAGGTTGTGACATCAGTATACTTGAGAGTGAAGGTGTGGTCAACATTTACTGTTGTTTGGCAAATTTTCACGAGTCCTTCAACAAGGAATCCATGGAATCTGAGGGTGAAAGATTTCACAGTGAGTTCAAATTGGTCATGACTGCTGATTCTTTGCATTGGCCAAATTCTTGGTTTAAAAGTGACTTCTGTGTAAACGCTGCTCTCTCTCTCTATATATACAGTATATATCTATATATAAATATAACAACACAACGGACAATATAACTTTTTACCTGTTCAATTTTGCCAAACTTTTGCAGATGTGATGCAAAAATCAATCTCAGAAAATGGAGAAGTGTTATGAACTCTGGTGTATTAAAATGGATGTTGTCAGCTAGCGCATCAAATAGCAAGAGCATTATGTCAGGCCTGTGCTCAGTTGGAAGTCAAGACGAGTCCAGCCAACTCTATCTAACTGTACCCCAGGAGGCAGAGGGCTAACAGGATTGGCCTACATGCTGCAGACAGAGCCTGAGTCCTTTTCCACAGTTCTGTCTTTACCGCCGCTATTTATAACCCAAAGCCAGGGGGGACTGCCTGCCATGTAATAGCTGTGACAATAGGAATAGAGCTAATCAGGCTAACGACACCGGTATTATAAAAAGGAGAGTATATCAAATAAGATGTACTATTGTGAGTTGGAAGACCATCAGTAAATGATGTATAGCTGATACTAACAATCTAACCCCTAATGCCCATGTAACTCATCCCTAATTAAATGATGCTTACACAATTAGCTTACTTTTGTGCAGTAAACACTGCTGACCTCTCACTTCATAAAAAATTATTTACAAGATAACTATAATATTTGTTCTAAAGGGCTGTTTCACAGCAAGTATAACTATAATGATAAATATGTTACAATAATTGTTTTAATTCTATGAGAATAAAGAGGTCATCACCACAACTACTGTATAATAAAGACAAAGAGGAACACTACTGTTGGAATCACGTTCAGACAGTTTTTTTCCAGTCGATGAACAAAAAACATTAAAAGCCATTCAGAATGTACATCAAAGTAACTTGAGTGGTTAAAGAGGCAAATGACAAACTGCAGTGCATGCTTATAATAAAGTTAACAGGCATTTGTGTTGACACTAATATAGTTATAATTTTTTGTGTAAACAGACCTTAATTCTATGAGAATCGTGAAGTGAGAACACTATAGATAAAACGATAACAACACAGAGGAAAGATTGCACTGGAGAGCCACTTAAGAGTAAAAACATGGACAACCAATCAAAATTCATTTTTCAATAATTACCGATACCAAATGATATGGAATAATATATTGTGATAAATGTTTTTAGCTATATCGCCCAGCCCTACATCTCCTATCCTTGTATTTTACTGTATCTCACCTCCACCACTATAAACCCAGCCAGCTGTAGGTGGCGTTTCCGCATGGCAAAGCGGCCCAGAAGATCCTTGCTCCTGAGGCAAAAGTTAGGAAACTCCCAAGCCACAAATGCTATTCTGCAAATGGACAAACACAATTGACATATTTAGAAATCATCTCTGTATGTGAGCTTAGGACAAGGCTTTCACTTTAACACCCACCGTCGAGCCCCTGCAGGTAAGGCATCACGTCCACCGCCTCCAGGTAAATGAGGGGCTTGCAAGTTCTCCAAATCAATAGGTTTATTTTCTGAATCTACCACAAGTTCTCCGTCTGTGGTGAAAACAATCAATAGATTCACAAATTAACAGGTTCTGTTAGACTACAATTTAAGGATTCATGAATCAAATCTATGACCGGTTACCTTGAAAAAAGTACATAACTTAGATCGTGCTGGTGTTCACAGTTGCTACTCACCTATTGTCCAGCCGTATATGGTTTTGACAGCAGTGCGGAGGGCCTGTGTCCGGCCGTTGGTCAGGCTCTGGAGGGCTGTGTGTAGGCTGCTCTGCAGAGGGGTGCTGACCTCCACTTTGCTCTGGGGAGCTAGCAGCAGCACAGCGGGGGATTCAATAGTGATTCCTAGAGGCTCCAACTGAGCAAAGGCAGAGATATGCAGCAATTTCAGCCGATAGCTCTCAGTCCGATCCACAATGCCACCTGTTGGATAGGTCAGGAAAACTTTATCATGATAATCATACGACTGCAGACTGACTAAAGTGCACAGATTGACAGCCTTGGTCAGTATGAACAGTCCTTGTATGAAAAGAAGAATATGGTGATTGACATTTGTTTTTACGTGTTCCATGGAAAAAAAATATCAGCATACAAGTTTAAATGGACATGAGTGAACAAATAATTTCATCATATTAAATATTTTCATTTTGGGGTGAACATTCCTTAAAATAGACTACCATTCAAAGCTTTGGGGTTGGTAAGTTCTTTAAATATTCTTTTGAAAAAAGAAGTCCCTTACGCTCACCAAATCTGCATTTATTAACATAGATAATCAAAATATCCCTAAAACAGGCAACGTGTACCACGAGATGCATACTCTTTAGTCTCTTGTAGGAGGCACAAGGAAGAATTTTTCATCCAATACTGTTATCATTACCATAGTTGGGGTTGTTTGGAGTATGGGGGTCACATCACTTGGTTCAAATTTTCTGTGCTCGTTTTGTCAGTTTGACCTAAAGCCAACATGTCCGCCCATGGGGCTGGACATTCAGAAAATGTAGAAACTAGGCATATATTAATCTTACTTTTTTCGGCAAAAAAATGCAATACAACTATTAGTATTAATTGTGAACATTGTCTTGAGATGTTGAAAAAGAAAATGAAATCATATGTTGTTTGTGTTGTTTTTTATCGCATTTTGAAATATGCGTATCTCCTGATACGTTGTCTGTTTAGGGTATAAAAAAAGGATTATCCTCAGTATTGACAATGAATGGTGTCAAGGTAAATTGTGCCCCCAGTTCTGGTTATTTCATTATTGTGAATTCTGGGGTGGTGGGTGTCGAAAATACACAGAAGTCACAGAAATCACATAAAATACAAAGGGGAGCCCCCTTGATAAAAAAAAAAATCTCTCAGAAGTGGGGTGGGGGGTGGATGGGGGTTATAAATCACATCAAGGAGAGCAGATCCCCCTCAGTCGAAATCGCATTCCAGGGCCAGGGGCCCTTAGGGAAGAGCCTTATAGGCCTTCCTGGCCTCTAGGCCCCCTGTTCACAGTCCCCTTTCTATTTATTTTGAGTTTAAAAATTGTGCAGATGTTAATATTTGCATGTAAAATGGATAATATTACATTTAGTTGACTACATCTTTGCATTTTTAACAAGATTTTTCTCTTGCAGGGTTTCACACAGCTAATTTTATGGTAGAACGCTCCTATAGGGCCACCATCCTGCAGCGTTTAGCTTCAACCCTGATCAAACACATCTGAAAAATCTGACAAAAGTCTTCAGGATTACATAAATTAAATTATATGATTGTTTAGGGATGGCACTAAACCGTGCAGGACAGTGGACCTCAAGGTTTGGAATTGCCCACCCCTGAGTATAAAGATGACAGTTAAAAAAATGTAAAAATACAAAAAATGTCTATGCCTCAGTTTTAGGACGCTTAGACATGTCATAAATGCAGCATATTTTGAATAATCCATATTTGTTTGCATTAAATAAATAGAATTATTGATGACTTAGGCTGTTTTTTATACCCTAAACAGGCAACGTGACCTGGGAGACACAACTCATAAAATCCAAAATATATCAAATATTACAAAAATTATTTTGAATATGTTCTACTTAAGTCCAGATGATATAAAAAGTGACATGAAAGGATTTTTTGCTGATCATTTTCCACTCTTTCCTGTTTTAGGGATATAGTAAAAACAGCAATATTGTGAAATATTACACAAATTATATTTTTGTACATTGTAAAATTACATTTATTCCTGTGATGACAAAGCTGAATTTTCAGCAGCCATTACTCCAGTCTTCAGTGTCACATGATCCTTCAGAAATAATTCTAATATGCTGATTTGGTGCTCAAGAAATAATGATTTTTAAAAAAAAAAAAAATAATGTTAAAAACAGCTGTGCTGCTTAATATTTTTATGGAAACCATGATACTTTTTTTTTTTAGGATACTTTGATGAATAGAAAGTTCAAAGGAACAGCATTATTTGAAATAGAAGGGTAGTGTATGTTAGATCTGCCTTTCATGAAAATAAAGACAGATACAAGAAAATGAGGCTATACTGCCACCCTGTGTTTTGGATGAGAACAACAAATGATATTAAAGGTGCTATAGGTGATTATCTTCAAAAACATTTTTTGTTATGCTGGTTGAAAGTCTCTTCACATCCCGATAGCAATCATTAAGTTAAGTGGTCTAAATGTATTTATTATTTATTGAGAATTTCAGAATCGATTCTGAACTTAGTTTTTAACCAGATGTGCGATGATGCTGAGTTTGCTTTAGAAACCAATTCCTCACACACATACACCACTCGAACCTTCCGTAAAATAATCTTTCAAAGTTCGGAAAGGTTGAAGCGAATTACAAGGACATTCGCAGGCTTCCTTGCACAGGATGCGCTGTGAGAGACGCGCGCTTTGTTTGATGTTACACTTGAAGTGTGCGGTCTCGCCCGTCGGTATTTTCCTTACAAATGCTCTACAAAGTCATCATTTATGTGGTTTGGAATGCAGTGGACTTATATATTTAAAATATGAACCTCACTAACAGAAGGCTGCTTTCAGTTTCAAATGCTGATGCGCGCTTTGTTTGTGTAGACTGCTCGCGCATGCGGCTGTGCGTGTTAGTGGTTTAATGTACTTGCGTCTCAAAATGATGCAAAATTAATGTAAACACAGCCAGTTATGTCTTAAGGGATTAAACAGACAGGACAAACCACATTACTTCTTATATTTCAAGAGATCCGTGCGTGAATGCAGCTTAATAAGATCTCCCGCTGTCAATGATGCCATTGTAAAAAACAACAGTATATAGATGAAGAAAAATCACTCACAGTTCTTGAATGGAAAATATTCAGATAATCTTAAATACTGAAAGCACTCTGTTTGTTGTTTGTATGTTTCTATGCTCCTCTTTATTATTTGCTACTTGCTTGTATGTTTTGAAGTTATATTAGTTTAAAATTCTTAACATACAACTTTTTCAATTTGTAATTATTTTAAAAAGTACTTAATTACTTATGTAAGGATATGTAAATGTGAGGACTTTAAGATTCTCAAGTCGGTAAACTAATTAATTAATAAGGGGGGAAAAAAGTAGATCAAGAATCGTTCTGGAATCGGATCGTGACTCCCAGAATCAGAATCGGATCGGATCGTGAGGTGACTAAAGATTCCCACCCCTAGTATTTATATATTCTGTGGAAGGTGTAGGACCAAGAAATGTTCGTCCAATCAAAACGCTCAGTCCGAGCGTTTTAATTGGCTTTTCTACCTGTCTGTCAACGTATGTATTTGCATACCTCTGCGCACCCTGTTCGTGCAGACAGATACGTCATCAGCGCGTTCACGCACGCTGTGCAGACAGAGCGAGAATGGCAAGCAAACATCAACAACCCGATCTTCCTTCCTGGTATTGTAGTACTTTTACTAACTGTGTTATAAAGATTTCTCACCGGTGAATGACACATGATGTAGCCCAGCGCGGTTCCCAATCCCAGTCCTTGCACCCCCCCCGCTCTGCATATTTTGAATGCCTCGCTTAGTTAACACACCCGATTCAGATAACCAGCTCGTTAGAGAAGAGCTACGTGCATGAACTGTGTTCCAATTGACATGCTCCCTACACAGTGTTCTTTGCCCCCTACTCCCTGAGCAGGGAAAATCCGTTGAAGTTTACTTCACCTCGGAACATTCATTCACGAATTTGCGCTGCGCAGCGTCTTCACTCACAGATGAAACTTACAAGAGAAGTGTGAAGTGTGACAATGTACCTCTGTAAATAAATGCAATTTAAAATTCACATCTCACACACTTTAATGCCCTTTGTATGTAACATATACGCTCGCTTCGAACTGGAATCATGGCGGAATGCCCATTTCGCAGGGCACTTGCGGTTGAATAGAACAAATGTTGCACGTGATAAGAGATACATATGAAATGTGCAGAGCGGAGGGGCGCAAGGACTGGAAGTGGGAACCGCTGATGTAGCCTATTGTAGTAGCCTAATGTTGTCTCTGGTATGCTATTCTGGTCTGTGAGCGTATGTGCGTTCAGGGGGCATGGCTTTGGATGGCGATTTTCAGGGAGGGCGGGACGTTCGCTTTCAGTGCTATCAGGCTAAAGTTAGCATTTTCCAAGATCTCCTACTACACCTTTAATCACAATGCAAAATAAGAAATGTGAATTCAGCAGTTTTCCCAAAATGGAGAGTACAGCCTTTGCTGAATATTTTTAGCTCATTCATTCCTACGCACCTGTAAGTTTCTTCTGAAAGTCATACTTCGTAACAGAGGAGATGTAATCATGATTGGCCTGGTTCAGTACACACAGCGACCAGACCACGTCTGTTTTCAGGAAAGGCTCTAAATTCTGAAAGGAACCTTCCAAAGCTTTGTGTACCTATAGCCACCCACACACACACAAAAACACATATTACATACATGCATATCTATATATCCATCTAAATATATGCATCTCACTCTTTTTGGTTACCTTTTGGTAAAACTCCTCTCCTTTGCCGAGTTGGAAGTTGAGTTTGGCAAAAGATATGAGGAGATTACACACCTGCGGAGTGCTGTAGTTTTTACTATTACTCACATAGTGCTGAAAAACAACAGAGGGGAAAAATAATAAATATGTAGATGGAGACTGGTGAAGGAAAGGCGATTAAAATCAAACTAAAAAGGTTGCCTTCAAGAAAAGTATAATTTATTTGGTGGTGCGGATTTGATAAGAAATCATTCCAACCTGAGCAAAACCTTCAAATAGAGGCAAGTGGAGCCACTTGAGAAAAGCTAGAGACTTGGCACAACGGGTTACGTCGAGGGAACTCAGTTCTGATAACCTAGGCAACAGCTCCGCCGCAATTCTCTGGAGCACTTGTGTCTGATGAAAATTAAGCTTACCTTTTATTTAGAGAAAGATGAGAACAATTATTTATACAAGTCTAGACAAAAAGCTGTTTAATGAGGTTAAAATCTCACTGACCATAAGCATATGCAATGTCAAGCAGCAATGGTGTTTTCAGTTCAAAAGAGGGTTTCTGGTTCAGGTGGTATGAGAGAGCACGTAACAAAGGAACGGCCCGTCGGTTTTGAGAGGCCAGTGCAAATGCCACTCTCCGGATATCCTCTGCGCTGAAGCTCTCTGCCAACTCCAGAGCCTGGAAAGCATAAGATACAGTTCAGTGTTTGACAATCAAGGTACACAAGCTTAATACAACAATGTAATTTCAAAAGTGTGTTCAAATATGTTTGGTTGGCTAGCTAGCTAAAGGTGTTTGTGTGTGTGCACTCACTTTGTCCTCCAGTTTGTCCATGAGAGAGGGGGTGAAAAGCGAAGCACGGCTCATGAGAATGCTGATGGTGCGACTGTCACACAGCTCTGTCCAGCGCAGCTCCAGTTGTTTCAGCAGGGCTGTGGTAAGCGCTCCATTTTCATACCTTTCACAACACAAACAACAACATTATGAGAACAAACCAGCTACTACTTACTGGACCAACTACAGCATCAAGAACTTAAGAAACTTTTAAGAAAAAAGATCGATGTATGTATTCATTCATATCAGTTCTTTTCAAAGCAGACACATAAAAATGCTCAAATGGTTGGGGTCGATAAGATTTTTTTTGTTAAGAAGTCTCTTCTGTTCAGGAAGGCTGCATTTATTTGATCAAAAATATAGAAAAATAGTAATATTGCTTTCTGTTTAAATATATTTTGAAATGTAATTTTTTCCTGTGATGGCAAAACTGAATTTATCATCATTGCTCCAGTCTTCAGTGTTACATGATCCTACAGAAATCATTACTGATTTGGTGTTCAATAAACATTTCCTATTATTATCAATGTTGGAAATGTTGTGCTGCTCAATACTGTTGTGAAACCACGATACCTATTTTTTAGGATTCTTAGAGAATAGAAAGTTCAAAAGAAAAGCATGTATTTGGGAAAAAAATGAATAAAAAATAAATATAAAATCCTTTACTCTCACTTTTTATCAATTTAATGTATCCTGACTGCATAAGTGTTAATTTCTACAAAAAAAATATCTTACAGACCCCAAACTTTTAAACAGTAATTGTGTAATGTAATAGAGTTATTTAATTGAAATTAAATAAATTCTAAAAAAGAAAAAAAAAAAGAACTGACAGGGATATGATTTTTTTTTTTATTCAGCTAGTTGGTCAGATATATGAACGACTACTCTGTATTAAGGAAGTTCTTTACAATTAGTCAGATTCATATCCACCAGACCAATGTATATAGGCATCATAACACAATTTTTTTTTTTAATTAGCCTGTCTGCATGTATATTAAAATTTTACAGCTAAAGCAAAAATCTGAGAAAAAAAAAGAAAAAAAGTCAACCCCTATAATCAACTAGTTCATAATTTCACTGACTACTAATCATCCCTAAAATGTTAAATTTTAAATGATCATGCGGTAATAATTCCTATAATTAGGAATCAAGCTTTGTCAAGTATGTGAATCCCACCCTCGTCTTCGCTGAAAGGCTACCCAGTCCACCAGGTAGGCCAGGTGACGGTAGGTGAGGCGCCGGATCCTCCAGAGCACTTCATTCTGGATGGAGCGGAGTAGAGGGGCATCACAAGGGAGACCCAACATAGTGAGAGCACGTAGAAGACCCACAAGAGATCCATTCCACACTGAGGACACCTGTGAGAGAACAACAACAAAGATAATCTTCTACTCTATAATATCAGTGGCAAGTGGACTTTCAAATCAGTCTTGGTTACCTGAGATTGTACAGTCTCCAGCATGCTCTCACAGCGCGGATCCTGTAGGATTCCTTCGCCACCCTTCTCCATGACCCGCAGGTTCAGCTGGACCAAACACCTGGCAGCATCGCTGGCAGATCCGCCTTGCTCTGCCCATAACTGAAGCACTTCCTCTGGGGTGGATGCCTTTTCAACAAGTCGGACTAGTTGCGTTTGGTCATACGGAAATGCCGTCTCCTCCATCCTAGCCAGTTCATTGCCCTGACAGAGGTGCCTAGCGGAAGGTCGGGTCCAAGAAAGGGACATCAGGCACACTGGCTCTGTCTGGTGGACTGTGGAGGTCTGTAGTCGGGCTGAGGCTGTGGCAGCCTGAGGGCAGCGAGGAAATAATCGAGCCCATCTGCACAGCAGCCTGGTGGTCATTTTTGAAAAGGGCACTTCCTGTGTTCAACAACCAGTCAAAGCATTTGCACCCACATCCCACCTGAGCACCTAAGAATCAACCAGACAGCAATATAAGAAAAGTCTCAGTTGTGAGAAAATGAGCCCAACTTATATAAAAATAGCACCAGTTAGATACTGATATAAATTTATATGGTGGTGTTTTGCACTTAAAAATGCATTTAGCAAATAGCATTCTTTAACTTAAATTATTTTACATTACATTTACATTTAGCAGATGCTTTTATACAAAGCAACTTACAAATGAGGACAATGGAAGCAATCAAAATCAACAAAAGAGCAATGATATGCAAGTGCTATAACAAGTCTCAGTTAGCTTAACGCAGTACACGTAGAAAGATTTTTTTTTATTATAAAATAAATAAAAAGCAAACAGATAGATTTGAAAAAGAACAGAGCAAGCTAGTGTTAGAGGCATTTTTTTGCTTTTTGTTAATTGTATAATAAATAAAAGAAAACAAATAGAATACAAAAAAGAATAGAGAAGCTAGTGTTAGTCTTTTTTTTAAGAAAACAAGCAGTTGGTAAATTAATAGAGTGCAAGTCTAAAAGGGGCACGTTTTTTAAAAAAAAGAATAGAATTAGAATAGAGAGTGCTAGAAGAACTGTTTATAGTATTATCTTAATAGTACTACTGCTTTCAAAAAAGAGTATTGGGCTTCAACACTCTCCGAATATACTGAATCTAACCACCATATAAAGATCTGTCAAATGTCTAAATTACCTGTCTGTCTGTCACGGGTTAAAGTCTATTCTGACCTTGCCGATTTGGGCAGGCGCCGCGATAAGCTTACGAAACTGTCAACATTATAAGCAAGATTTTTAAGCAACCCAGTAAACACTGATACAGTTCAACAAACATGTTTTAGCGAAACTGAACAGAACTGCGCTGTCACCACCGGTAGAGCAAACATTGCGTTCTTACCTTCAAATCAGCTTTTATAACAGCGGCGACGACATTCACATGGAGGAACGATCAGTAGGAGTCGCGGAGGTTTTGCGTCAGTGAACCGGCAAACACGTGATTTAGACAGCGCATTGTGATTGGTCAGCATGCCTACGCGAGCTGTATCCCTTCTAGCCACAACCCGGTTTGAGAATGGAGGTCAGTTTCCTTTGCAGATAATGTAAATTTCGAAATTTTACACTGCTAATAATTACGTTGTACATGTATTACTGCAATTTTAACAACCTATTTTGATTTTTTTTATTATTATATTTTTTACTTGTATATCCACACTTTCAGTTACTTTGGAAATACCTGTTGTGGGAATTTGGTGACCAAAGAAGCAAACGCAATTTTACCTTATTAATCTTATATTCATTTCAACAATTTTCAAGTCAAAAACATAAATTCACAGGCTGAAATAAATAAATACATACATACATACACGCATAAAATAGCAATACCAATTTTCTTCATCTGAAATTAAAACACTTATAAGTACAACACTATCAGTAGTCAAGTACATTTATTTATTTATTTATTCATTCATTTCAATTAATTTTCATCAGTGTTGGATAAGTTACTCTAAAAAAGTAATTAATTACTAACTTACATCTTCAACAGGGTGAGTAGATTATTACTTCCTCTAAAATGTATTGCATTATTTATTTTTAATTAGTTCCTAAACCTCATATCAACCTCGACCAGTTAAACAATAGGCTACAAGGATAGACATGAAACTGCTCTTTTAATTATTTCAAATAATATAAAATTGCATGTTATTCTTGAACTGGCCTGTGTATGAACATTTTATACACGTTTTAAGAGGCCAAACATAAGGAGAAGATTTCTTTGTATATTGCCTCGTACTTTCCGTTCAGAACCTATAGATATGAACCTCAGTTACGGTACTCTGGTTTTAATATGTTCTAGTTTCTAGAAAATAACCTTAATCTCATTAAAATTACAGTGGTAAACTGTGTTGCCATGTGAGTTTGAGGTAACATAGGTTTAAAGGTTATAATAACCCCATGGTTTTCATTCAGATACACACAATCTTTTGAAATAAGGCATTAACAAACCATTATGTTTGTTTATATTGATTCACGGAGAGTTTTGCAATCTAGCAAACGAGAGAACTTTTGCAGACGGTTGAGAAAAACCTATTCCTCAAGACGACCAGCAGATGGCAACATTGATTAATTCATTAATCAATTTAATTCACTTCCCACTTGCATGCTGCCTAAAAAAATTACATTGTATTTTTGATGGTGATAGACATACATCTATTACTTTTTCAAAAATCTGTCTTGATTTAAATTATATTTGAGCTAGTCTGGTGATTGGTAAGCTCAGCCATAAAGCTCCAGGTTTTGTGTACCGAACAATATAAACTGATTGAATTTATCAAATCCTTCATTAACCGCTCCAGTGGTATTATTCTCTAACGGGAACAGAGTGCACACATGCACAATAGGGGTCTATTCTGGGTTCAGTAATAGCATGAAAGCAGCACACAAAATGAACATTTTGCAACATTATGTAGAGGATGATTTCGTCTAAATCAGCCTAAGCTGTGTCTATAATGGAGTGCTGCAGCAGTCAAGATAGCAAAACATAATGACCAAGAAGAAAATTGAAAATTATATATTCTGTTCATTCAGACAGAGGTACTAAGAATACATTGTTTCTGGAGGTAGTTGCATATTTAATTTATTTTGTAGTTTGGCTGATTATTTTCAGGATATTGCAGTACTATAATGTGTTTGGTATTGAAAAAGGTCAACACGTGACCAAAACATTTGCCTTGTTTTTTTTTTTCCAGTAATCTTTTATCTCGCATGTGATTTTTGGTGGAGTGTGCAGACTTTTTTCAAGTATAGTACTATAGTGTGGAAAGTCTTTTGAAATGGCATTGTAGTAGAAGGATAGTGACATGCTCATATGTTATGACACTTTAGGATAATATATAATATAATTATATAAATTATTATATTGTGTTTATATCATATCATTTTAGATTGGTTGTTTGTTTGTTTTTCTTTGGATTTCTTTGTACATTGTCCTTTGGAAATATAATGTAAGACTAGATTTACACAGGTTTACACAGGTTTGTAAAGACAGCCATGTTTGAGTGAAAAAGAAGTACATTTTGCAATTTTTCTCCTTAAAGATCACGTGCCAGGCAGGGGAGAAGGGAAATGGTTCAATCTCGTACAAGGCTGTTATTTTTTGTATTGAATTTAAGAGATAGAAAAGGGCAAGTGAAACATTTTTCAGTAATGAGGCAGCTCAACCGGAGGTGAATGGAAAGGATAAACTTTTAGAGGCAGTGCAATGTGGAGCGGTTCCATTAACTACCTTTTTCAAGAGGCACTTTGGAAAGAGAGAGTGAAAGTGAGACACAAAGAGAAGAACGGAGAGTTATAGTCACTGATTGAACCTTTATCTGGTGATTTACGCTCCATTCCATCAGCTCTCCGCGGCCTACATAGTCATCTGGTTAATGGTGTGATTTACATTAACGACACAGAGAGGTGCAGCCCGTTTTACAGTCTTTAATGCACACATCAGAACTTTGACATGCTTCGTGGTAAGCCGGGTCAATTTGCATATGCTTCAATGTACCTCAAGGTGCTTTGAGATGGTTCCCATAAGCCTTTGAGATAGATTTGTGTAATGTTTTATTCCTTTTGAAGAAACCAACCTTTTAAAACTCAATCCAATCTTCTTTTAAAACTGAGGTGCATTTGAATGTCTCTTAAACAGAGCAGAAGGGTAGTTAGTGGGCTGGGTTAAGTGAAGTTAAGTATCTGTCAATCACACTCATGATAGTTTAACAGTGATAAGCTGAGAGCTCTGGCTTCTTCTAAGGATCTTATTTTAGAGGTCTCTTAGTACAGACATCATATTTTATTTCTATTGCAAATGTATATTTCAGAAATTGAGCGGGTTATGCTTTGGGGATCTGTATAATTGAGCTGGGTTCATACTGAAGGGAGTCTGATGTCCTGATTTAACTGAGAGGGTAAAACTGAAAAGCTTTAAAGAACACTGTCAATGAAAGGCTAAATTCCTTTAAGAGCTATGCATCTAATGTCTTAAATTAAATTAAATGATGTCTCTTATAATGACGAAAACATTGTGCTTGTGAGGAGAGCAAGTTCTAATAAATTCATTGTTGCCTAAGGAAGCACAGTTCTATGAACACTATTATACAACAGCTAGTTCTGGTCTGCGAATTTGATTGGTTGAGTGTTGTTACAAAAGCTGATACAGTCCAACAGCACTGGGAAATTTTGTATCAGGCTTTGGTGCGTTTCCCAGAAGCAACTATGGTCGCAATTTCCATCATTACCAATAGAGTTTAATGGAACTTTAGACCATAGTTAGCTAACGCTGCTTTTGGAAAACGAAAATAAAAAAAAACAATGCAATGTTTTATGTCACAAAGTCTGAATTGTGAGATAAAAAGTCACAATTACCCCCTTTTTTGAGACTTCACAGAATTGTGAAGATATAACCTCAGAATTGCAAGGGGGAAAATGTCAGAATTGTGAGATTTAAAGTTACCTTTATTGTATTTATTTATTTATTAATTCCCTGGTGGAAATGGGCTTCCAAATGTTTGTGTCTGTGTGGTGGGCATTTTCAGTGCAAGTTACATTATAACCCTAGGTCAGTGGCGACAAGTAATTCTCTTTTGGAATTAATCACCGAATCATTATTCAACCAGTTCATTCAAACACTGATTCAGTCAAGAACAAAACATATGTCTTCTGTCTTTATGAGTGAGTCATTGAATCATACACTCAACCGATTTGTTCAATACCATTGATTCTTTTATTGAACTTATATAAAAGCAATATTACACAGTCTAAATATAAAAATATTAGCACATTCGTGGTATCTGCAACAACAACACCCTGTACATAAATATTCCGACATTTCCTGTTTAAAAATAGTTTTCCAGGGTTTTTCAAGTATGCAGGTGCTTGAAGAAGCATTTACTGTAGTTGCGTTCTAGATGGTGGGACAAATCTGTGGACTAAACTAAAGTGTTTTCCGTGTACAACACATACCATTCAGATCAAAAGAAGGTTTAAAGCACTTGTTAGAGGCACATAATTCCTGTTAGCTTTAGGTAAATGCCTATTACCAACAGAATCCAATCAGAATTTAATTAATAAATCATTCAATATGGCACATGATGACAGGGGGTGACAGCAGTGCGTAAATCAACTTACCCCTCCCACTTCTGGTAGTTTTACTGAGATTTTTTATCCCGTACGAATTGGCCATTAATAATACAGACATCCTGTGGTAAAATTACATTACCGCATCTACCTTTGTAAAACTAATCCATCCGAATAGGACTTAAGCAAGCAATTTGTAGATTGATTTCCCTGAGAACTGTGGCAATATGAAGACATATATTTCTTTAAACACCCTGATCCTGATCATCCTGATATATATAGGCTACTTTTTTTTTTTAGTAGTACCTTCTGGTGTGTTGTTTTTAGTCACTTTCTTCAGTGTGTACCAAGAGCATTTCATCTTATGTGTGCACATACTGTGTATTATTTTGTGTCTTGCATTGTCCTTTCAGGTATGGTGACCAAACATACTCTCACACCCCCAGATTGCTTTTCTTGGGTAACGTGAAAGCAATGTATACATCTCCACTGAAGCGAATCAGACCCCATTCTTTTCATCTTCTTCTACCTTCATATCTTTTTCACTCACTCTCCCTGTTGTATTGTTGTATCACCACCTCTCTAACTGTAAGGCTGTTGTTCCTGTCTTTCTCTGCCTGGTGTTTGCAGGTTCCATTACGACATGATGATGGCTCTGAGAGCCCATCTGAAGTGTGTCTCGCCGTTGGCTCAAAAGTTTGTTGGTTTTGTTTATCTTTTATTTTTCTTTCATCACAGCCTTATCTTTCTGTTCTCCAACTGCATTGCTCTTTGTGACCTGTTTGGCGAGGATGCAGACAGGAAGATATCAGCTCTGAATGCCAAGCGCTGTGCTATGCCATTCTATAAAAATGTGTTTGAAACATGTTCACACTATGTATATGTCCACTATATTACTGCTGCTATTATCTGCTGCAGTCAAGCTGCTAATAACACTATTTTTTAAAACAGAGAGCCATGTGTGTGCTTTACCCATGTCTGCTGCTTTTCTTACATTATTAAAGTATTCATGGTAGTTTATTTGATCCTGTTGCCAAATAAATTATTCTGACAGCCACAGGAGTTCAAGACAGTGATTCTTTAAAGGTTTAATTTTCAGAGAAATCAAGATTTCGTCATTATTCGTCATCACAGATCAAACAGTTATTTTTTTGGGATACACAAAAGGAGACGTTTTGAAGAATATCACTGGTTGCTCTTTTCATTACAATGAATAGGGATTGAGGCGCTCAAGCTTCAAAAAGGACTCAAATCACCATAAAAATATAATAAAAATAGCTCAAACGACTTCTGCATTTTATTCTAGTGATGACGAAACAAAGCTTTGTGTTGCACTGTGGCTTTTCAACACAGTGTGTGTTGATGATTTTGCTTTGGATAAAGCAAATGAATTGCACTTAACAAAATACTGTGTCCCATTAATTTTGTATTCAGATTCTTCATGAACTTTTGATTTGATTTTGTTTTACAGAAATAAAAGTCACTTTCGAAGTTATTAAAACGAATGAAAGGAATGAAACAAACTCATAAATACAGTCTATGCTCTGGCTTTTTTAACAATGCCCCAGTCTGTTATTTTATAAGCAATGTTCTATAAAATACGAGCTATAATCATGTGTTTCTCATGCAAATTAATCTTCGAATGTCAAATCAAATGCTTTTAAAACAAACAAATGAAGCTTCAGTATTGTGCATCAATCTTTTGAAGTCACACAAAATGTTTGTGTGGTAAATGTAGGTTGTTACTCTGATACTATTCCTCTTCAGTGAAACGCTATAACCTCAGTGGTTTTATGTACTGGATTTTTTTTAGTGACATGTCTAACAACATAGTTGCTCACTGCGCAGCCTCAGTTATAGGAAATGATGTGATTCATCTGCTTGTTTTGAATCAGTGAATTGCTCTGTTTACAGTTGGCTTTTACCCTTTTAGCTTTCACCATGTCGATAATGGTCTTATATTGAAGAAAATTGGTTCTGGATGAACATGCTGTGCACTGTTGTGGATTTTTCACATCATCAGTTGGCCAGCACCAGAACACTTTTGAATTTTAAAAACAGAATCCACTTTAAGTGGAGTAGGAATCCATTTTGTGACCTTATGACCATAACCACACAGTGACTAGCTTTTGTACATGGCAAGAAAAGTAAAAGAAGACTTGCATGCTATAAAAATGAAAAACGCACACACACACAAAAAAGCAAGATAAAACCTGCAGAAATGTTTCGGTCACAAGTGACCTTCCTCAATGCCAGCTTTTGAAAATTAGAAGTGTGTATGACCTCTTTGTAACCTTTTCACTCGTACACACGAGGATGATTGTATAAATCTGGTAAATCTGTTTTGTAGTGTGGCCTGAAGAACACGGATTACACCACAGAGGTGTGATTACTGAGTGTGAGAGCTATTTCCCTCAGACACACACGTCTGCGCACATACCCTCACCCACAAACGTCATACACGTCCTCTTTCAAACGGGCTTAAGCCTTTAGAGACATGACCTTCAACTCCATTTCTTGAAAAAGTGAAGGAAATAACTGTTTGAAATAAAATAAGTCTGAGAGGAAGAGGGACCAGGGGGACATGGTGAGGAGCATGACCTCTAAATGTGAGACTCCCTGTGTGTGTGGTTGTCATGCACATGATTTCATTCCCTCTTAACTTTTTCAGACGAGTTTTTCACAGCCGTTAAGAAATCCTGTGATCTTTTGGCTGTTGGCGGCCTTGTGTATGAGAAAATGAAATGACCTTTGATCAACAATGTCTAATTTGAAAGATACAGAGAGTTGTTATGTGCGTAGCTCCCTCATGTCAGCGGGAGGAAATGTGTAGGACAAAGCATTGAATAATGAGCATTGAACTAGTGAATAATGTAAGGAGTAATGTACAGTCAGCTGGTCATTATCATCTAGGGGTGGCGTTGTTGCAAAATAATGTGTAGTCCTACATCATTCTTCTCATTACATGACCGAAGAAATAAATACTTGGGCATGAAATATTGATTTGAAGTATAAAAATAGTCCATTATAACATACAAGACAAATATTGCAAGAATACTATAAGAAAACGAAGACCTCTGAGGTATTCTTCACTAAAATTGATTACTGAGATGAATATTCGTAAATACACGACAGCTGATTTCCGTGAGTGACCAATCAGAATTTCAGAGCGTCGTGTAATTAAAGGATGTTCACTTCCAGAATAAAAATGTCCTGATCATTTACTCACCCCATGTCATCCAAAATGTTCATGTCTTTCTTTTTTCAGTCGAAAATAAATTAAGGTTTATAAGGAAAACATTCCAGGATTTTCCTCCATATAGTGGACTTCAACAAGGACCAATGGGCTGAAGGTCCAATTTGTAGTTTCAATGCAGCTTCAAAGGGCTCTACACGATCCAAACCGAGGAATAATGGTTAAAAAAAATCCCAAAAACTTTTAAACCACAAATGCATGTCTTGCACTAGCTTCATAACTTCAACTACCCAGTGTTTACAAAGTGAACGTGGAGGTGAGGTGAACTACTCGTTTAGGTTTAACAGTGCCACTTTTTCAGCCTAATTGTATTTCTTCCATCTGGATTTTTAAAAACATTGCAAATATTAATTTGAAGCTAAAAAGTTTTTGAAAATATGATAAAAGACAAAGGTACAAAACTCTGTACTTATAAGCTTTTATATACAAACATTTAAGTGGTTTGAGAGCAGAATCATGAGTAGTTCTCTGCAGAATCTGAGTAATATATGAAATTAATGTGCTAAAAATAAGTTGAAATAATGCAGGGTGATGGGTTCAACAAAGACCTGAACCAATGACGAACAACCTCGTAGCTCACAGTAAGTTTGTCTTGAAAGGTTAGTTATTGTTCAGAATAAATTCCTCTATGGAGAAAACGAATGGTGTTTTTACTGTTCTACTCCACACAGAAGGAAAACACTGTGATTAGTGAAAAACAAGCATTATAAATGGAAGCAAAATAACTGCATCAAATTCGTGAGGTGGCTTTGAAGCTAAAAGGTACTTTCAATGGTTCAACACAGCAGTGTTATTAAGTAGGAACGTGTGGATGAACGTTTTTAAAGGCAGTAAACACTGTGAAATTGCACAATGTTCCTTTACAGCAGTAAGCAGGAAGACATGATGAAAGTGACTGCAGAGAGAGATTGAGCTCTACCCTGCACAGATGCATTTGAACAGCACGAAGACACAAATGACCCCACATGCTCAACAGCCATCCAATCAGTGTCACTTTTAGATTCTCGTGCTCATGCCGACAGACGGAAAAACTCTTTCAGATTTACAGACAACGTCTCACTGGGTGTTATCTGTTCTTTTCACACTGCATTTTTTTTGGAGTGAAGGACAAAATGTTGCAATTTTGAGCAGCTGAAGATCTGTGGAAAATTCCATCTTTTTTTTTTTTTTTTTTTTAAAGAATGTGAAGAGCAAACCTGGGGGTTGTGACGCATTGTGATAACCTTGGGTGAAAGAAAGGTAACTGATAAGAGACAGACATGAGTTTGGTTAGGTATGGGGCAGAGGACAATGGCTTTCCCTTGAGAAAATAAGATGTCTGAAATGGATAAGGCCTGCTCTTCAAATGAAAGAGAGAGAGAGAGAGAGAGAGCGATAAGGCATGGAGAAAATGTTCCAAAAGCCTGAGCGACATCTGTAACCCAGAACTGATGACAGCGGTGGGATAATAAACAAAAAAAAACACACATGAAGGACAGCTAAGTTCTTCTTTACAAAAGGATGGAATAAATACAAGCGTGTTGCAAGAAAAAAATATTGAGCATTGAACGAAATTGGAGAGAAGGCAGCGAGAACCTTTGGACAAGCTGTTAGGAACACACACTCACCCACACATGCAAAATCATCCATGCTGATTTTCATAAGAGAAAAGACAAACTGTCAAGGGAAAGGACAGTGCCAAGTTGATCCATGTTTCCTCTACTCATTAAAATATATCTGATACATGTCATTTCCCTTATTAAATTGCTTCACACACACAGGCTCAAGAGGCTCTTGACCATCTGGGCAATGTTCACTAGTACAATCCAGCTAAAATGCCTAATCAGGAAGCTTATATCCTTTGGGTCATTCTGAAAATATGGTAACAAACACTACCCTTGATCTTTCAGTCATAAAAAACAAGAGAAATTAAATTATATAACCTAGTATTTCAATAAATCATATTAAATACTTGACTATGAAATATGACCCTTTTTTTGTATGTTTTTAAATGATTTGAATACATTTGCCCAGTGCAAATGTGATACAGTTTTTTTGTTTGTTTATTGTATTCTAATAAGTAACTAATAATATAAAATTTAAGAAGAATATTTGCCCTTTAATTTAGGTGTGTTATCTATTTTAATGTTTATTTTGAAAATAATGAAAGGTCAAAGTTCAGATGAGGCTGTTTAAATGTGAACATGAGTTTCCCCACCACATTAAGTTATTAATTTACATTTTAAATACATTTTTTACTCGACTCACAGATAAGTGCCACCAGCTAATTCAAAACCTAAAGGTCAATTTGCTGACTTGCAAAATGTTCATGTTTTATTTTTGTTGACCCCTTTGATAAAAGGTTATCTTCTTTGTATACTTCAGTCTTTCAGATCACTCTCCCATGTTACATAAGCAAACATTCTGTCAGTGATGCAAAGCAGGATCCTCTGATTGCCACAGATGTGAGAGTCCATGCTGCTGGGGTTTGACTTTCACCTCTAATAACTGACAGTCGGACAACACGTGCTGTGTTGTGTGTGCACGAGGGAGAGTGAGGGAAAAGCTTTTGGCTTATAACTCGCAGGTCAGTGTGTGATCATAGGGCTCTTTACCTAGACCCCCAGGTTGTTATGGATGAAATGGCTTACAGACGCTGGGGGTCGGCACTAAAAAAGCAACAGACATAGTAGTTTGTTGGTGAGTGTGTGTGTGTGAGAATATGTTTTCTTGACCTCCTGAAGCCTGTACACCAAACATGTTGGCCGTGCCTTTTTATTTCATTTATTAATTTAAAATAATTACATGTATTTGAATATTCTGAATTAATTTAAGCAGTTATAGCTATTTTGGGGTTGGGTTCTGTTCATTGTAGATTAACTACCAGTTGGACATAAATTTGATAATCAAATTATAAAGTTTGTAATAATTTTCAACACATCTAATAACCATTATTTAAAAATATTTAATATAGTAACTTGAGATCACGTTATTTTCTGTATAGTGCTCTGTACATCGCAGAACCATGAAAGCACAATGAAAACAGCGTTATGCTGCAGTGTTGCTTATGTGTGCAGAATGAAGCAGGTCAATGAGAAACTGAATATACATAATTTTACAGACAGAAGTTTGCAAGCACATTCTGTTTGCATCACAATTCACAGCAATGCTTTAAAGTAACACAAGGCAACACAGGCATGTGTGACCAGACTATGACTGTCTGAGGTAGAGCTGTTTTCCCCTGAGAGTGCATTTATTAATGTCTCTGTGCTTTTATAGCAAAATCCATGTGACCTTACACTGACCTGTTTATTTAACAGCAGTGACACAGATGATAACAGTGTTTTTTTGCTTTAAAGCAGGTTTTTTTTGAGAGTTAATAATTAAATTGTAAATCTGTAAAAGTAAAATAAATACAAATAAAACAACAACAACAAAAAAAGGATCAAAATGGAAAAACTTACAAAAAAATTATTAAATATTGTTTATCCGTGACCATTATCCAACACCAGAGAACCGTGAACATGAAAATCTGTTGTTAAATTATTGAAATATTAATTTAAAATCTCTAGAATTTTTTTTTGACTGAAACTTTCACTTAGAAATTTCACTCAGTAAAGTTTCACAAATAGTTCCAAAGAAACAGCAAGTAACATTGGAATATAACATTACATTTTATGGTAAAAACATTATAAAACATAAACTAATAATCTTTGTTTTATTTACATCTCCATTTTATTAGAGTGTACTTCAAGTCAATATTTTAGGTCAAAGGGGTTTGGCTGACAAGAAATAAGAATCTCTGCTCCAAAGGGAAAGAAGTGTGGTACAGTACCACTGCTACCTTTATCCATTTTTGCATTTTCCAAGTATATTCTTATGATATGTGCTCCTCATGCCTTCCACCTTTGACATCTGTCTAGCATTTCAGATCTCTTTGCAGCATTCAGGAAAGACACATTTGACACATGTATAGCCTGTGTGATCTCATCAGTATGTTCTAATGTAACAGTGGTATCAAACTAAAGGGTAAAAAGAGACATCCAAAATGAGAGAACCTGAGGTGAATATCACCTCTAAGGATTGCAGGTTAAATGGGGAGAAAAGATGAGTTTCCTCTTTCCGGCTAATTAGATTTACATGATGGTGTGTAGCCGTGCGGCCACATCACAGCTGGTAAAAGCTTTGATACCTGCTCCTGCTCTTTTTGGGGAAGCTGTAAACAGTGCATTCAAGCTTGTGAGACGCTTTGATACACAGATAATGTGAATCTGAAAGAAAGTTGTGAGTTTAACTAATATGTGCATGGGCTACTTTGAAGAGCACATCTCCGATCACAGTCTGAACAATATATTCTTGTTTCCTGTTGTGAGAATATCATCTCTTATTTGAGGCTTATTTGAGTCTCTTGCTGTCTTTAAGAAGGTGTGTGTCTGTGTAAAATTTCAGATGAGATTCGTCTGCTCCTGTCAGCCAGTCTCTTTATGTACTAGGCTGTGTTTTTTTGTTTGTTTTTTTGAGGATAATTGGATGGACATGTTTGCATAGCAACCGGTTCTCTGCAGCTTGTTTCAAACCAAACGAGTGACCTGATAAAATACAAATTGAAATTGAAAAAGAGAACTATCTATCTATCTATCTATCTATCTATCTATCTATCTATCTATCTATCTATCTATATCGATAGACAGACAGATAGATAGATAGATAGATAGACAGACAGATATAGATAGATAGATAGATAGATAGATAGATAGATAGATAGACAGATAGATAGATAGATAGATAGACAGACAGACAGCTATAGATAGAGGACAAACAGAACAGAAGGATGGATGGATGGAGAACAGATAGATAGATAGATAGATAGATTGATTGATAGATAGATAGATAGATAGATAGAGAGATAAAACAGACCGAGCAGACACACTTGTCATTTTGTAACCTCTCTTTCACTCTAACACACTTGACTTGGCTCAAAACTGATGCTATAAAAACTTCACATTCTATTAGATTTTGTAAAGGGCCACTCCAGTAACTGATGGGCTCTGGCCCATTATAGAAGTGCGATCAGAGCGATGATATGGTGAAGCTGCCGGATGTCTCCTATGAAAAACTGTCATATAGCGACTCGCTCTCCTATATATTATAGATGAGTGCTTAATAATTCATCGGGAGTTTTGTTTCCGAGCGAAAAGGCGGAAAAGAGGCTCTATTAAATATGAAGATACGGTAATGAGGGTTAGGTGTCGTGTTGCCGTGGTAACGCGGAATCGCTGCGGATAAAATCTCTCTGATGTTGTCTGGCGCGCGCTCTCGCAGGACAGGCTGTTTGACTGGTGACTGCGCGCGGAGGTGTACAGCTATTGAACCGGCCGCAGCGCGCTCTAACGGAGGAAATACTCCTGTCTCCACTCTGGCTGCGATTTAATCAGATAGATCAGGACAAGAGAATAGTGGAGATCTCCTTTTTTCTTTAGAGTAGCCGCCCAACTCTCTGACAATAGAGTCAAATTCAGTTAAGTCCTTTGTTGTAGGCTATTTATTTATATTGCTATAGCAAACAATAAGCTTATTCTGATCTTATTCAAATAGCCTATAGGAAATACCATAAACTAGCGTTGAATGTTTTGTTCTGGGTGATGATTTGATGTCAGTCTTAATTTATTATTTTGTCATCCCAGGGTGACTTTTTGTTCTATTAATAAATCATTCAATCGTTTTAAAAACACACTGCATTAAAGCCTTGTTGTCTATTTAATTACTTTCTCAGTGAGTTCTTTTTTAACTTTCCCTCCAAATGAATTTCATAAAGTGTTACTTTGCAAATGAATGAAACACCGATGTCATTAACACTGTGGCAAAGTATGAAAGCTTGTTTTCTTTAATAAACAGGCAATTTAATTTAATTTGTTCAAAACTGACAGCTATCTTACAAGGCTTATCCAAGTTTTTCTTCAAAAACTAGCATCACACATCATCATACATAATAGCATAATTTACCTGAATGTTGATCAAGGCCATGAAAAGAACTTTATTCTAGTATTTGTGTTAGATGAAACATATTAAGATTTATTTGTTAAGGTTTTAAGGAATCAAGAATTGAAGAAGTGCTATAGATATTTCCCCCTTTCCACTGTTTTTTTTTTTTTTTTAGCACAATGAAACATGTTGTTAGGAAGAAAAAATCCAGGATTTTGGCCACTAGTTTCAGTGTTTAGATTATGTTATCTTTATTTATGATATTCCCATTAAGTGAATTACATGTGCTTCATGTCAAAAAAATATAATCATGTTTTCTGTGCTTTCTGTTCTTTCAGAAGTGTCTGTTTGGGGTTAACTGTGGTTTCTTGTTTAGTCCTTGACCTCTGAAGCTTTTTAATGATGGAAAGGACAGCTTTGTTTAATCAGTCTAATGTCAGAACTGATGGGAGATCATGAAATAATGATACAATGTGTACTGTATAAACTACATGCATTATACCATTATACCACTGCAAGGCTATCGAACGTGATGTTATGCCTTATATTCAAAGGCTGTCAGTCTTTAAGTTCTATACACACATCAGAGAACCATATCTGCACAAGCTCTACAAAATGTTTCTCAAGTAAATGTTTCTCAGTACATATTGTATTAAATATTTTTTTGTCTTTTTTGTATTTTTATAATATTCTACACAACAGCAGAGTCCAGCTTATTCATAAAGGATATCTGACTCTGGAGATCAGTGAAATTATGCCACTTTTAGCAAATCATCTAGAGCAGCATACAAAGGGCAATCCACATAATGCACTTTTATTCTATAGTGAAAGTACAGTGGGCTCCTGGAGAAAATGCTACTATTTAGATTTTTTTCATTAGATATTATCAGCATAAACATTTGCTGACTTTAAAATGTGGATAATTTGCACTGAAAAAAAATCTTGTATGTGGTCTGTTCCAGTGTTGCTTTAATGACACCCAATCTGCATGAACTGAACAAGCTTGTGCAATATTCCTTTTGAATAAAGGAGTTCACACAGCCCCCCCCCCCCCCCCCCCCATAAAAAACAGTAAAGGTACTGGTAATTTTCTGCCAGGACAGATGGCAGAAGGACGCATTTAATGAATCAACAGTGACAGTAACATTTTAATAGCTACAATTTTTTTTTATTTAAAACAAATGCAGTTCTTTTGAATTTTTAATTCATCAAAGAATCCTGAAAAATAATGTATCATGATTTCCACAAAAAATATTAAGTAGCACATCTGTTTTCAACATTGATAATAATAAGAAATGTTTTTTGAGCACCAAACCAGAATGATTTCTGAAGGACCATGTGACACTGAAGACTGGAGTAATGACTGTTGAAAATTCAGCCTTTCCATTACAGGAATAATTACAGGTACTGTAATTAGGCATCGAAATATAGGCAGTCATAGATTTTGTTTTGGGCTAATTTCCAAAATACAGTCATGTATTTGAGCTTGCTTGGCCCTTGAAGCACAATAAAATATGTCTGCTTTGCTATTATGATGATGATCGCTTATTTTTCTAGAGAGATCTGCCAAGACTGATTTGCAGCAGTATAGTAAGAGACAGTAAGAGGAAAAGTATTAAGCGACAGAGCAAGAGGTAAAATGAGTACAGTGACTGGCAGCAATTAAGTCCTATTGCAGTGTGAACATGTGATGGGTCCATAGTGTATGTGTCCAATGTAACAGCGTGCAGCGTGGGATTGGGATGTAAGCTGTCCTTGTATTTTGATGTGCATCTGCTGATGGACCTGACTCACTTTCCAGAAGGCAGAAAGCAGAAAAGTGTTGGTGCTGGGCTGACTGAAGTCCTTCTTAATGCATTCAGCTTTCCTGAGACAGCGTTTAGAATAGATGTCCTGGATTGCTGAGAGCCGTGTGCCCATGATCCTTTGAGCTGTTTCAACACCCTCTGCAGAGCAGCTGCTATGCCAGGATGTAATGCCCCTGTAGATTGAGTCTACAGTGCACATGTAAAAGCTAGTCAGAACTGCAGTGGACACAACATTTTCTTAGATGCTTGAGGAAGTGACGTCATTGGTGGGCCTTATTAATAGCAGACTTTATGTACTCTGTTCACTTAAGAGTAAAAGTGAGAATAATGCTAAAAACATTAGTGGCTACACAGAATGAGGCATATTTGATTATTTATTGAATGTTAATTGTATTTTTTTATATTCATGGCACACATTATATATTTGCTGTATTTAGTTTGTCTATGTTTAGATGAATGGAGAAATCTGAGACTTATTTAGTGGGTTGATTCATACCTGAGTGGGAGCGACTACCCTGCAACTTGGAACAGGCACAGAGGTAAAATTACATCATCATATATCAACACAGTAACTCAATAAACACAAGTGAGTGGACAAATGCACACTGAATCATGCCTCATTGCATTTTCCAAGCACGTACTGTGATTTTATAAGCCATAGTTAATAATAGGTATAAAATCAGGCACCTCTTATCGCTACCAAACACATTTTTTATATAACTCTGCTGAACACAACACACAAGCATAAGATGGTTTGCTGGTCTTAGCTGGTACTCTCAGCTTGACTAGCTGAAAAAGTCCCCCAAAAAATCTAAAATCAGTCAACGGCTTAGTTGACTAGTCAAAATGTATTCACCCCCATGCCGTTCCGTGGAACATAATAGAAGATATCTTAGCAGGTATGTAATGCTAAATTTCTCCAAATCTGTTCCAATGAAGAAACAAACCCATCTACATCTTGGATGGCCTGAGGGTGAATACATTTTTAACATACATTTTTTTCATTTTTAGTTGAACTATTCCTTTAAGATATTTTTGGACCAGATCGGTTCGATTACATAATCAGCAGCATGTCATTATTCATTCTTCAGGAGATACTGATGAGATTAAAAGCAATTGAAGAAAGCATCATGCCATCCCACCTGATGTGCTACAGATTCTTCTGATCTTTGCTGCCAGTTCTGTGATCATTTAGCCAAGAAAATGGTTTTCTGTTTCTGCCAATTTAATTCAATTTGCTGAGAGGCTACTAATTCTGTATCGTCTAATAATGCCAAATGGTAGAACCTCTTTGTTCTATGAATTTCCTTAGATTCTGGTTCACTTTTATATATTTTTGAAATAGAGTTGGAAGAAAATCTAACTGTTTTGCAGGTTTACATTGGTTTTATATGATTGTCAAAGCAAACTACCATCTTTTCAGCAACATAGCGAGACAATATTTTGACTTGCAGTAGGTCTGTAGAGAGCTTGAGAGGAAGAGAATTTGGGAGGTAGAATTTTTGAAAAGCATCACTTGAAACAGAGGCAGGTCTGCATGGAATCCAGAATAGATTACACTGTGATGGAGTTACATGGGCATGTGTGTGCGCAATATAGAGAGAGATGTGTGTGTGTGGGGAAGAGGAGGAAGGATGCTGTTTTCTAGTTGCTTTTAAAGTGTCTATGAAATGGGGCCAGCTTCATTCTGCAAGAGAAGAGCTGAATTTTCTGAGGAAATATACACAGGCTATAGAGACAAACACAGACGCTCACAGAATTTTTGACGCACACTTTTGAGTTGTAACCCAAACAGCCTTTCATCATTCCCCTCTATGACGATACTTTGTATCACCTGCGAGATGTCTGTGGTGAGGCCACAACAACTGTGCTTGGTGTGTGTCGCTGATTGTTTGATCGCAGTCCCAAAAGGCACACGGTTTCATTCAAAGAGACGCTCGTTTGCCTTTTTCCTCAAGCCTAAATAATTCAAAAAGACTATTGTTTCCTGTGAAAGCACATAGTTTAAGTGAACTCAAACTGTGCTTGATGATAAATTATATAGTTTTATAGTTTCAACATGGTCAGAGGTTGATCTGTGGAGGCCATACTAGTGATGAACATTGAGTTTTGGTTAAGACAGAAGCTCCTTCTGAGCAGCTATGAGATGGAAGACCTGCCTGTAACTTTTCACACTCTGGAGACGTCATCTCGGCATTGCCACAGGCTTGACTTCTCTCTTTTTCTAACTGCTCATCTTTGATGTCATTCATGCCAAAAAGAGAAATTACATCTCATATCGCATTATGAGCTCTTTAATTAAAAGTCTGTCCTGCCATCTCATTAATGATGCTGTCATGTATGTGAGTAATAATTATTTTGTCTCAAAGTATATGTCTGTGTAAATGACGCAAAACACAGCATTACAACACAAGATAACTGTAACTTGGGTGGACCACATACAGTAGATATTATTAAAAGTATTTAGATTGCTCCAAAATTGTCATTGGTCTTATTTATTTATGGTTATCCTGCAAGGTCAATAACCAAGGTACCTGATAAAGTCCTTAATGGTGGGTTAATGATTTAGGTTAAATTATTAAACTGATATTTAAGATGGATAATAGAATTTAATTAATAATTAAACTCTGAATCTGTATAGATACAGATATTCAGTGTCATTTAAGCGAATATGTATATGTGTGTGTGTGTGCGTGTGTATATATACACACACAGACACACCCACACACATTAAAAATATTTTTTACTTATTGTACTAATTTTATATATTTAAATTTGCATGTACTATTATTTATTAATTATAATGTTCAGATTTGTTTATATATATATATATATATATATATATATATATATATTAGGGCTGTCAATCGATTAAAAATTTAATCGTGATTAATCGCATGATTGTCATGAGTTAACTCGCGATTAATTGCAATTAATCACACATTTTTATTTGTTCTAAATGTACCTTAAATTAATACTTTTCAAATGTTTAATACTCTAATCAACATGGGCATGGACAAATATGGATGCTTTATGCAAATGTATGTTTATTATTATTGAAACCATAGTCAACATAGAGCATGAAGAGTAGACATGTTTCAAAGGTCATAGATGTTTTTCAAATAACTTGTTCATGTCTATTAGACACATGAAAAAATAAATACCAGGTTCCCATTACTTCGCTTTCTTTGCACTGAGCAATTTACTTGCACAAACCTGTTTACATTTTTGCACACAGGGCAGCTCTTCTTCTGAAAATGCAAAATGTACATTTATTATTTATTATTACATTTGTTTCCCTCTCTGTACCCACATAGCCTAGGGGAGAGCGGGGCACAAAGTAACAGGGCAGATTGTAACAACTTACCCCATCTGCACAACTTTAATTTAAAACCAGTTAGTGTCTTCTGATAGTTATCGGAGCATTAAAAAACGATCTAAACTGATAAATAACAGATTGGAGATTAATATAATAGCAGATTTGTCTCATTTTAAATTAGTAATAAAAACTGAGATGAAAAATTTACTTAAGCCAGAAATATAATTTTACTATGGTAAAATAAATGTTCAGCGATATCTTCAAAATACTTTTGAATTTTGGCTCACTTTTATTATCTATATAATGTTTATATGGTAACTGGTAAATACTGTAAATTTGGTTATGCTAGCATGTGTGGAAATATTTAAAAAACGTGTGTTACAACTAACCCTGTTACTTTGTGCCCCGCGCTCCCCTACTGTATTTTGATGAAGCTAAATTCTCAATAAAACTGGTATATTTTACTGTTTCTGTTGTCAGACAACGGAATGAATATGAAATAGTGACTGAAACGCGACCCATTAAGACATGACCAGCTCTCACTTCCAAGATGTTAATCTGCACAAAAAAATCATGATAATCGCACCGTCGTCTGATGAAATCAAATACACATAAGATAAAGACAATAGCTGTGCTGTGATTTCGGCTATACTTGCATGTAAAATTAGAGAAGCAACATAATATCTGTGTTTAACTGAATTAAAGCGCTGCTCCTCTCTGCCGCTCGCTGAAGAGAAACTGAGCAGACGCAGAGAGAGAGAGAGAGAGAGAGAGAGAGAGAGAGAGAGAGAGAGGTGTGTGCGCGCTGGGAGAGAAACTGAGCAGACGCAGAGAGAGAGAGAGAGAGAGAGACGTGCACGCTGGGAAAGCAACACCTCGCGCTCGCGCGGCAGTACCGGTGATTCTCAGAAACTAGGTTTGGGCGCTTTTTTGAAGGGAAAAAAGTCGCTAAAGGGGTCTGCAATGTTGCTAAGTTGGCAACACTGTGCATCTCCATTTCTCCAACTATGGGTTGAGCCACGGGTCAAACAGAAAATACACGCTGCGTTAAAAAATTATTGCCGTTAAAATGAATTTGTGTTAACGCGTTATTAACGCGTTAACTTTGACAGCACTAATAAATATATATATATATATATACAATGTAAAAAATGTACTAGAAACCAATCAAACCAATAAAGTATTCCTCAATTTGTCTAAACAGATACAATCAAATCTTATTTGAAATTTATTTTCAGCATGATTTTTTTCCTGCCAGTGATGGCTAAGTCCTTCCAAACATCCATGCATATAAATCATGATTTTTTAACATTAATGCAAGTGTAAATGTCAGAATGCGGTGTATTTCAGTTTTTATTTGATTTACGTAATACAAAAATAAAATCTAAATCAGTGAATATCCATTATTTATTGATAAGCAGACTCAGAGTTGTGCTGTTGTGCTCAGTAAAAGTGAAGTTATTAGTTTTCTTCAAAGGTGCGCCCACAGATTTTCAGTTATATTTGTCACAAAATGAGCCTTGCTATTTTGGTCTAAGCTACACTCTTTACAGCTTGCAATTCTTCATAAAAGCACTATACAGAAAGGGCCATCCACCAGTGAAGGTGAATGCCAATGTGATTGACAGCTCCTTTATACTTCACAAGAGAGATAAAGATGAGCTTTCCCGCAGACAGGAAAGCCCAGACCCAGAAACAGATCAAGAAGTAAGTTGCTGCTCAGTTTTGGATCGATAATATCTAAAGGGAAAAGCCCACTGGGAGGCTCTTGAGAGGAAATAGCCCAGAGGAAGCAGGTAATAAAAAAGACAAATGCTTTAAACAATACAGAAAAGTGTGCTCTAATAAAAGCCCCACTATTTCTGCCTTTGTATTCTTTAAAGGGTATAGACAAATTCCAACATGAACACAGATGATATGGATTGGTTATATTGCGATGCACTATGAATATATGGTCAAAACCTATATATATATATATATGCATTTGTGAGTATGTCCCAATTGTAAAGAGGCTTTAAATGCAATTTGTAGGTTATAGAGTAATGTGAGATCATGTGAGATGTAATCACCAATGTGCGTTGGAGGATCAGCTCCAAAGAATTTCCCACGGTTGGTTAACTGTAATTTGAAACTGCCGCTCACCAGTGTTGTGAGGTGTATTGAGAAGTCAAACTCTCTCTAGCTCTCATCTGGGCTTCCATACACTCGAGCAAATGTGTTCTCAAGTCTCTGTCACGAGTCCAATTCAAGTCTAAAGTCCAAGGCTCTGCCAACAAGATCAAATCCAGACAAAACCAAACCGCCCAGGGGGCCCCACAAAATCCAGGAATTATACTATATAGGCCCATGTTCTGTGAATAATTCTAATATTTTATTAGTTGTATAACTGACTGAGATATTATGAAAACCACAAAAAAGCATGCAATTTGTTTCCATGCCTGTATGTTGTACAGTATATGATATGTGTGTGTGTGTGTGTGTGTGTGTGTGTGGGGGGGGGGGGGGGGCACATCAATATTTTTTCAGGGGGCCCCCAATCCTCTAGCTACGGCCCTGCCTACTGGTGTAACACTGTAACCTGTAGAAAAAGTCACTGAAAAATATGGGACAGTCAAAATATAATTAAGCAAGAAATACTTTTTGTGCTTGATGGACTTCCTCTTACTTAAACAATGGTGGTATTCTGGAAATATGTCTCCTTTCTTTTAGACCTAAAGACTTGTGTTGTCTCTAATTTTGAGTCCAAGTCAAGTCCCAAGTCAGTTGCTCAATTAAGTCTTAGTTCTCTGCAGTTTTTCATTGCAACGTTTTAAACTCACTTTCAGCAGAAGAGTTCAGGGCAAGCCCAACACACAGTTTTCATACATTTTAAGGAAAGCTATGCTATGAGTGGATGGTTTGTCTTTGTGTCTCTGCCATTTGCTGAAATCTTGCCCTGTCTCTCCCAGCCTTGACGGATACGGGTGACATTGCGGTCCACGCATGGAGTGATCAGGATTAGCTTTAGAATCAGAACCACACAGGGGACCACCAGAGACAACATATATGCTGGAGGCATCCACCACCTATATGATGTAGGTTTCAGAAATCTGTCCCAGCCGTACAGAAATGTGTGAGCGGTACAGAGCAGCAGGGTAATGTAGCCCAGTTTGGACTGTAAAAAAAAGGAAGAAAAATAATTTTATCAAACATCATTGTCAATGTGTGAAAAATTCTACATTGAAATTTTAAAAACAATCTGGATACATTTGTGACCTGGACCACAAAACCATTCTTAAGTCGCTGGGGTATATCAAAATGATTGATTTTTCTTTTATGCCAAAAATCATTAGGACATTATGTAAAGATCATTTTCCATGAAGATATTTTGTAAATATATCAAAACTTATTTTTTGTTTGTAATATGCATTGCTAAGAACTTCATTTGGACAACTTTAATGGCCATTTTCTCAATATATTCAATATCCAGATTTTCAATATTTGTATCTCGGCCAAATATTGTCATATCCTAACAAACCATACATTAATGGAAAGCTTATTTATACAGCTTTCAGATGATGTATAAATCTCAATTTTCGAAAAATTGACCCTTATGACTGGTTTTGTGGTCCAGGGTCACATTTGTTCTGATCAATACTGTGTTTGCAGCTCTCAGTCTGGACAAAAAACCCCAACATTGTCCATATTGTATTATGCTTTCTAAACTTATTAGTAAAATAATCTTCAGTGACACTCAAATTTATGCATTTCCACAGATTGTCAGTGTAATACCTGTACAAAACGGAACTCCCTCCAGTTTAGGGAGTTGCTCACAGATGGAAGGGATGTAATTCCTAGTAGGACAAACAGCCCAAATCCAAGAATTCCCATGGAATAGTAGGAGTCATAACGCCAGGCCGCCGTGTTGTCAAACTCATAGGTTTTATTATCTTTTACCTGCAAAACACCATGAGTTAGTTCCTTAGCTTTATGTTTTAGTTAGTGTACAAGTTTTGTGTGTGTCACAGTTTTTTTATAGCTTTAATATAGCCTTGTAAAGTTGTAAAGTCATCAAACAGCATTTGCAACTCAATTTACTTTAGTAATAAGACATTATTTATTAGTGAAACAGGATCTTAAACAAGAAAAAAAATTAGGGCGGGGCTAATTTTGATGAACTCGGGAATTTGTTGGATCTTAAAAAGTGGGCGTTCCATATACATGTTGATGTCAGCCAGAATCGAAATTTAGAGCGTTATATTTTTAGAAATTCAGTGCATTTAGGTGCAGTAAGTGATTTCTGAGAAACACTGTTGATATTTGAAATCACCAAAACAAACATGCCACTACCTAAAAGGATTGTAGGCTACCCCTATCTAGATAGCTCTGCCCCCAAATTCACAAACATGCTATGAAACACAGGCACCTCCCCCATCATAAGAGGACACGCCCCTTACTGGTGATTGGCTACAAGGTACTTTGGTGCTTGATCTGATCCACTTTCAACAGCATTTCTTAGGAATCTCTTACTGCACCTTGAAAGTTTATGAGGGTACTTTTTTGTAAAGAAAGAAAGAAAGAAAGAAAGAAAGGAAGGAAGGAAGGAAAGAAAGAAAAAAAGCAATTTTCACAAGCATACCAATAATACCCTATGTAGGCCTATGACGTAAATAGGGAAAGATTTCTGTTTTGATTTCTGGAAAGTTAATTTTGAATTCATATTGATCTTAAAGAACTGTTTGGTAGTAAATTAACTGCCCATTTTAGAATAGTATTCTTAAAAGTATTCAGCTTACCAGTGATATAGTGTAGACATTTATCCTGTATCGTACATAATATCTGATGGGTATAACTAAAGTGTAGAGAACATGTAGAAAACCGAAGGCCAGCGCTAACAGTCCCAGCTGCTTTCTACACAGCATCCAGCGATCCAACCAATCAGGGAAGCGACGGTATTTAGTGCCATTATAAAGTTGCAGAAATCCAGCCAATGCACCCGGCAGGTAACAGAGGGCCAGCATCACCAGAGACACGATGGGAAAGGCCTTGTTGGCCAGTGAGATCATAATGCGAAAAGCGATGTCTTTACCATTGGTAACACGCTCATAGATAACGTCTCTTGTGAGCGCGTAGAAGAATATGAAAGCTGTTAAACAAATGGCGATGTTGAGAGGAAGTCTCCAGAGAGGAAAGAGCTGCAAGGGCAGATCTTCTAACTCAGCAGCCGCTCGGAGGGAGCCTTTGTCCTGGGCAGTGAAACCAAGACTTTGAGCAATGTCCATCACTTGCTGTTTAGCATCAGCACGGTCTCCACAGATAAGTACCTAAACAAACGAAGAATAAAAAACAGTGTCATGGAAAGCATAGTATATTTTGTGTTGCTACATTTAAAATGTAGACTATCTGCTATTAACAAAAACGTTGATAATAGTTAATGCAATGCCATTAACGTGAAATAACAATGAACATTACTTTTACACCATTTAAAGGTGCTGTATGTAGGATTGACACCGTGGTTGAACTAGGTAGCCTATTGCAGTCCAAATTCAAAATATTGGAGAGGGTTTTTTCACCAGGCCCCACCTCCTCAGACTTGAGGCACACGCAGGTTGCCAGATTAACTACACCAACAGGAACGAGCGCACATGACGATGAATGAAATTAAATACGCTGTGTTTTCCGCCAACTGGCAACCCGGCGTGCCGAAATACAATTGGGTAAACTGGCAGTGGGCGGGTTTCACAACCAAAACACAGACGGACATTCCGGGCCGGTGTTGTACCGAAATCCGACCCCCCGTGAAAATCTTTATCTAGCTTTATTCTTAACCCTGTGGAAGTCTCGACAGTTTACGGTTTGCATCCATTTTACACACAAATTAAATTTCTGCTTATTACTTTAAATGTCGACAACACTTCCATGTAGGCTCCTTGGTGCTTGCTGTGTGGAACATCGAAAAATATTCAGTAAAAAACGAAGAAAAGCCAGACGAAATGCATTTAAAGTCGTTGCACTGCGTATTAATGTGTGAGGCGTGTGCACGCGAGGGGGGTAAGATTTTCACGGGGGGTCGGATTTCGGTACAACACCGGAACGCACATTTTCAAAGGAGAATAACTGACTGTAGCATTGTTTTTCAGATAAACAAGTATGTTAAATTAGCATGTTTCTTAAATATCTGCAAACATATTTTTATGCTTTAGTAGAGTCAAAAATGTACATACAGCACCTTTAATGTTGATTTTTGTATTGGTTACAAATACATTTTTAACATTTCAAGTTATAGTATCAATTCATTTAGTTATTAGTTGCATACATTAATATTAGATAATTTATTGTTCACAAACATGAATTAAGAATAAGTACTAGTAGACTATATTTAAAAATCAATATTAGGTGAAAGTCACAACTTAGGTGCACTTTACAGAACGTTGGACTGAAAATCTGACCCGACTGTACAAAAACATTATTGTAGGCTTGTCACAGATAATGGGGTAAGACATTAAACCAGTTTTGAACATTGATTTTTTAATTTCATAATGGAACTTTGTTATGTCATACTCAGAAAATGAATATGCATGCTCTTGCATATAGTGCATATTTAATCTAGGTTAATGTTAATTACAACAAATAGTAATGCATTTTTAAGATTTGTTTAAACTGACATAGATGTATTGTGAATTAACAATGAACAATAGTATATTTATAAATTCTAAATAGTTATACATGTGGTACAAAATGTTAATTGTTAGTTCATGATACCTAATGCATTAAGTAATGTTAACAAATAGAACCTTATTGTAAAGTGTTACTACAAAAACTACTCATGCAGCAAATTATTTTCAAGTGGTTTGATTGTTTTTCATTTATTCTAACAAGTTGCCATTCTGTTGACCTACACAACCTTTTGAAACAAAATGCTTCTTTAATAGTTTCAGACAGCGGTGAAATATCTTCTGGGAATTAAATTTAGTTCACAGCAATGTGCAGTCTGAGCCTGAACAATACAATATGTTGTCACAGTTGGCCTTTAGAAAAAAGAACAAGAAATTATAATCAAAATGAGAAATAATAACAAATAGACTGCTTGGCCGGGTGTGACTATTCATTTTTTATTGAGAAACACAGTAACAGGTGTCAAAGAACATACGCACTAACATAGTGATAATAATAGTTTGCCAGAGCTCAGATTCCATCTGGCCAGTTTCTCAACCACCACCTGCTGATGTAAATATGACTTTCCTACAAAAAGACTATCGCTAAGAGGGAGACTCTTGCCTCATTTCATGAACAATGAACTGCTATAACAGAGCATTATGACATGGACACAGACATTTATACATGCATTAATGGCTCTTTTGTACTTTGTAGAGAAGCTGTACATTTTTGTTGTATGATATACCGTATGTCATCCAGCTGCCTCACAGTAGTAATGAAGTACAATATGAAGTGCAGCGGTATGCCATTTATCATGTCTGATTTGTCTTTTTGTTCATACTATAATGACAAAAGCTCATACAAACACCTTCATTTGAGGTTGTTTTGTGAGACAGCCTGTTAAGCTTAATTCATTAAATATTAAACAACTCTGTTCAAAACAGCTTCTCTGTGCTTTGTCCCTTGTTGCGTAAATGATTAACAACATTTTGCAAAATTTGGAGATTGATGCATGAGAATTTCTGTCTTAATCATGTTCTCTCACTAATTTTACAGTTCTTTGATTGCTTCATCTGAACAAGATGTGTTTATTTTTGTGAATTTGCGGAAGAATATATATATTTTTACATTTATTTGCTTGTTTACATTGATTTTACATGTTTTACCTGCCGGTTAGTAAATTCTGTCCACCTGATTGAATTGTGTTTATGTGTATCTGTGTGTTTTACCTGTCTGTTGGCATCTAGTCCTCCAGACTGCAGTGCCCAGGCAGAGATGGTGTTGAAGGCTTTGACTATCGTCGCCCCTGGAACCAGTTTGTTCAGGTATTCTGCATTGGATTCTGGGTACAGACCCCTTTTGAGATTATTGCTGACGTCTACCAGCACCTTTCCCTCAAGATCTGAAGCCAGGGAGCTCAAAAATCCATAGTGCTCCCTCTGCACAGCCACGAAAACCACATGTGCATCACAAGCTGCTGCTGCATGAGTCATGACCTTTGACTCCTTAGGCAGCAACAGAGAGTTTTTAGGAGCCCGGGATCCATATACAACATTGTATCCCGACTGGAGCAAACGGAGCCCCAGTGAGCGTCCAAAATCACCCGTTCCAAAGATGCACACTGTCTCCGGTTTATGCATCTTTCCACTGAGATCTGTCATTGCAACCGAGTCTGAATTCATTTCTAAAAAATAAGAGACAACACCATACACCGTAAGGAAAATAAAGTTCAATTAAACCCACAAGTAATGGCTATTACAAAGTGCACTAAAAGAACACCGTTTACACTTTTTAATTTCAGATTTGGTACAAGTGCTGTGGCTGTAGATGATTATATTTCTGCTTGAGTGATTTAAATGCTTGTTTTTTTGGCCACCACAGGCGATGATGATGGTGTAATCAAATTTAATTATGGTCTGCACATAGTACATTTGGGTGCACCAGTTAATTTATGGTTTATTTTTGCTACTTCAGAAGTACATAGGCTGATATAATGCAAAATACTCAGATCATAACCTAAAGGCAAAAATCTAAAACCTAAATAATCCCCCCAAAAACTTAAAGAACATAATTAGCAAATTATATTTAATTATTTTAAATGAAATGAAATAAAATTTGCTTAGAAGGAATCAACAAATACTCACTGATAAAGATGCAAGAAATATATTTGCTGGAATTTGTGCACCAGTCTCTGAAAAATCCACAGATCTCTTGTAGAGTCAGATCCTGACTGTTGAAGTTACTGACTAAGAGTGTGATTTTATTGCAGAATTTCTGAATCGTCTGTGCCAAAAACTATCGTCATATCCCCAAAAGCTGTTTAGCAATGTGGTGTGATCATCAAAACCAGCTTTTACTCTTCTTCTTTAGTTCTTCTGCAATTTCCCTTTTATCCACTGGCGTTTCTTTGCGGGACTGAGGCTGTTTCTTGCCTTTATGGGTCTGTTTATAAGCACGTGTGTGTGAGAGGCATTTCTTTATGAGCCTGTGACCTGCCCACAGCTCAGTGGGGGTTTAGATTTGGGAAAAAGAGAGAGAGGTTGTTTTGGTAATGATAAAGTCCAATGTGGAAATTCCAGAGCAACTGTAACTCTCTCTCTGTGTGTGTGTGTGTGTGTGTGTGTGTGTGTGTTGAAAGACACATAATGTTTGCTTGGATTTACCTCCTGCGTGTTTTGAGGCCAAGGCCTGCCTGGAAGTAAGTTGCGCAACAGTGGAATAACTGCAACGGTCTGGCCAAGTATCTAAAAGCTTCAGAAACACTTTGTTTTCCTGAATCAGCATTGTTCTGCTATAAATCAAAAAAGAAAAATAATTTGTCTGTTGTTTGTAAATTCATCCAGAAGACTTTCTATAAACAGAGTGAGCTTTTTTTCTTCATATGCTTCATAAAAAACTGACTTGTGTGACATATACTACTCCCAGAATCTTGAATGATACATTGAATACAGTTATCACAGCATGCATGATCTGCTGCACAACTCCACCCATCTGTGAAACCCACAGATGTGTCATCTAACAGCAATAAGCACATGGAGATTTTTTATGATGACATTAATAGATCAGCAGGCCCCTCGTATGTATCCACATTAGGACTACCTTACCAGGGTTAAGACTTAAGGGGCACAGTCACAGCATGACTCCAGTCCTACATGATCAGCAATACATCACATACTGTAAACTCCTCATTACTCCTGTTCTGCTGGCTGAGAGCTGAGAGACTTCTTTGTCATTTTAATTATAACTACATGTGCCTACCTGCAGTATGGGCCACCCTCAACTTGCCTCTCCTGAATAGGAGTATGCGTTATGCTATGCAAGCATGAGAAATGGAATCCAGATGATTGTTTTTTAAAGGATGTTTTGAATGAAACGTTGACCCAGATCTAAATAAGCACACATGGTACAAGTATGCATTTGATTAGTGTCTTAAAATGTCACAGATGTACAGATATTTATGTATGGATGACACAGAACGTTTGTGGGTTTAAAGGAATATTCCACATTCAGTAAAAGTTAAGTGCAATCTAAAATGGTAGTGGAATAATGTTGATAACCACTATTTATTTTCTCTTTAAAAAATAAAAATCTTAAAAGAAGGCACTTACAGTAAAAGTGAATAGTCTATTAAAAAGTTAAATACTTACGGTTTTATTAGTATTTTATTTTCATGTGGGGAAAATAACTTTTCTGTATGAAGTCATATGCAATTTTACTCCTTTTTAGGAACACCCAGAACCCCAAAATTACTGTAAAAAAAATTGATTTGCAACTCTTACCTTATGGATTTTAATAGAAGAAGGTGAGTGCTTTTCATTCAGGTTCACATTTCTGCTTTTAAGTCTTCCAGAAATCGGCCCCTATTTACTTCCATTGATGGCTTTTTTAATTATTGTGTTTATTTTAATAATTAACCTTGATTTTTTGTGGTAATTGACATTGTGCCTCAAATGCTTTTGACTGAACATAATTTGTACAGAATATTCCTTTAAAAGTAGACTGTTGCTCAATGTTGACATTTTGAGTGTTGCATTACACTCTGATTAATTAGCATGTGTCAGTGTGTTTCTGTGATGCTGGACCGTGATACAATTTTTGTTATTTATTTATTTATTTTTTGTGAGCTGCATGCAGTCATGGTTGCATTCATTAGTGAGGGCAAAAGTGGTGAGAATCATTCAGAAAACCTGTCTGAAAAGAAAGCATCTGAAATTCACTGTTAGCTGTTCCAAACTCTAAATTGGAACGTGAATTAAAACATAATTAAATACAGTCTTAGCCTCCTAGCTCTCCCAGCCATGAACAGATCTTCTCATTTGCATATGGTATCATAAGGAAATGAGACCAGAGTAACTCACAGGAAAGAATGGGAAATTATGATATTTGGACGACGTTGGCCAAAAATTTCAGTAATTTCTGAGATGTCAACAGGAAATGCGGAGGCACAGCAATGATAGTTACCACAGATGAAGAAAGAAATGTTTGTTATGATGCCTGGTAAACCAAGGACAGATATGGAAGGCTAATGGTTTTATGCAGAAATTACAGAGTAGATTCTCCAAAGAAAATTGCAGGAGTTTTTCAAGGAGAATTCTGTGTACATGTGAGGGCAAGGGCAAGACAATTTTCATTGCAACCAGAAGTCATTTCCAAGTCAGTGCCTATTTATACAAACATTTGAGCCCCTGTTTCATTGTACAAAAGTATATACTGTATGTGTACTGAATCCCCTTAGGTATACCTGGGGTTATGATTCATGTTTTTTTTCCCGATTGTTTCAACTGATTCACCCTAATGGCCTCTTGCATTTCAAAACTTTTTTGTTTTTGAAAAACCTGTTCGTTTTTTTCAAAGGCATTAAAACACATTTTGAACGATTTCTTGTAAGGTTTTTGTTTTCCCTGAACAAAAATAGAGATCCTCTCTTTCTTTCTCTCTCTATCAGACAAACAGATGTATTTGGCATTCACAAGCTGGAATATTTAAGGTCATGTCCCTTTCCGCCAAACCTCTTTGGCAGCTCACGACCCGGAGAGTTTCCCGTTCTCCCTCCTGTGTTGAAATCTGGGGTTTATTTGGTTCATTAAGTACAGAATGTGACATCCTCCGAATGCATTCTTTAATTTTAGTCCAATATTGCTAAACAGTGTGTGACGGCAGTATTGCATATGAAGAGTAATCACACGGATGATATTTACTCACTGTGGGATTGACACTGATGTGATGGGACGGATTTACATAAGAAGAATGAGAAGAAACATGGTGGCGTGTTACTCTCTGACAGCTTGATGAACATGGGAGATCATTTGCACATATTGTCATGTTTTTGAAGGAGGTATCGGGAGAATACAGTGTTTATTGTGTGAAGTGTTTACTGACTGTTATCTTCTTACATAATTGATGTGAAGAGCTGGATTTGCTTCGTCTGTTCTGATACAGTTTTTGACTCACAGATACAGACATCAGAACACAACAGATTTTGGTCAGAATATGTTCTTCCTGGCTTCTTTCGCTGAGCAATTCCACCTCATAAATTCCCCGTTTGTTTTGTATGAGCAGGGAATGTTTGTGAGAACACAGATGACATCTGCCTAGTAAAATCTGAAGCACGCCAATTTTGGCTTTATCAGGGAGGATTTTTAACTGTGTGTACTACGAATTCCAAGAACTCCTACATTTTCAGTGTTTCTTTTCCTACTGCGGTGGGAGATGGGTGTGAGGAATTCTGTTTTTTTCCCATTCTTTTTAGGAAATGTGTTTTTGGAGCTGTGTTAAAGGTCAGGTAACATTGAGCTTAGATTCAGAATTTATTGTCTTAATTTCTGCCTTTAAGTAGTCCAGACACTCACAAATTGTGCTCATGTATATATTCTCTGGTGGAAGAAAGAAATAAAACTACAAGGAAGGGAGAGAGCATGCAAGAAAATAAATATTGAAAAAATCACACTTGCATCTCCTAGACAACAACGGGAGAGCAAATTGAGACTGCCTTGTGAAGATATCTCAACAATGACAAAAACTATTATTAAATGCGTGTGTCTGTGTGTTGTGAATGTATTTGTCTGCATATGTGCTTTGCATTTTTTTCCCCAAAGACACACTCTTCTTATTAGGCCTATTTTTTTATCATGATCTGTAGTGGTAATGGCAGTAATAAATGAACAGGTTTTATAGTTTAAACATAATAAGAACTACAAGTATGTGAAATATGAATGTTAAAGAGACTGCTACTGCAAACTATCAGTCATCAGTGGTTGGTTCTCAAAGTTGTGTGGCGTGACCCCTAGAGATCTGTAGAGGTATTGCAAGTGGAGCGCGGGAGAATATCCTCTACAGTAGTTCTCACATTTCATGCACTACTTCACATTTCAATTGGCCACATTTAAACAAGAGAGTAGCAATAACGTTTGTGAGCAGTTTCCTCCCTTCTTCTTATATGGTAAAGTTCACTGCACTGCACTTGAGTAAACAATAACATTCTGTGTGCAATTAATATGGCAGGTTTCAATGGTGAAGGGGGAGATTTTCAGAAAATAACAACTTAAATTCCATTCTTTTGCTCACACAGAACTGTTGTATGACTTTAGAAGACTTGTAATATAGTTTCGTACAATTATTTCTATGATACTTGTATGTAGTTTTGGAGCTCGGAAGTTCAGAAATCCCCATGTCATTAGGTGCTCCACAACAAAACCTTATACAAATGTGGAGCATGGTGAGTAAATATTAACACATTTTTATTTGATTTAAATTTTCTAGTGAACTAACCCCTTTTTTAATCACTTTTTATTTATGCATTTATTAAAAGTGCCCTCTGATATTTTAGAATCCGTTGTCTATAATTGAAATGCTTTATTAAATGTATATTACAATTTACAGAAAATAACAACAATGTAGTCATACTGGCAGTAAGTTAATTCGTTTGTGATAGGCCTATTCTTTTTGAAAAAAGTGTGTTCATAACCAGTGCTTTTCCAATATTATTCTCCAATTATCATGCACACCAGTAAACCTTGAGTCAAACTGGATTGAATGAAAGTGAAGCGAAGGCATGTCAGGTGTACAAAGAATATTCATGTTTACAAGATATCACAGATGTGGGCAAGAGAAACATCTGACTGTTCCCGCTGGGACTAAATGTGTGTGTGTGTGTGTGTGTGTGTGTGTGTTGTTTATGCATATGTGTGTGGCAGAGGAAAGAAACAATAGAACAATGTATGAGACAGACAATAGCAGACAAGAATGAGGGTGGTGGAATCCAGCCAATATGGAGCAATGCCATTATAAAATACAGCAGCCTACACTCATAGACACATAAAATATGTTCCCAGCTCATCCTATTAAATAAACCCTACATTACAAACTTATTCTAAATTTACTCCGGCAATAAAATGCTTCATAGGGTTGTGGGTGGAATTTGGCAACAAGCAATATGACAAAACCCAACGGAAGGAAAGAGAAGGAAAAAGAATGGAAGAAAGGAAGAGAGTATAATTATCACATCATTGGCTGTATTTTATTGTTTTCTTTTATTGTGTAATTGATGAAATAGGACAGAGATTTCAGATTTTTGTCTCAGATAAGGGATGCACCACAACAGCGGAAGTGAAGTTTCAACCACATTGATTAATTTAGGAGAAGCAGGTTAAATTATCCATGGCAAATCCATTTAATGAGCAAATAGATAGAATGAAAGAGGAATTATTCAAAACCGGGTTAATTCAATTACTCAGCTTTCTCCACTAAATGCTACTGATCTAATTCCTCTCCATTAGCGTAATTATTTCCCTCTTTTTACTTTTATTTTCCCCCTCTCTCTCTCACTCACTCAGTCTCTGTTGTTATCACTCTTTCTTTCTCCCCACACAAGGTTAATTGCACACTTCAAGTGTTTTAACCTGTGACCCCTCCCCGTGACCTTGTTGGGACTGACCTTTGCAGAAATCTGGCAGCTTAATTGTTCATGCAAATACTGCTGTGTGCTTTAGATTCTGCAGAACTGTCAACTGATTGTACATTTACTTAAAAAAAAAAAAATCGTATATTATAGGAATGTGAACTTTGGACCAGTTTTTTTTTTTTAGGATGGCTGTTTGCAATTAATAAGGAGCAGAGATAAATATGGCTTCTTTAAAGGACAAGACCTGAGTGTATGTCAAAATTTTACATTTTCCCATCAAAATGGTTTCATAGAAGGAATGTTTTGCAGACACATCTGTATTATTTATTCCATATGCTGCTGAGGTATGTGTTATTGCATTATAGACATTTAGAAGAGAGCTATGACTTTACTGGTCATTTATATGAATGTCTTTGTTAGATGCATTCCCTTTTATGTGCCTATTGTGATTTACAACATGGATTTAACTTTCTTTCTTTCTTTCTTTCTTTCAAACAAAAAAGTCAACTCCATATGTCCAAACAGGGAGATTTTGGCAGATTTAGCTCATTTCTAGAGACAGTTTTGTCCCCAAAGTACTGCCAAGTAAATCCACACACACTTTCACTTTTCTATCCATCCCAGAAACCTTTTAGCCATTTATTATTTGTTAGTGTTATTTAGTATGTTAATTGAGCAGTTTTCCTCATCGGGGATCATAAAATGGTCCCCACAATGTCTGTGTTTTCAGGTTTTACTTTCTTTGTGTGGGGAAAGCCCCCACACACAACATTTTGAACAGCAGGTCAGTGTTTTTAGGTGAGCTCCCTTTATGCAATCTGTTCTGCTTGACATTCACAGACCGTTCTCATCTGTGCTTTGATTGGTCAATTCTACCGTGCCTGTCTTCAAGGATGTCTTGTTATGCTTATCGAATACATCACACATAATTAGATTATCATGTCATGCACAAATGTTAACATTAATGCCAGGTGGACGTGAACCTCTCACGGTCTGCACACACTTATAAGGCTGCTTTCATGGTGGATCAATCACTTCCTGCTATGCTTCTTAGTATAAGATTATGGATGGCCAGCTGTTAACTTTTAGACTTAGACTTATCTTCTTAGACTTATCTGAAGAATATGTGTTGTTTGTTATTGCTTTAGTTTATTGACTTATTTTCTGTGGAAAACTTATATTGAATATGTAATTTTGTTATTGACTAAATGGTAATGAGATGTTGTTGCTTGGAAAAGTACATCTTTTTGAAAGCTCTGATAGGCCTGTGTTACTCTAAATAAAGATGATGCTCTTTTCTCTGTGTGTGTGCAGCATTTCAGAAATCCTTGATATTGTGTTGGACTTATTGTTGAAAACATTTGTGACCATTTCTGTGTCACATTAAGCACATTCTGTGCAAACACTTGCTTTTTATTTTCTATTACTACAGAACTAAATCCATTTGTTTTTACTTGACAACTTATTTATTGCACAGTATTAAATGATGAAAGCCTGACGGTATTTTGGCCTTACTTTATATTGACCTTATGCAAAGACAACCAAACTATTGTTTGTTACAAACTAAATATCTACTGTAGACATAAGTTTTTATATCCAAACTATAAATTATTGTCTCAGTGCTTCTGTGATTATTTGAATGTTTGTATCACAGAAGTAACGATACGTTGTGGTTGAAAAGACTATTTGTTTCATATACCTATTCGTGACAGCTGCTGTCTTTGGGTCAGCGGCAGCTCGATGTTCCGATGTGATCGTACTTGCCAAACGTTTGATAGACATAGAATCATTGTCATTTAGGAATAAGATTGTGTGGGTGATTGAATTGAGTTTGTGATATTTTAACGATTAATCATGCAACTCTACTCAGTTATAACTATTGGTTATTTGAGTTACTGTTGCCTTTCTATCAGCTCGAACCAGTCTGGCCATTCTCCTCTGACCTCTGGTGTCAACAAGGCATTTTCGCCCGCTGCTGCTCACTGGATATTTTCTCTTTTTCGGACCATTCTCTATAAACCATAGAGATGGTTGTGCCTGAAAATCCCAGTAGATTAGCAGTTTCTGAAATACTCAGACCAGCCCGTCTGGCACGTCAACCATGCCAAAGTCACTTAAATCACCTTTCTGCCCCATTCAGCAGATCGTCTTGACCATGTCTAAATTCATTGAGTTGCTGCCATGTGATTGGCTGATTAGATGCGTTAGATTTGCGTTAATGAGCAGTTGAATAGGTTTACCTAACAAAGGCTAGTAAACCGATTTTATGTTCTATCCATTATGGAGGGACATTATAAAGGGATACTTGACTTGAGCTCTAAGATCTCTGCTTGATTTTGATTACAGCAAGATGGAGATATTAACGGATAATTTGTTTTCGGGAATAGAAATATAGGCTAGTTATTGAAGCAGCCGTTTAAATGTCCTTGAAGTATTATTGACAGGATTGGATTAACAAGCTCCTTCATATTCATATAGCTTCATATAAATAACAGAATAGGAGTGATTAATAGTGGCATTTGTGAGCAAGACACATTGCCTCCCTTGTTCATGTTACCTCTCTTTCCACGTCTCCATCTTGTCATTCAAAATACAATTAATCACAGCATCCCCACTAAATTCACCTCATCTACCCCCTGCTTGCTGCTCTGCGGGCTGAGACTTTGCAGCTGTGCAGGGTTTGTGTCCAGATGGGAAATTCCTAATGGACAGCTGAAATGCTTCCACTTCAATCTCTCTTGAGTCCCAGAATTCTCATAATCATGATAACAGCCCTGAAGGGATTTAACACTTGTCCCCCTTTGTTGGGAGAGCAATTCTTGGTGGAAAATATACTAATTTCTTTGTGCAAAATTGCAGAAATTTTCCATTAATGATTTGATAATGCATTCCACCATAGAGAGAGAGAGAGCAAGAGCAAATACACCTCATTTTGGAAGAGGGGAAATCTGGATTATGCTATTACAAATCACCATGAAATAGATATTATGTGATTTTAGTCCACGATAGGGTGAATGCAGGTAAAATGAGACATTTAAAGGGACAGTTCACCCAAAAATTAATTTACTTACCCTTTTCTACACGTTTTCTTCTTTGTAACATAATTTGAATTCTGGCCATCCTTTTCTATATAAAGAAAGTTAATAAAGACTGGGTATGCCGAACTCTTTTCGATTAATTGGTTTATCAGTTCACAAATCTGGTCTAACTGATCTGGATCTTGAGTAGGCCTACTTCCCAGCAGGCACAAAACAGGCACACAACGTCATAAGACGTTGGTATTTGGTTAAATTTTGGTTGCGACGTCGGGTGACCAAAATCCAATGTAAATCCAACGTCTAATGTCAATGTTAAATTGATGTCCGATACCGACGTCAGCTGACGTTGAGATTTAGTTGTTTTTAGGTTGTGTAACCAAAATCCAACGTTAAGCCAACATCAAATTGACGTCAAATATTGACGTCAACCCGATTTTCATTTTCAACCAAAATCCAACGTCTGTCTGACGTCATGTCCAACGTCATGTCCAACGTCAACCTGACGTTACATAGACGTCTGGTGCCTGCTGGGTTACTGACTCAATAACTGCGTCCCAAATGACGCACTATACACTATGCACTTATACACTATACTTCTGCACTATGTATTCAACCATGTAGTGTATGAATCTTGTAAGGTTATTTTGTCATTAATAATCAGAGTCTGATAGCCCCTCTCTCTTCACGACGTAATTAAAGCTGCGACAGTTGAGTGGATGAAGTGTCCAACATTAGTTTTTTCAGTTATTTAAGTGCATCATCCAGGTATTTAAAGCGCACTTTTTCTTTTTTAAATGTTCAGTGTGAACACACTACTCGCAGTATTTATACTACAAAACATCATAGAATAGTGCATAAGTACGTGATTTGTGATGCACCTAATGAACCCGTTGCAAACAGTTGAATCATATGGTTCTCTGGAGACGTAAAACATTATTGATGTTCCATTTTGAGCGTTTTGGTTTCTGGGTTCTTTAAAGCACCAATACACAGATGTATTCAACTGATAACAGCTTAATGGATGGGAAGATTGTCAATGACCACTTCAATTTTGGTGTTACACACTTTTATGATGATCTTTTTGAAAAAAAATTACTTTTGGAGGAACCATTTCTTTAATTTTTTTTGACATGTCTTCTTTTTTCACTTTCTTTGACTTTTTAATTTATTTTTTATAACTTTCTCTTTCTCAGAAACACTTTTCCACTCTCTTTTTGCTGATTTCACTGACACTGAGAGAAAAGAGAGTGCAAGAAAAAATATCACAGTGTTTTAATTGCTAGGTTTGATTGAACTGTGGACCAAAATTCAGCTTAAAAGTTACTTTGATAGGAAACAGAGTATGAATGAACATAAGAAAGATAGAGCAAAGACAGTTATATGTCTGTGTGTCTGTGTGTGTGTGTGTGTGTGTGTGTGAGAGAGAGAGAGAGAGAGAGAGAGAGAGAGAGAGAGACTGTTAAATTTTCTGTGCATTATAGATGAATGTCTGTCACTTTGGAGGAGAGTAGTGCATTATGGGTAACTGTGAACAAGGGCTGACATTTACTTTCTCTTCCTATCGCCTCCTGTCACATTAGGCCTCATTGCTCTTCTAGTAATATTAATAAATCTTAACAGCCTTCCCACAACCTCCCCAACACGTACATACAGCACACACCAATAAATGCAATCATTTAACACATACAAAACATTGACTTTTGCACACACAGACTCATATTTTCATTCATTATATCCTATATAAGAAGAGAGATAACGCAATGTCAAGGAAATCTACACACACACACACACACACACACACTGCAGTTTTGTGCCAGGAAGCTGAGCTAGAGATGTGCCAGAGAGATTTGAGTGTGTGTGTGTGTGTGTGTGTGTGTGTGTATCAGCGTATGTGAAATCAGCTTTGTCTTTTGCCTGGCACTAGAAGGATGTCTCTCATTAAGACTGCCTCACACACACACACACACACACACACACACACACACACACACACACACACACACACACACACACACACACACACACACACACACACGCATACATACTCCTCCGTTCAAGTCTTAGACAATCATTTATGTCTTTTGTTATTTGAAATCACTCATAGTACATTTTGTTTTGTGTTGTTCTGTATAAGTTGCTGGTGTTGAGTTAAAATGTTCTGTACACAACAGCCCTTCCGTTCAATGTCATCTATTAAGAGCTGATACGATAACTGAACAAGATCACTTGGAATGGCTTGTTCCTAATTCTTATTCAAAATCTTTTGATGATAAAGCAGATTTTTTTCGTGTTATTTAAGTCTTTTTTCCCTCTCTTTTCTGATCCACATTAGTTATTAAGTCTATCACAGCAGACAAGAGAGACAGATTCGACAACAAACTTCGTGACCCATTAAGCCTTTTACGTTGTATCACAGTTTCCAAAAAATATTGTTTTCAGCATTGATAATAATAAGAACTGTTTTTTGAGCTGTTTTGACCAAAGCTGTTGATTTTTCATTTAGAGGTTCTTAAGATGCGTGTTTGGGTTTCTGGATTCTTTAAAACACCAATACATTGATATTTTCTAATTAAACATTCCTTGTGGAATTTTAAAAGGTTCTGCTGTAAAAAAAGAACTAAGAGTGAAAATTATTAGGTTAGGCTAATAATGAAGTACTTAAGACACTGACTCACCAGCCTTTTTTAAATTATAATGATTGTAATGATTAGAATGAATTGTAAAAACATCAGGGATTCTATTTCATTATGATTATAAGTTTGAAGCATGTTCAGAACCCTGCATAACTTAATCAATTGCTTTTGTTTAAACATCTATTTATGTGGGATCTAAGTTTAGTTATGGCAATATTAATTAAAGCAATAATTATTCTTTAGAATTATCGAAATATCAAAATGTCTAAATCATGGGACTTCACTTTAGACTTCCTCCTCCCTCCCCTCAAAAAGACGTCTGATTAGACATGAATTCCAGCAATCATTTGAGCTCATTATCTTTGGTGGCAGGGGGTGTAATAATGTAGCCGCACCAATTTATTCAGAGAACTCTGAGAAACACGTGGCCAAGAAGAGATTAGGGAAGATTAAAAGATAATGGAGTCCCTCTTCGGTATAAATGAGCTTTAATTCAGATCGACTATAACTTTTACTTGCATTTTGCTCGCTTTTACACTTTAATTGACACAGACAGTCTTTATGTGCTTTATGCTCGTTGTCTCATTTATGTGGACCAGCACAAACTCTTACAGGTTTCCAACAAAACCGCACTCAGGAGGACGTTCCAGATACTAATATACCATGTAATAATCTTTGGCAATAATTCATTAGTGATGTATTTCATATTCAGCATGCACCCTGATGAGCCAAGTAGAATTGCCCAAACACAACAGCAGTGGTTCTAGTGCAAACCGATCACGATCTCTTTGTAGCTACACATTTGGTCCCGTAAGACTAAGAACAACTATATATTAGCCTGATAATGAACCGTGGAATGGAAATCGCCATTGTTCATTCCCAGGTTATATTTATGCAGTGAGAGCGAGCATGACCTGCAGTGTAATTATGTAGTGTTACAAATTCATACTCACTCCTGCAGTAATTGAAAGATACATGTGCTCTGAATGGAGAATTCATGCTTTAGTCTTCATTACCCCTGGCTGTTTGGTGATTCATAATATCAGCTTAACAATGAGATTCTTTGAACTTGTTCCTAGCTTTCACACCATCTTAGACGATTTCTCTGCATGATTTTAAGCTGTCAAGTGGTCTGCTGCTTCATTCAAGTGCTTTTAGTATTTTTAGAAAACAGGCAAAAATTAAACCTCTCACTTTGCAGAGAATAAAAGACCACTTTTTGGCCCGTCAATAGGTGACTGGTTTGCTGAGAGTGTTTCAGTGAGTTTGCATCTGCTTTAACAAAGATCCACATTTCAAAGCTCTGTTCAAGATGTGAAATGTTTTGATATGAAGTATGAATATTTTTAGGCTTTATTCTGTTTCTGTGCTTTTACTGTAATATGAGTTTTATAAAACAAATTCTAAATCTAAAAGCTTAAATGTCATAATGCTGGTTTGTAGAGGGGTTACTGTAATGTTGCACAACAGAAAATAATTCTATAAATGTTGCAATGTAATCGGTTATTTCAAAAAGGCAAATATATGACTACACGAAGACTGCTGAGGTGATTTCTAGGTCTGTGTCCTCCTCTGTATAGTAACATAAGAATACTATTTCTGACATGAATAGTCACACATTTTTAAATTATTTGCTTGGAAGCTTACTTTAATTGTACTCCCTTTAACAATGTACTAAAATAGTGAAAATATGTTGTGGAGTATTTAGTGAATATAATATAGTGAATTATATTAGTACCATATTGCTATTAATTTATTTGTGTTTAATATTTAATTGTGCATGCTCATTTCCCCTATTATTACATTTGGAGTACATATTTTTGCTGCCATATAACTTAATCTTTAAAAACACTGACAACACTCCTAAATGTAATATTTAGCAAATATTAAAATGAATATCCAATTTTCATGTATATTATAATGTTACGATGCTTAAATTCACTTGTAGAATTTAAACAATTGATTTCAGTGTTTAGTGCCTTACTCTTTTAATTTAGTTAATAAACTACTTTATATTTACAAAATATAGCTACTTTTCATTATTAGCTAAATCATTTAAAAATAACAAATTATAGGTATTGGCTATAATTTTATTATCTGTGCATGCTTAGAATGGTAAATCTGATAGAGAACTGTTGAGTGTTATTTATTATTTAGTAAGAGTTCATTTTTATTAATTATTTTTAAGGGGTTTATAAAAAGTAGAATGTTTGTCTTCTAATCATAGTATTTAATAATCTCCATCTACTGGATATACATTATCTGCATAAGACTGTCACCACTGAGATATTTCATAAAAGGCAATATTCTAAAAAAGGAATCTTATCTTTCATGGCAGTGGTTTTTGTGTTGAATGCAGAGGTTTAAGGGAATAGCCAAAACTGCCATTAATCATGAAGAATCATAACCCAGTATTATTCCCTACAGCAGATAAATAATAAATATTTTGGGATGAGGCAATATGCTCCTCTGGATAAAGTCCAAAATTGTTCATATGCAGGGCTCTGCTCAGTGGGAAATTGACAAGGGATGAGAGGCTTCCTCTGGCTGGGTAATACGGGATGTTTCAGAGCAATAGGTCAGAGGAGCACAGGGGGATAATGCAAACATAGCATTGATTTAATATGTGTGGGCAATACTTTATTTCAGAGGTAGTAAGACGTGCACGGAGGACTATATTCTGCTAACTCAGCCCTCGTGTATACGGCACGCCTGTCATACTTGATTAGAAGACCCTCTGCTGTTCTTCTTCTGGTGTGTGTGTGTGTGTGTGTGTGTAAATGGGAATGTATGTTTGTCTTTTTATAGAACCAATTAAAATGACACATTTCTGAATGAGCACATTATCACTGATTTTGTGCCATGGTTTAGTTTGTGGCACACATGTTTGTGGTGTGTAGAATGATGTGTGTTTGTATAGCCTGTCAATTTGGTCCTATATGACCAGTTAACTGAAGGTCAGACCAACGCACTGATTATGCTGTTGTTGTGTTTGCCACGGTTTGAAAACAGGAAAGAGGAAAAGGGGGTCACTCTTATACCCTTCCTTCCATCTTAAAGCGATAGTTCAGCCATAAATAAATACATATATTCACTCTGATGTTGTTCCAAACCTGTATGACTTTTTTTTCTGTAAAACAAAAGAAGGTTTGAAGAATTTTCACTTTGCTCTTTTCCATATGAATGCACATGGGGGCCCAGGGCTGTCGAGCTCCATAAAAACATTATAAAAGTAGTTCATACAACAAATACATTATAGACCTATTCAAAGTGTATTGAAGCCATATTATAAACTTACACAAATTTAAGTTGTTATTAACTAAAAACCTTCCCCTATAGAAAACTTGTTTGACAACTGTAGCTTGGATTGGAAAAGCTTCTATTGTGTAGGCATGCACTATTACATTTATGGTCAATACAATAAGCAGTAATTATTTTCATGTTATGTCCGATAACCATTAAATGGCTGATATTAAAATTCTATACTATTTTGTCTACATAAATGAAAAATAAAACACTAAAAACTAAAATGGATACATTTTTATTAATGGATAAATTTAGGATTCACAATACTATGTACTGTATGAAAAGTGGATACTCATTTTGTGTTTGCTAAAGATTAACAGTGTTAATAAATGTTATTGTTATTAAAGATTAACTTAAAGATTAAGGGAGCATTAGATGATGCAAAGGAAAACTAAATGAAAAAATACATAAAAAAATTAAATGAGTGCATATAAACAAATATTGAATGATACCAATAAATGAAGTAATATCAAATATGTGTCAACAACTGATATGGTACTCTTTTACAGTAAATATCTTATTTTCAGTCCCACTTAATTTGGTTCTGTGTGAGCGAATGACAGATTTTCATTTAAAACATTTTTTTTTAATATTAGTGAGTGTTGGAAATATGCTGTTTTTGTACTCTCTGAAATTTCAGAAAGCCAAAACTGAAAGACACAACGTATGAGTCGCTTCATAGACTAGAAAACTGCCTTTGTATGGGTGTGAGAGGGGTCTGCTTTCTTCTGACCTTCACTTTATGTATTTTTACTGAGTGTCACCAGGACTGCAATAAACACACACACAAGCACATATTCTCACACCCACACACTCACCTTATTGGATGTATAACCTGGGGTTGTCTCTCACACAGGAGTGGTTTTCTGTAATGAAATTCCCAGTCGGAGTCAGGGCACATAAAGCCAGCCGGAATGAAATTCAACCACTGGAATCCCAGCCTTTCATCTGCAGCTTCACTTTTCTGTCTTGTGTGTGTTTGTGTCTGTATTTAATGGTCGTGTGTCTGTGAGTATGTGTGCGTGTGACCTGATTTTGGGGGGTCTGTAGGTGTTCTCAGTTTCTGATGGATGGTAATTCACTCTGTCTCTCTTTGTGTTTGCATAGCTGAATTCAGTATAATGAGACTCATTAAAAGTCTCTTTTTAGGGGGAAAGCACAGTGCCTACCAAAGATTATGTACAGTAATTTGTTTTGTTTTGATTGGGTCACAGACAGCAAGAAAAACAATGCTAAATGCAAATAATAAAATGCAACTAACCATGTAATTGTGCTCATTTTGGATATCAAAATTAATAGCTTATCGACTAAAAAAAGGGAGAGAACAGTTCCCAACATGATTTGTGCTGACCACATTCAAGAGACATTTAGAAAATGAATTGTAATGTAAAACTAAAGCATCAGTATTACAAAACGTATTTTTCAACCTGTGCAGTTAATGGTAATAGTAACAGATTTTTTTTATTTTTCATTTCATTTTATTTTATTTTATTTTAGTAAAATCAGTCATCGGATGCCCATTTTCCACAAGTTGATATGATTCTTTAGGGTCTTAATGAAAAGTCTATAACATACTTTGGTTAAAATTTCTAAATGGTTATGTAAAACAACACCCTTTTTACCCTGCCAAAATCAGCTCTGTTTTCAGCAAGCCGTTTTAGTCCATGTTCCTTTAAATGCTAAAGAGCTCTGCTGACCCCGCCCCCTCTCTTCCATGGGGTGAGGAGCCATTCTCATTATACTGTTTACTTTAGCCGCGGAACTTGCTAACTAGCACGTTTTTAGGAAAGGCGATTTGCCAAGATTCATAAAAGAACCTTATACTCACTTCTTCTGTAGGTGAGGCTCGATCATGAATGATTTGCGCAAACACAATTAATCACAGCCACAATTAATCACAACAATGTATATACAATTACAAATGATTATATATAAATCGTCAGTTTGTTGTTTTACACACATGCACACATACATTATTTCATACACGACAGTCGTGAGATGCAAGAAATCTTCAGACGCGCCCATAACAACAAAAGACAATACTTTATTGAACCTTTTCTGATAAGAAGTGTGCGCTGCAAACGCGAGCATTTTTGACGATCGTTTCTGTCCAGTCCGCTCATTTTATCGCGTTTAACCACAGCTTTCGCCGTTTTTTTTGTCTGGCAGTGGCAGCAGGTATGCGATCAAATTCCTAATTTGAGGCTGTATTACGTTGATTCTGGCACCAACATCACAACAAGATGATATTCTAAGCTCCTTGTGTAGCCGAATCTGCGCTGGTTTGAATGGGCCGCCTCCAGTTTTCCCTTTGTTTTGCCTCCAGCTAGCACTGTGACGTAACTGTGACATCGGCCCTACATGACCCTAGTTACCTGTGGTTGGCCTAGCCGTGCATCACTCAGAAAACAACAGGCCAATCAGAAGATAGGCTCATGAATATTAATTAGACAGGCCAAAATCGACCTGTTCTTAGCAGAGCTCCTGAGAGAAGAGCTGTAAAAATATATTGAGATGGTTTTTGGTACTTATACCGCAAATATATATTCTTAAAGACATCAAAACCTAAAATAAAACTCCAGAAAGGTGTACAATATGGGACCTTTAACATGACCTTTCCACAGAAGAAAGAAAATATTATAAGCTTGAAATGGCATAGGAATGATGACAAAATTTTCATCTTTGGCTGAACTATTCGTTTAAGTTCCAACTTGTGTGTGAAATGAAGTTCTGAGAGCTTGGCTGTAATGTGTTCTAAAGTAATTTAGAGCAGTGGTTCTCAACTGGTTTTGCTTCAAGACCCATTGAACCTCAAGCGGCAACCGATGACGATGTAATGGAGGTGGAAGGTGGTCTCTCTGCGACCCACCAGTTGAGATCCATTGATTCATAGTAATGGATCAGCGAAATGTGTTCTAAAGTAATGGAAAATGTGAACTCATGTACTCTTATGTACATTATGGATATAGTATGTATTCACGTATATAAAGTAACAAAAAAAGGAAGTGTTGACAGATTCATGTCATGCTTTCGTTGCGGCTCGTCTCTTGCCCTTTCTCAAGTTAGCTCTTTTTCTGTCTCACACTATCAGCAGTAACAGCCAATAAATTTAGCATGCTGTAATTGTGCAGAAAACCCAACAATAAATTTCTCTTTCATTTACATTTAGATTGCTGAATATTTCCTTTCTCAGTCTACACTGGCTGCGAAAGTTCCAGTCATCGCTTCAGTATGTTTAAATCCAAATATACGGTTTGTGACCCCTAGAATTCACACTTTATGAATGTATGTGTTTGTGTGTCTGTATGTGCATGTTTCAGTGCATTTGTGTCATGACATGCCAGTCTCCTTTTTGCCTCATAGTAAGAAACACACAAAGCAACTTGAGGAAAGCAGGAATGTGGACCAAAAAAGTCTGTTTAATATTTCATAATTTCATCAGGATATATGAAAAAGAGAGAGAGTGACAGGAAAAAGAGAGCTGATAGAGTGAAGGGGTTGGATGAGAGTAAGAGAATAGAAGACGAGAACCCAGCTGGGGGCAAAACTTAGAAAGATTAGATATCCAGTAACTCATGAATACAATTCAAAGAGCCTTTTTCTTTTAAATGACAGACAAGTCTTTGCTTCATAATGACTGCATGGGCATCTTTTCATAATGGGAATTGGTATTTGGTATTTCTTCTTTTTGAAATGTACACAAAAGAATATGTACCCTGGAGATAATGGCGCATCAGCAGTTCAGAGTGCTGCTGAAGCACACAGTAACTTCAGTGGCTCCTGTGCATGATGATAACACATTTGTGTTGTATACTTGCACAAAATTTAGTTTCATTAGTACACAGTCAGAGAGCGGGTGAAAGAAAGAAATAGTGTTGCATTTACATTTAAAGTGTTTAGCAGATGCTCTTATCCACAGCGACTTGTGAAGTTCACATATGAAACTCTTTTGATCAACAGATGGCAATTTGTAATTTACAATGTAATCTGCTAGGAAACTAAGTACTTCCTGTGCAAATACAAACAAGTACATTTAAACCTTATACAGATACAATAAAACCTTGTTTAAATAAGCTAATGCAAGATTTGCTTACTTGGGTAATCCATGAATTGTTGAATGAGAAAGTCTTGAGCCTGCAAGTTGAAAATAAATCACCTTCACAAAAGCTCATTAAGATCGATTGTACCAATTTTAGGGGATCTTAATGACCAATTAGCCTTGCCTGATGGCACAGTATAGTCTATTGAAGTCAAGACGTGCTGACTTGCATCTATATTCCAGACCTCTGGCTAAAAAAAGGTGTTGCTTTCATTACAATGAATTGTTTCAGGATCTCTCATCCTGAGGAGCTTCTCTGGTTTCAGCACCACAGTCAGTGGACAGTGCCAGTCAGTGCTCCCAGCGGCCAGCATTACACTTCTTATTACTTTTTCAATGGTTTTAAATTACTTTAATTTGCTACTGTAGCATCTGAAAGAGTGTATTCAATTAAAATGGCAGTTTATTGTAGTGCAGTTGCTAATTATGTGCTGAGTAGGCCAATACCAGAGTTTTGGGCAAAGAAACGCAAAAATGTGTTTCCTGTGGTAATGTCTATCGGCAGGTTTTATTGAAGTCAAAATAAGTATTTTATTTGACTATTTCAACCTGGATGGATGCACCACCTAAAGTCATTTTTTAAGGGCCAGATTAAGAATGCAGTGTGCAATGTATACAATGACTTTCAGGGGGATTGACATTTTTAAATGGATTTTTATGGACCCTTTTCACATTTCCAGGTGGTTCACCGAAGCAGAAGTCGTTAGGTAAACTTCTACAGTGGTGAACAAAAAGTAGGCCTACAACAAATATCATTTTTGCGCTCTTATTTGCAAAAGAAAAAAAAAACTATGATAGCGTTTCTAAAACCTTACAAAAGAGAAGAAAATATAGAGACACTGGTCGGAATAGATATAGGCTACATGTCAAATTTGCCGTCACTCTCTCACTTACACTTCCGCAGCAGCGTTAACTAGTTTAAATGTACATTAAGGTAATATAACACAAAGTAGACCTACAGCGTTATAAATGTACATTAATTAAAAAATAAATTAAAAAAGCTAGATTTACGATGTTAACAACTGTTGAAAATAGTCATCACAGTCTGTGAAAAGCTAATCTCAAAATGTGTTTTAGCAGTAACACCATATTTTGCATTTTTAAACAAAACCCAAAAGTTTTTACGATATATGACAACATGAAAATGTCAGGGTTTTGACGATGTTTCTTACCAGTGTTGCCTCTTCAAGCGAACTCTATGTATTTATTTTCGCGAGCATACCGTTTTGTTTATATAAAATACACTAGTCTACATTAAATCAATAGATTTCCTGACACTCTATGATTAAGTGTATTATTTGTAAGACAATAGTTACCACAGATAACTAGATAGATAGATAGATAGATAGATAGATAGATAGATAGATATTAAAATGCTTACATGTGTGTGAAGGGGTTCTTAACGCACTGATTGCATCGCAGCGCCAAAACTGCCCACGTTCCTTTGAAAGCTTTATTACTCTCCCTCAAATCCCTCCTTAGCAGAGAGAGAGAGAGAGAGAGAGAGAGAGAGTCAGCGCGAGGGAGACAGAGAGAGAAACAGAGGATACCTCTGCGTTACACTCATTTGGACTCAGCTCAGAGCGCGGATCGTTTCGGCGCAGGGAAAGAGCATCTGCGATCGGACATGCAGCAAATTCATCAGAGAGTTGACCACGCGCGCACTCGTTTGAAATCAAGCGAGCTAAAACATCACTCAGATTAAAAAGTACCACAGTACTGAATTAGCACTTGAATGTGTATTTTCACATCAGTCTACATACGTGACTTTTTGGAGGCTGTTTGAGGAAGACATGACCTCAGTTGAAGTGTTTCTTGTACTATTGGATATAATCAATAATGCTAAACGCTCGAGTCTGTGGCACTGAATAGTCCTGGCAACTCCAGAGCAACATCCAATAACGACGTCTGTGCTGGAGAGCAGGTGCTTGTCTCTTCTTAAAGAGGAAAACAGACAGAGGATGTGACACAAGTGTGGGACAGTGTTTCCGATTAGCAATCACAACAGATTCGTATTTTATCGGTGTGTCCTTGAAACGCCGTCCAGTACTGACTGAAGCGACCGGACCAGCGCGTAGAGACGTCTCCTGGCTTCTTCCACTCGGTGTAACCCCTGCGAGATCACCTCCAAAGTAACTTGATCGCCTGGCCGTCCCTGGAGCCCGCTCATGGGTGACGCTGGACCGGATGGCGTGCTACTATCTTGTGATCAGCTCCAGGCACCTCAGCAATGGACACTACCGGAGCATCAAAGGAGTTTTCCGGGGTCCGCTCTGCAAAAGCACCGGAGGCGAATCACCGGTAATAATACTCAATCGTCGTTTTTGTTTATTAAAGATATCTGCACGATGCGCTATTAGAAACTCATTAAGCACACTTTATTGGTTTGTATTGTGTTTACGTATAGCTTATATACGTATTTTCCAGTTGTCTAAGTTTATAAAACGCATGTGACAGCAAAATCTGGACATATACTTAAGTGGGAACACCTTTGAATAAAATGTAAAGAAGAGAGGATTTAATGACCTATGAAACTCATGCCATCAACATGACCTTCACTTGTAAAATGCATTAGACAGCAAAATCCTAAAAGCATTTTGTTTTATGTAGTAGAGATGCGTTTTGCTGTATATGTATGCAATGTGTAAAGCATCACTGCATATATCTCAGATGTCAGGCTTGTGAGCCTATGAGGCATTTGTGACTTTATTGTGCTGTGATCACAGACCCCTGACGGTCTGCTAACAGAGACTGATGGCAGGTCTTGCTCTGTTGGGCTCAGACTATTGAGCTGTATGTTAAACTTTGACCTCAAGCACTGTTCTGGTACTAACCCACCTATGGATGTCACAACATTGTGTTTACAAACTTCAGCAACCGAAAGGGAAATTCATTGATGGTCCTAACCATCCTAAAGCAGAGAATATGTCTATCATATTTGAGGTTATCACTTACCCTAAAAACATTTGGTCTAGAAACTGTTTTCACTCAGAAATTGCACAAATAATTACAAAGAAACGGCAAGTAACACATTTAATTAAACATGAAATTCTGACATGAAGTAGGATGACTAATTTGTTTCTTCATAAAACATACTCCAATAATCTTTGTTTTATTTACAACATAAAAAAGATGGGTTATACTGAAAAAAATTGCTGTAGTATTTACTTCACTCAGAAATTGCTAGTAAAAAGGCAAATTACATATAACACATTGAATGTAACATACAATTTTAGGAAGGCTAAAATATTTTTTTCTTGTAAACATACTCTTTTTTACAACTTTGAAAAATCATTTAGCTGTATTTGTCATCCATATGTATGTGTAATTCTTTGGAAGGCATCATTGGCCTCTTCTGCTGATGAAATTGTAGCTGTTTAGTCAGCATATTGAATGACTTTAAAGTTTCCTTTTGTTGTTTTATGCTTCAAAAAGAGCGCACAGCTAATCAGAAATGATATGAGATGAAATGAGGACAAAACATGATGCTTAGTGCTTCTATAGCCAAAACAGAGCAGATAGAAACAAGAGATGAGAGCAGGGTGAGAGAAAATATTTTTGTCTTTTTTCTGGCAGTTTCATCTGCCATTTCAGCCAGCATTATAATCCATTCCATTCACATGCTTAATTGAGGCTCTGCTGGTGTATGAGCCTAAACTTTGTGTCTGGTCCAGGCCTTTTCCTGTTAGGGAAATTATATGTGCTAATGAAGACATGTACTCGTTCAAAGTCCGGCATAAGTATGCAAATTGAGACTTGTACCTGTTGTACCTTGTAACTTGAGATAGGGAAGTGTGTGTGCATTATCTATTTGGCCCACCCTACAGGAAGGACAGACAGTGCAGGCTGATTGGAAAGTAGCTGGGCTCAGTGGTGATAGTTTTGATGGGTAATTTCAGAGCAGCTGTTGTGAAGGGTGCATTTGCTCCAGCTTAAATCAGAGTGCCATGTTCACTCTAACTCAAAGCACGAGGAGGACACACACACGATCACGCAGTCACATATTCAAATGTACAAAGACTGCAGAATGACATGCTTGGGATTCTCAGCCGCTCTGACTGACAGCCTCTGTTGTCTTACATCACATGCACATTAATAATTGTTTGCATATGTTGCAGTGATGTGCTCTCAAAATGTCAGATATGCAATAAATAATTTAAGCTTTGCTAAATGTATTTAACATTATAATCCGGGCACTATACAACATTTAGGGTGCTTTGTGTAAAAAGATTAGGAGCTGTGAAGGCCAAAAGAAAGCTGTGGGAACTGTTCTCATTTATAGAGGAAGAAACATTGGTGGTGATTAAAAAAATGGGCATGTCATGCTCCAGTTGTTCTCTAGCCCAGCACTAGAGGGCACCTCACTGGTGCAAAGTTGTCAGGTTTTTGTTCAAGGTTCAGTGATATACAGTGTGATGTTGTCTGCAATGAATAAAAGGAAAAATCTAGTTTAAATCATGTGCCAGGTTATGGGTCTTGAAATGCATTTTAAAAATTATTTTATAAGGTTTCCTGATCGTGCACTTATAATATTAGGGCGTATTTTTTCAGCAAAAATTGTCATAATTTTGATTATAAATGGTAATTTTCAATCATAAATTTAGTACTCCGATTTGATCACTCCGTTGGAAGGGGCGTGTCTTCTGTGAGACTTCACTGTAAACGCCCATTGCTATGATTGGCTAACATCTTTGCATATGAAATGAGCATTACATGTGTAACTCTCTCGAAAGTTGTTGTTATGCTTTTACTGTAACAGCTGCCAGTGTTAATTATAGCCTTATTCTTATAACTACTCCCGTAGCATCAAATGTTGCAGTGCTGCACTGTAGCTGAACACAGTCATGTCAGATCATCTCTTTATAATCCCCTAACTGCAATGTGATTTCACCTATACTTTCATTATAACTAACCTAGTGAATTGTAAGCAGTGTAAGCACAATGTAAATAAGAGACTCGTTGAGGAGTGTCAGCTTTGTCAGTGATTATAAAGGGAGTTTTGGTGAAAATGAAGAAATCAAATCACTGGTAGACTGAAGTTACGATTCTCCCCATTTCAGATCCGGAAGCTTCAGAAAGGTAGACAGAATAATTCATATTTTAAAATTGAGGGTTGATTTTGAGTTTTGAAACTTGAAGTATGTTTTTATTGTAGAGTAACCTGTTATATGTGTAAATATCAAGAACATTTTGATTCTCAAGTTTAAATTATGAATTGACACAGAAACATACATTATTAACATTTTTACTGTCACTATTCCAGAATATTAAGATAGTTGTAAATCCTGCATGTACTCAGTCTTCCACATATTCTGTAGTTTATAGAAAAAAAAACTAATTTAAAACATAAGCACTGGACACCACAAGGCTAAAATTGCACCTTATGACAGCACATTTTGTGAATAGAGGCTGTTCTCTGTTTTCCTTCAAAAAAAAAAGAAATTGCTTCAGCTGAGCCACAGATTACCTGCATGGAATGAGTAAGGTTGATCTGCAAAAGCCAGTTTTAGAAAAAGCTAAAAATTAATATTAAATTAAATTTTGTACTGATTTCCCTAACCATGCAAAAAACCCACTATTCATTTTGTACATACAATAATCACAGAACTTTTTTTCCTTTCTTTATTTTGGAATCTTTTTCATGCATGAATTGCATTTTTTATGTATTTTTTTACCCTCAAAGAGGTTAATCCAAGTTCTTTCCCCTCTAGATCAGCATACATCGCAATAAATGAGAGATTCTGTGCAGATTCTGCTCATAAAAGTCTTTAGAACAGCAAAAACAGCTGAATCTTCCTTTGTTTCCTAATGGCGTTGCCTTAAGACCAAAACTAAACCTTACTGAAATGTTCCCTATCATTGAGTCTCCTGTTTAACTCATTGGACTGGAATGTCTCAGTCTCAGTGAGTTGTCCCAGAGTACTTATTTGGATCAGCTTTCCGCTACAGCAGTCAACACCTGTTCGTATGCCCTGTGGTTCAGCCAGTACCATCAAGCTCGTCTTATGGGGCTCCATCTCAGCTTTTTGTGGAGAGGCTCCAAGCAGATCTTATGCTGAACTCGCTCAGTATCTGGGTTATTCCCTCTCACTCCGCCCATGACGCTGTGTGGATGTTTGATGTTGAGCTGCAGCAGGGACCCGGTTTGCATTCCAAACTGCCGTCTCCCACCGCATTTTTAAAACATGTATGCCACTGAAGAGGCATGTGTTGATAGGTCTGCCAGCATGAGTGAGACACAAATGCACAATTTATGTGCAGAGGCAATGAGTTTTAATTAGTTCTGAAACATTGCAGCTATTGCGTTAGAGTGAAGGGGCTTGTCGGTTTGTGTTGGCTGCTGCCGAGATAAAGAGGCATTTCTTCATTGGTTTGAGTGCATTATATTAAGATTTTTTTATTTTTTTATGCAATTTTTCAAGGGGATCACCCAGTTTTTTCTTTGCATTTATTTAAAATAGAAATCTTTTGTAACATAATATATGTCTTTATTGTGTCTTTTGATCAATTTACCGCATCCTTGTTGTTGAATAGAAGTTTTTTTATAATTTCTTAAAATAATATATGTTAATGGACCCAAACTTTTAAATGGTGGTGTATATTTTTAATAAAAATGTTTAACTTTTGTTATAACTAACATGTGGTGCGATCAAAATGCATGTAGAAAGTAATGATTATAATGTGCACTCCCAGATGTATTCCCACAAGGGGAAAAAATGACTTTGTACTTGGTTTCACCACATGAACCTTTTCTTTGTATAAACATGTTTTTCAAAACCATATGAAACCAACAAGAGGACAAAGAGTAATTTCCTGAGCATCTGGCACATGTATTTCAAACTAGCTTTTTCTTTCCCTTCAAAATATTTTTTATTTGTGGACATACATCATTGACCCGTAAACTGTTTTTACTTCATTGTACTCTCTGCTATAGATCTGAGCAGTAGTTCTACAGTGGATCATAATGGCATGACGTTAGCTGCAGTAGCCACCATTTCATGTTTTACCTGACTAGTCAGATGACCTTTAATGACTTATGGTCAGGAAATGTCTGGGTGATTTGAAAACCACTGGCTACCTAATGCCTTCTTAGTTAACAAGGATATTTCATTGCTAGTCTGTAGTTATGGATTATGGAGTTTGCCATTCATGCTCCTTGCATATTAGCTCTTAAATTCTTCTGAACCGCTGCCAGTTGACTTATATAATGCCACTCTGTGCTTTCTAGTTAAGAGCTGCCAGAGAAACTGTTATCTGTGATGCTACAACTTGCATTTTGACATAGTACCAAATAAAGAAATTAATTAACAAAAACGAGCAGGTGCTCCTAAGTTTCTTTTGGCCTCGTAGGGCTGTCATGTGGAGAGGCAGTTGTCCAAGTGCACACTACAAATACACACTAATGAGCATATACTGTAGTAGTTTCTTTTTTAAAAGAGTCCATACATATATATATATATATATATATATACACACACTATAATATACACTTTTCGGTCTCAATGAGCATGAAAATCACCTTGGCCCATCATGTTTACTCAGTTTACAAGCTTTGATATCTTTTTTTGGCATGTGATTATGTGGTTCAGTTTTACAGTAAATATAACGTTACAGTTAGTGCTGTTATATGGCTCTATAATAAGTTGTGTTTCGAATGTTTAAAGGTTAATTTGATACTTTATTTGTTCTTTTTCTCTCTGTCTTACATTGCAAATGGCTTACTAATGATTCCGGCCATTCTTGTAATGAGTGGCTGTACTTAGCTCAGCTCTTTTTGAGGAGCGTTAGCGCTTTTGCTGTGCTAATGGAGTGTAGCAGGCGGCGTTTAATATTCAGCTCCAGGCCCGGGCGCAGCCGTCCTCTGAGTTTGCCTGTCTGAAACTCTTTGTGTTGGGGTCCTGACGTTAACATGGCCGGGGAGCTCTAATCACACAGGAAGGCTAATGAATCACTCTCTCCGTTCGGCTTACGGTGCAGAAAAATACAAACAAAAGCATGCACACAAACACACAGACTTCGCTTAACACACACACAGATGGACCCTTTTCACTTAAACACATTTGTGGGTCATTTCTGCAGAGCTAATTTGCCTGATTAACTGATTAAATGCTTTATGAGAGTCTAATTAATCAAAGAGGTCATCCTACATTCGCATACACACAGCGGCACATAACAGCAGCTCCCTGTGCCTCCAGTCTTTTTGCTTTTAAGCTGAAAAAAATCCTGACATAGCGTGGGAGGAAGTAACAATAGACGAGAATCCATTGTTTTCAAACCGTAGGCAGAATTGGATGTTCATTAATGGCCCTCACTTACTGTAATTATGCAATGAATTAAAAGAAAGTTGAGGTAGAAGATAGAATGAGAGAGAAAGAAAAAGAGTAAGAGAGAGAGCCTGAGGCTGACGCAGCTCAAAGTATCTCAGCCTCACACTGTTTTAACAGGGTTGGTGAGAGGCAGAGAGAATGACAGAATGGGTCTTGCTGGGTACCGGAAAATACACAGTCTAAATGGCTTGAGGATTTTCTAACATGTTTGAAAGCAATTTGTCCAGGCACTCAAAGGCCATTCTAATCAGGGGGAATGATTGTTAATGGCCTGTAAGTGTTTCTAAATGGGTCTAGAGGAGAGAGAGGGAGGGAGAGAGAGGAACGCATTCACATCTGTCTCTAAGGTGCCTTGTTCCCTCTCTGTCTTTCCAAGAAAATCTTTTCTAAGAACAATGGTTAATGCTAAGCTTCATTTGAGGAATTAATGTGAAGCTGATAAGGAAGAATATCATTTAAATTATCATCTCAGTCCAACGATGCATCTCAGTCTGGCCATGTCCGAAAACCAGAGACAGCTGACTCATACAGTATGTTAAAAAAAATCTAATTTGAACCGTATTTCAGGTGCCATTTTTCTCGAAAATATATTAAAATAGAAATTGTAATCTGTAAATATTATTTTATTGTATTTATTTTACGTGTTGATATGCTTGAGGTTGTGTGTTTTAGAGTTGAGTAAAAATCTTCTCTAGGTGAAGTTGGGAGGCCGGTTACTACAGTCGTTGTAACAGTGAGTTACTACAGTAAGTCTGTTGTCATGGGGATAACATTGCCTGAGGTGAAGGTGGAAGTTGTGCAGTTCCCTTGGTAGATCACATTTTTTGTTGCATTAAATGATTGGAAAAGAACGAGAGAAGCAAAATGTGAGCACTTGTGACTGGAGCTGGACTGTGTGTGAAGGTGAAATGTCCCCAGGATGGTAAAACCTTAAAAAAAAACACCATTAGGTGGACCAGCAAAAAGTTCCCACAAGACAAATGGGTTAATAAACACATTATCTAACTTGCAAATGTAAAAATGCAAAATGTAAAATGTCATTACCTCAATATAAAAACAATAAAGGTTGAGTAAAAAAGTAAAGTAAAAATGTATTTCTTTTTCTTTTTTTATTTAGGAGTTGATAACTGTAACCAGCAAAAATGAAAGTAAAATGTTATTATCTGCCTGTCATGAATTTTCCAAAATGCAGTGCAGTGAACATTCTGAACTAGATAAATATGGCAGGGTAACCTCTTCAGAATTGCTGTGTGTGCTGACAAAGTGTTGTTAAATTAATAGTGTTTTTTAAAATTAACCTTAAATGAGCATTAGATGATGGCAGAGGTCATCGAAATGTAAAAATATGGGAATTGAGCATGCTAAATTAAATATCCTGTTACCGATAAATCTATTATTATTATTATGTACCAACGTATCCAATATATTGTGCATCCCTAGTATGCTTACATCTCACCTTACTGTTTTTCTCCCAGAGCTATGTGTCCTTATTCATGATTTGTGTGTCAAGATGAATTACTGTGTGTGTGTGTGTGTGTGTTGCTGTTATTGTGAATATATGCATGAAGTTGTTGTGGAGCTCTAATTTTGAGTACAAAGCTGAGGAGAAGCCATCCGTTGAGAGTACTAATTAAAGCCTGGAGATTTTTCAGACAGGGTGTTCTGACATTTAGCCACACAGTAACCTGCAATAAACAAACTTCAAGTGAGAGGTTTTTATATGAGTTATGCTACCTGTCCCTGTCAATACAGCTGCCGATGTACTCGATGAACTAGAAGATTTCTCCAGAGAGAGGACTCTCTGTGTGTGTGGATTTTAGTGGGCGATGAAGAAAGACAAGTGAGAAGCCGAGGAATGCAGTGATGGTACAACAAGCAAGCTAATTTTAATTCAGCTGATAAGGCTGTAACGGGGTAAATTTAATACAGCGGAAACAAAATAATATCCCTCTGACACTTTGAGAGTAGAGGGAGACTCATTCTCTGTTTTTCACCACCCAAAACAGTAGAACGAGAGCCAGCGCTGCTTAATAACAGAATTATTCATGCTTTCCCTTTCCGTTTCCTTCTTGCAGACACCAAAATAAACTACACTTCAATTTATTGGGCCAATCCCAAACATTCCCTGCTCCAGCAGAACCGCTTTGTCTCCCTGGACACTGCTTCACCGCAGCTGTTTTCACGATCTCTCTTACGCACACGTTTCTGAGGAAACCCATTTACCCCAGAAGATATTTCAGTGGTTATTAGTAGATGTAGGGAACAGTAATTGCATTGTCACAGCAAGCACCAAAAAAGCATACAGGCTCACTAATCAGCAGTTTAACTACTGCATCAGTCACCTTATCTCTGCTCTGCTATCCATTAAGCATCTTGACTAACTGTGCTTGATAATTTATTCGTAGATGGGAGTCTGGGTACAAAATTAACTCTCGAAAAGAACCAAGTGCGAGTAAAAGTTGGCTTTTACAAGTCAATAAAATGGAATGACTTGCCAGTTGTCTTTGTAGCCTTATAAGGGAATAAACAGCTAAATATTGTCATAGTGACATTACAAATAATGCAAAATACAGTTTTGTGGAAAATATTTAGGGCTGGTAAATTTTCACATCTTTTATTTTTTAAATAAAAATCTGCTAAGAGTAAAGGTTTGTTGTTTAGGATTTTTATATTAACATTGATTTAATTTAATTAATTTAATTTAAATCAATACCAATCTTTGGCACTATCCCTCATACCACTTTGACAGCAAGAAGTTTTTAATCATTTAAAATAAGTATGTAGTTTCATTTGACATAAATATAATATCTTAAATATATATTGTGAATGTAATTTATATATATTGTATTGAAAAAAAAAAAAATATATATATACAGTATATATATATATATATATATATTAGGGCTGTCAGTCGATTCAAATTTTTAATCTAATTATTTACATGATGTGTCGATTAATTCATCTAATTAATCGCAAAATAAATTTGACTGTGAAAATACCCACAAAAGATTATTTAAAGCTGGTTTTGTGTTAAATTAGAAAGTATCAAGTAGACATTACAAATTGTAGCTTTAGAAAGAAATATTTTATTTGATTCAACATAAAATTTATTACACATAAACATTTAGGCCACTCTATGAATGGGCCTTTGAATCACACAATTCGTCCAAAACACAGATTCATTCAGAAACTGAACACTGCTGTGTTGCTCAGAAACTGCTATGGCTTTAAAGGTTGTATGTTCTCTGCAAAACTGAGCAAAAACACATAATATTGTGTTTAAAATATAACACAATATCAACTTCATATTTACTGAACTGTTGTATAAAATCACATTTAAACTCGTGATATGGGACAAACTCGGGGCAAAATCAGCACTCGTGTGATACGGCTCTTCCTGCTCGTCTGATATCGCATGGTATAAATATGAGACAAAAACTCATACGGGGCATTTTTTGTACCAATTATCTTGGATTTTAGGGCATAACTGCATTTATGGAGTTGTTGCCCTGCATTATATTTTATATGAAATGTAAGATGAAGTACAGATCTGGGGGCGGGGCCAGTGCATTAACTGTGTTAAAACATTTTAATTGCATTATTTTTTCATAACTATATATATATATATATATATATATATATATATATGTATGTATGTATGTATGTATGTATAACTAAAGCCTGAGAGAATGATGCGACAGGAAAAGAGTGAGCAAACTCTCTTGATGTCATGCAGCTATAATGACAGTCTCTATTGATCTAATCAAAACATACTCAAGCACTCTCTTAGGAAATCTCCTGTTTGTGTTAATTGCATAAGTGAACAGGGTTGCCCTCAAATGAACTGCACTCACACACACACACACACACACACACACACACTTTCTCAGTGACACAAGTTTCAACAGTAGCTTCAACGTGTGCAGCCTGTTTGTTGATTATAAACTATATGATTAGAAGTGCTGCTCATTACCCACTTCACACTGTGTTATTAAGCTCCTTCATTCATCATAACTGGGATTTATGATCTCCTGCAGAGATTAAATGCACGACTGCAGTTTTTATGCAGCTTGTCTGTTTGCTGTACTCAACACTCCTAGCACTCTTATTCCTTTCCTTTCTCAAACAGGAATGAAGGAATACTGACGAAAAGCTTATTGTTTATGTATGTGTGTGTGTGGGTGGGTGGCATGGCCTTAATCACAATCCTGACCGATCAGCATGATGAAGAAAGAATTCTATTAAAACATACAAAGGTAAACACTGGTAATTAATTTCGTTGGCCTCTTATTAACCCCTTTCTAATCCCTTATCCCACACGCACCCCCCTTCCACACAAACACACTAGCCTCACTGGCTGTGCTGTGGCTTTCAATAGCGTCTGTAATTATGGCGTGTGATGTGTGATAAACTGCTGTAGTGACGTCCATACATGGGTGTCTGACAGTTTGTGACTTTGTAATTATTACTTCTGCAGTATGATTATGTTTATCAGTATCAAAGTAATAATTATGCAAAGTGGACTGTACAAAACACATTTATAGATTATATGCTTCTACTATATGAGTAAATGTTGTTTGATCTCTTTAAATTAATGTGTCTGTCACCAGTTGTTGAGGAATGAGAACAGCAAACCAAGATTCTGACTTCCAAACAGACTTTACTGAGAATACTGGCGTATAACAACACATAACACAAGATAATCACCGACAATGGAGAGACTCGAATAAGGAGTATAAATACACATGGTAAATGAGGGAACTAAACAGGAACAGCTGGACAAGGATTAACTAATCAGAAACCATGGTAACTAATGAGAGCTCATAACTGACATGACAGAAACTGAACTAAACTGAACATAATCGTGACAGTGTCAGATTTAGGAATATTAGTTTGCTGGAATTTTTCAATTTAAAAAACATAACATTATTTAAAATTAATAAAATCTTATTACAGAGTATTTATTTTACCAGATGTATTTTTAAGGATGTCAAACTAAATTAAATGTTTAAATATCTAATATTTAAATTTAGATATTAATTAAATATTTAAGATAATATTTTAACAAACTGCTACAGTACAATCAATAACAGTACAAAATATAATTGTCTTATACTTATTTTTTAATACACATTTATATAATATATATATTTTTCACAGATTTTATACATATCTGCCTTTATATATTTTAGGCAAAAGACACTTCTTAAATGTACAATACAGCATTTCTGGTTTAATATTGATTGACAAAGCTAATATGAGTTTGCTGTGAGAACGAGCTAATTTCAACTAGCAGCAGTTCCTAAACGTGACCAATATTCATGTGTTTCTTGATATATTTTTATCCTCACAACTTGTTTAATTATGATGTTGTTTTATTACATGTTGCTGTTTCCCTCGAGCTTTCATTAGGCAGCATAATTCATTAGCAGTTCACAGCAATAAGAGAATGACTCACAGTTTTTATCCATGCTGACTCGAAGGCATCCACTAGACCACAATGCAGTGCTTCGGGCATAGTCAAACTCATGGGGTCAAGGTTACAGTGACAGTGGGATCCTGGAGGGTGTGATATTCTCCCTTTGCATGTCCATGTTTGTCTGTGTGTGTTTTATATATTTAGTTCTGTCCTCATTTCCAAGTCAGTTTAATTATTTATTTACATTCATCTATATTTTTGGACTGAGGTCAGTTGACAAGGACAAACAGAAAGCGGCAGCGTCTGACCATGAGAATAAACAGTGGTCTGTTTAGGATGCGCACACCTGTGGAAACCCTTCTGAATGGAATCGGGAAGCAAACAGGAAACAGGGAATGTTTTGTTTTGACATGTGCATGCAATTTGTGTGTCTGATGACATGGAACATGCTTGAAGTAAGAAAGTCGGAAGAGTTGCTGTCTTCTGCACTGCACAGAAATGTCCTAAGTTTGTATCTGAATGGCGTTTGGGCTTTGGGGCAATTGATTTTCTCTTGTTTACAGCCTTGGATGGATTTAGGTGATATCCTGTTTGCGCAAGCATCTTATGCTTAAAAGTGAAAAGGTAGGTTTGTGTGTTTGTTTGTGCATGTGTGGGTTCTTTGATCTGAACAGCATGAATAACCTAAATAATGAGGCAAAATAATTCTTATGTGGCCAGAAGCCAACTCTTGACAATCTGCCAGACTCGCTGCTTTGATAATATCTGTGTACAAAATATTTTACCATACAGCTTTTCCATTTAACCCTTTCCACATCTACAGGTACAGACTGAAACACTAAGCCACTCTTTAACATTATGGGCCAGATTTACTAAACAGGGCAAATTATTGTGAGACTGCAATCCCATAAAACCACCAATGGGAGTGGAATGTTCTGTGGCTGATTTACTGACATTGCGCAAATTAAAGAACACTCTCTCATTTACATAATTACCAACACAATTGTTCCGTATTTGCATTTTGCGTATCCAGCTTATGTCACGGTGCACACAGCAGGGAGGAACAAGGACACGCAGACAAGGACGTAAACTCAAATAATAGTCTTTAATGCAGACAAGGCAAGACAGGGCAAGACAAGGCAGACAGGAAACACCGGGAGTAACGAGTTGACCAAGTTTCAAGTTTCAAGTTTCAAGTTTTATTTGTCACATACACGACTATACAGAGATTGTATAACCAGCAGTGAAATGTGAGTTGGGTCCGCTCCATGGACAGTGCAAATATTGAAAAATACAACACAAGGGAAGTATACATAAAATAAAATGAATAAAAAATAAGATATAAAGAATAAAATATAAAATATAAAAGAATGTGCATGACAGTATGCTGTAGAATTAAATATTAAGATAAGCATGACTGTACAGAGAGGAATGTGCAAACAGGTTGAACATGGTTGACATGAAGCAGCCAATCACAAAAAAATGAAAATAAAATAAATATAAAAAATAAGATATGATATGATATCAAGACACATAAAGTGTTGTGTGCAAATGTGCAAATGACACTGTCAGTATGAGGTAGAGAATAATGAGTGTGTGATTAGTGATTATGAAGTAAGTCAGATGATGTTAAGAGGCTGAGTTTGAGTTTAGGAGTCTGATGGCCTTGGGGAAGAAACTCCTCCTAAGTCTCTCAGTTTTTGCCATCAGGCTGCGGAATCGCTTACCAGATGGCAGCAGAGTGAATAGGCAGTTTCCAGAGTGATTTGAGTCCTTGATGATTTTGACAGCTCTGCTTCTGCAGCGTTTGAGGTAGATGTCCTGCAGAGAGGGGAGAGCAGACCCAGAGATACGCTCAGCTAAGCGCACAACTCTCTGCAAGGCCTTGCAATCTTGGCTGGAGCTGTTTCCATACCACACTGAGATGCACTGAGTCAATACACTTTCTATGGTCCCTGCATAGAAAGTTTTCAGGATTGTTGGTGAGACCCTGAATTTCCTCAGCTGTCGCAGATGGTACAGTCTTTGCCTGGCTTTCTTAACCTGTGTTTGAATGTGTGTAGTCCAAGTCAGGTCCTCGGAGATGTTTACACCGAGGTACTTGAAGCTGCTTACTCTCTCCACAGGGGGTCCCGCTGATCACAAGAGGAGCGTAGGGCAGCAGGTGTCTCTTTCTGAAGTCCACAATCAGCTCTTTAGTTTTGCTCACATTCAGAGAGAGACAGTTGTCCTGGCACCATGATGTAAGTCTCTCCACCTCATCCAAGTATGCGGTCTCATCATTGTTGGAAATGAGGCCCAGAACCACAGTATCATCAGCAAATTTGATAATAGATGTGGATCTGTGAGAGGACACGCAGTCATGTGTGTAGAGAGAGTAGAGTAGGGGACTCAGGACACAACCCTGCGGGGCTCCTACGTTCAGGGTGATGGAGTTTGAGGTGTATTGGCCTACCTTCACCACTTGAGGTCTGCCGGTGAGGAAATCTTGAATCCAGTCGCAGAGTGAAGTGTTTAGTCCAAGGCCTGTGAGTTTATTAGTCAGCTTGATGGGGACTATGGTGTTGAAAGCTGAGCTATAGTCTATGAATAGCAGTCTTGCATAGTTCCCATTGCTGCTATCAATGTGTGTGAGGGAGGAGTGGAGAATGTGAGAGATGGCATCATCAGTTGATCTATTGGGGCGATAAGCAAACTGAAGAGGGTCCAAAGTAACAGGGATGGAGGAGCTAATGTGGCTCTTAACAAGTCTCTCAAAAACCTTCATGACTATTGATGTGAGGGCCACTGGACGATAGTCATTCAGGCAGGAGGGTTTATTGTTCTTAGGCACAGGGATGATGATGGATTTTTTAAAGGTGGTGGGAACTACAGAGGTAGCAAGGGACTCGTTGAAGATAGAAGTGAACAAACCAGTAAGCTGATCAGCGCATGATCTCAGAACCCGGCCTGTGATCCCGTCAGGTCCAGCCGCTTTCCTGATGTTCACTCCCTTTAGTGCCCTCCGAACCTCGTCCTCCGACACGGTGATCACATGATTCTCGCTTCTCTGCCTGCTGCTTCCTGACGCGCTGCTCGGCAGAGCCGCGCTGCCGCCGTTGCAATCAAAGCGGCCGTAGAAGGTGTTTAACTCGTCGGCCAGCGACGGATCTGCACTCACCTCCGCGGAGGATTTGTTTCCAAAGGCACAGATGGTCCTTAGTCCCTGCCACATGCGTCGAGAGTCATTGAGCTGAAAATGAGACTCAATTCTCATGTTGTTTGGCGGCACTTACTGCTCGTCTGAGAGCATAACACAATGCTTTGTACACGCTCATATTCCCAGACAAAAGAGCCTCGTTGTATGCGGCAGTGCGTTTGTTAACCGCATCACGGATTGTTCTGTCCACCCACGGTTTCTGATTAGGGAAAGTCCTTACAGTAATCGTTTCTGTAGCTTGTTCGGTAAGTGTATTTACAAAGCTCACTGCTATGTAAAGGATTTTTACCCCTTTTACATTGTTTAATTTAGCTCTTTGGTTTAAGCTTTATTTTAGCTTTAGGGAATCTTACGATTTGATATTGATATGATCAATTGATATTAATCAAAACGTCCAACTTATACCTTATTTAACAATCGTCCAGCGAGTTGTTAGATTTCAGTATATCTGAGAAATTCTGTTTATTCTCGTGGCCACGATATAATAATACAGAATTATTTAAATAACCGTATGACAGTTATGAGCATAGGTAACGTAATCTGAGCCAAGTTTGATTTGAATATTTCACACAGAACACAGAACACTTCTCTATAAATCAAACAAGAGTTTATTTGCTATCTTACTAAAATACATGAACTAAGCTAAATAACATAAAACAAAATACATACACACACAAACATAGGCAATGAATTGTTACAATTGAGAATGATTAAAGATATAGCACTGTTTTGCTATTTCCACACGATTTTACCGTGTCGATCATCAAGAGGAGAACTATTATCCTTACTTTAGAGATAGATGCGACACGATTCAGCAGAATAGTAGTTGTTTGATACTTGCTTTTAAGTTGAAATGATCCGTGTGGCTCGAGGGAACCCCGCGTGTCGTCGTCGCGTGACGTCACTCTGGGGATGTCCTTCTGTTGTTGCTTGGTTGCTCTGGGGTTGTTTGGCGCTCAAAGTTCTTCTCGCGTAGCTTCAGACTTTCGAGGGTTTTTTCAGAGATTTGACTAGATGTTGGTTCAATGTTCAAACTCGGCCTAGATGTTAAGGCTGCGAGCTCTTCTGGAGCAGCTCCAAGTTTCAACGAAGCGCGATTTTCAAGCAGAGCCGAGAGAGAGAGCAGTCTGTGTCAGAGGGTATTAACCAGAGGCCTTCCGTTCAACCCCCAGAGGCTTCCACCAATTAGATTGTCCTTGTAGACGGAGCTCCGCCTACACGGCTCATTTTCCATGCAGTAAATTTATCTGCTTAGTTATTTTGTCACATGAAGAAAATATCCTGGCAGATTTCTATATGTGTTATAATCATACATTATGGGCTAAGGGTAATTTTCATTCACACCAAATTATTGCCACTGAAATGAGCTTTCATTAAAACCCAAACAGCAGATATCTGGCATTCTCCAAAGTACATATCTCAGTTATATATATTACATGGCTAAGGCATAGATTAAACTATCCTAAATTCTAAATAATCACACCACGCATGTGAAATTAAACAATAGTGATCGGGAAAATTAGACATCAAAAGATTCCAACAATATCATAGATTCCAATAACACAGCAAGCTTATAAATGACATAAAATACACATTGATATATTTTGTAAAATATATTGTATATATTGCTTTTGATAACAGCAACAGGTATTATTTGTCTTTTGGTATGAAGTTTATGAGAGTTTGGATGTTCTTTTAGCAAGGTCCAAGAAACAGAAACAAGCTGTGGAATGTGGGAGAAACGGGAGGTCAGGAAAGTCACTGTCCAAGTCATGAGAATGTCACGTTTGTGGAGATCTGGTCTTTCTTAGCTGAACGTCTGTCGTAAAAACGTCTTTTCTCATTGATAAAAATCATTGAATTATTGCGTTAAACGATCAGGGAATCCATAAAGTTTGTCGTTTGGCCATTAGCAGATGTTTCCCTCAAAGCTTTCCTTAAGATGGTAACCCGATAAGCATGGCAGGAAATCGGCCAGCCAGTTGGGTGAGGTGCTCTTCATCTGTCAATTTTATGACTTGCAGATAGAGACGAAAGTTTCTTTAAGCCTAAGGAATTTTGTGGTTGCACTTAGTGTGTGTGTGTGTGTGTTCTTTCCTCCACAAAGGCATTACAGCTACATCCGTGAACTCGCTGACGTCAGATGAGCTCGCCCTGAACATGTCCCAGTCGATGTCATCAAGAGCCGCCTGTAGCATAGCTTCAGAGTGGGAGGACCAACGTGTCACTTCCCTCTTCACCGGGGGTTCCTGTGCGAGCTTTTGTTTATATTCCGGTGTGAGGAAAATGGCGGCGTGGTCCGATTTGCCAAAAGCCGGTAGTGAGCGGGCCTTGTAGGCATTCTTAAACTGAGAGTAGCAGTGATCCAGTGTATTCGGTCCTCTAGTTGGACAGGATACATGCTGGTGAAAGTTCGGCATGACCTGCCTGAGGTTGGCTTTGTTAAAATCCCCCGCTATGATAAAGGCAGCGTCAGGATGTTTGTTAATGTAGCCGCTGATCACGTCGTGAAGTTTAGACAAAGCCAAGCCGGTGTCTGCCTGAGGTGGAATGTAAGCAGCAGTAACGATGACCGCGGAGAACTCGCGGGGTAAATAGAATGGGCGACAAATAATGGATAGATGTTCCAGATGAGGCGAGCAGGATCGCGACAGAGAGGAGATATTCCTGGGGTCACACCATTTCTTGTTAGTCATGAAACACACTCCTCCACCTTTGGATTTACCGGCCTCCGCTGTTCTGTCCATCCGTAAAACAGAGAAGTTGTCAGACGGCGTTACAGCAGTGTCCGGAACCGAGGGCGTGAGCCATGTTTCAGACAAACAGATGATGTTGCAGTCCCTTATGTCCCATTGGAAACTTATCCTGGCTCTAAGATCGTCCATCTTATTCTCCAAGGATTGGACATTAGCGAGCAGAATGCTCGGTAAAGGAGGACTGTGAGCCCTTTTCCTCAATCTGTTTCGAATACCAGCGCTATTTCCACGGTGTTTTCTGTTCCGTCTCCTGTGTCCTTTGTTCTCCGCGTTCCGAAGAATCTCAAGAGGCCACGATGGATTCGGATTCGGTGATAAAGTGTCCTGAACCAGGTTAGTGAAGCGGTTTCCAATGTCCAAGAGTGTACTTTTGTCGTAGGTGATCAGTGCCGACGTTATGTGTGTAAAAAGAGAAATCAAAAGTAAGTAAAAAAGTAAATAAAAGCATAGTCTTAGCAGAGCGACCCGGACGGCGACCGAACATAGCAGCGCCATCTTGGAGTTTTAATTTAGACGAAATCCAGACGAAATCAAACTGAACAGACAGGACTATAAATACACAGGTAAATCATAGATAACGAGACAAACACAGCTGGACACAAATTATCTAATAATCACATCTGACGAGGACAGGAAACAAACCAAATATGGACACAAGAGGCGGGAACACATGACACACACAACAGAACCCTGACATAACTCCCCCCTCCCGGAAGGCGTGACCCACGCCGTAACAGTTCCACCGAGGAGGGAGGGGGGGTGGGTGCTCGCTCTGGAGGCCCCTCAGGACAGACACGGACAGGACCACAGGACGGGGACCTCCAGAGCGGAACAGATAACGGAGGCCATGGCGAAGCTGGGAGCTCTGGAGGCCATGGCGGAGCTGGGAGCTCCGAAGGCCATGGCAGGTGCAAGGAGCTCAGGAGGCCATGGTGGTGCAGGGAGCTCAGGAGGCCATGGCAGGTGGTCTTTCATGGCCGTGGCCTCGTCCCTTGGCCAGGCCACTCCAGCCGGAACCCTTCTACCCCCCCCCAAAAAAAAAATTTCCCTGGGGAAGTTAGGGGGTATCAGGAGCCCTCCGGGGCTAGACAGACAGGACAAGACAGGAACAGGACAGGGACAGGACAGCCCTCCAGGGCTAAACAGACAGGAACAGGACAGCCCACAGGAACAGGAAGCCCTCCTGGGCTAAGCTTGGACGCTGATGCTTCTTCTGGGCATGACATGACAGCAGGGGCCCTCAGCAACCGCTTCCACTTCCACGACAAGGGGGCAGGCGGCTGGAAATGGCCTCCGCGGCCACTACAAGAAGAGCCGCCTGCCCCAGACGCGTCTCCATGGACAAGACCGACAAGATACATTAAAACTGCTCCTGAGGGCAAGACAAGACTTAAAAACCATGACTCTGGGGACATGGCACGGCACTCCTGGCCGTGATGTGGACTGGATCCACGGGGCTAGGGTTAGCGGCGACCGGCAGGCATGAGTCAGCGGCGATCCGGCGGGCATTGAGTCAGAGGCGGGCCAGTGGGCTTGGGGGAGCGGCAACCCGGGAACTAGAGAACCAGCCGGCGGGCTTGGGATAGCCACAGCCGGTGGCGAATATCTCCCGCGATCGGCGGGCATGCTGGCCGCGAGAGACAAAACACTGGAACAAATAGAAACTAGAAAAAACGAACAAAACAAAACGAGGTGAAGGGGCACCGCTTACGGTTAGGTCTGGTCTTCTGTCACGGTGTACACAGCAGGGAGGAACAAGGACACGCAGACGAGGACGTACACTCAAATAATAGTCTTAAAGGCAGACAAGGCAAGACAAGGCAAGACAGGGCAAGACAGGAAACACCGGGAGTAACGAGTTGACCAGACGAAATCAAACTGAACAGACAGGACTATAAATACACAGGTAAATCAAAGATAACGAGTTAAACACAGCTGGACACGAATTATCTAATAATCACATCTGACGAGGACAGGAAACAAACCAAATATGGACACAAGTAAGTATGTAATGGTACTGTCTATATGTTAATTGTTCTGCACTGTATGGAGCACACTCAAGAATTTCACTCATCAAGGCACATGTGCTGTGATGATGTGACAATAAAAGTGATTTGATTTGATTTGACAATCTACCAAGAGCAATTCAAATTAGCATAGGGTAATCAGGTGAGAGTAGTCTAACACAGGCGCAAAATGGGTTAAGACATGCTTTTTTGAGGGGCTTTAAATAATTGTGCAAATATGAGTAAACTGACTACCGCAAACTTTAGTACATCATATTGCATGATTTATTTAAATACTATCCTCCCATAAATTTTGTGAGGGAAAACTCCTGTAAATGCACGTGCAGTAAGGTTAACCACAAAAATACCATGTGTCCATGCCTTGCCAGTATTTTTTTAATGCCAAAAGAGGGCAAATCTGTTATCAAATCTGGCCCTGTGATGGCAAATAATTCCAATAAAAATTGGAAACTGATGTAGTATTTAATTTATTTAATTTAATTCTAATTTATTTATTACTATAACAATGCACTTTATTGTAATATAATATACATTTTGTATTATATTTATCAAGTATATTATGTAATTTATGTAATGTATCAAATATAATATAAATAAGCAAACCTTTTTTTGTTTAAAGGTTCAAAAATATATTTACTTATGACTTTTATTTCATTTGTCAGGGTTTTAAGTTATTATGATGAGTGCTTACATGCTTCTGTTCTATCCAGCTTAGGTTTTATTCATTACCTCAAGGATATTTGCTTGTCACAATTAACACTGCACAATTACTGAAAGCAGATGGTAAACCAAATACTGTTCAATAATGATGTTTGTTTACATTTTCTATTAATCATAGCAGCAGTTATTCATAAAATGATGAAAAATAATGGGGAAGAGCATTATAACTGGGCACATATCCAGATATGCAGAGTAGTTGAACACACTGTTGGCATTTCAAACAGTCAGATGCCTGAAACACAGTGGTGGAGGGATGCTGTTGTATGTCCTTCGCAACCTACAGTACCACAGAACTGGCCAAGATGCAAATGGAGTTCAGCATTAATTTGTGGACTTGTTTGCATCGTCGCCTGATTTGTAACAACGTAGTGCATGCAAATAAACTGCACTCTCAGTGGGCACGTAAATTTCCCCTGTGAATCCAGTCCACTTCTGTAATGTGGCTGCTATTTTCATGTATGTTTAATACATTTAAATTCATTTAATTTAATTATTAATATTTATGAATACCTCTGAGAGTTATGTTTTAATTGATTAACTTACTTTAGTGAGAAAAGTGCTTTAGGCAAGACATAAATATATAATCGGATATACTCTTGTATGTGTGAATACATCTCTTTTGGTATGTCAGAGGGAGATTCTGAGCATTTAAGCAAGTTAGAGAACCTTTAAGTACTCTTTAGTTTTATGAACGTGAGTGTCATGCTTTTATTGTCTGTGTCTGTGTTGATTGGATCTCTTCTTGTGGATGTGTGTGCGTGTGTGCATGTGTGTGTATGTGTGTGTGTGTTTGTGTCTTTGCGCACATTTCTTCCCTCTGATGAGCTATTCAGTTACCCACAATACACTCATCAGGCTCACAAAGATAAACCCAAACACAGTCATTACAAGCAAATGTGTGTGATTGAGTGTGTGCGCACAGACCAGCTGCTTTTGGTCTGTTTTTAAGTTTTTTAAGACACAGCAGGAGGGGTCCAACTTTCCTGTGCTCACACTGCCTTAGGCAAAATCACTCCATCTCCGGAAAAACAGCAAAATCCACTCCCAGCCGTGGCTTTCAGTCTGAGACACATAAACATGCACCAATATATTAGTTCACGGTAGCAGCGGTGGGTATTCAACCTGAAACAGCATAAAAAAGCATTTTTGGTGAAACTACCCATAATGCATCAGTGCCTCAGCATTTCAGTCATCTGATAAGTCTCTGTGCTGTTTTCATATGCACCACTTTCTCATTAAGATAAATAACCTGGCAAGAAAAAACTCAGCCACCATCCAGACTTTCGGGTTTAGAAGAATTCTTTCCCTCACACATCTGGCCTTATTTGTGACACACGAGCAGAATGAATCCATTCTGTGTAAATTATCCCATTGAATTGAACACAACAATTTACATAAGACTGTTTTTACAATGGGTTTACACACATTCATTCTACTTTTGTTACAAGAATAAGGCCTGTTTCGCATCGCACTCACAAGCATTACGTAAGCAAAGCTTTGTAACTGAAGCAGCAGGCTTACGTTATGCTATCATACTAATAGCATTTCTGCTTTAAAGAAATAAACCAATTTAATAACAACAGTCAGAAATTATAAAATGGCTAATAGGAGTTGCCTATTGAGAATGACCATAATCATCATGTAATCTGATTTACACAAGGCGGGTGATCACAGGGTGATCACATTTACATCCAAATTGTAATTATATGCAACCAAATCCAAATGACAAAGTGTAGTTTTATGCTTAGCAGACTGATTAAATCATCAGAATTCAGTCAGATTTACTGAATAGAATATGCAGTGTTTGTGCATTGTGCATTTTGTGCATCTTATTTTTAAGGATATTGGTACATCATCTGACATTGGTACATCATTCTTTTTATTTGTTTATTTATTAGTACCAATATTGTGTGTGTACATGTATATGTATATGCATATGTGCATATTGGTACCCAATATTGGTACCAATAAATTAATAAAAATAAATAAAATATGTATGTATCATCTTATATTTAATGGTTTATACTCATTTTCCTATTTTTATATTTAGATACTTGGATATATTTTTTTCTCTATTTTTAATATATTTAGGTCTTATTATTATTTAGCTAAAAACAATAATACACTAAAAACACTACTACAATAAAATACCCTGGGTTTAACTTAACTTAATTTGAGGATTTAACTCTTGCAAGTGAAGAAATTAATTGTAATGGTAACACTTTAGAATAGGGAACACTTATTCACTATTAACTACTATTAATAGTTAGTAAGGTAGTTGTTAAGTTTAGGTATTGGGTAGGATTATGGATATAGAATAAGGTCATGTAGAATAAGGCATTAATATGTGCTTAATTAGTACTAATAATTGGCTAATATTCTAGTAATATGCATGCTAATAAGAGACCCTAATAAAGTGTTACCATTGTAATTAATAATTACACTATAATTACAATGAAATATTTATAAAATTATTGATATGACTATTTATTACTAATTATTAATATTAATATTACAATATGCTATTTAAATTAAATGTCCTTAAAGTGGCATAAAAGGTTGTGCTGGTAAAAATGTTTATAGTGCATTTTCAGTTCAGTACGTGATATATGGCAAAAAATTGTCTCAGCACTAAAACTCTACTTGCACCTACGCTTCTGCTTTCTCACTTGTGCAGTGTTAATAATACGGTTGAAATAAATACATGCTGCTTTCATGAGAACCCATGGTTTGTGCAGGTGTGTGTGTATATATATGTATGTATATATATATATATATATATATATATAGTATTTTATATTGTATTTTATATTGCAGTATTATTTTGTATTGTGCCCCAACTTAGTGTATTTGTTCCAGTTACATTAAATTGTTCTTTAAAGTGCATTAGAACTTTATTACAAGTTAATCACTTTTTTTTAGGGAAATTTATGAGTGTTTTTATCTCATCCATCATTGATCCCTATACAAATGAGGGGGAAGATTTCTGTTCGCACATCACTCTAAAGTATTGCACTTATAATCATTCTGGTGTGACTCTCTGCCCCCTCACATCCATTAGTAATGCCTGAGCATCCTGACTGATGAGGAGCTCTGTTCGTCAGGCCTGGGAATACTCCATCACGCAGGGTGGGTGGCTGCCATTACCATAGATTACACGCTCCCGTTCCCCTTAAGATTACCTATGTGTGTGTGTATGCATATGTGGAGGTGTTTGTATTCAGAGCTGTGGGTTTGTTTACTCATCAGCCCTCTGTGTGGATTCCATGCTGATGTTCTCTGCGAGGGAGATTGTGTCAATAATGCGGCTGCTCTCTGCACCGAAAACGTGGCATTTTCCAAAACGGCTCATCTGACAAAACCGCTCTGACTCATCAGGGCAGGTGTCAGTAATATGATATAATTTGTACTGTAAAGTCACATCATGATGTGACTACCCGTCACCCGCCTCCCACGTTCATCTGTGGCCACATAATAACCAGGAAGACGGCAAAACCACCTGCTCTGACACATTCAGGCCTTCTGTATGACAAAATATTTGCAAAGAATGATTATATGTTGTGTCACATTATAAGCAGTTTATGGCAATCATTGATTCAAATCAGCATGAGATAAGAAACCGGGGCAATGCTAATTTGATATCATCGACACCGTTGTCACCGTCACATATCGAGGCTGTAATTTAAATGATTTGTCCAGTATTGCTGTCAGATAACTTCTTCGCAGTAGTGTTTGTCGCAGTTTCTACTGCAGGGTACTCCATATGCCTGTCAAGCTGCGAATTAATTTAAAATTCTGCTGAGTGTGTGTGTGTGTGTTGTTTGGATGTGTATGCACTGTTAAAATACTGAGGTTTCTAAAACATGTCTGGTTGCATTTAACATTTCTATTTGGCCTCATAAAAGTTCTGCAAATTAATTAATTTCAGTTTATGGCCTCAATTATGTGGCCTCAATTATCAATACATATTTGTTTTTCTGCATATTTGAAAAAGATTTGGTGGTTGAAAAGCATTGTAATGTTTAAATTTATTAGGGATGAACCAATATTAAAATTCTGTCCAATAATGATAAGATGATAAGTATTTACAGAATTATGTTAACCTTGTAAGGCCTGAGATAGGAAACAATGATCAGAAAAAACTTTAGACAATATATAATTGGTCAGAAAATTATTTAACTATCTTATTAAATTATTAGTGTTTTCTGAGATAAACTCTAAGTTATTTAAAATGGAGATATATTTTAAATGAGGAACTTGCTGTTTGCTGTTCATTTTGCTTTGCTGAGTGAATATGCAATGTTCATTTCCTCTTGGCACATGCTCATTAGGTTCAGAATCTCCACTGTTGCTCAGCGAATATAGATTTGTGTGCGGAATTTAAGAGGTTGACTCAGCAGAATAATTATAATGATTTATTTGAATATAACCATTTATAAATAAGTGCCAAAATGAGTGATAAAAGCCATTTCCTATATTTATACTTTATTTTAACCAACATGTCTGCCTTATTTTTCTAAACATTAAATTTTTACAATGTGACTTGGCATGAATGTGTCTTCCCAGCATTCACTAATCCTTTATTCCTCCACCGTGCACTCATTTCCTCCAAGGGCAGCCAGTAGATTCTAATTTGGTTTGTATTCATTGGTCTTGTTTTAAAAATGTAAGAGCTGCCATAGTCATTTTGAAAGAGGAAAATGAAGGTGACAGTGTCAAGACACCAATTTAAAGTGAACAGCCGAACAAATAACGCGACGATGCAGCAAAGTCGCATGGCCTGAGGCTCCTCTTACAAATGCTTTGCTTACAGTTGATCACATTCTTTATTAGACTCATTGTCTGTGTAGAGGACATTATATTTACAGCTGATTCTCTATAGTAGGTTGTTGTAATCAGTCGTACACCTGTGCTATATGCTTCTTTTAATACCCTCTTGGTATGAGCATTCATTCAAGGATGAACTGATTTAGTTATTTCTTATTTTAATCAGAGAGATACAGAATCCTCAGATGCGGTCTCGTAAAATGTCTGTCAATCGGGTGAGTTTATGAAGGGGAAACATTTCAGGCACGAAAGCACTGGTGAGGCAGTTTATGACGCTGACTAGCATAAAAGCACTGATGATGGAATAGAATCACTAATCATCACGGTTATGTGTGAGGGATGGTTGTGTGTGGATATGTGTGTATGTGAATTTAGCTTTGGCTATTTAAGCGTGAGATTTGTAATTCATGTTGTTAGTGGGTGGTAAAGAGATCTTATGCTGTTTAAAATAAATGTTCCAGTCATCTCCAACCCCATATGGGACGCAGATATGGTCACGGGAGAATACTATGCACTATGCATCTATGTATAATATATATTTTGCATCCATTTTCTGGAGATGGAACAACAGTGTAATATTTACATTTACTGTATGTATTTGGCAGACACTTTTATCCAAAACAACTTGCGTTCAAGGCACAGAAGATGCATTGACTGAGTGCCTGAAAACTGCAGTTACAGTTTGCTAGCACTTGTATTAAGCAAGAGTCAGCACTCTTGTTTGAATTAAAACCAAACACCAATTCAAGTTAGATATAACGGCCAAGATGAGATTCACACTTTGACAAGCTGGTGCGAAACATGTAAGTGTAGCCTGTTGGATTGCAAAGGTAATGGAGATGAAATGGTGTTCAAATGATTTGTTTTGTTACAAAGTAAATATTAGCATCCCGAGTTCGAATCCCAGCTGGAGGACCTTTCCCGATCCCACCCCTTCTCTGTCCCACTTCGCTTCCTGTCATCTCTGTACTGTTCTGTCATAATAAAAAGGCAAAAAACTCTAAAAATAAATCTTAGTAAAATGGATCGTAGTTTTCCATCTGTGAGATCCTAAAGTGTGTAGTTTAATTGTGTGATGTTGTGTATCCTAAAAAATGGTTTGCGTAACCAAAGAGTTTGTATACTACAGAACCTTCTGAAGATCAACAAAGACCTTTTATCTTGCTATTTAGAAACCAACTACAGTATGTATTGTTTTTGTACACCTACAATGTCAATCAAGAACTTTTGGTAACACTTTATTTTAGGGTCTCTTAACTAGTTGCTTATTAGCATGCACATTACTAGAATATTAGCCATTTATTAGTAGTAATTAAGCACATGTTAATGCCTTATTCTACATGACCTTATTCTATATCCCTAATACTACCCAATACCTAAACTTAACAACTACTTTACTAACTATTAATAAGCAGCAAATTAGGAATTTATTGAGGGAAAAGTCGTAGTTAATAGTGAATAAGTGTTCCCTATTTAAAGTGTTACTGAACCTTTAATTATGATGTGAGTGTAAGATGCTCCTCAGCCGACCACATAAATAAAGAAGTTTGTACACGTTTTCTTTTTGTGTGTGTGTGTGTATATACTTGTGTAAATGCCAGTTCAGTACATGCTTGTCAGTCTATATCAGTATGTATTTGTTGTTAGTGTGGGAGGATGATTTTAGTGCCCGGCATCATGCCAACTCTTGATGTTCTTTCACTGTCTCTCTCTCACACACTCTCCTTATCTATATATCTGTCTCTGTCTCTCTCTCTCTCTTTAATACATTTGTGATGTTTCCTTGGAGCTCAGAGGAGGAATTGACACCTTTGATGCATTAGCAGGCAGAGCGCTCTGAAGCCCCAGATGAATCTCTAAAAGCTTGAGGACGAGTCTGCGGTGTACGAGAGCATTATCGGTACACAGGAGGCCCTGCTCTGCATCATGCCTCATTCACAACTCTCTGACCTCACTAAACCTGCCGTTTCACCAGCCTCAGCATTGCTGTTTCTTTCTCTAATTCTCTGCATCAGACCAACAGCTGGTCTCAGCCCCACCGTTTCCAAACGGTTTCCAAACGTTCACTTATAGGGGAACGAATGACTGGAAATGACACTAACCAGACGAAAATGTAACTCTCTAGTGAGTGCATAGTGCTAAAAAAGTGTGTGCGTGTTCACACAGCTATGTGTGAGTGCAATTCTTTGTGGTTTTAATAGGTGTGTGAGGTTACGAGGGAGGAAACCTCAACAGACTGGAACGATTGAAAATTTCATGGCCACAAAAAGATGAGAAATGCAATCTATACAGGCAGTGGCCCCTGTCAGCCTTGCATATATTTATTTAATTAGTTTATTATTTTATTTTTTTCACTTGTAGAGACTGTGGAGAGACAGAACATACTGTAAGCACAATGTAAGAAACATTAATTAATTTTTTTAAGTAAATGAATGCTTTTATTCAGCAATGACACATTAAATTGAACAAAATTGACAGTAGCAATTTTTACATTGTTACAAAAATATATGTAATATCAATGCTTGTTCTCTCATTCATCAAATAATCCTGGAAAAAAACATATAGGCCTATTACAGCTTTCACCAAAATATTGAACAACACTATTTTCAACTGTTCAGTAATTTTTAACATTGATAATAATAAGAAATGTTTATTGAGCACCAAATCAGCACATTAGAATGATTTCTCAAGGATCATGTGATACTGAAGACTGAAGTAATGACTACTGAGGAGCTTTGCCATCACAGGAATAAATTATGTTTTAGAATATATTAAAATTAAAAACAGTTATTTTAATATGTAATCTTATTATTATTTTTTATTTTTTTACTTTTTCCAAAATCTTTAAAAACATTTGAAAATCTTACCAACCTTAAAGTTTTGAATGGTATTATAAGTTTCCCAGATGAGCTGTCAAATATATAACATTGCCATGGGCGGCGGTCTTTATTTAGAAATATTTGACTGCTAAACGCTACGATTGATCTCTATATTACCTGTTCTTTTTTATTAGTTTAAACGTTTCTCCTCAGCTGTCAATGCAGAGTGAGCTGAGAGAGTGATTCAGGAGGGAAAGGTCATTAAGGTTTGATGTGCTGAAAGCAACTCAAGCTTTAGTGCTTTGCTTCAGGGCTCTACGGTATTGTCCTTCAAGAGGATATCACACTCGAAGCAGCTACCAATTCATGTCATTAGAAGAAACTCTGAAAGGTTTCATTTCAAGTAGATGAAGTTTTCCATTTGAAAGAGATTGTCAGTCAAGTTCATTATGCTTTTTGAAACTTAGCAATGGAGTTGACATGATACCAAAATATCAGTGTCCTAGTCGATGCAATACCAGTGAAATTCCACAGTTACTGATATGATACAAAAACCAAGGTTAACACTTTCCTTTATCTAAGGTTAAGTATTATTACAAATATTAATAACATAAATAAGAACAATGGCATGTAGTATTAAAATATTTCTCATGATTCTCTTCGTGATTTCAAGTAAGCAAGAACTGACATTTTTATTTTTTTTATTATGTTTTTAATTCAACATAATAGACATTGACAGCTTTCTTAATGTATTAGTTTTATGGGCAAATTTCAAAATTGCACCATTTCCCATACCACATTTGTTAGTATTTATGCTTTTTTTCAATAATTATTACTATTTATTAGGGGTGTAACATTGCACGCATTCGTATCAAAAATGTTCAGTACGGGTCTTTCAGTTCGGTACGCAAGTGTACTGAACAAATACAGCATTGGTTTAACCACTGCACCAGTGAAACTTTATTGGAAACTTCCACTTTTATATATTGTTACTTTTGATAAGAAACAAAGTCCCATCTTTCAAATGATATCCATTTTTTTCAGGAAATTCAAACAATAAATGTCATTTTGTCACATAGTATTTAATTTACCTCAGGCAAGTCATCAGTGTCCACAGCTCGTTAGTTCACTAGAGAAATGAAGTCTAGAGAATAGCATTTTGCGAAATATTAAACTATATACTCATTATATTTGACTTTACCTGCTATAACATCACTATAGTGATGTCTTAATTAGGCTATTTAATTTATGTTTAAATAAATCTGTTGTGAAACAAGTTATGACAGCCATTGTGTAAATGAATATATTTCAACAACAATATAAATTTTATCATTTAAAAGTTAATTTAAAAACTGAATTATGTGCAATTTACATGTTTGCATAATTTTTTTTTTAAGTTGAGTGTTGATTATTATATTTAAAAATAAATAGTAATTAATGTACCGAATGTATGTACCGAACCCTCATGTTTGTGAACCTTTACACCCTACTATTTATATATTGTATAACTATTCGCTCTTCTGCTAATTGCCTTGCAGTTGCAAGTTTAATCTAATCTAATCTAATCTAATGTAATCACATTTGATTTTCTTGTCTCGACTGGTTACATTACCATGAGACATAACCATGTTCACATTAATGTCTTGGCAACAACAACCAAGAAATTGTCCATTTGATTGCTCACAGACAGCCGCTCATCAGTCAAACCGAATTGAACACTTGTTTGACAAAATGACTGGTTTCGTTACTTTTCTTTATATTAGTATTGACTTGGTGGCAAAGTATTTTTGCCATCCCTACTTTGCAGTATCGTATTGGGCAAGAAAAGAGGCGAGTCAATGTTCAGTGAGGAAGATTGAAGACATGTCAGTGGAAATCCAGTAAGACAGGGCTGCTGTTTTATATCAGCACCGACAAATACCCTTGATGACAGTACCTTGGCATGGCCATAAAAATGGGGGTCGAGAGTGAAGCAGAGATAAATAACAGGAAGCTAAGGAACTGAGCATGTGCATTGTGCTCGTCTTCAATATTTGTTTATATCAGAACCAGAACCGGGGAGACACTATGGCAGAAAAGATGACAGCAGACGGATAGGTTTTGGACAGCAAGGCTTTTAGTGCTATATTGTATTTCGACATCATGCCAATCAATTCACGGGTGCCTACGTGAGAGATGTGTCCGTGGACCAGCGGTGTGCCGTTTGTCTCTGATTAGAGGCTTCGGCTGTCACTCGATTGGTCAGAATGGCTTTCCTGACAGGCTGAGGAAGACAAACACTGCCATGAATCTGACGCGTTTGTCAGTCATGTGAGAAATTGGCATCGGAGCAGCAAGATAAAACATTCATCCTTCCATCCCTTTTCTCTGAAGCTCATACCTTTATTCTGCACATACATCCACCCACTCGGGTTTTTTCTCTTCTGCACATCACTAATGTAGCACTGGTTTTTAAGGCATAAAGTGAAAATAGCAATGCATTCAATAGATCCTGTGGAACTCAACAGGAGATGTTAAATGTTATCAGCCTCAGTCACCATTGAGTATTTGTCTATACAATGAAAGTGAATGGTGACCAAGAATGTCATTCTGCCAGACGTCTCCTTTGTGACCCACAGAAGGAAGAAAGACTGGTTTGAAATGACATGAAGGTGAACCATTCCTTTTAAATGTTCTACAGGCATGTCTGAAAGTCAAAATATACTCTACATATCAAGACCAGCATTTAGGCCTATTTGTAGATAAAATGACGCAATTCAGATTATGCCCACAATTATTGCTTCTCAGGGGGGTGTTTACACGACACCTTTTTTAACTAAAAACATTTTATGTGTTTTAGCCATTCATTTACATGACAACGATATTTTGGGTCTCTAAAAACTCAAACTTTTGAAAAAGGGTTTCAAAATGGTCTTCATGTAAACCCCAAAACCCAAATTTATGAAAACGATGACAATATGCACATACTTATTACGGGTTAGTCTATAGGAAGGCGTATATGCATAGGCACATAGTGTTTCTTTACAAAATGACATTGCCAACTACTGGCCTGGCATGCATAATACTGCATTTTCAGACGTGTTGACAGATCTGTGCGAAGGGGATCGTTTGACAAAGTTGTCGTCTGTAGGCGAAACATTTAAAAAATGCAAAAGGAAAAACATTTCCGTTTTTAGTACAATCTTTGTCATGTAAACGTACCCTCAGGGTGTTTTTGCAATCACACAGGCAATTAAAGACATATTTTATATAATCATATACACACATTAGTTATCCTTAAGCCCAGGAGATCATTTACTGCCATCTAGAGCTGTGAAGGCTTCCTCATTTAATTGATCTTTTTTTACTCTCTTACCCACATCAGATTCACGTCATCTTCACTCTGCTTTCTGGTCTGCTCAAATCCTCACTCTTAGAGGTGATGATTACACCTCCACGTTTATTAAATACCACAAAAGCAATTACTTGTAGAGAAAACATATAAGTAGAGATTGATTGGATGAATGGAGTTTATGCAAGGTTGTAAACTTGATTATTACTCCTCCGCAGTTGCCTTAACTAGAATCTGTTAAATCACTCTCGTAAATGTTAAAATTCATTGGTTTCTTGTAACTTTTGCTCGTGTAGAGTTTGCCCAACATTAGTTGTTAATTGTTGGAAAAGTTTTCACTTGATGAAATGATAATTACTTAAATATCTGTCTGTTCATACTGACATATGAAGAGTTTATTTGCAAAAGCAGATAACTCCGTTTTTTTAATTTTCAAAAATCATGTTTTTTTATTGTTATCATGTTTTTATTGTTAGCTGTATTTTTTTGTTATTTTTAACCTAATCAAAATAACCCAACAGCAGTTTGATTGAGATTAATTGGAATGCTCAATGAAAAAACATGATTTTTGAAAATGGTTAAAAACAGAGTTATCTGTTTTTGCAAATGAACTCTTCATATTGAGGTGCTCAATAGTGAGCAGTTGGAGGCAGATGGTAGTGAACCTGATGTAAATGTGAGGTGTTGCTCCAGCAAATCAGATCTGTCGGTCCCAGCTTGGAGTGTTATTCTGTGTGATTTTCAGATGTCAGCACCATGGCCTCTGTTTGAGCGAGAGACACTGATATGAATTACCCCTGATGAGCTGTCTTTGCCGTTTGGAGGCAAACTCTGATCATGATTATCTGTTTGGTAACAGATGTTCGGACATCGTGCCCATTAGAACACAGAGGTGTAGGTATCAGCTTTCAGCAGCTGTGAGCAGCTGTTTAGAATTTTTTTTTTTTGCCTGTACAAGTTTAAATGTTGATTAAAATTGTAAATTTGGAAAGGCTGCTTTCTGAGTGAAGAGATAAAAACAAGACCAGAGCGAAAGTAAATGCTCGATTCTCAAGTGGTTGGTTATGATAAATGCAAATAATAAAAGAGCTGTGTGATCTTAAAGTAAATGCTCGATTGAAGGAGAAAACGCTTAGTGTTAATCATGTTAATAACTTTTCATGGGTCTGTGCAGTTCATAGTTATATTAATAAATGTTATGATATTTTTGTTTGCTTTTGTAATGCAGTTTGTGTAAATAATAAAATGTTTAATTTTAATTTTTGTTTCGCTGTATAATAAAACTGTGTGTAATATTATCTTACATTTTATACAATAAGCAATTTGTATTTAGTTTAATTTTAAGATATGGTTTGCTTTTGCAAAAAGAAGGTTTACTTTTGGGTTTTGCTTTTGTGCAACAAGCAATTAAATGGTAATATTGTTAAATTAAATGTTTAATTTTTTGTCAGTTTTGTGTTGGGTTGCTACTTTTAAATGCCTTTGTGGAGAGGAAGGACACACACTAAGCAACCAAAACGCTTAGAAACTTTGTCTCTATTAATCATAAAATGTGAAGAGCACCTCACCCAACTGGCTGGCCGATTTCCTGCCACTTTTCTTAAGGAAATGGGAAACATCTGTGGCCCAGCGACAAACAGTTCATCGTTTAGCAATAATTATATTCAACAAGAAAAACGTTTTTACGACAATGTTCGATAAGAAAGACCAGTCCACAAATATTTAAGAACATTTTTGTTTCTCTCACATTCCAAACTGAAACACCCCTCAATTTCTCTTTTGAACAAAGAACATCCAAACTCTCATACTATACCAAAAGCAAATAATACCTGTTGCTGTTTCAAAAGCAATATATATAATATATTTACAATATATATGTACATTTTATGAAAGGTAAGCTTGCTGTGTTATTTAAAATTTAAATGTTTAATTTTCACCTTTAATTTTAACATGATGTGGTTTTTAACTTTAATTTGAATTTTTGTTTAGCAGGAAAACTATTAATGTGTAGGAAATATGCTTTTGTATAACGGCCAATAAAACAGTTGGTTTGTTAACTTTTATTATAATAATGGTACAACGCATGTGGTAATATTTTCCTTATAAAGCAACTGCGAGAGGATTTGGAAAAAGCCGTGTAGGCGGGGCTCCGCCCTTCAAGAACTATTTCATTGGAAGAGCATCGAGCGGGAGGGACCATCTCCGGTTTTATACAGCTCTCTGAGGCTCTCTGCTCTCTGCTAAGCATTTTCAATTTCCAGAAGAGTGCACATGGTAATAATGTTTAATTTTAAGAGCTATGGTTTGCTTTTGTACAAAAAGCAATTTAGGTTTACTTTTGGGTTTTGCTTTTGTGCAACAAGCAAATAAATGGTAATATTGTTAAATTAAATGTTTATTTTTTTAGTACAAAGAGTTTTGTGTTGGGTTGCTACTTTATGTCTGATGTAAAATATGGGCCTTGAAGCAAAACCAGTTAACTAGGCTAGTTAGTAGTTGATCTCATTTGCATATAAGGACACCTCCTCTCATTTCTTGTATTATTCATGCTGTTGGTCGCTGTAAATAACATGTTAAATTACAGACCTACTGAACCTTATCCTGATAATAGATCTACTTTTCTTCCCCTCTTGTCTTGTCTTGTCTTGTAACACTGGCACAGATAAGCAGTCTGATCAGCTGTAAATGAAGCTTTTATTCTGCATAGTCTGCAGAGATCTAGATGTGCGCACACTCAAGCGTGAACATGCTCCAATAAATTGCCAATCAACACTGATCCTCACATGTGCAGACACCTGTAGAAAGTTACTCTGCCCCTAGCTGCAGGGAATAACAGAGAATTACACCATGTCCCATTACTGACCTCTGACTCCTAAGCCTACTGATGAGGCCAGAGAAAAGAAGGAGAGAGGAGTATTCAAAGCTAAATCAGGGGCAATAAAAGTTGAGGGGAAAAAGGAGTGAAATCAGGGGAAAGGGTTGTCAGAGGTGCCGAAATGGAGAACATTACTACTCATTTGCAGGGAGAGATGGGAAAAAGGGGCACTATAGTTGTCAGCACTAGACAGGCTTCACAGAAGCACTGTGCTCACATGTGTACTCTCCTTTAATGTGTCTCCCCGTGCAATCACACACACACACACGCTAACATATATCACACAAAGAGTGTGTAGATGAAATGAAAGGCAAATGATGGCTTTCACAGCTCTGTCAGATGGAGGAGAGAGAAGAGGTGATTTCCTCAGATACACTCTCCCTTTTCCACTCTATTGCTATTATTTTCAGATTCATACAATCTTTCTCGCTGTTTGTAAACTTAGTTGAATAGTATTCATCTGATTTTAGAAATGGTGTCAAAAGTGTGATCCTATGTTGCTTGCTTGTAGTTCACCTCATTAATCTCATTTGAGTTTAAAAAAAAGTATTTTATAATTATGTGTATATATGTGCTTTTATTTTTATATACTTTCTAAAATATGTGTGTTCCGTTTACTAATTCTTTGCCGACATGACTAAAGCTTGTTGAATCTGAATCTGTGACAAGATGAGGCCAAAAGGAGAGTGGAACAGCTCCCCAGTGGTCTTTGGCATGTACACATACAACTTCTCTCAAAGCCTTAAATATTTAGGCACACACACTGAGAATACATGCCACAGCCTTTACATTTACTTTCACTTTCACACAGATGGATGAGTCTGTGGAAGCAAAGTGGCAACTGAATGACACAACACAGAATGAAGTGGAACAGATTAAACTATCTGTGCTCCTCCTCCACTCCTAGCTTTCATTTTCTCTTTCTCTTCGCCCCATCCTTCTTTTATTTCACCTCTGTTTGTGCTGGAGCTTTACTGTGCATATGTAGATTGTGCAATTTCTCCACTTTCTGATTAAAGATCAGAATTTGGTATAAATACAACAGTTGTGGTATTTTCTGTGTTTTTTTCTAACTAGCAACTTGCTATCCAGTTTAACAAGAATTTAGATGTGCATTTCAGTCACTAGGTTCCATTCACATAAACTATTAATGGTTCTTTATCAGCATCAGTAGTTCTCTGAGGAACCTTTAAAGGGGTCAGATGATGCGATATCATGTTTTCCTTTGTCTTTGGAGTGTTACAAGCTGTTTGTGCATACATAAGATATGTAAAGTTGCAAAGATTAAAGTCTCAAACCCAAAGAGATATTATTTATAAAAGTTAAGACTCTGCTACGCCTTCCTAAAACGGCTCATTCAAACACGCCCCCACATGTCTACGTCACGGTGTGGGAAGATTTGCATAATACCGCCCAAACGTATAAGCAATGAAAGAAGGTGTAACTTTTATTCTCGCTGTAGTATTGTTGTTGCCGCTGCCATGTCGTGGAGACGCTGTGTGTTTCGTTGTGAAAGAGAAAGTACTTTGTTTGGCCTTCCAAATGAGTACACAACTAGAAATCAGTGGTTAAGTTATATTTACAACACTGTTCCAGAACAGTACAATGCAAATATTCGAGTGTGTGCAGCGCATTTTACGGAGGACTGTTTCCTGAACCTGGGAGAGAGTAGCCTACAATGTGAACACTATGAATGACTGTGATGTGAACACTATAAAGTGGGGCAATTCCAACGTCGCAAGGACAGTCTGGTGCTTCTGACTCGCAGTCTGTAAGTTGTTGAGCAGTGTAGAGTAGCGCTTGTTTGGCGTTTCTACGATCACAAATGCAGACATGGTGTTATGTTTACGCGGCGCAGCGCAAAGCGTAAAAAGACCGTATGAGCCATTATAATCAGTAATTATGTCCTCACTGAATGCAACAAATACCTCGTTTATAGTGGGTTTTATCATTTTGGTCTCGTCGTGCCGGGACGCGGCATCACAACATGGTAAGGGGCGTATCATTTCCGTCACACGCTTGAAGTATTCGGCCAATCACAACGCACTGGATAGCTGGCCAATCAGAGCACACCTCGCTTCTCAGAACGATGAGCTTTGTAAAAATCGGCGCGTTTCAGAAAGGCGGAGCATAGAGGAGCAAAAATTATTTACAGTATGTGGAAAATAATGTGTTTTTTGAACCTCGAACCAAGTAAACACATTGCATTACACCAAATACACAAAGTAATGTTCTTTTTAGCAGCATCATATGATCCCATTAACATCCATGGAATCTTTCCAAGGTTATTTAAAGTGGAAGAAGGTTAGATCTTTAGATCGTTAAAATTAATAACTAAGAAAAAAAGGTTCCTTTAAGAAGTGTTCTATGAAAGTTCTTTGGGGAACCAAAAATGGTTCTTCTATGTCCTCACTGTAAAATCCCCCTTTTGGCACCTATATTTTTAAGAGTGTATCTTCATGCAGATTTTGAAATATTTCACAGAAAGCTTGATTGAAAAACCAATAGGTGCATAAAATATCCAAAATGTGTATAAAAATCATATATACTTGCGTGGATACTTTTTCCAGTAATGACTCGTGCATACATTTGAAAACACTGACCAAATACATTTTTAGACGTGCATCAAAGAAGTAATTTGATGAGTTTGTTCAAATGGAGTGGAAACTTAGCTTTATTATTGTGACATTCCAGTTTTTCCACATAAAATCCTAACTTTGATCTCTCTCTCTTTTCAGCTCAAACAAATTTTCTTTAATAACGAGTAATTTAGGCTCATTATTGACTGCACCTAAAAAAATGTTAGAGCTATTTGCCACCATATATCCAAACGTACAATTTAGATGAGCGGCTATCAGCAAATTAGTGAATTAACTCCTCTGTTTTTATTGTGATTATTAATAAAACAATTGGATCAGGTTCAGATTGAGTATATACAATATCCAGCACGTGCATGATAGCTTAAACAGCCGTGTTCCTGCTCGCCTTAGTTTTGGCACACTTCCAGCAGTGTGGCTTTAACAGAGATACACACAGAACCTCAACACACACTCGTACTCGGAACAAGATATTAAAAAATTCATTACTAATCAAAAATAAGAGTTCTTGTTTATATTCTCAGGAAAAGGTCAGGTACATTAGAGAGAAAAAAAGAAACATCTAAAATAAAATAAGGGTGGAGAAACAGATCTGGGTCACTTCATACTACCTGTCTAAACGTAGCCTTATATCCCAAGTGGGGGTGAGAGGACAGACTGATAGAGTGATGAAAGGAAAAATGAAATGAAGGCAGTGTATTCTTGTAGAACCATCTGTCCAAAAGGCCCGTCACGGCTCCTGAAAGCAAAACATTGTTAGCAATGAATCAGAATAGACCATTTTAGCACATGATATAAAAGACACAAACATACATGAATAAGCTAATTTATGTGGGTATATGTGTGTGTGTGTGTGCGGGTTTATGTGGTTTATGAGGACACAAATTTGTTTAATAACATGGGTATGACAGAGGTATTACAATTTGAAGGTGTTTTATGAGGACACTGCCTATGTCCCCGTAATTCAAAAGGCTTAAAAAACATACTAAATGGTGTTTTTTTGAAAATCTAAAGATGCACACAGTCTCCTGTGAGGGCTAAGTTTAGGTGTAGGGTTGGTGTAGGGCAATAGCACATACAGATTGTACAGTATAAAAACCATTGTGGAGAGTCCCCATAAACCACAAAAACCAACATGTGTGTGTGTGTGTGTGTGTGTGTGTGTGTGTGTGTGTGTGTACATAAATAAATTATATATATCTGATGTTTTATTAACAAAGTTCGGGAGGAGCACGTTCAGATAATTAACCTAATTAACACGAGAGGAGAACAATCAGTAATCAACCCAGTTAACAAGATAAGAGGTGTGTGTATATATACACAGCAGACTTACCTCTGTTCAGTGGCAATTTTCCAGCATCCCTCCGCCACCCCTTCTCCGCACTTACTACTATTCCTGTCCTAACCTGTAGGGGGGGGGGGGGGGGGGGGGTACTCTAGGTTCGGGCCAAAATTCCGAGCTCAGAGCCCTCCCCTCGGACAGCACGCCAACTACGCATAAACTTTGTTCTATTTATTATATGTAAGTGTGAACTCGTGAACTATATATCTGTGTGTGTGTGTGTGTGTGTGTGTGTGTGTGTGTGTTTGTGTGTGTACACTTTCACACATTGTACACCATAAAATGTGCCACTTTATCCAAGCTTTTAGACCTCGTTTAGACAGTGGCGGGTCATAGATCTTTGTTATCAAACACTTTCTGCATGACACTAATCACGCTCTGCTGGTTCCAAAGGAGCCATCATGTTTACTGGGCTTACAGTGTGTCATAAGAGAGTCTCTTGTGTCCTGGACTATATAACTGGCGCGTATCATCTGTTTGTTCGCAGCTCATTTCCCAGTCTCCTAGGGGCTCTGCTTTTAGCGTAAGTGCCACTGTTTACAGGCTATATGTTTTGCTCTTTTTTTGCTAGACTTTTATTTGCAGACACAGAGTGAATTATTGGATAATTCTGTTCATTGTAATAGCTTTGCATTTGACATATGTGGAATAATTTTGTTATGCTTTTTTTTTTTAATATGACCATTTGGCTGATGGAATAAGTTAAGACTGTGAGTTCTTGATTGTGTGTGTGTGTGTGTGTGTGTGCGAATTCATTTTTAGAGTCTCTGGGGATTCTTAATGGGCGCTAGAATAATCCATCACACACACAGCATTCAAGTCAGCACACTTACATTAATATGGAAATTATCTTAGAAAGTGTGTATCTCTAGATGTGCGTTATTTGTGATATACGGTAGTCAGATATTATTATTTAATGATGTATTGCCTTTTTTTGACAGCTTGTAATAGGTTTTGGATAAATGAACTTTCTTCTCAAATCTACTTTATGTATATTTGTAACGTTTGTATACGCAAGACTGATGCAAGACCTCGTGTTAGCGAAGGCCAAGGAAAGGAAAAAACTGGTACAACTTTTCCTGAAAAAAATCTTACAGTTTCTTTTTGTACTCTTGTTCTTCACATCAAAAGAGACTCTACATTTAGACAGCAAAGTGTTTGGTTGCTCACCCTGTGTGTGTGGGTGGAGCAGTGTGTATGTCCGTGCAATTATAAGAGACTGCAGGAGCAGAAAGAGACAATGTTCCCTAAATGCATCTCTTTCTCATTCCTTTTTGCTGTCTGTTCATATGTTCATCTTATTTCTGTTTTCTCTAAATTTGTCCAGGAGAATCAAAAAGCTTTTTGTGGTTTTGCTACTTTGAAATTGTAACTTGACAAGCTTCAAGCTACAAGCTAAACTGCTGTCAAAAGTAAAAAGTAAAAAAGTAGCTAACTTCATTGAAGCGAAATATTTACAGTATTAATTAAAATTTATCAGACAACATTTATTAATCAGATAGCATTTGAGTAGATCAATTTACACAAAATACCACCAAAAAAATTAAAAAATAAAAACTCTGGAAAACATTGATATTTAGGTGTATATATATTATATTATATTTTATATTATATATTTTTGGTAAAAGTAATTAGTAAAAGTACTTTAATAAAAGTTGATTTCATTGATTTGGTGAATCATAGTAATTAAATGATTATTATCATTATTATTATTATTATCATCATATGATAAAAAAAAATTGGCCAAATTGTGCAGTCCTTCCAACATGCACAGCCTTGAGATTTTAAATCGCAAATGCAATTTTTATCAGAAAAAATTCTCAATTGTCATCAGGAAAATCGCAATTTTCAAAATGTACAACAACTTAAAAACACATTTAATATTCCACAGCAGAGAGGGGAAAAAAACGTCAAATGTGTTTGCAATTATATTAGGGTAAGTAAATTACAGGATTTTCATTTTTGGGTGAACTGTCCTTTTAAAATCTGATATGCTAACTGCAATAACCCCACTGTTACTGATTTCAGACACACGGAAGTAGACCTAATTCCAACAAATCCACACACAATTGTAATTCCATCAGTATCAGCCTCGTTTCCTCTAAACATCAGAACTGCAGTGTCCACCAGTTTTCATATTTCACCACATGTGCCTCTCGCTGCATATTTATGAGTTCATTTGTCCTGTTGACGACATTAAACATTTATTGTAATGAATGTACGAGGGGCGGATGCAATCGTTCTCCTGGGTAAAAGACTAGAGTCTTGGGTCTTTTCATCATTCTCAATACAGCCCTGCTTGCATCATCCTCAAATTAATCACATGACGTTTTACAAGCAGTTGCAACTGTTCTCGTCTCTCTCTTTCTCCCTTTCTTTTTCGCTCTCTACCGAAAATCCAAACCCTGTTACAGCCACGGGATGTGAATCCGAAAGAGCTGTCATGAATATTCAGATGCGAGGGGGTATCAGAGCAGTGTCTGTTTGAATTACGGTGGATCAAACTCAGTCACAACCTCGGAGCTCCGTGTGGGAACGGGATCACGGCTCATATACTCCTTCTGACGCATTCGTACCATTTGCTGTGACATTAAGCATAAAGACCGCCACTTCAGTTCAGTCTGTTGATGCAGATCTTTACAGTCTGATAGTGATGGCATTGTAATGATTTATTCGTGTTCTGATCACTGAGCTGATTGACTTACAATGGGGAAGTTAATCTAATGGGATCTTGGAAGTAATTGCATGCGTGCCAAAAGAGACTGGCAACATCTGTCTTTGACGCTGTTCTTGTGGAGTAACAGCATATTGTAACGTGCTGGATTATAGATGTATTTACCACCAGTCTCTATTATGTTAGTCAACCAAAAAAGGATTTGTTACACTCCTCAAGCCCCGAAAAACAATTTGACCGTCTCGTAGAATATGTTTTAACTCCTCTTTCTGTGTGAATTTTCTCATCCTACACACTCTGGCACCTGTCTTTCAAAGCTGCCCATAATAACAGCCCACCTGTCTGTCATCCATCTGTAGAACTGTACCAGCTGCCGACTCCATTCTTTCCTCCTTTCATCCTCTCCCACTCTTCTCTCTCACACAGTCCCAGACCTGCAAATAACACCCAAACTGCTTTCTTATTCCCGCTGTCCCAAAACATGCAGCAGGGAGCCGCTCCAGGGCAGGGGTTCACCTCAGCGCTTTACTTCGCTCTGAAAGCCCCTGAAGCCTTTGAGCCCCACAGCAAAACACCATCCCACACACTTTTGCAGGCCCACACATTATTGTGCTATCAAGACAGAATGGGAATGAATATGTGAGTTGTTTGAGTCAAAATGCTTATTTTTCTGAACTAACTTTTCGGAGTCATTTCTGCTATTATTTTTTACCAACTGGTGACTGTTTCCTCTTAAGGTCACACAGGTGTCCTGGCAGAGTATATTAATTGCATATTCCTCTAAGGTTTGACAACCTGAAAGCCTCCAAAATTGGTTTGGTATTTAGTTGACATTTATACAGTTTTTAAAGTGTGCGAGTTCTTCCAAATACTGTTTGGGGCCACTGTGCATTTATTCAGTTTATATGAGCATATTTTGTCTGTCTTTCCATCTATTTGTCATCATAAAATATCACAATTTTCACATTCTTTCTTGTCTTTAGTTGCTGAACAGTGGTTGTCAAGTTTTAATGCCAAGGATCCCTAAATATGATGATTCTTTTGTAATGGACTTTCCTATAAATTTCCCATTTATAGTATGATAAAATTGTAAGCATGTTGTTATAATGACAACATATTGCTCCCAAAGTTGCCATGTATTTCATCATTGCACTACGTCAAAGCAAATGATTAAAATATGATCATAAAAATTTAATGCTACACTTTTCTTTTTGTTTGAAATTAACAAAATTTAAATGAGCAAGTACATGATAAATCCATCTTCAAACTTGTATTTTGCTCTGAATCACTATAGTAAATCTAAAATAATAATTCATATTTTATAGCTGTCAGAACGCATTTTACAGGAATCTTCATATCTGTAAATAAAGCTAAGAAAGTCGTGGTGTCGTAGTAGCTTAAAGCCACAAGTAAACATCAAACCAAAAAGTGTTTATGTATAAAAAGGTAATGTGACAGTGCCTGCAATAAAACATTGGCTTGGCATTTCAGAAATGCATTTTGTTTGCATAGCATCACTTTTGCTGTGTATTTATTAGGTTCACTTATGTTGGTAACACTGCCAATCTCTAAAGCAGTTACTGCTTTGGTTTTTTTGCCTATAAATAGCCTACTAGACAAGTTATAATGATTTTCATTTATGTACCTTGAATAGCAAATTTATCTCTGATGCCAGCTTTACCAAACTTTGTAATGTTATTTTAAAACAGTTATTTTCAATAAGTCAAAACAACAGTGGCATAAAACCTGCTCTTGAGACATTTTTTTTTGGATATCTCTTTTTTTGTTATTTATTCATTTTATTTTTGTAAAGAGGGAGAGTTTTGTTGTCATTGGCAACATTCGCACTGATAATCATGGGCTCATTTTGTGCCTCAAGCCATCAGATTCATCCACACAGAATATTAGAGCCAAAACACAACTTGCAGAATTACCAAAACAGTGTTCCGCTGCAAGTAACTTGTAGTTTTACGCTTCAGCCACTAGAGGGCCAACATAGTGATGCTTTAAGTATAAATTAATTACGCAAAAATGTATTTATCTTTTTTTTAAACTAACAGCCCTAAAAATATTTTTTTGTCTTTAATATTTTTGAGGCCTCCATAGGGTCTCTGGACCCCAGCTTGAAAGCCTCTGGCATAGATAATAGAGACATTTTGATAGACTGACAAGTTGTTTGCGAAATGCTTGCGTATGCATTAGTCAGATAGTTGGAGCAGGACTATATCTGGTGGGGTTGTGGTATGGTCGAGGTCGTGTGGTGAGTTTGATGTAAAGTGACGGTAATGTGAGTTGAGAGCAGCTCCCCTGAGGGACACTGGGCTCTGGGAAAGACAGACCGGAGCTTTAGATCACTGCTCCCATGCTAATGTGTGCCTGACTGCGCCTCATTCGCCTGGGGAGCAGGCTAAACACACTGCTGCCTGCAAAATTCCCAAAAAGGGCAAATTATTTAGAGGAACTGGAGTAGATGGCTGGCACAGAATCATTGAGAAGGATTTTAGCACATGCCCTACATGAATTAGTGGTTTGCTAACACTATAGTGAGATTTTGTGGTGTTTCCACTAGGCGTTGCCAGCTCTGTGTGATAAAGATAGGCCTATGACCAATCAAAACTAGGCCAATAACCAACAACAACATAAAACAGTACCAAACGAAAAAATTATGCCACATGTTTTTAACTTGCAATGTAGAAAAAAAATCAAAAGTCCAAATCACAATTAAAATAAGTATTGTATAATTTATAGTATAGTAAAATGCAATTTATTTATATAAAATATAATAACAATATAACCTGATTTCAATTGAAGGCTGGATGTTGTTAGTTATGATGGCAGCGTATTTCTGACATGGAATGGAAAAATAAATCTCACAATTCAACCTTTTTTATCACAAATAATTCTGAATTGCAGAAAAGTAAGAATTTTGAATTGCGAGATGTTAACTCAAAATTATTATTGTTTTATGACAATAGAAGAAGTACCTGCAACCCTGTATCTTACATCTCTGACTTACTGGAATTTTTCATAGTTTAGTCACAAATCTTTGTATTCAAATCTTATTTCTGTGAACTATCAAACCCTTAAAGCACAGAACAAATATACACAGGGTTAAATTTCATTTTAAAAGTAGTTAAAAACCAAAACAACACTTTATACTAAAGCTGCACTACCTTACTAGTATTACTGTTATATTAGTGCTACTTAGTTGGGAGTCATTAATGTTTTCTGTTTCTTTCTTGTTACGGCCTCAAATGGTCTAGGGAAGACCGCAACAGAACTAAGAATGGTTGGTGGTGAGACACTGTGCGACGGCAGAGAAAAACGTCTCCCGACCCAGCAAAGGTTACAATAACCCACACAGCCACGGTAGTTCAGCAAAAAGAGAAGTTTTTATTTACCATCTACACAGAAAGAACATTAAAGGGGGTATTGACTTCAGAAGGGGGCAAGGCCAAAATAACAAACATAAGGGAGCTAACTGTATAAACCAACTGACTAAACTTCAAAGAAAAGAAAACAAAATACAGCAGATTTAAACTAACTCCCTAAACTTAACACAAACAGGAGAAAATAAGTAATACAAAACAAAATGGCACCCACCTTCCTACTAAACCCCAAAACAAATGACATAAACTAAAGCTTAAGATTTATAATGGGCTACTGAAGTACACTCACTTCTCTGTAGATTAAGGATCAGTCTTAGCTGTACTCAACGAAACCAACGGCAGAAACTCTACTTCAACAAGTTCAACACAATTTGAAATAAAGGTACACCAAAGCACCAGATAGGGCTTCACAATAAATCCTGAAGTCTAAGGATGAGTTCTCAGCCGTCGCACACCATTCAGCCACCACCAACTGCTGGTCTGAGTAGCAGCTGTAGTTTAAATACTCGCTCTCCTCTCCCATTCCCCAATCACAGAAGAGCTCTTAATTAGTCTCAGGTGGGAGATACAGGTTCTTCTGGGAGAGGGAGAGAGAGAGAGAGAGAGAGAGAGAGAGAAAGAGAAAAAAAAAAAGAAAACAAGGCACGGAATTCACACAACAGAACCTTACGGCTCTGGACGTAACACCCCCACCACCAAAGAATATAACCACCCATTGGTTATAAGCACAAAAGTACAAAACACTCATTAACCATCCAAGGAATGAACTCTAGACAGGGCATCAGCGATGATGTTATCAGCTCCTTTCTTGTGACGGATGTCGAGATGATATTCCTGTACAATTAAAGACCAACGCATTAAACGTTGATTAGTGTTAGACATACGATTGAGAAACACCAACGGATTGTGATCTGTATACACCAGAATTGGGGCATCACTTCCTCCCAGGTAGACTTCAAAATGTTGGAGGGCTAATAACAAAGCTAGAGCCTCCTTCTCAATTACACTATAATTTCGCTGACACTTGTTAAATTTCTTTGAAAAGAATGATACAGGATGGTCAATTCCACCTTCATCCTCTTGCATCAGGACCGCCCCGGCTCCTACAGCACTGGCATCAACCTGCAATTTGAATTGCTGAGAGAAATTTGGTGCAGAAAGAACAGGTGCTGTACAGAGGAGATCTTTTGCAGCATTAAATGCTTCCATACACTCTGGAGTCCACACAAATCTCCTAGAAGTACTTAAAAGGTCAGTAAGAGGAGAGACAAAAGCAGCGAAATTTTTACAAAAACTTCTGTAATAGCCACTCATCCCTAAGAAACGGCGCAACTCACGTTTGTTAGTGGGCATGGGAAACTCAACAATAGCAGCTATCTTGGCTTCAAACCGGCTTCACTTGCCCTTGGCCAACACATTTACCAAGATAGGTTACTGTAGCTTTGGCAAATTCACACTTAGCCAAATTAAGAGTTAGAGAAGCTTTGTTCAATCGATCAAAGATCACATACAACTGATTAAGATGTTCCTCCCAAGTGTTAGAAAAAACTACAACATCATCCAAGTATACCTCAACATTGGTCACTCCCGACAATACCTGGTTCATTAGTCGTTGAAAAGTAGCAGGAGCATTTCGCATGCCAAAAGCCATAACAGAGTATTGTAGCAAAGCATCTGGAGTAACAAAGGCAGAGATTTCAGAAGCACGTGAAGTTAACGGTACTTGCCAGTAACCTTTGAGAAGATCTAATTTAGTAACATGGGTAGCAGCCCCGACCTTATCTACACAGTCTTCCATTCTTGGAAGGGGAAAAGAATCAGGTTTGGTCATAGCATTGACTTTACGATAGTCAGTACAGAATCTAAATGTAGAGTCGGGTTTGGGCACTAGAATACATGGCGAGCTCCATGGACTTTGACTAGGGGTTGCTAAACCATGTTTCACTAAATAGGTTACCTCAGATTTCATTACTTCCCGTTTCTTTGGATTCACTCTGTAGGGATGCTGTTTAACGGGCTTGCTATCTCCAACATCAATATCATGACTCAAAACAGTAGTCTGGGAAGGAACATCAGAAAACAGGTTAGGAAACTTAGCAATTAGATCACTAACAGCTTCACGATGTTCTTTTGTTAAATGTGACAGATGTAGATGCAGATCCCTCAAAATAACTGAGTTTTGCAAGTGAGCACTCAAGACTTGGACATTTTTCTCTACCAGTCCATCCTCCTCAGGACATTTAACAGGCAGAACAACTGCTGTAGACACAGGTTTAACAACAGAAAAATCAGCATTTGCATTTCGTGCAATATATGATTTTAGCATGTTTACATGACACACTCGACTCTTACGTCGACGGTCGGGGGTGCGAATAACATAATTGGTGTCACTGAGTTTTTCTTCTACCTTGTAAGGGCCTGCAAACTTGGCCTGCAGGTTTGCTCCAGGCACAGGAAGAAGAACTAACACAAGATCCCCAGGCTGAAACTCCCGAACTACACTCTTGTGGTCAAATCGTGTCTTCATCTTAGCTTGGGACTCTGCTAAATGAGTCTGAGCTAACTGACAAGCTTGGTGAAGACGTTCTTTAACAGAAGTCACATACTCAAGGACAGGAATAGGTGTAGAATTCTGTGAGAGCAACTGTTCACTCAGTAACCGAAGCGGACCTCTCACTGTGTGGCCAAAAACTAACTCTGCCGGACTGAATCCAATTGACTCCTGGACACTTTCTCTGATTGCAAACATCATTAATGGTAAACCTTCTACCCAATCTCTACCAGTCTCTGTGCAGAACTTTCGCAACATAGACTTAAGCGTCTGGTGAAATCTTTCTAAGGCACCTTGAGACTCTGGATGGTACGCACTAGATAACTGGTGGTGAATTCCCAATTCCTTCAGCATTTGTGTAAACACTTTAGATGTGAAATTGGAACCCTGGTCTGACTGAATCACCTTAGGCAGGCCAAAAACAGAACAAAATCGAATGATCTCTTGCACCACCTTTTTTGCTTTGATCGTGCGAAGAGGGATCGCCTCGGGATAGCGAGTAGCAGTGCACATTATAGTCAAGATGTACTGATGACCAGACTTTGATTTAGATAGCGGACCTACACAGTCTACAATCAGTCTTTCGAATGGTTCATGAATAACAGGTATCGGTTTCAACGGAGCTACTGGTATAGTCCGATTCGGTTTTCCTACTAACTGGCAGATGTGACAGGAACGGACGAACGTAGAAACATCAGACTTCAGTCCAGGCCAAAAATAGTATCGTATAATACGATGGAAAGTTTTAGTAACCCCTAAATGTCCTGACAAAACATTCTCATGAGCCAACTGTAGTACGTGAGGTCGATAGTCAACAGGCAGTACAATCTGTTGCACCTCTTGCCACTTTGTACTATAGTGCAGAGGTTTCCATTTGCGCATTAAAATTCCATCTTCCCAAAAGTAAGCTATCCTAGCTTGGGATACCTGAGTGACATCCACAACAGCATCTCTACAAGTAGCCAAGGAAGAATCAGAATTTTGTGCAGCAGCTAACTCTGACCTACCAATTTTAGAAGTGAGATTCATTATCACAGGGAATTCAGTCTCTTCTGATACAACCTCAGGTTCAACATTTGTCACCTTCTCAGGTTGAGAAAACAGCACAGTATCAGAGAGATCAAAAACATCTTCAACTTTCTGTGACTGGGCACGAGTCACAGCACAAACAGGGAATACAGAAGCGAACTGAGTATCAAGCTCAGAAATCCCAGTTGTTGATGGTTCATGTACAACAAGAGGACGAGGAAAAACCTGGCCACCTGCTAGATCATTCCCTAAAATGAGATCAACCCCATCTACTGGTAACTGCAAACACACCCCCAGTGTAACGAGACCAGTAACAAGGTCTGATTTCAAAAATACATGATGCAGCGGAACATTAACACAACCCATTCCAAACCCACGAACTACCACATCAGTGTCCGTATATGACTCCGTAGAGAAAGGAAGCATTTCTCTCAAAATAAACGAATGCGAGGCGCCCGTATCTCGAAGGATCCTTATCTGTCTTTCCTCTGACTCAGAAGAAAGAGAGACAGTGCCGGTGAAAAGAAATGGCTGATACATGGTGAGATTGACAGGATTTAACTCCGGAAGAGTTTGCATGAGCGCTACACTTTTATGTTTGGCAGCAGCATGTTTCTGCTTCCACACTTTACAATCCGAAATTAAATGATTAGGATCAAGACAAAAAAAACATGCTCGATCACCTCCAGAACGCTTGGGACTAGATCTACCGCGGAAACTATTTTCTGGTCCAGATTTAGCAGAAAGACTAGGCGATCGAAAAACTTCTGAATTTCCACCGATGAAATTCTGTTTCTTGAACACACGAGGAACAGAGAAAACGCTTCTGTGTGTCAACACAAATTCATCAGCTGCAATAGCAGCATTAGTCAACACGTGAATTTTTTGTTCGTTAAGATAAACGACAACGTTCTCTGGCACACAGGCTTTGAAATCCTCCAGCAGAATCAACTCCCGGAGCTGATCAAGAGTGGAAATTCCACTGGAAAAACACCACTTATCAAATAGTGCTTTCTTCTCTCTAGAAAATTCCACAAATGTCTGACTGGCTGCTTTCACGTGAGACCGGAATTTCTGGCGATATGCCTCAGGCACCAATTCGTATGCTCGTAAAACGGCAGCCTTAACGACATCATAGTCGAGAGCTTGTTCGATTGGTAATGCAGCAGAGACCTCTTGCGCCTTCCCTACAAAATTACTTTGCAGAAGAAGGGCCCACATATCTTTAGGCCATTTCAACTTAGCGGCTATACGCTCAAATGCTGTAAAATACAAGTCAACTTCTGTTTCACGGAATGGTGGTACTAAACGAATAAATTTACTCACGTCAAAGCCAGGAGAGCAATCAAACAAGGCATCAGCGGAGTTACAGTTTTGATTTGGAGCAGAATCCGCGTGTGTCAACTCCACAGGTGAAGCAGATATTGGGCTGGAACGAGGCATTGGAGTGGGTCTGCGCAGCTTTACAGCTTCCAGCTCAAGCCTGCGCACTTCAATATCCCATACTTTCTCCGCCTCTACCATACGCAATTTAATTCGCTGAGCCTCACATTCTTCTCGCTTCATTTCCAGTTCTAGCTCCTTTAACTTAAGAGCTATCGCTGGCTCATAACAAGGATTTGTGGCCTCTATGTTAAGATCAGAATCCGAAACTGCAGCCTTCGCCACAGCCTCCGACTCCGTTCCAACAACAGCCTCCTTGTCAGAAGGTAGCACGCCAGTTTCCACTAACTCCCTAAACAGTTCCTCCTTGACTACCTGCTTAGTTGCTTCTCGTGAAACTCTAACGTGAAAGAAATCCGCAATTTCAATTAAATCTCTTTTCCTACAACGATTATACACCTCTAATGAAGGACATAATGCAAACGCAGTTAGATCAAACTCCATCTCGCACGCATACTATTCCTCCCTCATCAAAAGTGAAACAGCCAGGCAAACAAATGTGAAATGTAAAAGATGAAAGCACTTACCTCAACCTGTTGTCAGACCAAGTAGACACGCTTCAAATTACATGTATGAGCGACGATTTCTTTTAACAAAGAAAAAAAAACAATGAACGAACAAATAGACGAGCCTCCACTTGTTATGACTCATACGCGATTTGTTAGGGTTTAAGGCACGGACGAGCCCCCAATTTCTGTTACGGGCTCAAATGGTCTAGGGAAGACCGCAACAGAACTAAGAATGGTTGGTGGTGAGACACTGTGCGACGGCAGAGAAAAACGTCTCCCGACCCAGCAAAGGTTACAATAACCCACACAGCCACGGTAGTTCAGCAAAAAGAGAAGTTTTTATTTACCATCTACACAGAAAGAACATTAAAGGGGGTATTGACTTCAGAAGGGGGCAAGGCCAAAATAACAAACATAAGGGAGCTAACTGTATAAACCAACTGACTAAACTTCAAAGAAAAGAAAACAAAATACAGCAGATTTAAACTAACTCCCTAAACTTAACACAAACAGGAGAAAATAAGTAATACAAAACAAAATGGCACCCACCTTCCTACTAAACCCCAAAACAAATGACATAAACTAAAGCTTAAGATTTATAATGGGCTACTGAAGTACACTCACTTCTCTGTAGATTAAGGATCAGTCTTAGCTGTACTCAACGAAACCAACGGCAGAAACTCTACTTCAACAAGTTCAACACAATTTGAAATAAAGGTACACCAAAGCACCAGATAGGGCTTCACAATAAATCCTGAAGTCTAAGGATGAGTTCTCAGCCGTCGCACACCATTCAGCCACCACCAACTGCTGGTCTGAGTAGCAGCTGTAGTTTAAATACTCGCTCTCCTCTCCCATTCCCCAATCACAGAAGAGCTCTTAATTAGTCTCAGGTGGGAGATACAGGTTCTTCTGGGAGAGGGAGAGAGAGAGAGAGAGAGAGAGAGAAAGAGAAAAAAAAAAGAAAACAAGGCACGGAATTCACACAACAGAACCTTACGGCTCTGGACGTAACATTCTTCATAAACTGAATTCTCTTTTATTTGTAATCAAGGCTGTTTCCACAGCAACACACATTTAAGCAATTAGTGAGCTGACAATGTTTTGCTTTATACATCCTCTTCTTAATAAGACCTCTAGGTTGACACAATCCAGAAAATGTTCTTATCATTGCAAGTCAGACATGGAGTCATCATCTGACCGAGCGCGGGCGAAGCTATTGGCCGATGCACAAATGTAATCTACCCTTCAATGGCGTGTCAATAGAGAGTTCTGATAATGAGAGAGGCTGACGAATTGACAGAGCAGTGCCCTGGAAATTCATTATCATTCCTTCAGAAGGTACATAAACAGCATATGGTGGGGAGGCAGAAAACATGTGTGAGGGGTAAATTAGCTTGTAATGATTCCGTGGTGGAGGAAACCTCTACTCGTCTGAAATGCAAGCCAAGCCTCCTTTCTCAATCTGCCGAATTAAATCGAACAAAAGGATTGTGGTGGCCTGCTACCGCTTTGCTGTGGAGGAGAGAGAGCAAGGCAGAGATGTTTGTAGGTAAATTGATGCGTTCTTATCTGTTTTTCCATTTCTGAGTAATCATTCAGACAAACTAAATCCTCACAAAGCATGCCATCTGGTTGTGCTTACAGGAGTGGAGTATGACAAATGACTGTTTGCCACCAGAGACTGACATTGAAGTGATTTTACAAACTCTGATAACAGTAACCCATTAAAACCCCATAAATAATGAAAGGTAATTAACCAGTCCTCATAATTCTTATAAGTATGAATTACTTTTTGACTTTCAGACTGCGTTAGCTCTTACAAGGGCACTTTGTCGCTAGTTAAAATTGTGAATTGCACACTGTGAGTGTAACAAGTCAAATGAATTGCCTTAAAGTAATTAAATAATCTTCACAGTGAGTGAAGTTAACAATAGATTTTATTCAACTAGTTGCAAGCAAACTTAACTTGTTTTATATTGTACTAATGATGCTATACCACCAACAACTTGTTAATGTTGACAGAATGGTTAAATGTACCCATTGTGAAGACCACATTAGGTGAATTGATTATACAAGATTACCTTATAATGCAATTAATTATGAATTGTTAGGGTTTATAATGCAAGTAATGTGGCAATCACATTGCTATTCCACTTTGACAACTGTCAAAGTGCCCTTGGAAAAGTAAAACACATCACTGTAATGGTGACAACGAATTACAACAAAACCAGATCAGCATTGCTAAATAGAGCTAAAACATCTATTGATTAAAAATTACATATATATCATTCTCAATGTATTAGATGTCAACATTTACTGCCAGTGTGCAGCAGTGGTCAAATTTAATCAGAACGTGTTTGTTTTGGCCAAAAAGAAGAGTGCATGGAAAACCGTGTTTTCTTATTGCATGTATGCATCTTTTTTCCCCCAAACATGTAGTATAGACTACTTGTTCACAATACTGTAAGTGATAAGAAATAATTGTGAAAATTTATGGATATTATTTGTACATGCCCTAGTAAAAAAGTATATTTAAATTACATTTATTTCATACTAAGTATTGTTCAAATCTATTAACATATTTACTGACATATCACTCGAGACTTACTGATATAAAAATTATAATTAAACTTTATTTGGAGTACTAATTGTGCACAATGTACATTTCTTAATATTAGGCCTAAAACTTTAGCACAGTATATCTTTAGTTGGACCTCAGCAATACTTCCGCACAATTAAATTGCATTAAGTACAAAATTAGTTGTTCCAATATGGCAGACTTTAAGTATACCAGTTTAGTATACTACAAGTACAATTGCAGGGTATTTGTGTTAAGTACATATATATGTAAATGTATTCGTAATATACTTAGCCCAAAGTAAATATATTTCAAAAACATTTTAGTATATTTATTTTTCACTAGGGTGGATGTACGCAAGTCTGTTATTTTGCCTTAATAGCACATCAGGGTTTACAGTGTGGGCCTGTTTGTGATCTAAGCCAGACACTGAATCATAAGAATCTGATCAATCCTGTAATATCATCTGCCCACTCATTTATTGATATCTCCATTCAGTCATTTACATCAGATATATCTTTTAAAGATGGCTGGGCAGAATAAGCTTGTACGGCTGTCCTCCCCATGTAAACACTTCACACATCAGTGGAAAATTGTTGGTGAGCGTTTGACACGGCTCTGATCTCAGGCCTGCGCTGCCTTCTTCTCAGTGCTGTCAGGGCTGCTACGATGAGCCTGTCACTCACATGATTAATTGCATAGTAATGACTCCCCATCATGCAGAAGCAGCACTCAGGAACAGACTGACGGTTCGGCTCTTTTTTGCGCAGTGGCGGATGAACTTCACCAGAATGCAGAGCAGGCACGACCTGGCTTTGCTCACTTCCTCTCTCTCTCTTTCTCATTCCCACTCAGGAACACGCTTTTCTCGGGCTCTGCTGATCGATACTCATCCATCCATCTCCCTCACGCTTTCTATTTCTTTCATGGTTCCTCCCTAGCTCTCTAAATTATTGAGACCAAGGTTGACCCTTCTCCTGTGGGACATCAATTATAAAAGGCACAGCAAGCCTGAGAGAGGCTCAGAAAAAAAAACGAAGTGATTGATTATGAATCGTAACTCATGAGACTTTAAGGAAGAATTACTACAGACTTTTCACATCCAGGAAAAGACGAAGACTTTATGAAGTGTGGACAAGGGAATAAAGCACAAACACACAGCAAACCAGACACACATGAGTGAAAGAGGCGATGAATTGTGAAACAGAGGACTGAGACTGAGGTTGTGGCCTGTTTTACACAGCACCCAGATTAACAATTTACAGTATTCACAAGTACCGTGTTTGCAAGCAGCTCAGTGCATACAAGAGGAGTTTCGGCGCTGAGCCTATTTTTTCAGTGTTGTGCTTTGAACTCTGCAGAGAATATGTTAAAAATTCACTGTAAACCTGTTCATCATCACAGTCTTTTGCAGTATAGGCAGATGATTTTCTGCACGCTGTGGGTTTGGCTCCATTCCATTTATTGTAGTTTATTTATCCTCTGAAAGTAAATGTGATCTCCATCCTCACGTAAATTAGATTTCAATCAAGTTTTCAATAATGGCCGACTCCTGATAACCATTTTATAGTTTATGGCAGCTACTGTATTACAAGAATTACTCTATGCTGTAACCCAGAAATGACTTTATTTTCCATATAGAGCCACAGTTCTGTTACGCAGCAGAAAGTGTCAGTGTGAAAGCACAATGCATGCCTGCTCAGATGGAAAGACTGAGAAGTTAAAAAGAAAACTGATTGTTTCACGCTTTTTGGAGACGGATGTTGAACAAGGAAACTGTAAAGGGGTGGACAGAAGAAATCTTTAAGAAATAATATCCAGACAGCATGAAAAGCATGTATGAATAATCTTGATTGTTTGATCCAAGGCCTTGTGACCAGGGGGGTCCATCACAGTTTAGCCAACAAGTTCCTACGCTGTCTGGAAAAGAATGGAATTTTATTTGAGTAATTTCCATGTCTTGAAAAGTATGGAAAAAAAGAAAGCAGAATATGGAAAACATATTTGCATTTCCAGACTTTTGCCCCTATTTATTTTTCTAGAAAATTAGGAATTTTAGGAAAATAAATGTATCATACAGGAAGTGTGTTCATGGCAGCTGTTTAATGATTCTTTAGTCATTGTCTAACACGACTAAATAAATTCAAGGTGCAGTTTTTCATTATGCAAAAATGCAGGTTATAAGCATTTTGGGTTTCTTCTCACGATATTCTTAGCACTGCATTAGAGACTCTAAAAAGATTTTTGCAAAAATAAAAAATACACACTTTCGTGTGCACACAAGAAACCATTAAACTTAGCAAATAGGATGATGCTCACTGATGCCCATTTCTTGTCATTGTTTCTCCGCCACCACAGGCGATGCATTAAATTGGACATTAGGCCATGATATTAGAGATACTATCCTAAGGAAAGACAAATTTTGAGCAAATAGATCTCTATTAATTCAAGTGAATGAAGTGACGCACGAAGGAAATAGAAATTGTAATGCGCAAGCACACACACACAAAAAAAATCCCATGCGCATGTGTATTATTTCTGAGGGCAAAAAAAGTTTATTTTGTGCGTGCAAAACTTTTTCTAGGGGCTCTGTATGTTGTCACTTTGAGAAAATCAATGAATAAACCCCTGAGGAAATTAAAATATTTACAGATGACTGTACTACAGTATATACCAAATATAAAGCTGAAAATAATGCTCCTATGAATCATTTATGTTAAATATGGTATGAAAATCTACTGAGAGGTTTGAAAATTTGGGATAAATTGGAAAATGTGTAGGAACCTTGCAACATACAGTATTGATCCAACCCATAAAGCTCAGAGGGACTATTTGCACCAAGTTTAAAAACATTGATCACACAGTGTGGTAAAGATCAGTGCAAGTGAATGCCTGATAAGTTGGCAGGAGGTAGAGATATATGGTAGAGGTTAGATAAAATAATGTGAGCACCTGGGAAATAGGCAATATTTCTTTATTTGCCAACATAAAAATAGCTTCCAACCTTCTTATAATAGATTCACACAACTTTGGAATAGTTGAATGTTGTCTATCAGAACATCTGCTAATTGTTTTAGAGTGTTTTATTCTTCTCTCCAAAACTGCCTGTATTAGTTTGAAAATATTTAAGTCAGGTGATTTGTTTGGCCAGGGCAGATGCTGAAGTTCATTTTGGTGCTCCAGCCGTCTAGGATTTATGTTCATGACAATATCTTTTTTTTGCATTTTAGCATTGGTGTCTCTGATTAAAGTTTTAGCAGTTGCAGCTCTTTCATAAATGCTGGCCTTTTGAAGTTCTCTATGGTCACAGTCATAATCATAAAGACTGTTGTTCTTAAAGCACCAAACAATTGGGGTCTTAAGGTTACAGACACTCCTGCTAAACGGGGGTCCGATTTGCCCTTTTTTGGAAGTTTTAGAACTGTAGTAATTTTACATGTTATAAAACTACATATATACACTCCACTCTGAACAGGTGGATCATAGTCAGCCTTCTTCTGTTCCCACTCAATATTTCAGTTCAGATCAGTACAGTTAATTTTAAATCACATGTATTGAGGTGTAGATGAGTCATTGTCATTCATCAGAGCACCTTTACAGAGCTCAAGAAGGCTATTACATATCATTATATATACACTTGTGGTTGAAAGTCATTGTGTATTATTGCAATTGAGTATTGAACTTCAAGCCTGTGAAATGTAATTCATATTCACATCCCCTGCTTACTCATCTAGCATTCACGGTCCCTTTGATTGATCTCTACTCTAATATCCTCGACTTGATTCTACAGATTTGTGCACCTTAGTGGTTTAAAATCTGGACTGATATCAAAAAGCTGTAGGTTCGAACCCTGCAGGGAGCAATCTTGGAATTATCACCATTGTGTCCTTGAGCCACTTAAGCAACCCTAGGCTGCTCCAGCAGGGGAATTTAACATCGTGTCGTCATATGAAAGTTTGCTAAAACAAATTCCTCAGTCTGTGGCCAGGCTTTTCTTTCTTCCATTGCTCTGCTTACTCCTACTCACTGATGTTCTGTTGTACTTTTCTTTAGCTTATTTCTTCTGTGATGGATTGTGCATGGGGAGCAGTAGAGAAAATGGTCCTGTTATAGGCCTATAATAAACCTGACAAATGGTGCACACAAGCACCCCGCTCACAGAACTGGGTATTTTTTCCCTCTCTGTTTTTTTTTTTCATCGTATGCAATTAAAAGCAAGCTTACTGATGGTTTTGTACTACAATATAGCTCTAAAACAAACTGTCTAGAATTGCAAGTACTTGCATTCAGCACTTACCGAAGCACACAGAGATAGTTTATCACCGACCAACAACACTTGTGACAGTATATTACTGAAGTTGTGAAAATCTTTGGCTTCGCTGTTAAAGGGGAAAAAAAACTCAGTCGAGTGCAAAGTGAGAAACTGCTTTTTGAAAATTGCTTTGTGCTTTCTGTTTCTTTTTTTGTTATCAACATTTTTTATTATTTTTTTCATACATAACATAACATAACACTTTCTGTTTCTTTTAACAAATATAATTTAGCCCTCATTACTTCATTACTCTATACTTAGGCATCTCCCATGGTTTGTTAGTTATTGTAGAAGAAGATGCAATGTTTTCTTGAATTCTAGCTGAGCTAGCAGCAGTGCTGATTGTCAAATGAGACATTTTTAAATATGATATGATGCCGTTTTACATTTAAATCAAAGGGTCTTCATGCATTCAGAGAGAAAACACATTGCACAACACATAAGATCATGCAAACCTCTGATGGCAGTTGAAAATGCTGTAGCGTCCACAGAAAAGCCCTTGCTGCAAATGTTTTGAGAAGGTAACCATTCATATGCAGATGTAGCCATTGCTTAGAGATGACAGCTGTTTTCTGCTTGCTAAATAAATCCCTTCTATATTTGTTTTGCTCAGCACTTAGCAGATCAGAATGGCACAGCAGAAGAAAAAGTAGACATTTGAGCACTATAATCATAATGTAAACGAATAATCTGTTTCTTTCTAACGTGCAACCATACTTAACCTGAGCAATCCGATTAAAGGGCATACTCGCTACTATAAAATGGTGGCATTTATGACTTAATGTAGCCATTCAGCACTTTTGCTAAGGAACTCCATAATTTAAAGGGATAGTTCACCCAAAAATGAAAATTCTGTCATCATTTACTCACCCTCAAGTAGTTCCAAACCTGTATGAATGTATTTGTTCTGCTGAACACAAAGGAAGATATTCTGAAGAATGTGGGAAACAGAGCAGTTCTGGGGCACCATTGACTTCCATAGTATTATTTATTTCCTACTATGGAAGTCAATGGTGCCCCAAAACAGCCTGTTACAAACTTTCTTCAAAATATCTTCCTTTGTGTTCGGCAGAACAAAGAAATTCATACAGGTTTGGAACTACTTGAGGGTGAGGAAATGATGACATAATTTTAATTTTTGGGCGAACTATCCCTTTAAATAGCATAGTTCATTATATTTAATGATAAAAATCCCAAACTGAAATGGCTTTTCGCTCTGGATAATATTGCAAAAAAAATGCAAGATCCCTATTAATTTTTAGAATTAATCTAGGCCTCAGTGGCAGGTTTGTTATGACGGAAACCAGATAATATTTTTTTTCCTCACTTTTTTAGTTATCACCACTGAGTTTAGATGTTTTAGTTTGAGAATACCCAACCACTGCGTTGACAGCATTATTGTCAATTATATGTTTGTCAAATAAGCCTTTTTCTCTCCGAATCCTGTGCCTAATAGTGTACATTGTGCAGGAAACCTGAGTGATGATTGTGAATGGTAGTGAAGAATTGTGATGCACACAAGCTCTCCCTGGGACTTAATGTTGCCATTATCACAGCTTGTAAAGAAATCCTCCCAATCTGCTGGGGCTAAGAAGATGATGTTAGAGCATTTTGCAGAAAGAATGCCTTTAAACTGCATGTTTTAAGCACTGGACCATTTTAAATCACTATCAGCCATTAATAATTGCCTGAACCATCTGTCTTTAAGTCTCTGACTGACAGTATTCACTTTCAACATAAACAGTGATTTTATTTTATTTTTTTGTTAGAGAGGATTACTTGAGGACAAAGAATTGTAACCATATATGATACAGAAAAAACTTTTCCAGCCTACAACATCAAAACAGCCTTTTCATGGCCCCTTTCATGAGTGTTTTGATGTTGTTTGTGGGACTTTTCCATTTCTCCCCTCAATACCATTATTTTTCCAGAGATTCTTCAGTCTTAATGGCTTTTAAGCACCATAACTCTGCAAAACGATTGTTTTGAAATGAAATGTTGAGATTTTGAACCATTATGAAGACGAGTTATGAATATGCCAGCTGAGAGCGATAGCCACCCACTGTACCGGTAATGAAATTGTTGCTTTCACACGTGCAGAGGCAGCTCAAGGTTTAATGTGAAAACCTAGTGTCAGCTCAGATGATTTAAAATGAATCCTCCATTTATTGAGCTCCCCTTACCTTGGAAGAGGCCATTTTGTTTTGTAAAAGTGTTCGAGATCTGAGATAACTTGAGTATGACTGTGAATGAACCTATAGTATTTCAGCGATTGCTTTTGAAAGTCTTTCATGTGTTGTATTAAAGGAGAATGGATGGTATTTCAAAGAAAAAAAAAACTCAGCCAAGAACAACTTCCGCAGAAGGACAGTGTTGCAGGCCATTTATATGAGCTATAGTACACACTGACAGAATGCACACATTAAGCGGTCAGAAAAATGTTTTGTTTGGCCTGTAGAATTCTTTTCAAAAGTATTGTATAGTATACCATCCACCTCCATTATACAGTATGATGTCTAGAGATTAATGTTGAGTTCTACTGAATGAGATTTTGTGTGTAATATATGACCCCAACACAAATCATTATTTCATTATTATTTTTAGCAAAGGATTTTGTAAGCTAGAAATTGATCATTAACTGTGAAGTTAATGCTGTAGTTACTAGAAATACACTGTAATATACTGTTTTTGATAAATATAAAAATATAAATTCACTTTTAGCATCTAAAATGATTAATTTTTATTTTTAATATATTTAGTATCATGTTAATATCTGCTATTTATTATTTGAAAATAATAATTATTGCTTTCAAATCGGCCAGATATATCCCTCATTTTCATATGGTGATTTCTGTGATGATGGGACTCACTGTGAGTTAAGAACGCTTCATTAACAACTGATAAATTAGCCATTGCCACCTGTCAGCCATATACTTAAAATATGCCATGCAAATGAGCCCACTGACAACATCATCACCACCTACACTCACACGCCAATAACCACAGTTTTTTAATAACATATGCAGAGTACAGATGCTGCTCTCAATAGTTTGATTTGCTCCATATGGTGAGTACGGGACCATCAGGAAAATATTTCTATATTGAGTACCAAACAAGAGTTCACACAGGGCCGATTGCACTGGCTGATCATTTTTCTTTCATCTCTTAATTATCATCTTTAGGACCTTGGGGGGCTGTAGTGTACACGACCACCCAGAACTCACGCATACAGTACACACCTTCACACAAACATGCTCACACACTTTAATATACTCTGGTGCTATCGGTGCAGCGATGATTCAGAATGGCATAAAAACTCAGGGTAAGTGGACTCCCGGGTGGGGATATTGTCTTTCCCCAGCTTCACACAGGCCTTGTTTTCTCAGTGTATAATAATATCTAATGATGATGAGCCTTGATTACCGCTGCAGAGAGTAGCAGGCTACTGGAACATGGAGGAAAAAAGCAATTTAGCCCAGCACAAAATATGTCTCCCGCAGAGACCATCACCATAGTAGACTGCGCTGGGCAGGAATCATTAAAGTTCTTACAGGGTCTGAATCCTAATAAAACTCACTCCACCTGTGTGTGTGCGTTTGGATGCTCTGACCTGATTGGACACATCTAATCTAAAATCAGACATGCAGGTCAGATTGTCCTCATTTGTCTGGTTCCTGCTCGGTGTCAGATGGCATCAGTTAATCGCACAGCCATTTCTAAATCCTTTAGCTGCTGTTTGAGAACACGTTTACTCTTCCTAACAAACCATGTTAACTGAGACGGCCTCAAGTATTCTGAATAGATATAGATGTGGTATTATTACACAAAATGTTGTGTTATGTCATGTCTCCAGACATGTCATGTCTCATATTTATTGAAAATTGGACATTCGGGGCAGCATGAGCACCTGTGATTGTTGCAGATGTTATGTGGCTGTGTCTGACAATGTGACCAAAAAAATAAAAAATAAATAATTTGTTGTTATACATATTTTCATATCGGCTAACATTGGATATATATTAAATATTTAATAACATGTGCTGTTGTCCCCCACCTTAACATTTAGATTACCTGACATCTAATGCTTATTTAAAGTTTATCTTTTAAAACGAATCATTTGTTAACACTTTTAAGTGGAATCGTTTGCAGATCTCAAAATGAATGTCCATTTTTCATACTGTCAATTTTAATGTTGTGATTAAGGCCTAAAAGTGGCAAATATATGTAACTGTGTTAATCAGCAGTTGGCTGGTAACTTTTTTTATTCATTCTAACAATGTCTGAGAATGGGATATGGTTTGCCTGCACCGGTGAACACTGGTGAACACTGCTCCGGGTGTGTGTTCACGTGTGTGTGTGTGTTCACTGCTGTGTGTGTGCACTTAGGATGGGTTAAATGCAGAGCACAAATTCCGAGTATGGGTAACCATACTTGGCCACATATCACGTCACTTTCACTTTCACGTTTTTTTAGTGTAATGATGCATGTTGTCAGAAGTCATGGGTATGAGAGTCTGATTCATGCATTGATACTCTTTTTTTGGCATATAATGTATTATGCTCTGCAATTTATATACACAAGTTTTCATCTCCCAGAAACATTTTTAATGTTTCAATGTAACTTTTAGTTCAAAACAGAATGACATCATTTTTTTCCCGCAAATGCATCCAATTTCAGCTCAGACGTTCAATAGTTATGGCTAGACCACTAATAGCATCTACTACAATCAACAATGCAGCTTTTAGGTGAGCTCTAGCACTGAAATCACCGTCAGTCTGAATGCCCCTTAAAAGAGTGCTTAGGAATAATGGAGCTGTCCATGGTGCTGATCTGTTTTACAAGTTCTTATGTGGTGCTGAAAGGACTCATAAACACAAACTGATGCTCCTGGCAATAAGTGTTATAAAAACCTGTTTAGGAACATCTGAAGAAATAATATTTGAAGATGTGGAAGAACAATGACTTGAAAGTTCAAATGTAGCCTATCAGAGATGTGCAATATAATTTTATATAGGCTACAGAAAATATCTAAAAGTCACATAGGCAAATTAATGTTGAGGGGAAGCATCAGACGAAGTGCGTGCTTGGAGTAAGAAGGTTTGTACAACACTTCTGTCAGTCAGGTCTCATTCCTCCTCCAGTCGTGCATGTATTATGCTAAAGCACTTAAAGAGCCAAACGTATTCGGTGTCGGAGTGCATATGACAGCTCCAGCATGCAAATCACCATTTTACTTCAACCACAGTAATTAGACGTGAAAGGTTTCATTTGCACAGGCACACTCACGCAAACATCTTGACACATCTTCAAACAAACATTCACAGGAGCACAATGAGTAGAGACGCTGATGTTGAAACATAACAGGGCTGTCAAGAGGAACAAACCCACGCATATGCCTGCACACCCCCTAAACTGATGTAATTGTCATTAATGAGTAAGAAGCGATCTATATGTTGACCGTAATGAGGAGTATTTGTTTAAATACTTAAACAGATTGTTTAATTATGTTATCCTTCAACAGCAGCCTAATTAACAAATTAACCATAAAAGACCAACACATTCAATTTTTCATATATGGAAGGCAATTTAGAGGTCGTGAATTATCATGTATCATGCAGCTGAACTACTAATGATTGCTTATCAGAGGGTTAATATTGAACAAATGTGAGGTTTCTGAAAGTCACTCAAACATCTGTATTGCATCACAGCATGTAAATAAACACTGGACTGAATATTTTTCCTATAACCATCTGCTTTGTATATCAGGGCTGAACAATGTTTTTTTTTATTTTATATTTAGCAAAGTTTTTATACATTACCTTGAAATGTCTACATTTTACATTCAGTGGGAAAAAATAGATAGATAGATAGATAGATAGATAGATAGATATACATTTTTTAAATATATTTGATATGATATATATTTTTTAATTATGATATTTAGCAAGGTTTTTACACATTAACTTGAAATGTCTATAGACCTAAACTTATATAGATTATAGATATAGATATTGATGTATCTAGATATAATAAAGGTGGCACAACAGAAAACCACATGCTGAATCAGAGGTCATCGAAAGTGACTTGTCAATAAAACGGACCATATTTGTACACACAAAAACAACAGCATCATAGTAACAAAATACACTAAAATAATTCAATAAACATTAACCAAGTTAACATTAACAATGTACATTGTTGATAAAAATTAAAAAGAAGAATGTCCATTCTTAGAATGTCCTTTTATGTTTTACTATTTTTCAGTTGTAATTTCGTCCAAAAACCATACATTTTACAGTATTTTACCATAAATGTTCATATAATGTGATGTGAAACCATTTACAATTCTCCACCATATATGGTAGGGTATTTTACAGTTAACAGGTTCCTAGTGTAGCATTTTCCCATTTTTTTCAATAAAAATATTTTTTTTTACAGTGTAAGATTCAATACTATGAAATACTAAACCTATGTATGTCCTGTGTACTTCCTATGGTTTAAAAGAGTCCTTAGATTGGGTTAGGGGTTGTTGCTCCTTACACAGCCACAGCCGTCAAAGAGATCCGAAGACAACTGGGGATTTACAGAAATCCTCCAAAACCAAGTCGGAGGATAACTGAGGCTTTACGCAATTCTTCGTAATGAGGTTAAAATGTCCCCAGAGCATCATTTTGGTGATGCACAGATAAACGTTCCTTCCGAGCTTGTCACATAAACTGTATTTCATAGGTAAAAACTGATTACACACTGTTGCACCATATGCTCAAGACATTTTTAATAGGCCTCAGTATGTGTAATCATAGGAGCCTTTATATGTTTGAGTTTTTTTCTCATATATATATATATATATATATATATAGAAATGAGAGCACTCTGATGTGTTTAATAGGTTGTCTCTTTGTTTTCAGTGAAATATGAAAGAACCGTTTTTAAGTGATTTAATGCTTGAAGTACTAAATAGATTGCAGACCATTTGAGCTCCACTTCTGAAGATATGGGATAGCTACTCACCCACTAAAAGCTAAAGCAATAAATGCTTCTAAAAAATTCATGGTGATTCTAAACTCTATGATTTGTTTTGACAGGAAAAGGGGGGCACTAAAAAAGTTAACCCAGATTTGGCTTCTCTCCTTTGGGGCAGTATTCACCCGAGGCTCAGTTCTTTAAGTTCTCAGAGTGGAAAAAAGCCAAGAGGTATCAGACTGCTCAGATGCCATCTATGGATGATTAAACACAAATATATTTATTGCACATGTGCTGCTGTATCATTTAGGCAGTGAATCCTTTCCTTTCTTCTCGAAATTCATCATTTCTGAGCCCCATGTTCTTTTCTCTACATAATTATCAATCTTTTTCTTTGCAGCAGAAGCTAGAAATTAATCAAAAATCCTATTAATTAGGCCCACATATTGTGGCTCTATAAAAGGAGGAGAGCGGGAGAAAGAAAGAGAGAGCAAGAAATCCAGCTGATTATATTCTAGAGGACTTGGTGATGGCAGGTCTTTTCCTGTCTGTTAACAGGTGGAACAGCCTCCTAACTTAATCATTTGGACCAGATTAAGTCTGTTGGACTGATCTCTGTCATTACTGCTTGGCTTGATTATCTCCTTATTTAGAAAACCATAAGCAGGGCAGCAGATACAGTCATTCACATGATAAATGAGCCAATAGGATCCACTCTAATTCATAATGCACACAGGCAGACAGACAAAGTGCTTTATTGTGTCTACTTTATTTTGCTGTTATAATTGACTGCGTTTCTTTATTCGTTTTTATCAGTGATAAGAAGATCAGCCGCGGAAAGGTCAACAATAAGACCTCCAGCCGCAGAGAGATCGCCATTATGAATATCACCCAAAAAAAGATAAGCAATACGAATGTCAGCCACAGAAAGCAATATTTCATCATAAGACTATGAGACAGTGCTGGAGGAATTAGTAGTAGGAGAGTCAATGACATGACCTTCTTATTTTATCTGAATCTATTTATTAAAAAATACTTTTGAATGCAATTCCATTTCATGCTTCCATCTCTTTGAATATGATGAACATATTATTTCTGAGTTAAGATTCATTTTAATGTTTTTTTTTAACCTAAAGTAAATATATCTCACATCTCATGTCAGCTGTTATACATCTCAATGTCAGCTGTTGGATATCATAATATTTAAATCATAATATAAAGAAAATTCTTGAAGAAAAAACATTATTAATAGTTTAGAATAATCTTTCATTAATATGCCTCAGAAAAAAAATGTGAAGCGAATGTAAATCTGTAAAAGTGTAAGTACAAGTGAAATGAATCAGTAAAATATTAAAGCAAAGTAAATCAGTTTTGTTGAAATATTAATATGGACATTTTTGAAGTAATAATTTATGATTTTTGAGATTTTTATTTATGTTTAACAATATATTTAATTGCTTTAATAAATTAAAGGTTACCCTAGTGAAAAATAAATGTACTCAAAGTGTATTTTTTTAATGTATTTATTTATTTATTTAATGCTAAGTATACTACAAATACATTTACATATTTATGTACTTAGGTATAAAAAATACCCTGCGGTTGTACTTTTGTTGTACTAAACTGGTATACTTAAAGTCTGCTAGTTTTATACTTAATGCTCTTTAATTGTGCAGAAGTAGTGCTGAAGTCCAAATAAATATATAATTAAGTATATTTGATTGTGCTAAAGTGGAACTATTGCAAAAATACTCCAGGTACACTTTAAATATCTGGCAAAAATCAAAAATCATACAATCCTCATCAATAGTGACATTAAAACACATTTTAGGCTTAATATTAAGAAATGTGCATTGTACACAAGTAGTACTCCAAATAAAGTTGAATTATAATTTTTATATAAGTAAGTCTCGAGGAGAATATGTCAGTAAATATGTTAATAGATTTGAACGATGCTTAGTATAAAATAAATATTTAAAATATATTACTTTTTTACTAGGGTACACATGCCATTTTTAGAGTAATTAAATTCGGGACTTCACACATGTGTTTTATATTTTTTTCTTCTGATTTTTTTATTTTCTTATCTTGGCCACTCTCATTTGTCCTAAGAACATCCACACAGAGCACACCAAGACTTGTTGTTGACAACTAGACAACAGCTATCATAACATATTATGATTTATTTTTTAAAATACACAGACCTATTGGGTATGTCTGTAATCTCACCATTTACACAATGATTTCCACAATTTACTGTCATTGAATGTGAATATTTATCTGAAAATAAATTTAACTTCAGACAAAATGTCTTCTATAAGGGGACTGTTTTAGACCCCTCTTCCCATTGACTCTTTCTCTCTTTGTTACTCTCATTCATTTCTTTGAAGCTGTGCTTATCCAGAGCACAGCTTTTAGTTTAGCATTACGGTCTTGATCTTCCTTTAAGGTCCCTCAGCGTCACCTAGACAGCAGGCGTGCATAAAACTGAACAGGAACAACGCCGAAAGCCTAAAACTGTAGGAAAGACCGTAGGTCATGTGATTAGCTCAAATGAGCGAAAGCCATCTGGCTTCTCTTACTGATGCTTATGAAGCTTTCATCTCATTTCTGCGCCAGTTGTGCTGAACTCTAGCCAAATGCACGAGTTTGCGTTTGTGGTAAATTGCTGATCTGATCTGTGCGTATGTGTGAGTTTGTGTACACCGTACAACATTATTATGTTTCGATAGAAACGGAGAAGGTCAAACTCGAGCGAGCTTGCTGCACGCGCATTCGGAGACACACACTCATGCTGTGCCACCCCTGTGAGGTATGTTAAGCTGGTGAATAATTGGTTAATTTCCTGCATCTTGGGTTTTTCTCTGCAATCAATCGCCCCAAGCACATAGACTCTCAGCTATAGTTAGACACATCAGGAGGCTCAGAAAATTTGTGTGTAGTATTCTATTGTCTTTATGCTGTATTTTTTTAATATATTTTTATACATATACATGTGTGTGTGTGAGTGAGAGAGAGTGGGCCCCTGTGCAGGCCGTGTGAAGCCCATCTGGGTGTATGTTAGTGCAGTAGTCATCAGTCTGCCTGTAGCTGGGGCCAGATGGTCGTGCCTCTGCAAGCCACTCAGTAAGTACATCACAGATCCGGGCATGTGGGCCAACCGCTCCACTACATCTTACTTAAATAGTCCCTCTCTCTCGCTCTCTGGCTTCCTCTGTTCCCTCATCTCTCTTTCTATGCACAGTATATATCACTGTGATACTGATACATTAGCGTACATTAGGGAAAGCATTTGTAACCCACGATGAAAACACATCACACTTACAGTAAGCACCACGCTCATTTCTCATCACTTCCTGTTTTGTAGTGTTCAGTGGGGTACTGAAGTTTGAGACCACACTGAAAATCTCATTTTAATCTGGAAATAAAGGTGTAGGATTTTGACTAATTTAAAATAAAGAAATGCTATGATGTTAGATGAATGTAAAATATTTCGGATTCTACACTACTGTATATCTAGGTCAATACATACATTTTTGATATACACTATGTGAACTGCTTTGTACAGAAAAACGAGGACAAACCAAATACTAAGAACTTTGAAAAATGTCACATTATTAAGACAGTTGTTACGCTAAATTAGTAAAAAGCTTAAAAACGTTGCATTTTCAGTAGTCATCTCAGATTTTAATAGACATACAGTATATACACTAGTATATATTTGTGACCCTGGACCACAAAACCAGTCTTAAGTCGCTGGGGTATATTTGTAGCACTAGCTAGAAATACACTGTATGGCTCAAAATTATCGATTTCTCTTTTATGCCAAAAATCATTTGGATATTCAGTAAAGATCATGTTCCATGAAGATATTTTGTAAATTTCCTACCATAAATATATCCAAACTTAATTTTTGATTAGTAATATGCATTGATAATAACTTTAAACTTTAAAGTTTATCGATTTTCTCAATATTTAGATTTTTTTTGCACCCTCAGATTCCAGATTTTCAAACATTTGTATTTCGGCCAAATATTGTCCTATGCTAACAAACCATACATCAATGGAAATCTTATTTATTTAGCTTTGTATAAATGATGTATAAATCTCATTATCAAATCTCAGAGCTGGTTTTGTGGTCCAGGGTCACATTTAGGGTTGGTAAGAATTGTAGAGTATTTTAGAAAGACGTCTCTTATGTTCACCAATTAGTATTTTTTTTTGTATTTTTGTGGAAACCATGATACTTTTATTTGAGTAAAAATCAGCATTTATTTGAAATAGTTTTTTTTTTTTTTTTTACAATCTGAAATGGAATGCATCCTTGAAGAATAAAGTTAATTAAATTAAATACAAATCTGACTGACCCCAAACTTTTGAACAGTAGTGTAGAAATACGGTATATGCAACTGGGGCATGTTGTAAGCCTGATTCAAACATGCATTTCCCATTTGAGCACAAATGGGACAACATCCCTGCGCCACAGTTCTGGACTCTTTCTTTTTATGTTTTCCTGTTTTCATCACCATCTCTCACCATGTTTCTCTCTTCTCTTTCTCATGCTCACACTGTTCAATATCTTCTTTTTGTAAAGCTCTGTCATAGATGGCGGCACAAATCTGCCTCTCTCATCCGAGGTCTAAGCTTTCAGGATGAGATTAGATCAGGTTTTGAAGAAATGACAGAAAATAAATCCAGTCAAGGTAGAACCAGCCACTGTGCTCATTGCTTTGATCCGGTCTGGAGATAATGGCCAGTTTTTTTTGTTTAATGCATTGAAGGGGATGATAATGTTATATGATTTTGGCAAGAGAGGCCATTGCCGTCTAGGAGATTCAGCTGGCTGACACAAACACACACACACACACAAGCTGAAATACACAAACACACAGAGGCAAATTACCAGGGAAATTAGGGGCAATTCTGGGCCCTCACCACTTAACCCAAAGCCAATGAAAGAGAGGGAGTGAAGGATGAAGAGAGGGAGCAGAGGCCTGAACCTGCTGTCCATGATGAAACAAGCCAGTGGAATTTAATTTCCCTCCGGTCAAGAGATGCCAATAAACACTATTGAATCCTGTTCCTGCCCTGACATGATAGGAATTTAATTTGAGACCCACAGGGATCTTTCTCTCTCTCTGTCTGTCTGCTGCACTGGAACACTGCCCCTCTCTCTGTTCTGGATGTTTGCACGGGCAGAGAAAGGAGGAGAGAAATGATTGAAATTCCTAGTCTGCATCTGAGACACACACACACACATGCGCGCTCACACACCACACAGGTTGGAAGGCATTTCACAACTCTACCCCTCAGACACCTGCACACTTGCATGGAAACTCCAGTGATGTAGCCTTGATCCGGCCCGTTAAAAGTTGCAAAGAATGTTTTGCTCTGGTATGATCTTGCGGCAAAAGTATAGGAAAAGCAAAAGATAGCCATAGAATATCGAGTGACCAACTGCTTTTTTTTTATTATTGTATTATTCTTTTTTAAGGGGTGCACCATGGCTGATATTAAAATGCTATACTATTGTGTTTAAATTTATTAACTAAAATAAATAATTTTAAGTGAGACAAGTGAATTTAAGCATAAGAATGTACAGTATTAGTATCCATTTTGAGATTTGCTTAAGATTACATTCAACATTCAATGCAGTTGTTTTGTCAGAAGCAAACAAGATAGATTTATAATTTCAACATTATTTGTTCTTCAGACATTCCTTTTTAAAAGAAAAGAAGCATCATGTTTTTGCAAAGTGACCCACATTTGGTTTTTGACCCCCACAATTGAACGTTTTTCCCCCTGGAGCCATATTGAAATACCAATATCTCTGGAGCTGAACAATATAGGGCCTTAAAAATGAAGATGCCAAAAGAAAAGTTTGTTAAAACCCAATATATAAAAGGGCATTAAGATATATTTAATACTTCGTGAGTTATAGGCATACAAACTTTGGAGAAAAAAACTTGAAACGTTTCCCCTTTTTTGAATGTCACCAATGACACAATGCAACAAAGGTGGCTAAAGTCAACAGATTTTACTAATAGACCTACCAATCTCTGTGTAGAAGTAACATTATGATGCTGCCATCTTTCTGAGGCCATTTTTACTCCCCTGTAATTTGCCTCTAAATCATTTTGACCCTCCTCTACAAAACCGTGGGATACTCAGTAAATATTCATCCATGGCATTTAATATTTTGGCTTTCATCACTATACATGTTTATTTTTTTTAAATATGAGCAAAATCAAAAATTTGATCTGGGGCCAAGTTTCTGAAATTTGGTTGATTTTGATGGAATGACCCAGAATTTATTTGAGATAAAAAAAAAAATATATATATATATATATATATATATAATATAATATCAATAACATCAATGACATTGTCATTGATTTTTTGTTAATCTTACTGAGCTGAAACTTTTGAAAAATGGTGTATATATTGAATACTGCTCAATATAAAAGTACTCAAATATCAGCTGGTAACCAGAACGGAACAGATCTGGAACCCTTTAAACTCTAGTTTTCATTCATTCAAATATAAGACGAGTTAGTCTAGTGGTATAGGTTTGGTTTCAGCTGTTTCTGAATGGGCATTATGATTCAGAGGGTGCCCAGATGTGGAAGATGAAGTCGACAGGGGATCACTGTGAACCAGGGGAGAATGTTTCAGCAGAAGGTAGTTTAACAGTAGGAGAGCAGCAGACTGGACGTCCATTAGACGACATTTCCCTTGATCTAGACACACAAGTCTGTCTGAGTATAACCAATCTGGCCTTATGAAAGATATTGTGAAGTGTTATTCATTAACTGGGACTTTGCTCGCTCTGAATAATTCTCTTCACATATTCTTTGAGGAGCAGAACTGATGTGACATTTCCTTGTCAAAGATTTTAAAAACGCCTTTTGATTATCTCTCCTTTCTGAACACTCAAAATTAGACTAAAGATAAAACTTAATGGCTTATGGAAATTCTTCTCTTTTTAATACACATGAAGACATGAAACGTTTCAAACGGTGCCAGAAAGGGATAGGAGAGTTAGGAGAAAAAGAGTGAGAGACATTATTGTTTAATTACCATGGAACTGACATAGAAAACAGACCGAATTTAAAAGGTGCTCAGTAATATTTCAGTCCAGGTGTTTGTACTTGTGCTTGAGGGAGAGGAAGCGAGAGAGAATTTGTTTTAATGGGTGAACCGCTAGACCCGGCGCTCTGTTCGCTGTCAACCTGTGTTTAATGTGCTGAATGAGAGAGCTGTTAAGGTCAGTGAGCAGGCAGAGAAAAGCCTCTCTCTCTTTCTGTAACGGGGGATTAAAGTGGTAGATCTAAGTAGTTGTTTTATGGATGTGGGTGTCACCTTGTTCTCTTCTCCTCTACAAAGGTTGAATAGTGCCGCTTTGAACCCCCCCTTCTCCGTCAGTTCAACCCACGACACCCTTAATTAGACCTTCAGCTCCACCTCCATCCAGCCTCACATCTCTCCGCAAGTGCTCTCGTTCCATATTCACTTATTCAGAATCAGCTTTCATCACACTTTTTTATTATGGGCACTTAGCGATCAATGTAGTTGGCATCTGTGAATGGCATTCTTGGAAATGCTAAAAAATGAGGCATATTTTGTAGTAATGTTAGATTTCCTGCTGTAGCATTGCATTTATTCCGGGTTCTCATAAAGCAGTAATAATATTAGGGGTTTTCAAGTAGCAGAAGCAATGGTTTTTAAAGCCGAGCGAATGAGTTCACAGATCTAAGAGGAAGCTCATAGAGTCAGATGCTTTAGGAGAATTCTGAGAATGAGAAGCAGCGTGAGATCAGCCTGTCTCGCACATCTACAGCCTCCCGGCCTCACGCGAGTATCTCTGCAGGGGTTGCACGCTTAGGAGAGCCACAGTCTTCCAACAGGTGGCATCAAACAATGCAGTGTTACTGTGGAATATTATTGTTCTTTGTGTGTGTGTAGCATGGTACAATATAAAAATAACCAATGTAAGCAGGCCTCTGCAAAAATTGCTATTAAATCATTAGAATAATGATTCGTTCGTGAGAGTAATGACTCATTCATCATTCGTTCCTGGAATGATGATTCTGCACTGATTCACTCACTTTCCAAATGTCAAGTGCAGGTAGAATTGGGTTAATAAACCTTAATAACATGTTATTGTTTTTCTATCACAAATATCTCTCAACAAACTCTCTTTTCACTTTTCTCTTTTCAAGAATTTTCACTTCGTTTTTTGTCTTTCATTGGCGTAATTGCTGAACTGTATCATGTTGCAACATTTCCTGCCGTACTGCAAAACATTTTGTTACTTAAAACAAATGTTAACTGAAATAAAACAAAAATAAAATAAAATATACAAACCTAAATTTCATTTCAGCTAGTTAACAATGCAACATTTTTCCTTTTCATTTAGTTTAACTTGATGTACTACAATAACTAAAACTAAAATGGAAATAAACTATGCAGAACTAAAACTAATAAAAATGACACAAACACAAAACAAAACGAATAACACTTTAACTAAAATTAACAATTTTTTTTTTATTCCAAATATTTACAAATATATTGTATCTCAATGCTGCTAAAATAACAAGGTGGCTTTTTGGTTTTTTTCCCCAAGTAGATAGTTTTGTTCATGAAAATGCCCTTCTGTTTGATCTGCTGTTTGATCTCATTTTCCAGACAAGGATAAAATACTTGACACTTGATTTTCCATGTCTTGTAAAAGGAAAGATGTCAGTGCACAAATTGGTATGAGTCGACTAAATGTGACAAAACCTCATTTTAGGGAGGTATTTTCTTTTAATTGTAAACATGCATAAAGTTTTCTGTTAGGGTTAGGTTATAGTATTTATAACAAGCTGTATATAAAAACAGCAAAAGTCTATGGAATGTCCTCATTTACTGTATATAGCCAAGTAAACATGTTTGTGTGTATCTTCACAGATCTAAAGACCTTACTTATTTGTGTCTCCAGTTGTATGTTTTAATTCTTTTAAACAAGATCAATTGTTTGTCAGTTGAAAAAGGACATGATTAGCTTTCAAACAAGTAACATAACACATCATATTCCTTTTTCAACCTGCGGTATAAATGAAATAAGAGCAAAACCAAGACTACGAGAAAGAATGAGAGACTAAATGACTGAGAGTGCACATTTAAATTGCTTTGATTTGTAAGAGAGTGTTTTGTAGCTCCCCAGACAGCAGCATTAAGAAGATAACCTAGAAATGCTCCATCAATTTATTTGCCTGCGCTGTTACAAAACACTTTTGCAAAAGTAGGTTCAGGAGTAAAGCAGACACAGTAGTGGTATGGCATGTATACATGGAAACTTTCAATTCAAATGAAACTACAAGTGCATATTGGATGCTACTATGTGAATATCTTTGATAAGATTCATCCTTGCTGTTGAATGTAACTTGTTTAAGCTAATGGAGAGCAAACTTGCGGTCCTGGTGCATCCTGGGAACATGATGTTGTGTTTGTGGCAGAGGGCAGGTGGTTGCCATATCACTCAGCCAATGTTCTGTCTTTTGCATCCCCATGACTGGGTCTGTCTGGTGTGGGTGGTGAGTAAGAGCAGAACACGTGTAACTAATTCTGATGCAAAACGCATCCAAAAGCAATTAAGAGTTAACATCTGTTGTTTTGAGTCTCAGGGACAGGGCGCGTGTTAAAATGACAGATGTACAGAGTGGCTCTTCTCAGCTCTCTCGCTCGATCGTTTCACTCCACCACACATCTGTGAGACTAAATTTAGGGTTACATTTTAAAGGGGGGCTGTGGGGGTGATGAATTTTGGGAATGAGTTGTAAAGCCCTGGGGGGAATATCATTTGTTGGGATGTAAAACAAAACAAAACATTTTAAAAAAAGACTTGTTGGTAGGTTGCCTGAATGACTACTTAACTTTAAGCCCTGTATAATAAGACTGGTTTCAGGTTCACAGAATCATGACTGGATGCATTTTTAGGGAGGTTTTACATAAGACATATTTGTTTCAAAACAGCTACATGGAACACAACAAAATGCAGAATGCATTTTCTAAAGTTGGACTTTTAAATGACACACCATTTCAAAAACACAATTTACATGAAGAGAAGCTTGGAAAACAGTGTGAGACGGCACAATGATTTTGTGTATTATAAACAGTGGTGCGCATAAGTTTTTCAGCCTTGTTTCTTAAAAGAGGACCTGGAGATTTGGTTTGGTCCTCACACTGTGGATAGTGTGACCCATTAAGTATAACTATAAAAAAATTAATAATAGTGATAATATTATTGCACTTTATTTAGTTAGTTTTTTAAAACAAAATAATAAAGTGTGATAATACTATTCTATTTTAAAATAAAAAGTGAGTATTAAATAAAAATGCAATTATGTTATAGCAAACTTAAAAATAAAATGCTAATATTTATGATTATTTTTTTAAATATTAATTTTCATAATTTTCAAACTTAAGATAAGTAAGCTTTTATTTTGACGAGTTGTTATTTTGAAGTATATGCACCGATTGAAGAGCGTCAGTGAATGAAATGTTACAGTTTTTCACTGTGCTTTGAAAACAGCAGCGAAATCTTATACAGTATTACAGTTTGTCGATCTAAAATATCCTAGTAATTGTGCATTAACAGCTGTCAACCTTGTCACTGCACAAATGAGAGGTCTGAAATTATTTACACAGCACATTTTTTTATTTTGGTCACGCATACACACCTGTGTCAACTTATGTGCACCCCTGATTAAAAAGTATGACTGTAAAATGAATGTAAAAACATTCAAAGAGGGTTTTACTGTACACACATACAGTAAAGTACTAAAACTGCTTTTTCTTATATTATCTTATTCTCTATTACCTTATTTTTATTCTTATATATTGTTATATACCAATTTATATTTTATTATATTATATTATGTTATATTATATTTTATACAACAGTTATTTGTGGTCCTCGAATCTGATTGGCTGATAAGAATGTGATATTAGAGTCCAACAGAACTCCAACAGCCGTTTCACCGTTTGTATCACTCTGCTTGCAGTATTTCTCACAGCAACTGTCATGGCGGATGCCCTAATTTCTTATTTCTTATAATAGCAATGTTGAAAGCAGTTGTTCTGCTTAATATTTTCTGAAAACGGTGCTATATTGTTTTGAACAGACTGTGAATAAAAAGTTCAAAAGACTAGCAATTATTTTAAATATAAATCCTTTTAAACATAAATGATTTTAATGTCACTTTTGATAAATTAAATGTATCCTTGCTGAATTTTTTTTTTTTTTTTAAAGAAATCATAGTGTCCCCAGAATGTGTGTGTGTGTGTGTGTGTGTGTGTGTGTGTGCGTGTCCCTATTTTAGATACCAAGTGTAGCAACCAGAGTGTCAGCAGTCAATCATGATGTTCTTTTGCTTTGACATCTCATGTTGTCTCTGCTCACGGATGGACTCTGAAGCAGAAAAGTGTGCCACAAAATCCCTGATGGCCTATTAACTGCATCACATCCACCTCATTCATGATCCGCTCCCACGCGCTGCAGGGCCGTGTGATGCAGAGGCCCTCTGGCCAATTATGAGGCACATGATCAGTATTATTGTCACAATTACTTCAACTTTCTCTATGTAGAAACTTGTTAACAAGCTCTATTAAACTGTAGCAGTGCTATGCTGCATAAGAATTCTCCCTTTTCAGTCGAACCATCTCAAAAGTGAGTCCTTAATCAGATGCTCTGTCAAACGTAATAAGAGTGTAGTGTTTAAGAGCTGCTACACAATGACCTTTTCCACCTTGTTTTCCTGTAGTAAATGTTGAGCTGTGCTGTCTGTGTGTCATAATGGGAAAGCTCTGGTAATGATGCTCCAGAGAGATGTACTCTTTGCTTATGTGTGTCTGTGTGTACCGGCGCAGTCTGCACAATGTGTTTGTATGGCTGATGTCGCTCCCTGAGGTCTGTATAAGCAGACTTTTGATACTGAATTAATCGCAGGAGCCTTTGAAGTTACCGGCTACCTGAATCTCATGTGAAGTTTGCAACAAAAAAGAGATGACATTCCCTAGAGGAAGAGTTTAGGCCTGTACTGTGTGTGTGTGTGTGTGTGTGTGTGTGTGTGTGTGTGTGTGTGTGTGTGTGTGCACTTTTTGAATCTTAATTCTGAGATCTTAAAGAGATTCTCACAAAAATTTTAATTCTGTCATGATTTACTCGCCCTCATGTCGTTCCAAACCCATGAGACTTTGGTTAATTTTTGAAACACAAATGTGACCCTGGACCACAAAACCAGTCATAAGTGTCAATTTTTCGAAATTGAGATTTCTACATCATATGAAAGCTGAATAAGTTTTCCATTGATGTATGGATTGTTAGGACAATAGGACAATATTTGACCGAGATACAACTGTTTGAAAATCTGGAATCTGAGGGTGCAAAAAAATCTAAATACTGAGAAAATTGTTTTGTGGTCCAGGGTCACAAATGAAGATAGTTTTAATGAAGCTTGAAGAAGTTTCTGTCCCTCCATTGAAAATCCAGTTAACCAAAATTTACAAGATCTAAAAAATTAATAAAAGTACCTTTAAACGAATCCTGTTAGCTAGGTTTGGAATGACATGAATGCGAGTGAACGATGACAGAATATTCATTTTTGGGTGAGCTGTCCCTTTAATTTTTTGAATGGTTCACAAATCTCTCTGGACATATTAATATATATAAAACAAATAATAGAGTGAGATTCACGAAAAAAAGGTAATTGTTAAATATTGCTCAAAAAAGTGATGTGTACAAAGAAGGCAAAGTAAACAATGCTTCTCGTGTGTTAAAATGACTTTTAAGAACAGTTAGTGCTAGTCTTATTATCACAATGAGCAGTTCAGTTTGTTAATTCATCCTGCAACCAATATGAACTGATGACCATGTTGTCATAGGAACCCAGCTATGCTCACATTCAAGTATCTTCTTAAAAGTGTTGTTGGTGCAAAACTAGTAATTACAGCAAAATATTAACCATTTAAAAACATTATTTGATGGCTGGGTTGTTTGATTTCATCAGGTTATTTTAGCCTGTCAAGGACGGTCTTGATGATCAAATTCAACTAGGATAAAACTGCTTAATTGATGTGCCGTTCATGTACAATTATTTCCTTTTGTGGTTTTAAACAGTTAGTGAAATCATTTATTCTTAAGAAAGGACTGTGTGATTGTCAAGTGTAGTTGTCTAATTAAATTATAGCATCTACATGCATAACCAATTCTCTCTCTTTGTCTCTCTCGCTCTTTTTTAGGACTACGCTAAGAATGAGAAAGCCATTGCAAAAGCCCTGGGGGATTTGAAGGCCAACTTCTATTGTGAACTATGTGACAAGCAGTACCATAAACATCAGGAGTTTGACAACCACATCAACTCATATGACCACGCACATAAACAGGTAAACTTCAACAGCTGGTGGTCGAGCTCATTAGATGGAGAAGCAGGAAAAAAGAAAGCAGAAATGAAAGGAATAGGGATTTAACTCTTCCTCTGCAGTCTACAAAACCATTACTACCGTCAGTAGAGTGTCTCTGAACATAATATGCATAGAAATGATGGTGTGCTTGGTCAAACACACCGCTCGACTACAGTTTGTATTTGTTAAAGTTATTTTTTCCTCCAAATAGTCTCCAGGTGATTCTTGTGTCTACAGTCTACTTTTTATCCCCCAGCCAATAATGACACGCAAATTATAGTCAGTCATCTTAACTGTTAGTGTAACTGTTTATTTATATGCTCAAAACATAAACACTATATTTGGAAAAACATTTGCAAAGTACATCACTAATCTTCCCTCAGGTAGTCTCTTGAGTCGGTTGAGCTGCGTGTGTTCTGGTAACTGATATCATGTCGGGCAGGTGTTTCACCCGCAAAGAGTTTGTGTTGTGTTTACTAAAAATAAAAGTAACTAAAAATATTTGCACCTTTAATTATTGCAGATCGTTCTAAAGTTCTAACAACTTCCAGGAGCACAAATAATGCACCTTTTCTATAATAATCAACATTCTGCGTCAGTCTAACAGGCAAAGCAAGTTCAAATAGACTGCTGTATGGTTTCATGGCCTATTTGCCATCTGCTTAAAATGAACAGTTGATACCAGTGATACCAATGCAAGTATTGAGTATGGGGCTTTAAATGGTGTTTTATGAGTGCTTTTGTCTATTGGACATTCATGTGATGTGTATGAACAGCAATCACTTTAAAACTCTCTGACACTATCTTTCAAAAGTTTGGGATCAGCAAGTGTTTTTGGTAACACTTTACAATACGGTGGCACTAATATGCATTAATTCATGCTTAACTAATGCACAGATAATTATGAGTTAATGTATAACTCATGAAGAACTAAACCATTTCTTAATGATTACTGCATCAGCAACAAATGAACATTCTATTTGATTCATAGATTAAATAATCAACACATTGTTATTATTTAAATGTGTCATAATGTATTAATTCCCTAATAACATATAGTATTAACTAATAATGTAAATTCATGTGTTAATTACCACAATGGGTCGAAGCCATGCATTTCAGCTTCCAGTTGTCTGCTTTAATTGATCATTAGCTAATGATTTGCTAAGGTATCATTATGTTATAACTTTACATCATTAGTTAATATAATATGTTATTACAGAATTAATATGTTATGACACATTAACATTTAATGTTACAACTAATAACAGTATATTGATCACTTAATCTATGAATCATATAGAATGTTTATTTGTTGCTTATGCAGTAATAATTGATAAAGGGTTTAGTTCTTCATGAGTTATACATTAACTTGTGATTATCTGTGCATTAGTTAAGCATTATTTAATGCATATTAGTGCCACCGTATTGTGTTACAATTTTTTTTGTTTTGAAAGAAATTAACACTTTTATTCAGAAATGACATATTAAATTGATCAAAATTTACACTAAGAACATTTATAGTTTTACAAAAGATTTCTATTTAAAATAAATGCAGTTCTTTTGAACTTTGTTAAAAAAAATATTGCAGTTTCCACATAAATATTAACTGTTTAACATCACAGGAAAACACTAAGCAGCACTAATAAATATTTATGGAGAACCAAATAAGCAGATTTTTGAGAAGTATGTGACATTGAAGACTGGTCATACAATCACAGGAATAAATTATTTATTTTTTATTTATGTTTCATAGACAGAACAGAATAAATCACATAACGTTGAACAATTTAACAATTTAAAAGTCTGATTGTTATTAAAAACAATTTCCATAGACTCCTTTTATTTCGTTTACCCCTTTTCTTAGGAATAAGTAATAATTATAATGATAATAGATTTTAAGTCTTGACATCTTGATGGTTATACTGTATATAATATACATATCAGTCATCACTTTTATTTAAAATAATTCAGGAAAAAAGAAAAGCAAAGACAAATGAGAAGAAATAAGCCAAAAGTTCTGCTAAGGACATTGATGGAGAGATTGATAGGAGGAGTAGATGAAGTAAGGAGGAGAGAGCCGAGAATGTCCTCACTGGTGCCAGGATCTCAGACTGGAGTCTGGTGCCCATCTGTGTGGCATCTGAGATTAAACATGTTCCCTAGCATTTCGAGCAGCAGATAACACTGTATGTGCGCTGCTGTTATCCTGGGTGCTGTCAGACAAACTGGTCTTCTAACAAAGAACGGCAAACAGAGCCATTAAACTCTCTTCATCCTTCAGCCTCGCATGTCTTATTCATCATAAGCCTGCTGCTGCATCATTACAGCACAGTCTAAAAATTAAACATGCAAAACTATACACTAATGAAACAGTTCATACGAAATCCAAGTGTGAAGCAGAGAGCCAGAGATACAGAAAGAGAGGTACGCAACTCATTCTGAAGGACCGCTCAGTGACAGCTACAGCAAAGACAGACAGAGAGGGAGGGAGGAAAGTAATTACACATGTTGTTGCGATGGATTTCATCTCCGTGCAAACATGGCTCCGATCAAACCACAGATGACTGCACACTTGTTCACCGTGCAGATGTGTCTGTTCCTGTTAGTCAAAGTCAATGAGTCAGAGATGAATGATGCCAGCTCAGCACGAACATCCGTAATATTCCATAATCAATCATGAGATTTTCAGCCCAGTGTTTCACATCAGTACTTTGTCACAGAGAAATTAGCATGTCATTCTTGTTTCTGTTTAATTAATTGTGACCAAACGTTTTTTTTTTTCCTAGTGTAATAGGTTGAAATTACTCATCTTTGTGTAAAATGTAATAAATAATGCTATTTTATGACAGATACCGTAGTAATACATCAATATATCATCAATATGACTTGTAAAATAGATTCATTTGAAAATATGAGCTGTGGCCTAATACTAATTGAGCTTTGGTGCTCATGGAGGAGACACATATATGTGAATATATTTTTATGTAATATATTATGATATAAGATATGTTATATGTTATCTTATTACATCACAATATATCCTTATATATTTTAATAGCTCACTTATTACATCACAGTATATTCATATTTGCTGTATATATCAAATATTATATACTGTGATACATCTGTGATACAATATATTATGTTTTTCATATGCTTAGGATATTTTGCAAGAGCTGTGTATGTAATCTATGGTATGGTAATGATAACTGATCATTAAATTTCATAATGATAAGCATTTGATTTTCATTTTCATTTCATGAATCAGTGAAGTTTTACATTGCACATTTTTCAGGTACAAAAATTGGCTAAATATTGAAAATGTATTGTTTTTTTAGTACTTTTTGTATGTTTTATACTGACCAACTCTGTACAGAACAGCAAAATAATGTTGTTGGTCAGTGAACTGACTTCTCTAACAAGTCAGGAACCTCCCACTAGAGATGTTAATTCATTTGAGGGCCCTGCAAAAGCAATGAAAGGTGCTGTTGAACTCTTCCTGCAGGCATCGAGAGTGTTTCATTAGACTGAGTTATGTATAGTCGACTGTGTAAAATATGCATGCTGTGAGGTTGGCAGTTGAGGCAGTTTGGTGTGACCCCATCCCAGCCGCTTCACATATCGCTCCAGAAACATACAACCTGGCTGTGCTCCCTGGTCCTGAGGAAAAATACTTTATATTTCACAACCCACAGAATCCCTAGTCACTTAGCATTTATGCGCGCATGTGTGCGTGTATGTGTATGTATGCACTGACGTGCACCAAACAAGGTTGAGAGGTTTGATTTAATTAATCTTTAAGAGCCACAAAACCTTTCCTAGAGAGCTATGCAAATCAACCAGCTGTCCTTCAATAAAAAGAGGAGGGAAAGGAAGAGGTGAGGCATGAGACTGAGGTTAACGCGAGTGCAACACAGAGAAAACCAGAGAAGCAAAGACTGGAGTTAACCCTTGTGTTGAGGGGTCTAAAAGAGCCTAAGGCAATTTAATAGCTTGAAAAAAACATTGAAGTCTTACCAAATGTTCCATTACTCATGTTTAGGGTGTCTAGTGTGAGAGCCTAGATATAAAACATGAATAAATGCAAGGAACTGTAAAAGTTTATTTCAGTTTTTTTTTGTTTTTTTTTGTTCGAGGTCTAATTGAGGCCTAACAGAAACAACATTACTGGAAAGGATACCAGTTGCATTCCTAAAATGAGTAGTTTGCTATATTGTAACTGTAAAAGAAAATCTATGTGTCCGTCCGTCCGTCCCTCTGTCGTTCCAACGTTCTGGAGTATGAAGCTTAAAATTTCTTCAAAACTTTTGAACAGGGTTTTATATAGCCAACAGATTGTTCGTATTTACAAACTTTACTTTTCTAATTACAGTTATATGGATTCCTTAAATGCTTTTAAATTCACTCTACTTCCTTACATTGAAACTCAAATTTAAGACTTGAATTGTAATTTAAAAGATATTCTCAACTGATTTCTGAATGACGCCAAACCTGTGACCCCAAGCTTAAAAACAAGTACATTTCAACCTAACATGATGGTTAAAGCTATAATATGAGAGAGGAAAGAAGAGAAAGACAAAAAAGAGAGGTAAATATTAAGGTGAAGTGTCAAGAGGACTTTTTTGAACTGTTCCACTAGAGACTGAGAGCAGAATCTGAAGGGAATCCCCTGCTAGACTCCCATGGCTGAGGTGGATTTCGAGCGATAGAGACCTACAGATATGAGCTTGGAGATAATCCATATTTCATAACCCACAGTCACTGGAGGAAGGATTCAATCTGATCTGAAGGATTCCAAGCCTAGTCATGTCTGTGTTTCTATAAAAAGCACAGCAGGCTTCTTAATGTTTAAAAAATAGCTGAGGGACATGTGAGAGTGTGTGAGTGTAAGGTCTATCCTCAGGGCATTTAGCGGTGTGAGGGTGGGGGCGGCTCTGGGAGAAGAAAAAGAGAATGTCTTTTTAACGCTGCACAAATAGTTCATTTGTCCTTCTACGAACGATTCCTGAGTGGCTTTGCACTCAGAGAGCATTTTGAGAAAAAAAAAGAAGAAAACGGAAAAAGTGGTGACTGTTTTCTCAGCCGAAAGCGGTGAGTCAGCAGCCTGAAATGAATGAATGGATAACAGTTATAAAGGGACAAGGGGATAAACTCAGACAAATAATTGCACGAAACTTCATTTGCAGCAGATGGAGGAATTTGTATGATTCCTCATGAACTTTTAAAAGCCTGAGGGTATTGAGAGCTGTTCTGTTATGTAAACAGCCACTTTAGATGTTCCAGTCATTACTCGAAACCGCATTGCAAGTATCTGATAAGACAACAATAGAATCTTTGCTAGGGGCTCTCTGCATCTACCAGCAAGTCAATATCCACTTTTGATAGAAAAACTGCATAGAAATGTACAGCGCTTATATAACCAATGTGTTGCATTACTAGATACAATATACTGACATCACAATATCTCTTTTTCTTTAACATTTACACACACCGGGGTAACTAATGTTGTGACAATCAGTTTATGAGCTGCAAATCACTACATGACATACCAGAAACACTAGAAAAATTAGAGACATAAAATTATGTAAGCAATTATATAAAGCAATAGAAGAGTGTAAAATAAATATAAAAATAAACCATTTTTATTGATTTTTTAGTTGTTGTTGTTGATATTATTATTATTATTATTGTCATTATTATACTATTATTATTAGCATATATTATCAGGTCAAAAGTTTGGAATATATAATTTTTTTTTAATGTTTTTAAATTCTCCTATGTTCACCAAGGCTGCATTCATTTAATGAAAAATATAGGAAAACCGTAATACTGTGAAATATTATTACAAAATATTCAAAATAACTGCATTTTAATATATTTTCAAATGTTTTTATTCCTGTGATGTCAAAGCTGAATTTTCAGCAGCCATTACTCCAGTGTCACATGATCCTTCTGAAATCATTCTAACATGCTGATTTGCTGCTCAATTATTATCAATTGTTATTGGTGCTCAATTACTAATAGTGGTTCTTATCATTATCACTGTGGAAAATGGTTTTTGCTGCCTAATATTTTGTCGAAAACTTTGATGCTTTTTCCGTATTCTTTAATTCTGTTAAATAAATGGTATTTATTTGAAATAGAAACATTATTTACTGTCAAATTTGATCAATTGTGAATGTGACCTTGCTGAATAAAAGTATTATTATTTTAAAATCGTACTTCAAAGCAAACCCAAACTTTTTAATAGTATAGTAAATAGTGGTTTCCTCAGAAATATTAAGCAGCTCAACTGATTTCAACATCGATAATAATAATAAATGTTTCTTGAGCAGAATCATCATATTAGAATGATTACTTGAGAGACACATAGCACAAAAGCATTGAGTAACAGACATTGCAAACAAAATGTGTTCCAACACTCCCCATACTCCCCCTACTAAAAAAAAACCATCAGCCTGTGTGTTTGTGTGTACAGCAGGAGAAACAGCTTCTGTATGGATGAAAGCTTCCCCGAAAGCTCCTTACCGCACCTTCCTGCAATATCCGCTTCCAAATCTCCTCTCCTCCCTCTCATGCACTCACATCCTCTCAGCTTCAAAGGGTCTCCTTTCCTGATCCTCTCAGGCACCTTATGCACGGACTCATTACAGCATTCTAACATATACGGAACACACAAATGTTACAGATCACGTAACCTGACAGCCTGTCATCTTAGGAGCTGCTGAAGAGGGTCTAAAGGAGTTTTTGCAGACAGCTTTTGCCTGCGGCCCAATGCTAACACTCAACACATGAGCCCCGTATGCGGTGTGCATCAGTCAGCGCAGGATATTGGAAGTGTCTTTGGTGGATTATCTGCCTGTGAACGTGCAGATTGGGTTGAGGATAATCCACACGTTGATGTTTTCCTCCTGGGGTGAATGAGAGTGACAGTTTATAATCAACGTTAAGTAGAAACACCAGCCTCCGAATCTCGGCCGAGGATTACATAGTTCCTTCGCTCGCGGCTGTTAGGAAGAGGTTTGTGGAAGATACATTGTTTCAGCCAGTAGTCTGTAATCTTTAGTTTGAATTCCAAATTGCTAGATAGGTGCTTCTCATGCGTGGGGTTTTATCATATTTCCAGGAATTTTATTAAATGTCCTCCTGAGCAAAATGCTCCCGCTCGGCACCAAACTGTCCATGGAGATGGTTCGCGCAGAGAGAAGGGAGAAAGAGAGGGAGTTTTTCATTTTCTTTTCAAGTAAATGCCTGAGGCTTATCGCTGCCTCTTTGCACAAACTGCAGTTGGCCACAAAATCAGCAGTGATGAGATTAGACTGAGTGTGATTGGCACAGACTCCCAGCAGAGAGTGTTTGCACTGAATGTGGCGTAATATAGGTGGTAGGTTTTTCATCAGGCAGCTGTGGATTTGGAAATTAGGGAACGTGCTGAATCGATGCCACACAGCAGAGCAGAGGTAATGCACAGCCATTAGTAATCTTTAATGGGCAAAGTGGCATATTATCTGTCTTTGTTATATGGTTAAATAAATAGAACACTTTACTAACACACACTGAATGCTGAGTAAAACTTTTCTACAGCAGAAACAGCACTACTAGGTGCAGGTCAATGTGATTTACACAAGCAGGACAAGTTCCTGGATCAGCTTTCTTTGTTGTTCCTGGAACAATATTGGAACTTGTCCTGCTTGTGTAAATTACATGAAGATATCCAGACAGGAATACTAAAATCAGCCATTTAGAATGCTGTTGTCAGGGTTCTGTTGTGTGTGTCATCTGTTCCTGCCTCTTGTGTCCATATTTGGTTTGTTTCCTGTCCTTGTTTCATGTCATTATGAGTTAAGTATGTTCCAGCTGTGTTTGTCTCGTTATGTGTTAATTACCCTGTGTATATTAGTCCTGTCTTTTGAGTTTGATTTGGTCTGGTCTACTCGTTACTCCCCGGTGTTTCTGTGAGTCTGCCCTGCCTTGTCCTGCCTTGATGTCTTCATTAAAGAGTATTATTTGAGTTTATGTCCTCGTCTGCGTGTTCCTGTTCCTCCCTCGTGTGTGCACCGTGACAGCTGTATTAATAATGGATTTTTCATTTAAATATTATATATATTACCATTCAAAAATGTGTGGTCAATACGATTTTTCTTTTCTTTTTTTTAAAGAAATCAGTACTTTTATTCACTGAGTATGCACTAAACTAATGGTGGCAGTAAAGTGACAGTAAAGACATAAGCATTGTTTCAAAAAATAGATTTAAAATAAATGCTGTTCTTTACTATTTCCACAAAAATACTAAGCAGCACAACTTTTTTCACATTGCTATGCTAATAATAAGAAATGTTTTTTGCATACCAAATCAGCATATTAGAATGATTTCTGAACAATCTTGTAACACTGAAAACTGGAGTAATGGTTTCTGAAAGTTCAGCTTCAGAAATAAATTAAATTTTAAAATATTTTAAAATAGGAAACCGTTATTTTATTTTGTAATATTTCATTATGTTTTTGATCAAATAAATGCAGCATTTTTATTTTTTATATAAAATCACTTTTATAATGTAATGTTTTGCCATTAATAATGTGACATAATGTGCATCATACAGTCATTACTAAGGCTGCTTGTTGATTAAAATCAATTACATGATATGCTGCTTAATTCATAAAGTTCATAATTAATCATAAATATCAATATATTTGCTATGCAAATTATATCAGCATTGCTATGGCATTGAATAGCCATTATGTAAAGTGGCTTTAGTAGTCATTGTATTGTTTGGTTAATTTCAATATGATTGAACATTTGCAATCCTTTTGCAATTGAGTTTGTCAGTCTGATTTGGGTAGAATTAGGGTCCATTCACACATAACCTTTTTCTACTGTCTGTCTGCTCTCATTATTAATAGTACAGATGTTTTTGGCTTGTTTTGTGGTATAAGTATTTTAAGAAAACTCTAAAGCAGTTAAACTTTTCAGAATGAGTCTCTAACCACAAGAACGCATTCATCACTCTCTCTATCAATAATTCTGTTTCCTGTTGACAGCCCTAGGAGAATAAGCCGTACACTGTGTCTCTCTTGGTCTCTACATCTTCCCCGGGAGGAGTAGGAGGAGGAGGATAGTGTTAGCAAACTGACCCTGCTCAATGACAAAGACAAAGTAAAGAAGTTGTTTCGTGGGCTGCAGGAAGATCGAGAGAAGGGGACTGCCTGTTCCACAGTGCAGTGTACTATATGGGATGAGTGGGAGAACGCTGCTCTCTCTGTAGACTGCCAGGATGAGTAGGCTCTTATTGTCTTCTGCCCTTGTCAAACGCCTGGAGCTCTCCAGGGTCTCCGCAGCCCAGCTGAGGCTCTATTCATCTCCACCTGCCACATTCCGATAAAGGTACAAGAGAGCGCAGTGTTAAAAAAAGAAACCGAGTTAGAAAGGGAGAGGGGGAGATATGACTCATTTTTAAAGCATCAGAGGACCAGCTATACCTGAGGGGAAGAACAGACAGATGGAACGGTGTTAGACAACTCTCACACATATACGCAGATGCACACAGACACAGGTGCGCAGTCTATTCCGTTTCAATGCTTCATTATGCAGAGAATATTCTCTCTGTTTCTTAACGCCGCTTGATGCTTTTCCTCGTCTGTGTGTGTGTAAAAGAGAGAGAGGCAGTCCCACCTGTTTGTTGTGTCAGGTTTTAGACTGGGAGGCAGGCTGACTAATGTTGCTCACCTGTGCTCAGTGGCTCAGGAGGTCCAGAGAGGCCTGTCACAATACGGCAGATTAAACCAGAGAAACTGGAGCATACAGAAGGACCTCACACACACATACTCTCACAGTCGTATGCATACGCTGGTGTTTTTTCGGTTAGCTCGATGAACAGGGCGACTTGTAGCAGAAAGGGTATTGTGAATGGTGAATGGTATGAATGAAAATGTTCAGGGTTACAATTTTGAATTTTATTTAGAATTTTTGCAGATACTGATAATTTTGCAGATGCTAATTTTGATGTTAACAGAATAGTTTAGAAAATAAATTAAATTGGCTGACAATTGACCCTCAGTACATCCAAGATGTAGATGAGTTTGATTCTCCATAGGAACAGATTTGGAGAAATTTGACATTAAATTACTTCAGTAAATGGGTGCCGTCAATCCAAACAGTTGATAAAAACATCTCAATAATCCACAACTCCATTCTATCACTTAACATCTTGTGAAGCAAAAAGCTGCATGTTTGTAATGACAGATCCATCATTAAGACGTCTTATGAAATGTTTTTATATGTGCATCTGTTTAAAAATGTAAATTATTACACTATAGTTATATTTTGCTGTATAGTCAACAGAAAAATGTTTTATATATTGCATAACCATTTAGAATTGCCTAATTTTGGCTAATTCTGTAAATTCTGTAAATTAAATACTTCACAAATTATGTCATTTGATTATTTTATTTTATTTATTGGAACTTGATTAATGCAAACCAAAAATTATAAATGAATATGTATGGTTTCAGTACTTAAAACAGTAGTAAATTATAAATCTAACTGGATGAGCCACATTAGAAGACACTGAAAAATGGCCAAAATATGAATACCTGTGACAGTGTGAACGCATATCAACTGAATTCTGAATTAATAAGGCAAGTTGCGATGTTGTTTGGCAGCTGTAAACAACCAACTGCTACAACGTGTTAACACCAGGCGCGAGCCGCACGGTTTCAAAACTAATCATTATAATCAACAAAGCCACCTCAACTGAACTGAAATGTAAACAGTAGTTTTCTGCTTGGTGATTATTAAAATCATACCACAGATATTCTGCAGTAGAAAAGATATAGCAGAATATCTAGCTGTTGATATGAAGACATACCACCCAAGTATGCAAACAATGGATTTAACCATCCCTTTTGTAGAAAGATCTGCATTGGAGTTACATGACTGAACAAGGCAGCCATGATTGGCATTGAAGCTGTAAAGATGACAGCTGTCTGCATGACCCAAACTGAAGGGAGCAGATGAACCGCAATGACTTTTCAAATTCACACAAAAAAAGTTATTTTTGTAGGCCTGTTCCTGGTGAAATGTTACAAGGTGACACCTCCATGTCTGGGCTCTGTGAGGTGGACAGAGATGTTTCAGCCAATTAGGGAACAGCCTGCTCATGTCCCAGTGCTAAAATGGCAAATCTGCTAATATCTACAGTGAGCCCGAGTTCACAGTCAGTGTCAGCTGTCAGACCAGATTTCACACTACCATTGCACCTGCGTTTGTGTATGAATCATTGGTTAGTATTATGAGCGATGTGTGTGTTAAATGTGTTTGTAATGTGATAGAATGCTGCTCGATACTCAGGTCATTTGTTGTTTTTGTACAGCATTACTTATTTCTTTGGCAAAGTGAAGTGTGGGACAGTGTGATCATGACTCAACTCTGTTTTTCATGAGAGTGTGTTTGCTCAAGGTTGTGATATAATGTGGAATTTGACAGAAACTCTAGATAGGACAATATATTAACTCGGTATCTACCTGCTCTGGAGATTTGTAAGAAATAAAAAACGGTTCCAAAAATGGCAACAAAATCTTAGTCCATATTTTGCAGGTCATATTTGACTAGAATCCTTCACCGCTTTGTGTAATGTCAATAATATACATAAAACATTTTCTGTACATTGTGTACTTTACACTTACATGTAAAGTGTGTTTGTGTGGAAAAATCTGACAGTTACTTAATTGGAATGCTTTTTCAGTGCATTTGAATACAATTGGTTAGTGAGTAAGATGCAGTTTTTTCCACTAAAATACTGTGCGCAGAAGTGGTGCAAGAGAGTTTGTCCCAGTGAGAAGTGGAGAAAAGAAGGGGGACACATGGTTAACAGAGCATGTTTTTTCCTCCTCTTTATTTTTTTGTTTGTTCAGTCGCTCATTTGGTGAGATCCCTCCAGGCCAGCACCAATAAACACGTCCAGTTTTAGCTTTTTTACAGAGGGTTAACCAGGAAAAAGAGAACTAATGAAAACCTTATGCTGTGTGCAGTTCACAGCATTTTATTGTCTTTAAAATGCCTTGCACATCGGCCGTAGTTTCCACTATAGTGCCTTTATATCTCTGATATAGGCTCTTTACCCTGCACCCTACTGATGGGATTCCTTTAAGGTCTATTAACATTAAGATTTTTTGTAGCAACATAAAACCCTGAGGTCTGTTATCTCAACTGGTGAATCGCAGCGTGTTTGAGATGCGGGGCCCTACATTATATGAGATGCAAAATGCTGCATTACTCTTGAATTAAGATTCAGAATAGCTACTCCTGCTAAAGGTTTATAAAAGTATCCTAATAGGCTTTTTTCACATTGTAGAGAAAATACATTTTCATCAATAATATGCTAAAGGGTCTATCCTTGCACATCACATGCAAACAAACCTCTGTTCTTTCACATCGATTAATCCGTCAGTGTTTGATCATTAGCACACAACAGAATTGATTTAATGGACTTGAGGTCGGAGGTCAATTAGAGCATCTCATCACCTCCAATTCTCATTAATCCCAACACAACTCAGGGTTAAAGTATGTGCATGTGTGTGATTTGCAGTCTATGCCACAGGACCAACTGTAGTACTTTATACTGTAACACTTTACAAAAATTAGGTTTTAAAAATCTGAGGATCCTTTTGCATCTTTAAATAAAATGTTTTTGATTCATGCCCAATCAGTATGATCAGAGGACATGAGTTTTTTGACAGTTTAAAATATATTTTCCTTTGGATGGTTCAAATATTCTTTTGTTCTTCCTTATCTGTCAACTACTCATGAGGCAGATGTTTCATTGAAATTTCAAATTAACTTCTGAAGGGCGAAATCTAAGGCATCATGAATATGAGAATATCCAGAGCTAATTATGAGTAGAGCGTTTAGACATGCTCATCAACATTAGCGGCAAATACTTTAATGTGCCTGATCAATCATATCAGTCATGGAATAGATTTATACTATAAACATCTCATTCTGTCAAAGACATCATAATGTTTCCAGGCTGTAAAAAGATCGATAGAGAGAGAGAGAGAGCACTGCTTTCTGGAGTAACACTTAATTAGAAAAAGAGGCTGACCTAGTGTTTTTAGAAAGCCATAATATTTTGCATATTTCTATGAGACATTCATTAGTGGAAAATAAATCCATGATGGCAAATTTCTTATATTTCATTCAGTACTGAAAAGTAGAGATAACAATAGTACAGCACGTAATTCAAATAGTATTATTTTATGTTATATTTGCATGTCCTATGCAATATTCTTCTTGGAGTGTTGCATTGTTAACTTAGAGGCATGCTAACTTCAAATAATATTGGAATCAGTTGACTCTGGATCAATTCAAATTCTGAGGTACACAGAATTGCTAACTAAGCTCTATAGTGCTTTCCGAATCAGTCACTTAGAAGCTTCCATAACTGGTGGATGCTATAGGGGTGTTCACACAGAATGCATTTATGCATTCCACTTCACAGGTTTTCCATAGTTTTTATGTAAGCACATGCTCAATGGATGTCTTTGACCATCGCATTAGCATCTTACCACTTTTTCAGCACAGCACTCAAGTTAGTATAAGAGCAATCTTTTTCTTTTATAAATCACTTTTTTTTTTCCGTTCCTCTGACTTTAGTCTCACATGTTTAAATGCAACAATGTGCTTCTTATGTAGCAATTAGGCAGCAAGGCAAGGTTTTGTAAGATGTCTAAGGCATTATTAGTGTTTTTAGAATAAAACAGCACCCACATTCTGCCTTTGTGTTGACAGGTCAGAATCTAAAGACAAGGAAAATCTTGTCTCTTACTCTCTCTGTGTGCCATTTAATTTCTTATTTACAGTATTGTATGTATATATTAATTTGTTATGATGATGCAAAATGAGAAGAATAGAGTTAAGAATTTCTCTTCATGATACTGAATAGAGAAACTATGTACTAATAATGAATCACATCAGCAATCAGTTTATGAATGAAGATACATTTATTGAAATAACTAAGACGTTGGAAGTCACATTTCTGTTTATCTGAAATTTGTATATTTGTTTACTGAAGTGTGTTTGCTCATCCACTGTATCAATGTTCTTGTTTTTGGAAGGTCGAGTATACCCTGACATTTTTGTAGTTCCACTGGTGTGTGTGTATACTCTGAAAATCTTCTGTGCTGCTCCCTTGAAGCAGGCATCATTAGTGTGTTTTGTTGCGTAAAGTCAGTGGGCTCTGTTGGGAGTTAGCTTGCTAACTTCTCACAGATACAGTGTTTTTTTCCTGTCAGTGCTTGTCACCATGCAGCAGAGGGGAACTGTCCTCCTCTTGGCACTCCCTTCACACCCACCAACAAAATCTTGGTATGGTGTGTGAATGCATGTGATCATAAAAATAAAAGAGTTTCAGAATGACAGCTCATTCCACATTTTGGCTAATACCACTTAAAGACAACAGTGTTTTTTCCTTTCTTTTATGTGTAAGTGTTTTTTATTACCTGATCAAATTAAAGACCTGTGTACTGGCAGTTATGAGGGGAATGCAGTGGTCCTGAAGAAAGGAAGGAGGGGATGCAGTGAGTTACATTTTCATTGCCTCTCACAAGTCAAGACAAATATGGTTTTCCTTTTTATTTCCCTACTGAGTGTAGTCAAAGTTGTTTGGCTGTGTTCATGTGACTTTCCATTCATGTCTGCTGAACAAATTCAGGCACCACTGACACTTTTATTGTTTTGTGATTGTATTTTGGCTTTGCTGATTTTCTGTTTACTTTGTTTCGATTTTTTCTTCTCTGCCCTAAAGGGATGAAGTGATAAATAGACAGGCATCCATCGGTGTGGTCTGTGCCATTTCAAAGGAGTCTTTTATGTGGGAAATTGACAGACTGTACAGTCTCTATTAACAGAAGTGTCTCTTTCAAATCAAAGGTGTCGTAAGGCTATTTAGGATTGTTCTGCCCCAGTTTGAACCCCAGGTTAGACCTAGATTGATGTTTCTTTTCCTCCGGCCTTTATCTAAGCCAAACAAATGTTGTTTTCATGGAAAGCCTTTTCATGGAAAGGTTTCCAGACTTTCTCATCTGTTTATGCCTGTTTTGTCTGACAGAGGCTGAAAGAGTTGAAGCAGAGAGAATTTGCAAGGAATATCTCCTCCAAGTCCTGGAAGGATGAGAAAAAGCAGAAGAGAGCTCTGAAACGACTGCACCAGCTCGCACAGCTTAAACAGCAAAGAGACAGGTAAAACATTATATACTTACAATATCAATTTGATATAATGTATGCATGCACCACATGTTAGATTTAAAGATAAATTAGATCTTTCAGCTCTGCCTAATAACAACACTGTCTTCTGTTCTTGCTAACAGTGATGACAGGAAAAGTCCAAAGTTAAGGTCTACAAACAAGAATAAGGATCAAGTTAAAATCCCCTCGGCTGGAGGTAGCAAGTTTGACACAAAACCAACAGCATCCTCGGCCCAAGACTTAACTCCCATCTCCACAAATGTCTCTTTGAAGGGCTTGTCCTCCATTCGTGTACCCACACGTCAGCAGCTATGTCACGAAAAGCACCCCTTACAGACAAAATCCTCTGCAGGACACCGGAGCCCCAGGGCAGGGGTCTCGTTCTGTTTCTCTAGGCGAGCTCAAATGAAGCTTGACTCCTGTGCGTCTGTGTTCAGTGATGGACTTGATGAGACCAGTGACTATCAAGAGCTCCAGCGCCATAAGCACAGACTCGCCCTAGAGGCCCTCTGGTCCTGCTCAAGCTCACCCAGAACCCCAAGTAATGATGACCATGATCTATCCCATGATCCACCGACTCTGGGATGGGTGGATGGAGACTCTCAAACACCACAAATGGAAGCACAAGCAGAACATGTGGAAAGCCCTGAAATTCAGGCAAACTACAGCACAAGTGAGCCAGAGAAGCTGGGGTGTCCTGACACACAAAGTCCTGGAGCAGACTGGAAGCCAGCTGGTTCAGAGGACAGATTGCTTGATGGGGGGCAGAGGCCCAGGGCAGAGGGGGCTTATGGGGGATCAGAGGAGAGAGAATGCCTCAAGTGCCCCGGCCCTACTGTTTACACAGATGGACAGGGCACCATGGCCCAAGGCCAACCTCAAATACACAAAGGCTCACACCACCATACACAGAAAAGCAGCGAACAGGGTATTATGCAAAATGAGAAGAACTGTATATCAGAAAAACATACAGAGGAGTATAAAATACACAAAGTGTGTAAGGATGAAAATACAGGTTCTTTCCTTAATGTAGACAGCAAGGATGGAAGTGTGACAAAATGGCCCTTTGAGATGGTGCAGTACACGTCCAACGAGCCACACATATCTTATAGCTGTAACCCTCTATACTACTATTTCAAACACAAGGAGGGCAAAGTCAAAAGCACAAAGGCTGAGGAGACAGATCTTGGTGTTGTCGACAAGCTCGCAGGCCAGAATGACAGAGCTGGGCCACAAACACAGGATGTTCCTGGAGTTAAATTAGGCATCTTAAAACCAAAGAGACCCAAACACAGGAGAAAGGGAAAAAAACGTAGGCGTAAATTAGATGCTGTCAGGATCCGGCAAGCGGGCTGCGCATTCAAAACCTGCTCGCAGACAGAAGCTAGAGGACACTTTGAATTCCAAAGCACTCCAACCGACACGTCACAAAACAAGCAAGCGTGCACTGAGAGGAGGCACAAGCTGGGGAAGAGGAAAAGATCAGTGAGAGATGAGTCTTCAAATGAAAGTGACACCCCAGAGCACAGCCTCAAAAGCATTGTTGTAAGCTCGCTTTCCGCCCCGGCACGTAAAAGGAAGAAATGTCAAACGACAAGGGGGCTTGTGTCTGCGCTGCACTTGGTAAGGCGAAAGCCTTTGCCATATTCTTTTCACAACACGACAGGAAGAGAGGATAATTATCGCTGGTATGACGACACCTACGACTCAAAGAGGGATGCTGCCTCAACTCCCACCAGTGACAAATCTGGGTCATGGAGTGGCCTGTCAGACATGAACTCAGATGGGGAATGGCCTGTGTACCACACGGGGAGATGCTCCACCTCACCAAGATCAAACTATCTGTACCCTTTGAGAAAGGAGTACAGTCAGTCCAGGTCTTGCATTAGAAGTTCCTCTTACAATGATCCTCACTACAGTTATAGTCCATGCAGAGATTTTGAACATACGGGAGAAAGCTGGGATTACACAGACTCTTATGTCTACAATAAACGAAAGTACTCAACAGTTTGTAACAGCCCAGATCAGCATGAGAGGTACAGCATCAGAGGGCACAAAAGGTTTGAGGAGCATAAATACAGAGAGCACAGAATTCAACATACAGGAAGGCAGTTGTTTTATAGAGTCTATGACAGTCCTGAACCTCAAGAGGATGTCAGGGACTGGTGGTATGAAAGGCTTAGCCCTGTAGGTAGGAGGCACCGGGAGAGAGAAGAACTTCCTTGGTCAAGTCTTGAAAGAAGTGAAGACAGGTGGTATAACAAGCCAGTGTCCATTCGTAGCCCAAGTTCCTCTAGTAGCACTAGCATCTCTGATCTTAGTGGGGACTGGTTGTCTAATTCCCATATTAGGCCATCTCCTACTGGACAGAGCCAGAAACATTGCAGTCATTCTGGATGGCCATCCGAGAGACTGATCAAGACCAAATCCTCCCATTCTCTTCTTAGAAAGAGGAGTCATTCACCCCCATTAGCTACAAGTAACCATGCAGCTCAGCCTACATCCCTACAATCAGGTGTTGGGATAGATGATGTTACAGACAAATCTAGCCCAATGCCTACAGACCAGATGGTTGAGAAGGATCCTAAAGTAAAGAAAGCAAATGTCGCTCTCTTGTTTCCACTAATTGGTAAATTACCCTCTATTAAGAAAGGGCCAAGAAAAATAAGGATTAATAAAGATGCAAGTGTACGCATTAATAACCAGGTTCAAACATGTTCAACTGCTCCATCAAATCCACAAGTTATACCTCAAATTGACAATAATACTCCAGAACACTTACAACACAGAGATGGGCAAAATCCCAGTGCATCCCAAGCTTGTCTTGAAATTGCCAAGGGAGATAGATCAACAGAAACCTGTGCTGCTTTAGCTCTGAATTCAGACAAGACTTTGTCACAAAAACTCAACATCAGAAACCAAGAGGACAATGCAGAAATTGCAGGGATTCATTGTCCAAAACGTACCACCCCTCCCCTTTCGGAGCAACCAATCACCTTCACTGATGATGAGATTGAGAAGTACAGATTGCTTCAACTCCAGGCCCAGCAGCACATGCAGCAGCAGCATCTTCAAGAGCAAGCATCTGCGGACATGACCCATTTACCAGTACCAACTCCAGAGCCACCCGACCAGACTACACTTTCAGCCTGTCTGCCATACAGCATACTCCAGCCCTCTTCTCCACACACTTCTATTGCTCCACACCCTTCCCCTGTTGCCCTGCTGCCTCCCCTTCATCCCTCTCTCTCTCAGGCCCATTTTGCCCCTCCAATTCCTGCTGCCTTTTTTCCAGCACCACCTGCTACTGTGTTGGCAGCTCAAACCCTCCACCTGATCCCAGCCTCATCCCTCCACCCAGTTCACCCTCACTATCATGTTCCTGGGTTGACTCTCCACCCCCTGCCTCCCACTTCTCTGCTTCCCATGATGCTCAGTCCAATGCCCATGGCTGCCACCGCCGCTGCTGCTGTTGCTGCTGCTGTTGCTGCTGCCAGCAATCTGCAGATCCACCCCCTACTACACCCTCTGTTCCACAGCCAAGACCTTCAACGCCACCCTGGACCAACCAGCTAGCTCTGGTCAGAACGAGAGGGGAAAGGAAAGAAATATAGAATATAGTTTTGACTTTAAATGTTCTACAAGACCCCTCCAGGTGTGCTGTGAACTTTCTGATCTTTAGGTTCTACTTTCAGCCAAAGTTCCTGTTGAGTAGTGATTTTTTTTGTTTCATCTCTGTGTGTTGCAGTCTCGACTCAAAGATAGCGGGACTTTTTACTTTGTTGTTTACTGTTCCATTCTTCATACATCCTTCATCTCCCTGCATTAACACACAGATGAACCTCTCCTGCCTCAGTGCACTGTGATTTATCAGCAGTTGAGCCCAATCAGCAGTTGGCTGAAATTAAGCATAACCTGAAGTCAAATTAGAATGTTAATGCCTTTTTCAATTAGTAATAAGTATAATTAGCATATTTTTTTTTACAGTTATGCTACCCAGCAAGTATTCAAAGGGTTTTATTTATGAAGAACTGGGGGAGATATCCTTGAGCAACCTTAAACTGACTAAGCAAAATGTACATGAAAATTCAGAATAAAATTCAGAAAAATGTTTTTCATTAAAATGTTCTTTTTAGAATATGCAAATTTACATGATTATTTGGTGCAGAAATACAGCATGTGATTGAGCTATTGTATCTCTTAATGGATTTAGCAGTGTTCACCACTTTGGTTAAAATGTCCCATTTTTTATTATTTTTATTTCTGTGTTGTCTAGTAGGTAGAGTAAGTTTGTACTTGCTCAGCTGTAGTGTGGACATGCAATAATGTTTTTTCAATATATTTAAAGTGTAAAATCTTGAACTGTATTTATGTATTCATACTTTGTAATGTAAGTAATAACGAATAACATGCACTTGATTGTTCATACATGTTCAAGATGGTTTTTATTCACTCTTATTTTGGTAGAGCCAGACATACTTTCATCTGTAAGATAATGTCATGGGAATAATAATAAATTAAATGTCATTCTGAGAAATGACAGTTTTGTCATTACTAGTGTCTTTGAGGTCTAGAATTTAACTTGAGGCTTTTAAGGTTCAGGACCTTTAGGCTTTGAAAGACAGGGAGTAGTGATTGGCATTTTGCCTGGAGGAGGATTGTGGCTGAATTGGCATTTACCCACCTCTAAAAACCCTCCAGAAAATGGCGTAATACATGTCAAATTCAGTGAATGTTAACACACCTTCATTTCAAATGAGCAGTGCTTCACTTCTCAGATCTAAGGGACTGGGAGTTTGTGTTAATGATGCTTCTCATTGCAAGCAGTGGCCCAATAACACAACTGCGCATTTGCACTAATTAACTCTCTCCGGTACGAGTCGTCTGCTCTGGCAAGCAAGAGCTCTACTCTGCAGTTGCTCACTGGCACTAAACGGATTGGTTATTCATATCTCCAAACTCAAACTGTGCTGGGCCTGTCCTTTAATAAACACAGAGTAATGAAGGCAAAGTTGTGTCCTGCTGGACAGGTGCCATGATTGCAAATTCAGTGGTAAATTTTCTTGTAAAAATAGTCTGAGAAGCTGACAAAGTGAGTTGTTTAGCCTTCAGTAACATTTCAGTGAGTAGAATGGGTTTCTCTTTTGAGTACACTTCATGTTGGAAATGCTAAGCGATAACAAAAAGTTGCAATGATGGTCTATGGTTGATTATAGGACACAAAGTGTCCTACACAATACATAGAATTGCAACCTTCATTACTCTAGCAAGCACTTTTGGTTGTTTCTTAGGCTGCTGGAAAATACAAACACGGAAGTAAAAAGAACATACAGGACAGATCGATGGATGGTCACAGTTTGACTGCTGCCTCTCTGGCTGACCATGGTTTGTGCCTTAGTGGATCAGAGGTGAGTTGACAGCCTCCTAATGATTTTGAGAGACTCAATTGATTTTTTTTTTTGTTCTCAACGAGGATCCATGCAGATATCCGGTAAGCCAGGCTACCTTTAGGAAGAGCCATAAGGGGAAGCAGTTTGTGGAATGGTTGCCCTCCCATGCCCCAAATACAGCCTCTCTGCTGGCAGACCTGCTGCCGCGTGCTCATACTCCACAGGACAGTAGATCAAACAGACTGTATGAAATGGAGAGCGAGGATAATTAGCAGATGTTACAGAATAAACTCACTCTTCAGCTGCCCGCTCTACGCAACCAACCAAACTTACTGATGAATACAGAATATTCACGCTCAAAAAGAAATAAAGATGATGAACAGGGAGTGGTTAAACAAGAAAGATGAAGAGAAGATGAGATGTACTACTGATCAGAAATGTTGTGAAAAAATAAGAGGAATCAAAATAGTTACAAGCTTCAAGCATTTACTTCGAGGTGGAGTGTGTTTGATGGAAGACACATCGTATATCAGTTCTTCTGATATGACCATAGAAATCCATATTCCATATCACTAAGCCTCGGAGCCAAATATAATCACAGAAGGGTTATGTAATGTAAAAGTTTGTGCTTTTTCTGGAGCAAAACTTTCTCCTCATTATTAATTTCTTCTCCAGTAACTATGAGGCATACAGTAAGACAGAAGAACACTTCATGCCCCTCGTAGTCTAGTGCCCTGCCAACCCCTTATTTAATATGCCACTGAAGTAGGGAGCCACTGTTTGCTGCTCAGCGCCTGTGGGGGCCACTCAGAGTCTATTTAGCATGTATCAAAGCTGTAGGACATCACCATCTCCACTGCTAAATGCCCAGTATGGTGCAGACAGTGTACATATCTTCCTTGCTCATTCTTCCATTCTTAGCTTGCACCCTCCGGTGATAGTGTCTCACTGACACCACCCACCACAATCACTGGGAAATATCATCTATTCAGAGCAGCATTATGCCCCCTCCTTATCACTGTGAATTATTTTTCAGCTATTCATATGATTCATTGATTTAATTTTTTGTTATGTATATAATGTCTACACATTTCTTATCATGTCCAGCGAGAGCAGACAGAAAGATGATCAAGGAAATGGACTCCCTGCAGTTTTTAGAGGGGTAACAAGCAAATTGTTTTCTCTGCTGTAATAGCTCACAATGTAATTGCGCACTGAGGGTGGGAATGAATTCACTAAGAACATGCTTATAGCACTGTTTTTTTGGCACGTGCTGTCTGTAATGTTTGGTTATGGGATGCAGACTGCAATTTGACAACCAACCAAATGTATTTCAGCACATTTAGCACCTGGTTAAACTGGTTATTGAATAGTGCTAACACGCTTGAATATTTTGGCTAATATTCATCAAGTTCTTTTGATAAATTTCATGTTTTTAAAATTGCATTTTTTTTTATTTAAGAGTAAAATAAAGTCTTTGTAGACTTTCACACATAAACTATACACAACTTAAAAAAATCTTCTATCATATGCAGCATTAGGAAGTCTGATTGTTTTCAGTGAATCAGATTGTCCTAAACAGAATTCTAAAATTTTAGAGTTGTAAAATTTTATTCATTCTAGTGAATTGGTTCATGATGATTTGTGTGTGTGTGTGTGTGTGTGTGTGTGTGTGTGTGTGTGTGTGTACTTGTTTATGCGACATTGTGGGGACTGCAGGCCGGTAAAAATTAAGGGAAAAAAAATAATAAAAAATAGTAAATGATGTTTATCTGTGTAACAATGCAAACAGGTTTTCTAAGACGGTAGGTTTAGGGTTAAGGGATAAAAAATATTGTTGGGTCAGTATAAAAGTAATAGAAGTCAATGGAAAGCCCCCACAATTCACAGAAACAAATGTGTGTGTGTGTGTGTGTGTGTGTGTGTGTGTTTAGAATAGCAGGAAAATAAAGATTGTCAAGACATAAATTAGACACAACTTCAAAAATGTCTTATTTACATGTAGTGTTGGAAAGTCCTAAACAGACCTCTGTCTGATAAGTTGTAAAATTGTCATTACTAAATTGTTCATACTAATGAATCAGTTCCTACATATGAACAGACCAAAGAATAGTCTCAAAATAGTCTTTTGTTATAGACAAATATTTATTTCATCACTGCATAATCAATACAGTTATATAAATGATAGTGTATTCTAGTTTTTAAATGCATTTAGTGTAAATTTATTAGCTGACGTTTGATGTTATCACCCTTGAGAACCTTTATTGTTTTAATGCCAGAAAACGTCTCCAGGTTACGTATGTAACCATGGTTCCTTGAGGGAACGAGACGCTGCGTCACCACGCTTTGGGAAGCGTGGTGACGCAGCTCGAGTTCCCGAAAAGGAACGTCTCCAGGTTACGTATGTAACCATGGTTCCTTGAGGGAACGAGACGCTGCGTCACCACGCTTCCCAAAGCGTGGTGACGCAGCTCGAGTTCCCGAAAAGGAACTGCAGTTCTGATTCAATTTTATCATTGGATAAGTATATATTACTGTATATTGTAAGTAGTTCATGTAGTTAGCTGCTTTATCTGCATTTTATTTTATGAGTAGCTTGGCAATCTACAGTGTAGCTTCCGCAACACTAGACACAGATTTTTTTAAATGCTGCAGCAAAACTTGTGCAACTGCTTAGTTAATTCACGCCTGGTGAATTGCCGACAGAATCTCTCATGGTCGACCTGTTACAAACACTTGGTAACTTCATTCTGGGTTGCATACTGAGATGTTTCTTTACTCACCACTGAATGCTGTGCTATAGACTCATACCTAACCCCAAAAAAAACATAAATATGGGACATTAAATCAAAATGAAAGCTAAAGCCCATCTGTTCATAGGCTCTTAAAGCCAGTCAAAACCCATAATTCTCAGCCTTACAGCCAAACGGTAGAGAGATTCGACAGCCTTGGTGTGGGTAATCATCTTCTGCGCCGGCAAAATTAAAGTTAGATCAGGTAGAGCCTGTTTTTGATCCAGCTTTAAATGGCTTCACCCACCTGTGGAGCAGCACTCATCTGATTATTCCTCTTTTCCTTTATGTAAACTCTCCCTTTCTTCTGGCTCCCTCTTTATCATCCCTCAGGTGCTCGACTGAGCCAGTGACAAAGAGTGAAACAGGCACATGTGTGTGTGTATTCATGTGTGGTTTTCTTGTATTTCTGGTCCAGTTCCCTTGATTTGAAGTCTCATCCTATTCACTTCAAATACAATCCATGGCTCTATTAGGCCAAAACTAATTTCATATTGATTCACGTTCTGCTCATAAATCTAAACATACCACAGCATGTTTACGTTTCCTTTCTTTAGGCTGATGCAAGGTCTGACCCCAGTAATGACAGTGATGTATGCTTTTCTTTAAAGATTTTCAGGAAGAAATTACTCTCTTTTTGAGTCTGTTGCCCTCACCACATCCTTTTCCCTCTCCCTCTCTTTCTGTCTTTCTTCTGCCAGAGAAACATTCAATGCAATTGTATACTTTTGAAAAGCTTAATTTGATTGCCTCCTACAAAGTGAATGCTGCAGTCAACAGTAATTTCTAGATTTTCAAAAGAGGGTTAATTGATACAGAGCAAGCTGTGTGTTTTCTCTCCAGCACTTTTATGCACAAACTCTTTATGATCAGTCTCATTCCCAGACTGATAAATTTTAGTTCTACCATCTAAATGTATGATTCCTTTCAATATAATTGTATAGGCCTATATCTATTTTATCTCTAGGTTGTTGGTTAAATGTTAGAATGAATGAAAGACAATAATCGTGAAAGATTTATCATGCCTGGCTGTGTGGTCAGTTGTACCACTAGTTATGAAATAATAATAAAAAAAACATTTAAAATGCATTGAGAACATAATTTAAGCTATTTAGACATTAATAAATCAGCTACATATTAATATAATTTAGTGAAAAAAGATTTAACCCAGTTCAAATGATTAACTAATAACATTAAGAGTTTTGTCTCTGTTAGCCTCAGATGTGTGTTAGCAAAATTTAGCATGCACATACATTATAGCTATACTCCAAAAATTCACCAGAGTTGCATGTGTTGATTATGCATTTTTATACACTATCTTTTTATGTTCCACTCTCATTTCCAAACCCCCATTCCAGAAAGAGCCAAAAAGCGAGAATGCCAAAACTCATTTTAATAAAATAACCAGATTAGTATTCCTGAGGGTTAGTGTAAGCTTTGCCCTGAAGCGATCATAACTCATAAAGCCATTTTCAGGAGGCCACTTAGTCCACAGCTCCTCCTGTGACTCTGTGCTTCTGAAAGAGACCCTCTGCTGTGCTCTATATATCATTAAAGCCATAAAGGTCTGCGAAATCAAGTCTAAATGTTCTGAAAACGTGCTTGCACTGAAACTAAATGATAGACTGAAACAAACTAATTAACATAACCCGGCTTATAATGATGCAGCTCTACAAGTCATGCAACAAAAATAATTTAAGTAAATCACAGAGAGTGGTTAAAGTATTTCTAATTCACATTCTCTTGTATACTTGTAATTTTCATTTGTAAATCTCTTAAAGTGACAAATTGCCCAAAAATGAAAATTCTGTCATCATTTACTCATCCTCATATCACTTCAAATGCCTGTCTTCTTTCCTTTAAATACATTTAAAAATCTCTCCATAAAGTGAATGTTAGTGTGTTGTTTTGGACCCCATTGCCTTTCATAAACTGGACAAAAACAGTTCTTCAAAACATCTTCTTTTGTATTCTACAGAAGAAAGTCAACACATAAGGGTGAGTAAATGACTAAAGAACTTTCATTTGTGGGTTAACTATTCTTTTGTTTCTTGTTTCATAGCAATGTATTAACTTGGTTTTCAGTAAAATTTTGGGTTGCTAACAGGATTTAAATATTTACTAGGATATTAATATAAGACATACTGTGGATATTCATCTCTGAAATGCAATACTCACACTTGAGTTGCACATGTAGATGATAAACAATGTATAGAGACACATTTACAAGTAAGACCTATGTACTACACCTAAAATTGTTCCAATTTAGAAAGAAAAAAAACATTAAATATTTGAAGTTCCTACATAAGCATTAGCTTTGTTACAACACACGTTATTCATCTCTGGGCCATGTTTCCCCTCTCCTTTCTCCGACAGAGTGAGAGAGATTTTGGGGAAACTCAAGCAGTAAGAGCCTTATCTCAAGGCGCCATGCATAAAAACGAACCATCTCTCACCACGCAAGAGCACTACATCATGAAAAAAGCTGCTCGGTAGTTCGCACACGACCACAGCCTGGGGTTCGAGCCAGCTGGCTACAACAGGCGGCATTAGCAATGTTCGGTTTAGTTATTCAGTGCCTAGCACTGATGATTAAAGAGACCCAGGCAATGGGCAAGACCTACTCTGTGTGCGAGCGTTAAAGAGAGCGAGCAAGAAAGGAGACTGAGGGAAAAAAGAAAAAAGCAAGTTAGAATATAAGAGAAAATAAAGCACTCACTAGAAACTTCCTCCTTAGGATTGTCTGGTATAAGCTGTATCGCTATAGATATGCTTTTGAAGTTTCTTCTTTTCTACGCTCCGAGATCTCGGAGCCAGAGCTGTGCTAGTGCCGCTGCGAGCAAGGCTTTCTTAGGCCAACTAAAGCAACTGCACGTCTGCAGCTCTCGCTGATACATATTCATACCTGTGAGCTCCCCTCATGAGAGAACAGGCTTTTGAACCCGCGTCTCACTGATCTGCTCTCAAGTCTCAGACAACCTGAAACTATGACATGCTACAAAACTTCCAGGGAAAAAAGAGAAAGTCTAGAAAAATGGCTGACTATCTTCATATCTCAGGTGAAATGAAGACGCTGCGAGGAAGGGAGAGGTTCAGTAATCTCACTGGCAGATGATCATAGTGGGTCGAAAGGTGTGGGGAGATGTTCTCACTAATCAAATTGAATGAGCGGTTCTGACGGTGAAGCTCTGACAGCCTCTCTCTCAAAAACACCACTCGTCTCTTCCTGCGATGGAAAGACTGAGGAATAAGATTGAGAGCCGTCTGTGATGGGAGGGAAATAAGGAACATTGAAAATGAATTACTTAAAGTTTGAAAATTACCCATAGTTAATTGGGTGTCAGTCTTGCCCAGGCATGACTTTATTATTAATAATACCAAGTTAATATTCAAATTTAAAGGTGTGTAAATTTGTGCTGTCAAGTTCTGCAGGGATGATTTGTTGGCCAAAACACAGAAACCAGTCAGCATGTTAGCACTTCAGGGGCCTCATTTATAAAATGTTGCGCAGAAACCATCCTAAACTTGATCTTACGATCATCTCTCAAATATGCGTACGCTTGATTCATAAAATGAACGTACGCACAGAAAACGCACATACATCTCTCTTTCAGATATGAAATCTATAAATCGCAAATGATCTTGAGCTTGCACGCAACTGCATGGTTTCAGCTCTCTGCTTTGTAAACGACTCCTAATTAATGTCATTAACATGTAAACGATAACCAGTCATCGTCCAAATCCTTTAATTTAGAACAGCGAGCTGCAAGAACATTTTCTTACATTTTCAAAAACCTGCAGTTCTCCGACAAGAAAAAGTATGTACTTCTGCTCAGACCCTGATGTGATGCTATAAGCACTTTTCCACGTCAAAGGCAGTTTTTACAAATATGAGCGTTGGCGTGGATTTAAGCGTGCGCACACCATAAGATCAAATCTGAGCGTACGCACACTTCATACGTAAATGAGGCCCCTGGTTCCATCGTCCTTTGGTCAAAATTTTCACACTTTATTCTATGACATAAAATGCAATTAAAGCTTTTACTTTTCTTGAAAAAGGCAGTAAATGGGACTGCAAAGATTGGTGAGGACGTTAAATGTCATAACAGAACAGGTTAACTGTCATTAGTCCACCTTCACAGCCTTGATGTTTTTAGAATTGCGCTCTAGCAAACTATTCAAACTTTCAGGGAAATGTATTTTGAATAAAGACTAAATATGTGAACAGAAGCTTACTAAAAACATGCGCCCATGGTGTAGTTGTTCACAGCCTATGTTTAGCTTTTTACTTGAAATTTGTGGTTTTATCCTGCTTAATCCAGTGTAAACTAGTTTGTTGGTCTTACACTCTTAAAATTATTCTTTATTGGCATTGGTGGTTCTATGGAAAATCTTTAACATCCATGGAAACTTTCCATTCCTAAAAAAAGGTTCTTTGTAGTGGAAAAATGTTCCTCAAATTAAAATGTTCTACACTTTTATTAGGAGAAAAAAAAAATATTATAAGAATTGTTATTTTTAGAATTGTTTGTAACTTTTTTTAAAGAGTGTAGCTGGGTCAAGCTGATTTTCAGTGCCCAAAACCCCTCTAAAACCAGACAGCACACCTATCTGACCAGATTTGGAGACCAGCTAAGGCCAGCAAACAACATGAAAAAAAGAAAAGAAAAAGATGCTTCTGCTAGGGCTAATTTTTCTAGCATATAGACAACACCAAAACTAAAAAGCATCGCCTAAAATTGACAAAATTTCAATTAAGTTTACAGGCATTAAAACTAAAAAAAATACACACTACAACTACTTTAAAACTTGTAAGGAAAAACATTTCACGGTCACCCAACATTGTTACTTAACACACACTCTTCCTTTCCCACTGGACTTCATCTTAACTGACCTCTGAATGCTGCTGTCAGATGGAAATTTTGATTGGTTTGAACCACCAATCAAAGGTAGGCTATTCACTGGGTTATGTATGAGAAAAGGGCTGTAAGCGAGTGTTGGTCTCTGTGTGTGTGATTGTGTGTGTGTGCACGCGCGCATCCGCCTCTGATTAGAGTCTGATGGAGACCCCGGGGAGCTAATCAAAATGAAAGAGAAACTGAATGAGGGAGAGTGCGAGAGAGAGAGAATGCTGTAATCAGAGTTTTTATTTGGGTTGATGGTGTGTGTAAATCATGCCCTGGCCTGGCTCTCGGAGCATCAGTGGAAGTCCTGGTGATCAGAGCTGTGAATGAATGCCTTAAGTGGGTGTTTTTGCTGAGGGGGGGGTCCTGCGTCGCGCCGGTTATGGAACATTAGGCACAGCGCCTGAACAAACAACGCCCGCGGTCTGCTGAGGTTTGTGCTCTCCTGCGTTCATGGGCACCTGCTTCAGAACAAACACAGCCCAAAGTCCTGGCTCTTAAAGATTCTCACACAACAAAACAAAAGGCTTGCTTTCTGCTTTCCCAAGAATATAAAAGTTGGTCTTCTTAGCTTTTTTATTATAGTTTTGTGGGGCTGTTATCAGAAAAGATCATGCTAGCATATTGAACATGACCCATATATCATGGGTGGGTATTGTTTTTAAAACTGTTTTGTAAACTGTATTTTTCGAACAGCTTATTGTGGGAAAAATATGTGTACACTGGAGGATGTAACATAACCCTTTTATGTTACGTCCTCCAATGTACACATATTTTTTCCCACAATAAGCTGATATTTCTTCTCAATAAGAGCCGGCAGGCAGATCAGTGGGTAAAAGCTCTGTAAAGCTTTGCAAATCTACATTTGTACTGACAAACGAAACAGGGAATCAATTCTGAGAATAACATGTTTGACAGTACTTAGTTAAAAGCGAAAGAAAAGTGATCAAAGTTTTCCACCTCAAGCGTTTTTGAGAAATGAAAGTCTAATCAATATCCATACCACTCTGCTGTGTGTAAAGGACTATAGCGCTAGCTTTGTACCTCTGAGCGCTGCAGGACTGCATTTGTGAGGTCCTTTGTGTGCTGCTGTGGTAGAGGTAATGGCTCAGCTTTACGTTATTGCTTGACAGGAATGTGCTGCTGTATCCACAGAATTCAATTAGGAAGCCAAAGCAATTCCACAATCACTACATTGGCCTTTTCACCCTCTCTCTCCTTTTCTCATTAGATCCCATGTTTCTTGTTGTCTGTCTCTCTTCTAACGCTCTCATTCGCTTCTTAATTCGCTAACACACACACACACTAATGTTACGATGCACTTTGTACCCGTCCCTCCTGCTGATATCCCTCCCTTGTCAAATTGGCTCCTTTTGTTTATGTGTCATTTCCTCTGTAAAGTCGTTGGGTTCAGATCCATTTGTGGCATCGCGAATTGTTTTCTTAATGCAATTTAGATCTGACAAACAAAATCATGCAAATTCAACCATTTTTCAGCGCGGGTGATAAGAAATAGAGAAAAAGGAGAGAAATGTCTTCAGTCTAAACCTTTCTCTCCGTTTTCAGCTCTTTCTGACAAAGTGCCACGTACCCAACTTTCAGTTCTGCATCATTAAACCTCAGAACCAATTTACTGCTGAAAGTGCCTAATCACAAGGATAGGCCTTTCACTGCTACATAAATCACATGTCAGGAGGTGCTTTTCATTTTTTATCAGTGCTACTTTCTTTTTCTCCTTCTCTTGCTCATTTGCTCAAACCCTCCCTCCCAACATCCCTGCCCTTGTGTTTTTCCTCTTCACACAAAATACATAGCTTGTTATTTATTTTTAGTCCTATAAGTTCAATTATACAGAGTAGTGAGAAAAACCCAACCACATCTTTTCATATTGTCAATTTTTCAACATTTTCCTCACCAAAATGTGTCAACGAAGCAACAGTAAGCCTACACATGAACCACATTTGTTTCAGCTACAATGTACTTGCATATTTATTATACAGGTTAGATACAAGTTGAACTGATAATGTTGCTTTTATATCACACATAAGCACTGCATGAGAAAAAAATGATGTGTGCACTGTAAAACACAACAAATTAAATCATTTAAGTTAAGGGGGGAAAACAATATTTAAAAACCTAACTGAAAAACTCTTTTACCTAACTGTTTTACTAAGTGTTTTAAAACCATAAGTAAGGACAATAATAACTACATTACCTTTTTTGCAGTTAACAGATAGCTTGTTCTCCTTGTATTGTCCAAAGCAAAGAATGCTGGTAATTAGAAACCCACTGTAACTCTTTCAGGTTGTTTGTGTGAATCAGGTTTGAAGGTTAGAAGGACTGCTAATAGAGTGATAGTGATTCTATACATAAAACATCACAATTTAACACTAATCAGGTAACACTAACTAGAATGGTTAACACAACTATAAACCTTATTAACTATCACCAACAGCTGTATATTCTCCATAAGCCTTCATTTTATACTAAATTTCATTTAACACCTATATAATTAAATATTCAGGAGCAAGAGTCCAACAAACAGTGATGTATAAACATAAATTGTAATTGTAATAAAAATGAATTTTTAAAACCAAACATTATTTTTACTTTACTTTTCATTGTTTCTCCCTCCACTTGTCTCTTTCACCCACGTATTGTCTGCCTAATCTTCTTCATTCTCTCCCCTCTCTTCTCCTGCCTTCTTTCATCTTTTTAAAGTCTTTCTTCCTGCTCTTCTCTCTGCTTTACTTTACATCTATCTGTATTCTCTCATTACAAGGATTTTTTTCTAAACACTTGTTGTTTGTCTCCTTTTTGTGGCAAATATATTAAGTTTTTATCTTCTGCAACTCTCAAACAGTTTATGCTTTTTAAACTCAATGGAAGCAAGTTTGTCACACAACAATGATCCACCTGTGACTGTGGCTAAACGAAACGTGGATGAAACACTATAAACCAGATTTTATCTTGAAAAACATCTCAACATAATTTTCCTTCCTGTTTGAGGGTAAACAAAGAGAGATGTCTCTCCATTGTAAACATTGTCCCACTTTTTTCATGCTGTTTTTCATCTTTCACTTCTGTGCACAAGCTTTTATTATTATTTTAAACCAATGTTTTTCCAAGTTGATTCCTTTATAATGTTTTTTTTTTTTAAATGAATATCTTATGTTCTTGACATCAAAGGTTTTACATCCAATCAATCCAATCAATAATATTTTGGTTCAAATTCATCTGTAACTTCGTAGAAGCAGCAAAATTAGGGAGATATGGTTTTGTGCAGTGAAATTGTCATTTCAATGAATGAATGAATAAATAGTCAATTTATTCTTCTTGTCAATACAATAACTTGTTGACTAAATGACAAACTGTCATCTGGAATAATGCTTAGACACTTAAAAGGGGGCACAATCAATTTCAGTTGTAATAATTTAAACTTTTTAATAGGTAAAAAACAATTCTGAAACACTTTTTTATTTTAGCTTCCTCTAGATAAAAAGCATTTTAAATGAGTTAGGTTTGTAATATTTAAAAAGCTATCAGTAATTTTCCAAGGCAATTTTCAGCTTTCCCTTTGCTCACAGTCATCTTCTCACATCTCCTTCACTTCATTCTCTCTTGTGTTTTTATTCTCACTAAAGAAACGAGCTGATAGGTAGAGGTGAGGATAGGAGACGCAGAACAAGGGGTGTGCAAACAAGGGAGAGAAGGGGCAAAGTGATGGAGGAGAAAGGGGGACAGGCGAAGGAGTGAAGAAAGAAAGGAAGGAGAGATAAATCACATTGTCACAGAGTTTCCTGCTGTCTGCAGATGACTGATTAAGTCATTCTCAGAACCACAGCATTGGGGCCCTCAGCATGAGCACCATCTTTCCCCTGCATTCTTATTATCCTCTCCATAATTTACTGCTTATGCGTATGTGTGTGCGTGTGTGTTTTCTGCACCACACCAATTGATTGCTTCGCCCCTTGCCAAGCAGAGGGAAATAAAAGATTATTTCTGAAATCATATTTGCACAGTTTACCTGGTCGCTGATCAGCTTCTATGCTGGAGGAGAATTTTGAAGGCTGTAGTCCTGGGAGAATGCCTAAAAAAAAAAAAAAAATCCACATGCAAAGGTGAAGCTTTGAGGTTGAGCCTTGGCATGTTGCCCTTTCTGCACTGGCCTGGTTTTAAACTGAATTGGCAATATAATTCAACCAGCACTAAAAGCTCCACTCTCCTTAACACCTTTCAGTGGAGTCATTGGTCAGAGTAGACAGCACTAGTCCTTTGGCCAGCAAAGACATGTTTATAACAGCCTGACTGAATGCACCGTCACAAAGAAACAAAGCCTTTCCTGGTGAGAGATGATACTTCAAATACAGCACTGGAGAATTAGATTACTGTAGTGTCAAGGTGAATAAAAACTGTGCTACTAATATTACTTTCACTTTAATACATGTATTCATGAGCTTTGAGTCAGTTCTGTCAGTTAGACATTTACAGTCATTTCTAACAAGAAAGAAAAACAACTTTTTAAAAACAGTCACTAGAGCTCTTATGATAAATGTGTTAGAATGCACAAATAGTAAAAGTCATTTTAAATGTAGCATAAAAGCAAAGAAACAAACCACGACAAATGAACTTAAATACATTTTTAAATGCTCTTTTCATATTGCAAATTATTCCAAAGCAACTGTACAAACAATAGTGCATTACAATCCCCAGTAGCAAGCCAAAGGCAATAGTGGAGGGAAAAAAACTCCTTAAGATGTTCATAGGAAGGTCTCAGCTGGGACTCATTCTGACATTTTTAGACAAATTTAGACAAAAATACAGTAATTTATAGAAAACATATGGGCTAGTTGTCAAACTTTTTATTCCAGTGCATATTTCTCTGCTGTTGCCAAGGAAAAATATGTATGTTTGTTGTCACAATGAGAGCCTGCTTTTAAACTGCATATCTTAAGCTATTTAATGGCTAGAGTTACACTTAATTTAAACAGCATATATGTAACATATGAAGATATTGTCATTTTAATTTGGATGATAACATTTATAAACAATAGTTAGACAGTTTTGAACTAGATGTTTGAAACCAATATCAAAACCACTGGCATAAGCCAAATGTTGTTTCAAATGAACCATAAATTTGGTGATGTATGTGTCTACAATCTGTCATCTGGGAACATGAACACTGACACACACAGACAGACACACAATGCCTTTCAAACTTCAGCCGCTGTGTGTGGCTTGATTGTCTGCCATTCGACACACTACTATATGCTGCTTGTCAAAGCCAAATCCTTTTCATCTCTTCCATTCACTCATTCTCCATTTCTCTCTTTCATTCTCATCCATTTCTTTTTCCTTCTATTCAAAAGACTCAAATATATTGTAATTTCACAGAGATTTGGCTGACCCTGGCAGCCTTTAGGGAGGCGAGAGCCAATGTTCTATGGCGGATATTGAATTTAGACGTGTGGAGCTCCACAGACTGTGAGGGGGATATAGCTCCCCACATCTCATTAGGCACCGCGATCCGGATCCAAACACTGAGCTGATAGAGCCAGTGAACGCATCAGCACCCTATCACCATGCAACGAAAGGTTTCCTTGATACCCGTACGCTTTTTACATTCAGGTATCAGGATCATCTCACAGGCAAAATGTGAGAACAGAAAAACACTTACATTTTCAAAAATACCAGAACCGAATGACATTCTTCACTGCACTAAAATATTCTGACAGAATATACACTATAAACGGAAATTGTGAGTAAATTAAGCACAGAATTAAAATTTGAAATGTCACACAACAGGACACAGCAATATAGATACGACCCACCTTCACGTAAAAGGTATTTCAAGCTTCTGGAACTCATTACAGAAATGTTTAATATACTGTACTAAAACTGAATGTTCACTATAATTAATAATTTACTAGCTACATTATAAAATAATATAATGATAACAATTTCTCACTATTAACTAGTTGCTTATTAGCATGCATATTACTAGCATATTGGCTGTTTATTAGTACTTATAAAGCACATATCAATGCCTTATTCTGCATGACCATATTTTAGACCTCATAAGTGTACTCCATACCTAAACTTAATAACTACGTTACTAACTATTAATAAGCAGCAAATTGGGAGTTGGTTCAGAGAAAACTAATTTCTTAGTGAATATGCTTTCTCTACTGTTGCCAGTATAATTAGTTGTGATCCATATCGTAACATGACAATGAGTTTGCTACTAGCAAGGTTTCCTACGGTTAAATAGTTTGTGTCAATTCCTGAAACACTTATTAAACAGTGTCACAACACCACTGTAAAATCTAGCGTGAAACTTTAAGTGAAATCTGGTTACAGAGCAAATTATTATTATGAGCCGTGTGCTTCGTTTGGTTTTTGTTGTAAAATATTATGAGGCCAGTTTTTGAATTGCATTTAAAAGACACAAAACAATGTCTATACAGACAAATTGTTTTAAATCTATCTATTATTGAAATGATCTCATCATTTGCCAATGTAATTGCACTTTTTCTCCAAATAGTCCCATTTATTCCTTAAAAACACAACAATGTTAATGGCACTAAAATTGGAATTCAGTTCCCATCTGTAGTTATGACATCCTCTGTTTATCCTCACAAGCCTGAGACACTGCACACAAAAACAGTTCGAATTATTACAAACTTGACCGTTGTGAAATCTAATTCATTGTCACATTTACATTTCAAATTGTAATTAATCTACAGAGATTATACAACTAAAACCTCAAAGTGTATCTTTAAATCGTCTTGATTCAGACAGGTTGCTTTGTGTTTGTGTGCCTGTCACTAAAGACTGAAGTTGCATCAAGTCAGACATCTTTTTTTTCATACAGTATGTGAGTATTTCACGCTATTATGTTGTTTCATAAAAGCCTATATTGCAAAAGATTGTGTTAATAAATAGATTTATTGTCAATTTTCAGCATGTTTTCTGCTGAGTTTAGCACACTATCCACGGCACAAATAGGCTCTTTGGCAGACAGTATGAACACTGTAACCTGTAATATGTGGTGGTTTTGAGTGCGATGTGAAACAGTGTAGGACAGTTCAGTCCACTTACACACACGGCTGTGACTTCAAATGACATGGTTTATTACATTAGCCTCTTTGAAGCTGCTAATGTGTCATTTTGACATGATAATAGCTGGCAGATATGACATTCTATTAGTTTCATTGTGCCGCAGGTATTTGTGTCTAATAACTGTAGTTTATTTGTGGCGCACTGTTTGAATGTGTTTTTTGTCCTAACCTATCCATGCAATCATCTCCCTGTCAGCCGTTCCTATGCACACTTGTGATTTAAATACCATTTCCCTGCCAGTCGAATCGAATTGAATGGAAAATCACATTAAACTTGGTGTCTAGCTTCACACATACACAATCTTTTGAATGTCAGTTTCTTTTCTGGTCAATACTCACACTGCCACCATCACATCTCACTTAATCCATACTACAATACATCATGGCAGTTGTCAGGATAAAAAAAAAAAAACTTCTCTTTTTCCACTCTGCTAGCCAGCGACATTTACAAAACGACCAGGCCGAATGGCCCATTCAATAGCGTTATTTATTGAGATCAATCAAGCTCATTTAAGCTTCTCTCAGAGCCACAAAACTCATTTAACTTTCCTTTGGTTCCCTGAATGTCAAAGTGAACAACAACCATGCCCCCCTCTCTGTCGCTTTGCTCATGGTCTAAAAGACTTAGAAAAGTGTTTAAGGGATTAGACGTCTTGGCATTCAAACAGTGCCAATGAAGAACGTCAAACACGCTTTGAAGAATATAAATATGATCTGTGATTTTTTCAATCTCCTGATGAAACGCCCCCATAAATGCGAATCGACAGACCCATATTTGTTTTCAGTGGTAATGAATTTTGTCGGTAATTTACGAGACAGAGGAATCGTAAATTTTTGCATCTGCCATTGTTTATTGTTCTAATTAAGTAATGATTCAGGCTCGTTTTATCCATTTGACTTTTCTGATTTGACTAGCTAGCAAACTTCTTCAAAACCTGTCGCTTATTTTCTTTGAAAGTTACAGTGTGCTAAAGTGCTTTCTTCTAAGACTGAAAAACAAAGGCAGCTGAAACATTCCACTTCATCATTTTAGTCCGGTAGAATTAATTAATTTGCAAATGGTATTTTCTCCTAATTAAATACTTTATCTCCTCTTTCTGCCCCTGACACACATATGTCCTTCTTCTAGGATTCCAGATGGAAGAAGAAAGGCAAGATGTTGACAGCCTTGAGGAGGAAATAGCTTTCATTTTTTTAGACACGCTCAGAACGCTCATTCTGAAAGTATTCAGCTTGCCCATTAACTGATGAAGAGATACAAAAAGGCTATGACAGCTTTTGAATATTTAATATTAGCGTCAACACAAAGGCTGCATCCATATATGCATAACTCCCTGTATAGTATAGACATACGTAAAATATATTTATTTATTTACTCTGCAAATGTCACTTAAGAAGCGCTGTAGACAAAAACAGTGACCAGCAATAACACTTTTGGCATTGAAAAAATTTAAAATTTACTGTGGTTTGTTTGTTTGCTTGCTTGTTTTATTAATATTTATTTATTGTATTATAATTTTTTTTGCAATTGTGACTTTAAATTTAAACTTACACTCTGAATGTGATTTTATATAGCACAATTATGATATCTAATTTTTTATTTATCAATTATTTATTTCATATTGTATGTTTTAGACCAACTTTTCCCAATTTAGTCTAGCAAGAAATCATATACTCATTTAGTTGCCATGAAAGCTCACTCTATTTAGCTGTAGATTGTTAGATTGGTGCGCTGCCTCAGAAGCCTGTCTGAAATCACTTTTGGGAGGTACAAGTCACCTGGCTAAGCTTTCGGATGCACCCAACATATGCTGGTGTCTGGCAGGCTTTGTTTCAGCATTTAATGTACGCCATTTTGCACATTTTTGTGTTCAAAATACCTCGGAGGCTCCTCTTTGAAGAATCAATTCAGCTGCAATCAGACACAGGGACAATTCTTTCAGTGCCACAGGTGAGAGACAGCCCCTGAACATTGCTGCACACAGGTGCAAAAGAGGATGACAAATATGTCCTTGTTCATGCCCTCATAGAGTCCAGAATGCCAAATCCCCACACTAATTACGTGTCAAACCATAAGACTGACAACTCTATTAGCCTGTTTCTGTATAGCCAGAGTGCATGCGGTTGTATTGTACAGATGAATAGGCTGATTATAAATGCTTGTCACATATATATGCATGATTCAAGCCTTATGCTTACTTTGAAATGCAGGGACACACAAGTGAAAATATGTTTTTTTTTAAATCATCTTTCCATGCATTTTCACAGTGACCATGGGAATCAGTGATAGTTACTCATAGCATATACTTATGGTTTCTTTTTGCTGAGTTAACAACTGGGACAAATAAGTTACAGGGTGCATATTGCATTACTGTATGTAACATTTTACTTTTTATGTTTTCAGAGGCATTGCCAATACCTTAGAGCAAAGAGCCAGACAGTTACTGCAGAGAGCTACACAAACACCAGTTTAAACAGGGTTCTAATTAGGCTTCTCTTTATTCAACCTCTTCATTGCAATAATAGTCCTTGAGGGATACCATTAAATTGACTTTTAATGTGTGTGTTTAAAAGAGCAACGCTAAGTAAATCTTTTATGAAAAGCTCTGCACTGGTCTGCCTGAGAATGAGATAGTGACAGATATTGAGTAAAACAGATATTTTAAACGTTCAGCTGTGAAACAGATTCATTACCCTATTTCACATCACATGTTATAATCATTGTTATTATTACTTAGAGGCTTTTATAACTGCTGATTTCATCTGATGTGTAGAAATAATGGCATCTGAAATGAGAACGAATCCTAAGAGCTTTCATTTGGCCTGAGGACACTGAGGACATTGAAACCTATCAACCTCTCAAGAAACCAATCAGCATCCATGAAGACAGTTCAAACAATAGTGATAACCAAACACATTAAAATTTAACAAAGTAATTGAAAGAGGAAAAGCAACAACACGACCGCAGAATCGGATGTTTGATGCTGCAATACAATCTAATACAGCCAGACTCAAAGGCACTGACATTAAAAATTAAGACTTTTCATTGTCCTTATCAGTCAAAATATGCTCTATTGTTTGCACAGGGATACTGAAGGCAACTAAATAATATACACGTCACAGAAAATAATTACTTTTGCAGTTCAGACCCTTTGTTTAGAAGTAATTTCACAAAATAATTAATGAAACACTTCCACTTATGTAAAAAAAAAACTTCATGCCCTTTGTTAATGAAAAATGACCCATAAAATATTTTCCAAAATATCTCTGGCAATGTTACTTAAGAAGGGCCAGTAATTATAAAACATATTTTTATTTCCCATCGGAGAACAATTTTGCTTCAAGAAAATGGTCATTGACATATAAAAAAATGATAAATGAGGGTACAACATACCACAAAAATGGTACAGCAATAGTACAAGGCTTAGGCACTGACATTGTTCAAAAAATATATTTGAACCAAGTGGTTACAGGACCAACTCATTTCCTTGTTTTTCAGCCCTGCTGGCAGTAATTGATATTTACTGTGAGCTGATGAGTGACCATTAGTGTTACATTGATTAGAGGCGGAGAGGGGACAGACATGTGAAGATCTGATATTGAGACAGCCAGACAGAAAAAAATACTGTTTGTTTATGACAGAATAACACTGGAAATATGTAAGCATTCAGACACACAGACTGTAAGTCACATAATCCTGAATATTAACGTTTCAAGTTAATAATTAAACAAAAAAGGAAGAGTTTTCACTCCACTTTTCATTTAGCAGGTATTGGATTTTAATTTTAAGGAAGATTTACGATTAGGTTTTCTAATCCTTTTGGGAGCTGCCATGATTAGCTTGGTAATTAACTCTTTGATGCAGTTTCTGCCTTGAGATAGCGCTACTGCCTGCCTAATGCACTTTGTCGATTTAGTTATCCGGTTGTTGTGATGACACACGCGTCGTAATCCTTTAATCCTTAAAATATTCATTCTTCCCCCAGTTACTAATTAAACACTAATATTTGGATTAATTGGAGGTTGCTTGGGTCTCCGCGGAGATAAAAAAAATGGAGCTGTGTGGGGCCTGAAGCTAAATATGTGCGGACGGATCTTTCAGCGGCAACAAAAATGATTAAATTGTGGGTTCTACGAACTGTGATGTGCTCGCTGGTAACTCTATTCCCAGAAGGATCGGTCATTGTCCTGTAATGCACTCATGGTTATTGGTTGAATGGTAAATAACACATTACATAAAGAATATGGAGTTTACCGGAGAGAAAATATGATAGTGAAGTCTTATTTTCATATTCTGTCAGAGAGATACAGACATACAATTTCATGCTGTCACAAAATGTGAAAGGTGAGAGATGTTTATTGTATCTATCAATTTCAACTTGCCATTGGATTCCGATTTCCGTCAAATATGCATTGGCTTGGAATGAGAGCATAAAACAAATATGACACATTCTACATTCATGAGAAGAGCCACTGTCATCGTCTGACAGAGCAGAATATAAAATTTACAGCAAAAACATTCGTCCTCATATTTTCATTGAAGCGTGTGTGTTGAGTTTGAACACCTTGTCTAGGCTGAATATACCACTTGTTCCTGATGTAATTTAAAAGGCTGTTACATCCAAACAAATGGAAAAGACACTGAGGATTGTGGTGTTTATGTCTTGTAAAGAGAGAGACAGATGGCCACAATGTTCCCTGTCTGTAAAAACAAATCTCCAACAAGCAGAAAACATTACAGTTGTAACCCTGCCACGCTCTGTCTTTGGATTAAAATGGTGCTCGGTTGTGCATGTGTCTGTATTTTAAACTGTCTATGATAAGTTGCATTGTAATTTGACATCTAAAACATAGCGAGAGATGGGTCCATTTTGTCTATATCGAGCTTGGCTTGTGATGGATGGCTGGTTGATATAATTGGTTTCAAAACTCCACGGACCATTCACATGCATGAAAGAGTCAGTGGGGGTACTTTTGTGTTTTTGTCGAGGTGTATCTGTGACAGAGATTCTCTAGGGGGCTGGAGTCAAACCAAAGACTTGTCAGTAAAGTTCTTGGAGCATCAGCTCTCCTGCACTCCTCACCTGCTGCTGCTGGTTACTTAGAAGAGCTTTCCTGCGGAGAGGAGAGACGGAGCAAATCCTCCTGTCAGAGCTTCGATGTTTGACACAGTTTCGTTTCAGAGTGCAACACAGAGCACAAACAGTCTTGTGCATTGGCAGGAGGGGAAACTTTTGAGGTTTTGCTCATTTACACAAAAAATGTTGCCAAAAGCAACGTTCTTTCACATGTGAAGGATGCACATTAATAGATGAAACTATATACCAAGCAAAACAAGCCAATATGGAAAATAGCTTAGCTTTAAAATAGTTTTAACTTTAAACAACTCAAATTTGATTGGAAAGCAGGTGGTGACAAGTCACTGGCTGCATCCCAATATGCATACTTCCCTACTATATAGTAGGCAAAAAATCGGTATGTGAAAAAAGTAGTATGTCTGAATTCATAATGGTTGTCAAATTCAGTATATCAGTATTCATTAAACAGTAAGCACAAAAAAAGTGACTTAACACCTGAGATGAGATTCTGAAGTTAGCATCCAATAGACATTTTACCATCCCATGAGGCCATGGGAGAGGATTTGTGAATGGCAATGAAGCTACGCAACTGATGATAGTAGGTCACATGACAATGACATGACAAATGTATGCTTGAACTACATTAATACCACGCACATTCATACTATTTGAATGTATGTCATGGACATAAAGTAATTGTTCAAAGAACTCGCTCAGGCAAAATGCGATTTTGGACGTAGTGTCTGTATTATGAATCATTCACTCAACCGATTTGTTTAAACACTGATTCATTCAGGAACAAAACAAGTCTTTCTGAGTGAGTCATTAAATCATTCACTCAACCAATTTGTTTAAAATGCTGATTAATTCAGAATTAACACATTTTGATTTGTTTTTGGTTGGTTGTAAATATATTCATATTAAAAAAATAAAAAAGTAACTTGCGATATTGTGTCTAAAATGTTACCATGCTTGCACTTTTTAAATAGTATTGATTGAAACTGAAAATGTGTAAAGTTGATAAATAATGAGTTACATTTGAATTAGAATATATGATGAGTTACATTAGTTATTTCCTCCCTTTCCCCTAGTTTCCATGTAGAACAGATATACACTTGTCCTCATATGCCAATGTACAACAAAACATTTATTTCCCTTTGTGTCACTAGTTTCTTTTATTCACTCAGCCTTCTGTGCTGCCATTTTCAAGGAGAGACAAGAAAACTTTTGGTTCAAACCTCACTAAACGTCCTTAATACCAGCATCATGACTGATGCTAAAAATCTCTTATTTCTTTGTGTTTCTCAGCTCTCCTCCCATTTCCTTCCACCAGGTGCCTCCTTTTAAGAGCAGCTTTGAGGGGAAGTCTTTACAGGATTAGTGGTCTCTGTTCGAGCAGCCTGACACTTGCTGAGCAATTTCCTGAATCTCTGTGTTGAGAACGTTCTAGAAAGTTCACAGTGCTGACTACAGGATTACGCAGAGACTTGTTCCAGCCAGGAGCCAGGCAAAAGGTAAGCCATTCAAGATCAGCACTGCACTGACAGTGGAAATGTCACCGGAAAACAGGTGCAATATTTTTAGCACCATGAATATTTTAAAACACATTCAAAAGATGAAAAACAAAAGGTTTGTCAAACATTATAGCTGTGCTTTGTATCTGTAGAAATGATTTCATTCTGTTCTCAACGAAAAAAAGACAATGGCAAACTTTGATTTCAGCAACACTTCCTAGAACTGAAGTAACTGCCTAATGCACATATTTAGCACAAGAATAACCCCTACGAATTGCTTTAATGCAGATGAACCTTTAGTAAGGGAATAGTACTCCCTCTACTGAGTGAAATGACCCATGTAGCAATTATTTTAATTTTAACGGCAAGGTCAAACCATTGTGAACATTTAAAACTGTCATTACATGTCATTATAAATTACATCACTCAGTTCTCCCCTCATTTCTCAGAAACGTATGGCTCTATTTTCAAAAGATGAATGGCAGAACAACCTCCTTTTTTTCATAAAGTCGCTTGCCTTTTAAGACTGTCATAACATATCCTCCTAACCATCAATCTAAGCAAATGTATATTCAAAAGGGATAAATAGCATATCTGAATTTTTAAAAGAAGGCCATAGTACTTCATTTTAAGAGGCTATTTTTAAAAAGGCCTTGGTGATTGGAGCACTAGCCATTCTTTTCATTCACACAAGCCATAACTTAGCCACATTTATTATGCTGACAAGTCTCCTTTGCACAATTGTGTCTCAATACAGAAACACAATGTTCTGAATAAGTACATGACTAATACAATGCACATGAGGCAACCCAGACATGTTTTTCTCTGTTGAACATGACTCCAGTGCATCAATTAAGTCTTGTGAAGTGAAAAGCGTTTTGACTTTAAAACATTGCTTCCGTTCAAAATACCAGTCCATAATCTATACAAAATTATTCCTCCAATGAAAAAGAACATCACCTGTTGTCCTCTCGCATCAAAATCCACTGACATATTTGTTTAGAACTGTTTAGGCTGTGTTTTAAGTTAAAAATGTCTTCATGATAGATTTGTTTATTACAAACACGCAGCTTTTCGCTTCACTAAATGTTAATCGATGGACTCAAATCCATGAAGTTTTTATCAGCTCTTTGGACTCTCATTCTGACGGCACCCATTCACTGCAGAGGATCCACTGCAAGTGATGTAATGCAAAATTTCTCCAAATCTAAAACAAACTCATCAACATCTTGAATGCCCAGAGGGTAAGTAAATTTTCAGCAAATTGTCATTTTTGGGTGAACTATTCCTTTAAACGGACTAAAAATCAAGAATTAAAATCTGCTTGTTTTGTAATTTAAGCTAGCACATTTCAACAGATATAGACACAATGTGTTTCATTTACATTCAGAGCAGATGCCCTTGTCATGCCGGAATATTTTAAGCATACTTGCAATTCATTGACATGACACAAAGTGAATTTTGAGTAAATAGTTAAGCACAATAATATGAAAAATGATTAGCATAGAATAGGCAGAATATGAAAACTGACAATTATAAAAATGCATAAACAGCCAGAGAAGTGTGATCTACCAGCCACACATCAATCCAGAAATGGGCCAAATATTATCCAGTGACAGATGAATATACACTAAAGTACTAGACTGGAAGACCATGCCAAGCCTTTGACAGAAATAATAATAATAATAATTTTAAAAGATTTCATTCACCACTTAGTGCTGCTTTACATGATTATGGTATTAAACATGCTCTGCCCTCTCACGTCTTTCCCGTCTTAAACAATCCCTCCTTAATTCCAGTCCCCTGTAAAAGAAGCCTCAATTAATTATACAGTCTTAGTTGGCCTGAGTAAAGTTGAAAACATGAATTATTCATGTGTAATTTCTTGAAACACTGTGTGTGTGTGTGTGTGTGTGTGTGTGTGTGTGTGTGTGTGTGTGTGTGTGTGTGTGTGTGTGTGTGTGTGTGTGTGTGTGAGAGAGAGAGAGAGAGAGAGAGAGAGAGAGAGAATGGATAGAGTTTGAAGGGCCAACTCAGTGTTGCAAGACCCACTCTGTCATCTGTCGAGGCTTCATTCAGTCTGATTCTGTAACCTCGCTTTGTTCCCCTTTCACAGCTTTCATCCTCTTCTTTGACATTTCTCAGCTTTACCCTTTTCAGTTTCTTCATTTTTCAATCTTTTCCTTGCCATCGTTTCTGTTACCTCTTTTCATCCTTTACTATGAGACAATATCTGTAACGTGTCCTTTTTGTTTTATTAGATACAATGTGATTAAAAGAGAATTAGGCCACTGTGAGTCAAAAATGCTCAAACTTATTGTTCTTGGTGTGAATTAAAGGGAATGAAATTTCTGGTATTATTTATTTACCCTCATTGGCCACAGTGCACTGTTTTAAGAGTGAGTTTCATATTATGGCAGCTTATATTGACCAAAAAAAAAAGCCCACTATATGATTTGAAATGACATAAGGGTGAATATTCATTTTTAGAACAAATTTTGCGAAGGTGAACAAATTTGTGACCCTGGACCACAAAACCAGTCATAAGGGTAAATTTTTCAAAATTGAGATGTATACATCACCTGAAAGCTGAATAAATAAGCTTTCCATTGATGTATGGGTTGTTATGATAGGACAATATTTGGCAGAGATACAACTATTTGAAAATCTGGAATCTGAGGGTGCAAAAAAATCTAAATACTGAGAAAATTGCCTTTAAAGTTGTCCAAATGAAGTTCTTGGCAATGCATATTACTAATCAAAAATTAAGTTTTAATATATTTACGGTAGGAAATTTACAAAATATCTTCATGGAACACGATCTTTCCTTAATATCCTAATGATTTTTGGCATAAAAGAAAAATCGATAATTTTGACACATACAATGTATTTTTGGCTATTGCTGCAAATATACCCCAGCGACTTAAGATTGGTTTTGTGGTCCAGGGTCACATTTGAAAAATTCAATAAACCAAAAGTCTCTTTAAACGTTCAAACTGTGAAAAAAATGTAAATACAAAAGCAAATAAATGCAGCTCTTATTGATTAAAAAAACCCACAGAAACCAACATCTGCTGAACAGCAATCAAATAATAGTGTATTATTCAATTCAATGGCTAAACAATATAAAGTATCTGAAGGTCCAGAAAAGAAGAAAGGATTGGCCCTTTAACATAGTCCAATGATGATAGATTGAGTTGTTCATGGATGAATCGCCCACAGAGTTCACGATCCTTGAGCAAAATAATACCCCAGAGTGAAAATAGCCACATTGAAAAGTTCAGATGACAAAAGAAGTAAACAACTCACAATGACTATGTACATGTGAATATGAGTGAAAGGCAAACATCCTCCAAATGGTGAATGATGAACAGGAGTATCAAAGCCGTTGGCTGTAAGAAGTGAAACCTGCCTCATCTAATGACATTCACTTCATCTACCAGAAACAAGAGTCTTACAGTCACTACAGTGTCATTGTTAGCAACAGTAACTTGCATTAGCATTACTTCCTCTTACTGTTCTTCCCCTTGGATGTTGTTTGTCATTTATTTATTTGTTTGGTTGTTTGTTTTCGTTTATTTTTCCCTGGAAATATTGTGTTGTGGCATCGTATTTGCATATTTCTCCTGAATATGTTCCACTTTGCCCACAGCTATGTGTTGTGCAAATGTATCAAATTTTAATATTCTCGTCGCTAAGGGGTCTGTGCATTATGAGAGTAAAGATATGGCAGCGAATATCCAGAGGAATACATTTCCACAGACATTTCCACATTTCTACATTTTAAACACAGAGCCTAGTGCCCTCTACATATTTCAGATATATATTGCATGCTTGGAATTTTTTTTTTTTTTTAAATATAAATGTGTTTGAATGTTTGAAAAGCAATGTTTGAAAAATAAGGTAAAAATAATGCACAGCAAATAATTATATAGAATATATACAGTATACAGTATATATATATACATATATATATAGTATATATATATATATATTATTGTTTTTAAAATGATGTAAAAAAAATTATGCACTGCAAAGATATATATATATATGTATATATATATGCAGTGCATTACACCAAAAGCAGCCCATATTAAATCTATAAGCGGTCTTTAATTGAAAAACACGCATTTTCATATATACTAATGTGTGTGTGTGTGTGTGTGTGTGTGTGTGTGTGTGTGTATATATATATATACATATACATATATACTGTATATACAGTTGTGTTCAAAATAATAGCAGTGTTTAAAAAAGCGAGTAAAGCTCAAAATCCTTATAATAACTTTTACTTCAATACACACAAATGCATTGGAAACATTGCGCACTCTATTCTAAATCAAAACATGAAGAAAAATTTAGCAAATTTGTTATTACTTTACAGAAAGTGAAGAAAAATTTATATTAGGCTGTTCAAAAAAATAGCAGTGTCTGCATTTTTCTTTACAAAGTCAAACATTTACTGTAAGACTGAAAAATGCTTTTAAAATTATATACATATACAGTATATATATATATATATATATATAAATATATATATATATAGTAATAAAACTGTCCCCATAAAATGTAATTATATTTACATTTGGCTTTTTTTTTATTCTAGTTTTGAAGTTTTGATATAACAAAATTACTTGAGATTTATACATAAGACATGATATGCAATTATGCATAATATAAACGCAATTACGCGCACACACACACACGCACGCACGCACGCACACACACACTTTTGTTAATAATAATAATTGTATCTTGTTTTAAGGATGTTTAGATATTTCTACTTGAAAACAAAACAAAAGCACTGATTATGAAAATGATTTCCAGAACTCTAACTTTCCGCCTCATACGGCTGTTGTCCATCTCCACTCTCTCGACTCCCAAATGACTTCATCATCTTCACCATCATCAAATACATCATCGGATTCATCTTCCTCTCGTTGTCCCTGCATCTTCAGTCTTGTGTTTGCTCTGTCTTCCTCCACCTTCCTCCCCTCTGTCACCTCCCGCAGCACCTGCATGTCCTTGTACTCGCACCCGCTGTTTGCCACAATCATCTCCTGTATCTTTTCCAGCAGCTCTGTGACCTGATGGCTCTCACCCTTGGCCTTATTATTAAAAACATGATACCTGTTTCCACATCTGTCAACAAGCCACTGCAGAGCTTCTCCCTCACATTCAATGTGCTGCTCAATGGCTCTGTCTCCGAGCAGGTCCCCAAATGTGAACAGAACTATACTGTGATCCCAAACCGTGGAGCCCAAAAGCCTCAAATGATCCTCCATCACCTTCCGCTCCTGCTCTTTAAAGGAACAGTCGGCACGAAGGACCAAAATGTAAGCGACTGGTCCAGAAGCAGATAGAGATGCACTCTGTGTGATTTCGTCTTTATTTAGTTCAGGGGTTTGTTCTATGGGCAGATGCTTCCACCAGCCGGGGGTGTCTATGATGCTGACCTGCTGTCCTCCCACCTCTCCATGTCTCTGAACACACCGGGCTGTTCTTCTTGACCCAAACACCTGTCTGCCAAGGATGGTGTTCCCTGTTGAACTCTTCCCAGATTCTCCATAACCCAGCAGCACAAGACAAAATTCAGAGAAATGCTTTCCAACATCTAAAAACATGAAAAAAAAATATATAAGCCAGCACCTATAGAAACATCATGCTACTGTATGAACAGGACTGACAAGCATTACTTCTGTCAGGTTGATATGGGTTTGAACTTGATCGGCAATGTTTACCAATCACGTTCCTCCTTCTGCTCCCCAATAATTTCATATCATGTCTCTCCAATACAAGAGTCAAATGTCCCAGTAAATAAATAAAGGGATTGTTAGGAAAAAGCTATGAAAGTTATGGAAACCTGTTTTTGCTTCAGAAAAAAGATGTAACAATTTTGACTTTTTCCTCACAATTTGAATTAATTTATATCTCACAATTTTTTTTCTTTTTCTTGCAATTCTGAGTTCAGAATTTAGAATCGTGAGATATACACTTTTTTCAGTTGTGAGTTAACATCTGTTATCATAATAAATATTTTGAAAGTCCTCGATTTATGGTTTCTGTGGAAGCCTGTTTCTGCCATGAACAAACAAATAAATAAATAAATAAATAAAAAGGGTAACTGCGATATTGTCACGTTACACCAGGGAAGCACAGAGACGAGGAGTTCACACAACAGGAGCGTTTAATAAAATCCAACATGGATCACAGACAGGGAAGACATTCAAGGACCACCAAACACTAACTGAAAGGACTGGGGCTTTTAAAGACAGGATAACGAGGGAACTAAGGAGACACACCTGGGATCAATTAACAATCAGACATGAGGGAGAAACTGGGTCACAGAACACGTGGAGCAAAAACACAACAAAACAGTCCAGGGGCGTGACAGATATGTTATCTCACAATTCCTTTTTCTTTTCACTATTCTGATCCATAATTTATTTTAGTTTTTTCTCAGTGAACAGGCTTCCATAGAAACCATAATTCAAGAAATGCATTTAATTTAATTTAATTTTGATAACAAGTGTTGACTTGAGGAATATATGAATGTCAAATGTTTTGTAAAATGAGTTTTCCCCAACAAGTTTTGACCAATATAACAAAACTATATACATTACTTAAAGCTCATTATCAAATATCACATTCCCAAAACCTCAGGCACAAAGACAAGCACTCAGACTGAACTCATAATAAATAATGCAGCTTGAATGACACAGCGTTTCTGTGATGCACACTGAAGTCTTAGCAGACACGGTGACACCAAAACTTTCTCATCAAAATTGTTTTTCAAAGACAAACTGAGACCATAAAAAGCCACAAAAGAATAAACTCAATTTGCAATTTGAACTCTGTATCCCTCCATCACCACAATATTGTGTGTATTGAAATACTTTCAACAAGAGTAGCTCTTATCTTCCTCGGTATCATTCCTTTGTCTTTTTTTTACTGATGTGTTCTTGTTCTTTTTCAGTTGTAAGTTGCTGACTTTGTACTATCAGTGCAGTTTTGCACAATCAGGCATGTGCTGGATGCACCAAAAGGTGTATGTAGATTTCTCGCAAATGTAGTGGAAACATAATTTCAACTTGTTTATGCAGTAAATGTGTATAGCTGTAAATAATGTGTTTTTAACCTACATTTTACTTTTCTCTTTTATTTTTAAATAAATGTGCTACTGTGTATAATAATAAAAATTGACTAGATGCATTCAGTAAAATCAAAATCAAATAAAAAAGTCCCCCTTTGTTAACAAGTAGATAATGTGGAATGCTGAATAATAAATACAGTATAAAATAGAATTTAAAAAAATCAGAAGTAAATTCTTACTGCACATTCTTGATGTTATTGTGAGTGATTCATCTGTGCATTTTTTCTCATTGGATATCATGTTTTACTCAGAAACGTCACATTATGGAATTAAATTGTTTCAAACTTGTGTAAAACCAGTATCTTACCCTTCATTGTACTGTCCATCTTCCTCATCTGTCTTTGTTTCTTTGCTCTTGCCTTTGCTTTCCTTTCCACTGCTTTCCTTTTCTGCTTCACCTCCTTCAGTGTCTTAAGGTCAATTTCATAATAATGTCCCCTATTTTGTGCCACCATCTTCTCTATTTTCTCCAGCAGGTTTGTGACCTGACTGCCATCATTCCAGTTCTCATTGTTGAGGACATGATATCTGTTCCCACATTTCTCAACTAGCCACTGTAGAGCCTCCCCTTCACTCTCAATGAACTCTTCAACAGTCACGTCCACCAGACAGTCTCCATGGGTGAACAGCACTATGGTATGAGCCCACACTCTCTCACCAAGAAGCTCCATGTGCTCCTCCACTGATGTCTTCTCTGCTGCTGTGAATGACATGTCTACACGCAGGGTCAGCAGAAGCACGTGTGGTCCTGGTGGACAGAGAGACATGCTGAGTAAAATCTCTTCTTTATCCAGTTCAGGAGTGTCAGCCACTGGGAGAGACTTCCACCAGCCTGGAGTGTCCACTATAGTCACATGTCTCTCATCCACCTCGCCTGGTCTTTTCACACACGTGGAGGTTCTCTTCGAGATGAATGTCTCCATACTTAAAATGGTGTTTCCAGATGAACTCTTCCCAGACCTTCGAAAACCTAATATTATCATCCTCATCTTAGGAATGTGGACATGTTTGAGACCTGGTAAAAACAAGATGAATTTAAATCAAATATGTTTTTGTCTAAACTGAGATTAAAAGGACAGTTCACCCCTAAAATAACAATTATGTCATCCATTCACCCTCAAGTCAATCCTGAAACTGAAGATGTCAATGATATTTTGTCACTAAGAGAGAGAACTAAAGGTAATGGGCATCTACATTTATTTTTTGTAGTCCATTATATTTCAACTGAAAGTTACAGCAGAGAGAAAAACTGATTGGTTTATTATAAGTTTGGCTAATTTGAATCATTTGACTTCATAAGGTGTACAAATCAGGATTATTTTAAATGTGTTTTTGTCATTTTGGAGTAGCACACCTGATCTCATTCACTTTCATTAAATTGGAAAAAGTAGCCATGATACTCTTCAGAATGTCTCCTTTTGTGTTGCATGGGGACAACATGAGGGAGAAAATGATGAGAGAATTATAGTTTTTGAGTGAACTATCCCTTTAAAAATGGTTATCTGGGGCCAAATTCACAAAACATTCTTGATATTTATTTTCTTCTTGACAATGAAGTTAAGAATATTTTGCATTCCCAAAAGCATTTTTAAATTCCTGAAAAGAATGTTCTTAAAAATCTTTGTGAATAATTTCTTAAAGTTTGGATAACCTCCAACTTACATTTTTCTCGATAGGAAAAAAAAAAGTATTTTTCAGAAATTGCACTTAGAAACATAGAAACTTAGTATTTTTCAGAAATTGCACTTAGAAACATCCTAGGTGTAAATGACTTTCTTCTTTTATACAAATACAATTGGAGTTATATAAAAAAAAGTCCTGTCTCTTCCTAGCTTTACAATGCAGCAAAATAAAGTGCATAAATCCATCATAAAAAGTACTCCACATGGCTCCGGGTGGTTAATAAAGGCCTTCTTAAGCGAATCAATGTTTTTGTTTAAGAAAAATATCCATATTTAGAACTTTATAAACCATAATCTCTAGCTTCCGCCAACTGTCCTACGCGCGTTCAGTGGCATTCCAGCAGATAACGTAGGACGTAGGCTTAATATTTTTAATATAGCTCTGATTGTATTCGTCTGAAAGAATAAAGTCATAAACACCCAGGATGGCTTGAGGGGGGAGTAAATCATGGGGTAATTTTAATTTTTGGGTGAACAATCCCCTTAAGAACTTTTCAGAATTTAACCTTCTTGAGAAGATCTTCATGAATCTGGCCCCTGGTTCTTACCTTGTCGTACAAGTGGAGTCTCCCATTGTTCTTGTACCATCTTCCTCCTCTGGTTTGCTCTCATGTATCTCTTTGTCATCATTCCTTCCACCATATGCATCCATTTTCTGTCCATTTCAAAATGACAGCCACCGTTTCCCATGACCATTGCGTCTATTTTCTCCATTAACCCCGTCAGCTGCGTACCGGTGGCTCTCTCAGTATTAAGAACATGATATCTATGTCCACATTTCTCCACTAGCCAGAGCAGAAGAGACTCTCCTTCACTTCCAATGTACTTTCCTAAAGTTTGCTCCTGTAGCTGGTCTCTATACGTGAACACGACTATAGTGTGATTCCAGACTCTCTCGCTCAGAAGTTCCAGGTGTTCCTGCACTGACCTCCTGTGTTTTTCTTTGAATAAAGCATCGACACGTATGATCAGCAGAACCGCATGAGGCCCAGGAGGACAATGAGCAACGCTAAGCACAATCTCTTGTTTTTGAAATTCAGGGGTTTCTTTGACAAGGTAGTTCTTCCACCAGCCCGGCGTATCAACTACAGTGACCTGCCTTCCGGCAAAATCTCCATGCATCTTCACACACTGGGCCGTTCTCCTTAGATGAGGCTCTGCATGACCTGTTATTAGGTTTGCCAAAGAGGTTTTCCCTGCTGCTCTGTTTCCCAATAACACAATCCTCAAATCAAAGAGAAACTGGACTCCTGCCAATAAGAAACAATGCATTCCTAATATCAAAAACATGATTTCTTGTTCTCTGCTGTCTATACATCTAGAGAAGTATTGTACTTAGATTTAAGCTTTTCTTAAACACAAAATCATAAATGGTAGACACATGGAATTTAAATGTCAATCGGGGAACTTACCAAATTCACTTGCTTCACATGTAGCCATCGCTGAACTCTCTTATTCATAACCCTGCTTAAAATATTTAGAAATAATGTCACTTTTGGTCTGAATTAGTTACCGCACCATTTAAATGATAGGAGAATGTTAATAAAATGACTTCCATCTTCAACTTTGTATTAATGTGTTTTTGTGGCACCAAGATCAAGCTAATGGATGATGCTTTTAAAATGACAAGATTACCACACCATACATTTACAGCGCTATTCAACAAGCTTTTAGAAGCCATTAGCTATCTGTGAAAGAATGAATAAGTGAGGTGAAAAAGGAAAAAAGGTTTTACCTTTGTTCTCATCACAGCAGAAGCGCTGACAGTGAAATGAAGAATATTATTCTTGTGTGCACAACAAATATGAGCAAAACTGGTTAGTCAGGCTGAACAAGCGACTCAAGACTTTTATGGAGTCTTTTAAGAAGGGGCTCAGTTTCCATTACATTGACCAATTTAAATGGATACATCTATTGAGATCTCCTTGTACATATCCATCCTGGATATTGCAATGAATTAGTGATTATAATGATCATAATAGCCGTATGTATGATTTAACTATTTTGATTATTTGATTGGTGATCTGGAAATAGTCACTAATTTGAGTGCGACTTAGATTACAAGAAAATCCAAATGCATTGTAAAAGGATTGTTAAAAAAAACTTTAATTACTTTAAAGAAACTTTAGTAATTGGAATATCACATAATTTACATAATGTATTACAAGCCAATAAATGTAGCTTACATTTTACATTATAAAGTTTATTTTCAACATGCTGTAATGTTACATTTCTCCAAAAAATGATCTCTCTATATATTCTATCTTTAAATATGTGATGCTCATAATGCAGGGAATGTCTGCACAGTTACACTCGCCGGTGCTCAAACAAATGTCTTCAAATGAAAAAGGAGTTTCACACTTTCCCTTGACATAGATCACAAAAGATGAATATATATGTTGGACAGAAAAGAGAATAGGAGAAATGGGCAGAGAGGTTGTGCGAGCGATGACTCATGGACAGTGTCAGCGAGTGCTTGTCTTGTTTTGATGTACAACACACAGACGCTTGAGATCGGTCAGGGACAGATATGGCCATATCAGATTTCACAGAACTAGAGGGGGAATGCAGAAATTGCTTATAACCTTGAAAAGACAGACCTTGAGTGAAAGAAAGAAAGAGAGAGAGAGAGAATTATGTGGAAAGGAACCGTACAGTGAATCCTTTGACAGCACCCTGGATAAAAATGGCTTTTAAAAAGCTTTCAAAACAGTATCATTTTGCAGACTTTGCTAGTGGTTTTTCTGTTTTGGAACTTTTTATGTAAATATGATGTTTGTGTGAGTCTTATCACATTTTCTATCAAATTATAGATGATTCATATGGTCTCAGAGGTCCCCTTCAGTCTATAAATCTAATTAGCGCTTCTGCACCCTCAGCCACACAGGACAGACGTTTAGTTTGAAACAGAAGATCTGAGCCTTTGTTTTTCAGTCAGTACAAGCCATTAAAGTTGCATTTAGCTCGTACATCATTATCACTGTTATCGGCATCTCTCAGTGGAGGATTACTGCTAGTAAAACATGAAAAGTGAAGGTTAAGAACACAATAACAGAGATTAGAATCTGTCTTTATCTCTAAGGAACTTGCTGGCTTAAACAGAGCTAACTCTCTGTTTATATGCCCGTGTATCAGGTAATTGGAAAGTTCTGCTCGGCTGGAACCTGCGCCGCCTCCAGTGATGTTGGTCACACTTGTTTCTCTCTCATTCTGTAAGGAAATAAAGCCTCCGTGGGTGCGCAGCCCGAGCCCCGATAAGGAGAATGTTAGGAGGGCTCAGGATGGTACTCTGATTATACTTCCACAATCCCTCTATCTAGACTTATCTGAGGACAAACTGCCTCGAAAACCTTTCCAAAACGTGGCTTCTCTTCCATTCGTGTGTTCAGGATTGCAATATGCCAGAGGCTAATCTGTGCCAGGATCTTTCTGCTCCGAGATTATTTTCCCACACGGATGAATGTGAATTCTTCAAAGAGATGAGGCAGATTATTCGGGAGGCAGACTGGTTGACATGCACTTGAAATTCAGCTGTGTTTAATCTGTATCCACTTACTTAGTTGCTTTAGTTTGAAGAGGTTCTGGCATGCCGTGTGCCCCAAAATCACTTATTTGACTTCTTAGAGAAGCCTTCAGCTTGCTAAATTGAATTGAAGAAGAACTGATCTAAATTTACCATCAATATTTCGACTCCTAGCTATACACAAAAGCCTGTTCTCTTGAAAACAAAAGCAGTTTTAAATTAAAAACTTGAGGCAATGAATAAACAACAGCAGCATAATTTGATTGTGGATCCTGAAGAGTGATTATCTGTTTGCAACAAAACAAAGAATCTCTCTGAACAATTTCTGCTTAATAGGAGTACTTTCATTTGATAATTAGATTTTTGCTTTCTCTTTTCAATCCCATTCTCATGCCTTCCAGGAGCTAAGACAAAGCTATTGCTGTTTTTGATAGAGCACGTCTGCAAATAAAACTGATGGCAACATCGGCTGCTTTAACTTAACATAGAAGACATCACTAAGAATAAAATATTTAAGGTTCATACAGTAACACCTTATCTACACAAGCTCCGTTCCTCTTAGCAAAACATTAATTACCTGTACAGTATATAATTGAGTTTTAGAGGAGCTTTATAAAGTACTTTTGTACTTTAATGCAGTTCTGCTTTTAACAAATGAGCTGCATGTTCATTTAGTTTCAGGGAAAAAAAGATAATTAGCGTATTAGAATGTGCAGCCAGTAATCCCCATACAGTATGCTATAGAGGAGTTTCTGACACAAAACCAAAAATATCTCCTATTCCAGCCGAGCTCTCATTAGTCATTGGAGTTGTTATTAATGTGCTTCAGCCTTTCTACTCAATCCACCATATAACCCACGGCTGTACAGTGATGGTGAAGAGTAACAGGGAAAACCACAAATGGCACTTTTCACGAATATGATACAAAATAGGGCCTGATTTTTTTTCTTTTTTCAACAAATGGTGCTAAAAGGGATAGTTCACCCCCCAAAAAAATTTTTTTCATCCTGATATTGTTCTAAAACTCTACGAGACGTTCTTTCTTCTGTGGAACATAAGATGATTTTGAAAAAAGTATCAGTTTTTTGGTCAACAAAAATGGTTTGGTTACCAACATTCTTTAAAATATTTTATTTTATTTATTGATTGATTGTCATATAGGTTTAAAACAAAAGGATGAAAAAAATTTTTTTTTTTTTTTTGGTTAAAACATCCCTCCGTAAACCTTCAGAAAATGACTGTCAACCTAAATTATATACAAATTGTTATATTTTGTATTGCTTCATGTTGATATGCGTGTGTGAAATGTGAAAACTAGGCTAGAATGGGTATTATCACAGTTGCAAATTAAGCATAAATAAAACCTAAATAATTCAGTTGTAGCTAAAATTTGGTTTATAGCTAGTGATGGGTTTATATTGGTTTAAATTGTTTGATATAGTCAAGTCAAATCCTATGATATAGAAGAGGCCAAAACCTTTTTTTTATGGTGTCTAAAACTAGCTACTTTTCATGCTAAGTAAATTTGATGTTAGATAATACATTATATCTAACAGATCAGAGAATAAAAGCATGGTGTTTGTGTTTCTACTGCTTTTATAAAAGTCATAGGCCACCAAAGTGTAGCGCATCTGTGGAAGAAGCCATCACATTACAGCACACTTCTGTCCAGACGAGTAAAAACTCCTACCTCAGAATGAGCCTAACAGATATTAAACCTGAGCATAGATAAAAGATTTTGATAGTAGTCTTGCTCTTGACACTTTTTACTCTACAGCTCTATTTCATAATGCATTTTAACATGTTCTCAATGTTCTTCCTCACGCTGCTCTCCCCGGTGGAAAGCGTGTTGCCATCTTAAATGCCTTTCCATTATCCTAAAAGCCCAAGTGTAAAATCGACCCTTCGATGGATGAGGGGACGAGTCAACAAATCAAGTGAACTCAGGCGAACATATTACCCATAAGGCATAGCATGCCATCACATTTCTCTCAAAAAACATAAAATTGACAGGAAAGCTGCTGGAAAGTGAAAATTAATTTGTTTAGTGATGACAACCAAATATTAAGGCGTAAACGGCAGCTGGTTTTGTCTGATTCAAGTATGTTAGATTTTCATTATACAGTGTCATGATCAAAAAGTGACAAGTCTTTTGACATTTAAGCTTTGTATTGCCAGATCTCGAAAGTAAATGGATGACGAGCATTTATATTTGAAATCAGACCAGTACAAGGCGTAATTCTTGACCCTCAGGAGGAAAGTTTACACTAAATGTATCATTGAGACTGATCTGACAAGTGCAGACACTGTGACTTCTGCTGTGAGTTAGACCTGCCATTCAGGTGACCAATTTATCATCGATCTTCCCGTTTGGCTGTTGTTTTCTGGTGATTTTCTGTAAGGGAGCTTCCCATAAAGGCCTTCACTGTGTAAGAACAAAACATAAAGGAGGTTACACACTCATTCGTCTTTCAGGAATTATTAAACATCACTGAATTATCAGTACACATGATCTCAATCTCAACCTTGACATGCTTTAGCATAAATGTTTCTCATTCATACAGTTGAGCTCTGCTTTCTGTCATGTCCCTTCTTGTCGCTGTTTCTAGTGAATTAATAAAACATGCTGTCTGTCATTTAAAATGTCCATCAAAGTCCTTGTGTTAAAAACTATTTAAGGTGTTCACAATCCCAATGGCCTTGCAAGACGGTATAATACACAGAACATATACTGTTTTAATGTCTCTAGACATATTGTAATCACACAATTTTCATTTTTGTAATAATCTACTATATACTGTTTTGTATACTGAAGGATTCAATAAGAATGTCTTAAAATAATTATAACAAAAAATGTATTTCAATAAAATCTATAACTGTTTTCAACATTGATAGTAATAATAATAAATGTTTCCTGAGCAGCAAATTAGCATATTATAATGATTTCTGAATGATCATGTGACACTGAAGACTGGAGTAATGGTTGCTGAAAATCAGCTTTGTTGTCACAGGAATAAAGTAATTTTAAAATATATTCAAATAGATTTTTTTTTTTATTGTAATATTATTTCACAATATTACTGTTTGTACTGTGTTCTTGAGTAAATATATTGCAGTCTTGGAAGGCACAGAGGTGTCTTTAAAAAATCCTACTGACCCAAAACATTTGAACTGTAGTGTATGTATAAAATGGGTTATACTTGTTTTATAGGCAATGAAACTTTGTTGCAAAAAAAAGAAAGAAAAAAAGATGGTTTAGTCAAAATGTGACTATATTTAATCCAGACTCTCCATCTCTGAGAAGCTAAAAGTCCATAAGCTTAATTAAAACGAGAATCTTCATTAGGGCTGGGAACCGGCAGGCCTCGTGTGATCGGATTATGAGATTTGCTTAGGATTCACAAAATGAAACCAAATGTCTCGTTTGAACTCAGGAGGCTTGTTCTAGTGTCTCTGAAATATTTGATGGGAAAATCTGAAGCAGTTCATAAAAACGGTTCACTGTGAAAACTGGAAGACAGACAGAGACCATCGGAAAATACAAAACAAACAACCATCAAGGCTCATTATAATAATGCATTGTGATGGTAGCATTATAATGCCATGTGTCTGGGGTCTGCATCAGGAGAAACAAAACTATTTTGGCACATTCATAACCAAAATGATCATTAAGTTCATCATTAAGGGAATGACATTAACAAACACTCAAGTATGTTGAGAGATGAAATGTCTTCCAGTTAGTGGGTTCATTGTGCAGATTCTGGATTATGATTTATTATATTCACACAAGAGCTAAAGTCATAATGAAGTCAGAATGAGAAAATGCTTTCACACTATCATCATCATCATTTCAAGGAAACATAAACATGTGTATTGCCATTTAGCTATTTGTTTTTAAAATACTTCAGTTCCTCAATGCATTTCTCGTTCCATATATCATACGTTAAAACAAAGCAAAAAAATAAATAAAATAAAAGGATATATACCGTTTTTTAATGGAATTAGAAATGCCTTTTCTTTGTATTGTTTTATTCAGATACTGTTAGCGCTTTGTAACATTTATAAAACAGTAAAAAATAAATGAACTAAGTTATTATGAAACACCATCTTGATCAGTGTCCAGATCAGTGTGACAGATGTCCTGATGGTTCGTAGTCTCAGCATGCAAAAAACAAGGCAAACAGAAAATACATCCCAGCTTTAGTCAGACATATCAAACTGGAATAGAAGGGGAGAAAAAAGTAACTGGTAGAGAGACAGAAGATGGAGGAAACTGTGAAGATTCAGCCATCTGCTTTCAGTTTAATATTCTGATTGGATGAGTCCATGGATGACAATTAGAATAAAACAAGTGAAAAACGTTGAGTCAGTGATCCATGGCATCATCTTCTTCATCACTGCTTTGAATAAAATCATCCTCAATGTTGTCTACAGATGGTCCAGCTTCATCGTCATCATCATCATCAGCCCCATGCTCTTCACCACCCAGCTCTGCTAACAGCTGCTCCGTATGCTCAAACATGGGTGCGTCCTCACAGCGCAGCTTCACATAGAGCTGCAGATTAGAGAAAGAGTGAGAAAAAAAGAACAGATCTTATGATTATTATCAGAGGAATAGTTGCAGTGTTTGTTCGGAGAGTAAAGAGAAATCTCAGCTTTGACTCCAGGCTTGGCATGTTTTGCAGTGTGAACAAGTTGCCACTAAATCACAACTCTCTTCTCCTATATATTTCTCTTTTATCTAACTCCTCTTTTCTCCATCTTTCAAGGACTATCTCTCTTTCTCTCCCTCCGTCTTTCTTCGAGAAGGTCCAGTGCCAGTGAATTCAGCTGGCAAATTCCACAAATTAGTGACTCCTTTCCAAGCACAAACGAAGCGAGTTCTGCATCGGTGGGACATTGTTCAGCAAGTGACTGAGTGCTTGCCAAGAGTGGAAGAGAATTCAATCCCCCCACTGTCTCAACTCTTATCACTGTAAAATATACCTTGAAAGAACATGATAAAAAAGCAATTCTCAATGTGACTGCAAAACAATATATCGCCCCACACTTTCTCCCTTTGCTTAATATAAGAACGCTGGCTGGGGATTTCATCCTGTTTCAGCAGGGGAATCAGTACAATTAATGTCACAATGTTTTACAGTTTCAGTGCAACTCCCAAATGTGAATAAAGGGATGCACATGATTAATTAATGATCAATTCATTGTCATTTTAATCAATTAAAGCTTAAAAAGTAAAAAAAAAATGTTAATTTCAGCACAAATACATTCGGATGCAAGCTGATGTAAAAATGAAGCAGGCTCAATATAACTAACTGCACTACCAGCAAACAAAGTGAGAATGTATTAAATAATAACATGTCAACAAGAAACACATGAAATTACACCATAATTAAAGTAGCGCTATGTTATGGACATTTTGTGTTGTTATTTAACTTAAATTAAATGTGTTTTAATGCAAATCACGACCAGTACAAGGTACAGAGAGATAAAGATAAATATTAATAATAATAATAATAAATAAATAAATAAACAAACAAAAAAGTTCCAAAATGAAAAACTTATCTATGCACACATTTTTTTTTTAAGTCATCCACATGCATTTATAAATAGTAACAATTATAAATTGATATTTAACTTTCATAAAAAACAATTATGAACATTTCTAAAATATTACTTATAAATATTACAAAGATTTAACGGTATGCACATTGTGTATTATTATTTGACAAACTCGGTTTTCACCTTCCTCAAAAACAGCATATTAATGAAAAAAACTATTTTCTATAGAATGCATGTGATTACATTGATAGTAGTACAGAAAGAAAAATATAAAGTTATCAAATAAAAAAAAAAGTAATTTAAAAAGTAATCTGCATGTCACTGTATTAATAGTAACAATTTTTCAGTTGAGAGTTAATTTTAATGAAAAACAATTATGAAAATTCCTACTTGAGTACTGATTGAACTGTATGCACATTGTGTATCATTATTTGACAAACTCAAAATTAAAAGAATTGTTTCAAATTTCACCTTCCACAAAAGCAGCATATTAAAAAAAAAAAACTATTTTCTATAGAATGCATGTGATTACTAGTAGTATAGAAAGATAAATAATCGTAATAAATATAATTTATAAATATAAGTAATCTGCATGTTACTGTATTAATAGTAACAATTTAATCAACTAAAAGTAAATTTTAATGATAAACAATTATGAAAATTCCTGAAGTATTACTTGAGTGAGTACTCAAATGACAAAAACCAGACATGAATAAGAAACAGTCTTCATGTGATATAAATGAGGTTAATGGCAAAGCTAAAAAGAGCACAGACGTCAGACAGACTTGCACCCCGTCAAAAAGCCACGCGGAGAGTGTACAAACTTCCTCAACTTTCAGAAAGTGTCATGTGAGAATGACTAATGCACACTATTTTTTCTAAAGGTCACTCCTTATGAGGCATTAGCAGTGCGTTTGGGGGACAGCCCTCTCTTCAGTGAACTGTAATCAAGCAGACGCTACTCTAACAACCAGACTTTAATTAAGAAAGCACATTTCTTATTAATACTTGAAAGAGCAGTCATTTAAAAAACTGGAGAAAGTGACCCCACAACTTATCAACCTCTCCTTCGCTGTTCTTTCCTCTCTTTCCTTTTTTTATTTAATGAGTTTTAGCACCACAGAACCTTATTTAACTCCCTCAGGAGTGAAACCACAGAGTCCTTCACACTCGCAGACTAACCAGGTCATCTCACACACACATACTGTCAGTGGGCAGCCCGTTGCTCCCTTATATCACCCTCAGAGCCGTGGGAACGGTCGCTAAGCAACAGCGAGTGGCGACAGGGCTCTCTGGGCCTCGTGGGATCTCATTTACGGACCGATCATAAGACCTCAGGAGAGTCTGAAACTCCTACCTGCTCTACAGACCTGACCTTCACACACACACACACACACACACACACATTAAAACCACTGGCCACACAGGTTTAGTTAGACCCATGAGGGCATTTTAACACAATGTTGATGTGTGTGTCCATGTACTGTAAGGCCTTTTCGCTGCCAGATATCAAGGTTAATTATGATAAAGCAACGCTAAAACATTAAACTCACACTGGCTCACTGGACCGGAACATTTTAATGTCTTTTGAATGATTTGTTATATACTGGTTAATGCATAACTGGATTGGATAGCTACATCGGATGGTCATTGCAAACGTTACTGTTCATTTAATTCCAGGTTCAGCACTCAAATTAATGGACCAATTTGTACCAAAAGGACCAAGATTTCTAGGTAAATATAACATGCCTGGTTTGGAGAACACACACTTTACAAATCAGCTCTTATATAAAGTATTTTAATAAAGAAGAACTTTTTAAATGTTTTTTTTTGTTAAGCGTATTCATTAGCTCACTTGCATTAGTCACCTAAAAAGTGACTAAAATGTGTGAGTGCTTCAATGATGGGGTTTGGAGGAGAAAGAAAGAAAGAGACAGAAATCAGAACTAATTATTCATAAAAAATAACTGCAGTGCATTTAATTGTTGTATATAATCATAAATGCAATGCAAATACACACACAGTATGTATATGTATATAAAATATATAAATTTGTGATGGATGAAAGAATGTCAGATAGATAGATAAATAGATGGATAGATGGATGTAAAGTAGTGAAGAATTTCAAGCACATTCAGTCAATGGACAGAATGATAGCTAGAATGACACAATGATGGATGGATGGATGGATGGATGGAACAATAGATTGATAGCTAGTAAAATAGAACAATGATGGTTGAATGGATGGAACGATAGACAGACAGATGTTGTGGAAAATGCAACAAAGGATTTAATAAACAGCCCTCAATCAAGATCTTTTGACAGAATTTCATTAAGTAAGGTGACACAGCATCTGCAAACATGGGAAAACCTGTCTCCTCTGATAGGAAAATGATTGAAATGCCTTAAAATTCAAATATTTGCCATATTTTGTGTAAATGTATCTCTAAACTTAACACATAATCCTCCTGGGAGCAATACACCGAGATGATTTTCCACAGGGATAGAAAAAGCACTGCATAAAGAGAATGACCCTGTACCACTCCACCCACCCCTTCTGCAAATAAATAAACGAATTGAGAAACACTTGTGCCACAGCTCCTGTGATTTGGATTCACAGATCTGAGTTGTGTTTATTTAATCAGTCTAGAGGACGGCGCTCCAGCTAATGTGTTACCTCAGCAACAGCCACCATCTGGAGTTCCACCCTGTAATTACTGAGACCTGATCTCCAGTCCTGATAAGAGTTACACAGCATCAGCCACTGATACACACACAGTGTCAAAAACACCTTCCACAAACCCACAGTTCACCCATCACCCACTCAATCTCCTCATCTTTACATCCTCTAATAAGCTCTCAAACATGTACACAGCGGAAATGTTCCTCCTGGAGGAAGCTACTGCTGAATACTATCTTCCACTTTTTGCAAGCAATCCCTCTCTTATCCAAGACATCTACCTTCTCCACTGATGTATTTGTATGTTTTGAAATGGCAGCTTTGCAGAGGAGATCTGTCTGGGGGAAGAAGGTCTTTGCTGAAGAAAATTGGCTGGAGGTGGTGACGTGTGTGTGTGTGTGAAAAGAGTCTGCAATCTTCTGCTATGGCCATCTTACTCGCTTGGGAACAAGAAAAAATAATTTCACACACGCTTGTGCGACTGAAGACAAACCACATACACATACACAAACACATCTGTTTCTCTGTCATGGTGTGTGGATATTAAACTAAGCTAATGATTTTTCGAGACCCTAATCCTAAACCAAACCTGCACACAAACATTTTTGCATTTTTACATTTAAATAGATGCTTAGTGCGTTTATTAAGGATGTTATTTTCCTTTGCCATTATCTGGTTCTCACAATTCAGAAAAAAACTGAACACACATTTAATTGGCTATATCATTTAATTGGCTATATAATTTAATTTTATATATATATATATATATTATCATTATTAGATATTATTATTATTATCATATATATTTTTATAATATTTATATAATAATATATATTATATATACTGTATGTTATTAAAATAGAAATATTATCTTTCACTTGGATCTAGAATTCTTAATTTAAGTAAATTACAAACAACACGTGTGTGCGCATATATAAACAATATTTTTTTGTATATACATCCATCCATTTTTAAACTTGGGTAAGACTGCAGAGATATTTATTTACAATATTTAAACTTGTATTTTATAAAAAAAATAGGCTTTATTTAGATAAAAATAATCCCAGGATATCACAAACTCATACAATCAGACTTAAGTATCTAAGTGTAACTTCTCTACTTCCAAATACAAAGCAGAAGTTTCCTGGTCCCAGAGTGTGTGTCAGGAATAGGCATTTGTGTTGAAAGCAATGAATGTGATTGTGTTCGTGCCTGTCCTTCCCTCTTTCTCTGCCTTCTTTCATCAATCAGATTACCATCAAGGACTCCTCCTACTGTCCTTAAATCACTCTCTTCGGGCCGTATCTCTCACTCTTGTTCTGTGCCTCTCTTCTCTGATGAACTGCTCGGCTGGACCGACTTCTGATCCACAACTGACCTTACTGTCCAGCTGACAGATAGTCATTTATATCTGCACAGGCTACACACACACACACACACACATTTGTTTTTGTGAAAAGTGGGGACATCCCATAGGCGTAATGGTTTTTATACTGAACAAACTGTATGTGCTATTGCCCTACACCTACCCTACACCTAAACTTAGCCCTCACAGGAGACAGTGCATTTCTACTTTCCCCCCCAAAAAAACTCAATCTGTATGATTTATAAGCGTTTTGAAAAGTGGGGACATGGGGCAATGTCCTCATAAGTCACCTTCACCTTGTAATACCTATGTCATACCTGTGTCATTATACAAATTGATGTCCTCATTTGTCACAAAAATGCTCACACACACACACACACACACACGTACACATTCTTTCCTTTCCTCTTTCCTTCCTGCACTGCTAAAATACAGTGTGATGGCAAAATACATTTTACCTGATTTGTGACTTTGCAGAATTTTATTTTGTTTTGTATTCACATGAATCATCTGAACAAACTAATTCACTAGAATGAGTCATTTCAAACAGCATTCGAGTATGGGCTGTGAAGGACTATTTCATTTCTTGGTTCTACCTCTAACAAGACATCTTCTTGATGAATGAACATTGAACTGAATCATGAGTAAATGATTCTACGATTCATTCCTTAAACACAAAGAGACACACATACATACCTAATGTCAAAAAAAGGTCAGCTTTCAAACACTTCTGTGCATCAAAGCAAGAAAATGCGAGTGCCATAAAAGATATCAGGGCAGAGTGATACCAAAGGATATAGTTTTAGTGTGATTCTATAGACGAATAAGTGACTCCAATCCTGTGTGCTCGTGTCTACCAGAAGTGATTTCTTTAAGAGAACAGTGATAGCACCTTCCTATATCTCAAGAGATGAGAAAGGCTCTTATTACATCAAACTACAGACCTGAGCTAAAAGAACAAACAAACATAATGCACTCAACAAAAGATGCTCTGCAGCTCTCACTCAACTGGGAGCGCAGAGATACAAGCAAACAGACCGGAAGGGTTTTCTAGAGTACATTTATAAAGCATCAGTCTACTCTAAAAGTCACTGTGAATTCAAATATTGCACACCATATAAGAAAGATTTTTGAAACTACATGAGATAAAAGTTAAAAACCATAATGCAGTACATCATACTAGAGAGATTTTCATTATTTTTGTGCACTTTTTCCATTTATAATTACACTTAAAACAGGAAGCGATAACAGAGAATGGGATTTGTAAATGTTGCAAGCCAGATTCGAACTTGAGTACCCTACATTATCACCATAACTCAATATGTCTAAGCACATGGGCTCTGATGATTACACAATGTTTAAACCTGAGGAAAAGAAAACTGGTAACAACAAATGTCTACAATTGCTATGCTAAAAAAACACAGCAAATCAATACAGAATATAAATAAAGACGATTTGCACATCTTTTCTCAGCTGTTGTTTGCTGACCCTTGTTTTCTAGTGGTTTAAAATTCCACCTGCTTTCTAAACCTTGACAGATAAAAGACCAAATTGGACTGGAGGGTTTTGAAAATGATCTTGAACCTAGTGAATGGAAGAGGTCCAGACTGCTGGAGAAAAACACACTGACAATGATATACATATACATTCACAATGACAGTGACTAGACTGAGGGACGTTACTGATATTCTTGTTTGATCTACTAAGTTTTTCTACTGTCAGTCAATATCAGAGATTTTTGCAATTATTGGTATCAGACAATGTGATGGTCAATACTGAATTGTTATGTTTCGATGACCACTGCCTTTATTTAATGCTCATTTAAAATTAATCTTTAAAAACACTAAGGATTTAATACCACTATTAAATGGAATCTTTTGCCATTCTTAAAATTAATATCCATTTTATTAAACCGTACATTACAATGCTAAATTCACTAGAATTTAAAACAACTGATTTCAGTTTTTAATTTTAGATTTTAGTTTTGGGTGTTTTATTTTTTATTCAGACAAAATAGTATATACAGTATATGACTAAATATCAGCAATTTATCGGTTATCAGGCAAAAACTGGCTCATCGGTACAGTTCATTTTTAATAGAGTCAATTTGGTCACACTTTATTTTATGGTCCAGTTCTCACTATTAACTAACCTCTAATTACTGCTCATAGTTAGTAAGGTAGTCACTATGGGTAGGATTAAAGATATAGAATATGGCAATGCTTTACAAGTACTAATAAACAGCCAATATGCTAGTAATATGCATGCTAATAAGTAACTAGTTAATAGTGAGAATTGGTCCCTATACTAACGTTTTACCATCAAATTCTTACTGAAAATGAATGTCTTCAAGTGACAAATGTCTGATTATTTGTCCTGAGGTTTTGCCCACTGTGTCACACCACCACATTGACTGTTAAAAACACAGAGAGAGGCACTAATCATGGCCTTCACTAGAATATTTTTATCCTGACATTTGACCCCTGCAGCGTAAAAGCCGTAAACAATGTGCGACACCTAATAGCTGGTTTTGAGCTAAAACATACAATCAAAAATGTATGATTCACATCGCCTGTTCTCTATCTCTATGGAGTGTGTGAAAGACAGCTGTGGGTTCAGATGTGTTCAAATCTACTGCACTCAATGAAATGACACAAAGCATCTACAGTACCAACACAGCTGTCGTACATATAAACAAAGGGTTGAGTAAAATACACGTGTGGAAATGCATACAAATATACATAAAACAGTTAAATCACAGAGAAAATCTGCACCGGGCAAGTCTAAAAACACTCTTGCATCTCTTCCAGGAAATGTTATATTCACTCAGATACACTGAAAGAAAACAGCAGACCTGAAACATAATTTGTTTAATTGGAATGTGAAAAGAGCGTGAAGACAGTTGCGCAAATTAACAAACAAATTGTTTAACTGCGCATATTAGTTCCTCGAGGTCACACAAGGTGTGTGTTCAAGTGAATGTGCTTTTTGAGTGTTTTGCCTGAGGCGATTTCAAGAGCTGCCATGGTAAGTTACAGATAGAGCAATGAGACGCTCAAAACTGGTCATTTTGCACCCATGGCTGAGCGAGACGCTTCACTAACGCTGCAGTAACATTGTGACACACAAGATCTATATTGCACACAGAACAAAAGCTGATAAAAATGCCTTCTGAATTTTTCTTTCTTCAATTTCCCCTCAAGGATCGATAAAGTGTGACTGTCTATTCACGAAGCATGAGGCTGGAGCATATATGCATCATAACATAAGCATGATAAATCATTATATGTAAGATTATTAATGGCTGAAAATATAGTCATGCACTCAAAGCGCAATCAATACTGTCCAGATCAATACAGGACAAGGGATGAAGGTAATGAAGAATAAAAAGAGACGTACTGAGGGATCAAGAGAGGAAGAATGAGCTGATGGAGATAAATAAGAGGTAGCGACATATGAAAAGGAGGAGAAACATACTGAAGAATACAAAATATTTAAGTACTGTGGAAGAAACAGGCCAACTCATTGAAATCCACTGCAAGTGATTAGATCACAAAAAATATATTTTATATTTTGTATGTTTTGAATTTGACTTTCACAGTTGACATTTTGTATTTTTCTTTTGCCTTTTTCATTCCATGGTCCTTTTTTTAAACTCTTCTTCTAAGGTCATGTGACTCTTGATTAACTACCTGTGAGTATAAAGGAGTGTTTGAAATAATTTTTTTATTGTTTTACAAAGAGCCTGTTAGCACAAAACGTTACCTTGTGTGAAGATAACTAAGTTTTTTTTTTTTTAGTTTTCTTTGTCGAGCACCCAATTTTGAGCATTTTGTGCTGTTGATGTACATGCTTTGGTTCTATCTTTGCTAAGTGATTAGATCACTAAATAGCATTTGTAGGTAATCAGAAACACATTATGGCTAAATATGCATTTGTAACTGCTAATGTAAATCAAACCGTGAAAACTAAAATACACACTAATGTTCTTAAGTTTCGGCTCAGCATTTATTGGGTCAAAAATACCATAAAGAAGTAATATTGTGAAATATTATTGCTGTTTTATATTTAATATACTTTAAAATGTGCTTTATTCCTGTAATATTTCTTATTATCAACGTTGAAAACTGACTTGCTGATTAATATTTTAGTGGAAATTCTGATACTTTTTTTTTAGGATTCTTTGATCAAGAGAAGGATGAAAAGAACACCTTTTTTTATTTGAACAGCACATTTATATTTGAAATATGAACATCTGTAAAAATGTAAATGCACCCTTGCCAATTTGAAGCACCTTTGCTGAATTCATTTATTTTAATTTATTTTTTAATCTTTTAACTTTTTAACAGTAGTGTACATTAATACTTAAATGTTTCATGCAAATTGTTGATGCTGACAAATTTGAGAATGTTAAAAAATAACTAATGAATGAATGAATTAATTAATAAATAAATAACATTAATTAATTGTTCCTCACCTCATGTCTTGCCAAACCTACAAGTATATGACTGTTCCTTTTTTACATAAAACACTAAAGTTGAATTTTTAAAGCAAAATTCTTGAGTCAGATTATTTCAATGAATTAGATGATCAAGACGACAAAATCAAAATGATTTGTTATCCTGAGATCAACTTCCCGACTGACTTAATGATCTGAGAAAAATGGAAAACATATCTAATAAATTTTGGTCTGTTCCTCACAAAAAGCTAATTATGAATTCAGAGGACTTAAAAGTGGTCCATATGATTTGTGGTCCATATTCTTTCATACCTTTATAGTTCTTACTTTTTATAGCTAGAAAGATTCATTCATTGCATTAGCATTGAAAAAACTGTAGGATGTTATTCAAAATGTTTTGTGTTCCATGGAAAGACAAAAAAAAATCATGAAGGCCAGGACCAACACGAGGGAGATAGAATTTTAAATTTTGGGTAAACTATCCTTTAACACCAGGTATAAGCAGCAATAAATCTCGACTGACCACTTGTGATCGAATCAGCGAGACAGATGTTAATTGAAGGAAAAAACAGGGCCACAGAGACAAAAAAGTACTGAGAAAGAGAGGAAGAAAAAAAAAGAGTTAGCCAGGAATAGAGGGAGTAAAGAGAGGTAGTGAGGAATGGCACGAGAGAAAGAATGAGAAAAGAGAGGTAGTGAGGTATGGAGAGGGAGGAGAGGTGGGTATTGAGGGATGGACGTGTAAAGAGCTGGACATTGAGCAGAAGGCAGAAAATCAATGGTGAATAGCGGCTAAAGTGGAATCTGAACTCTGCCTGAAGTCATAGACTGTGACGGAGGAATGAGCGGAGAGTAAGGAAGCAAGAGAAGGATGGGATGAAGGTAGAAAAAGGCAATATGAGCGCAGACACGGAAAACAAATCCACAGCAGGCAGAGTAGCCACAAGCTAATTAAAATTACAGGGGAAATCAATCGATTCAGGAGAAAAATCGAGGCTGTAATCAAGAGATTAGCTCAGAAGCCATCAATTTCACAACAACTTGCTAATGTTCACTAAAGCAGAGGCATGAAACTGAAGATTTAAAAATATATGGAAATACTTTTGAAGATCCAACCCTCAGCAGCTGGGCAACAGATAACAATGTAATTAGTCTCCATTTTAGATATTAGGAATATGTCTGCGTGTATGTATGCATGTATTAAAGCACATTTTTTGACATTTTGACTCTCTCCTATAAAACACAGAAGATCATTTTAAGATGTTTAAATTACTTTTGTCCATTCAATGTAAGTTAAAGTTCAAATCAACATTGAACCAACATTGTATTGACCAAAAATCCAGATCCATTTTTTAAAATACCATTTTTTTGTATTCTACATTAAATGGAAATACATTTCTGTTTTATAGGTTAAAAGGAATAGTTTATTCAATAATGAAAATGTATTCACCATCAGGCCATCCAAGATGTACTGTAGATGAGTTTGTTTCTTTAGAACCACATTTGGAGAAATTTGGCATTACCTCACCTGCTCACCAATGGATCCTCTGCAGTGAATGGGTGCCGTCAGAATAAAATTTCAAACAGCTGATAAAAACATCACAGTAATTCACACGATTGCATGCTGGTAATAGAACAAAAAAATCATTAAGGCTTTCTAAATTTAAACCATTACTTCTTGCCAAAATTCCATAATCCGTAGTCCATCATCTACAATAACACTTCTCCCAGGAAAAAAGTCCCTTCCTCTCACATCAAAATCCACTGACATATTGGTTAAGAACTGTTTTTGCTTATAATCTGTGCTTGATCTATGCATACTGATTCAGACGAGGCATTTTTTCACTGGAGTAAGCAATGTTATAGATAGAGGACTTGTATTTTAGATGGAAGCAATGGTTTAAAGTTAAAAACATCTTCCTGATGGATTTGTTTCATACAAGCACAGAGCTTTTCACTTAACAGGACATTAACTGATAGACTGGACTCATGTGGATTGCATGTGGATTATTGTGATGTTTTATCAGCTGTTTGGACTCTCATTCTGATGGCACCCATTCACTGCAGAGGATGCACTGTTGAGCAAATGATGTAATGCTACATTTCACCAAGTTGGTTTCTGATGAAGAAACAAACTAATCTACATCTTGGATGGCCTGAGGGTGAGTAAATTATCAGAAAATTTTCAATTATTCCCATTTACAGAGAAATGGTGCAGAAAATAAGACTCTTTATGATGCTACTGAAATATACTCTTCTCAAAGGTAAAAAAAAAATATACATGATCATCAGATTTAATAACAGTTTAGGTGATACTATTACTAAAAGTTGAAAAGTTATCACTTTTAATACTAAGCAATAAGCTGGCAATTCATTCATAACTGGCAGTATATTTCACAGTGCAGAGAGATGACCTTCTAAAAGGCTAATTAATAAATAATTACTGTTTGCTTTATTATGGCCATATTAATGACACAGCTTACAAAAGCTTGGCCAATATGGGGCACTGATTAAAGAGCAGATGAATAATTGAGACGTTAGTGAACGTAATTAAATATTCACAAGTCTGAACCAAAGCCAAGAGCGTGACTTTCAGGTCTTATTTACATATTTTGTGCTCATAATCTAATTTTTACTCTCAAATTTATTTTAAAAAATGTATAAAGCAGCACAAACAGAGATTCCTCTTCACAGATTTAAACAGTAGACAAACTCCAAAGACCTTATAAAGTCTTTCAAGATTATGCAGATGCAGAGATATACTCTTAAATGACTCTCAAATAAAAGAGAATAGGTTCATTATTTATTGCATAATTATATTTTTACTTCCAAATTTTGATTAAAAAATAAAAATATTATATATTAAATATTATACATTATACATATTAACTCAATCCCAGCAGCTGAGTCCTTAGCCCTCTTAAAGAAACGGCTAAAAACACTTCCATCTTTATTTGACACTCTAACTCTCTATTTTTCCAACTTTTTTGAGACCTGTAGCAGGCATCAAATTTAAAATGAGCTCATTTAGTGGATAAAAGTGTACAATTTCTCTGTTTAAACATTTGTTATGTTCTCTATGTTCTATTGTGAATAAAATATTGGTTCATGTGATTTGAAAATCTTTTATTTCATTTGACTCAAATTTAAATAACATTTCCGGAATTCGGGTTGTACTTGTTTTCTTAAAAAAAAAAAAAAAAAAAAGCTTTCTTTTTTTTCTGTTCTTTTTCTTTCATAAAAAAAAAAAACCTTGCTACGTGTACTGCGTTAGGCTAACTGAGACTTGTCTTAGCGCTTGCATATTGTTGCTCTTTTGTTGGTTTTGATTGCTTCTATTGTACTCATTTGTAAGTTGCTTTGGATAAAAGCATCTGCTAAATGACTAAATGTAAATGTAAATGAATGTGTGTGTGTGTGTGTGTGTGTGTATATATATATATATATATATATATATATATATATTAGGGGTGTAACGGTACACAAATATGACAGCTCGGTTTTAACGTCATGGTTCGGTATGATTTCGGTACAGCAGGGGGAACAACTAAACTTTTTTTTTTAAATAAACAGTGGTTTACTGAACGAGTTGCTCTTTCTTTAAATACATTCAGTTATAGTTTAAATTTTCTTAGTGATAAAAATCTACCTCAGCTTATGCTTAAAACTATAGGGAGCCCTTTTACATTATAAGGTTACAATTATGCCTAACAACTTAAACCAAACTTAAATTTAATTAATTACTATTTATTTTTAAATAGATAATCAACACTCAACTCTTTAACCTGGCTTACACATAACACACTAATACACTTCTAATATTCAAATCTGTTAAAGGATTGTTAGGCTGCATTAATTAGGTCAACCGGAACCGGGAACACTTTCCATAACACACGATGTACTTGTTACATCGTAAGAAGATTGACATCTATGCTAATATTAGTCTGTTTCTTTCTTATTCCGAGGTCACTGCAGTCACCAGATCAGATGGTGGATCAGCACCTAGAGACGACCTCTAGAGCCCTGAACGTCAGCGGAGACCAGGACACCTAGATGAGCCCCAGTGACAGATCCCCAGTGAGGACCCCACCACCTAGACAGCCATCGGGAAAAGACCACTGGAACCAGTTGAGCCCTTACAATCTGACTTTGCAGCAGTTGGAATTGAACTGCTGGTTCGTCTGGCCAGAGGAGAATTGGCCCCCCGACTGAGCCTGGTTTCTCCCAAGGTTTTTTTCTCTGTTCTGTCACCGATGGAGTTTTGGTTCCTTGCCGCTGTCGCCTCTGGCTTGCTTAGTTGGGGACACTTCATTTCCAGCGATATCGTCGACTTGATTGAACAGAAACTTTTTGAACTGAACTGAGCTGGACGATGCCATCACTGAATTCAATAATGAAACGCCTTTAACTGAAAATTGAGTGTTTAATCTTGTCATTTTACATTATTGACACTATTTTCCTATTTTGATATTGTGCAGTTGCTTTGACACAATTTGTATTGTTAAAAGCGCTATATAAATAAAGGTGACTTGACTTGACTCAACAAAAAAATAAAATTAGGCAAACATGTAAATTGCACATAATGCAGTTTTTAAATTAACTTATAAATAATACAATTTCTAGGCTATTTGTTAAATTATATTCAATTACACTGGCAGTCATAGCATGTTTCATAACAGATTAATTTAAACATACATTAAATAATTAAGACTAACAGGTTTAGTAAAATATAATGAGTATATGGTATAATATTTCGCGAAATGCTCCTCTCTAGACTTCATTTCTCTAGTGAACTAACGAGCTGTGGACACTGATGTCTTTCTGAGGTAAATGAAATGCTACGTGACATTTTATTTCCACGCTGTTTTGTTGATGTCTTTCCGCGGTTGAAACACCGATTGAGCAATTACATGAGGCATGAGATGTTCAGTCATGTTTATTCGATTTAAAACTAGTAGTAAAGAGGAAGGAATGATCGTGTTCACTCGCGCTCCGCTCTGCACAAGTCTGCAGGGCGGGAACCGGAGCTGATCGCGGCCGCTCGAGTCAATGCTTGTGTTGGGTTGGCACATTTCTGAACCGTCCCAGAAGCGGCCCTCCAAGGCGTTTATACAGCGATCTGTCATGCCACATCAAAGACTGTCAAAACGCCATTTATTATTTGAATTTCCTGAAAAAAAAAAAAAATACTGTATCCCTTCGGTACACACGCGTACCGAACCGAAAGACCTGTACCGAAACGGTTCGGTACAAATACATATATACATATATATATACATATATATATACTGAGTGGGTACAGAAAGTATTCAGACCCCCTTAAATTTTTCACTCTTTGTTATATTGCAGCCATTTGCTAAAATCATTTAAGAATGTACACACAGCACCCCATATTGACAGAAAAACACAGAATTGTTGACATTTTTGCAGATTTATTAAAAAAGAAAAACTGAAATATCACATGGTCCTAAGTATTCAGACCCTTTGCTGTGAGGTGCTGTCCATTTCTTCTGATCATCCTTGAGATGTTCTACACCTTCATTTGAGTCCAGCTGTGTTTGATTATACTGATTGGACTTGATTACCTGTCTATATAAGACCTTACAGCTCACAGTGCATGTCAGAGCAAATGAGAATCATGAGGTCAAAGGAACTGCCTGAAGAGCTCAGAGACAGAATTGTGGCAAGGCACGATCTGGCCAAGGTTACAAAAAAAATTCTGCTGCACTTAAGGTTCCTAAGAGCACAGTGGCCTCCATAATCCTTAAATGGAAGACGTTTGGGACGACCAGAACCCTTCCTAGAGCTGGCCGTCGGCCAAACTGAGCTATCGGGGGAGAAGAGCTTGGTGAGAGAGGTAAAGAAGAACCCAAAGATCACTGTGGCTGAGCTCCAGAGATGCATTCGGGAGATGGGAGAAAGTTGTAGAAAGTCAACCATCACTGCAGCCCTCCACCAGTCGGGGCTTTATGGCAGAGTGGCCCGACGGAAGCCTCTCCTCAGTGCAAGACACATGAAAGCCCGCATGGAGGACTCCAAGATGGTGACAAATAAGGTTCTCTGGTCTGATGAGACCAAGATAGAACTTTTTGGCCTTAATTCTAAGCGGTATGTGTGGAGAAAACCAGGCACTGCTCATCACCTGTCCAATACAGTCCCAACAGTGAAGCATGGTTATGGCAGCATCATGCTGTGGGGGTGTTTTTCAGCTGCAGGGACAGGGCGACTGGTTGCAATCGAGGGAAAGATGAATGCGGCCAAGTACAGGGATATCCTGGACGAAAACCTTCTCCGGAGTGCTCAGGACCTCAGACTGGGCCGAAGGTTTACCTTCCAACAAGACAATGACCCTAAGCACACAGCTAAAATAACGAAGGAGTGGCTTCACAACAACTCCGTGACTGTTCTTGAATGGCCCAGCCAGAGCCCTGACTTAAACCCAATTGAGCATCTCTGGAGAGACCTAAAAATGGCTGTCCACCAACGTTTACCATCCAACCTAACAGAACTGGAGAGGATCTGCAAGGAGGAATGGCAGAGGATCCCCAAATAAACTTGCTGCATCTTTCCCAAAAAGACTCATGGCTGTATTAAATCAAAAGGGTGATTCTACTAAATACTGAGCAAAGGGTCTGAATACTTAGGACCATGTGATATTTCAGTTTTTCTTTTTTAATAAATCTGCAAAAATGTCAACAATTCTGTGTTTTTCTGTCAATATGGGGTGCTGTGTGTACATTAATGAGGAAAAAAAGTGAACTTAAATGATTTTAGCAAATGGCTGCAATATAACAAAGAGTGAAAAATTTAAGGGGGTCTGAATACTTTCCGTACCCACTGTATATATATATATATATATATATATATATATATATATATATATATATATATATATATGTATATATATATATATAAATAAACAGTATATTAAATTATTACGATTCAATTATATTTTATCCATTGGGTCAGTTATTTTTTTATATATATTTTTTTAAAGTTTCCATATCCATTTGTATATCCGTAACTGTAACTTTTACTTTTATTAGTGAGGTTAAAACAAAGACAGTGCTGGGTGATGAGACAGGGTCAGAGTTTGTATTACGTCTCGTCTGGCTGTTTTAATTTGAAGGTTTACATGTCTGAGACCTTGAAAAGCCACTAGGATCGATAAGAGTACTGAGATAGATTTCTCCTGCTTTCCTATTGGCTGGCCATAACTACCCATCAATATTGCATTCTGCAATAACATTAAGCAATGCAAGTCTATGTTTCAGAGTCTCAAGAAGAGACATCCAGTATGGATTTACAGGTATATGTGAGACAACAGGTGTGCATCCATGGTCTTTCACAAAATTTATATGACTAGAAACGAGAAGGAAACGAGAGGCTGCAAGGTGAAGAAGAGGAAATGAAGGGTGAATGATGACGGATCCATCAGAGAATGAGCGAGACATAGAGAGAGAAAAGCGATGGAAGAGGAACAAAATAAACTACATGCAGTGACCAAAGGTTTCTTCAGAGAGAAGTCCAGTAACAGCGAAAAGCCTGAGGAAGAGATGGAAATGGGGAGGAGGAAGAGAAAGAAGAAAGGACAGGGGTTGGTAAAAAAAATAGCTATAGGTATTGTGATACCTCAACCTGCAAGCTATTCCCGCTCTCGTTTTCTTTCAAACTCGCCTTTCATTTTCCATTTCTATAGCACTCGGACACCAGCAGAGTTTGAGAAATTTCACAGTAGAAAAAGAGCTGACGGCATGCTGAGAGAGCCATGACAGATGGAAAAAATGAGAAGGGACCAAGGGAGGAGTGGAGAAATCAGCCAGGTAGAAAATGTGTGTGTGTGTGTGTGTGCACTGTATGTGGGGGAGAATGAAAACTACGCCAAGATGAAATCAGATGGCCTCATAATTTCCAAAAGAGCAGTGTGTGTATGTGTGTGAGCTGTACCTTTTTGGCCTTGCTAAGGTACGTCCAAGCTGATTTTCTGAAGTTCACACCGTTGTTTGTCAAGTCTTGTTTGTCCAGCTGCAAATAAAACAGCCATCCCAACAGATACCACACCTGAAACAGGAAGGAGAAAATACATATACATAAATAAATAAAAAAATAAAATAAAAAAATAGACATATAATATTAAAATTAATTTTGTATAAATACATATATATGTACAAATGTGTGTGTGTGTGTGTGTTTAAACATTGTACAAAAATGCATTGTACAAAAATGCTGATTATTTCGCTAAAATTTATTATTCAATTATTTCTAATAATTTTTGGTTTTATTAAACCAAATTATTATTTTTATTTATATTTTTATTTGGGGGGGGGGGGGTAAGCTGTGTCTGTGGTTTTACTAACTTAACTATTTTTTTATAACTATTTGTGCACTATATACACATTTTCTGATTATTAAAACCTTTTCCTGGCTGGTTTATTAAAATGGGAATAATGTGCAACAAACAGACTTTAGAATGGGTTATACATTAGTATGACGATTTATTTATTTATATTTTCTATTCATATTTTCATTTGAAATGTACATCATTCCCATATTCCCCACTGATTCCAAATGTGCAGTGTTGGAGTTACTCCAGGATCAGGGTTTGGAAACACTGGCCTATAGGATGAATTATGTAAAATCTGGCACAGTTTACCCCGCTCTCGCCTTCAGTACATACATAAAAGTAGGCAGAGACAGTCAGTCAGCCACTTGTAATTAACAAAACAAACCTAAAGCACTTCCTGTGCCCTCTGTCAGCGCTATAAATATTTGATTTCAGGCAGGATTAAAAGAACCTTATTTTGCAGCAAACAGAGAGGGGGAAACAAACAATCGGGCAGCTTTGTTTGTACCCTGAAAAATGAGAAGTCAGACGCAAATGGGCTGTGGGGAAGGGTGTGTGTGCATGTTTTTGTTGTGCTGTGTTGAAGTGCTCTTCACTTTATCACCTACTGTTACACTCTATACCCTCCTCTGATGTCTCAATAACACACCACAGAGAGTTCAAACATCTCTCACTCCCACTCTCTCTGTCTCTTTCTCTTTCACACTCTCTGATTCTCCTGAGCCGAACGTTCAGAACACTCTGTAAGTGCTCTCAATCTGTCAGATATCTATTAGACATAAAGAGAGAGAGAGAGAGAGAGAGAGAGAGAGAGAGAGAGAGAGAGAGAGAGAGAGTGTGTGTGTGTGTGTGTGTGTGTGTGTGTGTGTGTGTGTGTGTGTGTGTGTGTGTGTGTGTGTGTGTGTGTGTTTTTGTGAGGGACTAGACTCATTGCATAGATTAAGGATGGGAATCAAAGAAATTTAATGGTCCAGTTCCGATTCCGACATATCAAAGGACTTTTTTAAATAGCTAGTAGAACTGGTGATAAAAAATCTAAATAAAATAAAATAAAATTAAATATTTTAAAATCATAAGTTTCATATTAATTTTTTAAATAATGTATTGGCTTCCGTTTTGCTCATTAATTATGTATCAACTCAGGATGTTGTTTGTACTGTATGTTATTTTTAATCAAGTCTGAAGAAAAGATCAGAATGGCGTCTAGTTTAATAATGCTTTTTGTGCTTTTGATGGTTTTGCAAACCATCATTTATGTAACATTAGGGTGTTGGAAAAATATGTGCTATATGTATGTGTGTGTGCTTGAATACATAGTTTAGGAGGATGTGTATAATAACATTGGTATTACAACATAAACATGGTTTATGAGGACACTTCCTGTGACATCGCAAACGCAAATGTCCATGTAAACGCTGTTGTTGTTTTTTGAAATTCCAAAAATGACAGTAGTTTTCTTTGAGGGGTAGGTTTAGGGTAAAGAGGATAGAAAATACAGTTTCTACAATCTAAAAATCATTACGTATATGGAGAGTCCCCGTTAACCACATATACAAGTGTGTGTGTGTGTGTGTGTGTGCTGGTCTGTCAAAATACGATGTCCCAGTATCTCAGTTTCAAGCACTGTGTAATTTCCATAGCTAATAATGTAAAGTGAAGACCAAAGCACTTTCACACAAACAAACTACTGTTTCAGCAGGATACAGCACTATATATTATTAATCCAGCTGTCTGAGACAGTGAGCAATGCATCAAATGCTGGTGTCAAACATCCTACCAGGTACAGCTGGTAAAATAGGCCTGATAATACACAACTACAACAAAGAGAAACAAACATCTTATATGTTATAAGCAAGTCATTTATTGTCCTTTTTAACATTGAATCATCTCAATCTAGTATGAGTTATTTAGATTAATCCAACAACTCTTTACAACTGGCTAACTTGTGAAATGAGTAAAAGCACTTCTACCATTTAAAAAAGATGATAAAAAACTTAACACACACCTCCACAACCTCGTCATCCTCCTCCAGAAGATCCTCCAACACCTCTGTGGCCATCTGGAAAAAGAAAACAGCTCTTCATTTACTGAAATACGACATGTAACTCGAAAGTTAATTGATTATTAAGTCCAAATAATTCCACAACTGCTAAAAAGTTATTTTTGCATAAAAAGAAACTGCATTGTGACATTATTTAGATGTCATTAAGCACACCGCCCTGCATGCATCTAGCATTTTCCATCATTTTTAATGGTGATAGTTTATTAAATAAGCATAAATTATACATAATGGTCACATTTTGTTATACTGCCTTATAATGAAATTTAAATAATATATCTTTTTTTGCATTATGGTAATGAGAATTGTGTGTCTCAGAGCAAAAAATTACAATTGTCCTAAAAATAGGCTTAAAGAATGCAATTGCTTTATTTTGGGGGAATCTCGCAGTAGGTTTTTTTGCAGTTTACCAATAATCTAAATCATAGTAAAGTGTAATAACTGGATCAGTGAAGTCTGTTTATGTTTGGCTTATGGTCAACAACACTCTTTTTCCTGAACTTTAATTAAGTGTTAACTGCGCTCTGCTAGCCGGTTCTCAAGGGAGAGAAAAGTGCTTATAATTTAATGATTTTTTTACTGCTTTATCACCTCAGTTCTTAAGTTAATTTGTTAAACACCATCTTTATCTCTCCTTTGAGAGCCTGAGATCTTCATTTCCCTGATCGGTGTTATTGATCTATCCGCTGTCAGCCTCTGTCTATCAGCTTAACCCATTCACCCAGAGTGTGTTTTAATTAAGCGTCATCAATACATCAGATCAAGAGCTGATAGACAAGGTCAGTTAAAGTCAAATATTGACCAATTAAGACACTTCATCTCAAAGTCCTTGAGCTTCAAATCAAATACAGATGAGAGCTGTGTTCAACTGCACAGCGCTTATGAATCGTGACCGTACAATGTGACCCAAGCTAATACTCAACTCTGTACTGTACATTGATTTTCTGATTCACAATAGCAAGCGCAGATTTCTCCTCCACAAAAACATTCAGATCTACTACAGAGTGCGATTTTTAGACTTCCCAACTTTTAAAACGCACTAAAGCTCCTTGTAAGTTTCTCCTGATCGATATACTGAGACAGGCTCTCTTGTTATTCCCTCAGGAGGGTCACGGCTTTGGCCGGGGGCCACGGTGACCCCTAAAGCCTCTTTGAACTCAGATGTCAGCCACTCTCAGCATCCCGCTTTCCTCTCGTCCCGTCACACTCATGCCATCCATTTCAACCAGGGCCACAGAGTCAAGATCAAGCTCTCGTGTATGTACGCGCTGAACGGGAGGGGGAGAAAAAGAGAAAGAGAAAGTAAAGCAGGAGAAAAGTGAGGACGGATAGAGCACATCGCTCGATGGATACGTAATTTAAGGGACTGACCAACCAATTTACGATCCTGCAAGGCCATAAAATTCAGCCTGGACTTAATAATAGCACATTTAATGTGACACCTCTGACAATTCCAATCTAGCACAACCACACTCGCCCGCCTATCTGTATCTGCTTTTGTGTGTGCGTGCGAGAGACTGTGCATGGCAGAAAGACGGACTGCGTGCAGGAGAATTTATACTCCTAGCCAGGCTGTGTGAACGCAGAATACACACATACTCGCTTTCACACCCGAATTTTATAGTCGCACCGTTTATCAAAGGCAACATGGCTGCCACTGGGAGCTAAAAACTTCACTTATATTTAGCCTTTTGGAATGAGGAGGAGCTGAGATAATTACTTTAGGGATTGATGCTCGTTTTCGCTCTCTCTCCTTAGCCGCATATCACTCCCTGATGCCGGCTCGAAGCTCTCAGCAACAGATAAAAGGGACAGATAAAGTCAAATGCTCGGCCCGGAGGAAAACTGCTATGGGGTACGTGGGATTCTCCATTTAAGAAGTTCAAATTGAATGCATAAATCTGCTTGAACGCTTCTTAGATACATACACGATTACGGACGGCTGACAGCAGCTGGTGGACCAGGAGTTGGTAACGCGCCCGAGCCCCTGCGGAGGTGTACAGCCGCTGGCAGTGTCTACGTCAACTCGGTCTATCTGATGAAGATGCTCAAGAGAGTTTTAAAAGAAAATGAATGTCTGAAGCAACTGTGGAAAAATAATACCTTTTGATTACATCTACATAATGTGCAAAGCTTTAAAGGGACTCAAAGAAAGAGATTTGCTTGCATACAGCGAAAGGGAATGGAGACTAAGTACTGTCAAGCTTTAAAAGTGGCAACAAGGACTATAAAAGTGGTTCATATGACTATTGAAGTATATTCCAAATCTTCTGAAGCCATATGATAATTTTGATAACTTTAAAAAATTTTGGGCTGGTTATGGATTTCCTCATTTGACACGATTCAGATCTGATTCCACTTCATTTTACTACATGTAAATCAACAACCAATTCTGTAACATATTATAGCTTACTGGAAGTAATGATAACTAAATGGTGATTCACAGGATTTTTCAGACTAATTCAAATGGTAAGTTCTTATTTATTTTTGTTTGGACTCACTCAAAGGACAGGTTCAAAAGAGTCCTTTATTTATAAATCAGACTAAGGGTGCTTCTAAAATGGAAGGATGCATCCTTGTAAGGCTGCATATCTAGGCTGCCTCGTCATAAAGCTCAAATGAAGGGCGTCTCAATTTGAAGGATCCTTAGTAGGCAGTCTTTGTATCCTTAGTGTCCTTCAATCGCTCACAATCCTTTGCACAGATTCCAATTCCCCAAAAATTTGTAAATTGAAAATAAATCAACACTTAGCTTGTTCAATTTCATTAAATATTTTTGAGGTGTAAGTTTTCTTGTGTTCGGTTGTAAATGAATCACATAATGCTAAACTGTGCATAATGTAAGCAACTGGGAGACCAAAGACAGTTATCTTTACCTGCACTGCAGAAAGTCAGTTGATATAAAAAATAAAAAATAAACAATATAAAGTATACTTCAAATTATTGTTTTAATAGTATTTTTGTGCCGTGACCACAGAGGTGAAAACATTTCTGATGTAGCCATGCTCACTTACTGGACCATCTCATTCTAGCGTTTAATACTGAGAAGGACTCAGGCCTTAAAGACTCAAAAGGACTGGACTAGGAAGGACTCATCCTCCTCATCCTAGAATGCATCCTTCTGTTTGAAAAGCACCCTACATTTGTTGCACCACATGTTTTTGATTCATTAAAAAGATCTGGTTCATAGGAGTCATTTTTTGTCAATCAGATCTTGACATTTTACAAATCATTCTTGACATTTGAGATATACAGTGGGAAAGATTTTCAGTGAATAAAGTAACTTAGCCTTATCCACAAACAAAGGTATCTTTGGCTTCAAAAGACTTGAAATACAGCACACATCTTGTATGGACTAACGCATGATGTACATCTAGTGCTTCTTATATTTGAAGTTTGATAGCCTGTGGTCACCATTCACTTGCATTGTATGAAAAAGAGCACTTTATGTCAAACATTTCTTTTTTGATCTAGTGAAGAAATTATGCCATATGGGTAGAAAGCGACAGGGGGGCAGGACTTTTTTTTATCCATCCTTTCACAGAGAATTATCCTAAATTCTTATAAAAACCTTTTTCTCTGAACTCCTCTTTTGTTGGCCTGAATATGAAAAGCTGTGAAAGGGAAATGTTGAATAACCCTATTGTATTTGTGGGGCTGTAATTGTCAGGTCAAATAAAGGCGTTGTCTGAGTGAGCCTGGAATCAGAGGAATGCAACCATTAATATTAATATGTTCACACTCAGGAGGAGGCCTGTTCATTTTTTCTTTCAACCCCAGCTTATGCCTCTTCGTAACTCCTATATTTTTTTCCTTTCCTATTTGCCTGTCTCTCTTTGTGTGCTAAATTGCACATCCATTTGTGTTTAGCCACACTAGATGTGCTAAAACTTTGCCATATTTATCCATTATATACACACACACTTTGCACACATACTTCATATACATTGTATATGGATGCTCAAGTCATCTATAGTATAAGCTATATTTACTTTAAGTATAAATTGGCTTGCACACACACTGCTATTTTAAATTAAGACATACATGAAAAACTTCAGGTTTATAGAGTTACTTGTGATGTTATTCAAACATTACCAAGAGCTTAGTCATAAACCACAAATCTGTTAAATTAAGTTTTGGCAAACTTTCACCCTCAAGATTCAGTATGAAGCATCCCAGGACGCACCATGAAGTTTTGCAATTCTAGAGAATATATTTAATAATTCATCACTCTCAAAGGAAAATGGTGTAACAAAATGAAAGTATCCCAGCTGTGTAAAAGATTCAATTGTGGGCATGACAATGTCTCTGAAAGATGCATTTGAAGGCAATTATATTTTGAATAAAATCTTTTGAACCCATTCACAAGAAAATTGTCCTTCAAATTCATTCAGTGACCTTTCCTGTTTGCCAAAAATGAGTTTTGAGTCTTGTTTAGTGCCGTTTGGTCAGCAAGTCCCTCTAAATGAGATCCAATGCTAACCTAATCTTGTTTTGAGTCAGACCAAGTTTAAGCACCCTAAGCATTTTTTGCCCACAGACAAAGCAGATATTTGACATTTTCCTCCAATTTTCAGCTGCTGAAATTTTACCAAGCACTAGAAAAATACAACAATTACCCCAATAAATGAATTAATTGTTAGTTCATTTAAGCATTATGAGTTTTTGTGAGTTCAAGTTTTAATTATAACACTAATTTAATCCCATTGTGTTAAAACGTGCACAAAAAAACACTGCATGTCCAATAGACTACTTTGCAAATAAAGGAATAATTTCTGAAATTTAAATTTGGTTATTATTTACTCACCATAATATCATAGACTACCATGGAAAATTAATGTTTTGAGATGCCAAATGTATGTATTCTTTTCCACAGCTGTCTATTATTGTATAATCTATTTCCTGTTAACCCAGCCTTCAGCGCGCTTCATTTGGTTTACGGGGACACAGGAAGTGTCCTCATAAACAATGTTTATGTTGTAGTACCCATGTTATTATGCACATTTGTGTCCTCATAAACCATGTATACCAGAATACACACATACAAACTGCTTAGTTGCTTTAAAGTCAATCAGATAGTCTCTTTCAGTCTAAATGGATTTACAGTCAGAGTAAACTACAATGAGGACAAGACATTATGTCACATATCAAAAAGTTGGAAAGTTTCAGAACTCACTTATAATATTTTTTTAAAGATTAAAACAAATGTATTCTAAGCTGTACTAAATTCCAGAACACTCACAGAAAAACAGATCCGAGAAAGCTTTTATTTAAACAAAAATGAAGAGCGTTGGGATTAAATGGTGTGTAATTAAGAATTTAATGATGTAACAGACTGCTAAGTGTTGAAAGTTGGCAGTATTGATTCAGATTTTTGAAGCCTTTACAGTAACTGCGCTATTGATCTGATTGAAGAAAACAGCTCCTGTAGAGACGCAATGATTTACACATGGGAATAATGGCTTAATTAGGACGCCAAATATGAGCATTACAAATTCTCAGTAACTGATGCAAGACAACATGAGTGATACTGTTCTAAAGAACATGCATGGGCTACTAGAAGGTCAAATCACAAGAAAATACAATGGCTTCATGTTCGAATGTGCGTTCAGTGTAGGAACTAAGAGAATTAATAAAGGCCAAAAAGTAGAGACGATCATAAAATATAGATCTGACACAAAAGGAGACTATATTCTAAATTGCTCACTTAAGTTTAATTTGGACGTCTCTTTAGCGGCACACCAGGCTGACCCTGGCAATGAAAAAGCCTATTGTGTGACTCTGTTAACCGCTGGCCCACACAGCCCCTCATTATGACATCATTAGCCAGAGAAGACCACAGCTCTGCTAAATGACCTTTAGAACAATGCCGGCCCATCAGTCTGTTTCAGAGCCACAGAGGCGGCCTGTCAGGAGAAACAGCGGTGGGCTACGGGCCGCATTGTGCTCATCGTCTCGGAGAGTGTTTTAAACGAGCTCTGGATATGATGACACGCTTCGTAAGAAGGAGCGCTCTGACAGATCGCCTTGTGTGGAGAGCTCACAGAGGGAGGAGCGATGCTTTTTCTTGTCTTCTAACAGAGGTGAAATTGCTTTTTACTACACGTTTAAGAAAGTTGAAGGTGAGATTGGGCATTTTCTCTCCGTCTCGCACATACACGATTGTTCTTGGTGTGTGTCAGTGCAGCGGCAGCCGCCGCAGCAGCAACGCTATTGATTTTCAAGAAGTGATTGCGAGCGGTGAAGGTCAGGGTACAGACGTTAAATCAGACGGGGCAAGAAAAGAAGCCGAAGAATCGCTCTACACACACAGGTGTAATCACACATAATCCTTATGGAATCCTATTTATACATTCTACATATCTGACTTTGCCTTTGGGGACGATACTTAATTAAAGACAGAACGGAGGCTGCAGATATAGATGTTTGTGAAGCAAGTTCCTGCAGATGCCACACAATTGAAATGGTACAAGAGCTCTACATTCTGAAGAAAAAGACCGAAACTGCTCTATTTTTCAAAACTTTAACAGAACTCCACAAGAAGTTTACTCACTCCACGCAGTCCATCTCTCTGAAGTCACACTGTACAAGGTCCCAAACAAATCGATACAAGGATTAGTATGTTAGACTGACCCAGTGCTCTCTCTGTCTGTTGACTTCTCAATAAAACAGGAAGGCTTCTCCCGTGATGAAACAGTTCAGGTCTCTGTATCCATTTTTAAGTGTCAGGTTGATTCCTAATAATGCTGTGTTACATTCAATTTTAAAAAGCGATACAGAACATCACTTGAAGTTAGAATTGTGAATTTGGAGGCTTGCGTTGGAGATCTACAACCTTGATTTATAGAGCATGGAGGAACTGAGGGAAATATACAGTTTATGAATTTCATTTGCTTAAAAGGTTAAAACAAGAAGTGAAATGACAAGGAGAAGAAAAAACGTATTGGCATAAAATGTGCAGTAATTTTGGAAAATATCTTTTTGCTCATTTTTTGATAATGAAAATGTAGGGGGAAAAAAGTAAAACATTCACCTTCAAAATTTGTTGCTATTTTTCCAGTATGAAAGCCCATTTCACATGAGAAAATCTAAATTATGCAACAAATAATAATAATAATAATAATAATAATAATAATAAACTACTTTTTATGTCATAATTATGATTTACAAAAGCATGATTTTTTTTCTTATGTGCCAGAAAAGGGCTCCCATCTCAAGTATGCAGATAATTCTGTTGTTACAAATGTTACAGTTATAAAAAAAGATTGTATTCGCCTGCAGGAGAAATTGTTCATCCACAGTTTGGTTGCTAGGAAACTTCTTTATGAACAGTCAAACTTACAAAGATAACATTGCACTGGCATTTGTTTTTTGTCATCTGTGCATCAGAGTCTAATATAAAGTAATAATATCTGAGTTTGACTGGAATGCAGCATAACAGAGGGGGCTCTCAACATGGATCTGCTTGTAAAAGACCAAATCACCGGGTACTGACGTCACTGCCCATACACTCAATTCATTCTGACCACTTGTTAACCACATGCACACACACATCAAAAGCTATGGACAGGTTGTCAGGTAGCAGATGTGGCTGCAGGTTATTGAAGTCAGACATTACTAAACTCTCATTAGAGCTGAGAACGCTTTCATTCATTCTCTCACTCTCACTCTTTTTCCCATTCGATGAGGTCAGCAGGTGTCTCGGACTCTGTAGGGCCTGTCTGAACGTAATTAAGATCTGCTCGTTAAGATGTTGCTCAGACCGGTAACGCTGTTGGCATAGCGACTGCCCGCTGAGAAGCTGTGCTGATCGAAAACCTCTTAGTGATATCATCTCAGCATGATGTCGGTGACTGAAGATAAGTGAGTGATGTCATCACTGTGCCCCCCGACAGAGTTCCCACAGCTGATGAGTTAAATGTCTGTGTGTGTTGCTCCATTCGCAAATCTGAGGTGAGGGGGCTTGAAGGACAAGAGCGCTAAATGATACTACATGTTTGCCAGCCTGATGAACCTTCGCTACAACTTACACTTCTTCAACGTGATCTCTATGATATATATCAGGAAAGGTCCACGAGCCAGGACTCAAACTTGGGACGCCCATGCCCACAAGGTTATCAGTGCTGATGTCAATGATTTAAATTTATCGTAAGTTTGAGAGTATCAGAGCAAATGCTTTCATCTGGGATTTTTCTAGTTAAAAAAAACTTTTCATTAGAAATTATATTGTCAGCATATTAATAGGACAATTTGAGTGAAAAGTTTAACAAAATTCTTTCTAAATTTCCATTGGTATAGAGATATTCCATTGGTATAGAAAAAGAAGACCAAAAGATAAAAAAACGTGAAAAAAATAGTATGAACAAAGAAGACACACACACACACACAGCACACACACAACACAAAACGTGACACACAACACACACACACACACACACAGTATGCACACACACACACACACACACACACACACACACACACACAGATTTGGTGCTCTACAATTATTTATTTTGGGAAAAGGATTCTTTAATTTTAAAAGTAGATTTATTTGATCTATTGAAACAATGTAACATTTTCATTTAATGCCTCACTAAATAAAGTACAGGCTATATTTAGTGTATTTTATACAAAAGTATACATACAACAACAAAACTTACTGACCCCAAACTTTTAATTTGTTAGAATATTTGTATCTCTGAAAGTAAATGAGAGCCAGTTCAAGTCTATGAGAAAAGCAGAAATGAATTGATTTCCAGGTTGTTGTGATTCTTACCAAATGTTGATACTTCACTCTATTGGAAAATCTAATAAGGCTTGAGAACCATCCAGACCTATTATGTTTGTAGCACAACATGCACTTACCTTTCTTTAGGTCTACAAGATGTTTCTGAAAGTTTAAAAACATCTCTATTTCTCCAAGCTATTCTAATGCTTTAGCTAGTTTTAATTCTTGTTTTTTTTTTTACCTATTTTGCTAAATGAATGACACTTTTATTATCTCAAAGCATAACTAAACAAATCGAACATATGAATGCATTCAGATGAAAAATGATGTATTTATTTTAACCTTTAGCTAAAGTGTTTTACAACAACTTTGTTTTGAGCAAGTGATCATTAATGTTAAGAGATCATTCACACTGCTGTATGACAACTAAGACTGCAGCAATGATCACATCATGATTTGAGAGAATGGTGTGGAGACTAATTCATAATAAACAGGGAAAGCCCAGCAAATGTAACATTTTACAGATGAGACAGCGAGTGAGCAACAAACAGAATACAATATTCTATGACAAAGTTCTGCATCCCCCAGGATGTGATTAGATTTGCTGAGGCGCCAGACTAAATTTCTGATTTGTAAGCATGAGCGGGCAGTATTCTCCTAAGAGCTGTCTGCAGGAACGGACAGTCTGAAAGTTGTTTTTAATAATGCATATGTGAAACACAGTTCTCGGGTCCCTGTAGTGCTGAGAAGTCTGACGGATTCCTGCAAATCAATCCTTTTGAACTGTTTGTTTCAGTGAACCACATCAAAAATCTGATTCAGTGATACAAGTCATCTTAGAGTGTTAACATGAGTCTTTTCATAAGAGTACCAGCACAGAGGGTCAGCGATGAAAGAAAATAATTAAGCTGAAAGCGGGCAAACACAAACTGAAAATTAAAAAACAAATTGAAACTCAAAAATCAGTCCTGGACATATCTGTAGTATATGATGTAAACTCTAAAAACGCAGTCAATAATGCACACTTGTGCTGATTCGAGCGAAGAGAACATCGTAATAATCCTTTTGAGAAGAGTGTTGAATGGCACTAATGTTGCTATTTTGATCCTCTATAAACACGCTGACAGACAATTAACCTCCTCTCAACGCTATCATCAGTCAACACTGAGCAAAGGCATATTCTTCCCTGTTGGCAACGCGGAGCGCACATCTGCTCGGATGTCAGGTGGCGATGGCTCCTTGATAATCTCATCTTTAGGAAAGATTACGGGTTCTTCCTGAGATTTTCTGCCTCTAATTACAGAATTTTCCAAACTGAATGAGCTGGCTCTGTTTCCCTGGTGATTGACTTCATTGGTAGAGTGTGATTTTACTTTGCATAATTTGAGGCAAGTGATGATTTCGATCCCAATCAAGAATGTAAACCACTATAAGATGTAATAATCACAAGGGATTGATTGCTAATGTTTTGTCAGTGCTGTGGCTCAAGTCCCATCTGCTGCCCTACAAAAAAAAAAAAAAAAAAAAAGACTTTCAACATGAAATAAAGACCCTTCTCTATTCATCTTACACCTGCTGAGATGCAGGTCATCAGAAGTGTTTCTGACCATAATAGGGCTGTGTATTGGCAAGAATCTGGCGATACGATATGTATCACGATACAGGGGTTGCGATACGATATATTGCGATACTGTAAGCAAGGCGATATATTGGGATATTTCTTATTTTAGGAATAGGATATATTTTTAGGAAAGCTGTCATTAAGAACACACCACCATATGCAAACCTTAGCAAATAAATAAATAAATAAAAATAGTTTAACCAGAACACACTTGGATCTGCATTTGCAACAATCAGTCCCTGTAACATTCAACATTATTGAACCACTTTTTGTGCAGTACGAGTAAAGGGGGAAAAATTCAAGTGCTTGCAGGATTCTTTAGTTAAATGTATATGTATAAAATGTATTTTGTAAAAAGACCATATATATTTTTAACCTGCTTTAAAGGTTAACAGTTTAAGTTTACAATTGTGACATACAATGTCATAACATTTTGATCTGAACAAAAAATTACACCTGCTTAAATACAGTGCTTGCAGGATTCCTAAAGAAAACAAAACATAAAAATTATAAATAAATAAATACAGTTGTTGAACATTCTCAGAACCTTTCAACTTGGATTTCACAGCTTTTTCAGTTTGTATTTATGTTCCGCGTGCAATTGCCGAGACCGCTACGCGAGCATCGCCCCAACGGCACAAAATGCCCCCAACACGAGAGAAAGCTGCATCCGCGCGGCAACCCTATACCGCCCGCCGCGCCCGGTGTGAAGGCTCTTCAACATGGGACGTGGCATGCGGCGGAACCGAGGCGGACGTTACCACAAAAGCCCAAATGACACCACACTTCAGCTTTATACATCGAAACGGGAACTGGAACATTTCTTTCATCCTCCATTACTGGCAGCGACCTATATTAACGCTAACATTAGAGGCGTGCTCTTATGCTAGTATTTCCTGTCAGTAGCTGCGTTTACATGGACCCTATAATCCGATCGTCATAGGACTAGAAGCACAATCGGAATAAAAAAGTCACATGTAAACACGTCAATCGGATTGAATTGGCCAGATCTGATTAAAATTTTAATCGGATTGTAAGGGGTGGTTTATTCCTTTTGTAATCCGAACGAGAGGACATGTAAACACTTGATCGGATTGAAAACCGAAACTGGAAAGTACCGCGCATGTGCAGTGACGTAAAAATAGCACAATGACATATGACGTACAGCAAACAGTTATTTTGAATTCTAAAAATATTTCACAATATTACAGTTTTTACTGGATTTTTGATCAAATAAATGCAGCATGACACTTAAAAAAAAATCCCAAACAAACTTGAACAGTAATGTATATAGACACTTTTTAAATGTGTGTGTGTGTGTGTGTGTGTGTGTGTGTGTATATATATATATATATATATTAGTGGTGTCAAAATTAGCGCGTTATTTTTTCCAGATTAACGCGTTAAAAATATTTAACACAATTAACGCAGGGGTGGGGCTAGGGTTGGCCACCCCATTCACAACTGCTGCCTCTGTCTCTTTTTTCTTGAAAAGGATTGCGTTTATTTAGATGCAGAACGTCTTTATGACCACATCAAACGGGAGACATTTCAGACGCGCGCTCTAACGTCACCTATGCACCAGGCGCGAGTCAAACGAGCACGTAAAAGACACTCTGCTCATAGCGCGTGCTCTTCAAATACACGCACAAAGGTGCCGGCGCGCGCTGTAGCCTGTATCATTTCATATCAAACAGCGAAAGAAACTACGTGCATGCAATGTCCTAGTTATGCCGTCAGTTAAGGCATGACATTACCAAAAAGGCGTTTAAAGCTGTCTTAAAACTGTGTGCATGCATGTAATATGTTATATATGCGTCAGATTTAAGAACATGTCTCTGAAATGGTTTTCAAAACTTTCCTGAGGCAGCCCAGCACTGTCTCCCTCATCTAACACACCCGATTCAACTCGTCAGTTCATTAGAAGAAACTAAGACCTGAAGTGAGTCAGAAAGCAGCAGCAGCTTTTAAAGCAATAGCAGCCAAATAATAATAACCAGCTGCTGTGATGTCTATTAATCCAAGAACAAAAGAAAAAAAAGAGGAAATCAATAACTTTTATAGCTGTAAGGGGTTCATCTTAGAAGGTTCAATTTAGAATTTAGTGTTTGGTAACTATTCATTTTCTGTATATTTCTGCTGAAGGGCACAGGTAGCTAAATATGTAATTTATTGTAATGGGTTCGTGTGAAGATTGTTTTAAGTTCACTTAAATTAGAAGTCTAATAAATGTTAAAATTGATAGGTCTCAATTATACTGTAATGCTGAATGGCTACAGTCAATGGTTAAATATTAAGGGGGAAAAACAATTTTATAGAGACATCAGTAGTATTGATATCAGTGATGCTGGCCTTCAATCATAAAAATATACTGTCTTTATTTTGTTTGTACATTTGAAGATTGAATGTGAAATTATTGCAATATAAAAGTATATTTAAAAACTTTAATGTTAGGTGGGATTAATCGCGATTAATTTTAGAAAAATGTGCGATTAATTAGTTGGTTTTTTTATCGATTGACAGCACTAATATATATATTACACATATATATACACATACACAAATAACAAATATATTTAAAAAAAAATACATAAAGCATGTAAATTATTCATGTTTCCAGTCAATGTTTTAATCCATGTATCTCAATGTGGTCACTTGTTTATTTTCATTCCCTCTTCTTTCTGCTTGTTTATGAGTCACAGCCATGCTTCATGTAATAAATTGTGGCATAAACAATAATAATGTGTTATCATGCAGCACACATTCTCTGGTAGTTTTAATGCTCATAAGTGTGTGAACATGTTTCCCGGCTGCCAGTAAAAGCAGGCAAGCTTTTAGAGAGGACTGATAAGCTGAAGAGCGGAATACCGTTCCTTCATTTTTATGATTTAATATTTTTCTATAAGCCATCCAGCAAACCCTGCAATGGCTTTCGAACCCTCTAGCTATAGCAGCATACATGATTGAAACCTCCACTATAAGCTTATATTTGCAAGCTTGTGCAGTATAAACCAGGGCTCAACAATAAGCATGCCCCAACGGCCCAGGGCCAGTATAAAAGGGTTTCGGCCCGGGCCAGTTAACAGAATTGTCACTTGCCTTACTGAGCCAGTTAATTGCATACTTAACCCTCATTGCAAAATTAATTATAACGTTATTGAGAATTCTGCTAATTTAAATGTCACCAAGAAAACATTAGGGATTACTAGTAAAATAATTTGTGATAGTGTTAGATGCATTTTGCTTGCAAAAGTGGGTAATTATAAACCAAATATTTTTTTTTTCTTGTAACTTTTTTGTAAAGAATAAAATACACAAAATATACATAAACACTTTTATTATCTAATTATTATCTAAATTCAAATAGAAAAATTCTACTTTATAAAATCATCATTGAACTCACCTACTCTTAAATGTGCTGTTATGAAAACAGAAAAAAATAATGGAAGATTTGTTGTGTTTGAAAAATCACAGATTACTGCTGCATAGGATGAAAGCAGCTAGGAAGAATGTAAGAGCCACTTTTGACCATTTGTGAAGTCAGAATCAGACTTTGAGAAGAGATAATAAGGCAGAAAGAAATCAGAACAGGTCAAGACCAGCAATCTTCAGATTTTAGACTGAACATCCCAACCACTCAACCATGAAGACTGCTTTTTAAAATGTTAGCCATTTGAATGATTAGAATAACGCCTTGCCTTCAACTTACACAGACAGATAATTTCAGATGTCAGACAGCCAATCAAGTCTTAACCCTAATTCAAAGTCATATAAAAAGATGAAAAAAGGAAAACTTAAATGTGCAAAGGAGCAAAGATACAAAGGAGGATAAGATTGTCTTCTAGAAAGAGTGTATTAGGAAGGAAGACTTCTGCTGCAGCTGAAGCAGTAAAAGCTGTCTCCACAGTGACACGCAGTGAACATCTGTCATTTCCTTTAAATGGACATTTGTATACACCACTGGCTGAGGCTCTCAAATATACATCTGTATCCTACAACCATGCCATTGATCAAATCAGAAATTCCAACTACCACCCAAGTCCTAACGTTACCTTCAATTTTTCAGTAAACAAACTGACACCTTTTTGAGTGCAAGCTTGAGGACTGTAACTTGTGATATCATGCCATATTTTGATTAATATCAAGATCAATAGAATAAATCAGGACGATATCAAGATCAAAAGATAAATCAGGACGTGCATCAGTCCCTTGACAGGCCTGCTTGCACATCTGTGGAATGATCCTATGAGGAAACACATACACCACAACAGTGGCATTAAGAAAGGACTGCACTTGTTATTCTGCAAAGTTTGCCTCTTTCCCCCTCACTCTCCTGCTGGTTCTCCACTAACCAATCTTATCTAGGCAAATATATTAAACAAATGTCACACTAAAGTAGCCTGATTGCATCTAGGCAGATAAAAAAAAAAATAGAGAAGAAACTGTACTAGAAAATCATGTCTCTAGAGACGTGTCTATCCATGCTTCAGTCAAATTGACATAATATGAATTCAGAACAAATTTAATCAGCTTTTGTCTTCCTCGCTAGAACAAACAAACCAAAAGTGAAACGAAATTATGGAAACACGAAAACAGATAATTATGTCTTAAGTTGATTAAGGTTTGTCCTCATTCTGTTTGATTAACTGGAACTCTGATGTGAATCGTGGCAACAAAAAGCAACAGATGGCTTTTTTTTTTACTAACAGGGTATATTACTAGTGTTACAAATAAGCACAACTTCTATTTATTTAAATTACATTAAATAAAATAAAATTAAACATTCTTTCTTTGGAATACAAAGGAAGATATTTTGAAGAATGTTTCAACTGTTTTCGTTCAAACAATGAAAGTCAATTTTGAAAAAGGTCTGAGCCATTTTTCTAAATATCTTCTTTTGTTTCCACATGCAGAAGAAAGAATGTCATAAATGTTTGGAATGGCATAAGGGTGAGTAAATGATAGAATTTTAATTACTGGGTTTTAATTATTAGCTTTAATGCTACACCATAAAAATGACATTCTAAAAAATTATGGTTGTTTTCTTTGTTTCAAAATGACAATACTCCTGTCCATCAATTATTTCTTTAATGTATTTAACACATAAAACTATCTAACAGACCTTTTCTGAGATGGAAGAAACAATTTATAAACTCTGGTTTACAGTATACATGCTGGGCAATTTACTTGAATTGATTTTTACATAGACCACAGTCATCCCATGGTGTGGAAAAGGGTATTGTGTTACTCAAGAATACTCGCTAATTACTAGTTCTATATCTGGAGGCTGACATTTAGATATGTTAATACCACTGATGTCAGTATTCACTCTTGAAGTGATGGATGGACAAGTATCGGCCCATTTGTGGCTTTGGTTCCCCTGGGAGCAGACCGAAATAACGAAGTCAGACCCCTGCATGCACATGCATCATCTGTCCCAAAGGTACAGGTCAGCCTAGCACTTAGTCTTTAACTAGGCCTATTATTTAAGGTTAATTAATGTTGTGTAAAACAGGAGAAAAAGCCAGCGTGTCCAAGCAAATGCGTTTAGTTGAGCTTTCTTATTTTGGTCAGCAAGATAAATTATGACCTATATAGTGTGAAAGATTCTGGGGAAATTCACCCAACACTTGCACCACATTAGCATGCTGTTTCCAGCATGATTTTTATTTCATTTATAGCCCTCAGAAGTCTATTGCCAAATGATACAATCGTTTAAGATTTTAAGAGAACATATCAAAATACAGCTGCATGCAGCAATTAAGGGTCCAAGCTCAAAGAAGGAACAATGGGTAATGCCAGCATGGCTGGGAGCATCAGACCAACTGCAACAATGAGTGGCTAAAGACTGAAATGGCTGAAAAATCACTAGAAAAACAATATAGGCCTAATTGTTTATCACTTTTGACCAATAGACCTCCTATTGGTCAAAAGTGATAAACAATTATATCAGATTGTTATCAAATTATTATGGTGTGGTCAGTGTGAAATGATGATAGCCGGGTTTCCATCCAAAGTTGTGAATTTAATTTACGCGTAAAATTGGCATATCGCTTAAAACATTTGCGAATAAGCAGCATTTCCATCCAATGAGTCAAAGAGAACAAAACTATGAACACATAAAAAGATTGGTGTCAATATGCCACAGTGTTTCAGCCTCAGAGTCTGCTTGGAATCACCCCAACAATTTCATTGATGCATTATTCAAAAATGGTTTGGTCTATCGAAAAGCTTTTTTGCCAGCATGGTCTGAAGATTTTGGTGAAAATCAGACCTACAGCATAGAAGGAGATCAAAAAAGTAGGTTTCAAAGAAATTCAAAATGGAGGACTGCAAGTTTGACACAATATATGGCATTATTGGTGTTCTCGGAATGATCCAGGGAATCTATCAAGACCAGTTTCATTAAAATATGCAAAATCAATCAAAAGCTTGGCCCCTAACAAATCAGACATGGATAAAATACATTCAAAAAGTGTTAACACAGACTTGACAATTTGGTAAACAATGGTAAATGTGAACATACCTTCACAGTTCTTGGTTTATTTTGAGTTGGAAACAACCAGTTTATGTGTTTGTGATTCCGACTGTATTGGTTACACTATTTATTTTTGATTCACAAAAAAAGAACTGGTTCATAAGAGTCAGACTACAGTGGTTCTTGATTCTCAACCCTTATAATTTCTGTATGACCTTTAAAACAAAGCAGACAGCACATTCAAATAAACATCATTATTAGCAAGTGCTATTTATTCTTAGTGAATTACCCCTCTGAGAGATCTTAACACTTGCACACACACATCCTCTCTCACTCTCCAACATATTTATGCATCAACACACACACAACAGGCATATTTATGACCTTTTAAAGTGATAAAAAGATTAAGCATCTCTGATGAAATGTGATAACAGTGTGACTATTTCCACAAGCCACAGCCTGCAGAAGTCCATACTTAACACAAACAACACTTCTTCTGGCCGTCTAAATTTAAGACATACACATTCCCTGCCAGTGGCATGTTGTAAAGTTGATAACATAATGCGATTAACATCTAATATAATCTCGGTTGAAATATGATTATGGAAAGCATGCTAACACTAGCCAGTGGGCTGTGCTTCTGTGCACACCGCTTCCTGACATCCTTATAAGAACATCTTTTTTTATCCTTCAGCAAAAAGGGAGGAAGACAAAAATACACTGATGCACACATACACATGGGCCCGTGGAATAAAAACAAAGCAGCAGAGTGGATCGAATCATTTTTCACTGTAACCGGACATGCACGTTGCGTGTATGCGCACTAAATCGGCAATGTGAACAGGGTGCTCAGCCATGGATGCAAAATACAAACACACAAGCCAGAAACAACAACATTACATCTTATATCTCACCAGCACATTTTCTATGACAGGAACTGATAAAAATATTTCCATGGTTCTGCACAGTTAAACCCAGTGAAATGGAAAACAGTGGAATATCTCTTTCAATCTAGTGCAGAGGCTGTTAAGAGATTCAAAAATGCCGAAATTCACACACAGGAGAATTAAAGTCCTTATTTTTAATGAGATTCAGTTTAAATGTTAAACACTTCTCAAAGCTTCAAAGACACGAGCTGTTCACATTCAGGCATATCCGTCAATGTACTGTCAGGATACATACTGTTTATTGATGAAGCGCTAATAAGCGATGATTAACTGTGCTGTAATTAGACAGTACTGATAACAGAAATTCCTTTGTCTACATGTTTAGACAATAGGAAGTGACTGGAGATCTATACATTCACTCACACAGAGAAACCCAGTCTTTTTTCCTCCAACACACACAGACTTAGAAAGCGGTCCTTATTCTCTGTACAAAACGCTCTGCATCGTGGGCTCATCCATAATGGATTTGGATTGTGGAAGGATGAATGAATCTTTAACCTTATGACGCAGCCCCCTCAGATCAGCTTTACTCTGTCATGTATTTTTCATGGGGCCACAAGTTGTTTTATTCATCTTTGTTTTTTAAGACGGGGTCCTGGAGGCCAGGGACACTATGGAGGTTCAGGTCACAGAGAGTAAACGCTTCAAACATTCGCTCTCACACAAATGTTGTTCAGTAAGGTTGAAAGTTGTGAGAAGAGAGTCAACAGTTTACAGAAAACCTGGGGAATGGGGATTTATTAAACGTCATGCTTTATAGACCTTGAGCCCTCCTGATGATACTTTGAGAGGGCAGGCGGGCCCTTTCAGTGTCATAGTGTGATTTATAGTCTAGTTAAAACCAACAAAAACCTGCAAACACACCAGCACAGGTGCTCTCTATGAGGCCCTGCGTGATTATAACTTTCTACCAGTGCTGGTTATGATTGAGGAACATTATTATACAACCTGAATTCTGGAAATGTTGGGACATTATTTAAATTTGAATAAGATGAAAACTAAAAGAATTTCAAATAACATGAGCCAATATTTTATTCACAATAGAACATAGATAACATAACAAATGTTTAAAACTGAGAAATTTTACAATTTTATGCACAAAATGAGCTCATTTCAAATTTGATGCCTGCTACAGGTCTCAAAATAGTTGGGACGGGGGCATGTTTACCATGGTGTAGCATCTCCTCTTCTTTTCAAAAGTTTGAAGACGTCTGGGCATCGAGGTTATGAGTTTTGGTGTTGGAACTGTTTTAATGAGCGAGTCATTAGTCAAGTGATACTCTCTTTATGAATGGGTTACTGAATCATTGACTCACTTGATTTGTTCAAAACCGTGGATTCATTCAGTAATGAAACACCGCTGTGTTGCTCGGAGACACAAAACAGTTCTGCTGTGGCTTTAATTGAAACTTCGTCAGCGAACTTGAGCAAAAACAGTCAATATTGTATTACAAATTGCGAACTTTGTGTCTGCTTCACTCACAATGAAGAACTTCCATGCCGACATGTTTACATGCGGATGTGAGCGTAAGTGTGCCGTCAAAACGGACCGGCTGTGAGATGAAGTGTGTTCGATTTGAAACAAGAGCACGCAGACCGATCAGCGTTTAACATCAAAGTACCACAACTGATTCGAAAGCATGCGGAGCCATCTGCTCTCTGTAGCTCTCGCGGTGCTTTGATGTCATACAGCGATCGGTCTGCGTGGCGCTGCTTCAAGTCGAACCGAGAAAGGGACTTTGGTCGAACACACTCCTGTCTATGAGCTTGCGATTTTTCTCTCTCTCTCCACCCAGACACATAAAAAAAAAAAAAAAAAATACTCTTCGGATCTAGACGATTCACATAAATTACATATTTTGATTCAAAACGGCAAATTTCGATGAAAAGCGACGTTTGCAGGTGATATAGATAAATGCTATTACTGCATTTTTTGATGCCATTTAGTGGAAGTCAGGCTCCCATCACATAAATTCATACATAAACAAATACATAAATTCTGTCATTTACTCACCCCCGTGTAATTCCTAACCACTATGACTTACTATTTTTCAAAATATATATATTTTTTTCCACAGAATGAAGTCATACATGTTTGGAATGACATGAGGGTGAGTAACTAATGACAGAATTTCCATTTTTGGATTAACTATCCCTTTAAAGCAACCACCACTGCTGTATGTGTGCTTTGGATTCACCCGGGAAAGGAAGCTGATATGTCAAACTGAAGCATTTGTATGTAAAAACTGTTTTCAAATAAATTATAATAATAAAAGGTCACCACTTCACCTCCCGCTGAATTCTGACATCCCCAGATCACCTGCTGCTGTGCTAACCAGGGAGACGACTCCGGGTAAAGAGACAGAGAAGAATAGACACATGAGGGGCTCCAATTTGCATCCCCAAAATGGTGCGGCCAATCATAATGTTTATTAATATGACATTACCTTCCCTCTCTTTTCTGCCTCTCCTCATGCTCTCTTTCTTCGTCTATCACCTGCTGGGCAGGAGAACATGTGTCACTCAGCGTGGCGGCACACCAAGGGTGCGAGAGCAGACTCGCGGGCAAACACACACACACAGTGGAAATGAAAGTTGCTTTGCGCCTTCAGAACAGCTATTTATTGTGCGAATGTAGGTGTACGGGTACGGGTACATTTATGTGCGCGTGTGTGTGCGCACTTCTCCAAGGATTTCTGAGAGGCCACTCAAATGGCGTTTATTGCTCTCCGCTCTAGAGGTGAAGTGCTTTCAATCTGCACTGAGAGAAAAGAGGCAATTATGTGAGCACAGAACACATTAGAATAACCATCATGTTATCATCAGCTCGGCTCAAACAGCAGGCGAGAGCTCTGACCCTTCTCCTCTCGCTTGCTTTCATCTCGCGCTCTCATTTGCTCGTGTTCCTCTGCGTATGATAGGCGGCATGTGATGTGCTTTCTGGTAATGCTGTTGAACATCTGCTATCTTTGTTTTCAATGGAAAGTTCTAAAAAGAAATCTGAAATGGAAGTGCGGCGTCTTGCTTTATGGAAGGGTGAGACCCTGAGCTGGAGTCAGTCAATTGAGCCTCCGTCAAATCTTCTACGACAAAAGCCGAGCGGCTGAACACACAAACACTCACACGCACGCTCGCATCGGCCAAATTAAAAATTGATCCTCTAGGCTTGAGGTCTATTTAATTTTTTTTGCTTGCTTCTGTCCTCGGTTACCCTTCCCATCTCTCTTTCGGGGTGAAAGGCTCCTGCTGGAAATGTGGATGGATTAGATTAGTACAGAGAAAGAAATACAGCCACACACACTTCAGTGTGGGAGATTCAGGAAGTGCCAGATGAGATGATGCACACAATGTGACATCGGGCTGATATTAAGAAGCAGGGTTGGGTGATGCATCAAAATTTCACAATATATTCGCCATGATTTTGCTTGCAATATTAAATTAAGCAACACTCTGAATATTGCAATGATTTGGCCATTAAGTTCCCTAAGACTGTGTCATTAGACTACTATAATAATCATTCTTTGTCGTGCAGCTCAAGAGCACTACGAAAGACTTGAGAATGTTAAAACAGAAGTTTTAATTAATTGATTCTCTGAATCAAACTTTAACAAAAATGGCACTGAAGTTGTTGAGTTCATTCCAATGAATCAGGTCAAACTTTTTATTTCAACGAATCAATTCCAAATTTAAAATAAATTGTTTCAAAATGATTCACTTTAGTCTTTACTCAAAAATATCCTAAACATTTTAATGTGAATGTCTTTTTTTATTCTTTCAAAATACATTTTTAAAATGATTATTTTTTTTGAATATGAATTTGAAAATTTAAACTTTGAAAACTGAACTGTAAAATATCTTCTTATTTGTTCGACAGAAGAAAAAGAAAAAGTCATACAGCCTTGGAATGACAAGGGGCAGTAAATTATAATTTTCAATTCTCAAATCTCATTTGAATATATATATATCTATATATATATATATATATATATATATATATATATATATATATATATATATATATATATATATATATCTATATCTATATATATATATATACATGATATATACAGTTGTGTTCAAAATAATAGCAGTCCAATATCACATCACAGTTTTTGGCAGAAACTGTAATAGAAAACAACAGACCCAACAGTCATATTGTTGTAGCAGTGTGGAGTTTAATTAGAGAGGTAAACCATTCTGTGAAAAAACTGGTGTCAAACAAGTGGCCTTATTTAAGACCAGAGGAGAAAATACAGCCACACACAGATGTCAACGGAAAACTACCATTCAAATGGATCGAAGAATAGCCAAAATGGCAAAGACTCAGTGATCAAAGAAAGTCTAAAGTTAGATAGAAGATGAGAAGCCAAGCTATCGGCAAGAAGCCCCCGCAAAGTCCCACTGTTGAAAAATGAAGAGGTTACAATTTGGCAAACAACACATGACTGGCCTAAAGAGAAATGGCGCAATATTTTGTGGACTGATGAAGCAAGATTAATTGCAGACACAGACGACCCCCAACACATGAACTCAAGCCACAGTACACTGTGAAGACAGTGAAGCATGGTGGCACAGCATCATTATGGGACAATATATTATCCCATAAAATACTTAAAGAGGTTCATGTTGCCTTGCAGAGGAAACGCCTGGAAAAAGTTTCAACAAGACAACGACCCCAACAGTAACACGAGCAGCATCTTGGCAAGATTAATGTTATGGAGTGGCCAGCCAAGTCCAGACCCCTGTGGGGTGACATCAAAAATGCTGTTTCTGAGGCAAAACCAAGAAATACAGAGGAATTGTGCTATGTAGTGCAAATGGAAATGTGCATTTGCTCCATGCACAGATGTGAAGCTCTCAGCGTGGCTATACAACTAAATGTTAGTTCAGTCATTCACAAGAAAGCTAAATCTCAAGCATTTTTCAGTTTAAACAGTAAATGTTTGACTTTGTAAAGATGCAGACACTGCTATTTTTTTGAACAAATATTCATTTTTCTCTGAATCAAAATTTTTCTTCATTTTAGAATAGAATGTGCAATGTTCCCAATGCATTTGTGTGTATTAGTAAAAGTTATTTGGTGAGTTTATTTTGAACACAACTGTACATTAGGGATGTGCGCTACGACTAATTTGACTGTCGTTTAAACGGAAGTTTTGTATCCGACTAGTCTAAAAGCTAGAAACCACCCAAAAATGGCACAAAAAAAAAACTGTGCTTGTCTATATAACAGCATACAGTTGAAATACTTAATCTTTGAATCACACTGTCAAATCCCTCAATGAATTCTGCAAAAAATAGGTCACGATTATGCCTTATGCTTGCCTCGCGTTATCATCAATTAATTTTAGGCGGTCATTAAACAGAAAAAAAGGAAGAGCATACACTCTTCATAAACCAGTGCATAGCTTATTTATTCAGATCGGCAGGAGCAATGCAGAAATTGAAAATCAATCAATAGACTGACAGAATTCTTCATTTTCATATAACGTTAGCCAACATATTAAAACACATATTAAAACAAAAGTTTAAAACAATAGGAAAGTTTATCAAGGAATAGCATTAAAACGGCTTTTAAAAATGTACTTCATGTTGGCTATATTGTCTAAAAACAAAACAAAGCTCGTTTTACTTACTCAGACCGTGCGCATTTGTTCAGTGAATTTGACATGTTAATGTGGTCTGGCGAAAGACGGGACTAGAGGCGATTCTGCAAAAAAAGCGCTCGGCAGGAACTGAAGTCACAGGCACGCAGAGAAATAACTACAAGCAAGCAGACCGTTTCGAAAAGAGCCTGGAAATCCCGCACCACCACCGAAGTGGGTCTTCGTTTAGAGGAATAGACGGCGCGGATAGGATCGCGGACCGCAGCGGCAGGTTGTAACGTTAGTGTATGACATGATTGACATTTGGCTTTGGCTAGCCTCCAAGCTAACGCATACATGCCTGTATTGAATATGATTACGCATAGCTCCAGTAAAGTTATTGTAAGCCAATTTGACATTACACAGTTTACAAAAAACGTTTCCATTTCCTTCTAATTCAAAATAATCCCACACCTTGCTGGTCTTTCGCGTGGAGCTCGCCGCAACTGACATGAAGAAAACGCATGTGAGGTAAAATTATAGTTCCCGCCCAGATACGCTTTTAAAAATATTTATACATTTAAATATTTTGATATGTATTTTTTTTCAAAAGTTTTATTTTAACTGTTCTTTAAAATGTTTTAAATGTAATGTTAAAATGATGGTAATTTGAATGATAAAATCATCTTTCTTTTTTCTCTCGTGTAGTCGACTATTGTTTTCAGTGTCGACTAGTAGGAGCTGTACCGTTTAGTCGACTAGTCGACTAGACCCGCACATCCCTAATATACATGCATACGCAACTACATACTTAGATGAGATTTTGAATAAAATTATGATCAAAATGTTGATTCATATTAATATTTTACATTTAATTTTAAAATGTAAATTTACAACAGCTGCTTGGTTGAAACAATGGTTCCTCTGATTAAACAAAAATACCTTTTAATACAATATATTGCCAAAAGTATTGGGACACCCTCATCACCAACACCAATGACTTGTACATACACTACGTGGACAAAGTTATTGGGACACCCCCTTCATTAGAACAGAAGGCGGCACTTCCAAAACTGTGGTGGATGGAAACACAATTCATGAATTTAAAAATGTTATTTCCATCTCTGTTGCAACAGTTTTGGAAGTGTCTAAAATGACTGTGCCCATATGTACAAGTCATTGGTGTTTGGTCAAAAATCAAACTGTTGCTATAAAATTAGAAGCACACAATTCCCTAGAATATCATTATGTGTTTAACATTAAGATTTGTACTTATGGAAATTACTAAAGTAGTCAAACCTGTTCACCAGAAGAGGGTGTCCCAATACTTTTGTCAATATAGTGTACTTTTAAGGCATACATTAAATATCACCAAATGACTTAAAAATAAAGGTATTTATTAGTTATACTGTATCGCCAAAACCCACAAGGAAATCCTGATTTAAACAGATTAAACAGACTGCAGAAACACACAGAAACATTTAAAAGTCAAAATACTAAGTAAATGAATCAATAACAGGACAAACATCTGCTCACATATGTAACCACTGCAGGAAGACTCAGCGATCGATGTTTTCAGATACACATGCATACAGATGATTTCAGATTCAAACATGGCAGAGAGAAGCCGAAAAGTAAAGGATATAGTGGATTAGTCACGGATGAGGCCCCAGCAGTGACAGTTTTACCATGGTGACAGGTTTTTGCCTGAGCAATAGGTTGGCTTTGTGACAGGTTCGCCACGGTGATGGTTACCTGGCGACAGGTGAGCACTCTGCGGGGATTGGTCCCTAGGGGTCGGTTCAACCAAGCCTCGTTTATCACTGACGTACACCACATGGAGTAACAGATGCCTCAATGTAGACGGCAGCGGGGAGCAAACGTGTGTATGTGTGTGAAACAGAGAGCAATGAAAGCAGTGGAGGAGTGAGAAAGTCAGGGTATGATGTGCAAACTCCATAAATTACATATGAAGTTTGCTATATAAAGAGGAAATTGAAATTGGCCCGAAATTATTTGTGGCATATTTATTTCTTCACAAAAGCCTAGACTGTTTAGTTAGCCATGGGTGTTCTCAATGTTCTTTTAAGCCTTCTACTATTCATCAAAGAATCCTGAAAAAATAAAATTATATGTAGTTAGAATAAGAGGTTTCTTGAGCAGCAAATCAACATTTTAGAAAATTATTTCTGAAAAATTATTTGACACTGAAGACTGGAGTAATTGCTGCTGAAAAATGCTTGATTTTTATTTATGTAAAAATATAATGTATTAATTTATTTAAAAAGTGCAATGAACTAATTGCTACTTTTTTAGTTTAGGCACTTTACATTTATTTTATTTTGTACTAATGCTATTTTGTCATTTGTTAATATTACTTGGTTATTTGTTCTTTATTCCAAAATCTTTATTCCAACAATTTTTTATTGTATGCAATTTTAAAAAAAAAATTCAATGACAGGAAATAGATGAGAGGTAAGTAATGCATGAGATGTTTGTGGTTTGAGTGCATTTGGAGATGTTTATGAAATTTGAACATGAGGATGTGAGAGAGAGACTTGTGCTGGATCTTGGAGTGTGTGTGTGTGTCTGCATGCTTGCGCTCCTATAATTGCTCTTAGATCCCTCCACTCTTTTGTCTAAGAGCAGGATCCGTCTTTCATTTCATTTCCTCCACTTCACCACAAATTTGAGTCTGCAGCAGGGCTAAGCACAAATCCTCCAAAGCCGACCATGTATGTGTGTGCGCAGGCATCTGAAAGCCAGCGAGACAGGAAGAGAGAGAATTCAGCTGTACTGCAGCATCTCAGAAGCATTGATATGAAATAGAGCTCTGGGACACCAACAAGGTTGTCCAAACACACCAAAAGTCACTCACACTAATGAAAGTTCCTGCACCAAAATAAAGCACTTCCTCCTGTAAGTCATCAGCACCCCAGCAGACGGAAGTTTTAATGTGTGCAAATACACTGAAATGGCTCTCTCTCTCTATATATATAGAAGATTCTGAAAAATACTGTGTTTTATGTCCATATAGGGGGTTCAGTGTTGTTTTGGACCAGAAAGACTTTCATTGTGTGGATAAAAAAAGTTGAAATATTATCTCTTGTCTTCCACAGAAGAAACTCAGTCATAAAGGTTTTCAACGACATGAGGGCGAGTAAATGAACAGAATTTTTCGGTGAACTATCCCAAAAATATTTAGAATATTTAGCAAAGCATTTGAGATTTTGATTAAAATTAGATTTTTATTCATATGAATATCAGTGTAGTCTACGTTAAAACATTTAAGTGCTGAATCCAGTCAAAACCAGACTGCTCTTTAAGTGTACAGACTTTAAAGGCAAACAGATTAATAACTAATCTTTTTGTCGATTGCCCCAGTGTTTGGCCTCTCTCTTTTTTGGCACGTAGACTGAAATTGCGGTTCATCATCTTGTAGACATAACAATAAGTTCAAAGGTAAACAAAACTCACAGATATGTTTTCTCAAAGTGTGTGTTGTTTGGGTTTTCTATTCCTCAGAGAGAAAGAGAGTGGAAGAGAGACGATAATAAGGGACGGGTAAGAGTCAAGAAGCTAATAAGGCCAAAGGAGGATGAAACATGATGCTAACATCAAATTAACCCACTTAAGCAAGAGATGACCAAACACTCTTCAATCCAGCCTGCAGGGTTAGATAGATAGAGGGAAATTTAATTAGAAAGAAGTGTGGAGCCATGCGACAAACCAAATTCAACCAAGTAGGTTAATTAGGAGCACTTGTTTCATATCTTCCTGTCCCTCTCTCACACTTTACTGCATATGTGCAAATACATTCTCAAACGCATCATGTGCATGTAAACACAACTGCACAATCCAGCATCAGCAGAACATTGTTGTGCATTAAGTGTAAAATTAAAAATGAATCTCACTGAACAGACCAAGGGTAACTCTAAAAAATACTGGGTTGTTTCAACCCAACTTTGGGTCAAAATGGACTAACCCACTTTTGGGTTAAAAATTGAATGTAAAAATTTAACCCAACAGCTGGGTTAGTCCATATTTGACCCAAAGTTGGGTTGAAACAACCCAGTATTTTTTTAGAGTGTATGGAGTGTTTGCAAATAGGCAGAAGAGAAAACAATGGGTCCAATATAAGCTTAAAGACAATAGAGTTTGAGTGACAACTCCATTCTAACCAATCTCTGACAAGAATACATGCTAATTGCAATGAGGTTTATGAACATGGAGTAACAATGGCAAACAGAGCAACAGGCTGATTAACCCACCCTGTCCATTATCTCCAACACCCCAGACAGAGGCGAATGCCACATTTACTCAACTCACAGCACGCGTGTAAGCAAAGTATTTAAAATATTTAAAGTCCCCCTGTAGTCAAATATTTTATCCCATAAAACTTATCTTTGATCATCAAAATGACATATTTAAATGTTTTTTTCTTGTGAAAATAATTTTCTCATGCCTTAAAATAGCTTGAATGTAACTCAACACCCTTGCCTCATTTACTATACGCGGATCTATGAATATGCAAATTAGCCCCGCCTCCACTCAGTCGCAGCATCCACTGAACTGTAGTAAACACAAAACAATGGCATACACAGATAATGACTGATAAAACTATGTTTTTACTAGCGGACAACTACAGTGAATACTGTAACATTCGTTAAAGTTACTGACTTGACGATGTTGTGTCCTCAAAATGCCGTTAAGACTCGAATGCAGCCGTTTGTGATTCATAATTCGCGCCCGCGAGCATACGCCTGTAGCTGCATTCACACTAGCAGCGACTTTGTCGCTGCATGTCGCCAGGGGCTGGCGATGAGGTCGCTAGTGGGCGTTTCTCACTACTGGTTGCCTAGACAGCGAATCAGGTTTCTTGCCGCTAAATACAAACATTTTGGAGGCAAAATACTAAATATGATATGAATATAAATTAAATACGGACATACAAACAAAAATGAATGAGAAACAGAGCCTACTTTTTTTCCATTGCATATGTTTATCTACTGCTGTAACAGGACATTACAGGATCAGGATCATTACTAATGATCACGTGAGCTCAACCGTCTTCTTTCCTATTGGCTGTCGCTCCCGAAAGTCGCTCTTCATTTGCATAAAGTTGAAGGATTCTGAACTTTGTCGCGTCGCTGGACACGCCCCATCCGGTGGCCAACGGTCGCTGTCGCTCGTGTCGCCGGAAATCGCCAGCTCTTCATTGAAATGAATGGGATCGTGTCGCTTTGTCGCTGAGTGTCGCTTGTAGTGTGAACGGGGCTTGTGAAGTGCAGACGGCGATGCGGGAGAGGTAGGTCTGACTCCGGGCTACTTTTACACTGTTGCCGCGGGTTATAATGCAAGTTAGCGGTTCTAAATTCACATTAAACCACGGCTTCATGGGTTTTTGCTCTAATTTATGTTTGGTTTTGTGCTGGTATTGGTATATTTTGCATGCTAGTGATAGGAATCGATCCCTTGACGTGATTGGTTACTGGTTTGTGATGTAGCAACCCAAGGGCTGTTTCAAACTGCATTTCTGGGTCAGCCATTGAGAAACTACAATTTTAAGGAGAAAATACTCAGCAATGGTGTTGATTAATGGACTGGCACATGGTTTGTCTAAAAGCATATTAAAAACACCACATAGACAAATAAACAACATAAAAAAAAACTTGATTTTCACTACAGGGGGACTTTAAAGATTTTTCTTCTTAGTTTTGTACTAAGAAAGACTTTGTACATTAAGGTTTTATCTTATATCTAGTGTTGTTAAATTAATGTTTATTGCATTATTTCACTATCGTGTGTTACCATGATGGTGTTTAGAATTTGTGTGAATGACACTGTGCACCTTCCTCAGTAGTATTTCCTTCCTCAGCGTGTGGAAAAGCTGGTTGTGATGAGCTTTGATTCATCATGTGACATTCTCATCACCACCTGTTTTGGTGGTTACCAGTGTATTACAAAGATACAAAACAGATATTAGTACTTCAGAAGAGGTTGGTATATTGACATTATGTAATTTAATGAAATACGTTTTTTTTAATATGTGAATTTAAGTTAAGACTATAAAACCTAAAAGGTTGCTACCATATTTTTTAGGGTAAAGTTCTGGCAACCATAGCTGCTGGTATTTTACCATAAATGTTTTTTTTTGTTTGTTTTTTTTACAGAGTAACTTTGAAATAACCAATGTATAATTATTAAAATGATGTATATACCAATTTATTTAGATTAAAACAAAATATACTTCAGTTTTAGGGCTGTGCAATTAATCACATGCGATTCTCACGCGCATCCCGTCAGTAAAGCCGGTTCCGTGATTGGCGGTAAATCTCCATTACCTGTTTTCAAATGGAGCGGCAGTTAATGCACAGAACCGTAGTTCACTGACAAGCAAGACAATATCGCGTTCATTATCGCAGATGAATCACATTCGATTATGAACGCGATATCGCGTAGCTTGTCAGTGAACTACGGCTCTGTATTAACTGCCGCTCCATTTGAAAACAGGTGATGGAGATTTACTGCCAATCACGGAGCCAGCTTTACTGATGAGATGCGCATGAGAATCGCATGCGATTAATTGCACAGCCCTATAGTTTCTATTAATCAAAAAATTCTGAAAAAAGGACAAGGTTTTAATATTAAGCTGCACAACTGTTTTCAACACTGATAATAGCAAGATGGTGCAAAATCATGAACTTGAGGAAGATTTCCTGTAATCACTGAGCCCTACTTAAACGGGACAAATCACAATTTATATTTTTTTTCCCTCATGAGGTCCACTTATAAATGTTAGTCATAATCTGTCAGTGCAATTTCTCAATGTTCCCTGACCTGTGCTGTTGTGGGTCATCTTGAACCATTTTAGACACAGATTTACTGCAAATTTCGCATCAACTTTTCAGCCTGAACTTCATGCCATCCTCCACAGTTGTGATTTGAACTGAAAATGGCAGGATGTCTGTTTCACAAAATATACGGTGTCTCTCACACATCATATCTCTCACTTACAAACAGCAAACTATGACTCTTGAGCTGTGATTTGTCATGTAGGGTCAATTTGACACAGTAACACCTATGCTAGATCTTCAAGTGCTAACAGCACTTCTGAAATTTTGCACTATAAAGGTATAGATCTGTCATCAATTACTCATTCTCGTGTCGTTCCAAACCTGTTTGACTTACTTTATTCAGTGGAACACAAAATAAGATATTTTTTTAATAATGTTGGTAACTAAACAGTTTTGGTTACCATTGACTTCCATTGTACGAAGAAAAAAAATACTAATAATGTTTGTTCCACAGAAGAAAGAATGGTTTGTAATGACATGAGGGTGTGTAACTGAGCAAATGAAATGAGTAACAATACTTATGAGTGAATTCATCTCCGCCATTCCAATAATATGCAGATCTGGATGAACACAGAAAAAAACATACTTGATGCAAATGTTAAATTATAAAATCTTCCTAAAGCAATAAATGAAAATGAATGACACAAATGAAAGAAGAATTAAATACTTTAAAATTAGGAATTTTATGGCTTTTAGTCCATATCAATTAGATTTTATACCTCACATACTGTCAAGGTTTTCACATAATTTCGACCAAACTATTTTTTATGACTCTTCCCAGACCTGGATATCAACTTATACAATCATCAACATATTCCTGATATGTTTGGGTTTTCAACTCTTTAAGGCACTCCTAAAAGTGGACCGAACTACACACACACCGAACTACACACACATTCTGCGTATCAATAAGAACTGCCCTGTCTTTGTTTCCCTTGAGATTTATATATATATATATATGAAATCTCAGTTACCAGTGAAAATCCACGGTTCTTACCAATTTCGGTCCAAAGCAAAAAATGCTAATTAAAAAACACATTTTTATTAATAAAGTTAAACAAAAATAAACTGCACAAAAACCAATGCCATTTTTATCTTATTTAATTATTCAAATTTTCCACAATTAATAAAAGTTGAAAGTTCCACCCAAATGTTTTATATTTTGCTTTCTGAAAAACATCTGTAAATTCCGTTTTTTTTCGATTTTAATTACACCATTTTTGGACTCTAAAATAAAACTTTCAGTAAATAACAAACCTCAGCTTTTATAATCATTTAGAATGATTACAAATTTTAAGACAATGTAATCAAAAAGCATGAAACTAGTATTAAAAAATTAATTATCAAATAAACATGAAATTGCAATTATTCTTAGGGTTCAATTTAACATTAATACATAAAATAATCAAAAAGTGTAACTTTTAAAATTATTTAATGACATGGTTACAAACTGTATGATCAAGTGTTTTATTAAATTTTTCTCACAAACATTAATTAATGTTTAAAAATATATTGTTACCAAATTCTGTGTTAGATAATAGCATGAAGTCATTGTAAAGTCTATACAGGAGATAACATTTGAATGTACTTTCATACAAACTATTTTTATTTAGCTTTTAAACCTCTTACAGTAGCCTTATGAAATGTTTTTTTTCCCCTCAGAAATTCTGTGTTGTGTATTTAAATTTTACTGGTTATCAGATGAAGGCATAAAACATTGATTTAATTTATATTTTAATTAATGTAAATGAAACATTAAATGTTTTGGCAACCGTGATAAAGGGGATTTACTAATATATATATATATGTATTAAAATTAAAATAGTTTGTGACGGTTTATTTCTTAAAAAAATAATGTTTTTTTATTATTTTTGCAACAGTACGTAAACGCAGTCAATTCACTATAAACAGAAAGTGAAAGTAGAATGACAGAGTAATGACGGAATCTACGCCGTCAGAGACAAAGAGAGACGAACACTTTCTAACGGTAAGCCCATAATCCGGACCGGGAGAATTAAATCCGGACCCGCCTCGACTTCGTATTTCAAGCGCACTGGTATCACTCAGACCTCCGTGGGTGGCACACACACACGCACGCACGCACGCACACACACACACGCACGCACGCACGCGGGCGCATGAACCAGTGTTGCAGTGTTTACCGACTCTTTTGTAAGACAAAGCGCATAGCAACTAGCGACATTTTGGATACCTTAAGCTTTCCAGTAGGACTTTTCCCAACGCATTTTCCACCGACAGAGTGTTCAAAGAACCGAACCGCAGCAGACGTGAATAAATGATACAAAACAGCTTTAAACTGTTGACTGTGTGTATATGATAGTTTGACGCACTAGTTTTACGTTTGTGCTCCATATAAAATAATATAATTCACTGCTGTATAACAGCGTATTGCAGTTATAATTAAATATTTTAGCAACTCAGTTGAAGTGAAGCTTCTCCCAGCAAGGGGAGGTTATCACGGGGCAGACAGCACGTTGCCTGTTACGTCGTTTGGGCTGCGTTTTGAGCGCAGTGGCACTGATATTGTTCACACATGCTTTTATTTTCCAAACGTAATAGGATTAGTCCAACGAATCGTTCAGTTTGTAATGCGCACTGAACCGATATATATATATATATATATATATATATATATTATATATATATATATATTAGTGCTGTCAAAGTTAACGCGTTAATAACGCATTAACGCAAATTCATTTTAACGGCACTCAAATGCGAGATTAACGCCAGCCCAACCCGTAGTTGGAGAAATGGAGATGCACAGTGTTGCCAACTTAGCAACATTGCAGACCCCTTTAGCGACCTTTTCCCTTCAAAAAAGCGCCCAAACCTAGTTTCTGAGAATCGCCGGTACTGCCGCGCGAGCGCGAGATCTTGCTCTCCCAGCGCGCGCGCACCTCTCGCGCTCTCTCTCTGCGTCTGCTCTGTTCAGCGCGCGCACACCTCTCTGTCTCTCTCTGCGTCTGCTCAGCGCGCGGCAGAGAGAGGAGCAGCGCTTTAATTCAGTTAAACACAGATATTATGTTGCTTCTCTAGGATTTTACATGCAAGTTTAGCCGAAATCACAGCACAGCTATTGTCTTTATCTTATTTGTATTTGATTTCATCAGAAGACGGTGCGATTATCATGATTTTTTGTGCAGGTTAACATACTTGGAGTGAGAGCTGGTCATGTCTTAATGGTCGCGTTTCAGTCACTATTTCATATTCATTCCATTGTCTGACAACAGAAACGGTAAAATATGACCAATGAAAACAGTTTTTTGAGAATTTACTTCATCAAACAAACATTTTGCACAGAAGAAGATGCCCTGTGTGCAAAAATGTAAACAGGTTTGTGTCAGTAAATTGCTCAGTGCAAAGAAAGAAAGTAATGGGAACCTGGTATTTATTTTTTCATGTTCTAATAGACTGAACAATTCCGCGATTCTTTGAAACGTCTACTCTTCATGCTCTATGTTGACTATGGTTTCAATAATAAACATACATTTGCATAAAGCATCCATATTTGTCCATGCCCATGTTGATTAGAGTATTAAAAACTATAGAACAAATAAAAAATGTGTATATATAATGACAATCATGCGATATATTCATATATATATATAAAACACTGAAAAGAAAAACTGCAAGTAGCTGCTCGACCTAAAAAAATAACCTGTCCAGGTTCAATTTTTTTTTTGAGAATTCAGCAATACAACCATTAGTTTTAGATGTAGTATAAAAGTATAATGAAGGTCCCTCTCTTAATCAGAATTACATGAGATAAGGACTTCACAAATGTCAGATTTACAAAAAGCCTACAACTTTTCAAGAAATGTAAACACATGTACAGCCAAAAAAGCCTTGATAAGTGAACACTGGATCACTGGATAGCAGGTACTGGAATATTGAAAAGCAGAGAGATGAAATTGTGCAAAAAGCCCGCCATTCACGGCCAGCACAAAGGAACAGACAACACAAAGCTTGTTGTTGAACATGCTCTCACTCAGAATTTGAAAGTGGCGCAGCCTCTTGTGACGATCAAAGTAACACGATTCAATGTCCTCTCTATTTACTTTCCTAACAAACCATCACAGGACGGTTCCGCGCAGACAACTGAATGTATGATAAGCAGCCTATTTGCAGTATCAAAGGTAGACAAAGGAGTTTTCCTGTCACAAAATCAATTCACGTTTTCAGGAGAAAAAAAATGTCAGAAATAAAAAGACGCATTGAGAGAGACTTTTGTCAGAAAGGAAGTTCATGGATCTTCAACACTCTTCAAGATGAAGCATATATTAACCCTTTAGGCGCCAGGTTTTTTTTTTAAAAATGCTGGATTTTGACATCAAGATTTCAAAAGCTTGTGGCTTGAAAAGGCTTAAAGATAGAGATCTACTGTAAATTAGAAAAATGTTGGGCATGACCTAAAGTTTATGTGGGGTGTAAATATACTCATCTAATTTGCATATTATGACGTCAACAGGGGGGCGGCCCTCTTGAATTTCCAATATTCAGGAAATAGTAGATATTAAATTGATGTTTCTTATTTGCATGTTTGTTTGTTTTTTTTGTCTTTTTATCCTCACAAATGATCAGAAAAGAGGAAATCAACAATAAAACAGGAGAAAGTACTAAATTATTACTAATCACTATTCTATATAGTAGTAAAACTCATGTGAACAGTAGCCTACTTTTTGATCAGTTCATCAGTAATATTCAGGAAATAATAGATATTGAATGGATGTTTGAGCTTATTTGCATGTTTGTTTTGTTTTTTGTCTTTTTAATCCTCATTCCAAATGATCAGGAAAAGAGGAAATCAACAGTAAAATGGGAGAAAGTAGTAAATTATTACTATATTACTCTGCCATAGTAAAATACATGTGTCTATGATCAGTTGACCAGCTATCTGCCCATTCAGGTATCTAAGTGACACAGTTTATAGTTCTTGAGAGTATGGTAGACCAACCCCACACTGACTGCACCTGTACTGGCGGCCCATAGAGCGCGCGCGATCCTGTCAGCACCGCGGCGCGGAGCCACAAAATCAAGACACTACGACCACGTCCACCCCTTTTCAAAGGGTCAAATGAGAAAAAAAATACCGGGAGAAGCGCGTCAGAAATAAAAAGACGCATTGCAACACATCCTCAGAGAGACTTTTGTCAGCATCAAGGAAGTTCATAGGAACAGGACGTAATCTAGAATCGAAGTACTACATGTCTGCCATCCAAATGAGATATTCTTCAAGATGAAGCATATATTAAATGTTTGTACATATTTGTCCATGTCATGGGTTCCGTGTGTATTTTTGTAATTACAAACAAACTACTAATTATGCAGAAATAAAATAGCTTCAAGCTGAAAGGTCCTAGGTCGGAGCCTTGAGGGACATCATAATAAGGCAAGTGAGGACAAGCAGAGAGAGAGGAGGATGGGTGTGAAGACAAGAACAGCAGCCAAATTAAAGAAATTAAGATGAGGAAGCCAAATGTCAGGTCAAACATAATTAGACTGGGATGAGAAAGAGAGAGAGAGAGTGAGAAAGATGGAGAGAAGGAGTGAGGAAAAAGGAATGAGATGCTCTGGAACACAACATGCCGAGGAGTTTTCAGCACCACAAAGTTGCAATAAACAAGTCATTCATTACATATATGCTCTATCTATACACCACATTACTGCTTTTCAGTTTAGACAGACAGAAACAATAATGTAAACACTCAAAATGATACAGGAAGAAGGATCCTTAAAGTCAGAGTTTGAACAAATATTAAGATTAAGGATAAAGTAAGGTGTACAATTAATGGTCCGGATCACAAAGAAAGATGGAATAAGAGGAAAAAAGGAAAATAAGAGGGGAAAGAAAAAACTGAGATTAGAATGTGTCCCAATGGAGAATATGATGTTGATTTTGTTATATCTATATTTAGGCCTATATAATAAAAAATAATCTTAAAAATCTAAATATTTTCTTTTTTCTTTGAATCAGGGTTTCCCCTGACTTGGCCTAGATATACGAGGTACATTTTAAAAGTACAATTTCCAGATTTGGAAAAGTTATGTAAATGAATAATATCTTTTAACTTATATCTTATATATTTTATGAATATTTAAACATATTTCTGAAACTGTGAGCAAAAAAAAAATTTTTAATAGAAAAGTTTTTAACAGAAAAGTTATAGATTTTCCATCACTGTGGCAACTGTGGGACTGTGAGACAAAGAAAGGAAATGAGACTGAAAAACAGAATTGAGTATTTTCATTAGAGGGAATAATTAATTAGTGTGTGCTGATGGGGGGCGTATTAGGAGGAGACCTGACGAAATCCGTATTAAGTGAGAGAGCGCCATACAGCAGGAGAGAGCACATGCCGGGAGGCGTGGATATGGGCTGCTGTGATTGCCATCGCAAGCCTCTGCCCAAGTTTCACCACTGATTGGGCACAGCTCAAGAGATTTTTTCAGAGTGGATACCATAACAAAACACAATGAATGACTGTGCAACGACTGTGCAACAACTGACAACTTAGCGCTTTTTTTTTTTTAATAAATCTGTACACCATACATTGGACTTTTTAACGAAGAATGAAATGCTAAGAACTGCTAACAAGAACTGCTGTGCTATAGCAACACAATATGTGTCTGTCTGCTTCAGTATAACAGACACATTTTACCACAGCTATTCTTTTATACATTTTTTCCTTAACCTGTAACTTTATTTTAATTGTCAATTATACTATGCATTCGTTTATGTATGCATGTTGCTTTGCACCATTTAAAGGCCATTTCACAACAAATGTGACAAATAGCAGATCAATTCTATTTAGAACTAAAGAAGTTTGAGAAAAGAGAAAAAAAGTGTGGCGAAAGAATGTTAACATGGAAACGAAACATATGTATCAAACTGGGCAAAGACATATCCAATTAAGGCTTATATAATAGGCTTATATAATGGTAAGAATAAGGTGGCCATATTTCATGATGTTATGGTAAAACAACAATAAATTGTTAGTCAATGAATATTAAAAATATTTATACCATTTTCTTATAAATTAAAACACCAAAAAAGAAACATCAGTTTTTCTAAATGCTACAAAGGAATTTAGGCATCTCAACTTTATAATTCACAATATGAAAAATTGATATTTATTTTGAGATTTAAAGATTACATTTAAGAGTGTTATTTTGCATAATTACAATAATAATTTGTGTTTTTAAAGATTAACTGATGACTGTTAGATGACAGGTAATCTAAAATGTAAAAACTGTAAAAAGGAAAAATGAGCAAGCACAATTCAATATTGAACAAAATAAATAAATAAATATAGATTTTTTCGTTCATTCATATGGTATATTTATGGATTCCTTTTTATGCGAGAAAAAAGAGAAACAGACAGAGAGAAAAAAAAGAGGACAGTTACCCAAAGCCATTGATCTTGTTAACAATGAAAGTCAAGTGTATTGAGTGATGTACGTGAAAGAGAGCAAGACAGAGAAAGCGCCAAAACACAACATGAAGCAATCCAGCCTGTAAACTGCTTTTAGAGAAGTGAATGTTTGATCTCTCTTGCCCTCCGCTCATGGAGGTAATGATTAAAAGGGCGACAGACCGAGAGTGACAAACACACAGGACAGATATAACAAAGCAACCCCTCTCGTTATCTGCTTTTAGGATTGTGCGTGTCTCATCTTTCATGGCCTCTGCTGACAGAGGTATTGATTGAGAGAGAAAGAGAATGCAGCCCTGTCGCTCCTCCAGATGTGCTGCGAGTCTTACTGCATCTCTGTGCTGATGCAGTAACAGGTTACACACGTGTATCAGCATGTCTGTCTGTGTGCGCTTGTGTGTGTGTGAAACAGTGCCGTCTCTGTTCTCTCCTCTAATTCAGGCTGCGTTTTCCTTCTTCTGCTGCTCCTGCTGAGCTCTGACGCTTCTACATGCCCTCCCTGACCTCTGCTGGCAAGATAAATAGATTTCCCTCTACCTGCATCTAAACATACACTCATACTAACACACACACACACACACACAGACCTTATTAGGATTATTATTGATGTTCTGTCAACATGGCGCCTAAAATACACTAAACCCCACAACCCTGCACACTGTTCTTAACTAAATGCATATACAAAAGAGTGAGTCAAGTGTGTTTGTGTGTGTGCGTGTGAGTGAGGGAGTGAAGGTAGAGAGAGAAACAGACAAAGAGAGAGAGAGAGAGAGAGAGAGAGAGAGAGAGAAGGGGCAAATGGAGATGGAAACTGAAACACGGCACTAAAAAAGTACCATGTTTTTAGACATGTACCATTGTAAATGCTTTACTTTTAAAAATACATAGGCATATATATATATATATAAAGAGAGAGAGAGAGAGAGAGAGAGAGAGAAAGAGAGAGATAGAGAGGTAGATTACTTACAAATAGTAATCAGTTACTGATTCCAAATTACATTCCAAAAATTGTAGTCAGTAACATAATATATTACATTACACATTTTAGGTAATATAATCAGACTACTTTTAGATTAATTTTAGATTACTTTGACCCATCACCTTTTCACATTGATTGAAATATGATAAACTTGTACCATATTGATATAAAAATACAAAGAGTTAGAAAATATTTCATTTGTTGTCATCAACAATATGATGTGCATTAAACATTATATAACGTCAAGGTTTCCCAAGCTGGGGTTGTGAAGGAACTGGAGGGGATTTGAGAGTTTAATGAAAAACTAATAAATAATTCAATAATAAAAATACTAAATGAAAACAATTTTAACATGAATCAAAATAATACACTTACTGACCCAAAACCAACGTCAGAGAACCATGAACATGCAAATGTGATACTTCATTATTAAACTATTTATTTAAAAATTTCAGGATAAAATATATTAGGTCAAAGAGGATCAGATGACAAAAAAAAAGTTGGAGATGTATATATATCCTTAAACATTACAAAAGCATAAAACAGAAGTGTAACTACATAAATACTTTTATGCTTAATTATGTTTATTTTACCTTTTAAATCTTAATTATATATTTTTTTTGCCTTTTTTAATTGTTGGTCTACATACACATGCAGAGCAGCATTGCTATTTTTCAGTCTTGTGCATGAGTGCCATATTTTTATGATGCTATAATAAAATTTATAATAAAAATGCTAAATTAATTAAAGAAAGATTAACATATCAAATTGAAGTAGCAACTACATTTAAAATGTATGCTACAAATAAATATTCAAACCCAATATTTTAAAATACCAAATACTACCATTTGAAACAGTCACTATACACTACCACCATATTAGTTTTGTGTAAAAGGATAGATAGAACAACCACTGTACATAGTATTGTTTGTTACATGCTATTGACCTACATAAAAACATGCTGATGCGGCTGCAGGTCAGCTGCTCCGATCGCATGTGGTTCATTAGTCTACCATGGACATATAATGTCAAGAGGAGCTTATAGTCCACTCAGCTGTGCAGTTTAAAATCACAGCAGCACTTCCACATCGTAGAAGCAAGAAACACACAGAAAAAACGTGAATGTCAGCTTCTAAGACTAAAGACTGTTGGTCTTTAAACAGCATCATTTCAAAACAATGACCTGAATGTGTAGTTGAGCGCCTTGGAGTGCCGTGTATAATATATGTGCATTTAATGTCAATTATTAGACAGAAACACTGAAGATGGATGGGCATTTAGAGTCATTTTATAGTAAAAAAACAACAACATTTAAACAGTTTTCAAATAATGTATACTTGAAAAAATTTAATGGAACATAAAAATAACAAGATTTTATAGATTTTTATTTAATGGAATCATATCAATCAGAGATATTTAAAAAAAATAATAATAATAAGCTAACAACCTTCAAAATGAAAAAAAAAATGAATATAAAAATAAAATATGAAAACTATTTGAAAAATTCACTGACACTTTTTTCCAACTTAGAAAATCTACCAGTTGATTGCACATGTCCATCCTGAGTGGAAAGCGACTGTGGAAAAATGGGGAATGTGGTTTGAAAAAGTTGCAAGCTGAATTTAAACCTTGCCATCCATGTGAGCACCAGAGCTCAACATGTCGTGAATATGCAAACAAGACTGCTTCACAGCATGCCTTCACGTAGCTCTGTAACAAAACAAACACACTCACAGATAAACAACAACACATTCCCTTCCCGCTCTCTGAGACGCATTGACTGCGAGAGTTTGATTTCAGCGGCAGCGGCGCTGTCAGCCGCGTGCCACAGCTCTTGTGACGCTGGTGTAGAGCTGAGCTCTGACTGACAGTCAGGAGAGAGCAGACGCTTGCTGACAGGACTCCAAACAAAGGGAAGTGTCAGTTTGCTTGCGTGACATGCCGGAGGCTTACACGTGGCAAAGAAAAGCTGAAGATGAAGCACTCGTGCCAATTTAGAAGCACTGCCAGTCCTAGGAGATTTTAATCTCATCCATGAGAGGCTGTCAAAGAGATGGAAGAATATTCATCTGCGCTCTCTCTCCCTCTCATCCACACAAACAAACTCTGTATCACAGAGATAAGAGCATTAGCCCATTGGGAAGACACCTTTTACACAGGATTACATAAATTAACGGCACATTTCATTTGACAGATTCAACGTGGCACAGACACAGACTTCAGAAGTGTTAACAAACAACAAAGCTCCAACTCCTGTCCAAAGACAGAAGGACGAAAAGTACAATGTGCTGGTGACAGTGAAGTATGACGCCTTTAAATCACATCTGAATGATCAAATTTTAGACTTAACTTCACATGAAACAGCACACAACAATGTCAGTTACCAAAAGAACACTCTGGGGTTTCTTTTAGCCGCAATATTCCAAATGGCCAGTTAAATATGCAGTCAGTTTTTGTTTATGTTTTGCTGGGCAATCCCTGACTTAATCTAATGGTGTAGATCAGGGATGGGCAACTGGTGGCCCGCAGTGTCTTTTAGTACGGCCCGCTGGATTATATTAGACTCGGATTATCAATTTTAAAACATTTGAAAAGTAAGTCACGTAAAGATTGCTTTCAGTTTATGATGTTAATACTGTCTCCAAACAGGAGAGGTCACTATTTTCAACCACTCACCTATTAATAACAGCGCAGTAGGACTTGCACTCTAACGTAAACATTTACTAACATTAGCAAATAAAAAAAAGAAAAACGGGCCATGAAAACAGTATTTTCCAGTCAAGATCGTAAACTGATTATCTTTTTACCAAGTTCAAGGGCATACCCATATGTTTGGATTGTTTGGAAATCTGTATTTTTATTTAAATCGCCATCACTCCACTGCTCACAAACAACGGGGATGTCAGAATTGCACTTGCATCAAATTTCAAAGGTAAAATGCATAGTAAACAAAACCTTTTTGCTAAATGCATGCACAGAAATGTTTGCACTGAACTGTGGGATCTTAGGGGGTTTCTGTTCTTAGGGTTTCCGCGGGTTTAATTGTTTAAATTTAAGGCCATGAAAACTCTTAAAGGTGCCATAGAATGGAAAACTGTCTTTACCTTGGCATAGTTGAATAATACGAGTTCTGTACATGGAAATGACATGCAGTGAGCCTCAAACACCATTGTTTCCTCCTTCTTATGTAAACCTCGTGAATAAAAAAGACCACTGAAAAATAGGCGAATTAGAACATAACACCGACTGTGATGTAACAGTCGTGATCACTAATAGTTACGCCCCCAACATTTGCATATACACGCCCATGTTCTAGGCCAGCCGCCAGCCGAACCATCAGAAGTTCTGCAGGTATAGTGAAGAAACAAGCGAGGACAACAGCGAAAATGGCAGATCATGGAAATAAATTAGAGATGCACCGATTGCAATTTTCTTGGCCGATTCCGATTTCCGATTTTTTTTGGAAGTGTGACCTGCCGATACCGATTTTTGCCGATTCCAATTTTCTTTCTAAGAACTATTATTGACAGCATATACAAACAAAAATCTATGCAAATTTCAATGCAAAAATTATTTACGTAACAGAAGAAATTATTAAACATTACAATTCCCCCAATCTGGACTAAGTTACAGATTTTTCTCACTTTAAACAACTCTCAAAATGAAGTTCTCAGTGACTGGAAAGAGGAAGAAATAGTTAACTTAAAATGAGTAGCTGTATGTAACAAAACAGATGTTATTTCCCACTATGTTTATAAATGGTATTTTTTCCCTCTAACCTTATTAAATGTCATCTTTCACTTCAAATTCTTACTTTGTTTCAATTAATTCAGTTAGCAAAATAAGAAACTGTAGAGTTGTTACCATTCAAACATTCAAATTAAATTAGTATTAAACTCTATCTTTCCACTGCTGAGGAAACAGAAGCTGCATCTGAAGTGGCATTAGATGCATTTACACAGAGTTTGATGAAGCTGAGGTGCCATAAATGCATTTACACTGCAAAATTTCAAATGCATAAATAATTTTATAAGATTAATGTTTTACATATTTTTTTAAACATACAAACAAATGTTGAAAAAAATGCAATGATACTTTTAAATATGACTAAACCACCAGTAGGTGGCGGCAAGTGTCTGTTTTAATGAGTGAGTCAATTATTCATTCATTCATTCGATTCATTCAAACGGCTGAATCATTCAGAAACGAGGCAAGTGACTGTCCTTATGAATGGGCCACTGAATCATTGACTCACTCGATTCATTCAAAAACTTGGATTCATTCATTAACGAAACACCGCTGTGTGTTGCTCGGAGACACACAACAGTTCTGCTGTGGCTTTGATCGGAACTATTTTCATCAGCGAAATTGAGCAAAAACAGTCAATATTTTGTCTAAAATCTAAGTCACTTAATTTTAACTTCTTGTTTATTGAAATACTATTGTATAAAATCAGTGTCACATTGCAATCGTGTTGATATTGATATTCGGGGAAACATCATGGCCGTATAATACTGCTTATTTATATTATATTTTATATATATCTTTTTGTTTTCTACCGCAGTATGCATCTATAAATTTCTGTGAGTTACTTTGTGTGTGCTGTCTCTCTCACACACTCACTCAGGCTGTGCAAGCCTCATCTGGCACGACATAAATACATTATCAGTCACTGTTTACACTGAATGCAATTAAAATTAGAATCATTCTCACGCGAAACCATAGACATATGCATATCTATGTGCGAAACTACGTGTTTACACGCGACTGTGAGTGTGCGCGTGGCTGTGATGTCATTGCCTGCGCCACTGGCAATAAAAGGATCGGCTTGGAATCGGCAAGACGTGAGACTGACCGGCCGGTCACCAATCCGGGCCGGTCATGCGAAAAATCGTCCGATTCCGATCACTGGCCGGTCAATCGGTGCATCTCTAAAATAAATGTTATGTTCCAGGCTGTGCAGGGGATGTGAAGTGCAGGGCTGGGTTGGTGTCTATATTCAGAAAGGCACGGAAAGCAAATAACGCGTTCTAATAAAATAATGCAAGCCACTAAAAGGGACATGGTTAGCTCCTTGCTAGCTGTAGCCTGTTACAGTACATAATATTTCACTTACCACATAAACAGAGTAAGGAGAGATGACTGAGGGTGATGGCGAAAGATTTACAGATCCTGAGCACCACTGACAAGCATCTGATCTTGTAAAATGTGTGGTAAGTATTGCAGCTCCATAGTATAAACAGAGTTTGTGCGATCGCGAATCTCGAAAGTGAAAGTAAAACGTGATCGTGCATTCCAAAGCAGTTTCAATGCCCAGCATATTAATAGCGGCTCCCTGACGCCCACATTTTATTTACAGTATAATTACCCAACGATATAACTGCGCGAGAAAGTATTGAAATATATATTTTCCCTGTGTTTCCTTCCTGTGAGCTACTGAAATGAGCCGCACTGTGAAACAGCCAATCAGAGCAGAGCTCAACATTGAGCCGCACTGTGAAACAGCCAATCAGAGCAGAGCTCAATATTATTATTCATGACCCTTCCAAATAAGCCAATAACAGACCGTTTATTTCTGGGGAGAAATCCTAGGGTTGTAAATGGACATGAAAAACTGTTTCTGGAGAATTTTTGCACTTACCTAAGCCACATACTTTCTATGTAGATATCAGAGTACAATTTAAAATATTGTATCAATGCATTCTATGGCACCTTTAAATGGTACGAAAAGTCTTAATTTTAGGAGGTCTTAAATTTGGGGACGGAAAGACAAGAATTGCTGTGTAGATTAATATTTTATTTTTATTTTATTTATAAAGCACAATAAAACAACAAAGGTTGACCATTGTGCTGAACAATATAGTATAAAATACATAAAATTATAAAACAAGACAAACAAATAATAATTTGAAACTAGATAAAAAAGTTTGTGAACAAACTTTAAGTTGGCTTGAGAAAGCCGGACCAGAAAGTTTTAAAAAGTTTTAAAAGTTTAAAAAAGTTTGGAAAGTTTAAAAAAAAGTTAAAAAAGTTTAAGTTTTACAAGTTTTAAAAGTTTAAGTTTTAAAAGTTTAAGTTTTATAAGTTTTAAAAGTTTAAGTTTTATAAGTTTTAAAAGTTTAAGTTTGAAGCTTTTCAGTCTGAAATAGTTTGAAATTTAACAGTTTTAAAAGCTTAAAGTTATATATAGTCAGATTATAGATAGATAGACAGATAGATAGATAGATAGATAGGGTCAGATTATAGATAGATAGATAGATAGATGCTACGGACCACAGAGTGGTTGCTAGGGTATTCTAGGTGGTTGCTAAGATGTTTCTATGCGGTTGCTAGGGTACCCGGGGTGGTTGCTAGGGTGTTCCTAAGTGGTTGCTAAGGTACCCAGGTCGGTTGCTAGGGTCTTGATATGCAGTTGCTAGGGTTCCCAGGCTGGTCACTAAGGTGTTGCTATGTGGTTGCTAGGGTAGTCAGGGTGGTTGCTAGGTTGGTTTAGCAAGTGACTAGCATGTTGTTAGCATGACTCGCAAGTGACTAGCATGTTGCTAGCATGTTTCTAGCATGATTAGCATGTTACTAGCATGTCGCTAGCATGTTTCTAGCATGATTAGCATGTCGTTAGCATGATTAGCAAGTTACTAGCATGTCGCTAGCATGTTTCTAGCATGATTAGCATGCTGCTAGCATGTCTCTAGCATAATTAGCATGTGACTAGCATGTCGCTAACATGTTTCTAGCATGATTAGCATGTTTCTAGCATGATGAACATTTCACTAGCATGATTAACATGTTACTAGCATGTCTCTAGCATGTCTCTAGCATAATTAGCACGTGACTAGCATGTCGCTAGCATGTTTCTAGCATGATTAGCATGCTACTAGAATGTCTCTAGCATGATTAGCATGTTACTAGCATGTTTCTAGCATGATTAGCATGTCATTAGCATGATTAGCAAAGTTACTAGCATGTCACTAGCATGTTTCTAGCATGATTAGCATGTTACTAGCATGTCGCTAGCATGTTTCTAGCATGATTAGCATGTTACTAGCATGTCGCTAGCATGTTTCTAGCATGATTAGCAAGTTATTAGCATGTCGCTAGCATGTTTCTAGCATTATTAGCATGCTACTAGCATGTCGTTAGCATGTTTCTAGCATGATTAGCATTTCGCTAGCATGATTAGCATGTTACTAGCATGTCGCTAACATGTTTCTAGCAAGATTAGCATGCTACTAGCATGTCTCTAGCATGATTAGCATGCAACTAGCATGTCGCTAGCATGTTTCTAGCATGATTAGCATGCTACTAGCATGTTGCTAGCAAGACTAACAAGTGACTAGCATGTAGCTAGCATGTTTCTAGCATGATTAGCATGCTACTAGCATGTAGCTAGCAAGACTAGCAAGTGACTAGCATGTCGCTAACATGTTTATAGCATGATTAGCATTTTACTAGCATGCTGTTGCATGATTAGCATGTGACTAGCATGTTTGCTAGCATGATTAGCAAGTTACTAGCATGTCGCTAGCATGATTAGCATATTACTAACATGTCGCTAGCATGTTTCTAGCATGATTAGCATGTTACTAGCATGTCGCAAGCATGTTTCTAACATGATTAGCATGCTATTAGCATGTCTCTAGCATGATTAGCATGTTACTAGCATGTCACTAGCATGTTTCTAGCATGATTAGCATGTCGTAAGCATGATTAGCAAGTTACTAGCATGTCGCTAGCATGTTTATAGCATGTTACTAGCATGTCGCTAGCATGTTGTTAGCATGATTAGCAAGTTATTAGCATGTCGTTAGCATGTTTCTAGCATGATTAGCATGTCGTTAGCATGATTAGCAAGTTACTAGCATGTCGCTAGCATGTTTATAGCATGATTAGCATGTTACTAGCATGTCGCTAGCATGTTTCTAGCATGATTAGCATGTTACTAGCATGTCGCTAGCATGTTGTTAGCATGATTAGCAAGTTATTAGCATGTCGCTAGCATGTTTCTAGCATGATTAGCATTTTGCTAGCATGATTAGCAAAGTTACTAGCATGTTGTTAGCATTCTTAGCATGTTACTAGCATGTTTAAAGCATGATTAGCATGTTGCTAGCATGATTTAGATAGATTAGAAATAGAATTAGATAGAGTGGAAGATTAAATTAGTTTGAATGGGATAGAAATAGTACATAGAAGGGAAGTCTGATTGAGTCTAATGGGCTTCAGTTTGTTTAGATTTTGAATTTTGACAGTTGGAGTTTGAATAGTCTTGGCTCATCTGAACATTCCGTCAATGTAAGTCTATGGTATTTTTATGATTTTTAATCTTCAGTTTTATGAAAATCATAAGTCTGATCAGTTAGAAAAGATATAGCACACCCGGCGAGATCAGTCTGAAGATCTGGACTGAGTTTGGAGTCTGTAGAGTTAAAGCTCTAGGAGGAGTAGCAGTCAGAAATTTTAGTCTCATAAAAAGAATAATAACTAGATAGAAAAGTTTGTCGAGACAAACTTTAAGTTGGCTTGAGAAAGCCGGACCAGAAAGTTTGAAAGAGTTTGAAAAGTTAAAAAAGTTTAAGAAGTTTAAAAAAGTTTTAAGTTTGATGGTTTGCAGTCTGAAATAGTTTGAAGTTTAAAGTAGTTTTAAAAGCTTAAAGTTTGAATGTTTTAAAAGGCATAAAAGGTTACTAGCATGATTAGCAAGTTACTAGCATGTCACTAGCATGTTTCTAGCCTGATTAGTATGTTACTAGCATGTCGCTAGCATGTTTCTAGCATGATTAGCATGTCGCTAGCATGATTATCATGTGACTAACATGTCACTAGCATGATTAGCATTTTACTAGCATGTCGTTAACATGTTTCTAGCATGATTAGCATGTTACTAGCATGTCGCTAGCATGTTTCTAGCATGATTAGCATGTTACTAGCATGTTTGCTAGCATGATTAGCAAGTTACTAGCATGTTGCTAGCATGATTAGCATTTTACTAGCATGTCGCTAGTATGTTTCTAACATGATTAGCATTTCGCTAGCATGATTAGCATGTTACTAGCATGTCGCTAGCATGATTAGCATTTTACTAGCATGTCGCTAGCATGTTTCTAGCATGATTAGCATGTTACTAGCATGTCGCTAGCATGTTTCTAGCATGATTAGCATGTTGCTAGCATGATTAGCATGTGACTAGCATGTCACTAGCATGTTTGCTAGCATGATTAGCAAGTTACTAGCATGTCGCAAGCATGATTAGCATGTTACTAGCATGTCGCTAGCATGTGTCTAGCATGATTAGCAAGTTACTAGCATGTCGCTAGCATGATTAGCATGTTACTAGCATGTTTCTAGCATGATTAGCATGTTACTAGCATGTCGCTAGCATGTTTCTAGCATGATTAGCATGTCGCTAGCATGATTAGCATGTTATTAGCATGCTGTTAGCATGATTAGCATGTGACTAGCATGTCACTAGCATGTTTGCTAGCATGATTAGCAAGTTACTAGCATGTCGCTAGCATGTTTCTAGCATGATTAGCAAGTTACTAGCATGTCGCTAGCATGATGATTAGCATGTCGCTACTAGCATGATTCGCTAGCATGTTTAGCTAGCATGATTATGATTAGCATGTCACTAGCAGCATGATTAGCATGCAAATTAGCATGTTGTTTTCTTTAGCATGATGATTAGCTAGTTAGCAATTAGCATGCTCACTAGCATATTTCTAGCATGTTTTGATGATTAGCATGTTGCTAGCATGATTTAGATTGATTAGAAATAGAATTAGATAGAGTGGAAGATTAAATTAGTTTGAATGGGATAGAAATAGTACATAGAAGGGAAGTCATGTCATGGGCTTCTATTTTGCATAGTTTCTAACATTGATGTAGTCATGCATTTTTATATCATAGCAGTTAGAAAAGATATTTCTAGCATGATTAGTCATGTTAATAATAACTAGATAGAAAAGTTTGTAGACAAACATTGAGAAAGTTGACCAGAAAGTTTGAAAGAGTTTGAAAAGTTTAAAAAGTTTAAAAAGTTTAAGAAGTTTAAAAAAGTTTTAAGTTTGATGGTTTAGTCATGATTAAAAGCAAGGTAAAAGGTTACTAGCATGTTAGCAAGCTAGCAGCACTGATTCTAGCCTGATTAGTATTATTAGCATGTTTCTTGATTACCACTAGCATGATTATCATTTAACAACTAGCATGTTTGCTGATGATTAGCAAGTCACTAACATGTTGCTTGCTAGCATGTTATGATGTTAGATTGATTAGCATTAGAAATAGAATTAGATAGAGTGGATTAGCATGTTACTAGCATGTCGCTAGCATGTTTTAGCATGATTAGCATGTTACTAGGTCACTAGCATAGCAATAGTAGCATAGCATGTTTGCTAAGGGAAGTCTGAGTTGGGCTTCATGATTTCGCTAGTTTAGAGCATGCTAGAATTTGACTAGTTGCATGTTTAGTTTGAATAGTCTTGTCGCTAGCATCTAACATGATTCATTTCGCTAAGTTGATGCATGGCATTTTAGCATTGTTAGCATGTCTTCATTTTAGCTGAAAATCATAGCATGATCATGTCGAAAAGATTACTAGCATGTCGCTAGATCAGTCTGAAGATAGCTATTGAGTTTGGAGCATTTGCATGTTTAAAGCTCTAGCTTAAATTAGTTTGAATTGGTTTCTAGCATATTAGCAGAATAATAATAATAATAATAATACTAGATAGAAAAGTTTGTCGAGACAAATGTTACTAGCATTCTAACATGTTTCTAGCATGATTAGCATGTCACTAGCATGATTAGCATGCATGATTAGCAATTAGCATGTTGTTTTAGCATGATTAGTAGTTATTAGCGTCGCATATTTCATAGCATGATTAGCATGTTACTATGATTATCATGTGACATGAACATGTATTAGCATGCATGATGATTACAAGTCACTAACATGATGCATGCTTATGTTATAGCATGTCGCTAGCATGTTTCTAGATAGATTGATTAGCATTTCGCTAGCATGATTAGCATGTTATTAGCAGAGCATTTTACTAGCATGTCGCTAGCATGTTTCTAGCATGAGTAGCAGATACTAGCATGTCGCTAGCATGTATATCATGATTATTCATGTTACAAGCATGTCACTATGGGATAGCATGATAGCATGTCATTTTCATGTGAAAGCATCTAGCAGATTAGTTAGTTAAGCATAGCATGACCCGGTTAGAGAATGTCGATCTGGACTGAACATGATTAGCATTTCTCTAGCAGAAGTCATGATTAATTTTCTCATGAGAATGTGAATAAAGCATGTAATATGTTTAATGTCGTTTAAATTTTACTAATGTCGCTAGCATGTTTCACATGATTACTTTATTAGCATAACATGATAAATGTGAAGCAGTTGTCGAAACAAACTTTAGCAAGAGAGCATGTGCCATGAAGCATTTTAGCATGTCAAGCATGTTTCTAGCATTTAGCATGTCACTAAGATTAGCATAAATTGCATGTAGTTAGCATGATTAGCTAGTTTTAAAAGCTTAAAGTTTTTGCTATGTTTTAATTAGGCATAAAAGCATGTTTACTAGCACTAGCTAGCAAGTTACCATGTCACTAGCATGTTTCTCCTGATTAGTATGTTACTAGCATGTCGCTAGCATGCTAGCAGCATGATTACTGACTAGCACACCCGGCGAACATGCACTAGCATGTGACTAACATGTCACTAGCCAACTTAATAATAATAACTAGATAGAAAAGTTTGTCGAGTTTGCTAGCATATTAGCAAGTCACTAACATGCTAGCATGCTTAGCATGTTACTAGCATGTCGCTAGCATGTTTCTAACATGATTAGCATTTCATGTTTTAGCATGATTAGCATATTAGCATGATTAGCATTTTACTAGCATGTCGCTAGCATGTTTCTAGCATGATGATTAGCATGTTACTAGCATGTCGCTAGCATGTTTCTAGCATGATTAGCATGTTACTAGCATGTCACTAGCATTTTGCTAGCATGATTAGCAAGTTACTAGCATGTTGCTAGCATGATTCTAGCATGATTAGCATTTTACTAGCATGTTTAAAGCATGATTAGCATGTTACTAGCATGATTTAGATAGATTAGAAATAGAATTAGATAGAGTGGAAGCTTAAATTAGTTTGAATTGGATAGAAATAGTACATAGAAGGGAAGTCTGATTGAGTCTAATGGGCTTCAGTGTGTTTAGATTTGAATTTTGACAGTTGGAGTTTGAATAGTCTTGGCTCATCTGAACATTCCGTCAATGTAAGTCTATGGGATTTTATGATTTTTAATCTTCATTTTTATGAAAATCATAAGTCTGATCAGTTAGAAAAGATATAGCACACCCGGTGAGATCAGTCTGAAGATCTGGACTGAGTTTGGAGTCTGTAGAGTTAAAGCTCTAGGAGGAGTAGCAGTCAGAAATTTAGTCTCAGAAGAATAATAATAATAACTAGATAAAAAAGTTTGTGAACAAACTTTGAAGTTGGCTTGAGAAAGTCTGACCTATTAGAAGTAGTTTGAAAAGCTCTGCAGTTTGAAGGTGTTCATTTGAAGAAGTCTGAAGTTTAAATAACAAGATAGATAGATAGATAGATAGATAGGAACATTAGATAGATAGATAGATAGATAGAGTAGATAGGGTGGTAGGGTGTTACTATGCAGTTGCTAAGGAACCCGGGTTGGTTGCTAGGGTGTTGCAATGCGGTTGCTAGGGTATCTGGGTCGGTTGCTAGGATGTTGCTATTAGGTTGCTATGGTACTCGGGGTGGTTGCTAAGGTGTTGCTACGTGGTTGCTATGGTACCCAGGGTGGTTGCTAAGGTGTTGCTACGCAGTTGCTAAGGTACCCGGGGTGGTTGCTAGGGTGTTGCTACGCGGTTGCTAGGGGATCTGGGTCGGTTGCTAGGGTGTTGCTATGCGGTTGCTAGGGAACCTGGGTGGTTGCTAAGGTACCTGGGGTGGTTGTTAGGGTGTTGCTATGTGGTTGCTTAGATACCCAGGGTGGTTGCTAGGGTGTTGCTATGCGGTTGCTAGGGTACCCATGGTGGTTGCTAAGGTGTTACTATGCAGTTGCTAGGGTACTCTGGGTGGTTGTTAGGGTGTTGCTATGCGGTTGCTAGGGTAACCAGGGTGGTTGCTAGGGTGTTGCTATGCGGTTGCTAGGGTAACCGGGGTGGTTGCTAGGGTGTTGCTAGGGTACCCGGGGTGGTTGCTAAGGTGTTGCTATGCGGTTGCTAAGGTACCCGGGGTGGTTGCTAGGGTGTTGCTATGCGGTTGCTAAGGTACCCGGGGTGGTTGCTAGGGTGTTGCTATGCAGTTGCTAGGGTAACCGGGGTGGTTGCTAGGGTGTTGCTAGGGTACCCGGAGTGGTTGCTAAGGTGTTGCTATGCGGTTGCTAAGGTACCCGGGTGGTTGCTAGGGTGTTGCTATGCAGTTGCTAGGGTAGTCAGGGTGGTTGCTAGGTTGGTTTAACCAGTGACTAGCATGTTGCTAGCATGAATAGCAAGTGACTAGCATTTTGCTAGCATGACTCGCAAGTGACTAGCATGTCGCTAGCATGTTTCTAGCATGATTAAGCATGTTCCTAGCATGTCGCTAGCATGTTTCTAGCATAATTAGTATTTCGTTAGCATGATTAGCATGTTACTAGCATGTTGCTAGCATGTTTCTAGCATGATTATCAATGCTACTAGCATGTCTCTAGCATGATTAGCATGTGACTAGCATGTCGCTAGCATGTTTCTAGAACGATTAGCATGTTACTAGCATGTCGCTAGCATGTTTCTAGCATGATTAGCATGTGACTAGCATGTCGCTAGCATGTTTCTAGCACGATTAGCATGTTACTAGCATGTCGCTAGCATATTTCTAGCATGATTAGCATGCTACTAGCATGTTGCTAACATGATTAGCATGTTACTAGCATATCGCTAGAAAGTTTCTAGCATGATTAACATGTTACTAGCATGTCGCTAGCATATTTCTAGCATGATTAGCATGCTACTAGCATGTTGCTAGCATGATTAGCAAGTTACTAGCATGTTGCTAGCATGATTAGCATGTTGCTAGCATGTCGTTAGCATGTTTCTAGCATGATTAGCATGTTACTAGCATGTTTCTAACATGATTAGCATGCTATTAGCATGTCTCTAGCATGATTAGCATGTTACTAGCATGTCGCTAGCATGTTTCTAGCATGATTAGCATGTTACGAGCATATCACTAGCATTATTAGCAAGTTACTAGCATGTCGCTAGCATGTTGTTAGCATGATAAGCAAGTTATTAGCATGTCGCTAGCATGTTTCTAGCATGATTAGCATTTTACTAGCATGATAAGCAAGTTACTAGCATGTTGTTAGCATGTTTAGCAAGTTACTAGCATGTTGCTAGCATGATTAGCATGTTGCTAGCATGATTTAGATAGATTAGAAATAGAATTAGATAGAGTGGAAGCTTAAATGAGTTTGAATGGGATAGAAATAGTACATAGAAGGGAAGTCTGATTGAGTCTAATGGGCTTCAGTGCGTTTAGATTTGAATTTTGACAGTTGGAGTTTGAATAGTCTTGGCTCATCTGAACATTCCGTCAATGTAAGTCTATGGGATTTTTATGAGTTTTAATCTTCATTTTTATGAAAATCATAAGTCTGATCAGTTAGAAAAGATATAGCACACCCGGCGAGATCAGTCTGAAGATCTGGGCTGAGTTTGGAGTCTGTAGAGTTAAAGCTCTAGGAGGAGATACAGTCAGAAATTTTAGTCTCAGAAGAATAATAATAACTAGAAGGTAAAGTTCGTAAACTAACTTTGATGTTGGCTTGGCGAAAAGCAGCTTCATCAGCCTTGGGGCAAAAGAGCCAGAGTACTTGTGCGTTCAGCGTTCTTGAGCTGCCCCGCTGAAAAAAAAAACGTACAACAGTATTTTTCTATGGACCCTTGCTATTTTCTATCCTAATAAAATGCCTATTAAGCTATGACAACAGCTTGGACAGAGTTGCTAGCTGGATGTGAAATAAGTCATGCCTTTTATTGTTTTCCTGTTTGTTATTTGAAAGTCCTGTCACCGAAGCGTTGTGGACAACGACACAGAAGGTAACTGAAACAATACGGTTTAACTCAAGGCCATCATCTGAGTCCAAGCACAATGGTTTGTGTAGATGATGTAATTACACAATGGACATGTCTCTTTTCAAGTAAAATTATGAGTCCTTATAAGAGTACTATTATATGCACAATATGAAAATAGATAACTAATATAGTGTCCCTTCTTCAGTTGGACGTATTAAGTTATGTGTGACAACTTCAGAAATATACTGTCAATAGTAATGATTAAAATAAGATAAAAGTAATGGTATGTAGGAGATTACAGTTTTTGCATACTCACTATATTGGGCTTTATTAAAGTTTATGAAAATGTAATGAATTTATATGCAGTTTTTAATGTAGTCACTTAAATGAAACATAAATGAAACATTTTCAAAGTCTTTGAGGAGATCTTGAAATATTTGTTATCCTGTGGCTCCCTCGTGTGGACAACATTAGCATTATGGCCTTCATTTCTGAACTACATAAAGATGAAATGACAATTTTTGTAATGATTACAAATGTTAATGATTAGTTTACTTATAATAATATAATATAATATAATATATAAGTGTAAAAGTGAAACTAAGCAAGTGTCCTCCCTCCATTAGAGGGAATTGCTCCTCTAGGGGCGCAATTTTTCTCAGGTCTATGGGAAATGTTTCATTTTTAATAATTACAGCTCTATGAACGAAATATTTCGATCTGATGGACGGAATATGGTCAATTTGGTCTCTTTTAAATCGGGAGAATTTTCTGAAAATAATGCTGTTTAGTATTTCAAGATCTATGCATGTTTCTTGAAGTTATGAGCTAAAACGTAACAGGACTGCAACCTCTGTATTTATTTATTTATTTATTTTGCTGTTTTTTAGTTTTATAAACGAAATGTTTAGATGTCATGTATTTTGAGTTAATCTTGTCTGTGTTTGTCCAAGAGAAGTGAGGATGAATGCGGTCTGGAGCGAGCATCAGAGAGTGTCGTTTCTCTGCAGTTAGAGAGAAAAAACAACTCATAAGCACTCATGTTATTATGTTCTTCTATATGTACTGTGTTCGATGCTGGAATGTTTTGATTTATAAGGCTGTAAACACATGGAACTTATGTAATTTGTTCTGTGTATTTCTCCTTTCAAACGCGGACGGCAGCTGCCACGATTACAGCTGTCAGTCAAACATTAAAAAACAGCTCACATGCACTCAATTTAGCTTTCCTCTATGCTCATCTACATGTTTTATGATCAGACGCTGGTGTGCTTTGACTTAAAAGGCAGAAAGAAGAGCAAATAAACAAGTTTACGAGGACACCGCAGCGAGCTCGTGATGTCTAAGCTCCGGGAGCGAGCGACACACACTGACTTCAGTCTCACACTAAAACAGATCACAAACACCTGCATTTAGCTCTTGTTTTGTTCTTATTATTGTAATGCATGCAATCGCTGGAATATTTTATTTTTAAAGGCTCTAAAACACATATAAATTGTGTTGCTGTGAGCAGGTTAGGACTGCCGTGCTTGATCGATGCGGTGAGAGTTCTGTCGTGTTTCACACTGTTCTCTGGCCAGAGAATCATTATTAATGGGCCCTGATCAGATAAGTTGGTTTAGCTTGTCAGTTTGAATGAAATCGATGTATTTATTTGTATTTCTAACCGATCTAAAAGTGAAACTGATCGAGTCATTCAGCTCCGCCCGAGGGGAATTGCTCCTCTAGGGGCGCAATTTTTCTCAGCCAATGTAAGTCTATGGGAGAATTTTCATTTTTAATAATTAATAACAAAAAAACTATAAGTCTGATCAGTCTGAAAAGATATAGCATAACACTACACACCAGGGCCCATATCTCTGCTGAATTGTGGGGTCGTGGCTTTAAAGCCCTTGGAGGAGTAGTGTTTTGTAATATTTTCTCAATTTCAATGTAAGTCAATGGGAATTTGGTCACATTAAATAATTCATTATAAAAAAACTGTAAGTCTGATCAGTCTGAAAAGATAACTCCTCAAATTGGACGTCAGGCCCCAGGTCTCTGCCGAGTTTGGTGCTTGTAGCTTGAAGCCCTCGGAGTAGCGAGGCCCCAAAGTTTCTCAGAAGAAAATATAATAATAAGAAGTTTAAATAGCATAACAGTATGTTGGCTTGTGCCAAGCCAACATAACTAGATAAAAAAGTTTGTGAACAAACTTTGAAGTTGGCTTGAGAAAGTCTGACCTATTAGAAGTAGTTTGAAGGTGTTCATTTGAAGTCTGAAGTTTTAAAAGTTTTAAAAGTTTTAAGTTTGAAGCTCTTCAGTCTGAAATAGTTTGAAGTTTAACATAGTTTTTAAATGCTTAAAATTTGATTGATAGATAGATAGGGTCAGATTATAGATAGATAGATAGAGTCAGATTATAGATAGATAGACAGATAGATAGGAATATTAGATAGATAGAAATATTAGATAGATAGACAGATAGATAGGAATATTAGATAGATAGAAATATTAGATAGATAGATAGACAGATAGGAATATTAAATAGATAGATAGATAGATAGATAGATAGAGTAGATAGGTGGTAAGGTGTTGCTATGCAGTTGCTAAGGAACCCGGGTTGGTTGCTAGGGTGTTGCAATGCGGTTGCTAGGGTATCTGGGTCGGTTGCTAGGATGTTGCTATGCAGTTGCTAGGGTACCCGGGGTGGTTGCTATTAGGTTGCTATGGTACTCAGGGTGGTTGCTAAGGTGTTGCTACGCGGTTGCTATGGTACCCAGGGTGGTTGCTAAGGTGTTGCTACGCAGTTGCTAAGGTACCCGGCTTGGTTGCTAGGGTGTTGCTACGCAGTTGCTAAGGTACCCGGGGTGGTTGCTAGGGTGTTGCTACGCGGTTGCTAGGGGATCTTGGTCGGTTGCTAGGGTGTTGCTATGCGGTTGCTAGGGAACCTGGGGTGGTTGCTAGGGTGTTGCTATGCGGTTGCTAGGGTAACCAGGGTGATTGCTAGGGTGCTGCTAGGGTACCCGGGGTGGTTGCTAAGGTGTTGCTATGTGGTTGCTAAGGTACCCGGGGTGGTTGCTAGGGTGTTGCTATGCAGTTGCTATGGTACCCGGGGTGGTTGCTAAGGTGTTGCTATGCAGTTGCTAGGGTACTCGGGGTGGTTGCTAGGGTACCCGGGGTGGTTGCTAAGGTGTTGCTATGGAGTTGCTAGGGTACTCGGGGTGGTTGCTAGGGTACCCGAGGTGGTTGCCAAGGTGTTGCTATGCGGTTGCTATGGTACCTGGGGTGGTTGCTAGGGTGTTGCTAGGGTACCCAGGGTGGTTGCTAAGGTGTTGCTATGCAGTTGCTAAGGTACCCGGTGTGGTTGCTAGGGTGTTGCTATGCAGTTTCTATGTGGTTGCTATGGTACCCGGGGTGGTTGCTAAGGTGTTGCTATGCAGTTGCTAGGGTACTCGGGGTGGTTGGTAGGCTACCCGGGGTGGTTGCTAAGGTGTTGCTATGCGGTTGCTATGGTACCTGGGGTGGTTGCTAGGGTGTTGCTAGGGTACACGGGGTGGTTGCTATGGTGTTGCTAAGGTGTCGCTAGCATGATTAGCATGTTACTAGCATGTCGCTAACATTTTTCTAACATGATTAGCATGTCGCAAGCATGATTAGCATGTTACTAGCATGTCGCTAGCATGTTCCTAACATGATTAGCATGCTATTAGCATGTCTCTAGCATGATTAGCATGTTACTAGCATGTCACTAGCATGTTTCTAGCATGATTAGCATGTTGTTAGCATGATTAGCAAGTTACTAGCATGTCACTAGCATGTTTTCTCGCATTATTAGCATGTTACTAGCATGTCGCTAGCATGTTTCTAACATGATTAGCATGCTATTAGCATGTCTCTAGCATGATTAGCATGTTACTAGCATGTCACTAGCATGTTTTCTAGCATGATTAGCATGTTGTTAGCATGATTAGCAAGTTACTAGCATGTCACTAGCATGTTTCTAGCATGATTAGCATGCTATTAGCATGTCTCTAGCATGATAAGCATGTTACTAGCATGTCGCTAGCATGTTTAAAGCATGATTAGCATGTTGCTAGCATGATTTAGATAGATTAGAAATAGAATTATTATAGAGTGGAAGCTTAAATTAGTTTGAATTGGATAGAAATAGTACATAGAAGGGAAGTCTGATTGAGTCTAATGGGCTTCAGTGCGTTTAGATTTGAATTTTGACAGTTGGAGTTTGAATAGTCTTGGCTCATCTGAACATTCCGTCAATGTAAGTCTATGGGATTTTTATGAGTTTTAATCTTTATTTTTATGAAAATCATAAGTCTGATCAGTTAGAAAAGATATAGCACACCCGGCGAGATCAGTCTGAAGATCTGGGCTGAGTTTGGAGTCTGTAGAGTTAAAGCTCTAGGAGGAGATAGAGTTGTAAATTTAGTCTCAGAAGAATAATAATAACTAGATAAAAAAGTTTGTGAACAAACTTTGAAGTTGGCTTGAGAAAGTCTGACCTATTAGAAGTAGTTTGAAAAGCTCTGCAGTTTGAAGGTGTTCATTTGAAGAAGTCTGAAGTTTAAATAACAAGATAGATAGATAGATAGATAGATAGGAACATTAGATAGATAGATAGATAGATAGATAGATAGATAGATAGATAGATAGAGTAGATAGGGTGGTAGGGTGTTGCTATGCAGTTGCTAAGGATCCCGGTTGGTTGCTAGGGTGTTGCAATGCGGTTGCTAGGGTATCTGGGTCGGTTGCTAGGATGTTGCTATTAGGTTGCTATGGTACTCGGGGTGGTTGCTAAGGTGTTGCTACGTGGTTGCTATGGTACCCAGGGTGGTTGCTAAGGTGTTGCTACGCAGTTGCTAAGGTACCCGGGGTGGTTGCTAGGGTGTTGCTACGCGGTTGCTAGGGTGTTGCTATGCGGTTGCTAGGGAACCTGGGGTGGTTGCTAAGGTACCTGGGGTGTTGTTAGGGTGTTGCTATGCGGTTGCTAGGGTAACCGGGGTGGTTGCTAGGGTGTTGCTAGGGTACCCGGGTGGTTGCTAAGGTGTTGCTATGCGGTTGCTAAGGTACCCGGGGTGGTTGCTAGGGTGTTGCTATGCAGTTGCTAGGGTAGTCAGGGTGGTTGTTAGGGTGTTGCTATGCGGTTGCTAGGGTAACCAGGGTGGTTGCTAGGGTGTTGCTATGTGGTTGCTAGGGTAACCGGGGTGGTTACTAGGGTGTTGCTAGGGTACCCGGGGTGGTTGCTAAGGTACCTTGGGTGGTTGTTAGGGTGTTGCTATGTGGTTGCTTAGATACCCAGGGTGGTTGCTAGGGTGTTGCTATGCGGTTGCTAGCTTACCCATGGTGGTTGCTAAGGTGTTACTATGCAGTTGCTAGGGTACTCTGGGTTGTTGTTAGGGTGTTGCTATGCGGTTGCTAGGGTAACCAGGGTGGTTGCTAGGGTGTTGCTATGCGGTTGCTAGGGTAACCGGGGTGGTTGCTAGGGTGTTGCTAGGGTACCCGGGGTGGTTGCTAAGGTGTTGCTATGCGGTTGCTAAGGTACCCGGGTGGTTGCTAGGGTGTTGCTATGCAGTTGCTAGGGTAGTCAGGGGTGGTTGCTAGGTTGGTTTAACCAGTGACTAGCATGTTGCTAGCATGATTAGCAAGTGACTAGCATGTTGATAGCATGACTCACAAGTGACTAGCATGTCGCTAGCATGTTTCTAGCATGATTAGCATGTTCCTAGCATGTCGCTAGCATGTTTCTAACATGATTAGCATGCTATTAGCATGTCTCTAGCATGATTAGCAAGTTACTAGCATGTCGCTAGCATGTTTCTAGCATGATTAGCATGTCGTTAGCATGATTAGCAAGTTACTAGCATGTTGCTAGCATGATTCTAGCATGATTAGCATGTTACTAGCATGTTTAAAGCATGATTAGCATGTTACTAGCATGTTGCTAGTATGATTTAGATAGATTAGAAATAGAATTAGATAGAGTGGAAGTTTAAACTAGTTTGAATTGGATAGAAATAGTACATAGAAGGAAGTCTGATTGAGTCTAATGGGCTTCAGTGTGTTTAGATTTGAATTTTGACAGTTGGAGTTTGAATAGTCTTGGCTCATCTGAACATTCCGTCAATGTAAGTCTATGGGATTTTTATGATTTTTAATCTTTATTTTTATGAAAATCATAAGTCTGATCAGTTAGAAAAGATATAGCACACCCGGCGAGATCAGTCTGAAGATCTGGACTGAGTTTGGAGTCTGTAGAGTTAAAGCTCTAGGAGGAGTAGCAGTCAGAAATTTAGTCTCAGAAGAATAATAATAATAACTAGATAAAAAAGTTTGTGAACAAACTTTGAAGTTGGCTTGAGAAAGTCTGACCTATTAGAAGTAGTTTGAAAAGCTCTGCAGTTTGAAGGTGTTCATTTGAAGAAGTCTGAAGTTTAAATAACAAGATAGATAGATAGATAGATAGATAGACAGACAGACAGACAGACAGACAGACAGACAGATAGATAGATAGATAGGAGTAGTTTGAAAAGCTTGCAGTTTGAAGGTGTTCAGTTAAAGAAGTCTTAAGTTTGAATAAACAGTAGTTTGTACAGCTTGAAAATGAATATTTTAAGGTCATGCAGTCTATCACATAGATAGCTACAGGTTGGATAGGTAGATAGGTTGTATAGAAGTTTGAAGGCTTTCAGTTTAAAACTAGATAAAAAAGTTTGTGAACAAACTTTGAAGTTGGCTTGAGAAAGTCTGACCTATTAGAAGTAGTTTGAAGGTGTTCATTTGAAGTCTGAAGTTTTAAAAGTTTTAAAAGTTTTAAGTTTGAAGCTCTTCAGTCTGAAATAGTTTGAAGTTTAACAGTTTTTAAATGCTTAAAATTTGATTGATAGATAGATAGGGTCAGATTGTAGATAGATAGATAGATAGATAGACAGATAGATAGATAGATAGATAGATAGATAGATAGATAGATAGGAATATTAGATAGATAGAAATATTAGATAGATAGATAGATAGATAGATAGATAGATAGGAATATTAGATAGAAATATTAGATAGATAGATAGATAGATAGATAGGAATATTAGATAGATAGAAATATTAGATTAGATAGATGATAGACAGATAGATAGATAGATAGATAGATAGGAATATTAGATAGATAGAAATATTAGATAGATAGATAGAAATATTAGATAGATAGATAGATAGATAGATAGGAATATTAAATAGATAGATAGATAGAGTAGATAGGGTGGTAAGGTGTTGCTATGCAGTTGCTAAGGAACCCGGGTTGGTTGCTAGGGTGTTGCAATGCGGTTGCTAGGGTATCTGGGTCGGTTGCTAGGATGTTGCTATGCAGTTGCTAGGGTACCCGGGGTGGTTGCTATGATACTCAGGGTGGTTGCTAAGGTGTTGCTACGCGGTTGCTATGGTACCCAGGGTGGTTGCTAAGGTGTTGCTACGCAGTTGCTAAGGTACCCGGGTTGGTTGCTAGGGTGTTGCTACGCGGTTGCTAGGGGATCTTGGTCGGTTGCTAGGGTGTTGCTATGCGGTTGCTAGGGAACCTGGGATGGTTGCTAGGGTGTTGCTATGCGGTTGCTAGGGAACCTGGGGTGGTTGCTAGGGTGTTGCTAGGGTACCCGGGGTGGTTGCTAAGGTGTTGCTACGCGGTTGCTAGGGGATCTTGGTCGGTTGCTAGGGTGTTGCTATGCGGTTGCTAGGGAACCTGGGATGGTTGCTAGGGTGTTGCTATGCGGTTGCTAGGGAACCTGGGGTGGTTGCTAGGGTGTTGCTAGGGTACCCGGGTGGTTGCTAAGGTGTTGCTACGCAGTTGCTAAGGTACCCGGGTGGTTGCTAGGGTGTTGCTACGCGGTTGCTAGGGGATCTTGGTCGGTTGCTAGGGTGTTGCTATGCGGTTGCTAGGGAACCTGGGATGGTTGCTAGGGTGTTGCTATGCGGTTGCTAGGGAACCTGGGTGGTTGCTAGGGTGTTGCTAGGGTACCCGGGGTGGTTGCTAAGGTGTTGCTATGTGGTTGTTAAGGTACCCGGGGTGGTTGCTAGGGTGTTGCTATGCGGTTGCTATGCGGTTGCTATGGTACCCGGGGTGGTTGCTAAGGTGTTGCTATGCAGTTGCTAGGGTACTCGGGATGGTTGCTAGTGTACCCGGGGTGGTTGCTAAGGTGTTGCTATGGAGTTGCTAGGGTACTCGGGGTGGTTGCTAGGGTACCCGAGGTGGTTGCCAAGGTGTTGCTATGCGGTTGCTATGGTACCTGGGGTGGTTGCTAGGGTGTTGCTAGGGTACCCAGGGTGGTTGCTAAGGTGTTGCTATGCAGTTGCTAAGGTACCCGGGTGGTTGCTAGGGTGTTGCTATGCAGTTTCTATGTGGTTGCTATGGTACCCGGGTGGTTGCTAAGGTGTTGCTATGCAGTTGCTAGGGTACCTGAGGTGGTTGCTAAGGTGTTGCTATGCAGTTGCTATGGTACCTGGGGTGGTTGCTAGGGTGTTGCTAGGGTACAAGGGGTGGTTGCTATGGTGTTGCTAAGGTGTTGCTAGCATGATTAGCATGCTATTAGCATGTCTCTAGCATGATTAGCATGTTACTAGCATGTCACTAGCATGTTTCTAGCATGATTAGCATGTTGTTAGCATGATTAGCATGTTGTTAGCATGTCACTAGTATGTTTCTAGTATGATTAGCATGTTACTAGCATGTCGCTAGCATGTTTCTAACATGATTAGCATGCTATTAGCATGTCTCTAGCATGATTAGCATGTTACTAGCATTTCACTAGCATGTTTCTAGCATGATTAGCATGTTGTTAGCATGATTAGCAAGTTACTAGCATGTCACTAGCATGTTTCTAGCATGATTATCAAGTTACTAGCATGTCGCTAGCATTATTAGCATGTTACTAGCATGTCGCTAGCATGTTTCTAGCATGATTAGCATGTTACTAGCATGTTGCTAGCATGTTTCTAACATGATTAGTATGCTATTAGCATGTCGCTAGCATTATTAGCATGTTACTAGCATGTCGCTAGCATGTTATTAACATGATAAGCAAGTTATTAGCATGTCGCTAGCATGTTTCTAGCATGATTAGCATTTTGCTAGCATGATTAGCAAGTTACTAGCATGTCGCTAGCATGTTGTTAGCATTATTAGCATGTTACTAGCATATCACTAGCATTATTAGCAAGTTACTAGAATGTCGCTAGCATGTTATTAGCATGATAAGCAAGTTATTAGCATGTCGCTAGCATGTTTCTAGCATGATTAGCATTTTGCTAGCATGATTAGCAAGTTACTAGCATGTTGCTAGCATGATTCTAGCATTATTAGCATGTCACTAGCATGTTTAAAGCATGATTAGCATGTTGCTAGCATGATTTAGATAGATTAGAAATAGAATTAGATAGAGTGGAAGCTTAAATTAGTTTGAATTGGATAGAAATAGTACATAGAAGGGAAGTCTGATTGAGTCTAATGGGCTTCAGTGTGTTTAGATTTGAATTTTGACAGTTGGAGTTTGAATAGTCTTGGCTCATCTGAACATTCCGTCAATGTAAGTCTATGGGATTTTTATGAGTTTTAATCTTCATTTTTATGAAAATCATAAGTCTGATCAGTTAGAAAAGATATAGCACACCCGGCGAGATCAGTCTGAAGATCTGGACTGAGTTTGGAGTTTGTAGAGTTAAAGCTCTAGGAGGAGATAGAGTTGTAAATTTAGTCTCAGAAGAATAATAATAATAAGAAGTTTAAATAGGATTTCAGTAAGTTGGCTTTCACAAGCCAACTTAATAAGAAGTTTAAATAGGATTTCAGTAAGTTGGCTTTCACAAGCCAACTTAATAATAAGTTTAAATAGGATTTCAGTAAGTTGGCTTTCACAAGCCAACTTAATAATAAGTTTAAATAGGATTTCAGTAAGTTGGCTTTCACAAGCCAACTTAATAAGAAGTTTAAATAGTAGATCAGTAAGTTGGCTTTCACAAGCCAACTTAATAAGAAGTTTAAATAGTAGATCAGTAAGTTGGCTTTCTCAAGCCAACTTAATAATAAAATCCTCTTGGCTCATACACTAAAAGCCTTCTCGAAGAGGTAGGCTTTAAGCCTTGTTTTAAAAAGTGATTCTGTTGCAATTGTTCTAATAGAGACTGGAAGGCTGTTCCACAATTTAGGGCCGGCTATGGCAAAAGCCTGGTCACCTTTTTTCTTGTCGATTAAACTTCAAAAGGCTGTGATTTCACTGAATAAATATAAGCGCTGCAGTTTCAAAGTCAGGCGCTGCGCTGCTTTGTGTACTGCTGTTACCAGGGAAACCATATTCTGCCGTTCCAAAAGTGAAACCTGCTGGCAGAGAATGAATTTGCTTTTTCAATAAGCCCATCTGCTATTTTTGCTACATATTTTTAAATGCAAACCAGTGGATCGACAAGAAGCTAATGCATTATAAAAAATATAAACAATTAAGACACTAAGATATATGTAATTTAATATAATAATTGATTGATAATAATTGTTTAAATTAATATAATAATTTTTTCCTTTTCTTAAAAATTGTTTAAAGACTGAAATGTTAAGTTTAGGTCTTAAAAATGTATTTAAATGTCTTAAATTTGATTTAAAAGAAATCCTACAGATACCTGGTTATACTATGGTAGGCCTACCATTTTGAGTAAAAAAAAAAAAAATGAATAAGCCCTTTTTAACTATCCTCTTAGGTTGTTTTGAGAATGTTCTGTAGGCCACTAATAAAAAGTAAGACCTCTGTACATTTGTTTGCTGCAAATTTACAGACAATGCAATTAAGATGTTTACATTGGCTTGTTGGGGGTAATATTGCTGTCAACTGACAACAAAGTTTCCCTTCTGAATTAGCATAACTGCACAAGTTGTATAATCAATAATATCTTTAAAAACAAATTACATTAATTATACTTTGATTTCCTTAAATAAAAAGGAGATCGAGTAAAACGATGTAAAAGGTGTATAGACGTGGATTAGTAATCTGGCCCCTTGGTATAAATGAGAAAAAATTCTGGCCCTCGTCACTATCAAAGTGCCCAGGGATGGACTTGTAGATACAGCATCAAGAAATAAATCTGATGCAATTGTAGAAATGATGATTAATTTATTCCAAGAATCAAGTTGGTCATGTGATCTCAAAATTGTGGCCCTCATGAGGCAACCCACAGCATGTAAAATAAAACAGCTTTTATAACAATTATCTTTATCTCAGTGGTCCTCAACCTTGACTCCAAAACCACAATAATATTCAAAGGCCTCATGACTTTTCCAGTTTTTTCGTGATTTACTGGATAAGATGAAATATTTCATTTTTTACTCATTTCTACCCAATACATTATTTTTAGAGCTTAGCATAACTACAAAAATGTATATTCATTATAATGCCAGTGAAGTTTTATTTATTATTTTACATAAATGTTCTAGGTCTAGACATCACACTTTTAAAATGAGGCTCTCTCATATATCCTGACTCTGAAATGAAAGAATAAAAATGTTGAGGGTTGAATTAAAATAAGAAATATGTAGATTTTTAGTTGTTTTGGTTTATTTGAAATAATTTTAAGTCATCTTGGAAGTTTGCTGGGGGCCCCGGCCCCCTGGTTGAGAATCACCACTTTATTTAATATGAGTTTGAACATTTTTCCAAAATATTATCCTTTTTTTGTGTGTGTAACCCATTTTAATGAGCAAAAAAACATTACTGAGATTCTTTTTTTAATGTGAATTTTGACAGTAAAATGTATTCCTTTTGCATTTTGTGTACCACTGATGAAAAACTATTACAAGCTTGCAGGAATAAACGACTCATTTAGCCTGTTTACGAGGTGACAGGCTTGTGCAACAAAACTATATTCCCTGCACGAGTATGATAAAATACAGATACAGCATCAATTACCCACCTAATGCACATTCTTTGCTCTTCATTTAGCTAAATTAGTGCTAAATGCTTTCTGTCTTAAGTGAAAAATACGAAAAGGCCCAAACATGCCCATAAGTACAAGGACTTGAAAGCAGCATTAACCAGTGTTAGGATATACTACAACATCCGAATATTGCATCTTCTTAATAGCTCATCAAATCTTTGCATGCAAATTAGCTTGGGCAATATTAGCCTACATGGCACACACCTTTCGATACATGAACTTACAGGAATAATTTGGTGCTAAATGATCTCAAGTTCATCTAAAAGTGGATGTTGGTAAGTTTCTGCAAGCTGAATGAAGACCCAATAGGGAATCAAAGTTCCTCCTGACACTGTAAGTTGGAGGAAACCCAATGCTGCGCTGTATTTCTGGAGCTGATCTTCTCGGCATTCACATCAAAGGCAAAACAACTCATTAGAACTCTTTGAATGACTGACAGGTCTATGTGAGAACAAATGCGTTTCCATGACAACCATTCAGTTATTGGATGACAAGGGCATCATTGACAGAAAGATTAGAGCGAACTAGAGCCAAAGGAATACACGAAGCTAACAACAATCGATAGGGAGTTTCACACAAACACACACAAACCCAATAGCACAGACAAATACAAGTCATTAACTTAACAGATTAGACCAAACATACCCAAACACAAACTCTGAAAAATAATACTTATCATTCGCTCCTTTTCTACCACTTTCACATATTCACATTATGAGAAAAAAAAACAACAGCAAATGCATTCTCACACTATTCCCTCTTGTTTGGGAGTCTTTATCTGCATACAAAGAGCAGCCACACACATTCACTCCTACAGACTCACATGCATACACAACACAGGCCCTCATCAGCGGTGCTTCATTAAGCTGGGTAAACAGAACATTAATGACTCATTAGAGCCAGCGCTGTTTATTAGTACACAAACCAAGACAGACAGAGCCTGTCTTATGCCCTCCTCTCAGACATATTTTGTATAGACACAAACACACTCAGCGCAAAGCACTTCCAGACAGACATCCCCGTAAAACAATGGAAAAGCCACTTCAGCAATAAACGAACAACACCTGAGACCAAGTCTCACCTAACTAGACTTTTGACAATCAGCATGAAGTCTGGATCACATTACAACTTATTTTGGCCTGTCGCCCACCTAAGATAGGAAAGGAACATCCGAGTGACTAACCACACATTTATTAAAGGGATAGTTCACCCAAAAAATTAAAATTGTGTCATTAATTGCTCACCTTCATGTCGATCCAAACCTGTAAGACCTTCGTTCTTCTTCAGAACACAAATTAAGATATTTTGATGAAATCCGAAAGCTTTCAGACCCTGCACAGACAGCAAGGAAACTACCATGTTCAAGGCTTAGAAAGGTAGTAAGAGCATTGTTAAAATAGTCCATGTGACATCAGTGGTTCAACCATAATTTTATGAAGCTACTAGAATACTTTTTGTGCACAAAGAAAACAAAAATAACGACTTTATTCAACAATTTCTTGCCTTCCGTGTCAGTCTTTGCCACACGTTTAAGCGAGTACCACGACACATGAGGTGCTGCTAACACTGGAGGCGGCGTTCTATATACTGATGTCACATTGACTATTTTAACGATGTCCTTACTACCTTTCTGGGCCTTGAACGTGGTAGTTACATTGCTGTCTATGGGAGGGTCAGAAAGCTCTCGGATTTCATCAAAAATATCTTAATTTGTGTTCCGAAGATGAACAGGGTTCGAGCGACATGAGAGTGAGTAATTAATGACAGAATTTCCATTTTTGGGTGAGCTATGCCTTTAATGTATGTGTCATTTTCACAGAAAAAAAAATAAAAAAGTAAACCTAGCACACATTTTTTATCTTATAGATGGTCTTTTGTCCAAATCCAGGGCCCTCATGTAGAAAACTTTTTACAGAATTCAGCCTAAAAATGTGCATATGCACAAAAAGCAGATTTCTTTCATACGCACAAAAGATTTTGAGATTTGTAAAACCATACATAATCCAGAACCTGCACAAAATATAGAGCTTATAACACTAGCTGCACTATGCGTAACCTCATCTACATAACCATATTTCCATCCATGTGATACAACCATGTTTATTGATACAAGACTTTTTAAGAATAAAATTATCCAAGTATCTGTAAATCAAAATATATTTGCCAAAATTGAGAAAGTTTTCAGAGAAGAATTATTCTCATTCATTCCCACTAGTAAAATATTTTTTGTTTTAAATGTATGCAGTTTTGCATATAAAATAAACATTTTAGGATGTTTTGATATTTTTTACTTTAAACTGATACTTTTTGCAGTGTCAATCAATACAACTGTCTGAGATCAACGTGTAACTGACAGAACATTTTAAAAATAATCACAATATTCATCAGGCCCACGGTCATTAGACTTCAATTATTATTGGCTATATGGAGCCTTATAAGATGTCTATATGATAATCAGGTAAAAGTAAAACAAACATAACAGATAAAAATAGAAGGAAATATCTTTATTTCAAGGTGTCCTTGTTACAGTGTAATATTTAAATGCATTTAAATACTGTATAATATTAATTAATGTATTTGCTATATGTTAGGGTTAGGATTAGGGTTACTTGCATGTAATTATGCATAATTAATTGTTATTATAATAGTGATTACATGTAACGTGTAACAAGGACACCTTAAAATAAAGTGTTAACAAATTTTTTAATAGTAATTTCACAACTCACAACTGTTAAAGAGATAGATGATAACTATTTGCATCATAACCTCTGGATATATTGGATAAGTCAAATAGAATTAGATGGTCAGGCTGGTTATCCCCAGTGGAAGATTCCATAAATACAGCATTATACGGGAAAAACACATTTTTCCGCATTGACTGCAATTTAATAGTAGCCATGCATTCTGACAAAATTGTTTTTTTGCAAGCAAAACATAAACTGCAGATATTTCAGTATATTATAGTAGGCATTTTCCAGTGCATAAATGTGCTGGGCTCTTGAAATCATGAAAATAATGTTCTTGCAACACTGACTAGCTGAAGCTGCCACAAGAATGATACAGTCCTGAGCCCTTCACTAGCAACTTTTTGCTGGATCATGAGCCAAGATGTGAAAGGCAGCAGACAGGGGAAAAAATAAGTCCATTCCACACTATTAAAACATCAAAAAAAAAAAAAAAAAAAAGCAGATGCTGGTAAAACTTTTACATTATAATGATAATTTTGCAATTTATAATCAGAGAAGGTATTCTGACAGAATGCACAGCTACTTCTCTTGTGGGTCTCATTGGCCAATGTTGGCTCATGTCGTCCCTGCTTTTGGTCAGCTGGAAATAGAGGCCCTGGCCTGTCTATACATGCCTGACCCAATGCAGTGCAAATGCGGTAATATAAAGCTGGACTGACAGGGCATAAAACGGCGCTGGGAAAGATTTAAAGCAGGCTTGCGTTCCCAGCCCAGCCAGAACGTTTCGTGGATGAAAAAACGTCCGGGAAAAGAGCTAATGGCCCATCTCAAGTCTGCTGAGAGTATGTGAAAAGGTTACCACACACACCGTTAACCTCGTTCATATGACCTTATGACAAGACACATTCCTCTGATCTCCGAATATGACTTATGAAGGTGTTACACCGCGCTCATGAGCACATACGCACATTTGCACGTGTGTGCATCCATGCAAGAACACAGAGGAACACATCAATCATGAATAGTGTCATTAGCCAAAAATGTCCCACAATGCTAAGGCCTGCAAATGTACAGGCTAATAACACTAAAATGTCCCACAATGCAGCAGGCCTGCACATTTGCTGTCTAACACACACACACTGTCCATTTCATCTCTTTTGATTGCTTTATCCCTGCCTGGGCTCTAGTGTTAAAAAGTAAACAAGCTTTCTTCCCCAGCAATCACTGGAGACATGGCAGACAGCGAATAATTAATGATTAGGGCCGGCTCGTTTTAGTAACGAGGCTTCGCTGGGACCGAATATTCAAATGAGAATTTATGAGTCATCAGCAGCTTCTAATTAAGCCCGACCGTTGCATTATTTATCAGCTGTTTACCACAATCTCTGAGAGTGTCTTTGTCTCTGGATAGGACTGTATTTTATGCATCTACCTAGCAAAATAATTTAAAATCATTAAGACAGTCAAAGTCGAAGCTTTCATATTTATATCACATGAATATAATTAACTTCAATATTTACATGTTATGTAATCTTACAGTGAAATGAAAGCTGATGTTTAAGTGTGGTTGTACATTACTCAAAACACATGAAAAAAATCCTGCACAAACCACAACACCTTTTTTTCCCCCCTAAGTATATTTCATCTGAAAATGAAGCTTTGATGAAACTCATTTACTCACCCACATCATTCCAAAGTTGTATGAACAATAATAATAAAAAAAGTTTATTCTGCTCTCCAAAGTCGACAAAACAAAGCATTATGCTCATGCACAAATTTCACTCTGTCTGTTCCTCACAAAAATGTATAGTATATAACATTTTATAACCCATCCCATGAGTCATGCTGCTTTTATAGTGCTTTATCCTCTTTGGAGCTCAGCAGCATCTTTCCACATTCACTTTCTTTGTATGAAAAGGAGCAGCTCTGACATTCTGCTAAAAATCTGCATTTGTATTAACTAACATTGACAAAGATGAATAAATGCTATAAAAACATAATGGCCATTTTTTGTTCATGTTAGCTAATGCGTCTCTAATGTTAACAATTGTGTTAACCAGAAAACCATGAGTTTGTACAGAGATTAATAAATGACTGAATTTTCATTTTGAATGAACTATTATTTTAAATACTGATGATGAGAAACATATATTTAGTTCTGTTATTTATATAAAAAAAACTGTCCGCAAATGGTGTGAACCTTACTGCTTAGTTCAGCATTCATTATTTTAGTTCAGAACCATAGAGATTGAATCATTTTTATTATGTAGTCTGCAAGACCATATCATTCAGCATTAAACTAAAATTTAAGAGATACAAATCATACATATTAAGGACTATGAATGATTTTGCATTATATATCATGTGCACATCTATTATCCAACAAGAACCTTATATATTATTGGATACTGATTAACGTTTAATGACTTTATTAAGAATAGAAGACTTTAAATGGGCAGGTCAGTGTAACTCAATGACTGTATGTCTTGCTCTCTTCAAACATTTGATGCTCCCTGCAGAAAGTTCTGATTAAAGATATATGTCGAGCAAACAGCCTCTGGCATCTTTAGGTCAAAGTGCTTGAACACTAAATGTGTATGTGAGTTTTCACATCAAATGGTGCATCACACAAGGCTCTCAGCTCTCTCCAAAGCTTTAAAGTCATATCAAATAACTGTTTGATTTGTGCTCAATAATTCAGTGTCAGTGCCTGATGAACAATTCATTCTTTTCATTAGCTAAAAGTTCCTCTAACCGCTATTAAAAGTGTCAGCCAATCACTCCAGCTTAGAGCTGTGGAGAAGCATTATCTCAATTAGAGAGGAGCTCAGAGTGGCATTAGACTGGGAGTGAGCTTATGAGTCCTGCATGAAGGGATAGAAACACGACTCCAGGGTCACTGCGGAGACGCTTCAGAAATCTCTCTCTTTATAGTTCGCACTGCGGGCAGAGGTGAAAAAGTTTTATACTTGGTTTCATTTAGTTTAGTTATGAGCAGATAATTAAAACACCACCACAGCACTTTTTCACAAAGACACGCGTCTAAAAAGAAAAACAGAGAAAGTAATTACATTTTTTAAAAATCTGATAAAAGTACAGTAATTAAACCAGCCTTTTCAAACCAAGATTGATGCGACTAAATAAAAATAATTCAACAATAAATATTCAAAAACAGATCTTCTCAGGAAAAATAATAAAATACTCTGAAAAAAGTAAACCTGAATGAAACTGGAGATTTAATTTCATTAAAAATTGTACTTACTCTCCAAACATATTTTCTTATTTTCTCGTTATTATCTAATTATTATTATTATTTAATTTTTTTTGTTCTATTATATTATAATTCCATACTGTTATGTAAAATATAAACTCAAAATATATATTTTATATCTATACTATTTTGTCAAAATATATATTTTGAGATTTGCTAAAATTGTTTTATTAAATGTTGCTAAATTAGTGTTTTTAAAGATTAACTTTTAGCATTAGATGATGGGCATTAGGGTAATCTAAATGTAAAAATCACGCATGCATGCATATTTTTTCGCACAGTTTTCTTGCCAAAAAGTAAAATTTATTGTGAATACTGGGAGATATTTACCAGGTACTTTTAACTTGAAAATCTGATTTTCAGCTATTTAAATGTGTGTAATTTCTGCATCTCTAGCAGTACTAAACAAAATTACTAAAATATTGACAATTTCAAACAAGTTTCCCAAACTCTCCCATCACCTGCCATTGGAAACAACAAAACAACAACCAAAATAACAATTCCACCTCAAAATTATATCATGGTTGAGCCAATGTTGCTGTATTGAGCTGGTCGACAAACACAGTAAACATGTTTTGATATCATCTCAGAGACCTAAATCAAAACAATCTGTCTGTAATCAAACACAGATGCAATTCTATTACACAACCTTATTAGATCATGCCAGCAATCACATCAGCAGTTTGCAAGGAGCTTCAAACACCCAGATTAATCTCGCACTGGACGGATAGGAATTCAAACAAGAAAAAAACACTACTACATATTCTCAATAAATGAAAATTCGAAAACACAGTTTAACAATCTAGAAACAAAAAGTGAACACAAAAGATGACCTCAGCCTTAACACACACACGGCTTCCTCGCCTCTAAAAATACTCCTCAGTCCTCTTTTTTAGCCTCCTGAGACTGACGCGAAGGAAGAGAGTATCTTCCCAAATTATCATTCTTATCAGAGCCGGTCTGGATTACTGATGACTCTCTCGCCGAGCTCCGACACACACACACAACAAAAGACCGGAATGAGAAAGAGATGGAAAAAAGAGAGAACATTATTCGTACCAAGTGAAGATGTGGAAATGTGTTAAAGCCTTAAAGCCAGCTTAGTCTCTAAGAGACTGTCATATGCTCCTTCACTCAGAGGAAAATCACTATAGAAGCCACATCTATAGCTGCCACAATGTTAATCCTGTATAAAGGTGTCCTGACATCAACAAAACCCTAGAGTAAGAAATTCTGACAAGCACAAATCACATCACAGAGTAGCATGGCATAGCAAACCAAACCAAAATGTTGTAGGTTCAAACCCCACAACAAAATTTTACATGAATTCTATTGTATTAAGTACTTTAAATCACTTCCAAAGAGCCAATTGACTGACAAACTATTGGACAGTAGCATGCCCTAGAGAAGAATTGTTGAATAAAGTCATTATTTTTGTTTTCTTTACGCACAAAAAAGTATTCTCGGAGCTTCATAAAATTAAGGCTGGGTACTATTTTAACAATGTCCTTACTACCTTTATGGTCCTTAAACGTGGTAGTTGCACTGCTGTCTATGCAGGGTCAGAAAACTCTTTTGATTTCATCAAAAATATCTTAATTTGTGTCCCAAAGATGAATGACGGTCTTACTGGTTTGGAATGACATGAAGGTGAGTAATTAATGACAGTATTTTATTTTTGGGTGAACTATCCCTTTAAGTAAATGGTGACAAATTTTTCATACTTTAAACTCAAATAAATATGCTTCACAAAGGATTTGGTCAGAAAAAACACAATTTGGATCAATCTAAATGAATTCCATTCAGTTAAGGCCCATTCACACCAAGGAAGATAACTATAAAGATAACGATAAAGATAAAGATATTAGCGTCCACACCAGGACTTAATTTATTCTAAGCACACACTTGTCTGCCGCTTTAAATTCTCGAGCTCATTATAGCAGGATGGATTCTGATTGGGTGTCAGTGTTTTTATCGTTCATCAGCTGGAAAAAAAACGTTCTGGAAGTGATTCCAAAGATATTGTTTCTCTGTGCCATTATCGTTATAGCTGTGGTGTGGACTCTGCTATTCTTTAATATTGAGAACAATTTTTAGAACTATATCTTTATCACATTATCTTTATAGTTATCGTGCTTGGTGTGAACGGGCCTTTACAAATTAAAAAAGTGAAATCTGAAAACAAATGATGTGAGAACCTTTCTTAGCCATTTTGGTGAATTAGGTTTAAACAATTTAGGTTCAACCAAAACCAACCCAAACGAAAAGAGGTATAATATTTTGTTACATAACGCAATGACATTCATAAATTTAAGCGTGGCCTAAGTATCCAGATACTTTTTGGGGTTACTGCCGCTGTGCTCACAGACAAAAAGTGAAAAAGTCCAGTTTTATTTGAAGTAGTGCACTGGTGTGTGGTCATTAGCTCCAAAAGGCTAATTAGGACAGAGGTCTCTGTGTGTGTATAACCTTGTGTGGTGGTCCCTAGGGTTTGAGTTTCTTTTAAATATCTCCCTCTTTAAAGATAATTAAGTCCTCCGCTACTGACATTAAACAGTACCTTCGTCACTTTTAAAGGGCAAGACTTCCTTCTCCTCCCAACCACTGCATTTCATACAACTATATCTCTTTCCGCTCTCTCCATTCCTCCCACTCGTCCTACTGCCTGTGTCTCTCTTCCTCTCCTCCCTCTGTTCAGCCCACTAGCAAAGCAAGACATCAATCTTGTGCTGTCACAGAGCGTGTCAGGCTTTGACCCAGCTGGAGTGGAGCAGGAAAAGACCTCGCTAATATTGAGTTAGCTCATGCAGCATGCGCTGCCACTACACACAAACACACACACACTCTCCCGAGTCCTCAAAACTCATTTTGAATTGCCACTGTCTGACAGTTTCATACATAGCCAACAAAACTAATATTGAATGTGTTCATGCAGGACATTACGGCACAAGGACACACACATATTCTATATATAATCTATAAAGCAAGCAAATATCTTACTCCTGTAATAAGAACATAGCCTTTCTTCCTTCAAAGGATAACATTAAATTAAAAAAAAGTATTGTAACATTTTACCTCAATATACTTTGTCAGAATATTAAAAAAATAATGATCTTTTTTTTTAAACTGTTCATGTTTTAGTAAAAAAAATGAGTTTAATATTTTTGGGGAAAAAAAGAGATTTAGGTTAATACACACAAGATTATTTCTATTTGACCAAAGTCTGAACTCAGAACTAGCTACAAATATAGCATTTTCCAATACAGATGAAAGAGAAAGTAGTAAATAAAATATCTATATATAAATCACAGTAATTACTATACACTAAATATAAATAACCATAATACTATTGTGCACTGTAAAAATGGTTGCACTTTTTACAGAAAAAAAATATGTTACCTTACTATGTACAGTGAAAAACTTTTTTTTTTTTGTTATCAACATTTTTTATTTATTTTCACACACAACATCACAACACAATATCCATTCAAAACAAACAAAACACAACAAAACAGTGAAAAACTATTAATACTTTAACATTGCATTATATGTGATTTTAGTGTAAAATACTGTCAAAATTGTGGTTTTTGAAAGTAAAAACTATGGATTGCTATTTAATTTATGGTGAAAGAAAACCACAGTTGTTTTTTTCTTTTAAAGTTTTTGTTTTATTTTTTATAATTTAATATTTTTTAGGTAGTCGACTATTATTATTATTATTATTTTGATGTGCACTAATGAATCATGTAAAACACGACTAAGGACATATATTACAAAAATATATATTTTTAAGCTTGATTTTTAATATGCTGAATGTTTTTTTTTTTATTCAACAGTATCTCTGGAGCTTGGACTGCCTTATAGATATCTAAATTAGTCCATCCTTCTCTTTCTCTCTCCCTTTCTCTCTGTTTAGAAGTGCTCACCTTTCCCAGCTGTCCAATCAAAGGGCCTTGCTGCCGGGGGGCCCGGCTTCTGTCTAAACACCCGCTGTCGCAGAGCCGACCCTGCAACCTTTGGCATCATTTTGACAGACAGCCAGGTGACTGGTTTTAATATTAATATGTCCCCCGTGCTGAGAGGAGATTCTATTTGTGTTCGGCTAAGGGAGAGCAGACACTTTTTAAAAGTCAGGCAGCAGCCCTCAGTCCTTCACTGTCTCCTCAGGATGAACCGAACAAACATAAGCAAGTATGAAAAAGAACTAAAGAAAAGTGTGCTCCTCACAGCTGTCAATTTATCATTCTCTCTCCCTCACCTTACAGCATCTCATCCTGGTCCTGCCCTACTTCATTCTGTCTCTCGACCCCATCATTCTTCCTTTTTCCTCTCCGCTATTATTTAAATTCTCTTTTCTCTCACTTTTTCCGATACCTCTCTCCGAGTGCTGGACAGGTGTCAGGCCGTTCACACACCCTGCACAAAAAAGGTCCTACTGCACACTCACACTCAACTGCAAAGGTCACAGTAAAGTGCAAATAAAATACCAATCCTGCATTATTCAAAGGACACCTTAGTGCTGATAGAAAAAGAGAAAAGGGTTTAAAGGGAAACAAATCTATGGTCTTAGCCTTATTAACTGTGAACACCGTCTCCTTCAGAACTCCAAAAGAGCTTCACATCGCTACAAAAGACAAAACTACTAACCAACACTGGAGGACTATACAATTCACCTTAACTTTTGAATGGTTGTGTCTCACAAACAAGTCAACTGCCTACACTACCAGTCAAAAGTTTTTGAACAGTAAGATTTTTAATGTTTTTTAAAGAATTCTCTTCTGCTCACCAAGCCTGCATTTATTTGATCCAAAATACAGCAAAAGCAGTAATATTTTAAATAACTGATTTCTATTTGAATATATTTAAAAATGTAATTTATTCCTGTGATCAAAACTAAATTTTCAGCATCATTACTCCAGTCTTCAGTGTCACATGCTCCTTCAGAAATTATTCTAATATGCTGATTGCTGTTCAAGAAACATTATTATCATCAATATTTAAAATAGTTGAGTAAATTTTGTTCAGGATTCTTTGATGAATAGAAAGATGCAAAGATCAGCATATATCTGTAATAAAAAGCCTTTGTAACATTATACACTATATTATTCAAAAGCTTGGACTCAGTATAATTTTGAGGGGGCGGGGATTATAGAAATTAATACTTTATTTAGCAAGGATGCTTTAAAATTGATCAAAAGGGATTATAAAGACATTTATAATGTTAAAAAATATTTCTATTTCAGATAAATGCTGTTCTTCTGAACTTTCTCTATTCATCAAATAAACCTGAAAAAAATTATTCTCAGCTGTTTTCAACATAATAATAATAATAATAATAAGCAGCAGCAAATCAGAATATTAGAATGATTTCTGAAGGATGATGTGACTGGAGTAATGATGTTAAAAAATCAGCTTTGAAATCACAGGAATAAATTACATTTTAAAATATATGCTAATAGAAAACATTTTTTAAATAGTAAAAAATATTTCAAAATTGTACTGTTCTTGCTGTACTTTGGATCAAATAAATGCAGGCTTGGTGAACAGAAGAGACTTCTTTAAAAAAAAAAAATACATTAAGAATCTTACTGTTCAAAAACTTTTGACTGGTAGACTGTTCGCATGCACTCAACAGAAACATATGCATTCAAATTTTGTTTCTCAAAAGTGTTTCTTAATAATAATAATAATAATAGCAACAAAAACAACAACAAAAACTGATTTGTTCAGCTCACCAGCCTCACAACAGCCACAGAAACAGACATCTTTAAGTAGTAAATAACTGTCCTGCTGACAATTATGCAGTATTATAACACACTGGGTGATGGCCTACTCTACAGCTGCAGTAGAGCACACATTAAACCTTCTCATTACACACAACACTGACAGCTTTAAGCCTGTTTGTTAGACATATAGCTAATATTAGTGTACTTGTACAAGATGTATTCTATAGGTCTTTAAACTTGCTTGCACAGCAAGAATGGATTGTCTTGGATTAAACTGTGCTCACACTGGATAAATAAAGACTGACTCTAGAAAGGATCCAATGCACTATTATGAAATGATTTCTAACCCAGTAGCTTGAGAACAGCTCATCAGCTGAACCCGTGTATAGGACGGCATTACTACCACCTCAAAGAATTACTGACAGGTACTTTACACTCCTCTTCAACATTCACTGACATTTCAGTTCTGCCTTGCCGAGGAGCATTGAAGTTGAACATTCTGAAGCAAGAATTCTCTAAACAGATCGAAACATTTGAAATGTTCTTCTTAAAAGTGTTGATCTAGAGCATCATCTTACCTCATACTCCTCGGCCTCGATCAGCAGTTTGGCTGTTGTTATTCTGGATTCATAAGGCGGGATGTTGCTCTAAAACAAAAAACAATACAGTAAATATTGACTGAAAGGTAAATCAAAGTCTTGATGTGATTTGATAAAGAAAATTATGAAAACTTATTTTTCATATTTTTTCATAATTATAGAAAAAAAATGCTAATCTTTAACAGCTAATTTACAAAAATGAATTAGAAAATAAATACACTATTCGAAAATTTTAAACCATTCAAAAGATTTTTTTTTTTACTGTTTTTGATGAAAGACTCTTATGCTCACCAAGGCTCACCAAAATAAGTATTTTTCTATTTTAATATATTTTAAAATGTAATTTATTCCTGTATTGGAAAAGCTGATTTTTTAAGCAACCATTACTCCAGTCCTCAGTGTCACATGATCCTTCAGAAATCATTACAATATGCTGTTTTTGTGTTCAAGAAACATTTCTAATTATTACTGAAAACGGTTTTGTTGCTTGATATTTAATTAATTAGAATTTATTTTAAATATAAATCTTTTGTTTGTACCCATGTAAAAGTCTTTACTGTCACTCTTGATCTATTTAATGTGTCCTTGCTGAATAAAAGTCTTACTTTATTTTCTTTTAATGTACATTGTTTATTACTGAATATTGTTTGTACTGCATCTACTGGAAAATGTATATGAATAAAATTATAAAACTGACAAATAGTTTGAAAGATTTGCACTCTTTGGACTTCAAACAAAATCTTCTTGCATTTTTGCAGAAGAATTAAAGCTGATGTCGAAGGTATTGTCCAATGGTAATCGACAGTGTGTCACAAATGCTTTCAATAAACCTTTGATAAATCTAATTTTTTACTGACAACATTGCTTAAATTTGGTAGGTCATTTTCTTAATGACATTACTGCAAATAATACAGGTGTTTAATAACTATTTTAGGACAGAAAAAGCCAAATAGTGTATTGTCTACTAGCAAGAAAAGAGGAAACATCTTTAGATTTGCACTGACTAATGGTCCATTAAATAAATAAAAGTTCTGGTTGTGACTGATTTTTTTTAAGGCGTCAATGCATATTTCAATAATCCCACTTTAAAAACACTATTTACTTAGTCTATATATCATCACATCATCAAGGCCACTTCATCTCTTGTGTTAATTGTAGCCTGTCTGTGATGTTGTATTGTATACAAACACAATCTCTCGTCTCTATACTGAATAAATCAATGGTTTTTGTAAAAAGAGTTGATAAGAGGTTTGAACCCGGATTACATCATGCTTTAAACAGGCATATACTCTCCTACCTGCCAAGATTTTCCAAACGTCGCAAAGCTGCTTCTATATATGACAAATTTATGTCTAGTGCCAGAAAGTTTCCTGAAATTTTAACCAGCAGGAAAGTAAACAACTTTTAGAAATTTTCTCAACGAGTCAGTTCTGGTGAGGCTTGTTTTTCTGTTTCTTCAGCCACGCAGAGCCCTCCTTAACAGATGAACAGCAAAAATTCATTTAGGAACATGGAAATGAAAATATGTTTTCGAATAAGCATAAAACTTGTAGCCTTAAGCAAAAAACAATGTTTTTAAGAGTCGCAAGACTGTCAGCGGTGAAGCGTGGTCACTTGATGAAGGATCTGTCTCTGTGTGTGTGTGTGTGTGTGTGTATATATGTGGCCTCAGGGCCACCCTTACGGCAGACTGCCACAGCCTTGGCCTGGTGTTGAGAGGAAAAATGAAAAGATAAAATAAGCTAGTTTGTTTCCTTTCTTCCCTTATCTTTCCCAGACTAAAAACTTTTTAAGCGAGGCACTATTCCGTTCCATGCCATCAGAAAGAGGTCAACGGAGAGGTCATGATGCATCCTATCTTTATCTCTCCGTTGCCTTTGGAACACAAACACCTGTGCACACACCTTATTCTGATCTTCTTCTTCCATGTCATGCTCTGTGCTCGCCAATGACTCTTCCTCTTTCTGTAGGCTAGGTAACCATGACGACACGCTCTTCTTCAGGTACTCACGCCCCTCCTGCATAAAAACATGATAAAGTTGAAAGAGCCTCTCCTCTAGGTATGCCGACTGTAAAAACATGCCTCTTCAGGAAAAGGTATAGGATGAGAGGAAGTAGGATATGAGGAATTAGGAAGTAGAAAAGGATGACAAGTAGTAGGACAGGGACAGTAAGCTCTATAAGAAAAGGGGACATGGTATAGGATGAGAGGAAGTGAGAGAAATTAGGATAACCGGTAGTGGTATGAGATGAAAGGAAGTAGTAAAAGATAAAAGGAAGTAGAATATGTTGAGGATAGGAAAATAGGAAGTAGGTTAGGGGAGAGAGAAAGTAAGACAGTCTAAAAGGAAGTGGTATATGATGCAAAGAAGCAGGAAATAGCAGGGCTATTAAAAAGTGGTATAGGATGAGAGGAAGTAAGATGGTAAGATGAGATGAGAGAAAACTTGTAACAGAGAAAATAGGAAAGGATATAAGAAACTAGGAAGTGGAATAAGATGACAGGAAGTGGAACAGGAAGCTCTATAAGATGAGTGGAAGTGTTAAACTTCCAAAGAAAGAAACAATAAGTCAGAATGACAGGAAGTGATACAGGATTTAGAGGAAGTAGTACTGTATATGATGAAAAGAAGTAGGAAATTGCACAGGTAATAAAAAGTAGTAAAGGATGAGAGTAGGTGACAGAAAGTAGAATAACAGGTAGTGGTATGAGGAGGTAAAATACAGAATAGGATGAAAGGAAGTAGGTCAGGGTGAGAGAAAATGAGATAAAGAATGAGAGGAAGTGGTACTGTATATGATGCAAAGAAGTACTGTAGAAAATAGCATGAGCAATAAGTAGCAGCATAGACTGAGAGGAAGTAGCAAAGCATGAAAAAAAAACGGGTAGATAACAGATAGTAGTAAAAGACAAAAGAAAGTAGGAGAAGAAAGAAGAAGAGAAAATAGAATACATTGAAAGGAAGTGTGATAGGACAAAGGAAGTAAGTCAGAGTGAGAGAAGGTAATATAAGATGAGAGGAGACCTTACAGCATGACAGGAAGTTCCACTGTATGTGATGAAAATAAGTAGGAAATAGCAAGTGAATAATATGTGGTATAGGATGAGAGGAAGTAGCAAAAAGCATGAATAAAATGGAGCAAGATAAGAGAAATTGGTAAAGGACAAGAGGGAACAATACATGAGATGAAAGGAAGAACAGGATGAAGTGAAGGGTTATTGGATGTAGAATACGTTGTGAGGAAGTTACTATGAAGTAAGAATATATGTTGTGAAGTAGGAAATTGTATGGACAAAAAGCAGTGGTTTAGGAAGAGAGAAAATGGTATTGAATTAGAGGAAATAGTAAAGCATGAGAGGAAGTAGAAAATAGCATGAATAAGATGTACAGGATACGAGAACGTGGTAAATGACAAGAGGGAGAAACATTAGATGAGAGGCAGTGACAGGATGAGATGAAAAAGTACAAGCCTGAAAAAGGGTTGAGGTTAGAGAACACAAAGAGACTCAAGTTTATGATTGTTGAGTCAAGTTTTGCTGTCAGCTCTCTGAAGGGAAATGAAAGTGTCTTCTAAAGTGAAAATACCCACAAATGTTACAAGCGCTTTAAGCTGCAGACTGAAGCTCGACTCAGACGTGCTGGTCTTATGTCTGTTTGCCACCTAGTGGTTCAAAGAGGAACTGCATCAAAGCGGGTGTGTTCGTACTAGTAGTAAATCTGTCCCACATTGAGTCATATTCAATAAGCTTGTTTTATTAATGGCTTGTAATTCATTAACTGTGACCTAACTCTCTCTCATCTGCCATCATTGCTATCCCTCATACAAAAACAAGTATACATGCCCAAAACCTGTCTTTCTTAGTCACTCGTTCTCTCACACAATTTCTATCTGTGTCTCCTCAGAAATACATGACTCAGCTTTCTCAGCTGTTCTCCACCTACACTAATTATGACTGCATAATGACCCACTGCTCAGAACGCTGCAGTGAACCAGTGAGACAGTGAGGGAACTCTGGGTAATTCACTCCGCAGTTGTCCTGTCGTACCTCAGTTTTCTCAATGCTGAAAAGGTAGCTGGCCATCAACTGGAGTGCTTCAGGGTTGTGCTCGTTGTACTGTAAAGCTTTGTCGATGGCCTCTTTGCAACGGTCAGCAGCACCCTCCTCCATGCTGTCAAACAATAAAAAGAGTTATAAAGCTAATTAAAGCACATAAAAGCCAGTTAGTGATATTAAACTCATGTGTAAGTACAATATTTTTGCATAAAAACCTGTGTGCAAATATTTTCACAAAGAAATTATGATCAATCAATATCTTAATGAAAAGACAAGAAATGTTGAGAAAGCATAAGAAGAGAACAGGATAATAGGTAATGATATAAAGTGAGAGATATAGGATGAGAAGAAGCAATATAGGATAAAAGGAAGCAGGGCAGAATGAGATCAAGTGGTATAAGATAAAAGGAAGTAGGGTAGGATGAGAAGTCATCATACAGGTTAAGAGCATGTTGGATAAGATAAGAGAAAGCAAGGATGAATGAGAGGTAATAGGAACCAGTATATAATAAGAAGTAGGATGAGATGAGGAAATAGGAAGCATAGAAATTTCATAATTCTTGTCACCAATGTCAATATCACAAAAGCTAATACTAGCCTAAATAAAAAAAATTTAAAAACTCAAGCTCACTCAAAACAAGTAAAAAGTCTGATTAAATAATAATAAACTAATTACAAGCAATAGGACAAAAACTGCAGTAAAACAAATAAATAAGAAATGCTACATACATTGTATAAAGTAAACAAATGTATAAAAACTGCGTATTCCTCACTGTGTAAATTAAATATATATATTTCTTATTATTAAAGCTTATTAAAGTGATTTAGTCAAGAGCAGTGAGAGATTTTCTCTCATTTGTTGTTTGATTAACATGGATGACAGACAACAGGAATATTATGGTGCTTTTCCACTGTATGATACGGCACGGCACGGTTCGGTACGGCTCACTTTTGGAGGTTTTCCACTTTGTACAGTACCTGATACTTTTTTCAGTACCACCTCACCTGAGGTTCCAAGCGAGCAGTACCATTACCAAAATGTGACGTGTAAACCCTGCTGATCACTGATTGGCCGGAGAGAATCGTCACTACCTGCGTCATTGAACTTGCAACACGAGACACCAGACCCGTGCTATATTTAAATCAGCACAACCAGCAAAGGATCGAATCAGTGTTGCCAAGTCCGTGGTTTTCCCGCGGAATTGGGCTACTTTAACACTCTTTCCGCGGGATGTTTTTCATGTCCGCGGGTTGAGGCGACCCCAATAATGTGATATTTAGCCCCTGGAATATGAATTTTACGATTTTTACCAGAGGATCCCCCCTGAAAAGCAATTGGGCTACTTTTGGGCTAGTTTTGAGTAGCAATTGGGCGGGTTTTGCTGAGAAAACCTGGCAACGCTGGATCGAATGCACATTTTATTACCAACCAAAAAATGGCTGTTTCATGGTCTGTTGAGGAAGCACAGATGTTCCTCTCGTTGATAGCGGAGGAGCGGATCTAGCAAGAGAGCTTGATGGGGCGACGCGGAATGAAAACGTTTTCAGGAGGTCGCTCAGCTCTTGGCCGCTACATGTGCATAATCCCGCCCACTCTAAAGCTGTACTAAACTGCAGTGGAAACGCAAACTAAGCCAAGCCGAGTCGTACCATGCAGTGGAAAAGCACTATTAGACTGCTGTCACTTTAAGAGCTGCCAGGATCCAATATCCTGTTACTCGTTTTCTTTCTGAGCTGTTTGCTTTCACTTAAGACCTAGGCTTTGTCCAAATACCCACACTTGCGGTCTTGGCCACTTGAGGAAGTAAGTGCGCAAGACTGTCACAGGTCTTCAAAATGCCAAAGTGCAGACCCCTTAACACACACTAAATCCACACTATCTCGAATACTGCTCTGGAGCGCTATTTGAGGCTAAGTGTATCCCATCACTTTTTATCACTTAATTAGAAGCACCACAAATTAAATTATGTCCTGTTATAGGGACTACTGAACAGACATTTAGAAGTTGATTTTAAAATGCAAAGTATTTCAAATTAAAATTAAAATAAAGCTATGTAAACACTTACATTTTTACAACACTATAAGTGTGTGTCCCATCAGGTAATGAAAAGTTCGACACACACTTGTGGTCTTCATCCTCACTTGAACACTTGGGCTAAATACAGGAAATATGTAATTTAAGTAGTCAAGTGCAAAGACTGCAAGTGTGGGTATTTGGACAAAGCCCTAAATTACTGTGCACGAGGATACTTGCAAAGACGGCCATTTTGTGTGTGTATTTAACCGTTCAAAATATCTATACTTCAGAGATATTTTAGGCTACTTATAAGAATTTCTAGGGGTACCAGTAATTGTGTCCAACATGTATTTTAGAAAAACTTTTATTTCATAATGAGATTTCCCCCGTTTTCAATTGTTTTAGTTCAATGAAAGGTTAGATTTTTGTGATTTTTTTAAATAAAAGATCAAAAGGATTAATAATGCAGGTTTATTTTCAATACCTTCTTTGATCATATTTACCAAGGGTACCAACAATTCTGACCACGTGCGTATATACATGCAGGGCTCCAGACTGCGACTAAAACGGTCGCATTTGCGACCAAAAATATTAATTTGCGAGTGAAGTTTTTGCTGAGGTCGCCACTGGCGACTATATATATTTACATGTTATGATATAAAAATTAGCATGTAAGGACTTTTTTCCTGATTGTTTTGCGATCACATCGTTTGCTTTGTTCACGTATTAAACTTAAAATTAAAAGACGATACGCATCAAAGTTTTAGTGGAAAAAGAGTTTCAAACAGTCCTCGTCTCAGCAGCGCTGACGCACACCGTCTGCTGAACGCAGCTCCAGTTGTGCAGCGCGAGAGAGATCGAAATGATGGAGACGTGCAAGTGCAGAAAAGACATGTCTATTTCGTGCACAACTTGAACAAACTTCAACAGGTAAAGCTGTCAGCTCTGTGGATACTGGCAATATTGTCAACAATTCTCATTTATAATCATTACTAATATGGCTTCTTCTTATCGAGATCTTAGTCTATATGCTGTGTTCTGTTAATGCGTGGACTTCATGTTGGTTATTTGAAGCGCACTTGCCATCCAGTAATCGCAAAAAGCTTTGTGCTTTGTTACTTTTTAATAAACGCTGTCCGTGTATGCGTCCGGATTGCGCACGCGGAAAGTATAACACAGGCTTAATGCGGCAGGCGCGATCTCTTTAGCGCCTCAGTTAAAGCAGCAAGTGAACCCATTATATCTTTCTATGTACTACTATAGTACAAAATGAACATGATTTAACATCAAAAGGTAGGCTATTTTATAAGAGAGCCTACAGTACAACTTACTGAAATGTTTCATGTAAAAGCTCATTCAGTGTTTCAAACTAATGAAAACGTGTAAAGCTTGTAAACATTGCATTGTAATAATACATTTACCTCAGAATAACCACTCAGTGTCCATAAGCTCATCAGTTAGCTAGAAAAATAACTATAAAGAGGAGCATTTTGCTATATTAATGCGCTATTGCATATTAATATTTTTACTTAATCTGCTGTCTACATGATTCAACTCCTCCTATAAAATTGCATTTTACTAATGAAGAAAAACAGACTGAATGTGTGAAAGACATGACAACATTTATAGGATGCACTGAGGAGGAGCCCAAACTACACTCAGTGGCCAAGTGATGCTTATGGTCCATGATATTGGTACAGATTCTGTGTAATGAACAATTCTTTGTGACTGTATATTTCAAGTTGGAAAAGACATTTAGTTCCCACTTTAAGTGAACCTTAGTTCCCAGGTCATCTACAAGATTGATTAAAATGCTGATAAAGTCAAGAAAAGATGAGACATAAACACATGACAGAATGATTGAAATGTTAAAATGTAGGGAAAAAAAATAAAACGATAATAATAAAATAAAACACGTTTATTCTGCGGCACCTAAAAAAAATTAAAAAAAGTTTTTCTCTTATAGGAGCCAATGGCTCCTTACTCGATTTTTTTGTCTGGAGCCCTGAGATGAATATTATATATGGGTCAAAGAAACAAAAGTTTTCTGAGCAAAAATAATGACAATCAAACATTTTTAACCATGATATATAAAAGATATCCAGTAAAATGTCATTCGGTGTAATACTAGTTCATATAATACCCAAAAATCTCATCAGGCATATTTAGAACAAAAATCATTAGATGACATTAAAATACTCTTTTTATGGATAATCACATTGCAGCCCCTCAAAACTGATCAATTGCATTTTTAAATCTGTACCAATCTTTGCCACTATTCTTCAAACCACTAGGTTTTACTTATTTGTCAGCAAGAAGTTTTTAATCATTTAAAATATATTAAAAAAGTGTAATTACTTTTTCTTTTATATATTTGAATAAGTACATGTCAGATTAAGTATGTTGTTTCATTTTTTACATACATATATCTGTTACACTGAATGATTATGGAACATTATTTCACCCATATTTTGAATATATTTTGAATTTTATTTTTACAAAAGTTATCTGAAACATTAAAGTAGTCATTTTACTTGCATTTAATATGCTTTTTAATTTAATGCGGACACCAAAATGGGACGCATCAAATATGTATTAGAATTAAATGCATTTTTGGAACTATTTTAAAGTAACACAAACTGCGTGTTTTCACTCTGTATGGGTACAATGTCTACACCAAAAAATTACAAGTTTGACCAATAATTGAACTAAACAAGAGTTTCCACAGCACCCAGGAGCATCAACACTAGTGAAGAAAATGTTATTTGTTAGCACACACACTCTTTCCTGCTCATGATTTTCCAGTTATCGCCTGCAGCAAACATCTACCACAACAACAACCCTGATACACACGTACAACCATACAGTACATTAAGAGGAAAGGCACAGAGACGTACTCTACTTTGCTAGAGGCTGCTGCTGTACCTTCATAATGTACACTGACCGATGTGTGAAAATGGTATGATGCTTACTTAGTCAATAAACCTGACCTTTCACTCATGCTTTAAATTTCAATCGCAGGGTTTGAATGAAGTCACGTCGTGCCAAGATCCTCGGCAATCAACACTAAGCGCATCTCCAATCCAAATCTATTTTTCATCTCTCTCCTACCATACCATTACTCCAATCCTGAATTCCCAACCCTCTCCCTCTTTCTATCCCTCTATCAACCAGTCTATGATTAGATCTTTTCAGCAGGCCTCAGAGCAGATGGGCTCCAGTCTGCAGCGTCCCAGGTGTGTATGTCTGTCTGTGTGTGTGTGTGTGTGTGTGTGTGTGTGTGTGTGTCTGTGTGTCTCTGTGTCTCTGTGTCTCTGTGTCTGTCTGTGTGTGTGTGTGTGTGTGTGTGTGTCATATCTTATCAGGTACAGAAAACCAAAACGTTTGAGAACTGAAAAGAGTGAGAAAGGCCAGAGCAAACAAAGATGGGCAGAAGTTGAACAGGAGCCAGCATATATCTGTGTAAAAAAGAAAGATATTTACCAGAGATCTGTGAAGAAGATCTCAGCGATGGAACAGAAGGCCACAGACACGTCCTTCTTTGTGGCGGCACACTCAGATGGGAATGCAGCCGCTCCGACTGCACTAGCCTATCAGGGCACAGAACCACATGTGACAAAGAGATAAAATAATAATAATAATTCACCATTGATGGCTCACCTTATGTTATTCCAAAACGGTCTAATGTTATTTTTTTAAGTGGAATTTAAAAATGTATTGTTCATCCTCGTGGCTTTCAAATTCCAAAAAGGACAACAATCACCATAGATATCATGCGCTATATTCCAACATGATAGCTGTGAGTAATGAACAGACCAAATTTAAGTCATTATTCACTGCTCCTCCGAGGCTCTCAAAATAAATATGCCACCTGTTCTTATGGCTTCAGAAGACTTTTATCTTTTTATTTATTTTATGTTTCTTTAACCTTTCATAGCACACATAGCACAAACATTTTATAATTTTTATGTTAAATTATAATATTTATAATAACATATTTTATAAATCTCATAATATTGTTTTTAATTTTTTTATTAATTTATTACAATAATATTTTTTATCACACATTCAAGATGTTTAGTAGATATTCACAGTTAGTTACGATGCATGAAATTTGTTAGCAGTGATTCTCCAGGGACCTCAGGGTTGCAGGATGTCTTTTTAAAGAATTATTTAAATGAATATATTGTTATTAACAGTATTAATATTATAATATATTAAAATAATCTAACTCAATTTAAATGATAAAAACATGCAAAAAAAATGTATATAAAAAAAAACTGTTGTTGTTTTTTTCAGCATACAGTTCTTGAATTTATATATATATATATATATATATATATATAGCCCTTCAAGACAAAAAGTTTGAGGGCCACTGCTCTACAGGACTTTATTTTCTGCTTATGTTTTATTGCCCTCTAGTGCTGAAAGATTCAACTGCATATTTAGCACTAAATAAATCCTACAGCTAACTCCTCTTTGTTCAAACTAATACAACTATCCCTCAAGACAAGTCATTTAGACCACTGAGGATGTACATTTTATGCTGCCACAATGCTCAGAGCATTATTCATAGCATCTGAATTCAATACACAGTAATGTATGCAAGGCCTGTGTGGTCATTGCAATTGATTACAGTTTGCTTTGATGTAAAACAATGTCTGTGACCAGCTGGTTTTCAATAACTCTCTACCTACAGGAACAAGACACATCTGTCCTTCTGTCTTTTCCATTTACCTGCTCTGTGTAGACAGATGCAAACAGCGCACGCAGGCATACTATGAAACCAGCTCAGCATAACTAAATGCCTCCTGCTATTATGTCAGTGCTAATTCTGTGCCTTCCAGAAAGCATTACTCTGATTCAGCAGCTAACTTAGTAATCAATGCAAAGAAAGTGCTGTCCACTGGGAAAATGCACCACAATGATGGAATGCATCCATTATTCATTAGCCAAAGCTCTCAGGGTTCTAAACAAAATGGCAATTCCTTTCCTCTGTATCTTAGGGAGTGAAATTCTGTTTACATCTGGTCTCAGATAGTCTCTCTCATTTTCAGGGTTCTGTCAAACTAAAAACACACAGTCACTGGGTCACATCATATTTTACACTGTTAACCTGCTACAACTGTACGCATACAGTGTTGTGGTTTATTCTAGCTATAACTTACTGACTCATCTTAGTAATTGTATCTTTTATATTTACTAAACTAGAACTATGTGCAACTTCAGACCAGCAGTTTTGGTTCAACCTTAGCTCTTCTCTTGTAGTATTAGCTTAGCTACCTGCTTTACTGTAGGTCATTGCAAATTCAACAACATAGTGTACACGACGGGGAAGTCGTGGCCTAATGGTTAGAGAGTCGGAATCGTAATCCAAAGGTTGTGGGTTCGAATCTCAGGTCCGGCAGGGATTGTTGGTGGGGGAGTGAATAACCAGCGCTCTCTCCTCCTTCAATACCACGACTGAGGTGTCCTTGAGCAAGGCACCGAACCCCCAACTGCTCCCGGGCGCCGTAACATGGCTGCCCACTGCTCCGGGTGTGTGTTCACTTAGGATGGGTTAAATGCAGAGAATACATTTCACTGCTGGTTATATACTCTCTTTATAATCATGTATGTGACAAATAAAAAAAATCTTCTTCTATTCTTCACTGGGGCTAGTTGTCACACAGTTTAATCAGAGTAGGTTCATTCTTCATCAGTTTCTGTATAAGCAGCATTCTGAATTTATTTATTTATTTTTGGGAGAAAAAAAAAACTAAACCTTCTGTGACATTTCCCAATATGGCCATTTGGACTTATTTAAGCTCATCTAATTTCAGAGGGTTTTAAATTAGTTTTTGAAACCAACAGACAAAACTAATGCTACTGAAACAAGCACTTATATAAATGGAAATCTCAGAATATTTATTTACCTACATATAAGCCTGGATTTAACTTCACTATGTGAAAATATATCTGGTGTCAGTTACATTTTACCTAGATTTGCAAGTTCCTCTGATAAGAAAACATCTGCCAATAACATGTAGGCTACCATTCAAAAGATTGCGGTTGGTAAGATTTTTTTTAATGGGATTTGATAGAAGTCTCTTATGTTGAACAAAGCTGTATTAATTTTATCAAAAATACAGTACAATATTAATTTTGAAACATATATTTACACTTTAAAACAACTATTTTGTATTTTAAAAATTTAATATATTCCTGTGATGGCAAAGCTGAATATTCAAGAGTCATTACTTCAGTTTGTTACATGACTCTTCATATATCTTTCTAATGTGACATTTCTTATTATTATCACTGTTGAAAACAATTGTACTGCTTAATAGTTTTGTGAAAACAATGATACATATTTTTCAGAATTCTTTAAAGAATAGAAAGTTCAAAAGAACAGCATTTACTTGACTTTTTTTTTTTTTTGGAACAATGTAAGTCTCAATTTAACTATTTTTTTTCCTTGCAGAATAAAATTTCTTTCAAAAATCCCAAACATTCAAATGGTAGTGTATTCAAATGTGTAAACGAAATAATCGATTGAATTAAAAATCTATTTAAAATGCTTGTATCAGCAGTGTCTTGCCTCATTGGCGTGTTTTTCCATGGCGTTGAGCATGACCTCAGTTCCTTTACTGAAGTACTGTACAGCCTCTATGCCTGTGTGAATCTGCCCCAGGTACATGTACTTACTGTGGCCCTCCTCTGGACTGAGCTCCACAGCCTTCAGATACACGTAAACCACTGTTAAGGACCGCAACACTCAAATACAATCATACTCTCTTCAACAAAAGGAAAAACAAGACTAGAAGCTTCATGAGGACAGTCACAGTACAAGATAAATATATTCAAGTGATTTCTATATCAAAGACCATTTTACTGTGGCAGTACAGTATGTGTAAAGGATATCTGTTTAGCTTTCTCTACATCTCCTAGCTCAGAGCAGATGTTCCCCAACATGTCCAGGAGGGTCAGGTTAGTGGGTTCAATATCCAGCGCTCGCTGACAGTACAGCCTGGCCATGTCAAAGTCAAAGTTGTCTATACACTCTTCAGTCTGAGAAGGAAAGAGAGGTACAATAATACAGTCTGAAAACAAGCACTAATATTTCATGTCTTTAAGATGTCATTATAGGAAATATATTACCTTTTCAATTAGTTGATCAATCGTGTATTTTTCTGCTGTTTTCTTTTTGGCTCTTTCCTGTATCTTGGTTTTCATTCTCTCCTGTGGTGACATCAAGGCACCTGAACATCAAGAACAGATTTTCACAAACCACTCACATAAGCAAACTTTCCTGCACAAGATTCAGCCACAAAATCAGTTTAATGTGAATAAGTCTAGGTTAAGCACAGCTATGACAAGTTTGACAACCCTTCTTCAATAAGCTCTACATAGCATTAATCTGATTCAGATCACATGGATATTAAATGTCATGTTTACAATAAACCGTTACTGTCAAAGCAAACACTGGTGACTACTAGTGTGCAGTCTATAGTAAGAAACAGGTTTAATTTTGTGGTATTTTTAAAAACGAGTTTTAAACTATTCTTTTCGCGAAATAAAAGCAATATGATCAGATAGTTTAACACTATAAATTCTTAAAACTGACATACCTCCAGTTGGTTTAGTGTCTTTTCTTTTAGCTTTGTTTTTCTTTTTAGCTTTTGCTTGTCCGCCCATTGCTGTTAGATAAAATCTGAGAATTTATGTCACTTTTTATAAAGGGGAAAATACTTCTTCACTAGAGGTACGTTCACTTGCCAACGAGAAAGTAAGCATGGGCTACAACGTGAATCAGATAGATTGACTTCCTGTTAAGTCACATCTTTCACAAAATAAAAGTCTCCCAGCATTGTTTTTTGTGTGTGTGTGTGTGTGTGTGTGTGTGTGTGTGTGTGTGTGTGCCTGTCGTTGAAACGCATATAACTGCTTCTCTTCTCAGTGCAAGATATTTTGCAAATGTGTACAAAAAATGGAAAGGAATTAATTATATACAGTTTATTTTATTCATTGAAATATTTGTGACTATACATAAGTGACTATACATGCTAAAATGTAAATAAATAAAAATGGCAAAAAGAAATGTTGTCTAATGAATTATATACGTTTTTAAAATGAAGTTTATTCAGTCATTTTTCATTATTAACCATTTCATTGCCAATTTATACATATGTGCTCACAAAATTTCCTTGTTACCCGAAAGTACTTTGGTGCATGGTGCAGCGCAAATATGCAGTGTTCATCTATTTACAATGTTTATGTGGAAATATATCCAGAAGAAAATTCATTATTTTCTGACCATCTATTCACTGTACACTTGTTAGGTTACATTATCGGCAAGACATTACTATAGCCTCTGTGGGCGCGCCTGCTTCTTTGGTATTTTAAGAATTTATGGCTGCCTAATCTCTTTCTTATATAACATTGCTTAGCCAAGCTTTCTGTATATTCAAGCTCAGCTTCCGTATTGTAGGCGGGCACAACACGCGACGTTGCCGTATGATTGATGGGGGGAATAACCAATCAGACCTCTCCCTCGTTCGACGTCACCAAAACCTTCTCGATTTGAACCAATCTCACACAAAGTCGAACTTGAGGTGGAGGCACGTAGTAAATAAACTGAATGGATCAAAGAGCACTCTGCAGGTACCTCAGCGAGCATTTTTCATTGAATTTCTCTGGATGTTGTCAAGCGGAGTTGACAGTCGTTGACTAACTTACTTTTAAAACGGGCTGTCGGAGGAACGAGCTTAACGTTTGTTTTGGATGTTTAATAACGCAACAAGCCACAGACCGTATGGTGAGTGGGTTAACGTTACTTCAGTGAGGACATACCAGGCCTGTCCAGTTAAACAGACAGAACAGACACCTCGAATTAACTGAATACAACATAAGACGTAAGATAACATTCATTTCAGACACAAGGCACACCTGTAGGTTAATAGAGCTGTTGTCGTGTGCTGTTGTTACAGGCTGCGCGTTCAAAAGCTAACGTAACGTTATTTAACGTTTTTGGCGCGAGCGTTCGATCACTCATCGCTCTTGGGACAGTTTATGCATCAGTAGCGCATCTGTGGCCAGTGCCACCTGCTTACCAAAGCCAAATCTTTAAGATTGAGCGGAATACAAAAGCAGGCCAGGACGAGTTCACTAGCCACGTCGCGTGCACTACAGCGGTTAGCTGTCACAAGGATCTCCATTGGTCTCGATGCATGGTTTGAGTTAATATTGACGAAAATCAAGAACAGAAATGTCAGATACTAATAAAGAAGTAGTGGATCTGGTGTGGGGCAGACCCGGTGGCGGGGGAGTGCCTGCATCCCTCTTCCGAAGGTGGTCACAAGGTAAGCGTAAGTTCTTGATGCTTTAATTGTTATTAAAAGAAGTCTTACTAATGCTGACTCAGATTTTCAAGGTTGAAACTCTGTTTAAAGGATATACATCCATTACTTGCATTTTAAAATCTGCAGTGGTCAGCAAAGAAGACCAATGCCAAGACCATGTTACTTCACCCTGACTGCTTGCCCAGTTATAAATTGTGATGAATTGCCAAGCTGAGACTTGTGACATTGACTGTGGTTTGTGTTCACTGTGTTTCTTTCCACAGGCTTTGTGTTCAGTGAGGCTGAACGCTCTGCATTGGAGCAGTTTGAAGGTGGACCTTGTGCTGTCATTGCACCTGTGCAGGTATTCGCCTTATTTTTCCTGTTCATATGTTATGATGTTTAGTCAGTAATGAAGTATGTGTACATCCACGCCTTTGTAAAGTTTAAAATATAAAAGCTGCACTGCAGTGATGTAAGTCATACACGCTGTTGGATTTACTGACGACTAATTAAAGAAAAATCCAGAGAGAAACTGCGCCGGGAGAGTCAATCTCGCATGTAACGTTACTGGAGGCATAATTTTTCTAAAAGATTACCTTTATCCAATCCTGAAGGGACTGTTCTCTTCCAGGATTGACAATGATCCCATCCATAGGGCACATGGGGTCACTGATTGATTTGATGGGTAATTTTTGACAGCAGTGAAAACGAAGCTGTTAGGGACAGAAGTACAGTGTATTCAATGGATTGTACTGTGTAACGAGATGGCGGCATTTATCGGATCCGATATACAAAACCGATATCCGATTATGGAAAAATCTCGGGAAAAATATCGGTAAATCGAAAACACTTGTGATGTAGGACTTTTCTACAGTGTATGCCATTGTGAAGACACGTTCATCAAGATCAGTAACTATATCAGCGTCCAGACCAAAGCATTATAATATTCCGTTTATTATTAGCACAAACTAGCTTTAAATGTTATATGTTTAAATGCTTTAATCATTCATCAGCTAAAAAAAGAAAAACTCATTGGGAAAGGGATTCCAACAATACTGTTGTTCTGTGTCATTATCATTATCATTGTGGTGTGGAATATACTATTTTTTTTTTACATTTAGAACAATTATTAAATTGTCTTTATCGTTCTCATCCTTGATGTGCACCTATGGGGACAATTTTTCCTCCACCACCATTATCAAAACACCTTTATAAGAATGGTATTTAATCCCACCAAGAGAGATCCAGAGACTTATCAAATCAAAGCCAGGGTTCATTGTAGCTGTTGTGGTGGCACTTTTTCACCCATCACTCTGCTAAGACACTTTTAGTTTTTCCTTTAATTTGTCACCTGTCTTTATATCAGTCTGCAGATTCTGAGCAGTCGGAGTTGACGAATTTCATAAATCTTAGATTGTCTAATGGGCACAGATTCTGATCTTATTTTTCCCCCTGTCAGACTAAGGATTCAAAGTCGAAGGACATCAAATGTTTTTAATATTTTGACCCGATTTTAGGACATTGTTTTCAATTGTCATGCATCTCCTAGCATATTTCTGCGTGAGTTTGTGTTCAGAAAATACCTTAAAGTCTGCTAGTGTGTTATCCTCAGTTGCTTCGTGTTCTTTGTAACCACTTACAAAGTTGGCAAGTGTTTGATACCTGCTGTTTTAAAATCTGATCAGATTTTAAGTCTTTTTTTTATTTTATTTTTTTTGTATTCCAGCCACTTGTCTTGCACTGACATTCCATATCTATCACAAATGCTGCTTGATCTGTGCATTCACAGGATGTCCTACCCTTTTCTAAAACTCTGTTTCTGTAACACTTTGGTGCAGTTGCTATCGGAACTGATGTATACGTATTTAGATGTGCTTTGTTGTCAGATTGTTCCTTTTACCTGGTTAAGTGGAGCCCTAATGATTTGTATGTTTTGTTTGTGTTATTTCTCAGGCTTTCCTGTTGAAGAACATTTTGTTTAACACTGAAGGCTCAAACTGGAAAGATATCTCAGGTTTGTTGTGCAATACAGTACCTATGTTGTGCATTATTTTAAAAGGGAATTCCACCTTGTTTCCACTTTTGTGCACTCAATAAAACTCAGAACAGGCATGTATGAGCATCTCAAACTCATCAGTGGCATAATAAGCAGAAACATAATGTAAATTGTGATTAAGATTATAAAGACTACACAAAGACGTGCAATTTATGAACTTGATATTTAGGTGGTGTCAATTCATAAATTAAGCATTGTTCTGGTGGAATTATTTCAATGCACTCCCCCCCCCCATCATATTTCTGAAATAAAAGACATAATTATGAATCTTATTATAGGTACATATCTGTATTGTAGTCTTACTGTGTGCCTAAAATTGGAGAAAGTGGTGCTTCACTATGGGCCAGATTTACTAACAGCTTGCACCAAAGCAAACCCTCTTTTGGTGTTTAAAATCTACTGTTAGGATTTACTAAAACGTGCAGTGGAAAGGTGTGGACACAGTCATTTTGTGGCTGACCTCGTTGCATATGCATTTGTTGGAGTTTTACTTTCAGATGCAAAATTTATGAGATGAGAGTATTTGAATGAATCACGCAACATGATTTACTTAGGTTTGCACTAGTCAATTTCCTGGTGTTTGCACTATTATTTACTGCCCAAAAAAGCATGACTTAACCAATTTGTGCCTGTGTTAGTAGATTACACGCACATTATTATCATGCACCTTATTATAGCTCTGCTTGTTTGCACTTCTCTTGGTAGATTGCATTGGTCATTATGGAAATGCGCCGGTTGCTTCTGTGTTCTTTATTTTGCGCATTGTCAGTAAATCACCTGCATAATTTTCCACTCCCATCTAGGGCTGTCGCTGTGAAGGAATTTCCCTTGCGGTAATTTTGAGTGTCTCAATAGCGCGGTATTACCGCATATATATATATACATATACATATATATAGGGGTGGGCGATATGACCAAAATCTTATATCACGATATGACTATTTCTATATCACGGTAACAATATATATATCACGGTGTAGTTATTTTTTTTCTTTACATTTTTTTTATGATATTAAATCTTTGATACCATAGAATTTTCATAATCCTTGTCACCAATGTCAATATCAAACTAATAGAAATATAATACAATGTAAAAAATACAATATAAAACAAAAATGATGTTTGATGTGTACGAACATGCCTTTTTGTGTGTGTGTATTGTATTGTGTAATGTGTATTGATGTGAATTAATGTTAGACAGTAAATGCTATTGGATGCGAAACAATATTTGGAAGAAATCCCAACAATAAAGTGAAATTAAATTGAATTGAATACAAGCCTAAAAAGAGACAAAAACAAAAAAAAAATCAAGCTCACTGAAGACAAACAGTCAGTGATGAAATAAGGATAAGAAACAAATTGCAAGCAATAGGACAAAAACCTACATAAATAAGAAATGCTACATACATTGTGTAAATTAATTAGTCTTCACTGTGTTAATTAGATATAATTAACATGTGTATTGTGTATAGATTCTATAGGATATATATAAATATATCATTATTTTTTAATTTATTCTTATTAAAGTTACAAAAGTGATATAGTCAAGAGCAGTGAGAGATTTTCTCTCACTGTTTTTTGATTAATGGCAGACAGAATGAATATTGGACAGCTTCCCCATTAAGACCGAAGTCCGGATCCAATATACTGTTACATGTGCGTTGTTTTCAGCTGTTTTCTCTCTTAAGACCTAAATCACTGTGTTTATGAGGATACTTGCAAAGACGGGGATTGTTACGCATATAAGTGTGTTTATGCAATCGTTCAAAGCCAATAAAGCGGCAAAAAAAATGCGCGCTCCTCTCACACAGAAACAGAGACGGCGCACGCATATAACTCTGTTGTTTGTGTTTCAACGGCTTAAAATCGCTTGTTTTAAAAGCTTAAAAACACGTGGCTACAGATGTAGTCCCTCATTTAGGAACGTGCTCATCATTTTGTCCTGGCTGATCGTGCTCCTACTCGGAGCCACACGCCCCGTGGTGGCGTGTAAAGATCACAGTCATCCAAATGATGAAAAAGTATTACCATAAACAATGTATTTTGCGACACCATGAAATAAACGATAGAGCAAAATATGAAACGATAGAATTTCGTCCAGCCGATATATATCGTCATATCGCACAGCCCTACATACATATATATACAGTGGGTACGGAAAGTATTCAGTTCACTCTTTGTTATATTGCACGGCATTAATGTACACACAGCAATATGACACACAGAATTGTTGACATTTTTGTTGAAATTCACATGGTCCTAAGTATTCAGGCTGTGCATATATTTAAAGGTGCTGTCCAATCACTTGAGATGGTTCTACACCTTCATTTGAGTCTGTGTTTGATTATACTGATTGGCTTGATTAGGAAAGTGTCTATATAAGACCTTACAGCTGTGCATGTCAGAGCAAATGAGAATCATGAGGTCACTGCCTGCTCAGAGACAGAATTGTGGCAAGGCACAGATCTGGCCAAGGTTCATGCACTTAAGGTTCCTAAGAGCACAGTGCCTCCATAATCTTAAATGGAAGACGTTTGGGACGACCAGAACCCTTCCTAGAGCTGGCCGTCCGGCCAAACTGCTATCCTTGGTGAGAGAGGTAAAGAAGAACTCACGCTGAGCTCCACATTCGGGAGATGGGAGAAAGTTGTGCTTCCACCAGTGCTTTATCTGGCCCGACGGAAGCCTCTCCTCAGTGCAAGACACATGAAAGCCCGCGCTAAAAAACACCCCCTGATGAGACCAAGATAGAACTTTTTGCCTTAATTCTAAGCGGTATGTGTGGAGAAAACCAGGCATGCTCATCACCTGTCCAATACAGTCCCAACAGTGAAGCATGGTGGTGGCAGCATCATGTCATGAAATAGTATTACCGTAGTGCTCAACAATGTATTTTGCGACACCACGAAATAAACGATAGAGCAAAATATGAAACGATAGACTTTTTATTTCGTCCAGCCGATATATATCGTCATATCGCACAGCCCTACATACATATATATGTATATATATATATATATATAATCTGTGTGTTGTGTTACGATGTAACAAGGTTTAGATTCATGGGCTTTTGCAAGACATTTGAATTGTATCCAAATGCAATTAATTCTTTTTTTTTTATAATGGGTAGTTGTGCACTTCATTTAAACTTTTATTTAATTCCAAATATATTTGGAATTAAATAAATAAATACCGGTTAAAGTTAATGGCATGGAACTATACTGGGTAGAGGTAGACCGATTAATCGGTTTTGCCGATTAATCGGCACCGATAGTTGATTTGCGGAACTATCGGTTATCGGCAAAAATCCATGCCGATAGTTTTCCGTGTTGCATCTGTTGCTGGAGTGGTTGAGAATGGTCTGCTGTCATTGTACAGTACGAGAGCAGCCTCTGGAGGCGGAAATCACTGACAGCACGTGTTGTTTGTTTTGGCATGTGACACTGCGCGCTGCACAGAGAGGGAAACTCCAGACTCGCATTTAAATACAGCCAACAGAAAATCCTGCCGCGGAACAGAGCGCCGTTCACATAGTTTTCTATTAAATTACATTATGTACATTAACAATGATTTGGGACAAATATAATTACTTCACCCTAGGTGATAAATTATGTATTGTGCATTTTTCAGCAGAACGTTTGTCTTTCTGTGACTCTAATACAGTCTGTATGCTTCATATAGAGAGCTGTAAGACAGATCACGCTTTCTCTTTCCATTTGCTCTGTTTTTTTTAAACACCGAACTTCAAACTCATTTATGCCACATAGTTCATTCTTGAAGCAAACTTATGTCCGTTTGGTGATTAAATAAACCGTTTTGGACCGTTGCTTGAATTGAACGTGACGCGTCCGGTGTGTGTGATACCCGTGACTTCTCCAAGACACAGTGCTGCGCTTTTGCACAGTGTGTCACTTGCATTTATTTTATATTTTGATTAGATAATAATGCAGTGTTCTAAAATAGCAGCAAATAAAATGTGAGAGTACACATACAATATCAATAACCTGTGCATGTAATTTTAATATGGCCTTGTGTAGGTATTTCAAGATGGCCATCTTTAAGCATGACTGTTGAAATGCAATGGTAATACTTAACAATAAGAGCATCTAACAAGATGTTCCTTGTTAGTGTGTTCATTTCATTTCAACATTTACTATTACTAATAGGCTTCATTTTTCAATTTTAAAGTTTCTTCTTTTAACATTAGTAAACTATGAAATAACTTTAATGATCAATATAATAATTAATATTAATACTAAATTTGTATTCATTTACAAAGTATGGTTCAGTACTGTTACTGCTTTTTTAAAAATAGCAAAGCTCTATTTTAGTTTTCGTTCAGTATCCATTTTAAAAACTATCGGTTGATTAATCGGTATCGGCCAGTGTGGTCCAACCTAGCTATCGGTATCGGTAAAATCCAATATCGGTCGACCTCTAATACTGGGACACAGTTTATAGAGCGAAAGATCCAGCACGTCATCTAGCAGAAAAACTGATTGACTTGAATCTTTAAAGCAGCACAGAAATCAGATGCATGGCTTGACATATGTGCTGTGAATCCTTACAGAGGAAGAGCAGAGGACAATCCTGTGCTCCACCCTCAGTGAGATCCTGGAGTCTGCATGCCTCAATAAGACACGGACCTTTCACCTGGCCACCTTGCCTCGTGCTAAAACCACAGACAGCAGTGACATCACTGACAGCCACCCAGAGCCTGAGTCGAGCCAACCTCATGACACACCGAGTAAGAAAATTAGCCACAGTCATTCTCGACGTTGTACAGATACTGAACAGGGCCAAGTGACAGTTTTTTAATAATACCTAACACTGATCCGTAATATTTGCTATGATATTATTATAGAATATTAACTGTGAACTTACAAATAATTTTCTCTGGACTGTTGTGTCTTGTTAAATGCATTTGTGTTTTTGCATGGTGTGTGTGTAGCTGCTTTGGCTGCTGAGGAGCTTGGCTTTGAGAGGTTTCACAGCATCATACAGTAAGTGCACAAACTCTCTTTCCACACTGCGTCACTTGTGTTTCTCTTTCCTTATGTCTTCACTGGCTTACCCTTTTCTTCTCCTTGTGTTACAAATTCCTGGCAGAAATCTCCAGTAGTGCAGAAGCAATTTATTTCACAATGAAATTGTGTGCAGCGTAAAAAAAAACTTCTGGATAAATTTGTAAGTCAGTAAGGATCTTTCCCAATTGATAGTCACATTGTGGTTACTCCTTCCTCAGGAAGAGGACTCTCAGGACTGATGCGGAGTTGAGAGAGGTGGTGTTGTCACTGTACGATACTTGGAAGAACAAATTCGGGGTTCTGCTATTTCTGTACTCTGTCATGCTTACAAAGGTATAACTTCACATTTCCTGCCCATGAAAAGTCTTTTTGCCAATTTGTTTTTAAATATTCCTTTTAAAAACAAGAGAATAATGAGCTTGCATGGTAACAACCTCTCATCTACACTACTGTTCAAAAATTTGGGGTAAGATTTTTTTGTTTGTTTGTTTTTGAAAGAAGTCTCTTATGGTCACCATAAAAATACAGTAAAAATTGTAATATTGTTCAATATTAATTAGTGCTGTCAAACGATTAATCGTGATTAACAATATTATTATATAAATACACACGTGTACAATATAAATACACACACATACAGTATATATTTTGAAAATATTTACACGTGTATATTAGGGTTGCACAATACACCGGTACTACGGTAGTATCGCGATACTAAATCTTAAAAATACCCGCGGTGCCATTGCATTTTTTAAACGGTAGTATCGTCCATAAGGTAGTACCTTAAGATATGTAGTATGCACGGCAGTAACACTGTTTAAAACATTCATTTGAACATGCATACCAGCAGAAACATTACAAGTTGATTGCCAAATGTCTTTCTGCTGTGCTCTGTGTAGTTTAGTCTGTTTATACGCTTTATATGTTATTGAGTGTTTCCCGACGCTTCAGTTCAGTTTGCAATGAGAAGTTGCACTTGCACGTCGTTGTTCATGCTGCAGTTTATCAGAAGAAAGGGTCTGACTCAGACCGTCTGATGTCATTTTAAAAAACAGCAGTTCAAGCATCACTTATTCAACATCATAATATCTTACAAGAAAGTATTCTCGCAGTTTTATTCATTTGACCACTTCTAGAACAGGTGTAATAGTTCGTTTCTGGAAGCATCTTTGCGATCACGAACGCAGTTCCATTCATCAACATAGCGGCTTTGCACTTGGTTCTTATCAATCATTATATATATTTTTTTATTCATTTATAATGTTATGTTTTAATATACATTCTGCTAACTTGGAAATTTCAAGATATGCGAGCAAAAAATGCTCCTGACAGTTCGGCAATATGACACGAGCAAGAGTGCTGTTTTTGTTTCGTTTTGGTGTTCGAATCCGAATCACTGATTCTCTAAGCCATTCATAAAAACAGTCATTTGATTCGCTCCTGAAGGATTCAGCCGGTTTGAATGACTCAGTGATTCAATCACGAACTTCTGCCACCTGCTGGGCGTTTTAAGTTTCCCATCTAAAAGTAGGCATATTACATTATTTTCCAACATATTTCTATATTCAGAATTTAGTATTTAAAACATTAATCTCATAACATTATTTATGCAATTATAAATACAGTCTAAATGTATAAATGCACATCTAAATGTCACATCATGCAGCTTCTGTGCAGTGCTAAGATGAGTTTTGTTTAGATCATTTCATGGATAACAATAGCCAGTCATTCATTCACATTAATTAAGTATTCAGAGAAAAATATTGTCTGTTTCATTTACATCTATTTATTTATGAAATTTTGATTCATTTTGTAGAATTGAATTTTAAATTAACACAATACCGCATTGTATCGTGATACTACTTGGTATCGTGATACTTCAGCTGGTATAGTATCGTAAGACATTTTTATGGTATCGTGACAACCCTAGTGTATATACAGTAGGGGTGGCACGGTTCGCGGAAAAAAATCGAACCGAACGGTTCTCCACACACTGTTCGCTAGGACCGCGGTTCAACTTAAATCTGACGACGCATGTGTAATACAGTTTGTTATAAATAACACGTAAAACAAACAGGGTTTGGCTAATGTATGTTTCTGTTAATGGATGGCTTCCCAGTACATTACAATAACAGCGATTTTTAAAAAAAAAAAAAAAAAAATAAGTGGACAAACCATTCACTCTTGTTCAATGTGAGTTCCGTATGCTGGATTATGAGCTGTCATTTATTCCTTCATCACCCGGGTGCTGATAGCGCACGCGCGCACAGGTGAGACCTGAACAGCACATGTTGATATCTGTGTTTAAACTAAACTCATGTAAGCTTTGCCAGTTTAAACACTTTCTTAATATTAATCAAACAGCAACAACAAAGAAATCACTCACTGCTCTTGATTGAATCGCTTTTGTAACTTTAATAAAGATTAATCTTTAATTTATACAGTCAAATATGCAATGCTGTTTTACATTTGATTACTTTATTCAATTTCTGTACCTAAAAACTAATGCTATAGACCTACCTAAAAAAAAAAAAAACTGAAAATCACTGATTATTTTATTTGTATCTTTACTCTATTGTATTTTTATTTGTGCTGTTGCTTGAAGTTAGATTATTCTTATTTTCTTTATTGTTATTTGACAGTATAGTTTTTCCCTAAACATACCGAACCGTACCGAAACCGTGACTCTAAAACCGTGATACAAACCGAACCGTGAAAAAGTTGAACCATTCCACCCCTAATATACAGGTACACAATATGGTGAAAAAGTAAAAAAAAATTCTTGTAACTTATTTCAAAAAGTGAAACTTTCATATATTTTAGATATACATATATTGGTCCAGAAGACGATCATTGACACCCTCCACAAAGAGGGTAAGTCACAGAGGGTCATTACTGAAAGGGGTGGCTGTTCAAGGAGTGCTGTATCAAAGCATATTAAATGCAAAGTTGACTGGAAGGAAGAAATTGGGTAGGAAAAGGTGCACAAGCAGCAGGGACGGAAGCTTGAGAATACTGTCAAGCAAAGCCGATTCAAACACTTGGGAGAGCTTCACAAGGAGTGAACTGAAGCTGGAGTTAGTGCATCAAGAGTCACCACGCTCAGACATCTTCAGGAAAGGGGCTACCAAGCCACTTCTGAAACAGAAACATCGCCAGAAGCATCTTACCTGGGCTAAGGAGAAAAATAACTGGACTGTTGCTCAGTGGTCCAAAGTCCTCTTTTCAGATAAAAGTACATTTTGCTTTTCATTTGGAAATCAAGGTCTGGAGGAAGAGTGGAGAGGCACAGAATCCAAGCTGCTTGAAGTCCAGTGTGAAGTTTCTGAAGTCAGTGATGATTTGGGTGCCGTGACGTCTGCTGGTGTTGGTCCATTGTGTTTTATCAAGTCCAAAGTCAATGCAGCCGTCTACCAGGAGATTTTAGAGCACTTTATGCTTCCATCTGCTGACAAGCTTTATGGAGATGCTGATTTCCTTTTCCAGCAGGACTTTAGCACCTGCCCACAGTGCCAAAACCACTTCCAAGTGCTTTGCTGACCATGATATTGCTGTGCTTGATTGGCCAGCCAACATGCCTGACCTGAACCCCATATGCAATCTATGGGATATTTTCAAGAGAAAGATGATAAACAGTCAATCCAACAATCCAGACGAGCTGAAGGCTCAAATAGTGCCTCAGCAGTGCTACAGGCTGATAGCTTTCATGCCACACCTCACTGATGCTGTCATTTGTGCTAAAGGAGCCCCGACCAAGTATTGAGTGCATAAATGAACATACTTTAAAGAACTTGAACTTTTCTGCTTTGCAAATCCTTTTTTTGATTGATCTTAGGAAATATTCAAATATTTTGAGGTACTGATTTTTGACTTTCATTAGCTGTAAGCTCTAATCATCAAAATTAATTCAAAAAAACTTTTGAAGTGTTTTACTTTACATGTAATGTGTGTGTAATAATAAATATACACAGTATACACTGTAAACAAAAACTTTTATTTTGAATTTGAATCGCGATTAATCGTTTGACAGCACTAATATTAATACAATTTAAAATATTTTTTATATTAGTTTTAATACATTTTAAAATTAATTAATTCTTTTGGCAAAGCAGAATTTTAAGCAGCCAAAAGAAAAAAAAGATCTTACTGATCTAAACTAAAATGACTGTGAAGCATATTTTATTGGATTGTATGGTTTTAACGTTAATAGACAACAGTAGGTAAAACAATAGCTTTTATTCAGAGCTGTGTTTAACTGATTTATTTAAAAATGTCACCTGAATGTATTTTAGAATTTAGTAGATCTGAAACGTTCTTTATAACTTTTTGTCAATTGTATACCTTGTGTGATTTATTCTGAGATTGCCATGAAAATAGCCTTGATGCTGGCATGGCGTTAAAAAGTGAATAAATAAATAACTGACCCCAAACTTTTGAACGATAGCTTACATGGTAAATTATGTCATTTGCCCGCCAGGCTCATTCATGTGTCTGTGTGTTTGTATTTATGGTCTGACTTGAAATTATAGGGAATTGAGAACATAAAGAATGAAATTGAAGACACCTCTGAACCTCTGATTGACCCCGTGTACGGCCACGGCAGGTAAAATGCATGATGGGTGTTCAGGTTCTTGGCATTATATTTGATTGTGTGACTTTTAGGCTGCTGTTCTAATTATTGGATTGTATTCTGATATATTTATCTTATGTTGTGTAATGCTGTTTTATAGCACTGTTTATCATAACACATTTAAAAAATATATTAAGCTGAAATGTATATTTATAGTGAGTGCTGACTGTTTTGTTAACCTTTTCTTTCCGTACTTTTTAGCCAGAGTCTAATCAACCTTCTGGTGACGGGTCATGCAGTGTCTAACGTGTGGGACGGTGATAGAGAATGTTCTGGAATGAGTATGCTTCATGTTTTTACTGAATATTAATTTGTTGATATGCTGTTTGTTTGAAATAACTGGAGTCACAGTTGTCCTGCTGTTGCAGACCACTTGGTGGCAGCATTAGCTAATGTTTTGCTCAAGCTTTAACACACTTAAAAAATGCCTGCTGAGAGAATGCTACGGTCATTAGGTTTCAAAGAGGGTTTTATGTTAGACTGTTTATTTTTATACAGTTTACAGAGAAATGTAATTATTCTTTTATTTTTGTTTGCTCTAGAGCTTCGTGGCATCCATCAGCAGGCCTCTGTTGGCTTCCTCACACTAATGGAGTCACTGCGCTATTGCAAGGTGGGTGTCTACTCATAAGCACCCTCACAGTAGCTTACAATACTGCAGTTAGATTTATAATTCATGTGGTATAGATGGTGTCCTCACTGTACAGTGTAGATAAACCTGGAAACCAATTTTGGCAAGTGTTGTGTGAAAGATGCAGAGTGTCTAGATGCCAAAGCTCACAGTTTCTTTGTGGTTTTGCTGTTTTCCAGCCGTACATCTCACAGGGAATTTGTGAAATGTAATTGCAACATAATAACCTACTGAAATACCGACTGCATTGAACAGACTCGTGTCACAGTCATCACTCTGTCAGGCTGTTTTTTTTGTTTGTTTTTTTTTTTTTTTGAAGAATATTTATGATGAGGAACAGACATTCTCTAGGTTTGTTCCCACACACAAAACAATTATAGAAATTTAGCTTAGAACAAGGGAAATTCTGTGGGTTTTTTTTTTCCATTTTCTTTTTGTCTATTCTTTTATTTATTTTTTTGTTTGTTTTTTCTCTTTTTGTTCATGTCTTTCCTTTTATCTCTTGTTTACCATTTCTTATTTTATCCTCTTCCCTTTTTTATTTCTCTCTCTGCTTTTATTTTTAGTTAGTTAGTAGTACTTTTTTTCAGAATGCTTCTCTGCTCCCTAACCAATGTGTTGCCGTCTAAATGGTAAACATCAGAGATCTGGCACTTAGCACATGCATCCTGTATGTTTTATGAGCCTGGGCAGGAATGGCTCTATTGTTTTAACCTGTGGAGAAAGTAATTAAGAAGCTGCTTTGTTTTGAATGGCACTGTGCTAAGCAGAGCTTCAGGATATGTGCAGTGAGCTGTGTTTGGACTAGAGGAATGCAGGAATGTATCGCCTCATATTTAGAACCATCCGAGCCTCCATCACAATATTCATGATCATTTTAATCCGCACACCCCTGGAACGCCTTCCCGCCCAAATCTGCTGCTGATACTCACCTGTTGAGTGATGTGAGCTGAGTGTGAGGGCTTTCAGTGTTTGGATGCACTGCTGGAGATCGAGCTGTAGGTAGAGTGCAGACTGCAGAGCTACACTTTGAGCTCTGTGTTCTTGAATAATTCTGCAGTCTTGTTAAACTGCTGACTCTCATCTCATTCCATTTTAATTTGGTTTTGATTGGTGGATGTGGTTTTCTGTGCGTGCAGCGTTTGTAATGTGGATCAGGGGTAGTGCTGTGTATCACCAGCAAAGTCACGATACGATACGTATCACGATACAGGACTGCACTGAATTTCACCTCAGAAGAATTTAGACAGCTGTTTATAAAATACTGCATACTATATGCTAACTATAGGCAGAGCAGGCAGTTGACCTCTGCATTATGAAGGGCCTCCATAACTATACCACAGTACAATATAGATAATGGCATGTGTTTCATGTTTACATTGGCCACTCCCCACCTGGTAAAATATTATGATTATTTGCATCTTGTTTTTAAGCCAATAAATAATAATGTACTTGTTCTAATAAATTTATATTGTAATGTACTCATATTAATATATAAAAAAAATCATCTTAACATTGCTGGTAGGTTATCATTGCACAAATTAATGCACTCTCTACATTTAAAAAAATAAAAATTGAGTTCTAGAAGAGTTCTATATTAATGTGCTGTCTTCACTGTATCTCACGCGCACATTCACACACAGCGCTGCTCAGTCACAAGACACATTATCTTTCTCAATAAGATAACACATTGTTTCTGTGCGCCACAGCATCTCTCTCTCTCAGTGACAGACATTCTGAGAATAGAATATTGAAGTGGAGATCGCTAAACAAACTGTTTTCAGAAAGCAAGCGCGGATATATACTTGGTTTATCCACAGTGGAGAGAGTGCGCGCAATGGTTGCCAGGTTTAAGTCACACTTTCGGTCCAGGGCCAGCTGTAATACTCGTATCGTCAAATCTCTTGACGATACATCGTCGTATCATGTAGAACACAGCACTAATCATGGTATCTTTTTCATCAAGAGCCATTCTTGTAACTGCCGAGGTGCTGGTCATATAATTAGAATATCATCAAAAAGTTGATTTATTTCACTAATTCCATTCAAAAAGTGAAACTTGTATAAATGCATTCATTCCACACAGACTGATATATTTCTTCTTTTAATTTTGATGATTATAACCAACATGAAAACCCCAAATTCAGTATCTCAGAAAATTAGAATATTACTTCAATCTCTTCTGAAAAGTATGAACATGAAAAGTATGCACTCAAACTTAGTTGGGGCTCCTTTTGCCTGAATTACTGCAGCAATGCGGCGTTGGAGTCGACAGTTTTGGCACTTCAGGTGTTATGAGAGCCCAGGTTGCTCTGATAGTGGCCTTCAGCTCTTCTGCATTGTTGGGTCTGGCATATCGCATCTTCCTCTTATACCCCCCATGATTTTCTAGTTAAGGTCAGAGTTTGCTGGCCTAAGAACAGGGAAACTGCAAGCTGCCAAGTCCTGTTGGAAAAGAAATCTGCATCTCCATAAAGTTGGTCAGCAGCAGGAAGCAAAGTGCTCTAAAACTTCCTGGTAACGGCTGTGTTGACCTTGGGAAAACACAGTGGACCAACACCAGCAGATGACATGGCACCCCGAACCATCACTGCTGTGGAAACTTTACACTTCAAGCAACGTGGATCCAGACTCACCCTGTCCAAAGGAAATGCAAAATTTACTTCCATCAGAGAACATAACTTTGAACCACTGTCCAGTCCTTTTTGTCTTTAGCCCAGGCGAGACGCTTCTGACGCTGTCTGTTGTTCAAGAGTGGCTTGACACAAGGAATGCGACAGCTGAAACCCATGTCTTGCATACGTCTGTGCGTAGTGGTTCTTGAAGCACTGACTCCAGCTGCAGTCCACTCATTAGGGCTTTTCACACTGCGCTTAACCCCGGGTTATCGTCGTTCTAAACACCGCTTTTAACCCCGGGTAAAGACACGTTTCACACCTGTAATTTGAAAGCGGTGTTAGCACCGCATTTTACCCGGGGTTATGAAACCCTGCTCCGGAACAGGGTTAGCACCGCATTTGTGGTGTTATCCCCGCATTGCGGTGCTAAGTTTGTTCAGTGTGAAACTGAGCGGTGTTTGCTTGTTGCTGCTGGAGGCTTGGCAACAAACAGCCAATCAGAAATTGAGCAGTGAGGCTCATGTCACGTCAGTAACAGGAAACGCGCGTCGTGTAAACTGCAAGCCGGTGAGAAGAAATATCAAAAGACGGAAAGCGTGTGAACAGGAGTGAGTAGGAGACGGTATTATTCTTACGCTACTGTACAAGTAAACACTAACGTTAGTCTCTCCACACTTAAAAGAAATTCAAAGAATTATTCACATACTTTGCTCCTTGTTTTCTTTCTTTTGTACTTTTGTCTTTGTTTTCTTGCCTTTCTGCTTCTCATGAGGCCGTTCACATGTCGCGCCTAAAAACGCGTTTAAGCTTGCGCTCCCATGGCGTCTGCCGTTGCTAAGCAACCATGACCTGCGCTCTTCATGAAGACGCAAAGTTTCAGCAAAGGATAAATGGATTTCCAGCACTAAATCGCTTGCAGTAGCTCTGCTACTAAATGTATTTAAAAATGGCTATCCCTGCCTGTACAGCTATGATCAGCTGTTCCTCAATCTCGCTGATCTATAAGCAGAGACATTGTTTTTAATAACTGGCAAGACGCGGGAAAAGCCGTGTTAAACAGGTTGCCTCTGTTCGTCCAATCAGTGACAGTGACACCGCAAATATGCAAATAAGAACGTTAACCGGGGTTTGGGAATGTACAGTGTGAAACGACGTTAATGAATAGGGTTAACAGTTAACAGGTATAGTATGAGCAGTGTGAAACGTGATTACAGATAACCCAGGATTCCGTTTATCCGGGGTTTAGGATGACCCAGGGTTAACAATTTCAAGTGTGAAAAGCCCTTTTGTGAATCTCCCCCACATATGGGTTTTGTTTCACAATCCTCTCCAGGGTGCGGTTATCCCTATTGCTTGTACACTTTTTTTCTACCCATCTTTTCCTTCCCTTCGCCTTCTATTAATGTGCTTGGACACAGACTGTGAACAGCCAGCCTCTTTTGCAATGACCTTTTGTGTCTTGCCCTCCTTGTGCAAAATGGTCGTCTTTTCAACTGTCAAGTCAGCAGTAAGTAGCCTACAGAATGTGAGAGACCATGCATTGAGATGATTGTGTGGCACCAGGTGTGAACCTTTTCACAATATTCTAATTTTCTGAGTGAATTTGGGGTTTTCATTATCACTTATATCATATTTCACAGTCTGTGTGGAATATGATATACAATATGAATGGAATTATATACACTGTAATTATATGACCAGCACCGCAGGGCTCTAGACTCATTCTTCCCACTGGTCGCATGTATGTAATGACTGAGTATGGACAAGTTCTACATGTGCAGAACTGTTGTGAGTCCATCAGCCCTATGCAGACAGTCCCCATACAACAGCGGACACTTCTGATATTGCGTTGTGCAGATGTGCGGAATGTTCACACATCATTTAATGCATTGGCTGAAAATGCTCACAAGTAGTCATTTTAACACTGTCTGTACATTCTTGTGATGACGCCAGTCCATGTTATAATAAATAAAATCACAACTTGCAAGACTGTTTAAATCAGGGTTCCGCGGGGTCTTGACTTAGTCTGTATCAAATTTAAGGCCTTAAAAAGTCTTAAATTGTCCTTAATTATGATTTCAAGAGGTCATGGAAAGACCAATTGCGATATGGCTGAATGTGGATTAAACTTCAAAAGGCTATAATTTCATTAAATTCTGCACAGTGTTCTGTCTTTACCGACCGTTATATTTTCAGCCAAAGGCGACACCTGCTGGCAGAGAATGTGCAGACTGTTGCGGAATGTTCACAGCTGAAGTGTAAAAATAACTTGCATTTAATGCATTGGCTGAAAATGCATTCACTTTTATTTTCTTGGCAGTAGTCATTTTAACTTGGCCGTTTTAATTTCACATATGGAATGAAATTAACATTATTTATGAAGTCTGTACATTCTTGTGCATTAAACATGACGCATCAGAAAAATCTGCTTGGTAACAGCCCAAACATAATAAATTATTAAATAACATAAAAATAATTTCTATACTGCTGTATTTTATATCTTGACAGTTATTTAAAATTTTCTTTTTTGTTATAATAAATAAAATCAAGGCTATTTTTATAAGGTTTTTTTTTTGGAAGTTAAATTTTTAAAAGGCCTTGCAAGACTGTTTAAATGGTGTCTGGGGCCATATATAGCCAGGAGTTGATGACCACCCCTGATATAGAACGTGTTTCAGTGCTCATATAACACAATAAACCGTTCATAATCAGTTATAGTGAACATTCTAGTTGAATGATTGAATTGTTGGCCGTTCCTGTAAGTATTACCAATCAACTTATCGCAGTGAATCAACCTGTTTGTGATGGTTCTGGAATGTGGCTGGCCAGGCAGTCATGGCATCGGTATGGAGATTGGCGCTCAACTGCTGTATCTTTTTTTCTGCTTTTAAAGGTTGGCGCATTTCTCAAATCTCCAAAGTTCCCTATTTGGATCCTTGGCAGCGAGACTCATCTCTCAGTATTCTTCACTAAGGTGAGTTAAGAAAATAAGCTCCTTTCTTCCTTCCCTCACTCTTCTACTCTCTCCCTTTCTTATCTGAAACAGTCTGGCAGTTTACTTTTCTTTTATTTCGTTATTGAGTGAAGACTCAAAAACACAAGAATGTGCTAGCTAATAGATTTAGTGCTTTAGACGTCTTCTGGAAGAGAAAAGAAGAAAGTGGGGGAGTATGGGCTGGATGATGAGAGGCAGAAAGAGGTTTTTGGACTTATAAGGCATCCAGTGTGGTGTGTCCTGGCTTTAGCCCATGCGGCATGTGGTCCGATTTGGCACTCCGACATGCTCATAAAGAGGGATGGCTAATGTGAGGTGTATCTCGGGTCTGAGTGGAAATGTCAGTTCATGTAACTGTAGTACTTGGTGTTAAAGCACGTCCTTATGATGGATGTGAGAACTGTATTGATTCCACAGACTTCCATAGTGTTGCCATTAGGGCTGAGCTGTAAACGATATCATTTTAAGATCATGAAATTTATGTTGTTAACGATGATAAGTTCTGGGCATTTTTACTCTGTATGGATTAATCTGACAGCCTGTCATACAGCAGAAATAAAACACAGCCAGTCAGTGCATGTCGCTAATATGTATGTGACAAATAAACAAGAACCTTGAACCCTAATAAATCTGCAAGTTCGGTGTGTCTCTATGTGAAGGATTGGTGCACACGGAAAACACAGAATTTAGGGAAAAATAAAATGGATTTTATGGTTCCCTAAATTAAAATGTAGCTTTCTCTGTGGAGTTTAATCAATATCATATGACATGGGGAAAATATTGTAGTAATATTTTTGGCCATATCGCCCAACCCTATTTGCCATATGGTTGCTAGACGGTACTTGCTCAACTGGCCAAAAGAGCCCACTCCAGGTCTCTGTGATATTGTTGCCCCAAGATATGGCCTGGGTCCGTCTTTCCGTGTATTTTTTTTCAGCGATTTTATTGTTGCCCTGTTGAAAGCCCTGGCCCCATTGCTTGGAAAAGTAATAGCCAGAGATGGAAACTCGAGTCTGCGACTTGGACTCGAGTCGCACTTAAGTCACATAAATAAAGACTTGGGACTTGACTTGGACTCGTGAACAGCTGACTCTAGACTTGACTTGGACTCGTGACTCGTGAGACTCGTAAAAAACGCAAGTCATTTGGTATAGGAGTTTATATGAATGTATCTCTGATGGAAACTGGCTGTCTTAAAAAAAAAAGTTTAAATGGTATTTTCTTTTCATCTTGCTTCCATATAATGCATATTAAAATAGTGTTCATAACCGCAGCTCTGCTTTGTTTACAGCCGCAACCAAGGAAACAATGTTTAATTGATGTTCAAGCGCCACCTGCTGGCAGAGAGTGAATCTGCATTAATTCAGCCTATCTGCTGGTTTGTTTCATACAGATGTTTTATGTAGAATAGTTTCACAAAACTAAAGTCAGACCATTTTGTTTTTGCTTCAAATTTCGAAATTATACACTCCAATTTAGATGGAAAAACTGCTCATGCTGGATGTATGCAGCCCCTTTGTTTGGGTTGTGTTTAAAATGCAGTTGTTGCCTCTAATTTTAAATTGAAAAAGGGCACAGACAAAGCATTAGTTTGTTTATATGAGATTTATTTCATTTGTGTAATTCATTTGATTAATTGGGGTTTGTTTTAAAATTTAGTTTTGTTGTTTGACATATTTCAATTTTACAAAGAAATGTGCAGCATTTTATCTGACAGTTAATAAATGGTCACCTTCTCATTTCATTGTCTTAAATTTTGTTAGTTTTTTTTTTTGTTGAGAAAATCATATCGTGAAATCAGTAGGCCTATTTCAAAACTGATTTAGCCTCAATAACTAGCTGAAAGAACTGTTGCTAATAAATAGAACAAAGACTTGAGACGTGACTTGGACTCCGCTTTAAAGACTTGAGACTTGACTTGGACTTGGACCTCAGAGACTTGTGAACATGTCTGGTAATAGCACACCTCAAGCTGCTCTATTTGAGGTATCATTCATGTTCACAGCAGAAATGGTATGGGACATATTATGCCCTGAGGTTTAGTACTTTGGGATAGGGGTATGTTCCATCTTCAGACTGTAAGTATAAAAATTGGAAATGGTGACACTTGTGTTTTTTTATCATATTGCTGTTGTCGCCATTTGGTAAAGTCACAATAATGCATGACTGCTCATGGCTTAAAGATTTATTCAACTACAGGAGAGCAAGACTTTTTAAAACCCACTGGATTATAGTGTTTACAGAGTTTTGTGTGAGTACCCATGTGTTTTATCCCTTTACTCAACAGAGGAAATGCTTGTTTCTCATAAAGGTTTCCACCTGGAGGCAAATGAGATTGACAGCGAGCATTAATCATGGTCTTACACTTAAGGCCATTTACTGTCAGTACATTATCCTCATCCGGCATTTGTGCATGTGCCGAGAGAGGGTGCGCACTAGAGACTCTTTTTGTCCATGATTTGTTTCCTTCCTGTTCAGGAAATTTTCTGACAGTGATGGAGTACTCTTATCATTAGTATTAATTATATTTTTAACTTTAAAGGGATACTCCACCCCAAAATGAAAATTTTGTCATTAATCACTTACCCCCATGTTGTTCCAAACCTGTAAAAGCTTCGTTCGTCTTCGGAAAACACAATTTAAGATATTTTAGATGAAAACCGGGAGGCTTGTGACTCTCCCATTGACTGCATAGTAGGGCTGTGCAATTAATTGCATGCGATTCTCATGCGCATCTCGTCAGTAAAGCCGGTTCCGTGATTGGCGGTAAATCTCCATCACCTGTTTTCAAATGGAGCGGCAGTTAATACACAGAGCCGTAGTTCACTGACAAGCTACGCGATATCGCGTTCATAATCGAATGCGATTCATCTGCGATAATGAACGCGATATTGCCTAGCTTGTCAGTGAACTATGGCTCTGTGTATTAACTGCAATGTAAATTGCACTGTCAAGGTCCATAAAAGTATGAAAGACAAAACAGTCCATCTGCCATCAGACGTGCAATCTGAATTTTATGATGCGACGAGAACACTTTTTGTGCACAAAGAAAACAAAATAGACTTTATTCAACTTACTTTATTCAACTTGGACTGTTTTGACAATGTCTTTCATACTTTTATGGACCTTGACAGTGCAATTTACTATGCAGTCAATGGGACCGTCACAAGCCTCCCGGTTTTCATCTAAAATATCTTAAATTGTGTTCTGAAGACGAAAGAAGCTTTTACGGGTTTGGAACAACATGGGGGTTGATTTAATGACAAAATTTTCATTTTGGGGTGGAGTATCCCTTTAAACTAGTCACTTTTTTAATGCAGATCCAGCATAACTAAAGATTTTTTATTTTTTTATTCTTTGAAATGCAGTGCATTTTTCCTTTTAAATGTGTCAAAATATTAGAGCCAAAGTTATACAGTTACAAAATAACCAATGTTACCATGTTGCTGTACTGTAGGCAGCACTAACATAAAGTACTTAGAATGTAGTTATGTATTATTTAGAAATAGACAGGTATCTGAACTAGGGCTGAAACGATTCCGAGTAATTCGAATACAAAAAATTGTTCAGTCCATTTTACTAGGGATGCACTGATTTTTCGGCCGCCGAAAATATATGCCGCGCCGCACCTATCAATGTGCATTCTGCTCAGTTACCGCTCATGCTCACCGGAAAAGCATAGTCCGCTCAAATAACGCACCGACAGGAAATTTCTATGTAGCATACTTGTTCCTGTTTGCAGTAGCGCTGCTGTGCTGTGACATGCTGTAGTACAGCTGTACTGGGCAATGCTGGTAACATCTCCTTCACTGATCTGCTCCCCGCGATGCTCTGCTCACATGCGCTGATAATATAGCTTTGCCAGGGGTTTTATATGTTTACTTGATGTTTCTTTACACAGAAGCATCATTTCTATTCATTTTCCACTGATTTATGCGATCTAATGAGCATTAACTCATATTACGCGATCATATCTCTGTATGAATGAATGGCAGAGACGCGTTTTCCTTTACCACACACACACACACACACACTGAAGCACGCGTGATGCTCGCGGTGATCTCAGCGTCTGCCGTCTCAATGAGGACATAAACACATGAACAACATCTCCAGAACTGATCTTAGAGTCACTTCATCAGCGTTTCACCGTTTCATTTGAGTAAAACTAGCGTCATATCATATACACACAGAAATGTAAAGGTATTCACGGCAACCCGTCAAAAATAAAAGTCCGGTTTAATTTAAAGACATTGCAGCAGAAATATATTACTATTGTTCAGCAGAATGCACATACTACTACTACTACTACTACTACTACTACTACTACTAAAATTATGAAAACTTTATTTTTTAAGGAATGATCACACAACATTTCTTCCATGTTTTAACTTTAATAGTAAATCGACTTTGTTTGCCAAAAAGTTTAATTTTCAATAATTTAAAGATAAATGAAATTAATGTTTTATGCCTTCATTTGATAACCAGATACACAACACAGAATTTCTGAGGAAAAATAAAACATTTCATAAGGATATTTTAAGAATAAATAACAATAAAACATTAGGTGACAGAAAATAAAACACAACTTTATAATTGTCATTTTCTTTAATCATAGCTATAATTATTATAACACCTAAAATACGTTGCGTGTAAAAAGTGTTTGTTTCAGGCAGTTGAAGGGTGGGTACATTGTGTGCACATGATCAGGATGGTACCACCTCCGCCACATTTTGAGAAAAGAAAAACCCTGTTTGCAGGACTATACATTATTTGGATAATTAGTGAAAAACAACAACAGTTATGTCTGATTCTGTTACATAGAACTGAATAAAAATAATACATTGATATTTAATATTATTAATTTTCTTTCAATAAAAGTGTGGTTATTTTATTGGCTTGTGGTTTTTAAATTCTGTGTCATTAAAATTGAGTTAAATTAAAAAGGCTTACAAAATTACTTTATATTATTTAATAAAAAAATAATAATTATTACAAAGCATTTTCGGTTTAGGTTTTCGACCAAGCACATCCAGAATTCTCGGTTTCGGCCCACAATTTTCATTTCGGTGCATCCCTACCATTTACTGTAACTACACACAGAGCACTGTGTTTGCAACCACATGCTCCTTTAAAGGATTAAATGCACACACACACACCAGTATGCAGAGAGACATTTAAGACATCCAAACGACTTTAATGTCATGTTGCTGAAAAATGTGTTAATAAATGTTATGTGTATGGACTCCAAGTTTTTGTTCCACGTTCGCTTCCTGTCCACTAATTTTTGCCTCTTACAAAAGCCACAAAGCCTTCTGAAGAAGACCGTAAAGGCTTGTGTCATGCCTGAGCTGTAGTTAGGCTGAAACTTAAAAGTTAAGTTGCACAATGTTTAGGTTTTATTATATATATATATATATATATATATATATATATATATATATATATATATATATATATATATATATATATATATATATATATATATATATTTTTATTACTATTATTTTGATTTATGTCTTAGTTTTAGGTTGTACTATGTTTACCTTTTTTAAATTAATTTGAAATAGATTTTTATATATTTGTATTTGCATTTTGAATGTATTATGGCAATTAAATGCACTAAATGGGATTAGTTTTCACATTTATTAATATATGCAATTTCAGCAAAAAAAATTATCTTTTTTCTAAAAAGGAAACAAATTACTTGTTCATTTTAAGAGACCTGTCTTATTTTCTCTTGTATATTTAGTATTGCTCTTTAATAAAGAAAAAGTTGTTCTTATCTGATTAATCGATGGAATTTTCGGTAGAATACTCGATTACTAAAATATTCCATAGCTACAGCCCTACTCTGAACAGGGCTTGTTGATTTACTGTTAAAGCATAATGGGCTTGAAGCAGCAGTGCTTTAATGTATTTGACTGAGTATTTCATCATTGATGTCTCTCATCCTGATTAGAGCTGCAGGATCCAAATCTTCAGAACTAACAAAGGCTCATCTCATACTTCTGCCCATGAATCACCCTATATTGTTCCTGTGTGTAGGCCAGTAGTACTGTGAGTTATAGTCTGTTAGTATAGTAACTATATAGTCTGTGTAGAGATTTTCTACGTAAGAGCTCTGAAAGTAAAATTTACGGTAAGTATCCATCTCATCTAAGTCATTACACACTGATTGTTTCCCCATCCTTTGCTCCTGCTTTTCCAGACTTCTTAGTTACTTTCTAAGTTTCTTATACCATGAGTTCAGTATAATCTGTTAGCCCCAGTATAGTCAGATGCTGTGTTGGGAAGTAACTAGAAGCGCAGCTGCTTTTAACATAATTGCATTCTTCCGTAACGTGACAGTAGTTCAGCTGCTATAAAGTAGGATCTTTTGTCTGATTTGGCAAATTGGTTTATTCAAGTCACAGATTCATTGATTCATGCAGTTGTTCCCCAAAGTTCGCAGAATTCTTTGTGCTGTATTTTGCCATCCATTTCACGAAAAATGATTATTTAATGAAATACTGTTTTGGTTATCACTATTTATTTCACAGCTCTCTGGAATACTTCATTCTAATTGGTCAGTTGTGGCATTCTGTGGTCAAATGTTTTATATGATGACTGCTACACTGGATAATTGTAACCATTGTCCCAGGCAACTAATTGCCTTCATGCTACTTTAATGTTTCTCATATCGCTCTGGTCTCTTTCTTCTCACATAATACAATGAATACATTCAAAATATTTAATGTCTCTTTATTTATTCAGGAAATACTTCAATATGAGAGAAAGCTGTGCTTTTAATTTGTGAGCCTCTTGAACAATCAGTTTCAAAGACGTTTCTCCAACACTGCACATACACTATATTGCCAAAAGTATTGGGTCGCCCCCTTCTAATGAACAGCTTTGACTACTTTAGTAATTTCTATGAGTACAAATCTTAATGTTAAAGCATATAATGATATTCTAGGAAATAGTGTGCTTCTAATATTATAGCAACAGTTTGGACAGGACCCTTTTCTATTCTAACATGACAATGCCTCTGTGTATAAGGCAAGATTCAAAAAGAAAATTATTGATTCAGTCAGTGTGGAAGAACTTGACTGGTCTGCATAAAACCAAGTCCTAATCTCAGTTTAACACCTCTGGTGTGACTGTAAATGCAGACCTCGAGCCAAAAACTCATCACCAAACACCAATGACTTGTACATATGGGTACAGTCATTTTAGACACTTCCAAAACTGTTGCAACAGAGATGGAAATACAATTTTTAAATACATGAATTATGTTCCCATCATAATTGCCACAGATTTGGAAGTTCATTTTTCTGTTCTAAAGAAGGGGGTGTCCAAATACTTTTGTCTATATAGTGTATGTACAAGTCATTGGTGTTTGGTGATAAGTTTTTGGCTCAAGGTCTGCATTTACAGTCACACCAGAGGTGTTAAACTGGGATTAGGACTAGGGATGCAACGATACCATTTTTTCAGATCCGATCCAGAAAATTCTGAGTATCGGCCAATTCCGATCCGATCCTAGTTTTTTTTTTTTTTTTATGAATTTAGAGTTTCTATACTTCTGTCTCACTCTTTTGTGTGTTAAACACAATCTACTAGACAACTTAATTTTAATGAAAAATAACATGAAAAAATATATAGGGGCTGTTTACACCTGTCACTTAATGCGTTTTGTAATATAAATTCGATCGCTCAAACCACTTCAGGAGGTGGTCTGGGCCGCATTCCAGACGAAACTGAACATGTGTAAATGCATCTGGTTGCTGAAACCACATATGTGAATTTTACTCCCAAAATGTAAAAATAATAAACGTGTGAGACCGTGTAATGGGCTATATGACAATCAGATATGACTGCGCTAATGCAACAAGCATCACAGCAGACGAGTAGCTGAGCATCTCTTCAGCAAGCAGACGCGCAAACTGCTGCGAATGAAACTGAAAGTAAGACGCAGATGCTCAACACAATCATCTTCATTAAAAGTAGTGAGACAAACATATCTTTCCAGTGCTGATGCCGCACGCTCTCCTATTGCGTCTTTGATCTTGAAATGAGCTGATAATTAATAAAATGCAGCGCTTTTGATTTCGTTGACGTGAACTTCGTTAAATTGAAATATAGCGCGGGAATTGAAGATCGGATTTATATCCGTTTTGTGAAGACACATTTATGTGGCCAAGTGTAAATGGAAACGTTTTATCAAATCAGATAGATATCCGATCAGAGAAAACGCATGAAATGACCAGGTGTAAAAAGGCCCATTCATAATCTATGACAAAAATACTATTATAAACTAGGTTGGTGGATAATTTAGCAGCAAAAGTTATTCTAGAAAAATCATGAGTGCACAATTTTATAAAATCTAAACATTTAGTGAAATAACATTATTTAGTGGGGAACAAATAAAAGTGAATATGTGAAGGACTAAATCTGGTAAAATGTTACACATTGCTCTTTGCATTGTTCTAAAATACATTAATGAAAACAAGTAAATGTATTTATTTATAAATATAAACTACAAAATTAAAAGACATTTCTTTTAAATATATAGCACAGTAATGAAGGCAGCAGCATATGATAGAGGAGTCCTGCCTCCATTACTGTGCTATACATTAGATTATTAATAGCCTTGATAGGACAGTACAAGAAACGCTATAAATAATATTTCATTGCGCAAAAGCATTATAATATGAAAAGCTCCAATACAGAGCAGCACAAAGCGCTTATGCGCTTCCCGTGCGCAGAATGATGCGCTTGAAGCAGCACGGAGTCACAGCGCGCAGCTCCGGTCAGAGAATTTCAAAGCACAGAGGAAAGAGAGATTGATGCGTAGTTTATTAAATCTGCGCGATAGTTTTTTGCGCCTCTTCTTTTAACGGTTTTAAATCTCAGTTATTGAGCGCTCTTGAAGATGCATCCCTAATTAGGACTTGGGTTTTATGCAGACCAGTCAAGTTCTTCCACACTGACTGAATCAATAATTTTCTTTTTGAACCTTGCCTTATACACAGAGGCATTTTCATGTTAGAATAGAAAAGGGTCCTGTCCAAACTGTTGCTATTACATTAGAAGCGCACAATTTCCTAGAATATCATTATATGCTTTAACATTAAGATTTGTACTCATAGAAATTACTAAAGTAGTCAAACCTGTTCATTAGAAGGGGGGCGACCCAATACTTTTGGCAATATAGTGTATATGCAGTTTCTCACTAGCTTTTTCATATAGGTCTTTATTCAGTCATATTGAAGATGAAGCATCTTGGTGGAGACTGCTGAACCTCCAGCAGATTTTACACATTCTCACACTCAGAGCTGCTCCATTCCCATGAGCTTTAGAAAATCTTAATGATTTAAGGGCCTGTTACTCTCTGCTCTCTTATACAAACAACAGCCCCGTTCAGTACACACACACACACACACACACAATCAATTTAACCCTTATGCTCTCAGGGCACCCACTTATATCTCTCCACCTTCTCTCTGGGGCTGGTTAGCGGAGCATAGCCTCAGGTGAGTAATGCCATGATTTCCGGTAGGAAAGCCGATCTTTTCCCCCCTAGAGCTCTCTGTGTGTCCATCTGGTTTAGTTTTCCCACTGGAGTCACCAGTGGAGTCAGCCACTCTGCCAGGCCCTCAGAGAGGGAAAAAAACGCTCAGGCGACAACTCAAAGAGCAGCTGTTAACAGGATGTGGACTAAAGCCTTCGGACTTATTGGGTTGAGCTAGTTAGTTAGCTAGCTTCATGATAGAATTTAGTTTATTTGACCTTTTGATTATCCTGAAACAACCTGTTTGTTGTCGTTTTAATCATTAGGAGTGCACGATTTCTTGATAACCATGTCTGTGCTGTCTAATATTATTGTGTTTGGTTCATTATTATTTAGGAAAGGCAGATAAAATTAAATATCCAATATTGGTTGATAAATATGTAATTTCTGTTCATTTAGACTAGTAATATGGTATCAATATGTTATTATATTTGACAGCTGTTCATTTGGTGTGGAGAATTTGAGATGGTTTTGTGGCTGTGCTGGTCTAATTTTTGGTGACTTCTGGCAGTTTGTCAGTGGCTTCCTAAAAGTTTATTTTAGACTTAAAGATTTCTCTCCAATGGGATTTGTCTGTTAATGCAGTTTGTTTGTAATGTGTCATGGAAGGTGGCTTTTTTCCCTCTCTGTGTGTGCGCAAAAGGTAGGTGTCTCTAATGACAAGTTTTAAGCCCGTCTCCCAACGGATCCATACTCCCGTTACCGTCTTTGTTTGTCTCTGTGTCTCTGCTTTTAGCTTCTAATAGGGTTTGTGTTCCACTCTTATCTGATTTATGTGCACACAAAGCAGCAGACACTATACAAATGACCTTTCACAGTGGTCCTGAGAGGGCCACGGACACACACAGACACAGCAGTGGTCACTAAAGGAATGATCTTATGTCCCAGTGGATGAACAGCCACACACACCCTGAGGACAGTGAGTAATGGAATAGCAGCTTTTAGCGCAGTGCACTGGCAACTATAACCATGTATAATGCAGAGAAACACGATCTGTGACTACTGAACCACAGTACCCCTGTTTATACCAAATCTGATGCTTCTCTTGCTCGCACACCCACTCACAAGGTGATTAATGGGTCTACTGATGCTGTGGCCCGTGTTGGACACAGATATGATGGTGTCCGTCTTCGACCGCTTTCACTTTTTTACCTCTCATAGCTGCTTTCAAGCTCTGCTTTTATTTGAGGTGATGAGCTTCACATCCCTTATTTCCTTCCATCTTGCTCTGTCTCTCTGGAGGCCCTTTGTCTGTATCTAAGTATGGGATGTTAACCTTCTTCTTATCCCTCGCTTCCTCTTTCCTCTCATCAGACCAAGTTCTGTCTCAGTTCTGATGAGGTTAACATCCTCATCTCTTTACGGGTCTCTTGGTCCTCTTCTCCTTCCTGTCCACCCTTCAGGAGCCTGATCCCTTCTTATACCCACAAACCACTGCAGCCGGCCCTTAGCTCACAAAGCTGTTTTTGTCCAGTTTCCAATTCGGTCCCCTGCTTGGTGCAAAATGCTTTGTAAATGATGGCGCTACAAAAATGAGGGATGTTATTTAATGGCTCTGTTCCAAAACATAGTGAGCTACCTATGGAGAACGTATTCTGGGGCATCGTAGGTATGCTTTTGACATGAAGGCTCATTTTTCTTTCGAGTAGAAGGAAATCTACATTTACATTTAGTCATTTAGAAGACGCTTTTATCCAAAGCGACTTACAAATGAGGACAATGGAAGCAATCAAAATCAACAAAAGAGCAATGATATGCAAGTGCTATAACAAGTCTTAAGCCGATTTTCCACTATCGGGCCGAACGGTTCTAAGAACTGTCAGGAAACGGTTCCAGTTGTGTATTTCCACGTGAGCCTGGTACGGCGCGGCACGATTACAAACCGTTCTGGAAAAGCAGCTTTAGTTAGCTTAAAGCTTTTAACGTAGCAAGGTAGGGTTTTTTTTTAATTATATAAGAAATAAAAAGAAAATTTTTTTTTTTACTTTTGTTAATTGTATAAAAAATAAAAAGAAAACAAATAGAATACAAAAAGATTAGTAAAGCTAGTGTTGGTTTATAGTTTATAGAAGAATAGAATTGTAATAGAGAGTGCTAGAGTTGGAGGGTCAAATAAAGATGGAAGAGATATGTTCAGTCTAACTGCAATCAAATTCATGTGAGCTCAGTAAAAGAAATTAAGGTGGTTGGAGGAAGCAAGAAAAATGTTGATCACAATTATTTGCAATTCCTTAAATTTTATCTTATTTTTGATTTTCCCAAGCATTAATTTTCAAGATGATTTTTTTGTTTTGTTTTGGCAAAATTTGCTTTGTACAAAAAAGAAAAGAAAAAAAAAACATTTGCAATGCATTGATAAAACAATGTTTTTAAACCAAGTATATATATTATACAATATATTTGTATTATTATATACATATAATTAATTAACACTACTTAGTTTAAAAACATTGTTGTATCAGTCAGATTAAAAAAACTGAAAACAATGAATAGTAAGCCTTTTCCCATCACTAGACATATAGAAAAAGAATCTGAAAGATTATTTTGCTGTGCTGGTAGTCTAAGGCTGAATATTAACATTTGATAATAAAATATTGATACATGTAGTGATGTAAACTGTAGTTAATTATATTTAATCGTATTTATAAGTATGTATTTATTTAGTTAGTTAGTTTAAAAACATGCTAGAATCACTATTAAAATCAATGTGGAGCATTTAAAGTTGGCCACTTATAAGGTTCTGTAATGGCTAGGATGTTGCCTTAGAACGCAACTGCCTGTGTAGGTAATAGTCAGCGAGTCAGCTCACTAGGTTTTTGAACAGAGCTCATTGAGAGGAAAAAGAAACCACAATGCTGTTAAAGTCGTCTGGTGCACCCCAGGGCTCTGTCATCCTCTGCTAATTTACTGACTCCATGCCCCCAAACACAAACACGTGCCTTACTTTTGTGAGTCCCACAGGAGCTCACCTCACTGCAGCAGTCGTGCTTCTGTAGAACCCTGCTCTGCTACCATGAGGAGCCCTCAATCTTTTGTATTTCCACATAGGACCACCGTGTTCTCACAGCGATGTGACCCGAAACCAACACGGTTTCTGATTTCTGTCAGCTTGAAAGACTTCAATCATCATGTTCTTATGTCTTCCATGAAAGGATGGCACAGTGGGAAATACACCAACACATGTAAAAGAACAGAATAGGAAGGAAGGAAAATAATATTGCTTAATAGATTCCAGTCTCATCAGACACTGTGTTTCGAGTTTCATCAGACAGCTGTCTCTTAGAAGCATTGTGCTGTCTGACACATCATTAATCATTCCTTTAGTGGGATCTGATCTATTATACACGCTTCAGCTTTGTAGTGCCGCACTTGCACGCATAAATGAAACCACAACCTCTTAAAGCCTGTTCACACCAAGAATGATATAACTATATTTGCATCCACTCTAGGGGTGGACGATACAACCAAAATCTTATCACAATACGAGTAATTTTATTTCACGGTCGGTAACAATACATATCACAATATAGTTCTTTTATAAGGTCTTCATGATATCAGAACTTTTGATACCATAGAAATTTCATAATTCTTGCCACCAGCATCAATATCACAAAACGTATCCTAATTTTTAAACAAAAAGCTCATTGAAGACAAGTAAACAGTCAGCAATTAAATAAGAACAAGAAACTAATTAAAATTATAATTTTCTCTCGTTTGTTGTTTGCTTTAACATGAATGACAGACCGCAGGATTATTAGACTGCTGTCACTTTAAGAGCTGCCTAGATCCAATATACTGTTACGCATGTGTTTTCTTTCTCGGCTGTTTGCTTTGATTTGAGACCTAAATTACTGTGTTTACAAGGATACATGCAAAGATGGGCATTTTGACACAAAAGTGTTTGTATTTAACCATTGAGGCTAAAAAGTGGCAAAAATAACTCTGAGCACCATCTTCATGTGCGCACGCGCCTCTCTGACAGTGCTCAAACACAGTCTCTCAGACAGCGCTTGCATATAGCAAAATGAGTTCTGTTTTGCTGCTAATTACATTTCAACGGCTTAAAAATCACTTGTTTTTAAACCGCAATGCTTACAAATGCGTGCAAACGATAACTTTTCATAACCACATAGCACAGCAGCGTCACGTGAGCATGTAACCGCGATAGAAATGACCAAAATATCTACCGGTTGACAAATTTCTACCATTATATCACCCACCCCTAATGCACACCACACATTTTAATTGCTCATCAATCATACAATCGGACATGTGCCATCATCGGCCCTGCCTTGAATTTCATCTCTGTCAAGGCTCTACATGACTGTATGGACAAACATACATGCACTACTTTATACCCATGGGGCTCGTAATACATGCAGGGCCTTACATCCTCTCTTAACCCACAACAATGGCCTCTTCAGCAGCCTCTCACTAATACTGACGCCTGTATAGGGAATACTTCACCAACAAAAGACGTAGACACAAAGAGAGAATGACAAGGAGATGGGGAGATAGTGTTAAATGTAGAAACGGACAGACCTCGACTTTAAGAGCGAGATGCCAGAGGGAGTAAAGAGTGGATGTGATAGTCTAGTCAGTGACCCAGCCAGCTCTGACGTATCGGGTGTCTAAACCACTGCTGTCTGATGCTGGTGACATTTTCTCTGTCATGGAGAACTTCAGAGGAGCAGATCTACCTGTAGTTTGAGTTACAGTGGTCTGGTTGCCGTAATTGGTAATGTGGCTAATGTGACTGTGTAATTGTTGCTGCTGCTTTGATGTTGGTTAAACACTGTGCTTGTTGTTCAGAGTTTGACTGCTGAGAGGACCTCCAAGAATGGATTTTCACCTCAGAACCCATGAACCTTTGCACCTGAACCAGACTCTCTGAGATGCCAATCTTTCCTGCAAGACTAATCGCATTTGGTTGAAAGTTTCAGTGACAAAAGGTGGTCTTTTACAAAGCATTGTCAATTCAGAAGTAGGATTGTTTTGTCTGAAACCATTTAACTTGCAGCAGGTTGATAAGTTGCTCTACTGTTGGTTGCTATTAGGTGTTCCTGCTTACAGTATCCAGCTTTATTAGGTGCAAATTCATCTGTCCTTCACCTAGGACTGTTTTTTTAATTCACAAGCTTTCAATTTCATTTAATTCTGAGTGATTTAGGTTACATTACCAATGAAAAGTTTGAGGCCGGTAAGACTTTTTTTTTTTTTTTTTTTGGTTTTGAAAGACGTCTTATGCTCACCAAGGCTGCATTTATTTGATTAAAAATACAGTAAAACAGTAATATTGTGAAATATTATCAACATTTTAATAAATTCAACTGCCATTTACTCTGGTCTTCAGTGTCACGTGATCCTTCAGAAATCATTCTACTTTTTTTTTTTTTTTTTTTTTTTTACAATGTAAAAGTCTTTACTAGGGCTGCACGATACATCGTTTCAGCATCGACATCGCGATGTGCGATAGTCACATCGCAGGATGTGCGATGTTTACTTGTTATATTTATACTGATCATTTTCGCGACAGGCTCGTGTCGCGCCACGCCGCAACAGCTAGAGGCTGTCTGCACTGGACGCGACAAAGCAACCGTTGCAAATCATGTGAACTTTGTGTCAGTAATTCATAAATGGAATGCGGCATCAGTTTAATGTTGGGGATTTGTCGTGCGTGCCGCATCTGCTGTAGACCGCATCACTGATTATGGGTTTTGTTGCGCCGCACTGCTGGCGTCCGGTGTAGACATGCAGATGCACGTTAACACTCAATTCCGTTCATCTCCGTGTCTATTTGTGTCCGAAATGTCACATACACGCGAAACTGTCAAAATGCATGTCTCTGCAGGTATCCTTGTAAACACGGTTGCTTATGGCTTAGGTGAAGGTAAACTATCGAGAAAGTATGGATAGTATTGGTTCACAGCATTTTAATGTTCCTGAGGCTTTCTGTGTCGTGAATGTTAATCAAACAACAAAACGCATAGAGAAAAATCACTTTTGTTGGCTTACAGATTTATTGGATTTAATTTATACAGTGAAGACTATGCAGTGTTATTTTACATTTGATTATTCAATTTCTGTACCTGAATACTGTTAGACTTAGCTGAAGAATATAAAGCACTGTTTATTTCATTTGTATATTTTTTCTAGTATATTTATCTCTGTTTGTAATTTGCTTATTTTCTGTGCTGATTTATTCACCTACAAAATCACCCCAATCATTAATTATTTTACCAAATAGAGCTGTTCAAGTCATCTGGTGTTTTTTTTGTTGTTGTTTTTGTTTTTCATATCACAATATATATCGCAGAAAAGAAAAAAAAATCACTATGTGAGTTTTTTTCCAATATCGTGCAGCCCTAGTCTTTACTTATACAAACTATTTCAATTGCTAGTTCAGTTGCTGAAGAAGCACAACCAAAAATTGCTCTGTGAATGCTAACTGAAATAAACTCTGTATTTCTTGTGTAGATCTGCTTTCATAGGCCTAAACAGGCCTAAAGTGTTTTATATCATTGGAAGTAATGAGAACTTGATGTTAATTAAGCAACTTTTTTTTTATTCATTACACAAGCTGGCTCAAAAGATTCATTTGTACATGAATGGGACTTTAGTGCTTGGGCTGTATGTATGGTTTTATTATTATTTTTTAATTTTTTTTGTCATGATACCCAGCAACGCGTCATTGTCTGCACTCTCACTGATAGTTGCTGCATTGTAGATAAAGTTGAAACTCAGGTCACCTAAATCTGACAACAAAATGATCAGTGTCCACATGAACACCCCTTTTGATTCTACTAGAGTTAAGTTGTGAAATGGGGATAGGGCAAGGTAAGATCAGCTTAATTCTGATATGTATTTCACCTTATGATTTTTACCTCACTAGAGCTGGAATGTATCAGGCTGGCCTGGGGTTTGTGTGGATGACAGGAGTGTAAAAAAATGCATGTTCAGTCTAATGTACAATCTCGCATCACCTTTTAAGGTTAAACTGTTTTTATTCTAAGCTTTCTAAAAACAGTCAAGCACACTCTTTTCGTCTGTCATCTGCATATGACTCTCCTTATCACAGATTTGATACTTTGTTCAATCATATGGCTTTCTTAGAGGTGAGGATAAGGTCTCTCTCTCGCTCTCTGTCTCTGTCTCTCTCTCTCTCTCTATTTCTTTTTCTCTTTCTCTCTCTCTCTCTTTATCTTTTTCTGACATTATTTTACTCCAGCTTGCTGGCTTGTATAAGTAAAGTACTTTCACATTTGCAAAGAAATCATTGCCTGTAAATGCTGGTAAAGTGATTCTGTGTGAGCGTTCATGACATTTGTGTCCAGTCTCATGGACATTTCTGAAGCTCAGTCATCAGCATCTATTGGCTTTTCTCGCTCCTGTGTGTGAGCCGCCTCTCTGATCTCCATCTATGGCCTCCAACTGTTGCCTTCTACGGCGCGAGTGTGCGCATGTATTTGGGTCTCAAGAAACTAATGAAAGCCAGATTCAGGATTCTTAACATGTGACTCTGCTTTACAGATATGTTGAAAAATTATGCTCACTAAGGCTGTTGATAAACAGGCATATATAATATCACCGTATCTAAGTGCACAGAGTGCAATTGGGAATATTACCATTGCCCTGACAGAAATGCTCAAGGCACTTGGCTGAAAACACCTGTATGACTTGACCGTGCCCTTTACTATGTGTAATTTAAGACCATTTTAGACCATGTTGCTTTTTTTAGTCAATAAATTAGGCTTTACTTTGTTTGTGTCCCTGAAACCCAAAACCGTCCAGGATATCAGGTCTGTGTGGAGAATCTGACTTCAGTGTGGCTCCAAGGGTTCGTCTGAGTCAGATCACTCATCACACAGAACCATCCCGCCTCGAGCTGAAGTCTTTACCCGACACACTGCTCTGTAATTCCCCTCTATTAGTGTCTGTGTCTGTGTCTGTGTCTGTCTGTCTGTCTGTGTGTGTGTGTGTGTGTGTGTGTGTGTGTGTGTGTGAGAGAGAGAGCGACAGAGAAACGCTGACTCAGCAGGGTTGATTACAGGACTGGTTGTGTTGTAGTGAAGCCACAGTGTTAACATCAGCGGAACAGCATGTTGTTTTTATCACCAGGGGTCAGACTTTATAACAAGCTATTGGCATGGAGCCACAGTGCATGTTTGTGTGTGAGGAAGGTAACGTGGAGGGTTTATGTGCACAAACATGTCATGACTGATATACTTGATGTCAGTGCACACGCACAAAAAAAGGATGATGTTTGTAAGTAGGGCTGTGCGATATGACGATATATATCGGATGGACGAAATAAAAAGTCTATTGTTTCATATTATGCTCTATCGTTTATTTCGTGGTGTTGCAAAATACATTGTTTACGGTAATACTTTTTCATCATTTGGATGACTGCGATCTTTACACGCCACCACGGGGCGTGAAGGGGAGACAGAACCAGGTGGCTCCGAGTAGGAGCACGATCAGCCAGGACAAAATGATGAGCACGTTCCTAAACGAGGGACTACATCTGTAGCATAGACACGCGTTTTTAAGCACTGCAGTTTTAAAACAACCGATTTTAAGCCGTTGAAACACAAACAACAGAGCCAAGTTATATGCGTGCGCCGTCTCTGTTTCTGTGTGAGAGGAGCGCGCATTTTTTTGCAGCTTTATTGGCTTTGAACGATTACATAAACACACACTTATATGTGTAAGAATCCCCCTATGTAATGTAATAGAAGACATTTTTAATAATTCGTTGCATTTATATAGCGCTTTTCTAGACGCTCAAAGCGCTTTACAATGTGAGGGGTATTTCCTTTTTAAAAGCAATTTTAAAGAACGGTTCTGCTACTCTACAATGAAAACATACATTGACTTAAGAGCTGCAGATAAATAAATAATACAAATATAAACAAATCAATAAATACCACCAAGTTGTTCAAGTTGATTTTGGAGTACTAAATATTAACCCCTAATGATGTTTTTTTTTTTCTTGTCCTTTGTGTTTCACAGAAGAAAGAAAATCAAATGGGTTTTAAAATAATGCAATGCTACTTTTGAGTCTGTCAGATTGTTTGACCCATGTTTATGAAGCAGATGAACTCTTAAGAGTTCACTGTAGATGTCTTACCTATTGAAACTTCTCACTTGTATAATTAAGCACTCGTCCATTTTTCTCTCACTCTCTCGCCACTGCTGAGCTTTGAGCTACTGCTATATGTTAAAACTAACAAATCTTTTTCATTACTTCAGGAATGAGGGTTTATAATTCCACATGGCCTCAGGCAAGAGCTCTGAAAGTTTAAATTGGTTTTGACTACCTGCCATTCGACTGTGGAAAAGTGTCCGGTTTGACTGTGTGGAGTACTAGCTCAGATTGTGGTATTAAGACAAACAGAATCCAGCTGCAACTTCTCCTCCTTGTCATCTACTTTCTCATTCCTTTGTATAATTTTTTTTCTCATTTTATCTCCTCTGTTGCTCTGTCCCTCTTTCTTGGTGTGACTGTGAGCTGTATATTTACTCTTTGAAATAAGAGTAGATATTTGTGAGTGTTACACTGAAACCATACTGTGAAAGTATACAGCCTGTGTTTATGTTCACTCTTCCATGACCGTGTTTGTATGTTCATTGCTAATGTTTGTTCTTTTCGATTTAGATTAGAAATATATTTTATTTCTGATTATTTCGAGAATAGCTCATCTCTCAACAAGCCATATGAAATGAGGAATCTTTCATGTACTTTGCACCAAATTGTATGGGGCCAGTTACATACTGAAGTTTAAACCTTTGAGTTAGTAAAGCCCTGTGAAATCCCTATGAAAACACAGAACATTTAGATTTCATATTTAAACAGCAGTCTTTTGTGGTTTAATAATCACAGACAGTAGTGTACATCATTTAAATTTGATTAATTCTGCAGCCCTACATTTGATTTATTAATCCAAAATTTGCCAAATTCTGAGATATTTCCCATTATACAGTACATTTCATTTTAATGATTGCTTTCCGTTCTTCTGTCTGTATTTTCTGCTTCACAAAAATTCTTGAATATTAGAGCGGTTTATTGGCCATCATTTGACAACACTGTCATTTAAACAGAATAGAGCTGTTTCAAACACTCATCTAGCTCTCATTAATTATGCTTCACATTTGAAGAGTATTGATGAATTCCCATGTATAGTTTTGATAACATGACCTTGTTCTTATCATCAGTCACCATGAGAACTATTTAACCCCTTAATCCACTGCCTTCCTTTCTAATAATGAGAATCAGAGTTTGTGCGAGTGAAACACAGATGGTGAGAATGAGATTTTAAAGTGAATGGGTTCAAAAGAGGGGGCAGGTCAGAAGTTTGAGTCTGTTCCAGAAAACATCCTAAGCAGCATATTAACTGAAATGATACAGATTTGAAACTTACTGATTACTTTAATGGTTGTTAACAAAATGATGATTGAAATATTGAATTGTGTTGATGCTTTGGAGTCATGTTGCACATTTCTTTTGTCTTGTACACCATTATTGAATATTCAAATGCATCTACGCTTCCCAAAAATGCTATAGTTATAAAGCTTGATTCCTATATGAGGCTAAATGGCACTCTGAACGATATTGGAATGTTGAGATGGAAAACTCTGTGAACTGTTTTTAGCTGTACGTGATTCAGCTGTGCATGCTGACTCTGCATATTTTCCAACTTGAGTCGTTTTTACACACATACAGATGTGTTTTGTTGTCCCAAGTCCCTCCGGCAACACACATTGATGGGGCAGTGATCCCGCTGTAACTCAAACATGAACAAACACACATGGATCTTGGTTTGTTTTCTATTAATCAGCAAAGTTTGCAGCCTGTTTGTGAGTTTTGCGCATGTGGGAGAGAGATAGAAGATCGTTTTCATTAAAAGATCTCTGAGATTGCTTGATGGAAGGGCAGTTTTGACATTTATGAGTTTATCTCTAGATCAGTTATACACACATACGCACACACACCCAAACCTAATCACACACACACTCAATCCTTTTGCAAACACATACACAAACAAAATGACACAAGTACAGTTCATATAAACATTTTTATTGTTGTATATTTCAGCAAGGGCTCTTAAAGCACATTGCATCATCAGTTAGTGCCTTCTCAGTACTCAAAGAGATTGTGTAAATGGTCAGCTCTCCCTCATCCTCGGGAAAAAAAAAATTAACTTATGACTTATCTCTAAACTTGAAATATAAATATTTTAGCATCTCAAAAATGGTGTGGCCCATGCCATAACTCTCGTTTCTATTTCATATTTCCTTCTCTTTCTAGGAGATGGCTTTGGTGGCCCCAGAGTCTCCTTCAGAGCAGGCTAGAAGAGTCTTCCAGACCTTTGACCCGGAAGGTAAGATAAAAAAAGGAAGAATTTCACGTTTGTGAACCTGAAAAAGAGACAGAAGAAACTCAATGTCAACTCAACCCCAGCAGCTGAGTCAACTTGTCCTTCACTGAGAGGAAGATGAGCTTTAGCTCCACAAAATCCAGAGCACATTTATGATCTCTGCAGCTTATCAGGCAGTGCAAAGATCCTATGCTTACTGTGTTTGTTTATACTTTACTGTAACTGAGGAGAGAGGAAATGAGAAAGAAAAGACTACATTTGATCTGATACGAAGGCGTTATTTCAGTGGGGTATTAGAACGGTAATTTTCTTCTACATGGAATTCTACGTGTGTCTGTGTCTGTGTGTATATGTGTGGATCAGTTATTTAGTTTGGTGGCTACATTTTTAGGTTTAAGGTTAAGCCCCCCCATTCTTTTTGATTACCGTCCCACAGTATCTCTTTAAACAGCCAGATATCAGTCCTAAAGACCAGACTACACACTCCCTCACATCCACCAACATACAATTTCACTGCCACTGTTTAAACATTCTTCAGCTGACAAGCCAAACCTGAACATATGAAGTGCACAACTTTCACACAACTGATCTTTGACAGAGATCCTGATATATTAACCACAATTCACAAAGTATAACACAGGGTGATATAGCTCCCAAATTTTATAAAAAAAAAGAATAATAAAAAAACACCTCAAAGGTTCTCATGAGGCAGAAACCCTTTATTTTTTGGTTTATGTACTACCCTTCAAAAGTTTGGGGTCCAATGTTGATATTTTAGTGAATATAAGTATTAAATTAAAAACTTTTGAATATTATGTAGACTCCACATTTCTGTAGTTTTTCCAATATTTATAACAAACTCACTGATTACTTTTTCTATAGTAATGTTTTCCAATTGAATGTCCTATATATGATTAACAGCCAACAGTGTTTTATTTGTGAGCAGTTCTGCTGAGGATTTGTGGGGAGGAAAGTCTCACATGATGATTTATCATTTAAGATAGTCACTGTGCTCAGAAGGCAAAGTCAGCAATGTAGCTTTAAGAACAAACCACTGATGCTCCTTTAGTCATATGCAGTGCAGTATATCTTTTCCTGTATATCCTGTTTTTTTTTTTTCCCAGAGTGTTGCATGAAGTTATATTTTCCTTCCCTAATTTTTCCTCTTAATATTTATTGCTTTTGATTTAAATCGAAGACTCCTGATGATCATATAGAGAATAGGTAGAGAGGGCGTTTGATGGAAGAAATGAGAACCTGGAGCTGAGATCGCCCACTGCACGGTCTCATATCTGTCAGGTAGAAGAGGTTTGTGTGTGTATATCACTGAATGTGTCACAGTGAGAACGTAAGTGTTCTTCCAAAGTTTTGATTTAAAGTGTCTGATTTACAGCACACACTCAAATTGTCATCAAGAACAAGATCAGATGTTCTTGCTTGGCATCTTTTTGCCTTTTAACGTCGTAAACAACATTCCTGTTCCTCGCGTTAATAAGAACAATACTCTTTGTGTGTGTGTGTGTGTGTGTGTGTATGTGCGTGAGAGTGTGTATTTTAGTTCAATTTCAGTTACCAGCACTTCGAATGTGTTTATATCGACTCCAAACACAGACAGTTTAGGCATTAAATGAGATCTTTCACATGCATTTCATTTGTCCAAAGGAGAAAGAAAAACTTGCATCTTACAGTCTGGTTATGTAGATAAAATATTAAAGTGACATGAAATCAAAATTGACCCTGTTTACTTTCCAAAAAAATGCCCTTTGTGTTAATATTAATTAGCACATTGTTTTAAAGAGAAATTATTTTCATACCTAAATTCATCCATCAAGGTTGTGCAGTTATGAAAAAAAATTATTAGGCAATAAATTAAGCTGACAATAATAATCCAATTAAACCCTGATGGATGGTGCCACCCCACATTATTTTTCACTGAATATAGTTTCACTCAGAAATGTATCACATTGCAGAAGTAATATTTTGTGAATACCTATTTATGTCGGTAGTATAGAAGCTATTTTAGCCAAAGTTTCTAATGCATTATTCAAAACGCCCGAGTGTATCTGATTTCATGCTGTGGTACAGATATTTATTGTTCTTAATCCAGTCACTGCAGGAAAGTTTAAGCAGAGAGTTCATTTTATAGCGAGCGGAAAAGAGTTAGCATACCAGCTGCTCTGCAAACATCCTGTCTGACGCTTGGAGACCAGAGAGGAGGAAAAACAACATACACCACTCATCCATCCATTTATCAGCCATTGTCTTATCGTGTTTGTGCGCATATGTGTGCGTGGTCGGCAGAATGGCTTCAATTAGTGAGATGAAACTTGTGTTTTATATTGGGCATAAGACACCAGTGGTGTGGATGCTGATCAAGACTCTCAGAAGCTCTAACCATCTGCCATCTTCTTTTCTCCTCATCTTCAGATAATGGGTTCATTCCAGACACACTGCTTGAAGATGTTATGAAAGCGTTGGATCTCGTCTCCGAGCCAGACTAGTAAGTTTGTGTGTGTTACAGTAATGTTGTAATGTTAATATTATTTTGATAGTACAGTTAATATTTTATTTTTATTATTATTCCTTAAGAAATATTTACTGTACATAAACATTTCTGATGTTCAGAAATGTTATTTTTTATTTTTTTTTATTCTGAAAGAAAGTGATGCCTATCTGTAAGGATGCATTAAATTGTCAGAAGTGAACGTAAATGTTTCTAAAAGATTTTGGTTTCTAATAAATGCTATTTTTTAACTTTCTATTCCTCAAAGAATCCTGAAAAAAGCATGTATTTTCTGCAAAAATATTCAGCAGCACAACAGTTTTCATTGACAATAATAAGAGCGTAAGAAACATGTTTCAAAAACATTAAAAAATCTTACCAACCCCAAACTCTTTAATGCTAGTGTGTATAATATTTATAATATATTATTTTTTATTAATGTACAGCAAACATTATATCTCTTTATTTTTAACACAGCAAGGTGACATTTGTGTTTGTCATAAAGTGATCTGAAGAGGTTTGTGCATGTTAAACCAGCTATGCTCCCTCTGTTTGCACAATTTGGGTTCACATGCCATTCAAACAGACTCATTACTCTTGCAGAGCAAAGAAGAGGAATAGCGGTAAAGTCCCAACCTTCCATGTAAAGCCTGTTTAAAGACACTCACCATAGTCCCTTTGAAACCTTCACCTCTTAAACAGTTTCCCACTGAAATCTGAGCAATTTTAAACCACCTGCTTTCTTACATCAACCTTTGACAGCTTGAAAGACAACTTCAGCCTTTCAAAGGGTTTGTTATATGAAAGTTAAATTGACAGAATAAAGTTTAGGTCATGTGTTTGTTTTTACACTGCAGCCTTTTGTGTCAAAGGCAGTTTAGTCAAGTGTCGATGAAGTCTGAACCCTCCTTTGGCCTCTTCTGAAACTACATACAACATAATCAGCGTTTTGGCAATTGGCAGTTTTTATGTGTACTTTAAAGTGACCTGTGATCACATAAGAAAGCATTTATCATCCTCTGATTACTGAGTTTGTGTGGGAGAGAGTTAGTAATGTTATCAGTCTCGCTGTATGACTTTAAAAGGAAAAGTCTGCCCCGTTTTAACATCACTGAGGTTGTTTTTAAAACAATATTATTCAGATTCCAAGCATTACTCACTGTTATATGTTTAGTATCTGATCATAATTCATGATTATAGCTCATTTTGACGACTGCCTCAGACAACACACTTCACTGCTGAAGGATGCCAATGAGCAGTACATGCAGAAAACATGCAACATGCGCACACACAAGCTTCACCTTTCATGGTCCCCCATCATATTCTCTCTCCCTCCCTCTCTCCCTCTCTCGCTCTCTCGCTCTCTCTCTCTCTCTCTTAGTGTGAATCTGATGAAGAGTAAGCTGGATCCAGAGGGGTTGGGTATTATTCTGTTAGGCCAGTTTCTGCAGGAGTTCTTCCCTGACCAGGTAATAAATATATATCATGTCTCTCTCTTTCAAGTTGATTAAACATGTTTACCAAGATTAAAATCTCACTAGGCTTTAATACAATCAGAAAGTCTCTGTCTCTGTATATGTGAAAAAAAAGCTGCCATTGTATGTACCCTTATTGGTGACTGCAATCCCAGAATAATGTCTCTAAATTCATTCAAGGGTTGTTATGAGATTGAGCATGTTTCTGTAATTGTTGATAATAAATTATCAATGAAAGCAGAAGGCAGTTTTAGTCTTAAATGTTAAAAAATGATTATGAAATCAGTTGTCTACATGTACTCTTTTTCCCTCAAAGATTGAAAATAGTCCAATTTAGAAGTTTATAGAGGCATAAAATAAATGAATAGAGGTGTCTTATTGGATAACAATGAGCTTGGCCTTCATAGTACTTCGTATAAAAACATATTAAGCAAATGTTATTTAACATGTATATTTCCTTTATATTGTTTCTACATTAGTTTGGGAATTAAATGTTTAATTACAAGTTTTAATGTTAGATTTCAGTTTGTTTGTTTGTTTTTTGCATTGATTCACAGCCCCAGTGTATACCTACCCAATTTCTGTATGTGCTATATATTTTTATTTTTTAGACCTTATTAGAGTATCATGCCACTAGTAACATGCTAACATCAAACTCTATTGAATATCTATATCAGCTGTGAGTTGAGTGTTTGTGTGGTGCACAGAGGGGATGCCTATGTAGAGAGTTTAAAATCAGTCCCTTGTGAGTTACATTGGTTAGGATGCTGCCTATGAAGGCAGTAGACAACTAGGCAGCTCACTAAAATAGCTTCCTCTCCTATCATGGCTATCCTGCTGTCTTTTTTGCTCTCCCTTGATTCTTGCTCTTGCTCAACATTGTTTGCTTTTTCTTACTGTTTTTTCATTAAGTTCAAATAAACCTACAATCAGCCCCAGATTAAATCTATGAACATGTAGCCCCTCAGAGAGAGAGAGGTGGAGGGAGAAGCTGACGGTTATAGTTGGCATGGACTTGCAGCTCCACTGCTCTGTGTTAAATAGATTAGGGCTTTAGGGATACATGCAAAAAGGCCTCAATTTACCATCAAATCAAATACTCTAACCCTATTTCAGGCCCACTCAAACACATCCACACACGGTCCGCTGTTGTAGTTTTGTCAGTGAGGCAGGCATGCGGTATGGGGGCTAGACAGAGGTATTTGGCTCTTGTCAAGACTCTATGCTTTGGTTTTGCTGCTGGTTTGAGTTGGTCTACAGAGTTCTGGCACTGGTTTGCAATCAGGTCTTTTCAGCAGCTGCATAGGGGGGTGTATGTGATCACTTTAAACTTAAAGCAATGTATTCCAGTGTGCTGTCAGTCTTGAGCATGTCATTACATATAAAACCATTCACTGAACCGTTGTTTTAGGCTCTCTTGTCCAAGTTTATGGAGTGTGTTTTGATGTGTTTGAGCTGGAATTGGACATTTTGGTTAAGTTGTCTTCACTCACAGAAATGTTTTTCTGGCCATCCTATGGATGGAGTCAGATCTAGGCAGTATATGTCACAGTGAATAAGGACACATAGAGCTGTTTGCTGATGTTCCACAGACCCAGTGATGTACATGTCCGCACTGACACGTGTTGTCTCGCTTTTACAGGATTCTGTGATCCCAGACTCATTTCCTGTGTATCACTATAATGGCCTGAAGCAGTCCAACCACAGTGAGAAGGTAAGGCACACTCATGCTCATTTTGTAATGCCCAAGCACACTTTAATAGCACATATTGCCCCTGCTGGCATGAAAGCCCTGGTGGGTCAGTCTTATCCTGTCTGATCCCTGGGATGTGGAGTCTGCGAGCCACCCCGTCCTACGGCCCACACAACTATGATCGCTCAGACAAGCCTTCCAAGTCATTCCTGTGAGTGTCGACAGCTTTTGAGACTGGGCAGAGTATATTGAAGCCACAAAAATCTGAAACCGTTTCACTGGACTAATGTCTCAGGCTCTCGGTTCTCTCTTTGTTTTGATTTGTGTTTATACTGTCTCCAACCGGGCAAGATGATTTGCATCATTTAAAAGACACATGGTCAAATGCATTTTAGTGTAATATTATTTTCAATTTGACTTTAAATTTCAGTTTAGCTTCTTCTGTGGTTTTGTTAGTCATCGTTTAGTTTTATTTTATGGTCTCATTTTAATATATTTTAGTTTTAGCAATTATAGCAACAGGAATAATTAAGTTGTCGTCATTTACGCACCATTATGTTGTTCCAAACCAAAAAGAGATTTTCTTTCTTCTGTGGAACACAAAAGGAAATATTAAGAATGATCTCTGTTGGTTCTCACGTGTCTCCAATATTAAATTGGCAAAACCTGATTGAACTTTTAAATGTTCTCTAAAAAGCAAGAGGACGCAACTGAATATTCGAGTTTAATATTTTTTTTTTGCTGTTCACATTTGTCAAATTAAAAGTGTGATAACTATGCTATATTTTTATACTTTAACCATCTGCTTTATCTATTTTTCCTATATTTAAATTTTATTTTTTTTTTTTTTTTACACAAAAGCATTGAAACCAGTAGCTTGTTTGTTTTGGTTGTTAAAAGAAGGTTTTTATTTTTTTTTACTATTGAAACAAAGACTGCATATACTTTTAATATTCACTCTGATGTTGTTCCAGGTGCTTATTCTCATCTCATGTTCTCTACATTGCCACTGGTAGTTAAGTGCTTTTTCTGACCATTGTGAACCATATTCCATACACATCCCCATAAAGAGTGCTAATGACATTTACACATGCCATCCTTAAGCACCAGAGAAATCACCCCTGACCGCCTTGTACGTTCATTGATCACAGTGTGCGTGTGTGTGCGTGCGACCCTATACTTCTTAACGGAATTGCAAGTGTGTGAGAAGGTGATTGACAGAAGTTTAGGGATAATGGGTAGGAGCTGCCACATCAGGCCCCTGAGGACACACAGGTTACTCTTCATTACTCTGGCAAACGCATTAGCAGCAGCAGTAAAGTGTGCAGCCTTTGTTGTTGAGGTTTCCTCTGTGCCACTCGTATATTCACAGGGGCCCTTTCTCAGGAACCAAACACCTTGCAAAATGTAAAGAGCTCCTCTGGCTCTAACACAGACCATACTGGCACTTGGAAGCCAAAGCCCAGACTGCCTTTCTGTTCAAGTCATATAATCATCCGAAGGGATCTGCTCTCATTCCATCTTCCTCCAGCACTCCTGCTTCATGTCACTTGTGCATTCTGGACCTTTTTTTCTGCAGTCAGTATGATTCGATAATAATTTTGTTTTATTTTCAGAGTACTTGACAGAAAGCTTAATTTATTATAGTGCCCCTATTATGTAATTTCCAATATTGCCTTTCATGCAGTGAGTAATGTGAATGTAAATGATCTGCAAAGTTGTAAATCCGAAAGTGCACGATAAATAAAGGTATTGTCTCCCAAACTAAAAAATCTACTCTATGCTGCCTAAACGAGTAATTCTAATCCCACTTCCATGGCGGCTACACGTCACGGGATAAGACATTTGCATAATATCCGCCTATATTGTACATTGGCCAGCCGCAAACAACTTGACCCCGCCCACAAACACGTCATTTTACTGACGACTGCTTCTCTAATCTCGGGGAGTTCAGCGTGGGATACACAAAACCCTTGCTCTTGAAAGATGGTTCAGTACCCAGTTTATTTGGACCAGCGGCTCCACTGAATCACAACCTGTAAGTATGATAAATAATAGATGCTTATATTTCCATCGAGCATTAAAAATACAGAACAATGGCAATGGGCCTATCGTTTCCGAAGCGCTGTACGCGGTAGACCAATCACAACAGACTGGGCCATCTGACCAATCAGAGCAGAGTAGGCTCACGGAAAGGAGGGGTTTAGAGAGACTGAATCTTAGAACTGTTTCGAATGAATCGTTTGAGAATCGCTGGAAAATGAGGTGATATTAAATGCATATTTTGAGAAAACAAAAGCGTTTTTTCACCTTGCATGCATGTAAACCTATTGTAGGAGACTCCCAAAACAATATTAGGAGCCTTAAAAATGGCATAATGGGGCGCTTTAAATTTGTTGCTACTGGCTGTAATTCAGTACACATTCATAAGATGTTTGCTACAGTGTTAATTTTGACAGGCATTTTTGATTTAGTCTTAGTCTTTTTCTTGAGACGAAAATGCTTAATAGTCTTAGTCACATTTTAGTCATTCGAGTCTTTCATAGTTTTAGTCTAGTTTTAGTCGACGAAAAGTCATTGCATTTTTGTCAACTTTTAGTCATTACTTTTAGTCAAACTGCAGTTACCAACATTTATTTACGTAGCTATTTTATATGTAGTATTCAAACAAAAATAGTCATCAGTTCTTCTCTCTTTATACCAAATCAATTAAGCTTATGAGAAATTTGAATCAAGGATTGAATTCGGAAAAACTGGAATAAATTTTCATTTTTTGGTAGAGATACAAGTTAAACTATTTTTTCAGATACAGTAGGTTTACTTAACAAGTATACATTTATTTAACATCTTTTGTTGGTTAACATTGATGACACAGATAATTAGGAATGCTGTCCATTTTTAAGACGGAAGGTAATACTGTATGCATGTAATACCGACACATTCAGTTTTCACCCACCTGTTTACGCTCACTTAAGCCATAACCGACTGTATTTAGGTGAGATACTCTACACGATAGACATTGGACTGCTGTGTGTGTATTTGAGCGCTGAGCACTGAGAACTAATCGCACGTGAGAGAGAGAGCACTTCTATCAGCGCGATTCCGCCTATCCCGCCTTCACTAACTTTAAGTTAATCGACAACGAATTGTGACTCCCGGGAAAAACGGGACGTCTGGTCACCCAGTCCCTAACCCTTCGGGTGCTAAGGCCATTGTTTCAGATCACTAGTTCGCATTTTGGTAGCCTATCCGTCCACTGCGGCTGCCATACTGAGACTAGATATGTAAACGCCCCTTATCCAATGACAGAGACGCACATTTTGAAAGACAAGACAGTTAACTTAGCCTATAGGATGTATTTTGAATGTCTGGTAGTCCTCAATTAACACTGGCTAGGCTAAATATGCAGGTTTTCACAGGATTTGAACAATATTGCTCATTCCTTGTTAAATATTTCAGATAATTTGATTGATTTCAGCTACATTTAGGGGTGTAGCACTCTTAAAGGAAAGGTTCACCCAAAAATAAAATTGTCAATTTACTCACCCTTAAAAGTAAAAAAAAAAAATTAAAGCAATAGTGTAAAAAAAAAAAAAATCTTTCCCTTTATCTTTCTCTCCTTCCCTTGCTAGCTTGTACTTATTTGAACAATGACTGAGACTTGGTGTTACGAGCACTTCCTCTGTCTGATTGCCTCTTCAAGATGAATCGCTTTATGTATTCCCCAATTGTAAGACGCTTTGGATAAAAGCGTCTGCCAAATGACTAAATGTAAATGTAGTAATTCACTAAAATTCAATACAATGACAGTAAACTTTAACATATTCGCAATAGTTTTATATAGAGCAGTATTTGTCGTATTTTAAATTATAAATGTAAAATTAATTTAAAATTGTTCAAATTATTCAATTTTTTTTCTAATGATTTTAGTCTATATTACGTAAATGTAATTTGCTGAAATTATACATATTTACTCTTTAATTTAAATAGTGTGATGTTACATAGGTCAATATCGGCTTTATATTGGATCAGTCAGTTCTTGATGTGGTACTTGTTCAATCACTGCCTTTATTGAGTCTGTGTACACAGTCAGACTGACATTCTCTGACTGATTATGAGCACACATTAGGGCTGAACGATTTTGGAAAATAATCTAATTGCGATTTTTTTTTTTTACCAATATTGCGATTGCGATTTAATATGCGATTATTTTTTTAAAGCTCTTTATATTCTGTATTATTCAACAAAGACAAGCAATAAATCATTGTATAGTATGCAGTGTTGGGCACGTTACTTTAAAAAAGTAATTAGTTATATTACTAGTTACTTCTCACAAATAGTAACTGAGTTACATCATTATAAAATAAACTAATTACCAGGGAAAGTAACTATTGTTACTTTAAAAAAAAAAAAAAAATCAAATGTGTCAAATAACTTGGATGTCCCCAATATTAAATGTTAAATGAATGAAATGGACACTAAATAGAATACATTATTATTATAAAACATTGCACACTAATCTACACTATTTTAATGTTTCTGTGGGACAATGTGAGAGACACCTATCAAATTCAATTGATTATTGTAAATATTATCAACCCTCTATAGACACCTTGGCAATAGAATCTCCATTGGCTTGTCATTTTTTATAGTATATCAGATAATTAATATTGGTCTGGTGAGTAAACTAAAAAAAATGACAAGCCAATGGAGATTATATTGCCAAGGTGTCCATAGAGGGTTGATAATATTTACAATAATCAATTGAATGATTTTCAATTATATATAATTATATCTATATAAAGCTTATGTTTGTAAAATGGCACAGTTTTTTTAAATATCTCACTTAGCATCAGTCAGTCAAACATTATAATATGATATTATGATAATTTAGCATTAAATTTGAGCATTATATGATGATAGAACTTTAGTAATTAGAATAACCATGTATGAATGCATATTTGTCATGTTGACTGAACTTAGGACTGGTGGTGGTGCTTAAGATATTGTTTGTCATTTAGTGTTTCTATAAAAAAAGGAAAAAGAAAACTACAAATAATACTGATAAGATAACAAAACTACAACGAATTCTACTACTAATAACAGTATAAAACGCACTAAGGATTGAGCTGCTGGGTTCATGAATATTAATCAGGTTGTCTGCGTTTGCTCGAACTGATTCGTTGAAATCAAAACAGGGACGATGATAGGTGAGCGCCGGCCAATGAGATTGCCGTTTACGCATTAGCTCCGCCCACTAGCGGAGAACCCGGCAGTTCTTAAAAGCTGAAGAATTTCAAAGGAACTCCGTTATTTTGACAGGAAAATACAACAAAGGATATCGTTTACATGTAGCGCGTCAATTCTGCATGTTATGTAAGACCCGCGGACATGAAAACAACCCACGGCAAACTACGGACTTGGCAACATAGCGTGCCAACTTGATGCTTCCTCTGAAGACTGCTTAGATGTGTTTGACTTGAAGCAGCGCTGCTAGACCGATCGTTGTGTGTGTCATCAAAGTACTGCGAGAGCTATAAGAGAGCGGACATCTCCTTATGCTTTCTCTCACCGTACTTTGATGTCATACGATGATCTTCAAGTCGAACACACCGCTTTACTCCTACTCTCGTGTGTCACGTGACAAAGTGTAATCGCAGCCTCTGCGGTTGAAGAATCGCGTTTTCTCATATCGCGATATTATCGCAAATGCAATTAATCGTTCAGCCCTAGCACACATGCATTTGTTTTAGTCTGAATATGAAGAAATTTTTATTTTAAAGCATAGACTTCGAGCTGAACACAAGCCCAGCTAATCAACAGCACACTGTTATCTTTAGCCAAACAGGCCAAAAACCTTCAGAACATGATATCTGGCTGACCAGTGAAAATATTTGGATTATTTCAAATAAACATGCATAGTGTTGACAAGTTTTATAAAAGATATGTTCTGACTAAAACGGAGAACCCGCTGGTCCACGCGACCAGAGTTGACTGGCTGCAATTATGAATATTTGCCTTTTAGTTCTAACAAGATGAAGGGCTTTATTGTGACTTAAAATGGCTGGTTATGGTTCACAGTCTAGTCAGCTGGAGGATGTCGCACTTCCTTCCATTGCATTCTACTGCCAAGAGCTAATGCACAGCTGTAAAATGGGGATTGATGGGGTTTGGTAGAATAGGCAGCTTGAGAAATATGGAAGTAATTGTAGTAGTACAGCCAGCTCAGCCGAGCCGAGGTGGTTTGCAGATCATGAAAGTTTAGATTTGAAGTTCAAGAGATCATCTCAACATCCTTTTCTTCACCTGCCTATTGGCTGCTTTTGCAGTCTTAAATCAATCTGACATCTTTCTGTAGTCAAAGAGAGCATCAACGCATGTTTGTTTTCATGAATGGTTCTCAACTCTGGGAAAGCCGATGAACACTTCATGGTTGATGACAAACCAGCTTTTTTGCTGAAACACAAGGTTGAGCAGAGGTTAGTTGGCGCCTTAAAATAAAAATGACAAGTGGAGACTTGCAAGTGTGTGATCTGCTTCCCAATGGTTTGGACAGAGCGATTTGCGCTGTTAGCATGTCTGAGCCTCACTGAATAATGGGCTGGTGATGTTGGTGTAGAGATGTTTGTGGCTGCCACCAGAGGGAGCGCCATGGAGCTTTATGGCTTTTGCTCAAGACTGGGTTGAATTAGGCGATGCCTAAAGGAAGTTGATTGGCCAATGGATCTCCAATCACACTCACTATTGGCACCAACGAAACCTGTGAAACACACATTTATATAAATGAATGGATTTTCAGGTTTTACTTGTATAACACAATATACAACAGCAACAAAAAAATTAGGGCGCATGTTTATCGTGACACTTTGTCAAGGGCAGATTCCTTCCTGGCAATATGACACCCTCCATATGGAAGCCATCGACTGTCTCATGTCTGATGATGTCATAGCAAGAGGCCAGGTCTGTAATGAGACGCATACTGAGAGAGACACACTGGCATTCCCAGAAACAAGGGACATGGTTTTATTTAGAAGGTCAGGAAGTGATTGTACGTACACAAATGTGTTGCATGTTCACCTGTTGTGTTTCTCTCTGCCAGGTCAGTTACGTTGAGGGCACTGCTTTGGTCATTGGTTTTGAGGATCCCATGGTACGTACGGATGACACCCCGGTCAAGCGCTGTCTACAGACCAAATGGCCCTACATCGAGCTCCTGTGGACCACAGAAAGGTCGCCCTCCCTCAATTAACCTTAATCTCTCACCTTTCACCCACCAGCCTCTGGCTACAAAGCCCGCTGACTTCAGGAACGCTCATAGAACTCCTCACTCTCTCTGCACTACATTTAGAAGGCCAACACGAGGCCTAAAGTTCAAACGAGAGACGATGCTCTTCGCCTGGCACTCACAAAAAGCCTCGTTTGCTTTTTACACATCTCACCTGGCTTGATTATTGGGCTAATTTTGTGTTTAAAGCCCAGGAGTTGAACAAAAAAGGGTGGGTTTTTTTTTCTAAATTGTTACTTTCTGTTGCCATCTCCTGTGAATACCAAATGTATTTGCTTTGCAGGTGTTCATATTATTTTTGTTAAATTTCTACATGATTTTGTTTACTGGTCTGAAATGATAAATCTTTGAATTAGCACACCAACTGTGATGATATTATGAGTAATTTATGGAATTGTTAATATATATGTATTTTGTTTTTTGGGTTTTTTTTTGAAGTTTGATTGTTAGTAGTTGTAAATATTTAAGGGATCATTTGACCAAAGGCTCTGGTTGGACATAAAGTATTTGTGTTTGTCAGTGGTCAGCTGTGGAGCCGCTATGTTCTGCAGCACTCGGCCCTGAGAAGAAGTCTGTTTAGACAGGTTTACAAAAGAATGCACTACAACCCCATGCTGGGCACCAAACGACAGTGGGAGAATAGGGCAATTTTAGTATTTAAACTTTGGAGTAACAATCCTCCAGGAGGGAATCTGGAATGACAGGAGGGATTCTCTGCATGAGAGAGAAGAATAACACTGACAAACGCTCACCCTTTATTTATCTGATCCTAATGGTTCACTAAAATAAACACTTTTGTTCTTCACGTCTGGACTGTAGTGTGTTTTTCTTGTGTAAGATGAAATGGTCCTGACTGAAATATAACTGAAAAAAAGTTCTAGCAATTTTATTTTTTGAAGTCACTGAAAAACTAACCTTGTCAATCAGAATGTCTTTCATGTTTTCTTATGCTGTCAGTAGGGGAAGCTGTAGCAGTTCCTGACATTAGGAAGAGTAATTCGCCTCGGGTTCCTTCGAGATTTTCCTATGGGGTTTTATAATGGGGGTTTTCAATTTATGGGTAAAATAAAGCCTGTGGTTAACACAACTTGACGATACTTGTACGTTTTGTTCTACAACGTAAATTACACGCATCCATACCCAAAACTAAAAATTTGAAGCAGTTATGTTCATTTTTGAAAACGTATGTTTTTAATAAGTAACTAGATAAGAACGTTTGGGCTGTGAGTGGGTGCATCCAAAATAAAAGTTTTTGTTTACATAATGTGTGTGTACTGTGTATATATTATGTATATATAAATACACACACATGTATGTATATATTTAAGAAAAATTTTACGTTTATATATTAAATATATTTATATATGATATAATTTATATGAATATAAATATATCCATGCAAATACATGTAAATATTTTCAAAATATATGCTGTATGTGTGTCTTTATATATACATAATAAATATACACAGAAAACACATCTATTTTGTAAACAAAAACTTTTATTTTGGATGAGATTAATCGTTTGACAGCACTAATATATATAAAATATAGTTTTGTGTTTTATTTTATTTTTGCATGTGACTTGAACTCACCACTTCCTGACAGTAATTGTCCACTACAGGAAAATTGTTACTTTGCTGCACTACATAACAGATTAGGTAGGGAAAATAGGCAAATAATTGTTTAGAATGTGGATTCTATTCTTTTAATGGAATTTGTGTTGCTATTTTTTATTATAATAAAATATTGATTGATTTATTTATTTATTTGATTATTTTGCATAAATATTATTTAATAACCCTTCTGTTCTTAATTTTTTTATCCGTATTTGAATAAATGTATTTACTTGAATGTGAATATTTATGAAAATATGTGTGTATAGTATAACGTAAATATTTTTACATACAGTATTGCAAATTACACAAATTTCATTAAAAGGATAGTAGTGGTATAGTCTAACATAGCCCACCTGTATTTTATTTTCTGAATGTATTCATGCATTTAATCGTTTATTCGAGTATGGATAACTTTTTTTTCCCACATTTTCCAACCATCTTGCTCTCAAATTACTTAAATTAAGTGACTGAAAGCATTTCATCATCCTCTATATTAGTGGTTCTCAACCAGGGCACAGTAAGATGACTTAAAATGATTTAAAGGGATAGTTCACCCAAAAATGAAAATTCTGTCATCATTTACTCACCCTCAAGTAGTTCCAAACCTTTATGAATGTCTTTGTTCTGCCGAACACAAAGGAAGATATTTTGAAGAAAGTTTGTAACCAGGCTGTTTTGGGGCACCAAAACTGCTCTGCTTCCCACATTCTTCAGAATATCTTCCTTTGTGTTCAGCAGAACAAAGACATTCATACAGGTTGGAACTACTTGAGGGTGAGTAAATGATGACAGAATTTTCATTTTTGGGTAAACTATCCCTTAATTTATGTAAAAATTATCTAATTATAATAATTGAAATGCCCAAAAAAGTCAAATTATTTTTTTATGTACAGGTGCATCTCAATAAATTAGAATGTCGTGGAAAAGTTAATTTATTTCAGTAATTCAACTCAAATTGTGAAACTCGTGTATTAAATAAATTCAATGCACACAGACTGAAGTAGTTTAAGTCTTTGGTTCTTTTAATTGTGATGATTTAGGCTCACCTTTAACACAAACCCACCAATTCACTATCTCAACAAATTAGAATACTTCATAAGACCAATAAAAAAACATTTTTAGTGAATTGTTGGCCTTCTGGAAAGTATGTTAATTTACTGTATATGTACTCAATACTTGGTAGGGGCTCCTTTTGCTTTAATTACTGCCTCAATTCGGCGTGGCATGGAGGTGATCAGTTTGTGGCACTGCTGAGGTGGTATGGAAGCCCAGGTTTCTTTGACAGTGGCCTTCAGCTCATCTGCATTTTTTGGTCTCTTGTTTCTCATTTTCCTCTTGACAATACCCCATAGATTCTCTATGGGGTTCAGGTCTGGTGAGTTTGCTGGCCAGTCAAGCACACCAACATTAGTTGGTCATTTAACCAACTTTTGGTGCTTTTGGCAGTGTGGGCAGGTGCCAAATCCTGCTGGAAAATGAAATCAGCATCTTTAAAAAGCTGGTCAGCAGAAGGAAGCCTGAAGTGCTCCAAAATTTCTTGGTAAACGGGTGCAGTGACGTTGGTTTTCAAAAAACACAATGGACCAACACCAGCAGATGACATGGCAGCCCAAATCATCACAGACTGTGGAAACTTAACACTGGACTTCATGCAAATTGGGCTATGAGCTTCTCCACCCTTCCTCCAGACTCTAGGACCTTGGTTTCCAAATGAAATACAAAACTTGCTCTCATCTGAAAAGAGGACTTTGGACCACTGGGCAACAGTCCAGTTCTTCTCCTTAGCCCAGGTAAGACGCCTCTGACGTTGTCTGTGGTTCAGGATTGGCTTAACAAGAGGAATACGACAACTGTAGCCAAATTCCTTGACACGTCTGTGTGTGGTGGCTCTTGATGCCTTGACCCCAGCCTCAGTCCATTCCTTGTGAAGTTCACCCAAATTCTTGAATTGATTTTGCTTGACAATCCCCATAAGGCTGCGGTTCTCTCGGTTGGTTGTGCATCTTTTTCTTCCACACTTTTTCCTTCCACTCAACTTTCTGTTAACATGCTTGGATACAGCACTCTGTGAACAGCCAGCTTCTTTGGCAATGAATGTTTGTGGCTTACCCTCCTTGTGAAGGGTGTCAATGATTGTCTTCTGGACAACTGTCAGATCAGCAGTCTTCCCCATGATTGTGTAGCCTAGTGAACCAAACTGAGAGACCATTTTGAAGGCTCAGGAAACCTTTGCAGGTGTTTTGAGTTGATTAGCTGATTGGCATGTCACCATATTCTAATTTGTTGAGATAGTGAATTGGTGGGTTTTTGTTAAATGTGAGCCTAAATCATCACAATTAAAAGAACCAAAGACTTAAACTACTTCAGTCTGTGTGCATTGAATTTATTTAATACACGAGTTTCACAATTTAAGTTGAATTACTGAAATAAATGAACTTTTCCATGACATTCTAATTTATTGAGATGCACCTGTATATATTATCAGCTACTTTTCTTTTTAGAATATACAATTGACACTTCTAGTCTAGAATCACAAAAATAATTGTGGTTAATTTGAAAACTAGCACATTTGTCATAATTACAACAGAAAATGGTGGAGTAAATATAGTTTATATAAAGGCCCTTTGAATATTTTGTTGAACAGTGTGGGGCCCTCAAGTCAAAAAGGTTGAAAACCACTCCTTTATATTGTTCCTTAGTGATTTTTGCGTTTCTTGGCTACAACGGTTGTCAGATGTTTGGTTTACTTTCAGTCTTTTGAGCCACCCTGTCTTAAGCTGTTAAAAGGCAGATATTAATACTCCAGGCCACTGGCAAATTGAAATGTTTTATTTTCAGGCTTCTGTTTTTTCTTTGACTTAGCAGTTCAATTTTGTGTCAAATGGTCATTATCAATATTTGTTTTGACTTGTTACTGAAGTCTAAATCAAAGTTGGGTTTAAGACCTTGCATCCAATGAATTTGATGTCTCAGGATGTGATCGTTGTGGCCGTATGATCCTCTGGGTCACAGATCAAGCTGCTCTGGTTTCCTCTGTAAAGGTCAGACCAACAGATAATTAAAAACGTTCCCACTAAGGGTGCATGTGACATATGGAACACATCTTTCATGAGCCAAGTGACTTGCCCAAATTCCACATTATTACAGAAAGAAATAAAAGCGACATTTAGTGGAACCAAATTTTTCATTAAGCTTCTAGCAAAATTACTTGGCGCCACATCAAACGAGCAATATTCAATGGCAGAGAAAATAAATTCAAAACAAGATGCAGGATACAGGACTTTTATATGCAGAGCGTGCCTATTGAGGTCTTTTATGTCTGCGTAGAATTTAATAGAAGCTTACTTTTAACAGTATTATTTGGGACTGGGTCAGCTGGGAGTTATCAGACGTTTGTTGCATCATTATCATAAACAATCCTAGCTAAAATGATGTAAATGTTGATGACGCTGTGGTCATCTCTCTCTAAACATGGCGAAGTGCACACAGTAAAAGATTCTGTTATGGCTCACCATGATCATATATCACTCCAGCCAATCCTGGACAAGTGTATATATTATAATGACTTATTATAAACAATCTGCTGTGTGACAGATTCTATTCTCAGATGATGTTAATATTAATGTCTGTCTGGAGTATGATGGAGGATTTTGTGTCACAGCCAGAGTTTATCAGTTCTTGGCAGAACAAAAGTTCAAAAGATCTTGACAATGAACAGAAAATATGGAGGAGGGAGTATTTTGGGATGGTTTATTACAAACATCACTGGAATAAAAATAGAAAGCGACATCCGTAGAATAGAAACTATTTGGACCCTTAACCATTTAAGTTCTCTGTGATCCTTTTTTTTAAAAAATCTTAGGCAATTGTCCTCTTGCTGATGGTTTTTCAGTTTGAATAATAAGCTAAAGGTTGGCTGTGAAAATGATGTGAATGTTAACAAAGAAGCCAGAGTTAAACAAATACATAAATTCTGAAAACAGTATGTGAAATATGTGAATCAAGCTCAATTATCAGTAAGAGGAGGCTATATCAAGCTACTCGGATGATTGTAGAAAAGATTGTCCCTCAAAACTCGCTAATATGATCCTCAGGGGTTAAAAAAGAAGAGAATGGTTGTTTTGAAGGGCTTTAGCTGAGAGTGCACCGGTTTATCATGTAAAGTGCTCCACAGAACACTGGCCTGTATGAGAGGATAGAACAAAAGAAGCTGTTACTCAAGAAACAAATGAAGCACATCTGGAGTTTGCCAATAATGCATAATAGTAAACCAGAAAGAAAGGAGTTTGTAGTCAGATGAGACCAAGATAAAGCTTTTAATCAAATTTCAAAGCAAGATGTGTGGTGCAAATTAAATTCTGACGACTAACACACTAAATTTCCAGAAAAGGTTCATTTTCACAGCAAGAGTTATCACACAGGCTGAATTAAAGAAATATTCTGGTTTTAATAGAAGCTGAGTTCAATGGAATTTCATAATACTGATTACTGCAAACCATCATTTTGACTTGTTCCCCATTTTATAATATTAACTATAAAATTGCCAAAACAGAGGTTATGGTGAGGCACATGAAATGGAAGTGAATGGGGAAATTTCTGAGGGTTGAAAAAAAGACATTTCAATGTTATACGTTTTATAAAAGAATTTACATTCATTCTTCTGTTAAAGCTTATTATTTGGCCAGTACAATTCTTGTAATTTTTACAGTCATTTCTGGTAGTAAGTTGTCATAGTGACAAAATTGTTCAAAAAAATAAATACGTTTCAGTATTTGTAATAAAAAAAAGAACAATTACAATGTACGATTTGTAATCTGTCTATAGTTTCTGTGAGCCCACATTTAGTACTTGCAATTTCTGTCATTAAAATCCAGCTTATATTTAATGAATATCCATTCTGTATCAGCAAGTGCAAAGTTAATGATGCTTTGACACTGCAACAGAATTTGCTTTGCATTTAACAGGACACTGGATGATGTCCTGAAAATATTTTGCATGATTTAGCTTGTGAGACTTGTTTTAAAATGCCAGTGTGATAAAAGTCTGCCTGGCTCTTTGCCTCCCAGAGCCTTAGAGGGGAATTCAGAGAATGTTCTCCAGCTCTTTCAGTCCTCCTGGAATGAAAGTACAATACATGGACCATGCCTAATCTATTATTTTTTGTGTCTGTTAGATATGATCTCTTCTCATTGTTTACAAAAAGTCTTCAGAGGCAACTGAGCCAAATCTGTCATTTCTGAGAAGAGAAGCGGGTATCCATTCACTACTGTAAATGTGTGTTTTATTATACCAGACAGAGCGATGACGACAATCACTGGAGATCCAATACTGAACCCATTATCGTCTATGGAATCGAATCATCATGCTTTTAGTGCTAGGTTGCAAAGACAACACTATATCTAATATTGTCGCCAACGGTCTTCACCTGGACACAAAAATGGACCGCAGAGCAACACTTCAGACCTGGCTTCAGATGTGTGCTTCTGTGACGGCTTTTATATATTTCACCTGCTTCTCTTTGAGAGTGGGCCAAAATACTTTATATCTCTACAGCAGTAAGCTATGTAAGGAAATGTTTTGCTAGCTCTACTGTGGAGTACTTTATGGTGAACAGAGCAGCAGTGGACTTCATTTTAACTTGATCTATACTGTTGAGGTGTTTTTAGTTTCATGCACTTGTTTTACTTGAATCATCAGAAGAATTGTTGAATAAAGTCATTATTTTTGTTTTCTTTGTGCACAAAAAGTATTCTTGTAGCTTCGAGTTCATGTATAAATAATGTTTTTGTGTTAATGTTTTCAGAACATTAGTAAAGACCAGATAACTTGGAAGAACTTTCTATAACGTTACTAGAAGAGAGAACCTTGTCAGAACGTTCTGAAAACGTTCCTGTTAGATACGCGGTCCCTATTCGCTGTGGCCGTCTCAAATGGAGCACTTGATTCTCTTTTTATTTTTTTTATGTATTTATTTTTTTATTTTGTATACAAAAGCTGGTGTGTGTAACATAAGTTACCCATTTCATTATATAATATCCACATGACATCCACATCTTAGCATTTTAAAAAGTATTTTTGAGTAGTTTTCTAAAAAGTGTGAGATTGTTTACAGTTGGAACCCAGACTGTTTGGTGATCACAGGATAGGCGGTGAAGGGTTTAAGTTGGAACCCAGACTGTTTCATCACAGGATAGGCGGTAGACGAAGATTAAAACCCAAGATTAAAACCCTGACAGCCAGATGGAGCACACACAGCCTGCGTCTTGCGCTCAGATGTGAACACAGCGCCTAAATGTAGGTTTGCTCCAGTGAAACAGGTCAAGCAGGACGTGCGATTGTAGGTTCTCTTCAAAACATCCGCACCGTTTATTTTTCAAACGTTATACTTATCGCGCGTGCTTCATACCAAAGTTTAACTTTGGACGTCTCACGAGGATAATTATCGTTCATTATTTGCAGCCGGTGTTAAAATTGCGTAATTAAAAGCATCGGCTTTAAGGTTGACAGATTGAAACAACTTGATCTGAGCAATATGGCGGTCTTAATATTAATTAATGTAACTTTGCTAAATATAGGCCTATTATCTAATTATAAAATCAAAGTTTTTATTTATTCATTTATTTAGACTGAATATAACAATATTTCGATAGGCTATTAGGCTATATCAAATCATATAAATGTATATATTTTATATAATTTGATTATTTAATTTTGTATAAATTAATATTTATTAAAATAATCTGTTATTTTTTCGATAATATTTAAAGTTAATAACTATCACTACTGATAATACAGTAGTAGCAATGTAATAAAGGTCTTTTCATTTCTTAATTGTCTAATTTGGTGTGCATATTGTGTTTGTGTTTCCGTAAAAGGAGTTGGCCGGATGCTGTGTGATGTGGTGCAGGAGTCCTGTCTCGTGCGCAGCTCATTATAATGTTTAGTACGCAGAGAGCTCGCGCAGAGAAAGGCGCGCAGCTTGCAAAAAGGCAGCAGCAGACGCATGGAGCGCGCACTCAGTTTCTGACAGCTGAACACGGACATACCTTACATTGTCTGCACATCTTTAATCAGAACATTTGGATTACATTTGGAGACACCGGGCTGACGCCATGCACCCTTGTTTTTTCCGCGTGTGTTTTCGTGGGTTTTTGCTCATATTTTCAATTTTACGCGAAGCTGCTGCTTTCAACCTGGATTTGGAAAAGCCAACGGTTTACAATGGACCAGAGGAAAGTTATTTTGGATACTCGCTGGACTTTTACCACCCAACACAGGATAGAAACGTGTAAGTGATATAAAAATAACTTTTTTTGGTGTTAATTTTATTGTTTTTATAAAATTGGCAAGCTCCCAAAAGAGAGGCGCATCTTCCCGTATATTTCGTAATAACTACTTTTCCTTTCTCAGAAACAAACTCAGTTTGGATATGCCTACAATGTTCGAGACTTTTGACGCAGCTTCTTATTCAAAAAGCTTTTCAGCACCACTAATATATGGACCAGTGAACTCAGACGCCTGAGCTTAATATGTAATTGGAAAGAGGGAATAGAGGCTAACTCGCATTTAAATGACTTTGCTGGGGTTCATTTTGTCACTTAAAAGTGTATTACTTTGATCCAGTAGGATGCAGTTGTGTAGATTTATGCCTTTCTCTCTCCAGCATGTCGGTGCTGGTTGGGGCTCCTAAAGCGAACACCTCTCAGCCAGGGATTGTGGAGGGTGGAGCGGTGTACTACTGCCCCTGGCCGGCATCAGACCCAGACTCCTGCCGCCAGATCCCCTTTGATAAAGCAAGTAGGTACCCTCATGATTTAGAACCTGTCAACTAATACAGAATGTTCAGAACAGTTTCTACTGAAACAATTAGCCCCTTTCAGGTATAACGATGTCTTCTTAAGTGCATTTTTATGCGTTTCTTTAAATTACTGTATTGAATTTAAACTCTTACATTTAAAATAATGCGCACATACTTTAGAAACATATGCTATGTTGTTTCTTTATCTTATTTACTAACACAGATGTCACAGCAACATCTTTAGAGTAAGTTTCACAAATTCCTGTTCCTCCAATAAAAAGATCAAAAACCACATCCAAAGAAAGAGTTAATTTCACCGCATATGGTTTGGTTTAAAGTTTCAGGAGCGGAGTAATTACCAGAGAAAGGCGCGTACCTTTACCTCGGTGCGTAATCTGCCGTAATTTAGACGTCCATTACGCGCGTCTATTATTTAGGTCAACCCAACGTTTTATCTTTACATTTAAAATTATTTGTTCACAATTTCTGCTGTCTTTGTCGTCTAATTCATTTAGTGAGGGAAAATGTGTTGATTATGTCTGTAGGAGCTATTGCGGAATCAAACTTGAAGTGTCTGAAAAAAGAAAAAGTTGCTTTTGAGTCACAAAACATCACATTTAAATTGATTTTGTCATCTGGAACGGAGATTGCAGGAGTGTTTATGATATTACTGGACTATTTTGAGGAGCCGTGGCTTGCTGGTAAATGCAGTGGTCGGTTTTGGACTCAGAAACGCGGCGTGGACTGGAGACAGACTTGGATGCAGCGGAATTTGAGCGCTGATGTTTCGTCAGTGAGTCTCGTGGTGTTATTCATAGCATTCTCTAGAGGGAGCTTTGATCGCAGTGTTTATGTGCTGTTCCTGTTTCTATCGTAGGCTCTTATCAGAAAAGGCTATTATATGACCCTCTAAATAGAGAACCATGCGGCCAGCGCGGTCTGATTCTCAAATGAATGACTCGTGCGAGCCGAATCTTTATACATGCAGGGCGAACAATGTAGTATGATTCTCAAACAAGCGACTCAAATGAACCGGTTCTTTTTAGTGAATCAAAAACAATTAAGGCGAAAAGTGTGATCCGTTCCCGAATTAATGACATTAAAATGTACTGATTTATTTTAGGATCTACATTTAATCAGTCTATAACATAAAAAATGGATGTAATAATTGGTTTGCATGGCTTAGGAGCAACTAATGTGATTTTATTATTAGATAATAGATTATATTAATATTAATAATAGTCATTGTTTATTATTAATAGTCATTGTTTATAAATAGTAGTCATTTATTTTAACAATTATTTCATTATTGCTTTAAGTTTTTTTTAATTTGAGGAAGAAGTTGAACCTTTTTGCATCATCATATTCAGCCATTTGTAGGTGAGCCAGTGAAAATCACCATTTGCAGATGAAGTACTGAAGTGTGCGCGAGGAATTGACATTGAAACGGATTGTCTTTTGGAGATGAAAGCAGTGGTGCTCTGGTTCAAGACGGTTGGTTTTAAAAGGAGCCTGATGGTGATGAGGTGAGAGAGGCAGAGAGAGATATGTGAGAGAGAGTTAAAAGAGCTGTGAACACAAGGGAAATAAGGAAAGAGACCAAACCCTGATGAGGGAGGACAGAAGCGCTGTCTGTTCTTTGTTAGTGTCTGAGAAAACGTCTCATGCATTTCCAGCATCTACTCAGCAAGAACGTCCACGCTTGAACACACATGTATCCAGATTCATTAGTCACGTTGTTTTTAACACACTTGACCTTTGATCCCATGCGCTCTTCCCACTGTGGCCCTCAGAGCTCTCCATGGGGGGGCATGGCACGTGTGTGTGTGACTGACGTTTCTGATGACAGCCTGTGTGTGTGTGTGTGTGTGTGTGACTAATGCAGTCCTGACTGAGAAGAGTAAATTCATTAGATACACCAGATAGGGTCACGTACCAGTGGACCTTGCCTTGCAAGTTTTCACACAATTCTCTCACACACAGTTTCATAGTTACATGTCCAGATATTATAGAGACCTTACAGCAGATACAGTGGGTACGGAAAGTATTCAGACCTCCTTAAATTTTTCACTCTTTGTTATATTGCAGCCATTTGCTAAAATCAACAAAAAACTTGTTGCATCTTTCCCAAAAAGACTTATGGCTGTGTTAAATCAAAAGGGTGCTTCTACTAAATACTGAGCAAAGGGTCTGAATACTTAGGACCATGTGATATTTCAGTTTTTCTTTTTTAATAAATCTGCAAAAATGTCAACAATTCTGTGTTTTTCTGTCAATATGGGGTGCTGTGTGTACATTAATGAGGAAAAAAAATGAACTTAAATGATTTTAGCAAATGGCTGCAATATAACAAAGAGTGAAAAATTTAAGGGGGTCTGAATACTTTCCGTACCTACTGTACATTCCACAGATTTGAGGTAAATATGTAATATATTATATATATATTAGGGCTGTCAATCGATTAAAAAATTTAATCGCGATTAATCACATGATTGTCATGAGTTAACTCGCGATTAATCGCAATTAATCACACATTTTTATTTGTTCTAAATGTACCTTAAATTAATACTTTTCAAATTTTTAATACTCTAAGCAACATGGGCATGAACAAATATGGATGCTTTATGCAAATGTACACTATATTGCCAAAAGTATTGGGTCGCCCCCTTCTAATGAACAGGTTTGACTACTTTAGTAATTTCTATGAGTACAAATCTTAATGTTTAAGCATATTATGATATTCTAGGAAATTGTGTGCTTCTAATATTATAGCAACAGTTTGGACTCTTTTCTATTCTAACATGACAATGTCTCTGTGTATAAGGCAAGGTTCAAAAAGAAAATGATTGATTCAGTCTGTGGAAGAACTTGAGCCAAAAACTCATCACCAAACACTAATGACTTGTACATATGTGTTCAGTCATTTTAGACACTTCCAAAACTGTTGCAACAGAGATGGAAATACAATTTTTAAATACATGAATTATGTTCCCATCGTTGTTGCCACAGATTTGGAAGTACATTTTTCTGTTCTAAAGAAGGGGGTGCCAATACTTTTGTCTATATAGTGTATGTACAAGTCATTGGTGTTTGGTGATGAGTTTTTGGATCAAGGTCTGCATTTACAGTCACACCGGAGGTGTTAAACTGGGATTAGGACTTGGTTTTGGCAATATAGTGTATGTTTATTATTATTGAAACCATAGTCAACATAAAGCATGAGGAGTAGACATGTTTCAAAGGTCATATATGTTTTTCAATGAACTTGTTCATGTCTATTAGACACATGAAAAAAGAAATACCAGGTTCCCATTACTTCTCTTTCTATGCACTGAGCAATTTACTGACACAAACCTGTTTACATTTTTGCACACAGGGCAGCTCTTCTTATGAAAATGCAAAATATACATTTATTATTTATTATTACATTTGTTTCCCTATCTTTGCCCACATACTGTATTTTGATGAAGCTAAATTCTCAATAAAACTGGTATATTTTACTGTTTCTGTTGTCAGACAACGGAATGAATATGAAATAGTGACTGAAACGTTACCCATTAAGACTACATAACCAGCTTTCCCTTCCAAGATGTTAATCTGCACAAAACAAAATCATGATAATCGCACCATCGTCTGATGAAATCAAATGCACATAAGATAAAGACAATAGCTGTGCTGTGATTTCGGCTATACTTGCATGTAAAATTAGAGAAGCAACATAATATCTGTGTTTAACTGAATTAAAGCGCTGCTCCTCTCTCTGCCGCGCGCTGAGCAGACGCAGAGAGAGAGAGAGAGGTGTGCGCGCGCTGAACAGAACAGACGCAGAGAGAGAGGTGTGCGCTTGAGAGACCTTGCGCTCGCGCGACAGTACGGTGATTCTCAGAAACTAGGTTTGGGCGCTTTTTTGAAGGGAAAAATGTCGCTAAAGGGGTCTGCAATGTTGCTAAGTTGGCAACACTGTGCATCTCCATTTCTCCAACTACGGGTTGGGCCACGGGTCAAACCGGAAATACGCGCTGCGTTAATCGCACGTTAAAAAAATTAGTGCCGTTAAAATGAATTTGCGTTAACGCGTTATTAACGTGTTAACTTTGACAGCACTAATATATATATTTATATATTCAGAGATGATTGAATGTGTAAGTCAAGACTGTCTGTTTAGCAGCACAGGTCACTTTCATTTACAAAAAGATCACAATTGTTACTATTATAGGAGCTTTCATTCATAACAGGAGGAATCATTTACAACAAATTTATATCAATGCAAAAAATGAAAAGAAAAATGACAAGCATGTGTTTTTGAACCCAAAAATGAAACGGATGTTTTAAAGCACCAAATGATGCCCTGTTGTGTTTTTATATTGTTAGTCTGGCCTTGCATTTTAGCGCAGTCTGTGACACCAGAACATGTTCATTTAAGCAGAATGTCCTGAATTTTTGGCCTGTTTCATGCTTTCCTGTTTTTTACAGTCTCATCATGTTTATAAATTGAAAATAGTACTGCACGAGTATGTTTGTGTCTGTTTAGTGTTAAGTGTTCATCCATTCTGCAGACCTCACTCAGCAACAGCAACTTCCTTCAATGCAATGGTAATATCACTTATAGCCTTGCAAAACATAATATAAACTTTCATATAAGAAAAAAAAATATTTTCACATGAGGCCCTTTGGATACAAATTTTTAGTGCGTTCTTGTGCAAAAGTCACCACTATCATCCTAAGTGTGGAGTCTCAGGTCCCTCTTTCATAGCAAGTCTACAGAATTTTATCGCCAGGTGAATATCATAAAACAAATGCTTTAGAATAGGAGTAGCAGACTCTTTTCAACAAGCTGCATAGTTTAAGGTATACATATTCATAGCACAGACAGCGAGAAACGGGCTATGTCCTTTGTCCCAAATGTTAATATTTAAGGAGTGGTCACATTAGTGAAAATTTCTGCAAAAATTTTCTGGCAAAAAAAGTCAGTTATCCATTGTCAATAGTGTTGGAAATAGTGTAGCCATGCAGCTTTCTTTTGGTCAACCCAGCAAATTTTGTGTGACCAAATTGAAATGATACAATTTTAACTAAGAAAAGTCACTGAATAACAGTAAATGTGACCATTAGAGTTTGAAATTGGTTAATTATCTTCACAGTATTAATGATGATGCTTGCCTTAGTGGTGAGTCTTTAAGAAAGTTATATATAAAAAGAAAATTACTTCAAAATACTGTGAAATCTTATTATGCAAGCCAAAGTATAAGACTTTCATATCAAGAAAAAGGCCCATAGTAAAGCCTGAGAGATGGAGAGAAGAAAGCAGAGAAGGATTAGAGTTGATGTGTTTTTATGAGGTGCAGACTGTACCTTATGGAGCTCTAAACAGGCCCAGCTGTAGCGAGATCTTTCCTGGATCACACAGAACCCCTGTAGACACCGATCCGCAGAATCATGTAGCTGTGTGTACACACTCTGAGAGTAAAACGACCCCCTGTAGATGTGCCTTCACATAAACAAACACATTTAGACTCATTTGAAACCTAATTTGCTGTTTCATGGCTCATGTTGTTCCAAAATGAGTATATTGGCACAAGTGTTCACAATGTGTTGCATTTCTCAGCTGCCTGATGTTTTCTGTTTATTATGTAATGAAGTCCCACTCTGTTTTTCTGTAACTTTCATTTTTCCCCTCTCTTGTCCAGATAACCGAATGATTAAAGTGAACGGGACACGGGAGCCTCTAGAATTTAAATCCCATCAGTGGTTTGGAGCCACAGTCAGGACCCACAAAGGCAAAGTGGTGGTAAGTGATGCTCAGAAACATAATCCAGTTAAAGACCATTTGCAGTCATCCTCATGCTGGATGCATGCTTCCGTGCATTCATGGATGTGGTTGGAAACTCTACTCTTTATCAGTAAGTAGCTGCCCATCAATGGGTTTAATGCTGTTTAATAGCATTAGTGTTTCATTCATGAATGCACGGGAGTGTTGTTTTGGAGAAATGTTTTGATTGGAAATGTGGCTCTGTCCCGTTACTGAGGGGGTTTTGGAAAATGTTGATTTGAGGTTGACCATGCGAGGTGGAGAACTGCTGATGTTTGAAAGAAAAAGCCCAGAGTTATTACATGAGGGAAGGCATGGTTCCCAAATGTGACTGTTGTTCTCCAAATAATCAAATACAGAAACATTTTGCTCTTTCAAATGATATTGTTCAGAAAATGACAGAAGACGATGTTTTTCATCTCCAGCTCTGTCCTAAGTAGTCACTTTATGATCTATGCCTGCTGTTATTTACAGTAACATGGTGTTTGTGTTGTTCTGTAGGCTTGTGCGCCCCTCTATCACTGGAGGACAGTGAAGGTCAGCAGTGAGATGGATCCAGTGGGAACTTGTTATGTGGCTGTACAGAACTTCAGTGCCTATGCTGAGTATTCTCCGTGTCGAACCAGTGAGTATTTCACACACACACACACACACACACACACACACACTGGTTTTCCCATGTTTTATGGGGACATTCCATAAGACGTAGTGTTTTTTTTTATACTGGACACACTGTATTTTCTATCCCCTTACCCTAACCCTACCCCTCACACAAAACTTTCTGCTATTTTAGATTTTCAAACTTCATTCTGTATGATTTTATGAGCTGTTTTCCTCATTGGGACCAAAAGAATGTCTAAATTTATTGCTTTTAATACTGTAGGCTTGTGGGGACATTTGGTCCCCATGACATAGAGAATGCCAGGTACACTCACACACACACCAAGAAACAAACAGTGACACAGAATCAGTGAGTGTGCAGTTAACTTTACTTGCTAATTTAAGAGCTAGTTTTTAAGCTTTACTAAAGTTAGCATATCTCAGGTTGTTTAGGATGAATGAATGAATGAATTTCCTGTTCACATCTGCGTTACATTAAAAAGTTCAGAAGTTTGGGGTCCATAAGATTTATTTATTTATATATTTATATATATATATATATATATATATAATTATTTGTATTTTTTTTATAAAATTCAGAATATCAGTTGATCAAAAGTGCTAGTAAAGTCTTTTATAGTGTTACAAAAAATCAGTTTTAAATAAATGTTCTTTTGAACTTTATAATTCATCAAAGAATCCTGAATTTTTTTTTGATTTCCACAAAACTATTAAGCAACACAACTGTTTTCAACATGATTTCTGAAGGATCATGTGACACTGAAGACTGGAGTAATGGCTGCTGACAATTCAGCTTTGTCATCAAAGGAATAAATTACATTTTAAATACATTCAAATAGAAAACAGTTTTGATAAATTGTAGTAATATTTTGTAATTTTACTGTTTTTACTTTATTTTTGGTCAAGTAAATGCAGCCTTGGTGAGCAACAGAAGAATCTTTCAAAGACACAAAAAAAAATCTTACTAAGCCCAAACGTTTGAACGGTAGCATAGCTGCATAACAGTTTTGTATAGAAAACTGTAATGGCCAATTATATTTCAAAGTATTCTGAAAAATAGTTAAAATAGCGTGAACTCAGAGCTTTATGTTCATAATGTAAGTTATAAACGTGTCTAAGATGGTCTGTGTTCATTTAGTGTGTTCACCTACAAGCCAAAATTCTTGCATACCGCCCTGAAATGAATCAAGTTCTGCCCAAAGGCTGACAGAACCTATAAGCCAGTGGAACATGACAGTTTTGGCACTTTTCGTTGCAATGCAAACAGCATAAATCTGTGTAATGAAGTAAGCATGCTTTCGTTTCTCACCTGCATCATCCTCAGCTGCACACTGACACACTCACAGACTCTTTGTCAACGCGTTGCTGGATGATCCAAAAAACAGCACCAAGAATACTGTCACTTCTTGAAGTTGTTTTTTTGTTTTTTTTTTACATTTATTGTGCATATGCTTACATATGACTAGCCGACTAGCAAAAATTGAATAGTCGTGCCAGCTCTGCTTTTCACACAGAATCACAGATGTGTCCACTGCTTCTCGGGCTGCCCAGTTGTGCCAGTTGCCAAAGATCAAAGGGGAAACTCAATGTTTATTTTAATGTAATTTCCTGCTTATTTCCTGTACTTCAAAGTCTCATTCACAGTAATGGTAGTTGATTAAATATACTCTAATTTCTTGTCGTCATATCAGATACACATATTCTCTTAAATTTACACAGCACGCACATACACGTGTGTGGAATGGATTAACAGTTAGTGTAGAGTGAAGTGGTATATTAATAATGATAATTGTGCCTAATGTGTTCTGAGGGAAAATTATTATATGAGACATGAGGCCATAATGACTGTGAATTACTTTCCTCATTCTTTGTCAAACAATTTCAAGTGCCAGCCGTCTCTCTGGCAGGTCAGCTAGGAGTCCTTGCCAAGACTCAGGGCAGAGATGCTCGGTGTTGATAAAATCCAGCTTGTTTTTGCTCTGCTATGGACACTCTCATTCATGCATGTATACACACATTTGCAAAGACAGTAGTATTGAGAAAATGTGAGAAATGAAATACTAAGTGAAGTCTGGCAGAGGAGTGAAAGAAGAGAAACGGGGATGGAATGAGAGAGAGTGTTTATTGTATTTTTAGGGAACAGGGGTTGGAATTTGGAAGTGATGTTCCACCTCAATAACCCTCCCCACCTACTGTATGATACATTATAGCAACACACACAGGACATAACTTACTGTACATCATACAGCATGTTCCTGGATCAACATCCTTGTTGGGCCTGGAACAACATTCCTATACTCCAATCAGATTTTAAGGTTAGATTTTGGCCTGGACGTGGCATTTAAACATCATTCAATCAGTCATCTTCATATGACTTAGAGGTTGGTTATGGTTGGGTTTTGGGATTAAGCATAAGGTTATAGGTGCCACTTTGTTTTACAAAGAACTGCAGACAGTTGGGAGGATTTCCACAGATTTGTGATGTCACGCAATGGCTTTGCTCATGAATATGAATTGTGTTATAGGCTAATTAATTACTGAATATATTAAAAATAATCATATATATATATATATATATATATACTATCTGCCAAAAAGTATAATATTTTAAATAATAATAATAAGTATTATTATTATTGTTAGATATATACTATCTGCCAAAAAGTATAATATTTTAAATAATAATAATAAGTATTATTATTATTGTTAGATATATATGTAATCTAAAAAATAAATGATTTTAGGTTTTTTTTATTGCTGTGACCATACGAGTGAGCAGGGGATATATCATAGGGGGTATATTAGATATTTGTTGATTAATTTTTCAGCTTCAGTGTAAGAATGATTATAATTACTGTTACAACTCAATAAATTAAGTATTCCATTCCAGGTATTATTAATATACAGTATATTGTTAATATACTGTATTATTATTTTACTATTATAATATTTTACTGTCTGATGTATGAACATTCCAGTATATTCAGTAATTAGGTCATTTTTAAAGAGGAATTTTTAAGCTTAAAGAGGAATTTAGATCATCATATTTACATTTAATCTCATTTAACAATACTGTGAAGTGTGAACTTGTGAACTTTACATTTCATTGCATCACATTGCATTATATATTTTACAGATTTGTCTTCGAAGTGCTGAAACTTTCTGTACTTAGTCATATCCTAACGACTTGTATTACTGAAGTTGCTCTGATCTTTGTAGATAACCCGGACCCCGAGGGCCAAGGCTTCTGCCAGGCGGGCTTCAGCGTTGATTTCACTAAGGTAACAAATCTCCCTCCTCAACCCTGTCTGTGTATTTCATCTATATGATTACACACTCCTGTTCGACATATCCTGTTTTTTGTTCAAAATCTCACAGCAGTCGTTTCCAGTTTTAAATGGAAATGGTTATTATGTATCGCTTTGTCCCTTCATTCAGGCAGGATGAGGGCTTATTCCTTATTATTTCTTTTATCTCTACTTATACAGTTGCTTGTAAGTCTTTCTCCATAATCCTGCTTAAAATGAACAAGCAAACACACAGAAATAAACACAAACCCATTTTTGAAGCCTGTGTCCTTATTTCTACCTTCTCTCCTATTTCCTCACCTGTTTTTTTCTCCATCTCTCAGGAAGGGACTCTGGTTGTTGGAGGGCCAGGGAGTTTCTACTGGCAAGGTAACACACTTCTCCTCATTATTTTGTCTTTTCCATCATTCCATCCTTTTACAGAGTTTCTCTGAGTGAGATTGGCAGACACAAGTCTCTCATATCCCAGACTCACAGTCTCACAGGACCCCAAGAATCTCAGTTCCGTCCAACAAACTGACCAGGCTGACCCTTCCTCCACCTTCAGAGCAGAATAACAGACACTCAGAACGATGACACGTCACCTCCCATGAGTCCTGTTACCAAAATAATCAGGGATTATCTCAGTGTGTTAGTGCTACCATTTCTGAGTCTGTTCAGCCAATCAGTCAAGTGTTCTGCTGCAGTTCACTCATCACAGATGGGTCAGTGATAGCGGTAATATAGCGGTCGTGATAATAGAAGACAGAGAGAGGTCAGTGAACTGCTCTTTCTGGTCAGTGGCTTTAATGTTGGCTCACCGTTAGAGCTGTAATCATCGCTTTTAAACTCCAGTGAACGCAGGTTAATGAATGCCTGCACTTCTTCACTTTTAGCCTGAATTATACGTTCTGCACAACTGGCGATGAACTGCATTTAAAGAGAATGCAGAAATCTGTACACCTGCATATGTTTAGCGGTGTTTATGTTAGGGATAAATAAATCAGCAAGTGTTGGGCCATTTAGAGACTGCCAGCATCAACTCATCTGGCTGATTAATGATTTCTAATTAATGTATTTTACATTAATACATTATTTAATGCATTTTTAAATAATATAATTTAGTTATAATTACTGTAATTCTAATATTTCTAAATTATAATGTTTGTATTATATTGCCTGTTAGCGACTAATGCTGGCTTGATATTGGTAATAAAAAATAAGCTATTGAAAAAACAGATTTTATGCGGTGTATTGAGATTCCCACAGTAATGAAAACCTGGAAAAATCAGGGTATAAAAAATAAAATAAAAAAAGTCAAAATCTTACGTTTTTAAGACTTAATTTCTTAATTTTTTTTTTTTTTTTTTTAATGAATGTTCCACTCTAATATATTTAATTAGCCATAAACTGCCTTTTGGAAGTGCAGTGTCTTTAACATTTATAATTATCATTTTATCAATGAGTGTTTATCCCATAATCATGAATGGCTGAAGGTGTATCCAAAAGGTGTAAGAAAGCTTCAAGAATACATCTAACTGTATTTCTTGTAATGAAATGCTCCTCTTAAAAATCTTTAAAAAATGCGTAGAATGGATGTTTGGCCCTGACCAAATGAGGCACAGCTAAATATTTTGTGGTCGGATGTATATATAATTGTTTATGTGTCTGGATTGGGTTCACAATGCTAGATGTTGATTGTTGTGTAATTGCAGTCGTATGTTAAGACAAGAAAACAGATTTGTTCAATTTTCAGACCCCCCACAGACTGAACTCAGAGTCTCGGCCCTTAATAAATACTAATAATACTGGGTTCCACATCACGTCTCACATGTGTTATTGGTTTTTGTTTGTAATGGAGAGACAGATGACTTGAGATGACACAAAAATGTAATGTCAGACAAATCATGCTGCGGAAAAATACAGATGCATTAGAAGTTATGACCTGCCACTCGCTTTCTCTCCTCTCCTCTTTTCCCACGCTCAGTCCATCTTAACCTTTGCCTTTCATAATTTTTTTTGGGGGGAAAGACAACAGATTTCTGTGAGGAGAAAAAGTACCACATGTTGTGTCGTGGGTGTCCAACAAAACAAATGCAAATTAATAGAGACGCATGTACACACAGACACACAGCTAAACACACACATTAAGAGAGATTAATGGTTGGGGTTCAGGTCAGGCTGTAGCCTGGTAGCAAAAGAGAGTAATGTGTTTATTGAACGTGAACAACAAAAATGGAAGACATTCCTCTCACTCTTACATCTCAATTTGAGAACTTACATCTGTGTTCTCCTCAGTGCTTGTTTAATGTAGATAGTTGCAGAATGACAAATCTGAATGTTGTGGAAGTAATACAGGGAGGTTTTAACAGTTTTAAGAGAAGTTGTGTCCCCTTTGAATGTTTCTGCCCGTTGAGAATTAAGCTTCCATCCTTGGATCAAGTCATCATTAATGGACCATTCTGCAATAGCAGTGGTATTTCCACCGGAAATTCCTAAGTGAACATTTCAATTTTGAAACTTATCAATCCTATATTAAACCTATGCAACATTTTTTTTTTTCTTAAATTAATTCAAGGTCACAATAATTCATCTTAGAATTAGAAAGATATTAGAAATTAGAAATATATTACAAAAAAGATATCATTGATCTTAATATAATTTTATAACTATTGTAGATGAATATAATTATTTAACTATCATCTTTTAAATATAAAAAATGAAATGAAAGGAAAAAAAAATAGTTTCCTTTTATAATATAAAAAATTGTAGAAACTCATGCCCTTAGCCTGTTTTTTTTTTCACAAAAAAAACAAACTTTATTGCTGTTTTTATTCCTGATGTTTTAGTGCATATGATTTCTACAGGAATTTTTGTACTTTACAGTTTGTTTTGCCATCCAAAAATAACAACAGTAACAACGTAACAACATCTGCCACCACAATTGTACAATGTCTGTGATTCACATCAACACACACTGACACACAATCAGTAGGCCTATATGGAAACTAATGTGTATTTGTTTGTGTTTAGGTCAAGTGATCACTGCAGGTGTTGCAGAAATATTGAACGGCTATTCCCTGAAAACTATTCTGCGCAAAGTTCAGGGAGAGAAGCAGACTGTGGCTGCATCAGACGCATATGATGACAGTTACCTAGGTAAGAGACATGTTTGTGTGTGTTTGCCTTTGAAAGGTAAAGATGCTTTATGGGACATCAGCGATTTTTTTTGGGGCCCTGTTTATGGGTCAGAGGACCAGCCCTCTGTCAATTTAATAAGCACATGAACACACATGAGCTTTTTTGGTGGATGTTGAGGTAACCTTGACCCTCTGTCCCATAGCTCAATTCGTGCTAAGTTTGTGCTTTCTGATAACATTGCCATCTGGAACTACAGACCTCAAAACACTCACATACATACACACACACACACTTATTCTTTAAATACTTGAAAATCATATGAACATTTTCCCTGTACTGTAAGTAATCATCATCACAGCTGGACTGTCACGATACTAGTGCAATCGATAACAAAATGATGAGATAAAACCAACATGAGTAAACATCATTTTTAAACTGACCCACTTTGGTTAGCATTATCAACTGTGTCTTATGTTCTCTTTCTGTGTCTGGTAGGTTACTCTGTAGCGGTTGGAGAGTTCACAGGTGATTCGGAACAAGGTGAGAACTTTTAAACCTTTTATATACGCAAATGATACAGATTAAAGGGATAGTTCACCCAAAAATTATAATTCTATCATCATTTGCTCCATCATGTTGTTCTAAACCGGTATGATTTACTTTTTTCTGTGGAACACAAAAGACTCCATGTCTAAACAGAACATTCTTTAAAATATCTTCTTTGCTTGTCACATGTTGTAATGTTCGGGTTGAGTACCAGACCTCTATCTGAGACACATAAACAAATCTCTGCATTTTTTTGTAGAGTTTGTGTAATAATGTGAGTGCATGAGAGAGATCTCTGTCTCTGTGTGTGGTTGTTGTGTGGATTTGTTGCTTACTGAGCTTTGATCGGACCCTTCAGCCTCAGACCATAATTACAGAGCACTCCCAGGATTCTGTTCCTGACATGCCACCCAGTGACAAACAGCCCATCTGCAGTCTGTCATCCCTCGCTAACACACACACGCTTGTGCTCATAAGCAATCATTAGCCTACCTATCCATCAGACAGTACCGTTCTGCAAAACCCTGCTACTTATTTACCAACCACCCACAATCCAGCTTGAACAGACTAAAATCTGGAATAAAATAATCTTGTGTGAATTATAATGCTGTATAATAGAGTGCATCTAATTGAAAAGTACACATTTTAAATTTTCTACATTGTTAAAAAAAAAAAAAAAAAAGCCAGTTAAGGTGAAAAAAAAATGCAGCTGTGGTTGCCAGAAGTTCCCTGTAAAATACTGTGACAGTGTTTCTAATATTGCGGGATGGTATATTGGTGACTGTATATTTCATTAGGTGATATAATGCTAAAATACCTATCTTTCAAAATCTGCTACTGATACAGATGCCAGAATAGAAAACCACATAATGAATCAGAGTTAATTGCAAGTGGCCTATCCATGAAACATGGTCATACTTGCTTTTAAATGGTACTTACTTACTTGCACAGGTTAACAAACAAAGACAAAACACCATCGTGGTAAAGCATATGAGACTAAAATAATGCAATAATTATCAACTACATATCATATTATCACCCAGCTCTAATCTGGTAAAAGTAAAATTTGACTTGAATAACAGAAATTGTAACACAATTGTACAACCCTAATGTACAAATATGAAGAAACAAAACCGTTTGGCGTAATATAATCATGTGATTTGTCCCACAGGGACTTTTTTCCATTTATTGTTTTTCACCGTAAATTGTATGGTACTGTAATTCAAAGATTTTGTTCAAATTTTACTTCCAAACATAATTTTACTGTAAAATTACATATAATGCGATCTTAATACATTCACAATTTTTCCTGTATAAGTGACCCTAGACCACAAAACCAGTCATTTTTTTTGAAATTGAGATTTATACATCATCTGAAAGCTGAATAAATAACCTTTCCCCATTCATGTATGGTTTGTTATAGGACAATGTTTGGCTGAAATACATCTATTTGAAAACCTGGAATCTGAATATTGAGAAAATCACCTTAAAAGTTGTCCAAATGAAGTTCTTAGCCATGCATATTACTAAACAAAAATTAAGTTTTGATATATTTACGGTAGGAAACTTACAAAATATCATGTAACATGATTTTTACTTAATATCCTAATGATTTTTGGCATAGGAAATTGATCATTTTGACCCATACAATGTATTGGCTATTGCTACAAATATACCTGTGCTGCTTAAGACTGGTTTTTCTGTTAAAATGACAAACAATTTATAGAGTGTATTGATCATGGCCAGTGTTGGGTGTAACGCGTTACTGTAATTAAATTACTTATCCACTGAAAAAGTAAAGTAAGGGATTACTGTTCATTTTTAGGTAATTTAATTACAGTTACTTATAAAGTACTTGCGTTACAAACAGTAAATAATTTCAACAGATCTAAAATTAATATTGAATTTGAAATGTAAATGTACCGTCTAAAGATCAAATTGAATGCAGCGCTTTAACCCTCCTCGCGCCAGCTCGTTCACTTTCAGATTTTCCTGATTCACAGAGAAACATTAAATACTCAGATAGCTACATATAAGACTAAAATCAATAGAATCTAAAAAGCTTGAATTTTACTTTTAAATGAACGAATTCAAATCAAAAACAAATATTTCTGATTATGTAATCCCTATGAAAGTATAGCTAGACCAGTCTTTCCCGTATCTGAAAGCTTGACGTTTCTACCTTTAAATGAACGAATTCAAATCGAAAACGAATATTATCTGATTATGTAATCCGTTTGAAACTAAAGCGAGGTACAGTCTTTCCTGTATCTGAAAGCCTGAAGTGTCTATTTTAAAATGAACGAATTCAAATCGAAAATGAATATTATCTGATTGTGTAATCCATATAAAACTGAGGTACAGTCTTTCCCGTATCCATACCTGTAAACTCTCCCGTTTTTCCCGGGATTCTCCCATATTTTACCATTCTATCCCGCTGTCATCCCGTTTAAATATTTTCCCGTATTTTTAATCTTGCTATAAAAAAAATCCCACTGGGCGTATTTTATATGTTTGCTACTTTCACCTCCGGTAAAACTCCCGTAATTTGTATGGCCCAAACCTCATTATATGAATAATCAAGTCAATATGTTCCAAGGTTGTCCGGTTGCAGATCTTGTATGAAAAGCATCCTTCTCACACAATCGACACATACAAATTCCCCCAACTTGGCAACTTTACAACCCAGTGATGCTGTTGATATCTGCCCACTGTGCGCAGTAGTGATGCGCGGATGGCGGTTATATCCGCGGGCGCTGTGGATAATCCGCGGGTCGGGTAATATAAAAATGCATTCTGATTATTTGCGGGTGGGTCGCAGGTGGATAAGATAAATCATTAATGATGCAAATATTAACTACATTTTCTAAAATACGAACGTGTTTTATAAATATATATTTTTTCATCAGGCATACGATTTCGTGTGTGTGTGTGTGTGTGTGAGCGCTGCAAGTTTCAAAGTCAAGTGCAGCTCTGCTTTGTTTACTGTGCCCCCTTCCCCATAGACACGCACCCAAATCATTTCTGTAATTTATTCTTACCTAGTTAACATTTTATTCTTACATAAATCTGTACGGATTTTACTAGTTGGGCTTTTCCTGAACATCTTGCCAAACTGAAATGTATTGTTTAACTTTTAAGCTTTTTTTTCTATTTGCTAACCAAAGAAGGTAATTTTTATTTATTTAAAAAAGGTTTAAGTATTACAGTTGTTTTAAAGCTAAAAGGCTAAACTATTCTATGTTTGACTCAAATTGAAAGAATACAGAGTTTAATTTCTATTAAGGTTTATAGGGATTTTAAGATAATTAGCAATTTGAATAATTAAGTTACTTATTGAGTAACTAAGTTACTTTTCAGACAGAGTAATTAGTAAAGTAATTTAAATACAATATTGATGAAGTAATTAGTAACTGTAATTAATTACTTTTTGAAAGTAACTTACCCAACACTGATCATGGCCGCAGTAATTCATCAAATGATGATTATGAAGTATGGCAGATTGCAGTAGTCTGCTGTGTCATCTACAAGTTACCACTCAAAACTGACCTGCAAAACAGAAAATGGTGACAATTTTGTTCAGCACCATTTTTGGTGGGTATATGTGCTCTGTTACTTGATTTGCGCAATTCCTTTAGTGAATCAGACGTTTAAACAATGCAGACATTATGCACAAATAATCAACGCTATCTGCGGTTTCAGTTCATTCTTCCCAGAATTCCCTCTCTGTCTTTCTTTGACATATGTTCTATCTGGTCTGGATTAGTGGTGAATCCAGAGAGGAGAGACATGCTGATCTCTTTTTGTCAGAGTTTCATACATGGCCTTTGCTGTGGCACACTTTGCGGTCAAGGAAGGCGGGAAATTTGAGGTGGCGGGGGAAGGGTCGAGGACGAGCAGGGCTGTGATGGGTCCCTGGGAGTCTGGGAGATTTCGAGTTAGAAATGAGGCAGACTTTTGAACGGTCCCTCTCCGATCTCAGTGGGTGGGACAGATCCGACAGACAGCCGCAAACCCTCCCACCACATCACTATCTCCAAGATCATCCATCAGGCCTCAGACAGCCTCTGTCTCCTCCACTATGTGTCTTTCTCCTCTCTGTCTCTCTCTTCTAAATATTTATAATAAATGAGTGACTGACATGGTGTTGACAGAGACGAGATTAACAACACTCACACGTCTCACCTCACTGTTTAGCCTGAGATACACTAGATAAGTGGTTGTGAGTGTGGAAACGTTCACTCATACACACTCTTCTCAAAACAAGAAAAGTGTATGTTTTATTATTGAGTACTGAAGCACATCATTTGTTTCTTCAAACTCTGCAAGTCTAAAATATATAAACCTGCTGACGCCTATGTAAATAGCTCAGGTATGTTTACTGTATGCTTTTCTTATGTCCCCTATGCAGAATTGGTAGCAGGGGTACCTCGAGGGGCGCACAACTTTGGTTATGTAAGTATACAGTCCTAAACAGACTTTGTTTCCTGTGTTTCTGTCATGGTAAGATATAGAATCAAAGGTCAGAGGGAAAGGTCAAGGGGGACGGAAGAATGTGAGAAATGTTCAAGAGGTTAGTCACTACCTTTGTACTAAAATTGAAACATTTGTTTATTCAAATAAACAAAAAAAAAAAGCTGTATGTTTTGCAAAGACTGGTTTTCCGGTAAAACCTTGTCACTTGTGTAAGTGCATGTGAGTTTCTCATCTGGATGTGATTTGAAGTCTTAAGAAGGAATTCCCAATTAGGGCTGTAGCATCTAGGATGTAGGGGTTTCCCCTTTGGCCCTCAATTAAACAGAATCATATTCAGCTGGATGGGCAGTTTGTGAGGCAGACAGTGAATTTGGGTCTTTTTTTTTTTACTGCATGTTATATTCTTGGGTATTAGCCATATGTGGCTTTGTTTGATTTAGGATCTCTGTCATACGTGCCCCATAAAACATCCACTAAGATCAATCTGGATGTAATTATTAGAGTGCTAAACGCCTAACATGAGGAAAATCACTCTGGTTTGGAGTGGAGGACAGACATGTGGTCAAATACACAAGTCCTGCAGTACATCAGAATCATGACGATCTGTCATGAATGGAAATAGTGTTTTATTAGCACTAATTCAATCTGACTGTTCTCTTATTATAGGTGGCTGTGATCAATGCAACAAACCTGACTTTTATTCAGAATTTTACTGGGGAGCAGGTGAGTGACTGTCCAACCTTTCATTTGTCTTTTTAAAAATGTTGTTTGATGTTTTTGTTCGTTAAAATGCTATTTGTTTACTATGAATTATTTGCTGGAGTTGTGGGTCAGTTCTAAGTTGTGGAGAATACAGCAGCCACATTTTGACATACTTTACTATAATTGCATATTGCTCCTCCACTGTAAGCCAGAGAGCTAAAATGACTCTTTTAGATAGTGAAAGTGTGTAGTGTGACTGTACTGCATACCTGGTTATGTGCTCTTTGTCACTTGATGAATTTAATGCTGCCATAATCAATAGAAATTCCACAGAAACATCTCTGTTAAATGACTATTGTTCTTTTGAGTTTTGCCTTCCACAGCCAATGGAAGCCAAAGCACAATGTTATTTAATATATTTATGTCTTGCTAAATTGGACCAAAGGATGTTTTTGAATGAGACACAGACCTTTTAATTGCATTCTCTCCATCTCACATTTCTATTTCATATACAACTTTTTCTGGCAGATGGCCTCTTATTTTGGATACACCGTTGCAGTGACTGATCTAAATGGAGATGGGTAAGTCAACATGGAAATTAATGTCTAATAACATGCAAGGTCATAAAACAGTTGTTCTATGCAAGAGGTGGTGTTAAATGAGTAAGTCTGTCTACATTAAGGTCATTCTTATAAAATCTATGTTTATCCCATGTGAGGAGCACATTCTGTAGTTGTAGTACTTAGGTGTTCCTCACGGTCTGTCTGCATTGAAACAAGGCTTTCTTATCTGTCCGTATTATTTGTTTTGAGCTAATTTAATTTACCAGCTCTCGCTGTATTTAGTTACAAGGTGTATTCAGAACTAAATAGAACTTGGACCATATAAATCATATAAATAGGACCATGAGGTTTTATGGGCTTTGGCTTATTTAGACTCATGCATTAAGCTCTGGTTTACTTGACCCTGGTTTAAATGCTCACATCGTCCAAGAGGGAATTTGATATGTATAAAATTTGTTTCTAATTTGGTCTTATGAGGATACAAAACTTTGCTGACACATCAGCGCCAAAGCTCCTTCTCTTATGTCTGAAATGCTGACATATGTTTATGCCATTAACTGAAAGGCTTCCTTACCAATGGTACGTAGTTGAATACACAGTAAAACAGCAGTATACACAAAGAAAGAGCAGTTAAATGATACACCAGCAATGACCAACGCACAGAGCTCATTACAGCTCATTACACTTATAGCTGTTGAAATGGCTCATTTGCTGGAAACAGGGCCAATCAGTTTTTAGTGCTGAAATCAATGTATCGTTTTTGTTATTTTTTGGCTACTAAATGCTGAAACGTATAAATCACAGATTTATTTTTAGATATTAAATAACATAACTTGGTTATATCTGTTATCTTGGATCTAAGAAGTCTGAGAAGTACAAATGTGAATTTTTCTACAACGTTTCATTCCATTTTCTCATTGGAATTCTGCCACCATCTTTGTTGGTTTTAGTCCAGGTTATTCTCAGAATGCCCTGTTCCGAACTGTAGGAACATTTTGGTATTCCTCCATCGGTCCTCACACAGTCCAAAACACACTCCTAAATTCATATCTCCAAGCAAAATGTCTCTGTTTTATATTATCAGCATTTATAAGATTTATGCTTTATCCCCCGCCATGATACTGTCATGCGCTGGCTCGTCTTTGTCTTCTCTGATGGCTCATATTTTACAATGGTTCAGCAGTGCACTTCCTTGTATATATTGCTGTCTTGTAACCTCAAGGGTGACGTCTTGTATGATACTTTGACTTCAAACATGCACTATAAAGCTGCAGGTCTTTATTCAGTTGTTAACCATCTATTCAGTTTCCAAGTAAAGCATCTTCAAAACAAATACATGTACAATTTATGTTACTTATGGGCCTCCAAAAATTCAAAACCTAGACGTATTTGTGTCAAATTTGTGAATTTATGTGCATGCACAGGCTTGATGACGTGCTAGTTGGAGCTCCACTCTACATGGACCGTGAGTTTGAGAGTAAACCTCGTGAGGTGGGCCGTGTCTACTTGTATTTGCAAGAGGACGTGCTTCTCTTCTCCCCTCCAATCACACTCACTGGAATGCACCTGTTCGGCCGGTATGGAAGTGCCATCGCCCCTCTCGGAGATATCAACCAGGATGGCTACCTTGGTAAGTGTTTGTGTTAATGTAGTTTCAGAGTTTTGTCTTGCATGTTTCAGGAGTTTTTCCAAGGCCAGTGAGACAGAGGTTACATATACACCCATTTCCTACTTGTCTTTTTTGTGTAGGATATCCTGTCTCTCTATCACACGCTTAAAATGTACAGTTCTAGCCAGTCGAGAAGGGTACAATTAGTGATTTGGTGCCCTTGTCTGCGTTTTCCTGTGAAGAGTTGGGCGTGAACCACTCTGTTGCATGTGTGTTTTGTTGAGATTCTGAATGGAGGTCACATGGTTTATATTCCTGTTGCTATTCAACCACTAGTATTGCAAAATAAATAAATAAATGTAACAATAAATAGTTTATACATTTTAAATTATAAATGTAAATTCACCTCCAAAAAATGATGAATTAAAGCTGAAATTGAAAATTTTGAGTATTTGAAATTTTGGTCAGAGCATTGTTGACCTGCCTGGGCACACCGAAAATAACTTTTTGTTGAGCCATGTGTCTCATTTTCTGTCCTGATCATCGCTAATTATGTTGTCATGGCAGCATTTCTCTATTTATTATGATTTTTCAGAGATCTTTTTGCATCTGAAAGGAACCAGGTGTTCATGGGTGGAGTTTAGACCAGACTAATCAGCCACAGATCATCTCCATCACTACAGACAGATTGAGTTGAGTTGTAGACAGAGGTTTTCTGTTGTGCTGGTCACTGTGTGTATGTGTATGCGTTTGTGTGTGTGTGTAAGCGTGCACATGTGCAGTCTATGAATCAGCTCCATATGTTACTGTAACACGATCTGATATTTCAGTGTCATTTTAAAATGACACTAAAATGATGTGGATGAAAGTAAGATGAGGAGATGATATCCATACATGAGATGCAAGCCACCTGATTCTCTGATTTCCAAAAGCATGTTGTCATATAAGACTTTACAACTTGTATGAAATGCCAGTGTGCTTAGAGACTCAAGTATTGTATATAATGTGTCTGTGAGTTCTATGTAACAAAACACACTTTGATTTATGCATGGGTTCATTTTGTGGATTACTTATAGGTCTTGACTCATTTTTTCTGGCAATGTAAAAGTATCACATTATGAGATGATGCTGCCTTGGAGTTTTGGAGAATAATGATTTAATCAATAACTGATATGGTCATAATGAATCTGATATCACACGCTGTATCTCTGTTACACCAGCCATATGGCTGCACTGGTGTGATGAAGTGACAGTGTCTCTGTGTGCTTTTGTACTCCTGCTGTTTGAATTATTCTGTCTTCTAGCTAGTTGCTTGGCTTCTTTGCTCTGAGCTTTGTTAGTTCAGTTTTGTTGCTCTGTTTCCCCCTGGATGGATTTGCTTTTGAGAGGATCCAGTGAGAGGCATCACTTATGTGTGTGGCTAAAGAGTCAGTCTGTAGTGTCCTGGTGTTTAGTGTTGGTTCTTAGCAGGCCCAGACAGAATCTGTACAGGTTCTGTACATCTGTACTGATTTTTTTCTTTCTCTGAATTTGGGAGAAAATCTGTTAAATTCAATCATTTATCAAAGTACATTTAACAAAGTACATATAAGATCTTATAATTGTAATTCCATTAGGGCCAGAAAATGAGATTAGGCCCTTGAGCATGACTTTACAATACATGTGTGTTATTTTTGGACCCAGTGGTTTCTTATGTCTGTAAAATGTCTGTTTCTCTCTACTGTGGCATGTAGTATATGCATGCAGTCCATTAAGGCAAAGCCACACAATTAAGTATCTTGTAAAATGTCATAATGAATTTGGTCTCATATATATTATGCTGTTCTTTTTCGTCGACCGTCTGACTGTTAATGTTGGGGTCTTTGGGCACTGTGCCAGCTACTGTGCCCACTGCTAGAAAACAGGAAAAGGAAATGATCAAGAATCACCAACAACACGCGACGGATATTTATAGAGAGGAACTCGCCCAAGAGAAACAATGAAACAGAGCATTATTACATACGCTGACGCACGTGTGCACACACACTTCCCACTCACACACACACGGTGGTCCAGTGGACAGAAATGAGCGCTTTCTTGTGGTGATTATTTTATTTTTCTAAGTCTAATTAAACTTTTCGTTCCTGTCTACCTCAGAACGGTTTTCTTAGCTCAGAAGATTTCCATGAGCACACATTCCTCTCAGATCTGCCATTAGTCATGGGCTCTCTCTCTTTCCCTATTCTGTATCCTTCCTGGCTTCCTGGTCCCCTGGCTTTTCAATAAAACTATAATACTTGAAACATGAAACTAGTGAAAATGAAAGCAACAGCGTTGCTCATCATAACCAATAACACACGATTCTGTTGAGCTTAGGAATGCAGTGGCCAATCAGAGGCGGTCAGATTAGTCATCGCTGAATTTTGTTCAGACTGAAACTTGCGAATTCCCTCATCATAAGCAACAAAAGTGCAGATGTACCTATGATAAAAGTAAGAGATTCATTTATCATACAGATTATAAGAAGAGTTATGAGTGCTTAAGCACTAGCTAGACTGACTGTGCTCATTTATTGTGCGTTCTTTCACTGCATGATTCATTCTAAAAAAAAAGCATTTAGAATGCTCCCAGAATTCAAGATATGGGGGCAGAAAATGTGTATATTTATATAATTTCATATAGTTAATCAATATCACACGAAGAGTGCAATTTTTCCCAAAAATCACAAATTGTATTATTGATTGAACAGTTGAACAGTTCAATAAACAAGTTGATATTAATAGACTTATGTTTTAGCCACTATATTGCCTATTTTTGCTGACAAAAATGCTTGCAAACAAAGCTACAGCACTGTTTCGCGTCTCTGAGCAACATGAGGTGTTTCGTTCCTGAATGAATCACCCATTAAATGATTCGGTTCAATCGCAATGACTCACTTATTAAAAGTGACTTGCTGCCACCTACTGGCGGTTTTAATTTCACATTTAAAGTACCTTTTCATTTTTTTAAATAATTTCAAATATCAGTATTCAACGTTTTAGGATTAAAATATCAAAATATTATTTATGCATTTGTAACTGCAGGTTAAATGCATTAATGTCCTGCATTAAAACAGTTTGCAAATACATCTAAACCTCTTCAAACGCAGCTTCTGTGTTTCCTCTGCATTGCAAAGGTGAATTTTGTTGATAATGATTTTATTTGTTTGGTAACAGCCCCAAATATCTTATTATTCTATTTGACTTTATTGATTAAAAGAATTTGAGCAAAAGATAATGCACACTTCTAGAAAAAAGTATTTATAAAGGTAAAAATGTCCATAAAGGGTAAAAATCACTTTAAAATTGTTGGAAAATATTAATTTGTCACTGCTGTGACCTGACCACTCAGAATATGAAGAATATCAAAAACTTTAGGAGTCAGCTGTCCATTGCAGTCCTGCAGCGCAACACACTCAGCAAAATATTGCCTGATAATCGTTATCGATAAAATCCCAGAAAATATCGAGTTATAATTTTTTGTCTATCGCACACCCCTAGGCTAGATATTTAATTATTCTTTTCTTAGTGATTGTTTGGTACACACAATTCACTGATCATCGTGAAATAAGCTTTTATCTTAGACTTAGGTTTTCGCAATAACGAGGACAAGACAAAAAACATGAATCATTTTATAAGGTTTTATTTTCTTAATTTTATTTATTTATTTATTTTTGAAAGAGGTGGGGGGGTGGGGGGGTTTGTTAGGGGGACCCCCCCAAGAGCTTTGACACAATACACTGCTCTAATTTTGCTCCATCACACAACTTGCTTGTAGTGTAGACCGTCTTGATGGTTTGTCACAGTCACACTGATTTGATGCTGGGGTGCAGACTAGAGTAGATGCTGGGGTAGACGTGTGTTTGCATATATATATATATATATATAATACAAGACAATTAATTCAGCAAAGTGCATTTTATAAAATTACGCCCATGGACCAAACACACTTCACTTTTGGCCCACATTCTAATGCACTTATAATAATAATGGCTAATAAGAATTAGATATATTTAGTAAATTACATTAAATTAAATTTTATTTTAAATTACCCTTCACTAGGAGTTTGATTGACATGCAATCTCACCAATTCTAACGCTAAATTTGCCATTTTGTACGACAAATGCCTAATGGATAGCGAGTCGGACTTGTAACCGGAAGGTTGTGGGTTCGAATCTCAGGTCCGGCAGGATTGTTGGTGGGGGGAATATCCTCCTTCAATACCACGACTGAGGTGTCCTTGAGCAAGGCACTGAACCCCCAACTGCTCCCCGGGCGCTGTAACATGGCTGCCCACTGCTCCGGGTGTGTGTTCACTTAGGATGGGTTAAATGCAGAGAATACATTTCACTGCTGGTTATATACTCTCTGTATAATCGTGTATGTGACAAATAAAAAAATAAATAAAAATAAACTCGACAAGAAAGTTAGTATATTAAAATTGGTGGATTTGAACTTGAAAACTGGTGTGTATTGACGTCTTTCCATAAAACAACAATTTTTCCTATGATCATTCATGTTTATTTCATGCTATAACTAGTAGTAAGAAATGATCTGTCCACATAATGCTTGAACTGAGGCACTACAGTGATCTGTCATGAAACATTAAAGAGCCACAAAATGGTATTTATTTTTTGAATTTCTAAAAAATTACAAAATTTGAAAGCTGAGATTTTGTTTCATACCAGAAGTAACCTGCTCTGCAATGTCAGTGTCCTCTTTATGCCTCAATATATTTTTCACTACTGGTGCATATATGCACTTTATTTTATTGGGAGTATCTAAAGTTAGCATACTGGACGCATTTATGAATTTTATGAATGAATTTGTGTAAATAATAAATTGCTTCTTTTAAATGTAAAATAAATTATTTTACATTTAGAAATTAATAAAATAATTTGTGTACATAAATAATTTGTGTAAATTGTGTAAATAATATGTGTGACATTAATTGGTCAAAAAAAAGAATTTTATGAACAAATATGTGTAAATTAAAAAATTATTAAATTCACATGGTCTACGTTGAGTGAAAGGATCTTTTAAAGAGGTCCCAGCACTGTTTTGATAAATATTGATAAATTTGAGTCTGATATGCAGTAAGCCACACTTTTAAACCAAATGAAAGCCATATTTCATTACTATTACCAGATAATTCAGTGGCCCCTGGTCATTTTTTAACAGCAGCCCTAAAGCAAAGTAATGTGAATATCCCTGACATAGATCTTTATAGAGCTTATTTCCTCAACATCCCCTCAGTCGCTCTGTTCCTCTGCCTTTCTGCCCCTCAATGGGCATCTCTGTCTGGGTCAGCATTTCTCTGTTTCTTTAGTTTTCCCCTCATGTGCGTGTGCTGCTGCCCAAATGTAGGTTAATGACTTGAGCAGCGCTGCTGGCAGGAGGAACACTTGAACAGATAACCCACCCTGGAGATTTATTGGCCATGCAGTAGTGGACTTGGACTTGTGCTTTTGCATGAGTCTGTTATTGTTCTGTAATAGTCCCTCAGTGCTGAAGAGAAAAGAGCAGTCGCTCCCTGCGGAGCTTTGTGTAAATCATCGGTATTCTTTTCAGCAGCATCCTCTGTTCTTCCACATGAAAGCATCTCTCTGTTCCTCTCCAACATATCAAACACTGAAATAATCAATAATAAATTATAAATGACAAAATGGAGCAGATCCAAACTTAATGTGAATCCTGGTGATCTGGTAGGTACTGTATGGAAGCCTGTTTTATGTTAGAATAAAAACTAAATCCAACTTTGTGACTTTATTTATCAAAATCTCTATATTTCTTCATATCTTACAGTTGCAACTTCATGTTTTTATCTCACAAAGTGACTTTTTATCTCGCAGATGAGTCTATATCTCACATTGTGACTTTATTTGACAGAATTGAGACTTTGTCTTGACTGTTTAGACTTTACATCTCACATTGTGGCTTTATCTCGCAATTGCCACTTTATATCTTTCAATTGCGAGTATCTCAAAATTGAGACTTTATATCTAACAATGAAGAATTTATATCTCACACTGTAACTTTGTATTGCACAATCAGACCTTATACCTCACATTGTGACTTTATGTATCAGAATTTTGAATTTATATCTCAATGGCGACTTTGTCTAACATTTTTTTTTATCTCACTGTTTAGACTTTGTATCGCATTACACCTTTATATCTAAAAATTAGGATTTTGCAATTTAACAATTGCGACTTTAGATTTCACATTGAGACGTTGTCTCACAACTGCAACTTCTCTCCTCACAGTTTGCGACTTTGTCTCATGTTGTGACATATCTCAAAATTGCAATTATATTTATCAGAATTGAGACTATTTAGACATTATTCCCTTATAATTGTGACTTTATAACACAGTTGAGACTTTAAATCTCACAACTGATACTTTGTATCTCACAATATGACGACTCGCAGTTGCAACTTTATTTTTCCTAATTGTGACTATTTCTAATTTTAACTTTCTCTCGCAATTTTTATTTTATAACTCTGATGAAGAAACAGGCTTCCATAGGCAGGCTGTGAGTGGAAACAAATAGGATATACATCTTGTATATGCTGTTATTGATCAAATATTTTCTCCATCTTTTTCTTACTCAGATGTGGCAATAGGGGCTCCGTTTGCAGGAGAGGATCGTGGTGGCAGGGTCTTCATCTATAACGGGCAAAAATCTGGGCTGATGTTACAGGCATCTCAAGTGCTAAAAGGCGACTGGGCTTCATCTGCCGTCCCAGCAGGCTTTGGATTCACCCTGCGTGGAGATTCTGACCTCGATAACAACCAGTACCCTGGTGAGTAAAGAAAAACTTTCAGTCTCTTCCTCTCTCTGTTTACGCAAGTTTCTGTTAAGACAATCATGCTTAGGAACTGATGTAAGCCAAGGAGATCAGATGTAGGAGGAATGAAAGACTGGACAAAGAAGAAAAAGACTGGACTGAGACATCAGGTTGAGTTGCATTGTTGGTCAGTCCATGGGTTTTTTACAACAGTGCAAGTGTTTCCACTCATTCTTCTTAATTTCTTGTTTTTTTGTTTGTCTTTCTTTGTCTTCTTTTATGGATGGACATTGTTTCTGCATATTTTTCTCATTGCTATGTTTATCGTGGTTTTTATTGAGAACAATCTTTCGCAGAGTGTGATGAAATCCATGTGATGTCTGACGCTCCCTGCTGTCTGAGCCACATCAAATCACGCATTTATAAATGTTTCAGCTTATTTTTATTGAGTACAGTGATTTTGGAGTTTACCTGAGAAGGTCAGATCTTATTGAACATTTTAGATACTTCAAAGTCAATCATTTTGAAACTATGGAGATAAATATTTGCAGATGACTGAACAAGCTATTTATAGCCTGTGTGTGTGTCTGTGTGTCTGTGTGTCTGTGTCTGTGTGTGCGTGCGTGTGTGTGCGTGTGCGTGTGTGTGTGCGACAGATTGTTTTGTGGCAGATGTTGACTGGGATCCAGATGAATTTTCAAGGGTTCAGCTCTGTTTCTTTGAGCCATTCTGGTTCTTTCTCTGGTTCTTTCACATGACGTTTTATGATGAAAGATTAATAATTGCTTTATTGTGGCTGAAATCAAACTTTTAAAGTGTTTGCAAACAAATATGTTATATTATGCAATGTATTATGGAACTGTGCCTATACAAAAGCCGTTTATCTGGAATATGTCCTGAACTGACGTGCATTCAGGCAAAAGAGCCTCTGATTTCCCTGTTGAGGTCTAGCAGTGTTGAAAAATGAATTCACTGTGGCTCTATCATGAGGTTATTAGTTTGGGCATCACAACATGGTGTTTGTGGCTTAGTTTATATTGATTTGAACTGCCAGAGTGAATATCCAGAGCTTTCTGAAGAACATGTTCTCACAATCCAACACAGCTGCGCCATAATCTTGTTTTGACTAACAGAAATATTAATTAATTGTTTCATTGAAACTGCAAAAACATCCAGTGTGTTTCTAAAGCTAAACTCTGCTGTAACACCTCAAGCCCATTTCAGCAAAAACAGAGCAGTGTGTTCGTTCTTTCTGTCCTTTAATCTCCTCTTTCATTTTTTTAATGGCATTGTACAAAATCATCAAAGCAGATGCTGTCACATGCTTTTGTTAAAGAGACGGGGAAGTCAGATGAGTAGGCAGCTTATATGCACATGTGTGTGTTGAGCGAGTGCGTGGGTGTTTGTTCTTTCATGGCGACAGGATTGTCATCTTAAATATGCTCTAATAAAAGCAGATCTTTTCCATATATGAAAACCTTCAATGGATGACAAAACGATCACGCACAGGTGTACATACACGCACACAATGATGTTGAACAGACCCAGAAAGCAAAACGAAAGACAGAAAACAGGTTTTCCTGTCTCTTATTCTCAAAATGGATAAATTGCAGCTTTTTAGAGATGTGATCTCAGTAATCTTTGATCAGTGTGAATCTTGTAATCGGCCTCTCAGTATATCATTGAAGTGTGTGCATGTAAATTCTTACATGGTTTATCACTTTCTTCAGTTCGTTTAGATTAAAATCACTTTGTTTTACTCCTCGTTTGTAAGGCGCTTTGGATAAAGCCATGTGCTAGTGAATAAACATAAATGGGATGTGTGTGGAACTTTTTATTTTATTCTTTGAAGTCTGGCGATAAAGTTGGTTATGGTTTCTTGCATCAGAAATAGTCATAATTTAGTTTTACATGACTATTTTATAATTTGTAGATTTTGACATGTAATCATGTTAGTTATGTTGATCGTTCTAACATATTCTGAAAAAGGATTTTGCAGCCAAGTTTCCATAAATGGTCTTGATTGAAAGGGGAAGTAGTTTGCCCTGAAACAAGTTACAGAACTTTTGTAACTTGCTTGATCTCTATTTATCTGTCATTCTATCAGGTAGCCACTATGACATCTCATTGGCCAAAAATCACACTCTTCATAATTGTACATTAAAGAGATCATCAAAAAAAAAAAAAATTGTAATTTACGCACCCTCATGTTATTCCATAGCGGTATGACTTTCTTTCTTCTGCGGAACATAGAAGAAGATGTTTTGAGAGAAAAAAAAGCACAGTGTTTTTTGTCCATACAGTGGAAGTCAATGGTCACCAAAACCTTTTAGTTACTAACATTCTACAGAATATCTTAAGTCATTCAGGTGAGGGAAAGAACAACATGAGGGTTTTTTTTTTTATTTTTTGTGAATTATCCCTTCGATATGTATGAATGAATGAATGAATGAATGAATGAATGACTGATTACTTTTGAATACTTTTCTAAATTTCTAACAAATGTTTTCAGCTGTTAATTATTTTGAAAAATTAAAACAGGCTGTTTTTAAGACCTCTTTTTACTTTGAGATTGTTCTGAGGTTAAATACCGGTTTAAAATCATAACAAGATATTGTTTAATAGCTATAGCACTGTTTTTTAAATCAAATCTTTGCATAGCTATGACAGTAAACACTGGCATCTAACAATGCTTTAGAAAAAAAACTATCTTAAAAAATAAAGCATATACATAAATCCAAATAGGAAATAAAACAGTTACCAAGTAAGTGTCCTAGTCTGTGTCCTAAACTCCTGAAATATTGGTGTCTCATATTGTAGAGCAGTCAATGCAATTTGGGAAAGAAATCAATCAAATCTGTATGTGTGTGAAAATATTCAGTTGTAATATATTATATGTGGCATTGCAATCGTTAACATTGTCATAAGTAACTGTAATTTAATTACGCATTGTTCTCAATAACTGTAACAGATTACAGTTACATATAATTAGTAATTCAATTATGTAAATCTGTTACATGTAACTAGTTACTCCCCAACACTGAGTATGACAAACTATTGCTTGTTGCTAGAAACTTGGTGAACACCATGTTTGAGTATGTCTACATAGATTATAAAAACTATTTTGTTTCCAAAAAGGCATGTTATTCATTATATGTTATAAATCAGCACACATGGTTACCTTTCCTGTTTTTCCTGTATTTTCATTTGTGTTTGGGGTTAATGTGAGGGTTAGCGTGAACTTTGTGGTTAAACACAGGGTTTAAGTCAAAGGTGAAGGGTCATTCATCATGACCTGCTTAAACAGCAGTGGAGATTTTGTTCTTTGCATTTCCTGTCTGCCGCTTCAGACATTGTTCTTAGACAGAACACAAAACAGACACACTCAATTTACACATTTAGAAACAATTACTTTATTAATTTGAGAGAAAAACACAGTTAAAATTACAAATGGTAACAAAGAGATTCAGAATCTGTCATTCTGATGGTAAAAAACAATAAAATGGTGGAAAGATTTGTGATCATAATTCCCCTTTTCACTATATTTCTACATTATATTACTTCCAAAAACATATGTTGCTTGTGTGTGAAACTGATGTTACATTCAGGACCCATTAGAAATGTTTTAAGAACTTGGGTGGGCACCTTATATCCCTTTAGTGAGCCCTCCAAACTGTGCATTTACTCCCAATCCGATCAAGAACATTTCCATCCAGACATCTACAGGGAGGAGTTTGTTTCTGATTTTTTTTGGAGGGGAAGAGATGGATGGATGTATGATTGTATGTCAGGTGAAATGAGAGAGAAATTCAGAGCTGGAGGTAAAAGAGGGGATTGCATTAGTTGGCTGTGGTCCGGCATTTCATTGGCTAGAGGATGAAGATGACTTTAACAGACTCCATCCTCATTAAAGTTTAAGTGCTTGAGCTTCTTCCATCCCCTCCCTCCATCATTCCACCTCCTATTAACCTATTCGTGTGGTTAAGACCCTTGTGTTGTGGTGGCCAGAGGGTTTGACCTGAATATTTTGAGGTTGACTCTTGTAGCACACACACACTTTTACACCTCACTGCCGTTCTGAGGAAGTCACTCAAAGAGTACACAAATGGACTTTCCAGATGTGAGAATGTAATAGATTGAATTATTCTGTCATCATCTCTGCCTCACAGATACAAGGTGAGAGCTCAGGCCTTCAGGGTGTGCGTGTCTCTGTCAGTCGGCTTTAGTGTGTGTGTTTCTGTCCATTGTTTTCGAGGTGTGTTTTCTGTTACAATACCAAAAGCTGCTGACTCTGGTTTACAATGGGATCTTTGCCAAGGGCCTCTCGTTCCTGAAGGCAGGACCTGATGGAAAGCGAAGGCAGTGATCAACCTCAGTGAAACAAGAATCAAAGCCGCAGTCTCTGAGCACTCATTAGGCTGCTGGAGCTGTTCTGGAACATTCCTGCATATGAGTCTCTGTGTTTGCCTGACTGAAAGCATCCCTCCAGGACCGATTTGTACTCTTTCTTCCTATTAATGCTTAGTACAATTCATAAACTGAGGAGAGAAAGTGTTCTCTCGCTCAAGTTTGATAAAAGACCAAATGAAACCAACCTTGTGTGAAGGTTAAAGTTTAATGATTAGTTTTTAGAAATGATATACTTATCACAAAAACTATTTCACCACCAAAGAAATCAAATATCTAATATTGTAATATTGTCTGAGCGGGTGTCAGAATCTGCTTTTTTTGCTATCGTTTATGTTGGTTCAGTTATACATACTTGTTTAATGAGATGTCAGAGATGAATGAATGGTTATAGCTTTAGCAGAGGCCACAGAGGAAGCAACAGACCACAAACACACACACACAGCCAATATTTCCACAGTTTCATCTCAGGTACAGGAGGTGTGGTTTGTGCACACAGACCTGAATATTTGATGATGTTGTACGTGACCATGTTTTGTTTCGTCTGATGTTACTTTTGTTATGCTAAATTACTTAAATATTTATATGTATGTGTCTGTATTATTATCATACATTGAGGAAGAGAGAAGAATGGGATCAGGAGGCACATTTGTTATGCAGTTATACAGTACATTTCATTAAAGAGATAGATAGATAGATAGATAGATAGATAATCAATCAGTTTGATGAAATCCATGGCATTTTTTGGAATTAGTTGGTTTGTCTTCGCATTAGATTTACAATTAGTGATGCGGATCAAATTGTTTTTATTAAACCTAATTGCATAATTTTTGTGAAGGCCCTGGTTTATTTAAACTACATTACGACACTTCCACTGCATCACATTAAAATCTCATATGGGTTGAAACTCAGGTTTATCATGCCCACTTTCATTAAGAGAAGAGGGAAACTATTCAGTGTGCCGTATTTACCTTCCCCTTAATCAGATGTGGCTCTGTGCACGTCTGAGTTGAATGAGATTAAAGCCTCACACGTTCTCCGTGGCTCTCTAGGGTTTCTCTATGGTTCTGTTCAGGGACGGCAGGTGATGTAAGATGCAAGACTGGTAGAATGAGAAACGGGTCGACGAATCTTTGATGGAGTCTGCTGGAGGCCCAAATCACTTCCAGCTGCCGTGTGCTTTGAAGCTTTTTGATCCAGCCACTCTTTCCCTTTCTTCCTCTTTCTCTTGCAACACACATTTTTCTGTATCATATTGTGTCCGTCCTGCAGCTCTAAGTATATTTCACTCTTTTTACAGATTTGCTGGTTGGTGCATTTGGAGTGAGTAAAGTTGTGGCCTACAGGTGAGAAATGGTACACTTTACATACACCATATTAATGTTGAAAAATGTATATTTGAACATTTTATGAGTACTCATTTGTGACGTGTCATAAAAAGTTGCAACTCGATAGGAGTCATTTTTTATCAAATGATGCCAGTGTTATCTTGCATAGCAAGTGTTAGCAGTGTTATCTTGAATTTAAATCTAAACCTATATATATATATATAAATGTGTATTTATATATATATATATATGTATATATATATGTGTGTTTAGATTTAAAGCTGAGAAACAAAATTCAAAAATAAAAATATATTAGAATTTTTATGTATTCTTATATTATTTTTCCTAACCGACAACCGACGCTCGTTAACCGATTATTAACCGTTAACCGACAAGATTATTTTAAATTAGAACAGAATTAAATTAGAAAGAATAAGTGTCTGTGACCCGTTAAAAATACTAACATTTGTTTTCCGGGGATTAATTTTACATGCGCAAAAAGCAGCAAACAACTGAACATGAGGATTCACATGGTCATATCATATCACATCACGCACCTGCAGTGCTTCTGCGAGTGGAGAAAAACATAATAAAGCTAGGCTATATATATATATATATATATATATATATATATATATATATATATATATATATATATATATATATACTGTATATAAATATATATATTTATATATATATTATAACGAATAAATAGGCCTATACGAGAAATATATTTTCACTTAAATAATAATTTAAGAAAACGAAAGAAAAACTGTGCAAGTAGCCTATGCGGAGTTTCGGTTCATTTTTGTGCTGCGCGAAAGGAAACCAGACAGCAGAAAGCATCATCCTATTTTTTTAGGCTTATTTTACAAAAGAGAAAAGATTAGTTTTTATTGTGAATGTACACAAATAAAAGCAAACCTTTTACAATTCCGGTTATCTTTATGACTAAAAGGAGTAGTTGCGTCCACTGTTAGAGTGAAAAAATAAATCAAGTGATTGCTCCAGCGCCGCATGCGCACACACAGTTAAGCTTTACTACCTTGACAATAATGCAGCCTGTTCATTATCATTATAGAAAAAACAATCAGTCAAACATATGGAAAAAAACCCACACTGCTCAGTTTAAATATGTAGTAAAATCTGTGCCGTTAAGCGTTATCACCGTACCGCCGTGAAGCCATTTTGTTTTACGGCAGTGAAGCAGGCTACATAAAAGGTAAATAATATTTTGGCATTCAAATACATCGCGAATACAGAAACATTTGATTTTGTGTAAAACGAGAGACCCAACATTGGTTTCAGTTTCATTTTAGCCTAAATTAATTCGTTTTGGTTTGTCGTTTATATAGCTATAGCTTCTTACGTTTTTAATTCTTGTTCTTTTCTAACTAGCCTACTGTTAATTGAAAGGATTTGTTGTGGAGTGAGGGGAACTAAAATAGCCTAGCTATGTTTACAGTGTTTATTATAATGTTTGTAATTCACGTCGGCTTATTTCTGAATGAAATAATAAAATGCGACTTATAGGCGACTTTTTTTTTTTTTTTCTCTCTCTAAAAAACTTTTTTTTTTTTTTATAGGCTACACATAGCTTATTTTAACCATGCAGCAAACCTTTTAAAATATTTTGATAAATTACTGAAAAAAAAATAAGTGACTTTAAACCGTTTAACTGATTGTATTGATCGGTCAAACTTCTAATCGGTCGGTTAACGGTTAAACGGTTAAAATGAACATCCCTAATGTGTGTATATATACAGTATATATATATATATATATATATATGTATTTTATCTAAGTATGTAGCAGGTGTTTAAATATATATAATAGTGTGTTTGTGTGTAGCATCACATATTTTTTCTGGCCTAAACTCAGTTTTCTACACGCATGCTTTCCCCATTAGAGTGAACGGCACAGAAAACACCTGTGTTTGAGGTTAAGCTGGAAGGAAACCTGATACATATGAAGTTGTTTTTCTCTGTTCTATGATACGATTTTAACACATTTTCAAATTGCATAACAGAAAATATTGAAATGTCTGGCTTCATAATGCGTTCATGAAGAATTCCTTAGCTGTAGTTGACAGGAGTACAGTCAGCGAACATTATCTACAGACTTGTGGCATGTCTAGTCTGAGTAGCCAAGACTTCGATTGGGTGTTTCAGATCAGGTTTCCCTTAGAAATGTTTTAAAACAGTCCCTTTTTCCTGCCTCAAAGCCACCAAAACACACAGACACATTAACATGTCCCAGCACACCCTCTCACGCACTAGCAGTGTCTTGGTGTCAGTGTTAAAGCGATTAGCTGTAGTGGGCTCTGGTGTATTTGTGTAAGCTAACATTTCCACTGTTAATCCAGTTTGAGTGCTAGTCTCAACAGGCTGAAAGTGAGACCGGAGCAGAACAGAGACTGACCTCATGTTAAGTTCTCATTTACTCAGCCTGTCTGATGTTCTATTAGAATAGGACTCTGAATGTTTAGTTTCTGTTAGTTAAATGTTCTGTAAGTGATACTTTATGTAATACAGTGTGTTGAATGTTCATTCTGTATGACCGATATCACTGAAATAGGTGTCCTGAGAAATGACTTCAGTTAGCTTTTTTTATCTAATTGGAAATTCTTCTTGTCAGTCATTTTGATGTTCAGGTTTGAAAACAAAATTTATATTTATATTTACTTTATGAATGTGGTTATAAATTCCTGGTCTTACAATTCATTGGTACAAGTTATTTAAGTTTTTTATTATCATTATCTTCCTTTGAAACAACTTTGAGCTATTGCGTATTGTTAACCAACAACCAAAAATCTATACATTTTATTTAGTGAACTAATATTCACAATTAAAATGCCTATATTTCACAAACAAATAATATAGAGATTAATGAAATTGGCATAAAAGTTTACATTGAACATCCTGTTTCACACTTACATCACCTTACACATGTAAAATTTGTTATGAACTGAAATTTACATTGACATTAGGTCTTGTCTAGTGGTCGGCCGATATTGTTTTTTTGACAGCTGATGCCGATATCTTGGAAAGCAGGGTGGCCGATATAATTTTATTTATTTTAATTAATATTTAAGAAATTTTTAAATTTATTAAATAAATGTGTAAAATAAACATACTGTACTTTAAATACTAAAAGTATTTTTTCACAAATAATTAAATATTTAATAAAAATATAATTAAAAAGGAAGTAAACACTGTAACCAACAGGGCACTCAGTATTCTGGGAAGTTTGTTTGCATTGGGAATCATATTTTTTCAACTAAAGCCAAGGTAACACTCATTTTACATACAGCACACAGTGAAAATGACATGCATATGACAGTGGGCAAATGCATAAAGCGCAGCATAATTTGAAATCACGTGTTTAAGTTTGTTGATCGCGCGTCTCCAGTGAAGCTGAACTCTCCTGTCCGCATTCAATTCACACGGACCGACCGTCACGCAAAGCACACACGATTATGCAGGATACAAATGCACACTTTATAAGATCTCACAGCTGGATCTGACTAAGTTTGCAAGGTTTGTGAAATTAAATGTTCATTAGTCATTCAAAGATTTGTTTAAATGAAATACATGCGTACACTCTTAAAAATAAAGGTGATTAAAAGGTTCTTCAAGCGATGCCATAGAAGAACCATTTTTGGTTCCACAAAGAACCATTCAGTCAAAGGTTCTTTAAAGAACCATCTCTTCCTTACCTTTTTATAATCTGAAGAACCTTCTTTCACCACAAAGAAGCTTTTGTGAAACAGAAAGGTTCTTCAGATGTTAAAGGTTCTTTATGGAACCATTTAGACAAAAAGGTTCTTCTATGGTATCGTGAAGCCCCTTTATTTTTAAGAGTGTATTTGCTGAATGCTGACGGCAAAAGAGAAAGTATTATAATGTTTGCCTTTCTATTACTAATAATATAAAAGCAATCGTTATAATACTTTTTTGTATACATTTTAATTTCCTCTGTTTAACAGTTCTATCTGATTATTAGACAGACCTCTATCCGTATTAGACTGAACTGTTAACGATGACAGCAAGAAGGAGAATGTGAGCACTGTGTGTTCAGGCGCTGCCGCTCTCAGCGCCGCCAAATAAAAGTCCCGCCTCAAACGCATCGGCCAAACAGAAAAACTTATCGGCCGGTGCTGATATTTGAAAAATGACAAATATCGGCTGATATATCGGTCTTGGCGATATATCGTTCGACTACTAGTCTTGTCATTTCTTTTGACGTTATACAGTCTAATTTAGTGGGTTTCTAATGTTTATTTGCAGCTCTGAATTCAGCTTCCTATTCAAACTCATTACTGCAATTAAAATCATATGAATTATATCAGTAATTTATTATTTATATTTGTAATATTATCCCCGTTATATTGTCTATCAACAATACTAGGGCAAGGCCAGTGGTCACGGTGGACGCTCAGCTGATTTTGACACCCAGAATTCTCAACCCTGAGGACAAGTCCTGCCGCATGCCCAATTCTGATGACATGGTAACCTGGTAAGTGTCAGCTACAATTATCCAGTGCTAGTTACTGAAGTATACTCTTAGCTTCTGCTGCAAAGAGTGACTCTTATGTACTACCAAAAAAAAAAAAAAAACATTTGAAAGTTCAAGTTTTGATTTATCTCTACTAGATGAAGTGGGACAGATATGTTGAACTTTAGTTCTGGTTAAGGGTAAACCAAAGCAGTCTGGGCCAAAGAGCTATGGCTGACTGGGAGGTTTTAAAACCATGTGGTCTATAGTACCACATTACAGCAGTTTTTTTCCTTCTCTGTGGTAAAACTAAGTGTTTCTGGAAGTCTCAGTGCATTCTTCCAAACCACACAAACATACACACAACCCTGCATTCTTACCCCTTATGTGGATGGACACTGTGTCCCACAAGCAGTTTTTGGGCTCCGTGACTGTAAACATACCAGATCTGTTTGGCTGCTTGGGGTGCATGTGCCCGTGTGTTAGGGTTGGCGTGGGGAAGAAAGAACTGGAGGTTTTGAAGAGACAAACGAAAGAACTAAAGTTTGGAATTCTGCAATAACAAAAGAGTAGCTTAGTAAAATAAATGAACAAACTGTGGTTGGAAATGGAGAGAGACAGAGAGAAACTTTGAATCACACAGATGAACACAGAGAAACAAAACAAGACAGAGAAGACAGCGTAAAGAGACCCAGAGGATGAAAAAAACATCAAAGTTAAAGGATTACTTCACTTCCAGAATAAAAAAATTACTGATAATTTACTCACCCCCCATGTCGTCCAATATGTTCATGTCTGTCTTTCTTTAGTCTAAAAGAAATTAAGGTTTTTGAGGAAACCATTTTTTTTCTCCATGTATTGGACTTCAACAAGGACCAACGGGGTTGAAGGTCCAAATTGCAGTTTCATTGCAGCTTCAAAGGACTCTACACAATCCCAGCCGAGGAATAAGTATCTTATCTAACAAAATGATCTGTCATTTTCTAAAAAAATTATATTAATTTATATATTTTTTAACCACAAATGCTCGTCTTGCAATCCTGGAATGTTTTCCTCAAAAACCTTAATTTCTTTTAGACTGAAGACAGACAAACATACACATCTTGGATGGCATGGGGGTGAGAAAATTATCAGGAATTTTTTATTCTGGAAGTGAACTAATCCTTTAAGACTGTAAACTTTGCCTCTCTAGAGTTTAATTTAATTTTTATATTCTTCTGTATCCTTTCAACAGCAATGAAGCAAATTGTTTTAAATAAGAAAAATGCAAAACGGGCGTATATTAAATGTTAAAACTCCATTTTAAACAGCCTACATATATGCAGAGTGTAAAAGTGTGTTAAATTACTCATGTCAAGCCACACACACACAAGGGTGCCACTAATACTCTGAGGAGTGAGCAGTAATTACAAATGGCAGATGGGCGGCCGAGTCAGAAAAGTTGCAGTGGGGTCAGAGCAGGGGTCAGGGGGGTCAACCTCCGGGCACGGGAGTGTTTGTATGTGCGTGATTATGCGCTTACCCTGGCCATGGGGGAGGAGAACTAACAAGGCATCATTAAATTATGTATAGCGGGGCCACTTCCTCCCTTAAATATGCATACTCTCTCTCCTTTCTCTCTCACTGTACAGCATACACACAAATGCACCACTACCTGGAGGGGTCATGGCAGGGTTTGCGTGGTTAGAGCACAATGCACAATGCTGGATTCCATCAGGCACGGCCTCATGGGTATTTTGTGTTGGTCATGAGGCACAGCATCCAGCTGTCTATCGCTAATTTAAACTCAGACACGCTCAATGCTGTGTAAGTGTGTGTAGGGGGGCTAATGGGGTGTTTCTGATTAGACATATTTGGGTTGTATGGAATGCTATGCATCGGATTGGCCCTTTGGGCCATTAAGACTGCAGTTGTGAGTCCCTGAGCACAGATATCATTACACATTCAACATAACGGAAATACAGTTATTGAGCAGCTGGAGAGGTGTAAGCGTGTTTTTATGCGCTCTCACCTTACAGCATGTTAGTGATGGAGTAGCATGTTTTATATCCTCCGTCCTGGTTCTATTTGTGTTTCTTTGCAAATGAAGGGCTAGTTTTACACAAAAACCCTGCGGCAAATGAACTGCCATCTTTAGATTCCAGTAAATTAATTGTGCGGCCCATAGCCTGGACATCCTGTACTGTGTCGGTACTGTGTTTGTGTGGGTGTTTGCATATTAGACTTCATATAAATGGGCTTTTAAAATGTTATTAGAATATTTAATGACAATAAAGTATTTGTATGAGATTTTTGAGAAAATGAGAAAATGGTTTTGTCCCTTTTTCACTGGCATCAACAGGAAGTCGCTCTTGGGCCGATCTAATTGCTGGCCTCTATTACTAGACTATTAAAGAGAGGGAGGGATAGAGAGATGAAGCAAGGAAAAGACAGATGGAAGAGAAAAAATAGGCAAATTCGATTAAGTAATTAAATATTGAGGAGCACAGGCTCCCTCAGCGTCCCACGTCTCCATTCAGCTCCATCTATAAACACTCCACCCATATTAACAATCCTCTTCCTCTGTTTTTTTAACATCTTTTTTTGGCCAAGTTATGCTGTACTAAATGTCTCTTTCTCTCTTTATTCCTTTCTCTCAGTCTGTCAGTAAATGTGTGCGCAAAGATCTCTGGGATTGGTATTCCTGATTATGTAGGTAAGTGCATTCATTTTTCTGTTAATTAAATGCATTTCGTTTCAGTAAATGGATATAGTCTTATCAGCAAATGTCTTGAAGAATTATATTTGGTCACTCATACATGTAACTTCATCAAAACAATGGAAATCTCTGTGTTTAACCTGGTTCTGGAAGGAATATTCCCATTTATTTTAAGCTTTTCAAAAAGTGTTCAAAGCCTTAAACCAAACCAAACAACTCCAAATATTTGATTCAAAGCAAAGAAATATTTCAAAATAACTGTTGCAAGGTACTTGTACCTAAATGAACTACACATCCCATAAAGCATTGCAAATGACACACATAAATCAGCCTTGACCATAAAATATAAAACTATTAACTAAATTTTTAAAGAAATGTATACTTTTATTAAAATTAAATTGATTCATTAAATTGATTAAAAGTGACAAAATTTATGATGCTACAAAATTTTATATTTCAAATAAAAGCTTTTGAACATTCTATTAATCAAAAAGTCTTGAAAAAATGTATAATTTCCACAAAACTATTAAGCAGCAGAACTGTTCAATAACAGGAAATGTTTATGAGCAATAAATCAGCATATTAGAATGATTTTTGAAGGATGTCAACATTGAAGAAATACTGGCGTAATGGCTGCTGAAAATTTAGCTTTTTAGCTTTAAAATATTTAGATATTTTATCGTTTTCACTTATATGTGCTATGCTCAGTGTGAGTTTGTGTGTCTCTGCACTTGTTGAACATCTGTATGTAAGTGGCTTCAGTAATGGTCAAAATGGAGAAGGTGCCAAACTCAGTTAAACCAACAGGCAATAAAAGCCTCTTTCCCAGCACTTCTGAACGCAGGCCTGTTAAAAATCAGTGCATATGGTTTTGGAGATGACAAAGAACAGGTGTGGCCGTGTGCCTGTGAGAGTTGTGTGTGAGGTGCACGTTTGTTGGAAGCACTATTTGATAGTTGTTCAGAAGCCCTGGTCATTAATTTTAGGAACGTGTAAATTTTATCGTCCAAAACATGTTTGGTCAGAGCAGAAATTGCAGGAATTAGAGTCTGTAAAGGTGGAGCTAACAATAGCATGCCTGTCTTTCTCTCTCTCTCTCTCTCTCTCTCTCTCTCTCTCTCTCAGCTCTGAGAATGGACCTGCAGCTGGATTGGCTGAAGCAGCGTGGAGCAGTTAAGAGGATCTTGTTCATGGACTCTCACCAGCACCAGAGAACCCAGCAGTTGGTTCTGGGTCAAGGGGACCGCCAACATTGCCACAACTACTCTGTTTACCTGCGGGTGAGCCTTATAGTCCACACGCTGCACAGAACATTGCTGAACTGGCCTCGTTTCTCATGATAAATTCTTGTTTTATCTTCACTACAACTGAACCCATGGGAAAGTTAATTGTGAGCCAAACCAAGCTCCTAGTGCAACACGGCTCATCTGGACGGAATAAGCAATGTGAGAACGCCTCTGTGAGAGTGTGTCTCAAAAATGAGACCAAAAATTCTGCTGGGCCGAGGTGATACAGGAATTGAACGCAGTCTTAAGTGTTTCTGGGTGTTTATATGATAACACAGGCCATGGGAAATACTTTTATTTGCCAACTCAATTTGACTGATAAAATCTCAGGCAACATGACCTGTCACTATGATATATTGCAGATGTAAAGCACAAACATCCAACAACATAAGAACAGAAATTAGAAACAGGAAATTATTAAATAAGAATAATAAAATGTATTATTATTTTATATATACTGATATATAATTATTATTATTAAATACAAAGTTATAATTTTTAAAATATTGTTATATTTTCACAAATATCCAGCAACATAAATTATTATTATTATTATAGTGTGTGTGTGTGTGCCGTGAAAAGGTTTTTGCTCCCTTCCTGTTTTTTTAATTTTTTGCATATTTGTCACACTTAAAAGATTGAGATCATCAAACTAATTTTTATATTACACAAAGATAATGCAAGTAAATAGAAAATGCAGTTTTTAAATGATGATTTCATTTATTAAGGGAAAAAAGCTGTCCAAACCTACCTGGCCCTACGTGAAAAATTAATTGCCCCCTCCTGTTAAATCATGAAAGAACTGTGATTAACCACATTATTTTAGAAAGCTGAGTTAAATTTCACTAGCCAAACCCAAGCCTGATTACTGCCAGACCTGTTGAATCAAGAAATCACTTAAATAGAACCTGTCTGACAAAGTGAAGCATGCTTAAAGAGCAACACAGCATGCTGTGATCTAAAGAAATTCAAGAACAGATGAGAAACAAAATAGTTGACATGTATCAGTCTAATAAGGGTAATAAAGCCATTTCTAAGGCTTTGGGACTCCAGCGAACCACGGTCAGAGCCATTATCCACAAATGGAGAAAACTTGGAGCAGTGGTGAACACTTCCCAGGAGTGGCCGGCCTACCAAAATTACTCCAAGAGCGAACGACGACTCATAGGAGGTCATAAAAGAACCCAGAACAACATCTGAAGAACTGCAGGCCTCACTTGCCTCAATTAAGGTCAGTGTTCATGATTCAACAATAAGAAAGAGACTGGGCAAAAACGGCATCCATGGGAGAGTTCCAAGGCAAAAGCCACTGCTGACCAAAAAGAACACAAAGGCTCGTCTCACATTTGCCAAAAAATAGCTTGATTATCCTCAAGACTTTTGGGCAAATATTCTGTGGACTGTGACATAAGTTGAACTTTTTGGAAGGTGTGTGTCCCATTACATCTGACGGAAAACCAACACAGAATTTCATAAAAAGATCATCATACCAACAGTCAAACATGGTGGTGGTAGTGTGATGGTCTGGGGCTGCTTTGCAGCTTCAGGACCTGGACGACTTGCCATAATTGATGGAACCATGAATTCTGCACTCTATCAAAAAATCCTGAAGGAGAATGTCCGGCCGTCAGTTTGTGGCCTCAAGCTCAAGCACACTTGGGTTATGCAGCAGGACAATGATCCCAAACACACCAGCAAGTCCACCTCTGAATGGCTCAAGAAAAACTAAATTAAGGTTATGGAGTGGCCAAATCAAAGTCCGGACTTAAATCCAATTGAGATGCTGTGGCATGACCTTAAACAGTCCATTCATGCTCGAAAACCTTCCAATGTGGCTAAATTAAAACAATTCTGCTAAGAAGAGTGGGCCAAAATTCCTCCACAGCGATGTAAAAGACGCATTGTCAGTTATTGCAAACGCTTGATTGCAGTTGTTGCTGCTAAGGGTGGCACAACCAGTTTTTAGATTTAGGGGGCAATTACTTTTTCACATAGGGCCAGGCAGGTTTGGACAGCTTTTTTCCCTTAAGAAATGAAATCATTATTTCAAAACTGCATTTTGTATTTACTCAGGTTAAAATTTGTTTGACGATCTGAATCATTCAAGTGTGACAAATATGCAATTTTTTTTTTTTTTAAAACAAGGGGGCAAAAAAAATTCACACCACTGTGTGTGTGCGTGTGTGTGTATGTGTATGAATAGCAGTTTGTTTGTTTTTCTCAAAATATTTTTTTGAATTTTGTGTGCATAATAATTTTAATTTCTGGAAATAATGTGTTTTTATGCAGCAGCATCACACTATAACAGCCTGTCAGCTTTTGTGTTCATAAGCTTTTCCTTCACAAATCCTTGTGCATTTTTGTTCAGAAACATAAACATACGTTCTCATTTTCTCAAATCCTCGTAACTTATTAAATAATTGTATTTATTGCCCTTGGCTCTATGAGGCAAGTATGTTCATGCAGCAGCTGTGATTTTTCTCTGTCATGTAAAGGAAACAGATTGATGTCAAAGGATGAAGATAATCAAAAGAGTAGAAAAAGTGAAATTAGGAAGAGAGGAAGAGTAATTCAGTTCTGTTTGCAATCCACTTTTTTTTTTTTGTCTCATCCTTCTGTCTGCGTGTAGGATGAGGGAGAGTTCAGAGATAAACTGAGTCCTATCAGCGTGACACTGAACTACAGTCTGGACCAGAACTCTCCTCCACCTGGCCTACAGCTGCGGCCAATTTTGGACCACTACAGCAAGACCTTCCACCATGAGCAGGTTTGCATGCAACATGAATGTTTCGCATTGTTTGTGAAATGCTGCATGTGTGCATTCATGTGTATATTAATAATTCAATTAGGACAACATGACATGCAGGATTTTAAATAAGTTTCTTTTTTTTATGAAAAACAAGACAACATCTTGTCGTCTGATATAAACTGAGTTAAATAGAGAGAAAGTAAAACATAAGTTCAATTCAGTGAACAAACAAACCAAAAAACGGAAAGAGAAGGTTTTTCTTTCCCCTCTCCCTTAGGCACACATCCTGTTGGACTGTGGAGAAGACAACATGTGCATCCCAGATCTCAAACTGTCTGCTAAAATGTGAGTCAATGGGTCTGATGCAGTACGTCATTACAGTACATGTGTGTGCCAGTGAGCAATTGTTTGTGTATTTGTTTTATGTGCAGTGTTCTATCATATATCAGTTGTTTATGGTTTATAGCAAGTCATTCTTTGATTTTGGCCTCATATAAGAAGTGATTTTAAATGCAGGTTTGATTATTTATTTTTATAGGGACCGGACTGACCTTATAATCGGGGATGACAACTTGCTTATGTTGACCATTAATGCAGCCAATGAGGGCGAGGGGGCGTACGAGGCAGAGCTTCATGTGACCCTCCCACCAGAGGCAGACTATATTGGTGTGGAGCGCAAACGTGAGGTAAACAACATTACCCACTATCCTTTTTTACTGTACATATACTGTATGTGTACATGCTTACACTGGTAAAATGGTGGTGTTGTGAGACATTTGTCCCAGGGAGGCATGTTAAGGGTGGGTTTATAGTAGCACTGCGGGACTAGTGGCCTAACAGTGGAAACAGCTTGATTTTGGCCTTGTAGCTCAAAGTTGGAGACTATTGGCTCTGCCTGGCCTGTTGTTAACCCTGGCTTTCATTGACCCAATAGTGGAAAAGAGGTTAATGTGTGTGTGTTTATGTGGGTCTGGGTGGGCGATTGGATGTTGAAGTTAATTAATACTGTATTTAGTAAAAGTCTTTGAATGATGTCTTTTATATATAGTTGCTCTGATTATAGAAGGTTTATTTTAGTCTCAGACTCTCATTGCTGTGTTTAGATTATGACTCACCCACTGTATTCTCTTCTTCCAGAAAACAGCTCATGCATGAGTTTATTTAGCTTATTATAGTGTATAAATAATTTACATTTAATATGAATATTAGATGCAATATAGGTTATCTATCTATCTATCTATCTATCTATCTATCTATCTATCTATCTGTCTGTCTATCTATCTATTTATCGTTCTCTCTATAGTTCTATCTATCATTCTGTATTGTTCAAGACTAAGATGACATTTTATCGCATTGCACCTGGTCATGACTATAGAATAACGTGAGCTCAGGTCTTGTGAAATATCAGATTTACTAAATAGCTTTAAATCCATCATGGTAAAACGCTAAATCTGTAATCCATTCTGACTCAGAGTTAAAAACACAAACATGAGCGCTGCAGTGTCTTTGATGTTGTAATGAGGCAGGAATGCAGTGAATGTTGATCTAATTATGTGTATGGTTTCTTATTAACCGTAGTCTAAAACATGCCTCATGTCTAGGTGTTCTCAGTTATGCATTGCTGAGATCTAACAGACTGTTTATCTCATTTCATACAGTCCTGCATTCACTTATCTTCATTCATATCTTTGGCTGTCATTCCATCATCCCGTTCATGCATCACTGCGTCTTCCCGCGTGAGACACTAGCGCTCTGTGGCACTGAACGCAAAAGATTTGATCGCTCTCTGTCTGTCAGTTATGAGTTTAACAGGTGCAGTGTATAGCTGGTAATTGCAGCACATGTTTGAGAGTGGCTCTTAATGCAATTTGCACAAGTACATTAGCTGCTCTTCGGGGAACAGACTGGTTACGGTTTGACTCTGTTTTGGTGAGAGGAAGTGGTTGCCAGAGGAGGGAGATGGAAAAGAGAGACTGATGTAGGGGGTTGACGAGATGACAGGGGGAGGGCCTCAGTGATGTATGATGTGATTACTATCAGGGAATTCATCATGTACTTTCTCTCTCTTGTTTCCTTTCCTCCGTCCCTCTCTTGACCCTCCAGAGACCTGTTTTCATGGGCTTATGCTAGTTATTGACTGGGTTTATTATTGCCCGGTTTTGTTTTCAGTGATTTCAGTTTTGTTTTCATGGGCTTATGCTAGTTATTGACTGGGTTTATTATTGCCCGGTTTTGTTTTCAGTGATGTCATGCACATTTTATTTTATTCAATTTATTCATGATTTATTTATTTATTATTATAATATTAAAAATGTATTTTATATTTAAAATATCTTTAATTTTTTGTTCTGAAGGTACATTCCTTAGACATTCAGCATGTAGTTCAACAGATCAGCTATCATACATTACATAATGAAGAGCATTACATCTTTTTTTTTCTCTCTTTCTCAGGATCTTCAGCGGCTGAACTGTGAGCACAGGACAGAGAATGATACCCGAGTTGTGGTTTGTGACCTGGGAAACCCAATGGTGGCTGACACAAACGTAAGAGCCATCAACTCTGTTGATATGATGTAATGTTCATGAATGAATGAGTGAAACATACAGTACTCTGTAGTAGTACGATGATGTGAATGCTTGGCCAATGCTTTGCTAGTGTGCAGTGCATACTTACATTATAGACATATGGTGTATAATGTGCTTTCTTGCATTACAGTGATGCTAACAAACCTCAGTACTCAAGGGAGCCGATAGGGTTTCCTTCAAATGTCCGTGCCATTAAACCAGATATGTTATCATTCAGGTAGCAAACTATAAACCTGTCAACAGTCTAACTACCAGTCTAAACTTAACTAACTTGCTTAGCAATCTTCATTTCAAACAATTACCCTTATACAGCCACTGTGACAGAAATTTACGTAAAAAATTAAGATTTTTTGCGGCAGCGCTGAGAATTCAGTACAAACTTGAGTTGCATTATAAATCGGATTTTGATGCATTTGTCAACACATAAAATTGGGCTTGTGTTCATATGTTTGTGCAGAGTTTGTATTCTTGCATACTTGCACATATTTTGGGCCTTAGCTTTCAGTGAGAGCTTGAATCCTTCAGCGCATTAACATAAACGAGCAGGACAGAGGAAGGAGGATTTTAGAGGGGTGAGAAAAGGGTATCAGTTTGCCTTTTAATAGCCAGATATTTAGTAGCACTGTCAGTTTGCTGAGACATCAGGTCCTGTATGAGACACCTGCCGATGCATCACACACACACACACACACACACACACACAAACATCTCCTGATCCTGTTCAACCAAAACAGGGTGCTAAAACTGAATTCAGTTGAATCAGGTTTTTTTTTCAGTAATGAAAAAGTAATGAGATGAGTGCATAAACATGTTCAAAAATTTGGGGTCAGAGTTTTTTTTTTTTTTTTTTTTTTGTTAAAAAATTAATGCAATTAATGATTTTATTCAGCAAGGAAAAAACTCAAAAGTAACTGTAAAGACATTTATAATGTTACGAAGGATTATATTCAACAAAGAAAGCTGAACAATGGTATTTTCACTGTAGAAAATAATTGGAAATGTTTATTGAACACCAAATCAGAATTAGATTTCAGAAAAATCATGTGACACTGGAGTAACGGCTGCTGAAAATTTAGCTTTCCAATCACAATAATAACATAAAAATCACATAATAAATAAATTACATTTTAAAATATATTACAATAGAAAACAGTCATTTTTTAATTTTACATATATTATATTATATTATCAATCATGTAATAATTTTTCACAGTATTGCTGTTTTTAATTAATAAATGAAACTGATTAAGTAATTAGACTTGTTTCCAGAGTTTTTTACATTTACGTTTAATAATTCAGGATTAACTGTTTATTTTTCTTAATATCTAAACCAATTTTTGTAAATTATTTTGTGTTAGCATTTTTTTCGCATTTTAAACATAAACCTCTATATTTTGTTAGATTTATGCTCAAAACAAGAAATTGTTAATTGTATTTTGTTATTTGTACACTATATACAGTAATTGAAAAAAATACAAAAATATTAAGAAACGTATTTTTTGCTGTGGATCACTTAATCCATCCAGAAGACGGAAACCATGTTTCTGTGTATGTCCTCACTAACCCAGATGTTTTTTAAGACTGCTTGCCTACTGGCCCGTGGACCCTCGAGAATGTAGCTGTTAGACAGATGTGTTCATTCATGTGCCATTAAGGACAAATATACATCTCCCTGATGATATGAGCGTGTGTGTTGACTAAAGAGAAAACACACATCCCTTACATAGTCTTTTTCTTGCACAGTTAATAGCTTGAAAATATTTGTGCGTTGTGCAATTTTCTTCTCCTTCTCTCCTCTCTCTTTCTTTCCTACCTCTTTCTTCCCCATTTGTCTGTCAGGTTGATGTTGAACATTGTTAATGAGAGTCTGGAAAACAAAACAGCGGGTAGAGAGAAAAAGTGGAATGATGGAGTGAGTGTGTGAAAGGAGGGTGTAAACACATTGGGACCAAGTTTGAGGTTCAGTCTAAACACACTCTCCATCTATTTACTAGTCACCATGACAACCCGTCTCCAGCCATCCCAAATATCTCAGAGCCTGGGGTGCAGTTATAACAGTTACAAAACACACTCTTGACCTGTCACACATACTCAACACACACTCCCAACACAACATCCTGAATCTCATACACACACAAACACACACATAAATCCATATTCCTGAGTCCAGAATATTTATTATTATTTTGAATTACAAATTATGTTGTTGTTGTTTGCTATTTCTACTAGTAGTTATTTGTGAACAGCTTAATAACATTTATAAAAGCACTCTCTGTCTGTCTCTCTCCCTCTCTCTTTCTCTCTCCATCGGTTTCCCATTTCCTCAAAGCCCTCAGGGTGAACTGCTCATTAGGCTCCAGTCCGCTTCATTCCTGCTTCATCCATATTGAGCATTTCTCTTTCATTAAAAGTAGGGAAGATTATATTGTATCATTATCCTAAACTGATGTATGCAGCTGTATGTTTTTTTTCAGTTGTAGGAGAAATTTTGTGACTTGGACACATTTCAAGACATGATATATTTTGAAACATATTATGAAGAAAACCAAGGTTTTTTCAACTAAAAAAGTGGCTAGTTACATCTAAAGTTTTTAGTTGGCTAGATATAAATTCTGTAAAATAATAAATCTGAGTTACAGTAACAATGGTCAGTTTTGTGGAGAGGTTTTTTTAATCGATTTACTGTTTTTGTGAATCTATATGTAGCGTTTAATTCATCTTGCACATGGAAATTGGTTTCAACATGTCTACTGTTGAGCAACAAATATTGATTTTTGTGTGGTTAATTGAACTGAATATAATATGTAAAGTACCAAAATAAAGGTTCCAAAAGAGAAGGTTTCACCTTTTGTGCAATGAAAAGTTTCCATGGATGTTAAAGTTTCTTCATGGAACCACAGATGCCAATAAATATATATATGCCAATATATATATATATATATATATATATATTGTGTAAGTAATATTTACGATATTAACTTTCTTCTGTTTCTGAACATTAATTTTTACTGTGTATCTGACACACATACCTGCATCTTTATTAGCCAGTTTACTCCTCTCCTCTTCTGTTTGTTTGGATTGCAGTGCTTGTTAAAGCAGTTGAAACGTAATTCGTCTGTAATTTGATGCATAGCTGGTAAATGCTTTGGCTCGAGCAGTGCCAGCTCGCTGAGAGCGGAGGCAGGGCAGAGAGGTTTATGACTGCGTTTACTACAGCAGGTCAAAAGATTATGTTGCTCATAAAATATAAATCAGAACATCACAACCGAATAGGCATAATATTACCTGTGGATGGGCGTGCAATATGAACCTGTGGTTTTAAAACGGTATTAGTCAGTGTGTGTGTGTGTGTAGACAGTTGGCTGGATATGTTTTATGTCGAGTTTGCCTGTCATAGCGGTGGATTGTGGGTTTGGAATATAGCTTGTAGATTCTTTCTGAGTGTCAGCATGTAAAATGCATAGAGTGCCAAAAAGAAAAATTTGTCATTTTTTGTTGTTACAGTACTTTCTTCTGTCAAAGCCATTCATATGAATGGCTACAGAAGAAGAGCACATACTGTACCTTGTATTTTCCAGTTTTATTTTAGTATTCTTATTTATTTTATTAAATAATTTTTAGTAATATATTATTATAGTATTTAATAGGGCTGTGTATCACCAGCAAAGTCATGATACGATACATATCATGATACAGAGGCCACGATACGATACTGAATTTCACCTCAGAATAATTTAGTAAAACAGCTGTTTATTAAACACTGCATACTATAGGGCCGTTGCTAACTATAGGCAGAGCAGGCAGTTGACCTCTGCATTATGAAGGGCCTCCATAACTGTACCACAGTACAATATAGGTAATGGCATATGTTTCATGTTTACATTGAGCACTCCCCACCAGATACAATATTCTGATTGCTTGTATCTTGTTTTTAAGCACATAAATTATAATGTACTCTTTCTAATAAATTTATATTGTAATGTACTCATATTCAATATATTTTAAAAATCATCTTAACATCTTGCTGGTAGGTTATCATAGCACAAATTAACGCATTCTCTATATTTAAAAAATAAGAATTAGAAGAGTAAACTAATGCGCTGTCTTCACTGTCTCATGCGCACACATTCACTCAAACAGATCACGTTGCGGCCGCACACAGACATTCAGCAACACAACATTTTTAGCGCTGCCCCGCAATTTTATCAATAAAATAGCTTAATCACTCAAGAGCTACATTATCTTGCTCAACAAGGAGCTGGTAACATCATTGTTTCTAAAGGAATTAAGCCACAGCTTCACTGTTAATAGAGAAACACGGCAAGACGGTGGTAATTCATACATACACAGCATCTCTCTCTCATAAATGAACAGTTGATGAATTACACTTTTCTGAGAATAGAATATTATAGTGGAGATCGCTAAACTGCAAGCTATCCGGTGTTTTCAGAAAGCAAGCGCGTTTATCCACAGTGGAGAGAGCGCATGTACACATGGTTGCCAGGTTGACAAAGATGAGTAACACATTTAGCAGATATTTCCGTATTGCGCAAGTGGGAAACTCTGTTTTGGGGATATCGTGAAATCTCTGACGATACATTGTCGTATCGAACACAGCACTAGTATTTAATAATATTTAAAAAAATATATGTTTCTGACTTTCATTTTAGTAATTTTATTTGCTTTTGACGCTTTAGTTTTTGTTTTTGTATTTCTGTATAGCTGCAATTTATTTTATTTCAGTTTCAGTTTAGTAAACATTTAGGCAACATTTCTCATTTTAATTTGAAAGATTTCAATAATTTTATTTTATTTCAGCTTTATTTAACTTACAGAAAACAGTTTTCAATTTTATTTGAATATAGTTTTAGTTAATCATAAGACATGACTTGCCACATGCAGACGTGGACAGTAACGAAGTAAATTTACTTGAGTATTGTACTTAAGTACACTTTTTGAGTATCTGTACTTTACTTGAGTATTATTTTTTCTGGAAACTTGCGACTTTAACTTCACTATATTTGAAAGACAAATATCGTACTTTTTAATCCGCTACATTTATATCAAGGTCCCCAAGTAGAAAGTAGTTATATGTCACAGTTTTTCCTGTGTGCGCATTTTCAGATACACTGAACCCTTTTTTTTCTGCGAAAATCCGTCCTGCGATCTTCCAGGACCTTCCTGTGTTGCCAAGTCTTACAGTATTTCTAAGCCGGCAGTTTTCCGCCTAGATTTGAATTGACATTTGGCTGATTTTTTTTTACAGACAACTGGCAACCTCGGGACCTTCCCCGCTACTCTAATGTAAACGTCTGCGCTACTGCAGAGCTAAAAGCGCTCTAAAAAAAGGCATGTGTTACCTCATTAAAGCCCTTTGGAAAATTAACCATGTTTTTACTATAGTAACCATAACTATGGTATTTGCAGTAAAATCACAGTATCCACAAATGTACTATTATCTCACTATAGTAACCATAATTATGCTATTTGTAGTAAAACTTCAGTAACCATAAAATTACCATAGTTTCATTATAGTAACTATAGTTTAATTTTTGTAGTTAAACTATAGCAATACAAATGGTAGGCTAATATATCTGTCAAAAATGGCTGCTACACTTTACCATCTATATACAGTATATATACAAACTTAGGCCTACTGGTAAATTGCTGCTAAAAACTGGTCAGGGAAGTATATAAATCTGAACATTATTTTATTGTCAAAACACTGCACATAAATACATATATTTTTTGCAAACAAATGATCAATAAGTAGGTTAAATGATCATACAGGTCAAAATGTTTTACTTCATTTTTTTATTTCATAACTTTCTCAAGTTATTTTACAACTTTAGAATCTAAACTGGGAATTGATAAGAACTGAAATCAATAAGCAGAATCAGAATGGATAAAATTCAAACACTACCCAAGCCACATGTTGTGAAGTTCACTGATTTCTGAGCATTTTATGAACATTGATCAGTTGATGGTCAAATTCAAAAAGACGGTTCTTTGGCGCAACGTGCACACCCATGGCCATACTGAGAGAGTATGTTCCAGTTTTCTAAAAAGACTAAAGACTAAGATCTTAAAGACTAAGATTTGTTTTCTTTTCAATGTTTGCTTTGTTTGCCTAAAATGAACCATATCATAGACTTCAATATACTTGAAGTAACTTTTAAACAAGTATTAAAATGAGTTCAGTGTAGTTGTAGGAGTGTTAAATAAAAAAAATAAAGATGATTATCTTCATTCAGTTGTTCCATTTCAATAGGTTTTGTAACATAAAAGCTCTTAATTCCAAAGATGATAGAAGCTAATCAGTATATTAAGTTATTGTAAGTATACAAGAATGTGACAATAAAACAATGCATTTACTTTTTACTTTTGATACTTAAGTACTTTTAAAAACATGTACTTCCGTACTTTCACTTAAGTAAAAATCTGTCTTTACAACTTTCACTTGTAGTGGAGTAGTATTTGACCAGTAGTATCTGTACTTTCACTCAAGTAATGAAGTTGTGTACTTTGTCCGCCTCTGGCCACATGGCACCCTGTTTAGGTTTTTTCTGTGTAACTTGACTAGTTATCATATAATATATGTTCTTTAATATACATGAAGAGCAGGATTTTGGACCAATGAGTTTTCTCTGTGGGCGGGGCTGTGCATCACAGTGGTGCTGAAATTGGAACTAAGTGACAGATAAAGCCATTCTTATTTATTGATGTTGAGGATACTTGGCATTTTAGCATGGTTAGTATTAGCATTGACTAGTTTTTCTGAATAATGGCAGGTGGGGGTAGTTGGAACCTGTTTGGAAACAATCATTAAAGAAATAAAATTTCTGTTATCATTTACTCACCCTCATGTCGTTCCAAAATCCAAACCTGTGTGACTTTCTTTTTTCTGTGAAACACTAAAAAAGAGAAAGCGAGTTGTTTGGCTCTGTGACCTGTTAACATGTTCCAGATTTGGAGACAGGCTTCGTCATGGAGCCTCCAGGGTTAAACCCACATGGGCCAAATTATCATGGCACCAGCAGAGGAGGGTGACAAGGCCGCAGATCCCCCACCTCACATACAACAAGCAAAATGAGAAACACGTCATGAACTCACACTCACAAAACACTCACACACCGTCATCACTGGTGTCACAAAATAATCGTACCACACATGGAATCAGCATGTAGCCTGTAATCAAACGCAATATGTTTTTTTTTCTTATTTTTTGTTTTCTTCTTCTTTTTCAAAACTTTCCAAACTATCCTCTCATAGCCTATAAAATGGAAGTCATGACCATGTGGTGCAGCTCATTCATCACAAATAGGGCATCACAAGACCAATGTGCACAAAACATGTTAGACACACCACCTCAAACAGTATGAGTGCCACAAACGGTTCCTGTATGAGGAACAGCAGAGTTTTGTACTAACCTGTTCTCTGAAGTAGAAGCTTCCAGCTGGATTGGATTTTAGAAGGAAATTAAGAAAATTAAAGAAATTAATTTTGAAAAATATCAATATTCTTCTTCAGCAAGTATGAATGAAATTGATCAAACGTTACAACAAAGACATTTAAAATGTTACAAAAATTTCTCTTTATAATAGTGCTGTCAAAATAAGCGCATTAACGCAGGTGATAATTTTTTTCAGTTTAACGCGTTAAAAATATTTAACGCAATTAACACAGGGTAGGTCAGGCTAGGGTTGGCCACCACTCACAACTGCTGTTTCTGTCACTTTTTCTCTTGACAAGAAGTGCATTTATTCAGCAAAATAAACTATGCGCATGCAATGTCGTGGCCAGTTAAGTCATGAAGTTACCAAAAAGGCGATTAAAGCTGCCTTAAAACTGTGCGTGCATGTAATATATTTCATGAGTCACATTTAAGAACATGTCTCTGAAATGGTTTTCCAAGCTCTCCCGGAGCAGCCCAGCACTGTCTCCCTCATCTAACACACCCGATTCAACTCGTCAGCTCATTATTGAGACTTTAAGACCTGAAGTGGGTCAGAAAAGTTAAATATGATGCGTGTCAGATCCGTGTCATGTTCAGCAGCAACAGCTCTTAAAGAAAAAGCAGCCAAAACAACCTAATAACCAGCTGCTGTGATGTCTGTTCATCAAAGAAAAAAAGAAGAAATCAATAACTTTTATAGCATTAAGGATTCATCAATATTTAATTTAGAATTTACTGTTTGATAATTTCAATTTCTGCTGAAGGGCACAGATAAATATGACCTTTATTATAATGGGTTTATGTGAAGATTGTTTTAAGTTCACTTAAATTAGAAGTTATTTTTTAAAGTCTAATAAATGTTGAAATTGATAGCTCTCAATTATACTGTAATGTTGAATGGCTATAGTCAGTGGTTAAATATTAGGTGGGAAAACACTTTTATAGAGACATCAGTAGTATTGATATCAGTGATGCTGGCCTTCAGTCATAGAAAAGATGACATTAAACAAATATTAAAAAATACTGTCTTTATGTTGTTTGTACATTAATTTGAAGATTGAATGTGAAATTATTGCAATATAAAAGTATATTTAAAAACTTTAATGTTAGTTGGGATTAATTGCGATTAATTTCAGAAAAAAAATGTGTGATTAGTTTTTTTTTTTAATCGATTGACAGCACTATAGATGCTGTTCTTTTCAATTATTTTCTCAAAGAATCCTAAACAAAATTTAAAAATATTAGGCAGTCAAAAATATTAAGCAGAACAAGTTTTTCGACATTGATAAGAGTAAGAAATGTTTCTTGAGCACCCATTCAGCATATTAGAATGATTTCTGAAGGATCAGGTGACACCGAGACGGGTGTCGCATCATCACAACATGCATACATTGTGGTGCCAATGCAGAAGTGGATAAATTGTGGAATAAAGTCGTTATTTTTGTTTTATTTTGTTTTGCTTTTTGGACATTAAAAGCATTTCCGTCGCCTCACAAAATTAGGGTTAAACCACTGGTGTCACATGGACTACTTCAATGATGTCTTTAATACCTTTCTGGGCCTTGAAAGTGATAGTTGCATAGGCTGTCAATGGAGAGACAGAAACCTCTCAGATTTCATTACAAATATCTTCATTTGTGCTTTGAAGATGAACGAAAGTCATACAGGTTTAGAACAACAATTTTGGGTGAACTGTCCCTCTAAGTAAAGACAGAAAGTCATCAGAAGTGCTGTCCATAAGGAATTGGCTCTTTTGGCTCCTAATTTTAATAAACCAAATAAACCATCTCCGTCTAACTACTGTGAATCTTATTTTCTAATTGAAAATGCATCAAATTCACTGGTAGTTTTAAATGTCTTTTGTGAGCCATAATTCATACAAATCAGACATGACTCGCCCCATCTATTGCTCTCACTGTGATATTTAATGAAGAAAGGAGTTTCATGAGCTATAAAATGAAACGCACTGAATGAGTTTATTGTTTCACCGACTCCTACCCATTTCAGCTAATGTCACATTAGGGTGATGTAGAATCACAGAATTTGGCAACAGTTAATGGCTTTAGTCTCTATCCACAACACCTCGAAAAGAAGGATTTCCCAGCGTCTTCAAGCAATATATTATTTCTTGAGAGAGTGGGCTGATATTTTAGGGGTGATACACTTCTGATGACACTAAATAATAGACTGACAGGCTCGTTTTTTTTGGCTTACATTGTTCTTTGTTTTTAATCAAACACGATCCAGCCATTTTCGTGCTTTCTGGATGCACTCTGTTTAGCTTTACTTAGTCAATCTGTAATCCATCTAAAAAAATACCATTGCACATATGTATTCAAACACAGTGCTTTTGATGTGTATGTTTGTGCTGTTTCGAAATGGAAACTGCATCTAACATTTCATTCCTATGTTGTGAAATGCATTTAATCAAACACACTTGAGGAACTTGTGCATTTTTCCCATGTTATACACTAGGATCTGTTCTGAGTTTCATTAAAACTTTCGATTAAGAGCTATTGTCTCATTAGTGTAATTAGATGATTACTGTTGCCACAGAAACATATGAACCAGCCCTTGTAAACTCAGATTGAGATGAAGTCTCATTTCTCAACACATGCATGAAGTTGCAGAGACGTGATCTTCATTTGATTTACCAACTCTCTGGTTTTTTTTAAAGGACACGAGACCACAAAAATAGGCTCCGTGGCCAGTTCCTCTTTAAAGTTTAACAGCACTTGTTACTCTCACCCGTCTGTTATGAAGGGCTTTGTAGTAAGGAAGGTTTCCGCCTGGGGAAGCTCATTTATGGGGCTCCAGAGTTAGCACATAGCCTTTAGCTAAAGGACTGGCCTTCATTATCCATCCCAGCAGCCCTTATCAGACTTCTTCTAATGAACTACACCATATGGACACAGTTACAGCCAACGAGAAAGAGAGATGATTAGTGAAATTTTACTATTTGTTTGCGAATGAAGATTCCAGTGTTTAGACTTTGTTCAGCAGAGCAGAAAGACAGCAAAAGATATAAATCAGAGAAAATGGCTTTATAAAGACATGCTTTTAAGGGCTGGCATACTTTTGAATGTACGTAAGGGCAAATTGCAATTATATAAATATATTGGTAATATGTTAACAATAGGGGTAACACTTCAGTATAGGGACCAGTTCTCACTAGTTGCTTATTAGCATGCATATTATTAACATATTGGCTGTTTATTAGTACTTATAAAGCGCATATTCTGCATGCCCATTCTACATCCATAATCCTACACCAATACCTAAACTTAACAACTACCTTACTAACTATTAATAAGCAGCAAATTAGGAGTTTATTGAGGCAGAAGTTGTAGTTAATGGTTTGTTAATAGCGAGAATTGGACCTTATAATAAAGTTTGACCACAATAGGTAATATGATAGCTAATGCAAAAGAATAATGAACTATACTTTTTTATCATAAACTGATTTTTGAGCGCAAAAAAGGCTTGGTGTAAATTGATGATAGTCGCAGACATTAACATTAGCACTCTAGAATACTTGCTTCTGATTGGTCAAGCATGATATTCAGTGGTCAGTAGAGATGGGTCATTCACAAATGACATTCATTTTGTGTCTGTCGTGTGACAAATAAACAAAAGATGCACAAGGTAAACTATTAATTTATTCTGATAATTTATCTTTGGCTCCATTATATTTCCTAATACAAATATGAAAATATAAATCTTTAAATTAATAAATGAAATGAGTTTGAAAACTCTCATCACATGATTCTCATCTCTTTTGGCAGCGCTGTATATCACGCTGTGTATCACGCATTATCATTTCATACAAATGAAACTGGCACCATTTTGCATCTGAATTATCTACTGTAGTGATTGACTTTAGTATAAATATGCTTGTTGCTTGGGCGATTGTTTTGTCCGTTGCAGTTCCAGAAGCTTTAAGAAAATATGCAGGTAAACATCAGATAAAAATAATTTTGACTCAGTAGTCATCATTTGAAGTGGATCAAAAAGTTCATCAAAGTTGTCCTAAGACAAGAACGCATTTTGGTTTTAGGTTGGTTTTAGGTTTTAAGACAACTTTGATGAAAGAATTTGATCCACTTCAAATGTTGACTACTATATTTCATGTCCGTGTTTTTATTGATCTAATGAGTAACCATGTAATACTAGTTTATTTGTGATGCAATATAGGAAAACCACCACATGGTGAAATTTTACCTATTGCAGTTTTTGATACCATATAAAAGCTGGGTTCAAGCCATTTCCAAAACCTAATCTCTAGGATTTTCAGGAACAGAATTTTGAGAAAAACTGGTTTAAAGAGAGGCAATGAAAATAGAAACACAACAGTCAAGTATCACAAGTAAAAGTCACTTTACTGTGGTAAAAGACTTATTTTAGTCACTGTACATGTTGTAAAAGATACAAAATGACCCCAAGGAACACACAACACTTGCAATCATTTGAACATTAAGTGTATATCTGTTCATAAATCATCACAGATTACAGCATGCAGGCTATCTCCAATTCTTCTCCTGTTCTACGATTCTGGATTTATAATACATAACCAGACACAGTTCAGAACTATAACTAGTTTTATGTTCTATACTTGTAGTTTTATTTCACGCTGTTACCTTTTGAACTAAATGAAAGTAATTGAGATTGAGGCGAACAAGATAATTTAAGTGAGTAGCTACTTCAGACTCCGTTGTTCCCTTGCGCTCCGCCATCTCACGATATTTAAAAAAAGAAGGAAAAAAACAACAACTTTGCATGCCATAGTTCACACAGGACTGGTGGAAAATGTGCATTGATACACCTTTATTATATGTTACATGGTTTATTTTGATAGGTGAACTGTCTTTGTAGTGTTAAAGGAAAGCACCTTCGCAGCGCGTCTTATCAAACTAACGTTAGAGAAAGACAGTCTTTTCTGCTTGCCACATAAAATCTCTATTTTTCTGCACTAAACAGGTGAATTTTACCAAGACATTTGCAGAGATGATAGACAAGATGTTATAGAATAATAATTTAATGAAAACCAAATTTTGACACAAAAAATTACATTCAACCTATTTTTTAAATTTCCTGAAAACGTCCCAGTGTGATATCCGGCGGGTTTTCCTAGATCGCATCACATTTGTTGGCAGTATAAAAGTGAGTCTGTCCAGACAGACCCCACACTCCTCCCCCCAGCATGTAAGACTGCACAGTGTTAATTGTGGTGGGTTTTTCCTGTTTGAGACACTGGGGGTAGAGCTCTATTCTGTTTTACTGAGCACTTACAGATGTCCCTTAAGCTTTTGATGTCTTCATGTTTTTCCCTTTCTTCTTTCTTTCTCTCTCTCTCTCTGGCTCTAGTTGTTGGTTGGTTTACGGTTTTCTGTACAGCGGCTGGAAGATGCCCCTCCTACCATTGGCTTTGAGCTTCAGATACACAGGTACAGTAAATATTACCCTTCATTTCACCCATATGCCAATTACAGATCTACAAGTAGCTTCTTTGGTCTTCAAGTAAGCATAATGTATTCTCACAATGATTATCTTTGACTCAAACACACACAATCATTCACATTTCTGGCCAAATCATTGTCAACACTGAAGTTCTTACATTCCCACTGGTCATAAAGTTATAAAGTGAATAGGTGTGTATGTCTGAGAAGCTAAACACATTGCTGGCTAACATTTCTGGTACCTTAACTTGTAATTTAATTTAAAGACCTCTCGCACTACTCAGTTGTGTGTGTGTGTGTGAACATGGTAAGTGGTGTGTGTCACTTTGATGTATGTTTTAGGGGGTCATTTTGTAAGCAAGGGCCCCAAATGTTGGTCGTTATAGAGTCAGGGCTCCAGAACAGGAAGCTGAGGGTTGATAAGATGTCCTTGGATGGGTCACAGAAAATGGATGGGTCACAGAAAATGGATGGCATATCTGAAGAGACTCTGTTTGTCTACGTGTGGGTGTATGTAGAGAAAAATGACAATTTTAGAAAATATTGGGGAGGAAAGTAGGATCTCTGCATTTTTGCTCATCTGTTTTGCCATCATTAGAGATGGGTCGTAATGGTCTAATCATCAAATGCTAATTGTTTAATGAGTTTGTCTATTTTATATATGAGCAAATGTGTTGTGAAGGTTACTTTGGAAATGTAATGGGTTACAGATTACAAGATACCCTATTTAAAATGTAATAAATAGTGTAACTATTTCAATTACTTTATTAAAGTAATGTAACTGATTACATTTGATTACTGTTCTAAATTTCTAATGAATGTTTTCAACTGTTAATCATTTTGAAACATTTAAACCAGGCAGGGTTAACCTTACAGTAGGATTTGACACTGATTACTGTCAGGCTTCTCAAAATTAAGATTATAAAAATACCACCACAAAATCTGACTTTAGCACCTCTTTTTACTTTGAGATTGTTCTGAGGTTAAATACATATTTAAAATCATAAGATATTGTTTAATAGCTATGATACAGTTTTTGAAATCAAATCTTTGCATAGCTATGACAGGAAACACTGGCATCTAACAATGCTTTAGAAAAAAAAAACTATCTTAAAAAATAAAGCATATACATAAAACTAAATAGGAAATAAAACAGTTATTAAATAAGCATGTGTCCTATTCTGTGTCCTAAACTCCTGAAACATTGGTGTCTCATATTTTAGAGAAGTCAATGCAATTTGGGAAAGAAATCAATCAAATCTGAGAATGTGTGAAAATATTCAGATGTAACCTCCTTTGTAATTATTAACATTTTCATAAGTAACTATCGTTGCACTTTATTTTAAGGTGTCCTTGTTACAGTGTAATTATACATTTAAGTACAAAATAATATTAATTAACTACATGTACTTACTATATAGGGTTAGGATTAGGGTTTGTTTTAGGGCTACTTGCATGTAATTATGCATAGTTTATTGTTATTATAATAGTAGTACATGTAACGTGTAACAAGGACACCTTAACATAAAGTGTTACCGTAGCTGTAATTTAATTACACAATTTTTCTCAGTAACTGTAACAGATTATAGTTACATTTGTTTAGTAATTAAATAACGTAATTCCGTTACATGTTACTCCCCAGCACTGATGAGCAATATCACACAATATCACTCTATATCAGCATGGCTGTGATTCAGCTATAGGCACGAGGCAGCATATATTTTCTAATATACATTTTGTAATATAAATGATAAAAATCTTTCTTAAGAACATGTAACCTGACTTTTAAGTTTTGCATATTACATTGTGTATTTAGCAGAACTCCCCTCTTGGTTTGCCTGTCCTTGGCCATGTTCTGTTAAGCTCAGGGGTGAAGTGAATTTGTTATAATAACACTCCTCACTGTAATGTTATGGGAGGTTTAATGTGCACATGTTAGTTTTGGGGTGTTGAGATGTCTGCCAGGCTGCTCTCAGAGGAGGGATATTTCCCTAAGGGTTTAATCACTGAACCCTAAAGTCTCTTCATAACTCAGAGCGAGGTTAGGTCAAACAGGACGGCGAGTCTGTGTATGTGTGTTTTCCTGCACATATGAGCGTGCACATGTAATATGTTTGCACTTAAGTGTGTGTGCAGTATGAATACATTTGTGGTGTGTGTCTTATCTGTTTCGGTATGCGCGTCTCTGGAGGATAGAATAATTTTCTGGTGACTAATGTTAGCCACATGTTCCTCTGCCCACTCTGATTTTTCACCTTGAGACAGAATAAGAGTGAAAGACAGAGAAGGAGGAGAGAAAACTACAGATACAGAGAGATGAAAGCCAGGTGTCATGCAGCAAGAAAGATTGTTTTGTCTTTCAAGTCTATTCAAGCTGTGGCTCTGATGGTTGGTAGTAATGGCTTTTTATTTTTTACTTTTAAAGGTATTTATGTAATTATTATTTGAAGAAGTCTCTTATACTCACCAAGGCTGTTTTTATAAATAAAAAAACTGTAGAACTGCTGTATTATTGTTAAATATAATTACAATTTTAAAATAACTATATTCTATTTTAATACATTTTGAAATGTCATTTATTCATGTGATGGCAAAGCTGAATTTTCAGCATCAATATTCCAGTCTTTCTTCAGCATCACATGATCCTACATTTATACTCATTCTAATTTTTAAAAAATAAAAATATATTTTATCTTTTTTTATATTTTTAACATTATAAATGTATACACTATATATAATAAAGTCAATTTTATCAATTTAGTGTGTCCTTGCTGAGTAAAAGTACATTTCTGACCCCAAACTTTTAATATATAATTTAAACTATAGAATTTATATATTGTTCTTTTTCTACTTTATAAATCATTTTATATTGCTTGGATTCTGATTCTCTCAGGATGGAAATGTAGGTGCTGGAATCAAGGTATCACATTTCCTGACTCAAGATTTAGTATTTAATAAGACTTTTAGACCTGAATGAACGAAACAAAATCTTACAAGACTTCAAAGATTCTGCGGTCTCATTGTTCCTTTCAGTCACACAGTGACTTTTATGGCATATAGTAAATATATCGTTTTTTGTGAGCCCCAGTTATTCCACAAGATCAAAGTTACAATTGTCAGACCTTTACGTTTTTCTTCTGTGTATACATCCTCTCCTTCCACTTCCTAGATTTCCGAGAATTATATATTTTTACTTTTACAATTTACTTATGTTTTTAACAGATGCACAGTTATTAAAGTGACATTTAATAAGGTGTGCGTCAATGGCAGATATATTAGGACAGAATCTGAAATTACATGACCAAAAAGAGGTCCATGAGTATTTCAAATACAGTACAGTGTTTAATTATGTTGTAGTTATATTACTTTTTCATGTCACATGTTGGAAAATTGGTAAACATAACGTCCAATTTTAGGACTTTAGAAAGGACTTTCTTCTTGTGCATTGTCACAAATGAAAGTGTGGCAACACACATAAAATCCAGTTGTGTTCATCCACAATCCCCAGGCGGACGTTCACTTGTATAATATTTGCATTCATTGTGGTGACATACTGTATCAAATGAGGGTTGTCTGATGTACTGATGTTACTGTATGATGATACTCTGGTTTTCACGTCACAATGACTGACCAGACGGGGAACTCTAGGACAGCGACACACTCTGATGAAAACAGCATTGTTCCCTGTTCATCCTCTCATCTTCACATTCAGACATGTTCACAGAACACAGATGCTCCCAGCCTCAGGCTCACACATGGAACTGTTCAATAGTCTGAGACACTGTGGCCTACTACAGAGCCTTACTGTCTCATAGTAAACACTACATAACTCTATTTTAGTGACACTTTATTTTAAATCAGAATGTTACCTTGATAATGTAGCATTAAAATAATGTTTATAGTAATAAAGATTTTTATTGCAAATGAACTATATATTGTTTGTTTGTATCTCTGAACAGCTCTAATAAGGACAACTCGAGAAGTGTTCCAGTGAATTTGACTCTGAGCATTGCAGCGAGAGCACAGGTGGAGATCAGAGGGTGGGTATCTCTCTTTATCGGTCTCTCTCTCTGTCTCACTGAGTGGAAAATGAGCAGTCTCAGTCCAATTTCAATAAAAGAACACAGACTGCCACTGTTTGCCTGTTCAGAGGGATCTGGAGAGGTTATTCACTGGACCCTTAAAACTACTGATTACCAAACACTCTGTTCATGTAAAATATTGTATTGGCAGAAGGTCAAAGTGCATGATAAAAAAGGAATTGATAGAAAATAAAATTAACTTGTGTTTTTATGAGGTTAAAGATAATGTAATGCCAATAATCAGTCTTATCTCTTACTTTCACTCAGCCAAATGTTTTTTTTTCTCTTTCAATATACTCTTTCACTTGGAAACCTGTCACATTATAAAATAAACTTTGAATGGTGTTTATTGGCAAATATGTAAGACTCTGTATGCTAAATGTTTGTATTTTACAGTACCTGCTTGTAAAGAAAATTGTCTTCTTTTTTTCCTTAGTGTGTCTCACCCAGCTCAGGTTGTTTTGCCTTTCCCTCGATGGGAACCCAAAGAGAAACCTGTGAGAGAGGATGACGTCGGCCCTCAGGTTCAACACATATATGAGGTGAGGAATAAACAGACACAAAACATTTTTGGTAAACATTGAGTGCTTAAACACAGGAATAGAAGAAGAACTAGGGTATAAAAGTACTGGAACTAACATGCTCTGTTAAATGGTCATAAAACAAAACGGCAAATTTTCAAAACTGTGGTGTAATTCAAAGGGATCCACTAGCATGTACACACACACACAAAGTACATAAACATAGAAGTAATGCCAAAACTTATCAACATAACTTATTAACATATACTGAACACACTGAGTGTGAGTCAATTGATTTCTTTTTATCTGAAAGACAGTATAATTTTATGACTCAATATTATTTTTAACAACAACACAATTATCTCTAACAGTAAAATCAAACACTAATCTGCTATAAGAAATCTACGCTTACCACAATAAACTTTCCCAATGGGGTGTAGTGCTTTCAGCTAGCAAAAACCAACTTCTGGAAAGCTATTTATGTTTTGGTTTGTTTTTGTGAGACTCTTGACCTCTTTTTGCTGCGAGAGAGCCTTACTAAACGCCATCTGTCTTGCGGCTATTAATTTTTTAATTGGCTCTAATGTTGGCCAGACACTGTACAGATGGTTTATGTTAGAAGCAGCTTCAGCTCATGTTCAATCCAATCGCTAATGCTAATGCTAGCACAGAGTGTTTGATGAAAAGTTTGTTTTTGTACATTATTCCATAGTAAATAAAAATCTGATGATTCATATTAATTGATTTGACATCAGCAGCACTTCTTATGAAAATTTACAGTGTTTTATTTTAGCAAATAAGTTTTTTTTATTTAATACACCGCATGGTATGAATATTAATAGCCATTTATCAGTTATTGGCTATAATATGAAAACATTTATCAGCCTGTTGGAATTGGCCATAATTGGCATACCAGTGCATCACTATAAGTGTTTATAAGGGAACAACTTAAATATTTTTTAATAGATTTAAATTAATTAATCTCTTTTTGTATTTCTCCCTCTTAACAGTTACATAATAAGGGTCCGAGTTCAATAAGCAGGACTGTGTTGGAGGTGGGCTGGCCCAGTCGGTACCGTGAGGAACACCTCCTTTATGCCCTTCAGATCATCACTGACGGTCCTGTTCACTGCAGTGTCAACGGCTCCCTAAACCCGCTGAAGTTAGAGGTAGCACATGCACACAAACTCTTTTCTCTCTATCCTCTGTTTTTTTCTCCTTGCGACTGTCATTCTTAAAGAGATGCAGTGCAGGAACAAAGTGTCCGCATTCACAGTTTTTTTAACAATGCTTCAGTGGAGCCCCTGACTAGATCTTTCCTCATACACAGAGCAGTTTATTTGAATTAGTGTTTCTTTCTCCGTCTGCGTCACATCTTTCTCTCTTGTCTGTGTTCCTCGCTGTCATAACTCTCAGGTTTCTGTGCTTTTACTAATGAGCCTCAAATAAATGTAAAACTATGACTGCTGAGTCCTGCTTGTTTTTGATCAGAGTGTTGGACTAATTCTGACCTCTCTTGACTGGACTTTATTATCGCTGTTCAGATTTCATGTGCAGTCATTATGAAGCGTCACAACGTCCTCATGAAGTCTCTGTGCCTTGTAACTGATCTGCGTTCACGCTGAGTTCAGAATTTTAACCACCTGGACTGATATTAGAGCTCTTTTCCTGTGAACTTTAGAGGAGAGCGTTTTGGCCCAGAGTTTTGGCCGAGAACTTTGTGTCTGCCTCTCTGGCCACATTCACACAGTGACAAACACTAGAATAGAAATAAGTACTAATTTTTCTAAGTACTAATTTAAATACATATATGTCACAAGGAAGTGAACTATTAAAACTATTAATTATTAAAGAATTGATCATTGAAGTAAATGTAATTTAGAAAAAAAAATAGAAATGCTGCCTTCGAAAATAACTGAAATAAGAAAGTTTAAGTACTAAAATTACTACTACTATAACTATTTTTACCAACTAATGCACATTGCATACATTTTTTAATTCCTCTCCTATCTCTGTCCTTTTCCTGCACATTTAGACCTCCTCTCTTCAGGACACTCCAGAATTACTGGGCTTTCTGAGGAACAGCAGCGGTCCGACTCGCCACAGACGATCTGTTTCTTCAGCCCAGAGTTACAACAGCAAGATACTGGTACACACACCACACACCAGTACCACAAACACTCACACAAACCACCTGAAGCGCGTGGCTGCACACCCTGTGGGAACAGCCTCATATATGTGACAGATGGACTTTTATGTTGAACTTGACGTGTTATGAGGACCTGTGTTAACCTCAAAGGCGGAGTTCACCTGTAAATCTCATAACAGGTCATTCATATTATGCTTATTGTCTTGCTCTCTCAAAGTGTCTCTTTATGGGGTGTGTGTGTATGTGTGTGTGTGTGTGGATGGACCAGCTGGTTTTGATAATCATAGTCCATCACACCTCAGGCAATGAGATAGGGCAGAGGTCATGTCCTATGCACATACATAAACCGTTGACATAGATGCTTCATACATACACACCATCACTCATCTCTTTAAATGTGACCACAACATATCACTCAAAATCAAGTGTGAGGCTTTCAATACACACAGCACATCTAGAGGTTCAACAAGGTGAAAATGCTTAGATTTTACACTTTTCTAATTCAGCACTTTGCTATTATTACAAACAGTATTATCAGCAAAAGAACTGAAGTGACAGGTTGAAACGAAAAATTCATAATATTTCTTAGCTCTAAGTTTTTACAAAACCTTCTAGGTTTTATTTAGATGTTCAATCCCATATTTTAAATTTTTAATGAAGAGAGATACGAGACAAAATCAGATCTCAGGCTCGTTCTTCACTTTTCCTCTCATTGTGTGTGTTTGTGATAGAACTGCTCAAATATCAACTGCCTGATGGTGGAGTGTGTTGTGGATCGCTTGGATCGAGGGCAAAGTGCAGTGATCAAGTTCAGATCTCGACTCTGGGCTCACACCTTCTTACAGGTAATTTTTATCACACCAATACTTCCATTTCTTGCTAATTGACCAAGGAAGTTTTGTTGGTTAGCCTTGTTAAAGGGATAGTTCGCTCAAAAATAATAATTTACTCGTCATCATGTCATTCAAAAAACTGTATAACTTTCTTTATTATGTATAAATAATATATCAAAGTATATTTTGTGTTCCACAGAAGAAAAAAGATGCATACAGGTTTTTTATTGTTTAAAAATAAAGTCAAACAATGTGTCATTGGGTCCAAAATAACACACACAAAAAAAGAAGAGAAAAAGCCAAAACATTCTTCAAAATATGTTATTTTCCATTCCAAAGAAAGAAATCATACAGTTCGGAATGACATGAGTGTGAGTAAATGATGACAGAATTTTCATTTTTGGGTGAACTGTTCATCCTGGAAACCTGCTGGGAAAAGCAGCATCTAAAGCATAACATTTGCTGGATACAGTGTGTGTAATTACAAAGAAGGATGCAGCATGGAATCTACTGTAATGTATAAACATTCACAAACTGTCACAGTGTTTTTAGATGTTATCTTCACGGTATCCCTGTAAAGTCCAGCTGGTGATTTTCACTTCTTAAATCACTGTATGATCAAAGGCTCTTATTAAGCTGCGTTTACACTGACTGTGATTTGCAGCAACAAACTGACCAGAAGTAATTCATTTTCAATGAGGGTTGGCTATTCGAGGTGACATGAGCGACCGTGGCCAATGCAACAAAGTTGAGCAGAGTTCAGCTTTATGCAAATGCACAACGACATAATTTGGAAACTTCCAATGGGAGTGCAGACAGTGTAGGAACTCCTAAAGGTCTTAAAAAAATAAATGGGTTTCAGTGTTCCTTTGGACCCCACTGACTTTCATTGATGGGCAAAAAACATTCTTCAAAGTATTTTTTTTTCATCCCAAAGAAAGTCATACAGGTTTGGAACAACATATGAGTGAGTAAATGATGACTTGAAATGAATGTTAATTTTTGCGTCAAAACATGGTGTTTATGGCCACCTTTCCTTCTTTCTGAACACAATAAAGTGTTGTGTCACCCTCAGATGTTAGGTTAGTGTCACAGGAGATGACATCACCAGTCTAGTTAGACATCTTTAACACCTCAGTCAAGTGACCTCATAAACCCTGACATCGTCAGAACAAAATGCCTTTCATCTCATGTCCAGAGGAACGTCTCTCTCAGAGGAGACTCATGTATGAGAGCACGTACACTAGTGTGTCTGCAGGACAGTAGTGATCTATGCATGCGTGTGTGTGTGTGTGAGTGATGCTAGTGTGCAGGAAGTACTTTAAGTTTTTGTTTTGCTGCTCTTTTGACCACTGCTTCTCGCTAAGCCTCATCCATGCTGAAGCCATTACAACTCAGCGCCCTTTCAGACACCCGCCATGTGCGTTCTGTTAATGTTAATCTGACATTTTCCTCTTCTGCAAGGGGCCGGCCTCTATCCCGCTCGCTCCAAGATGTTTCCATGTGTGTTGTATTTACGTTAATCCATTGCTTTCCTCTGGCAGAGACGGAATGACCACTACACGCTAAACTCCACCGTGTCCTTTCAAGTGATGGCCATGCCTTATCGGATCAAAGCTGATTCACTCCCACACCAGAGCAAATCAGTGAGTAATCTAGTGTGTTTGTGTGGGTGCAGATTGAGGAAAGTGGGAAACAACAAAGGAAAAGAGAACATGTGGAATAGAACAAGAGAAAAAAATATTCTCAATTGACTGTTAAGATAGACTAAACGCCGATGAGTTCAGTCTGTTTAGCTTCGATAAGGAAGGTAAAGGGAGATTATGGATTAGTTTGAAGCATGGAAGTTTCTAACATTCCTATTTTTTGCCGTCTGGCAGTTTTTCCTATATAGAAGAGAGTGGAGATTATAGAAAATCATCAGGAGCCGAATCAGGAAATATTATGAATCAGATTTGAACTCTCAGTTTCCACAAGAGCACCAAGATTCAATGTTTTGGAATGTACACTACAGTTAAAAAGTTGGAATCTTTTTTTTTTTTTTTTCATAAAAACAATACAAATACAATTTTAATTTAGCAAGTACACATTAAATTGATTAAAAGTAACAGTAAAGACATTTATACTGTTACAAAATATTTATATTTTAAATAAATTGTTATTTTGAACTTTTTATTCATCAAAGAATACCAAAAATATATTAGAATGATTTCTGAAGGATAAAGACTAGAGTAATGGCTGCTGAAGGTTCTGATTTACCATCACAGAAATAAATCATATTTTTAAATTGGACATATTACCATAGTACTCACGTGGTATTTTGGACATGTACCATGTTATTCTTAGAAATACATTGGAGTACCATTTAAATACAATGATATGATTACTGTATGCTGTTACCACCACAGTACTTATTTGTAAGGCTCTTTGTGCATTAACAGCATTAGGGCTTCTAAGCTGAGTGCTATAAGCAAAACATAATACCCACACTTTCCTCTGTGTGTGTGTGTGTGTGTGTGTGTACTAAAACTGACAGAAAAGAAAGGAAATGTAATAATAATAATAAACAAAGCTCTCTGAAGGAGCTTCTGTTGCATTTAGTTGTAAAATGAGACAAAGAGATGAGAGGCGATAAGGGAAAGTAAGCTATCAAACTGATTTATGCATGCTAATATCATAGCTACATCAGTGCTTGTAAAAAATTAATGACCTCTGTGTTTGTGTGCGCTTGTGTTTTTAAGATTGGCACATTTGTGGTGTGGGCCATTCCTGACGTTTCTTTTGCAATTCCCCTGTGGGTAATAATTCTGGCTATACTGCTGGGACTGCTGGTGCTGGCTATGCTTAGCCTAGCAATGTGGAAGGTAGGTCGACTTAATACACACACACACACACACAGTCTCACACTGACCTCCATCGGCTCTAAACATGATGCTGTTTTGAATACAGTAATCATCAGTCACAAAACTGATAATAATGAATTTTAAAAGTTCATGTAAATGCTCTTATGGCTTTTCTGTTGATTCTGGTTGACAGAGGAAATACATGCTCTCAGAGTGTTTCATGTATATGTTGGCATTAGTCTTCAAGAACAGCAAAATGCATCTGTCTGTGCTTCAGTGAAATAACAAAACAAAGAAACTTCAGGGGGTAGCGAAAGAGATGGCTGTTAGAGATAGCGTGAGAGTAGGAGATGGTGGAGGAAGTAGAAAAGAGGTATGGGGAACATTGAAGAACTTGATGAAAATTGGCAAATCAGATTAACAGATAAAGGAGAGAGAGAGATAGGGAGTGCTGTTGCAGTTGGGCATTAATGAGCCATTTGAGATGTTATCAGTGTTTTGTCTGCAGGGCTGTTCTCAGGCTCTTGATTGGGTCCCTATGGAGGAGACATGCCCTAATTGGCTAGCGTGTACAAACACACACATATGCACTAAACACACTGAAGAGTGACGGGTGTGTGTGGGTGCACAAGAGGAACATATCAATCAGATGCTGTGAGGGGGATTTTAGAGCAGCTGTGGCTCTAGATTTTAGTTTAACACAGGCCATTATATTTTTTATTGATAGTGTCACATAAAATGGATTAGAAAAGTGAGGAAACCATGTATGCGTCCTGCTGAGAATACAATGTAATGGCCCCCTCTTGTGGTGAAATGGGTTGTTGACAACATGTTAATTAACTTTTTTTCATCAAAATCAAATTTGATTTTGTGTGTTATGAGTTATAATGTTATGATTAATGATAGTATTATGATTTAATATATATACATATATAGTATAGAAACCAAAGGAAGTTCTTATTATGATTACTGCCCTGCTGCTTATCACAAAATATTTTAAATTTTAAAGGACATTATATCTGTATAATAAGCATATCTGATTGCAGTCCTCTGAGTGAATCTCAGGTCTTAAATGAGTCATTGTTTTCAGCCTCTGAGAGCACATCTGTGCAAGTGTTTTAGAAGACAAAACATTGGAAGAAATTAATAATGTCTGTTATCCCAGGGATCATATTCTCATCATCTGTTCTTTGTTTTTTGTTGTTTTTTTCCTCACCCGTCTCGTCCCACCTGCTCTCCTTCTTCAGTGCGGCTTCTTCGATCGAGCGCGGCCACCCAAAGATGACGACGTGTCGGACCGCGAGCAGCTAACCGCAGAAAAATCCACAGACGCGTGAGAGCAGAACAGATGACAAGTATGAATACAGAGGTCATGGGATGATGAATCACCATGAAGAGAATGGAGGAACTGTGGCCGAAGGTTTCGGTATCTTTGTAGAAGTCTACAGATCCAAGCCTGTAAATAAACTACAGCTCTCACACTGGACTGCGATCTGTGAGCTGGGCCACAGTACCACTCAAAAACGTTTCTAAAGCTTTATTTAAAATGACGGAAGAGCAAGACCTCTGGACTTTGCACTCTGATAGAGCTGCAATATCCACAGGATCCAAAGAGCCACGTGCCAGAACAAGACTACAAGCTGATCAATACAATCCCAAAGATTAAGATCTCACTGTCTGATCAACTCCATCAACTTACATTGAAGCAAAGTGATGATTTCTGACTCTATATTGTTTAACATTATCAGCAGAACTTCCTATCATCTCAATCACCAGCTCAGCACAAGATCTGGATCATTCCACACTACGCTTCACATTGGCCACATACACACTGCAGCTAAATATGGATTCACTCTTCTTTTAAGACATTTCTGATATTTCTTTAGTTTCATATTTAAATATCAAACACCAAACAGGTTAAACTGTTCCATATTTCATGTTTGCAGTAGAGAGATTATTATTTTATTATGGATGATTATTACTGTGCTGTTTAGGCGATTCACACCCACACTTGTATATGGTAGTCACTCCCAAAACTTTGCAGCGTGTATATGGCCATTTTTAACAGAATAGAAAAAAGCTGTGTGCAAATAGTTGGTCACATACAGTGTGTACTGCACTTTATGTATTGTCATAAAATTATTGATAATGATGGTGTAGTGGTAAATTCTGCGATCTGACTATAATCTTACAAAGCTGGTCTGTTGCATCATCAGCCCACAGCATTCTCTCATTTCACATGTCTTGTTAATGATTGTACTGATTACATATTGAAGCTTGTAAAATAATTGCTCACTAAGTACACAGATGGGGGTGGGGGGTTATAAACAGATATAAATTATAAGTGCAATAATGGGACATTTTTGAGTTGATAATTTGCGTGTACACTGGCTCCAAAATGTTTAAAACCTGAGGTTCAGGTTGTTTTGTATATAAAGTTAAAATACTTATTTGTCAGGCTGATGTGCTGACATATTTCTATTCCAAACTAAAGGGAACAACAATATTTTGTCTTTAAATGCATTGACCGATAATGTTAGATGACGTGGGCACATTTATTTCATCTGTTGGGAATGTGTTGTTTAGACTGCTGCTCTAACATGTTGCATTCAGAGCATGTTAATGACGGTTTTTTTCTGGTTTCATATGAATTTTTACCTCAATCAGTGTCCACCAATACATGTCTTTCAATACATATGGACTGAGAATACAAGAACTGGTTTAAAATAATGTTAGTCATAACAAAACCACATCTTGTCATATTTTCTCCTCTGGAAGGACATGATCAATGTTTCTAGATGATTGATGTATTATGATGTGCACCCCTGTCTATTGTTAGTTTACACACATCTGAAATTAAAATGGAATTTGAAACTATTCTTTATGTATTTCTATATATTTGAATTGTTGCATTGTTCTACCTTTGAATAAAGTGAGGCAGAAATTTCAAATGCATTGGAAGAAAGATGGAAATACATATAACAACTGGAGAAAGAGCAAATTAACTGTTCTCAGTTTTCTGCTTATGCCGGTGAACGTCTTTCACCGTGAAAGTAAAAACTGACGGCGCTGTCGGCATCTGACGAGTCACGACGCACGCATTAACGGCGCATATTCTCGAGACGAATCTCCTATTTAATATGCTGTTTTAATTTATTATTATCAATATTGACCAAAATTCCTCCATTTCAGGCCCCAGAAGGAAAAAAGCTTTAAAATTATAGTTAATTTAATAAAGCTAATTTTTGTAGCCTAATAAGGCTAAACTTTTTTTGTAATCATTGTGTAAAAGTAGCTGGACCCCCACCATCATCCCCAAAGAGACCACACCATCGCCCCTGATTTAAAAAAAATATATATATTACGTTTGGGGGTCATTCACTTGTGTAATTAAGCACAGTATTTTTTCATAATTTGTTGTGAAGACATCAGCACTGACTGACATGACCAGTGAAATCTTTAGGCCACGTACACTTTCAAGTAGGCTAGTATTCGGCTGTCAATAATTTTATTTAATTTTTTTGCTTAATCCTGTTCTGTATAACTTACACACACAGTTCAGTAATTCACGGGAGTGACTAGAGTTGTGACACCTGCTTACTTTATTGACTCCATTAATTGGATCGATGTATGAGCTCAAACTACAACAAACCCAAAGATTACATGGCAACCTTTTAAGACTTTACTCTGCGAAATAGCCTTACCAACAAAAACAGAACACGGTGGCTCTGGTGGTTTAGTTAACAACGACTCTTTGGTCGCTATAACATAAGAAATATCGATACCAAACGCGAGACTACAGAATGTTCAATCATCGCAGTTTCGAGAGCTGTTCCATACACGCATGAAACGATTAACGCCAAAAAATTACCTAACTTACATTTTATTTCGAAAGTCTCTTTTTATTTATATAACTGTATTTCTTTATTTCGCTTTTGATAAAAATGAATTAGTGTTTAAAGCTTATGTCACTAATGTCAAATGACTGACTCTCAGCGAATAACATTACAATTTAAAATGAAAGTGTACAGTCCATCTGAAATTAGTCACACTTGAGAAGAAAACGAAAGCGAAAGTTAGTTACAAATTGTAGGTGATTTTTGTGAATTTATAACGAATCAGCTGTATTAGCTGGCGCAAGCGCTTTGATCTAGCCAGTGGGTGATTGTTCATTGAACAGGAAGATATGGCGTCGAAACGTCCCTTTTCTGAAGAGGATTTTGCGTGTCCTGTTTGCTGTGACATTTTCATCGATCCCGTGTTGCTTCAGTGTGGCCACAGTGTGTGTAGAGGCTGTATCCAGCAGTACTGGACGACCAAAGGTTCAAGAGAATGCCCGCTGTGCCGAAAAAGATCCAACAAGAACCCTCCGGTAAACTTGGCTCTGAGAAACCTGAGTCTCGCATTCCTGAATTACCGGGGCCCTTCAGAGGAGCTGTGCGAGGTTCACCGGGAGAGACTGAGTCTGTTCTGTCTGCATGATGAAGAGCTCATGTGTGTGGTTTGCAGAGAGTCACACCAACACAAAAATCACGCGTGCCGTCCTGTCAGTGAGATCGCTGAGGAACGTAAGGTACGTACTGGTGATCTTTACTGACCTTAATCAGTTTTGGCATATTTAATATTCTAACTCACTCATGTTTTCTTAATTTTAGAGAGTTTTTAGCAGTGAGCTTGATCTCTTGACTAGAAAAATGAAGATTATACAACATGACAAATTTGAATGCAATCACCAGGCTGAGCACATATGTGTGAGGATGAGTTTGATTTATGAGTTATATTTTTTATTATTCCTGAGAATGATGTTATATAACACCTGGATTACATTATATAATTATATTTGTATGTGTGTTTGGTGTTTAGCACCAGGTCTGGCACACAGAGAATGTCATCAAGAAGGACTTTAAACATCTTCACCAGCTTCTGTACGATGAAGAAAAAGCCATGCTTGCTGCACTGAGCGAGGAAAAGACCCAGAAAACACAGCTCATGAAAGACAAAATTGAGAAGATGACTGAAGAAATATTATCTCTGTCAAGAACTATCAGAGAACTGAGAGCTAAATTTGATAGTGGGGATGTCCAGTTTCTTCAGGTTAGCCTTTTATTCTTTCTTCTTCTCTGTTTGTCTTTTCTTTCTTTCTTTAATTCTATGTAACTTTAAAAGGTACAGCAAGACAACAACCTGTGATAAATAGTAAAAGCATGAAAAGAATCTACATATTCAAATTATATAATTGGTCATTTTTTCTACAAAAAAAACTAAATGATTTAGGCTATGCTGTTCAGTATTTATTAATTTTTCATATTTCCTACATTTTCAATAGAGCTTCAAGGACATATTGGAGAGGTGAGCAAGTTTACTCCCTTTCCTCTTTTTTCCCTCAGTATTGACGTTAAGCAGCAGTGCTGACCTCTGAATGTATTCCAGAGCCCAGAACATGAACCAAGAACCAGAAACAGTTCAAGGAGGGCTTATTGATACTGCACAATACCTGGGCAATTTGAAGTTCAAAGTGTGGTTGAAAATAAGACAGTCTATCAGTTACAGTGAGTTGACTTATGAAATTTTCATGCACAATATAAAGCTTTTCTTTAGTGAAGCTGATAAGCAATTAACAAACAAAAGGAAAAGACTTAAATCTAGTTTAAAAAACATCAAGTTCCTAGAAATGTACTCTTAGTATTGATGTTGGTTTCATGATTTTGAAAAATGTTTATATAATTTTAAGGAAACGTTTCAATTTAATGGTTTGTCATGTGGCGTAATCATCAAAAATAATGACCTTTTTTCTTTACACATTGAATATGTGTGGATCTTAATCATTATTTTCACAAATCAGTATTTTTATTTTTATTTTAAATAGAATAGTTGGCCCAAAAATTTTAATTTGCTGAAAATGTACTCACCCTCGGGCCATGGAAGATGAATTTTTTTTTTGAAATTTAGCATTACATCACTTGCTCACCAATAGATCCTCTGCGGTGAATGGGTGCCGTCAGAATGAGAGTTCAAATAGCTGACAAAAGCATCACAAAAATCTTGTGAGATGAAAAGCATGTCTGTAATAAATGCATCAAGACGTTTTTAACTTCAAACAGTTGCTCTCAGCTAAAATATGAGGGTGTCTCTCGTCTGAATCAGGAGAGAATTGTTCACAGATCAAGCACCATTTATAAGCTAAAACATTCCAAAACAGTTGTAAACAAGACATGAGAATGGACTTTTTTACTGAAGAAGCATTATTATGAATTATGGAGTTGTGTTTTGGCAGCGAGAGTTTAAAGTTAAAATACCTTAATGATGGATTTGATTACAAACTTGCTGCTATTCACTTCACAATCCACTTGTTAAGTCTGACGTCACATGTCACTGCTTCCGGGTCCAATCGCTCTATCAGATTCCACAAGAAAACAACAAGCAATGCTAATATACACTCACAGTGTGATAGTTGTTTAGACATACATCTTCTGATGCTACTTGGACACGTCTTCAGGATTACTGTGATGTTTTTATCAGCACCCATTCACAGCTGAGGATCCATTGGTTAGCGTGCATTGGTGTTGTAATGCTAAATTTATCCAAACCTGTTCCAATGAAAAAACAAACTTGCTTACATCCTGGATGGTAAATTTTCAGCACATTTTCATTTTTGGGTGAACTATTCCTTTAAAATAAATTTTCAAGGTAAAAGCTATTTTTACTGAATTCCCATTATTAATTAATAAATATTATTAAGTATGGGGGAGTCACACCTGACATTTTACAGCCTAAACTAACCTGACCTGACATGGTCATAGAAAGGTCAAATCATCTGATGCTTTAGTTTACAAGACTTATTGACATTGACACAGTTATGAAGGTCTACAGAGGTCCTCTCTGATATTTCCAATTTTCTTTTCTTTTTTCTTTTGGACCACATGATTATGATTTGGCAGTTTTCAGACATTAATAAGCAGTACCGCAATTTTATTAAAAATGCTTGTTTCTAAGCATAGAATGCAATGTCTTAGTAATATTCTCTGTTTTCAGCTCCTGTGGTGCTCGACCCAAACACCGCTAACACTCAACTTATACTGTCTGAAGATCTGACATGTGTGAGGGACCGAGATGAGCAAGAGGAGGAAGACGTAGATGGTGTGCAGCTGCCTGATAACCCGGAGAGGTTTGATAGGTGTCCCTGTGTTCTGGGCTCTGTGGGCTATTCGTCAGGGACACGCATTTGGGATGTGGATGTGGGAGACAGCACTTTCTGGATGCTGGGTGTCACTACAGAGTCTGTCAAGAGAAAAGGAACCAAAAGCTTGCCCAGCGAGGTCTGGTGCATCGGCTACGACAGCGACACGCTCAGTTTGAAGGCTCCTCAGGAGTCATGCATCCCTTTCCTTGGGTGTGAGAAACCAAAGCGTGTGAGAGTGAAGCTCGATTTAGATGAAGGACAGCTTTCATTCTCAGATCCTCTCAGCAAAACACTCTATCACACATTCACAACCAGTTACACGGAGAAGGTCTTTCCGTTCTTCTGCAGTCTGTGCAGCGTCTCTCCTCTGAGGATTCTGCCTGTGGTCAAGCTGTCTAATTAAAACAGATATAAAGTATGTTTAATTTTTTTTTTATGTTTGGTTTGTTGTCTTTCTGAAAATGTGTAAGGTAATAGAAAAACAGTGCACATTGACTGGTGATTTATCTTCTTGAACTTTGATTCATTGTTCTTGAAGTTGTTTGCAGGTTATTCTTTTAAGTAAATTCAAGAAAGACTTGTATTCAGTTTTCAAAAGTTAATTTGGTTTACACTGGGAACAATTTGTACATTTTCTACAAATAAAGTGTGTCATTACTATAAAGTTCACCATGATAAATCTTTATCATTTTTTAATGTACCTTGTCTCTCTTGTTTGCATGTTAGTGAGATGAGAGAAATAGTTATAGTATTAGAATAGTTATAAAAGAAGTGGCAATAATATCCGATGAAAACAGAAACAGAGACCATACACTTGATGTCATAGTAAAAGGAACAATTATTAACAGCAATGATTTGAAAAGATATTAGTCATAAGTCAACAGCTGATATCTGCACCACAAATCCCCACTGAATTCAAAAGCAAAAAAATGTAACAATGAAATACAGGTGCATCTCAATAAATTAGAATGTCGTGGAAAAGTTCATTTATTTCAGTAATTCAACTCAAATTGTGAAACTCGTGTATTAAATAAATTCAATGCACACAGACTGAAGTAGTTTAAGTCTTTGGTTCTTTTAATTGTGTGATTTGCTCACATTTAACAAAAACCCACCAATCAACAAATTAGGCAATCATTTTTAGTGAATTGTTGGCCTTCTGGAAAGTATGTTATTTACTGTATATGTACTCAATAACCTTTTGCTTTAATTACTGCCTCAATTCGGCGTCACAGTTTGTGGCATGCTGAGGTGGTATCAGGTTTCTTTGACAGTGGCCTTCAGGTCATCTGCATTGTTGGGTCTGGTGTCTCTCATCTTCCTCTTGACAATACCCCATAGATTCTCTATGGGGTTCAGGTCAGGTGAGTTTGCTGGCCAATCAAGCACAGTAACACCATGGTCATTGAACCAGCTTTTGGTACCTTTGGCAGTGTGGGCAGGTGCCAAGTCCTGCTGGAAAATGAAATCAGCATCTCCATAAAGCTTGTCAGCAGAAGGAAGCATGAAGTGCTCTAAAATTTCCTGGTAGATGGCTGCATTGACTGTGGACTTCAGAAAACACAGTGGACCAACACCAGCAGATGACATGGCAGCCCAAATCATCACTGACTGTGGAAACTTCACACTGGACTTCAAGCAACATGGATTCTGTGCCTCTCCACTCTTCCTCCAGACTCTGGGACCTTGATTTCCAAATGAAATGCAAGATTTACTTTCATCTGAAAAGAGGACTTTGGACCACTGAGCAACAGTCCAGTTCTTTTTCTCCACAGCCCAGGTAAGATGCTTCTGATGTTGTCTCTGGTTCAGAAGTGGCTTGGTCGCCCTTTTCCTGAAGACGTCTGAGCGTGGTGACTCTTGATGCACTGACTCCAGCTTCAGTCCACTCCTTGTGAAGCTCTCCCAAGTGTTTGAATCAGCTTTGCTTGACAGTATTCTCAAGCTTGCGGTCATCCCTGTTGCTTGTGCACCTTTTCCTACCCAAACTCTTCCTTCCAGTCAACTTTGCATTTAATATGCTTTGATACAGCACTCTGTAAACAGCCACACCTTTCAGTAATGACCCTCTGTGACTTACCCTCTTTGTGGAGGGTGTCAATGTTCGTCTTCTGGATCATTGCCAAGTCAGCAGTCTTCTCCATTATTGTGGTTTCAAAGAACAAGAGATACCCAGAATTTATACTGTATGGATGGTCATTTATTGAAACTCAAATGTAAATATTCTAATATTTTGAGATACTGATTTTTGACTTTCATGAGCTGTAAGCTCTAATCATCAAAATTAAAACAAAAAAAAAACTTTTGAAATGTTTTACTTTACATGTAATGAATCTAAAATATATGAAAGTTTCACTTTTTGAAATAAGTTACAAGAAAAAATGAACTTTTTCACGACATTCTAATTTATTGAGATGCATCTGTATATACTTGAAAATAATGATATACTGATTGGTGACAAAGGATTCAGTACTACTATTATGAATTAAAGTCCATCCATGCATTCTCCAAAACACATCCTCTGTAGGGTCATGGGGATGCTGAAGCCTATCCCAGTACCTCAGGCTATATAGATATATATATTGTTATATGTATTATAGGAATATTATATTCAGAAGAACATTATAAAAATATATATTAGATCTATTCTGCAAATAATCATTACATTTGTAATGTTTACTCAATATTGTATTTAGAAAATATAAATAAAAATGAATGTATATACAGTATATCAGATGTATTTTACATATTGTTGCATTTACACAATATATACAGAATAATATGAAAATGAATTAATTTTAACATTATTTTTACTAAATAAAAAAAAATATGAAATAATGCAATTTAGTTATTGCAGTTTTTGAAATTTATTTTGAAAATATGAGCTATTGAATTTAAAAATTCAAAATGTATTGTGGTTAATTAATATATCCCATTTCCCGTGAATGGAAAGTTTGTAAAACAAGCTTTGTCATAATTACAGCAGAAATAACAGAGGATATGCCTTCTATTGAGGGTCCTTGGGATATTGTGTTGGACAATGGGAGGCCTTCAAATCAAAAAGCCATTGTTTTGAGGTAATTGACAGCACTGGACAGGAGATGGCGGTCTAATCCTTCTTTCTGTAGGACAGACCAGCGCCATCTGTTACTGGCACTGAAATGGTTAAACTGGTGGCGTTGACTCGCTTTCTGTCGTTGTTTCGAGTCGAGTTGGGGGAAAACAGCGGCAACACGCAGATGCTGAGCGGAGGGTTTTTCTAGTCGCCCATCGGTGTTCAATGACATGAGCAGATTTGCTAAAACACCAAGTTATGGCAGGGAACCTCAGCTGCTACGAGTCTGTAGATACTCCCGCCGCCGCATAGAAAAGCCGCATTGTTGAGCAAAATCCTTGTAACCGTGAGCAGCAATAATGCGAGGCGCGGACAGCAGCAGCAGGTCTGCCGTGATTGTGCTCTGCCTGCTGGGATGCGGTTTATGGACGGCGGCCGCTAAAACTCTGCAGGAGAACAGCGATGCCAAAGGTACGAGACACCCCACGAACACATCACTCCTGTGTAGGTTAGAAAGATCTTGATAGGGATTTGGAGGCTTTGCTTTGACTTTTTTGGATGGCATTCCCTGTGCTAACTGTTAGCAACCTTAGCATGTAATAACGCAAAGTGTGTAACGGCCATAACGCGAAGACATGTCTTATCAATTAAATAGTTTTTAATGTAATATTATTTTAATAATGCAAACTTTGTTAAATGTTCTTAGTTCGATTGATCTGGTGTTTTGTAACTCAAGCCATCTGTTTGAAATCGGATCTCATTTTTGTAATGCCTGTCGTTGCAACAAGCATCACTGCAGCTTCCAACCATAGACTGTAAAAAAACAGCTTCCAACCATAGACTGTAAAAAAACAGCTTCCAACCATAGACTGTAAAAAAACAGCTTCCAACCATAGACTGTAAAAAAACAGCTTCCAACCATAGACTGTAAAAAAACAGCTTCCAACCATAGACTGTAAAAAAACAGCTTCCAACCATAGACTGTAAAAAAACAGCTTCCAACCATAGACTGTAAAAAAACAGCTTCCAACCATAGACTGTAAAAAAACAGCTTCCAACCATAGACTGTAAAAAAACAGCTTCCAACCATAGACTGTAAAAAAACAGCTTCCAACCATAGACTGTAAAAAAACAGCTTCCAACCATAGACTGTAAAAAAACAGCTTCCAACCATAGACTGTAAAAAAACAGCTTCCAACCATAGACTGTACCATAGACCAACGCTCGTGAACCGAGAGGCGCGTGTCATTTTCTGGAGGTGAGACCAAGGAGTGTCACAATGTTTTTGAGGCTCGTTTGTTTCCATCTTTGATAGAACATTCTCATATTTATCTGATACAACTTACAGTAGTTGAGAAATCTACAACATTTTTTTAAACTGTAAAAATTAATGTTAAATATAAATATAAAGAAGTGCTGCTGTCACAACCGGCCCCACTATTGTCATTTTTCGCTTTGTGCATGAATTAATTCAATAAAAAAATAGAATATATATCATATTTTTATTCTAATAATGTTCATGTATTAAAGAGCTACTCTCCTCTGGTTAGTCATGATATTTATTCTATATATATTTTTTACATGTATATCGTTTATATAATGTATATCAAATTGAACAGGAGAACTTGCTGCTTTAGATGATAGCATTTATGTAATTTAGCACCCAATTAACATTTGTTATTAGACACAAACTTTCTTACCTCAAATTTATTTTTATTTTTTTCTCAAAGTCCTTTATATTTTGTAGAGAGATTCCACCCATCATCTTGTTCATTTCTAAGATCTTTCTGAAATCTTAATGGATCTTGTTTATTTATGCCGTGATGGTTTTATTATGAGATTATGTCAGGCTTCTGACTATTTCTGACTGTTTTAGTCTAAATGATCTCGCTAATGTATAACGTAATGCAATATTAAGTGTCTGTGCATTAAGATGCTATGTGCCGGCGAGGAAGGAAATTGAAAAGTCGTTTTCATATCACTAATTCACATTTGACATTTACGTAATCCCGATATAGCGTTGAATAATTTTAGGTGAAGCACGGGTGTCAGGTTGTAAAAACCTGTTTAAATGATATGGTTGGCAAAGCTCACCTCTTGACAGCAGGTTGATTTAGCAGCTCATAGACTGCCAGTTTGGTGAAATCCTCCCTGTCTGAGTTTATAATGTGAGGAATCCTCCTCCTCTCTCCTGATGGAGTGTCCTCCTCCCCCTCCGTCTCCTGCTGATGAGATGGGTCTGCTGCTCTCTCTTCTTTAGGACAGTAGACTGGCACGTTGTATGCTTTGAGTATGCAAAATAGGGCTTTCCTGCCTTTTGTCCGGGCTGTGCCACTTCCTCATCTCTGGGATCTAAAAAGGGAATGCTGTGTGTGAGGCCTTGACACTGTATAGTCAGGCCTGGAGTGAGTTTTGCCGTGCAGCTTTAAATCTTATAGGCTGTATTTTTTTTTATCTTCACTTCACTTGGAATGTAGTTTATGCAAAGCTTTGGATTTAGTTACTATAAATGTGTTCTATTTTTGTGCTCAAGTTATATGTTTAAATAAGTTATACCTTTGTCAGATGATTGTTGTTCATATTAATAATAATATTGTAATCTCAGATGACTTGAAGAGTGCTCTGTGCCTGGTTTTTCTAATAAAACAAAATTTAATGTAATCTTTATTTGCTTTTTATATGCAAGTCTTTGCTTTTATATGTTAATATTTATTATTTGTTGCTGCCATTTAACAGGTTCTTATTTTGAAAGAAAGGGAATGATCTATCTTTATAAACAAGTTTAGAGTCATTTGGAGTTTTTGAACTTTATATATTATTTAACTTCATATTTTATTTTATTTTTACTGACAGACATCAGTAATATACTGTTTAACAAAGTAGTGCAATATACAGTACATATTCACACTACTGTTCAAAAGTTTGAAGTTAGAGTTGTTTTTTTAATATAAATGCTTCTATTCAGCAGATATGTAATAAATTGATCAAAAGTAACAGTAAAGACATTTATAATGTTACAAACAATTTCAGTTTCAATGCTGTAAGTTCTTTTGAACTTACTATTCAACAAAGTTTCCTGGAGAAAATAAAAATCACAGTTTCTACAAAAATATTAAGCCACGCAACTGTTTTCAACATTGGTAATGATAAGAAATGTTTCTTGAACACCAAAAAGCATATTAAAATGATTTCTGAAGGATCATGTGATACTGATTACTGGAGTAATGATGCTGAAAATTCAGCTTTGCCATCACAGGAATAAATTACATTTTAAAATATGTTCAAAAAGAAAATTGTAATAATATTTCACAATATTACATTTTTTTTTAACTGTATTTTTGATCAAATAAATGCAGCCTTGGGGAGCATAGGAGAGTCTCTCTTTTTTAACATTTGAAAATCTTACGGACCCCATGATTTGATATATAATTTATACAAGCATCTTTGTTACCACCCAAAGCTAGTCAGTATGCCTTGTGCCTCTTAATAACGATATTTGCTGAGGTTATGCATAGCATTGTATAACATGATGCAATGCGTCTAGCGAAGGAAAGAGTCCAGGATAAGAGCTTTAATTGAAAACAAACTGCATAGCTGGAAATGAGTTTGCTTTGCAGTGATGTTAAAGCGTTCACTCAGATAATAATATACTTGCTGCTTATACAAATAACAAGTACATACTGCAAACATTTTTTTTGTTATTGTAATGACCTCCATATTGCCCATATGCCTCATCTTGCTTATGCCAACAGTCAGATATTTACTGTAAGTAGTTGCTTGTTGTCGCACACGCACCCAAAAACAAAGACTAAATGGACTCCTTAATAGTTTCCTGCTATAATGCACAGGGGCTTAGAACAATGGGTCTTAGCAAACCAGCTATGTTTTAGAGCTTCAGAGACTCATAAAGGCAGAAAAAAAATAAGTCTGGTGTTTCCCACTTGTTAATTATCAGTTTTCTGTGGGATAGTCTCTGGATTTTGGATATTGCTTGTTACAGTGCAGAAATGGAAGGATGTTTCTGTTTGTTTGCCAGCTAGCATTTCAAAGCATTTTAAGCACACGGGAGACCCCTGTTGTGCTTAATTTTTTATGTGGTCATGTTTTCACCGAACACTCAGACATTTTCTCATCTCTGATTACCAAAACCAGACTGTCTCCCATGGGCAAGCCGGTCAGGCAACTCTTTCCCTTCACTCACAAGCATTATCTTACAAACAGAGATAGTGGACTCTTATATCACTCTAAATGTGCCTTGTTAATCTGTGTCATAAAGAGGCTTGGAGAGTTTTACATCTCAAATCTGTCATAAATACAAAGACTAAAAGTATTGAAATAGCGGCTTGATTTAGGTGTGGTTGTGTTAATAGCACTAGGCCTGTTTTCTGAACCATCGTGTGTCTTTATTTTAGAACGTTGTGATGTTTTACTGATGTATAGGGTTATGCTTGATTTGTAACACCTTAGTAAGTCATTAAACAGCCCTCAAAGCAAACTTTCTTGTCCACTGTCGACGTAAGTTTGGGTTTATAACAGGATTGTTTTAGCTGTGAAGGTGTTTTAAGGAAAGGTAGAAGAAAATAAAATCCTCTGAAGGAAATACTTTTAGATCTGATTTAGATTTTATGGGCTGAATCGTCTGTTTTTGCGCCTGTGAAACATGATAATCCTCCAGACAACAGCAATCTTTTAACTCTAAGCAGAGCCTGGACGTACTGAATGAGCGTAGAACTCTGTCTCATTCACACACACATGGCCTGTGTGTCTCCTGGTATATAGAGAGAGAGAGAGCCAGTCTGCTGCACATCTGGATAAGTCATTTTCCACAAAACGGAAAGACAAGCTTGTTTTATGTTTTAGAATGTGTAAAACTAAAAATGAAATGTATTAAATAGTTTTGCTTTTAGACATGTGAAATAATCATTAAGAAGCATTCAAGAAGAGTTACATTACATTAATATTTAAATAACGTTCTTTGGAACTGTTCTTTGCCAATATAGAACAAGTTGTTCTTTAGTGGGATGGTCCCTGTAATGGGAAACAAATTTCCCAATGGAGAAGCCATGTTCATAAGCTCTAGATAATCAAGCTGTCTTTGTGACAGAGTAATATAGTTGTTAACGTAAAAAGGTTGAAAATGAGTTATATTGCATTAGATGAATGACTTTGTCATACAAGTACTGAGCCCACAATTTTGATTACTTACTACTAGTGCTAAAAAAATTGCTGATGGTCTTATGGAACTAAAATGTTTTGAAAATAAGACTCTCTCTGTGGATTGTGGTTAGGGTTTGGTTATTTGACTTTCTTTCAAATGTTATGTTTCTTTCTTAATATTATTGTCAGTATTACTGTTGTTGGCTGTTTCTAGCACTGTAATTTTGAAAAGGCAGTAGGTACCTGTTAGCCTGGCCAAATTGTGGCCTATGAAGGTACCAAATGAGAGTTTGGTTGAATTTGGTGCGAAAGGTTTCCATAGGTTAACTCTTTTTAAACATAGTTATTATAATGCTTTTGCACTCAACCCCCAGCATACAGTTTTGAATGAGGGCTTTCCACAAATTTTGTAGATAGTGTTTCATCATTTGAGAATATATTGGCAAATATATTGAATATATAATATTTTTTTAAGTGAGCAGTGTATCGTTTTAAACTGTTTTGCTTCTTGTTTTGTTTAAACTTGCTTATTTTGATCATTTATATCAATAAAAACACTCATAGTATTCAACATCATAGGTTTCAGTGCTCTGCCCATGCAAAGTTAATATTTATATTATGGATGTGCATGTATTTGTACCAGAAATTTTCAGTACAGATCTTTCGGTTCGGCACTTATGTGTGCTAAATAAATGCAGTGTTGTTTTTAGAATACATAATCTCACATCTGTTTTGAGAAATAATATACAAGAAATTGAAAGATGTTTGAAATATAATTCTTGACTGTCTCACTTTCTCTGTGTTTCTCCCACACACCCACATAAACCAACTCTTGCACACTTTAACCCTGTATAACCTTGATAGTACTGGTTTTTTTTTGGGGGGGGGGGTTCAGATTAATCAATAATATGGTTTCCTGAGGCATTCTTAAGGTTTATAATCCAGCGTATTGACTGATTGCTCTCTTCATTACTGCTCACATGACTCTGCTATTGGGGTTAATGATGCCTAGTGTCTATGGCATATAGACATGGGTTTGGTATTAAATGTCTTTGTGATGTCTAGTCATGGTTTATGGCTCTACACTAACATTTTTATGTTGAGTAAATTAAAGTCATAGGTAATTTGTTTTTATTTAGATTGTAATATGAATTGTTAAAATGAAATGAAAATATATTAAGCTAAACTTCCTTATTTAGACTATTAGAGTAGGAGTTATGCCTACATTCCCTCTCTTTGCCTCTGCCTCTTTCTGTCCTCCACTGCAATGCAGCATACTGAATGGTGTGTATGCACACACACTCTTACATAAACACATCCATACTTATCATGGCCAGAAAAGCCATATCATCCCTTATTATTCACGGCTGTAGTTACATGCATGCATATGCATATCCTGTAGACTTTTGTTATGTTGGCTGAGTTTATTATGTTCTGTTCCTTCAGGAGATCCTTGACACAGAAATATAACAGTAATAAAGCCTATTGGATTAGACCTATAAGCTTATGCTTTAAGTCTGCAGACAATGGGGAATTGTACCACTGGGTTCATATCATATGACTTTTGCCAGGGAGAGAAAACACAAGTAGAATCTGAATGTCAAAATGCAATTTGGAATTATTGCATAAAGTTAGCTTGAAGTGTTTAAAGAATCATAAATTTCATCTGAATTCATGCAGTAGCTTTGTGTGAGGAGCAAACCAAATATTAAGTAGTTATTTACTGACTACTGACAGGGATAGTTAAAAAAATGAACATTTTGTCATTAATTACTCACCCTCATGTCATTCCAAACCCGCAAAACCTTCGTTCATCTTCAGAACATAAATTGAGATATTTTTTATGAAATCTGAGAGCTTTCTGACCCTGCATAGACAGCAACACAACTGACACGTTCAAGGCCCAGAAAGGTAGTAAGGACATCGTTAAACTAGTCCATGTGACATCAGTGGTTCAACCGCAATGTTATGAAGCTATGAGAGAACTTTTTGTAGTGAAGTGAAAAAAAGAGCAAAGAAAACAAAAATAATGACTTTATTTAACAATTTCTTCTTTTCTGTGTCTATCGTGAAAACATGCCCTGAGCAATTTCAGGCTAAAAGTTGACCGGACAGCACTCCCATGTATAGTTGCTTGAACATTTACTGTACATCTCATTTATGATGTAATTTTCAGATTGTGACCTGCCAACCAGCTGCTGTCAGTATGAACAATGCATAAGAGCTGACTGCACATGCAGTGAAGCAGTGAAGTCATAGATTCAGAGAGGGAGTCAGCAGTTCACAGCATGTGTGTATCATTCGGAGCGGAGGAGGGAGAGGGGAATTCCCAGAGAGAGCGGATAGAAAGGAGCTGAGCTTCGGACAGTCCTGCTGGTAGGTTAAAAGTTAACTGGAGGTTTCCTGAGACTAACAACCTTTTCACATACACACAAGCTGTCTTTGTTTTACTCGCTGGAATTATCTTATGCAGAATTCTCATGTGGCATCTGAATCACACTTACTAAATCAAGCTTCATGATGATTCACAAATAAGATTGCTTAATAAAACCTGTCTTTTATTCGATCATTGATCTGATCCTTCAGTCCTGAAATTTCCTTTTTGAGACATTGATTTATTTATTTTTTCTCCAGAATGCATTGACTCTTGGACTTCCCCAGATTTTAACTAGATATAGCCCAGTAAATTATGTTCTAATATGTGTAATATATATTATTAATACATATAATATTTTATTAATAATACTATTATATAACTTTAAGACTAATAACCTTTTCACATACATGTCTCATTTCAGGATAATATATATTATTTTTATTATTAATAAATATATATATGTAGCTGTCCTCCACTTTGTTTTACAAAGGTCTGTGAAAATAAATCTGCATTGTTTATCCTTTTTATCTTTCATTAAAAAAAATCACAAAATTCCAACCTAATTATCTTGAAATGGGGGGAAAATCTCAGAATTCTCATGTTGCCACAATTATTGCACCCAATTATTGCATCTTTTCCCAGGGAATCAGTTTTCTCCTATAATGCCTGAAGAGTTTGGAGAACACTGATAAGAGATCAGAAATCAAGAATCTTCAGATCCTTGATGCTCCATGACGGGCTTCTTCTCTTCAGTTCACCTCACTCATTTTCTGTAGGGTTCAGGTCAGAGGACAGAGACAGCAATGGTAAAAGATTATTTTGTGCTCAGTGACCCATTTTTGTGTTTATATGTTTGTTTTGGATTGTGCTGGTGGAAGATCAAAACATGCCCATTATAAGTTTAACAGAGGCAGCAGGTTTTATTTTTTATCTGTTGGTATTTTAGAATCCAATTCCACATCTGCAAGATGTTGGACCTCTAGAAAAACAGGCCCACAACTAAAGATCCAGCAGTTATTAACCGTGGACATGGGGTCTTTTTTATCCCTGTTTGTACTAAACTCATCTGCCAAAAAGCTCTTTTTTCATCATCTGACCATAGAAGCCAGTCCATTTGAAATTTAACTGAATTTGCTGGAGTTTGTTTTTGGATGAGTGAGGAGAATTTTTTTGACCCTCCCGAACAACATGTGGTTGAGGTGCTGTCTTTATTTATTTTTTTTCTCCAGATTCTCCAGCTGTGATCCTTGGAGAGTCTTTGGCCACTCAAACTCTCCTCCTCACTTCCCCAGATTTTAACTAGATTAGGACGATATAGTAAATTACGTCCTCTAATATGTGTAATATATATTATTAATCAGGCATATAATATATTATTAATAATACTATTATATAACTTTAGTTGATTGCTTTACTAAATACAATTTAACATTTACTGGGCTATATCTAGTTAAAATCTGTTAAAATCTGGGAATCTTGTTCTTCCAAGAGTCATTGTGATGGATGATTAAGGGAATGTTCCTCATATTTATTCTGTGGAACAGAAAAGAAAAATGCTCCTAGTCACCCTGGTGTGCTAAAAAATGTAAATATGAATGGGAATAATCAATGTCTCAAAAAGGGAATTTCAGGATAATATATATTATTTTTATTATTAATAAATATATATATATATGTATGTGTGTATGTATATATACTGTATGTGTGTGTGTGTTTCTACCTTGTTGAAATATATAGCAAAATTATTATATAATATCTGTGGCTGTTACTAAATATTTAGAACTTATATTCATATTTATAATTGGAAGAAAGTGTAAAATGATGTAATGCATAGGCCTAATTTATAGTATAATTAGCTTTATATAAAAACAATATAAGTCTATAAAAAAAAACACTGTGTACTTGTTTGGGAAAGAATGTTAAAGGAGCATTAGAGGTGAAAGGTTCAGGAACAGGAGAAGATATGGGTATTATAGTGTCTGTTATGGAGCTTACTCTGGGTGAAAAGATGGAGAGAGAGTAAAGTGTGCAGGATGAGTGAAGACGTCGGACGGCTTTATTGTCTCTGTGTGGCTCAGCAATTCCCAGTAGAGCTTCAGGAAAATTCTTACTATTCATCACGGTGCTATTTTTCAAGTCAAATATTTACCTAGTATTGGATGACTGCGTTCCCTTCAGATTGCCGGATAACATTTCAAAAGCTGCTTACAGTAAACACAGCAAAGAGTGCTGCGATGACACTGCCTGCACCTGTGCTTTGAAAAAAAGACCACAGGTGGCTGCTTATTGTATGTGCTTTTTATTTATCATTTTTATTAGTAAAATTGTTTGAAATAAGTGTACTAAGTATTTTCCTCCATACAAGTTAAGTTTCAACGCTAAAGGAATCAATAGTACTGTTCACAAACATGGTGATAAACGCACACGGAATGAAAACACTGCCATATTGAGATCACATGACCAGCTGAATTCTACACATTTATCATGTTAGAAAGTATCAGACACTTTTGTTTGCAGTATGAATGAATTATGCTTGACAGAACCACCGTAGTGACCATAAAAACGTGTGAAACAAAGACAAATGCACATTTAAGTACCTGTTGGCGAAACCTAAAGCAGCTGCCTTCTGTCCAGTCAGTCACTGACTAAACATGCTGGGTGTTGTGTTTGAAGGCTTCTCCTAAGGAAACTGGTTTCAGAAAGGCTTACAAGGCACTATAACACCATGTTTAATTCTCACACAAATTCAGCTGAGCTCTAAAGATAACCAAGTGAAATTGTCATTATTCTGCTTATTGCTTTGTAGAAATTCAATCAGAAATTTAAAACGATGCACATTTGTGAACAAATTAACTGCTTTTCAGATTGTTTTTATTCTTTGCACCAACTTGGATTGAGTTATATATAAATAAATCACTCTGTCTGTGGTGACTTTTTAATTGGTGTAAGGCTCTTGCGTTATGCATACATTTTGGAAAGTGTTCAGTATGACTAACGTCCTGATTGGTCCGTGGTTGCATGTCCTTCCAAATCTGTCAGTGCTGCAGGGATCATTCTGTAACCTCCTCACCCCTCTATGAATCTCTCTCCACTGAGAGATCAATATCCTCCCTCTCTCTGACATGTCCTCTGTGAGTGAACCGCTGCGGCTGCGCTTTCATTAGGCTGAAAGGGCAAAAATGGCAGCCTGTGAACATGAAAGAAGCATGTTCAGAAAAATTATTCAAACCTGACCGACTTTTCTCTTATATGTTCACTAAGGCAACATAAATTTAATCAAAAATACAGTAAAAACTGAAAAAACTTTTCAGAAGCCATTACTTTAGTCTTCAGTGTCACATGATCCTCGGATCATATCAATGTTGAAAAAAAACTTTGATTATGCAGTTGTTGTTTTTTTTATTGTGATACATTTTTAGTACAAAGGTAGCCTATATGAGTACCACAGTCAATTATACATGTTTTGATGTTTTAATTACAATATTTTACATCAAATATTTTTATTAATGACCGCTAAGCTGTGTATTTGACTGGTGTTCCTGACAACCTACACTTTTATATGCTTATAGTTTAATCATCAGCTATATCACTCCATGTTCTTTTTTCTTGCATAAGAGAGTTACTCGAATCAGTATTTCACATCTCTTTGTTTACTTGTTTGGTCAGTAGCCATGTAATAAGCAGGATAACATGCAATCAGCTGGTCGTCATCGCAAATACTCCTTCAGGGTGATTCGAGACGTGATTGCCTTGTCAGACATTGTTATAATGACCGGCTGACTATACCTGATCATTTATTTAGCATGTATTAATCCGAGCTCTGTCGGTTCTCAGGGTTTGCATACAGTTTGTGCTCTTTAGGTGGGGTCAGTGCCTGTACACACAGCTGTCAGCCTTTCACTGATGAATCACTGGGGAGGGAAGTGACGTGATGTTAGCAGCATTTAAACTTGTGTGTGCATGTGCGTCAGTGTTTTGGACTGTTTTCCTTTGGCTTTCTGGCGGATTTCAAAAGCACACGTGTAGGTAGGTAAGGCTGTGTTTTTACATTTAACTCTAGCAAGTGTAAGATTGTGTGGATTGTATTAAAATGCATTAATAAATGGCTCCCAAAGGTCTTTATAAATCTTTTGACGTTTAGTCAATGTCAAAAAAAGATTAGTACATTTATGTAAATGTTTTACATAAGTGTCATCACTTGGCAATTCAAGTGTGGTAATGTTTGCAATTTGTTTTCGGTCTGTTTGGTGTTTTATTTTTATTTTTTGGCTCATACATTGTTTTTCCTCATTGTTTGAGTGTTTTTTGGTGGAAAAGTGATTATTGCAGGAAATTAACATTTATATGTTTGTTAAACTGAATTAATCCCTTTGTCAAGTTTTCCTTTTGTTGTTTTCCCTAGTCAGACTTTGTATTTCAAGCACATCTTTTACAATGTAAAAGCAAAAAAACATGTTTTTGTGCAAAATATTCAGAGTAATAGAATTTAGAATCCCACTATAGCAGCATTCACTTTCATTTGTCTGTCTACCCAAGAACTTTTTCTTTTCTTTGATTGGTTCATGTGGAGCAGGTCAGAGGAATGTATCACTACATGAAAAGGAAGTGTGTTTCTGCAGTAGCTTCCTAAAGCAGCCAAAGGTTCCTCGAGGAAGGAAAAGCAGCCCATTGTTTTCAGCAGTTGTTTCCATTGGCCGATGCAAAGGATGTGGAGGGGGGTTATCTCTGTGTGTTGACTGGTTCTTTTCCTTAAGTGCTCTTTGAGGATTTTTATGTAAACAGCCAAGGCAACCTGAAGAACATTTTTCAATGTCAACATTAGGGTGCACTTTATATAATCAAAGAGGGTCACACGCAATACAGTTACTCAGTTTTATTGGCTGTTCTTGATGGTCATTTCTGCCTGGCTCATATGTGCGCTAATTGCTTCTTGTCTTACATAAAGCGTAACCTCAATAAATTGTAAGCCTAAACCTAAAGTTTTTTTTAGGGATGACCGATATGGGTGAAAATGAGTCATTTTTATTGCTCCGATAAATAAATGAAATCCGATAACTAGATCCGATAAAGTAGCTTGCTGGTAAATCAATCAATCAGTCAGTCTGATTTATCTGAGATTCATCCGCTTTCCGAGTGCAAGTGCTTGTGTCGCGCTCATTACGTCATCATTTGTGAACATGTCTTCGCCTGTCTGGAAGTTTTTCTCAGTGGCAGAGGAGGACAATGCCATTGCTATTTGCAACGCATGTTCAGCAAGGATTCTGAGAGGAGCAAAAAAGGCATCAAGCAGCCTCCACTGTTGGAACGGCAATGGTATTCCAACGTCATATTGCGCGTTCGCGACTTCAACTGCTACTTTGTGGCGTTCTACTGTAACCGTCTACTACGGGAGAACAGCTGCTTTTCCTGCATTCGCAGCTGTTGCTTAAAGTCCCTATATAACTTCCTCATCCTCATGCACTAAAAATGTTGAATGGATGCATTTCTTTATGCATGAAATACTTGAATATAAATTTGCTGTTAATGAGTTGTTAATTGACCGTTCGCAAAACCCGACCACCCTTAGTTACTGTTGCTATGCCCGACAAACAATGCCGCTCTCACACTACACATGTTCTCACGCAGTGAAAAATACATCGCAGAGCAAAGAGGAAACTGACAACACACCGACAGAGAAGACAAGAGCAGGTTACTTCTGGTATGAAACAAGGTCTCAGGACCCTCAGCTTTTAAACCGTGTCATTTTTAAAGAAATTAAAACAATAAATACCGTTTTGTGGCTCTTTAATGTGTCGTGACAGATCACTGTATTGCCTCAGTTCAAACACGTGAACCGATCGTCTTTTCATATTTACCTAAAGCACGAAATGAACATGAATAAACATCAGAAAGTGTTTTATTTCAACCGCGGAACACCATTTTTCAAGTTTAAATCCACAGAAGTTAATGTGCTTTTCTGTCTGATTTGTGGTTAAGGCTAGAAGGGATACAGCTGCGGCTACTGGGCATGCGTATTTCCATATTTTCCAAGCCGACAATATAACGTGAAACCTATGAAAATGGTTTTAAAAAGGACATAGCGCCGTAGTTTCATCACTTTACAGTGTCGCAGTGACGGTCTTTTTGCAGTAAAGTATCTGTCATAGTTTAATGAGTGGAAGATGACATGAAGCGACCCGAGGTTATAGCTGCATTGTAAACAGATGAGCGCACATGTGCATATAAAGCTCCTGATCGGGGCTAAGTTCACAGGATTTTGTCCACAGAATGATAAGAGCACACATTTTAACATATTATTTTATTATTTCACACTCAGCATTTAATTTTAACGCTGCAAGCCATGCATACAGCGCCGGACATGACAGATTTTCTGTTACGCAAAACAAGTACTTTAAAGGAATACCTTAGCTTATTGCCGTTACCGTGGCAGCCATCAACAGCACAGCTTAACCCTCACATTTTTATATTGAGTTATATTGAAAAAGTTTTAATTCAGTCAATCTTTTTTACCCCATTTTAACATGGATTTCTATAGAGACAGGCCGTAGCCTGTTAAACCATTTCTGTTACTAAGTATTGTGGTGCCTTACACAAAAAAATAAAAACATTTGAAGAGTCAGGACTGATGTTTGCTATTATAGTTAGGCCAGAGCTACTAAAATATCAGTTTCATCAGTGCATCTTAGATTTTGTATTCTAGGGTGCACAAACTGCAGATTATATGAAAATTATAATATAATTATAAATATAATAATTATATATAATTATAAATATAATATAATTATAATATAAAAATATGAACTTATTGGTTATCGGAATCGGCCATGAGAAGGACTTAATTATCGGTTATCGGTATCGGTTCAAATTTTTCATATCGTGCATCCCTAGTTTTTTTAATTAAATGATTCATTGCTTCACAATTTCTTCTGTCTTTAGAGTGGTAAATCATGAGGGGGAAGGGCTAAAAGACTCCAATGTTGGATGACAAAATAACCTTATAAAACTCATACACTAGACAGTTGAGTACATGGTATAAGTGCATAGTGTATAGAATGTGACTCTGTCATACTGACATTATTGTTTGTTTCTACAGAAGTGGCTCTGAAGGTTCACCTGAGTGATGCTAGCACTCATCAGCCTCTCGCTGGTGTCACCGTGGAGATCTTCACTAACCACACTCCTGTTGCCTCGGATAGCTCTGGTTCCGATGGCAATGCCTACATCAGGTTCCCTTATCGCCTTGGGGACCTTCTTGTAGTGACTGCAACCAAGCGTGGCTACGTACCCAACTCCATTCCATGGCGGCCAAACAGGCTTCCCGGTAATGATCTCATATTGGATAATTAATTCTACATGCTCATTAGCTCTGTTTTACATTGAGATTACCTCTCCTGTCATCTAACACTCAAAGTTAGTTTTAAAAACTGAAAAAAATAACACAGTGACATGGCTCAATCTCAAAATTAGTATGCATTTTTCATGCTGTACTTTAAATGTTGCAATGCCTGAATTCAGCCTAGTAGCCTTATTGCCTAAAATTGCCATTTAAAAAAAACTAAAAACTATTAGTGTTTTTTTATTATTAAATTTGTTTTGTTGTTGTTTAAATAATAAAAGCATGGATATTTGTCTTACTTTTTTTCTGTTCAACTAAACAGAGCCAGTAAATGTTGAAAAACCGTACTTTCTTTCACCGGGTCTTAAAGTCTTGTTTCTTTGCTTTGATGATTGTGTTAATGGGATGGATTACTTCTACTGTAACTCTTGGTGACTGACACATCCTTTGGGTCAATTTATAGAGGATCTGGGACAGGAAATGAAAACTAGAGTGGAGCAGGAATGCAGAAAGCTGTTAGAAAGAAATAGAATGTTCCATTACAGTTAATGAGATTAACCTACTAACTAGTTGCAGACACAAGAGCATGCGCCTAAATACCTAAACTCAGCACAATCACGCAGATGTTTCAGGGCACTGAGATTGTTTATTAACACTGTGTGGAGTGAACAGAAGATCATGCTCTTTCTTCCTGTGCAGATTAATAGCAATAATAAGTGAAGCATCTTCAGAGGAGACATATTGGGATGTTATGGACGTGATTCTGAGCATGCAGCCCTGGTTGTGACTCATCTTCCTAATTATCAGTTTGTTTGTGTGTCTGTGTGTTTTCAAGTCTTCTCATCTCTCAGTCTGGATCTGCTTCCTGAGAGGGCTGCTACTCTGATGGTGTATGATGACGTGGTGCAGATTGTCTCTGGATATCAAGGTAAGAGTTATGTGTGTGTGTTTCTGCCTTTTGTTCTGTAAGTCTTGACATTGTGAACCTAACTCAGACATTAATTTATTTATTGTTATGGGTTGTACACTTGATGCTCCCTCATAGATGCAAAATAAATGGTTACAAAAATATGTTTAATATTTAATGGTTTGTGTTTAATAGTTAAAAGTTTAATCGTTTTATATTTTATTTGTTTTATTTTAGATTAGAAGATTAGAAGAACATGGGTTAAATTTATTCATAATTTTATGTGCTGAACTCTGTAATGAACCTTTAATGGTGATACACTTTTGTTGTTCACACATGACAACACACACACACCACTTCACTAGGGAATGAAAGAGTGTGTTAATGAACTACCTAGAGGAGAAACGTGAAGGTGAGTGTGTGTCTGAAGTCAACGGCCCGAAAAATCCCTAGTTGTGCGTGTGTCTGTGTCTGTTAGCATCATTCATATTCATTTATGTATAATACAAGAAAGAAATGTTAATGGGGTTAAAAAAAACTACCTTTAAAAAAAAGTCATTAAGACTATTTGTAATACTTTTTTTCAGCACTGATTCATTATATTAATTCAAAATGACTAGAAAGAATTGACAAAATAAATAGAAAGATTTCTGAAGGATCATGTGACATTGAATACTGGAGTAATACCTGGAGTCATTTCTATAACACCAAAGAGAAGGACACTGAAAAATGAAAAGCTGAAAAATGATCCTAAACCAGTGATAACATTTCCATTAAGGGACCATATTTTCCCCTTTAAATTTACTTCCAGAGACATACAGTATATATGCAAATTCTCTAACCTTATTAAATGTATGCATCATTTTCCACACTTGATTGGTAAAATAGAGCAAAACACAATTTTTTTTTTATGGTAGCATATATTCTCTGCAACGTCTAAGCTGTTTCCTGAGCTGGACAATACTGATTTGCTTAAGTAAATCTATATTGTTTTAAGGATATTTGGACATGTTTACTGGAAAAGAAGACAAATAGTGATGAAGATAATTATTTTTCCATTGAATTGTTTGGGTAACTGTGTCATGTGTAATGAGAATCATTCTGTACTGTTGTCCACGTGGCTCATGCGACTTCATGCTAATTAAAGCTTTCTGTGTGAGCGTGATACCAAACTGAAATGAGAGGCTGTACACACACACACAAACACAAGAATGAGAAGAATTCACTTCAAACCAATCTTTCACATTCCTCCTTTTTTGTCTCCCTGTTACCCACATGTGCTCTTTTCTTCCTAGCTTACACTGTTTTCTTTTGCTCTTCCTCCTAGCAACCTCTTTCTTTTGGTAACCTGTCCCTCGGTGTGTGTGTGATATGTCGAGAGAGAAGCATGTTTATGGGTCTCAGGGGAGCACTAACACTGCACTCTCATTCAGAGCGTCGCCCCAGTCCTGTCCCCTAAAAACACTCAATCACCACACGCTTATAACAAAAGCAGAGGACACTGACAGACATACAGAGCCTGGGACGCATGGCTGAAACACTCACACACACGTGCCACAGATCTGCTGTTGTGATCCTCCACTTGGGGACGTTTATCTCACACTTTCACCTATCGCTCAGAGGTCCCATCTCTGTCCACCAAAGCATTTTCAAACAAAACACCTCTCATATTTCATCAGGTGTGTGTGATGTGCTTAAAAAGCTCCTCTGAAGAGAAGGGTGTAGCAAAAAAAAAAAGTCTACAGTGAGACAGAGAAAGCAATAATTATTTTCATGGTGATCAATAATGGATTAATGGCCGATAAAAAAAAAAAATATATAAATTCTACCTTATTTTGTCTAAATGCATGAAAAATAAAGCACTAAACACTAAAATTAATTTTTAAATGGTACAAGTAAATTTAGTAATCATAATATTATAATGTACAGTATGAAATATGGATATTCATTTTGAGATTTGCTAAAGATTTAATTTAACGCTGTTATTAAATTATTGCAGATTTTAAAAGCAACTGTGTGTTAGATGGCAAAGGTAAACCAAATGTGATCATGCACAATTAAATATCAGTATTAATATTTATCAGTATATCAGTGTCAATTTAACAGTAGAAATGTTTAAAAATCTGATATCGGCTAATAACCAATGTTTTACTTGTACATAAACAATATTTTACTTTTTTTTTTTGAATTGAATTTTTTTTTTTTTTTAAGAAATAACTATTTTATTCAGAAAGGATGCATTACATTGTGACAGTAAAAACATGTATTATGTTACATTTCTTAAAACATGGATCATGATTCTATTTCTAAATGCTTTTTTTCTATTATAACTTTTATAGCTTTCTATTCATCAAAGATTCCTGGAAAAAATGTATCACCATTTTCACAAAAATATTAAGCAGCACAACTGTTTTAAACCTGGATAATAATAAGAAATGTTTCTTAAGCACCTGTGATTCAGCTTTTCCATCACAGCAATAAATTACATTTTACAATATATTAAAAAGACAGCTATTTTAAACCAGAAATTGTTTTACGAACCACAAACTATTGAACAGTAGTGTACTGTGCACACCAAGTACTGAGGGTCTTGCTTTGGGAGTTATGTCAGTTTAGTGGGGTACTAAGGACCATGTGGGCTATAGCTTGGTCTCATGTCTATGTAAGAGATGCCACAATGGAAACATAATGACCTCATCAATCTCAAGAGACACACGCTGCAATACCAGCACTCCATCAGCTACTGATCCATTCCATTTAGAAGGAGAGAGAGATGAAAGAATGGAGTTGCATGTATTATGTCATGGATATCAGATCATTAACCTAATGTATGCTCATTTCTGCATTCTTATTTTTTGTGTATGTGTGTGCGTTTACATCTGTAGATTCAAAGCTGCAGCCATGGGTGCAGTTCCAGAGAAGAGCATTGAGTCTTCCTTCTAATGTAACCTACACCAACCTGACCGCCTTCCTCACAGTGAGCAGTTCAACACAAGACACGCAGTACTTCCCCTACCTGCAGGGGCTTCATCCCAACTATACAGGTAACACATCAGAGAGCTAGGAAGACTAGGGTTGGCATGACATCCGAATTTAGAGGTCAATACCAGTGAAAATCAACATATGATATGATATGATATGATATGATATGATATGATATGATATTGATTGAATATTGACAAAAAAAATGATATATTCAATTTGCATTAAATATTTAAATATGTTAAATATTTAATTAGCATTAAAACGTGTAAATGGGGAATGCTACTTTTATTTTAATCTTGAAAAGTAATTTTTACTCCGAATTGATCAGTACTGCTTTCAGAATAACAGCTTTTTAAAAGAATGTTCTTCAGCTCTGAATAATTAATTGTTAAACTATTACAGAACAAGTTTTGTCATCCATAATGATGATTTATGCTGCAAACGTGAGTTCACTCTAAAATTAATGAAAATTATTTTCTGCTGTGGTCTAATTAAAATTGTTTCCTGTACAGAAGTGGAAAAAATGTCCTTAAAGTCAAACACTGAAATGTATTAACATTACAATAAAATGCATAATCAAATGATTAACTTCTATCAGCAAAGATGCATTAAATTGATCAAAATTAACTGTAAAGATAATGTTACAAAAGATTTCCATTAAAAAAAAAATCTTTTGAACGCTCTTTTAAAAAAATAAAAATAAAATCCTGAAAAAAATGTATTGCACTTTCTACAAAAATGTTAAGCAGCACAACTGTTTTCAACAATGAAGATAAAAAAGCAGCAAAGCATATTAGAATGATTTCTGAAGGATGATATGACAATGAAGACTGGAGAAATTATGCTGAAAATTCAGCTTTGCCATCACAGGAATAAATTACATTTTAAAATACATTAGAATAGAAAACGATTATTTACGATTGTAATATTATTTCACAGTGTTACTGTTTTTACTGTATTTTTATTCAAATAACTGCAGTCTTGGTGAGCATAAGAGAGACTTGTTTCAAAAACAATAAAAAATCTTACCGCCTTACAGGTAGTGTCTATAGTATATTCTTTATTTCGGTCTTTTTTCTCACCCTGTTTATATCTGTTTTGCATACTCTTTCCCTGTTAGGCGTTGATCGAAAGTTCGAGTTGACTCCTATAGCTGCTATCAGTGTTCATCTTTTGGGAAGCGATGGGGTGGAGCTTCATGTCAGTGAGCCAATCAGTGTGAGCGTTCCTCTTCCTGCAAACAGTGGCTTGAAAGAGAATGATCACATCCCTGCCTGGAGGTTTGACCCTAAACTGGGTGAGTTTATAACACATTCATCTTATAGTAGATATTAAAGCATTTCTGTTTACAGCCTCTGTGAAAGTAAATCACATGAACTGTTACTAACAAATAACAAATAAAGGGTTATGCAATGAATTGTTACACCAGAGGTGCTGAAGGTGTTTCCTGGCCGAGGCGAGTTTACTCTGTGTTTGAATGTGAGGTTGTGATCTCTTCAAAGCTTTTAGATTTCCTGTCTTCCTGGTTTCTGAGGCGAATAAGTCCAAGGAAGTGTTCAAACCTGAGCTGGGTGGGAATGTTATCGGATGGTTTTTGAATCTTTATGAAGGAATTTTGATGGACCCATTTCCCAACTCTCTCACACACAAAGATCTTTTTTTTTCATGACTAAATGCTTTAGCTAAGTAAACAGACATCCTGTAAAGTTGCTGCTTTTTGCTGAATTTTTTTTATGAGATTATACAGATTTCCGTGATGAAAAGGGGAATTGTTCAGAAGGCAAATATTCAAATAATATACAAACACAATAAATCTCTTCCAAATCAAATCCAAGTCACAAGGGGCTTTTTACTCTGTGGCTTTCATTTCTAATCCCAGACTGAGGTGTAATTCACAGCTAAAGTGCTTAAAATTTTTAACAGATATCATAATTGTATTGCTTTCTTAATCATCCAGGTTGCTTTGAATTAGTTGTGGATAACCAGCGACACTGGATTTCTCTTATGCTTGATAATCTGGAGTCGCTTTTTGGCTTTTCTGTTGTTTTGAAGGCTCAATTGGTGTATCTGCTGGCTTGTTTTTGGCTTAAGTGTGAAGTAACACTGGAACAGTCGTCTCTTGATGCTTTAATTGTTTGGAGCGCTTTGTCTCTGTAAGCATATACAGAATTTGTCCCACCATGATCTGACAGACAGAGGTCTTTACCTCATAAATCTAAACTCTGAATATCCCATAATTTCCCAGTGGTACGATAATCATTGGCTCTGGGCTGCAATTACAGCAATCTTGTCATTTCTTCACTTCAGACTAAATTGACACAGTATTCTGAAAAACAGCGCATTAAAACTATAATTTGTCTTGCAAAAATTGTTTGGGTCATATGAGGTGATCTTATACAATACCAGTCTTTTGAAACATCCTTTGTTGATTTGTTAATTTGAAAAGATATGTAGTTGTGTACATCCCTAAACATATCCACATTTAGTATGTATTTCAGTGGACATTTGGTGTATTTTTCGAGTTTAGACGCATGTAAGAATATCATGAAACTAGACATTTAACCTGTATATACATGTCTGTGGCTTTAAAGCTGAGGTTTAAAGCCACATTCAGAGTCCTCTGGCGGGTAACGCTGACTGTTTGACCACTGGTGTGATTTATGATGCGTTCAACAAATCTGGAGGCTTTGCCGCAGAAGCCTGAGACTCAGTTCAGCTCGCTCACACTCCTGCAGCAGGCTGGAAGAATCCAGTGTTTGCGAGAGACAGGAAGACGAGCAGAGGTGGATCAGAATATGTGCATACAGGATCTTCAATGAGTTCTTCCACTCTGTAAGCTCTGATATGTTGTTTTGAATGTCTGTTCAGCCAACCTATAAGCTGAGAATTATTTTCATATTGTTGCTGATATTCAAATTAAGATTATTTATAGTATTTTGTCTGAGAAACATAATGCATGTACAACTTTATAATACAACATTATAATGTACAGTATGAAAAATGGATATTGATTATGAGATTTGCTGAAAATTACATTTAACGGTGTTATTAAATTATTAGTGAGTAAACAAGCATTAGATGATTGAGAAGGTTCTCTAAATGTAAAAATAGGGGAAATGAGTATATATATATCTGAATCTAAATCAGATCGTGCAGAAGGACAGGAGAGAGACGGAAACTTCTCTGGGCTGCTCTGTTATCACTGTTGTCTCCTAGCAGCCGCTCATAAACAGAGCAGAGAACGAGGTGGAAAACAACGGCCGGCGCTAACTCTATTTCCTCTCTTAGAGTACAGAGATGTAAGCTGCTTTGTTGTCTGCAGTGCACTGTGACACGTGGATAAAGAATAGACTGAAAAGCCCCTGGCATCACGCAGCATTTCAATTTACACTGTTCCTCCCTTTTTCTTTTTTTTTAATAAGAGCACTGCAATGAAAAATTGTCAGACTCTGCAGCATGGTAAACAAAGTCACCTGGTTTGATATTTGTGTCTGTTAGCTGCTTTTAAATGCTCACATTTAACACATTTTGTGCTCACTGATTCTCTGAACCCAATGTAATTGTTTGTGTGTGTGTGTAAAATAAATGTATCTGTGTGTATGTGTGCTGCTGAAAATTCAGCTTTGCCATCACAGAAATAAATTACATTTTAAAAATATATTAAAATGGAAAACAGTTATTTGAAATTGTAATAATATTTCACAATCTTACTATTTTACTGAATATTTGATCAAATAGATGCAGCCTTGTTGAATATAAGAGACATCATTAAAACATTAATCATCTTGCTGACCCCATGCTTTTAAACGATAATGTATGCAAATGTAATGCTATATAGTGGTTTTCTACTGTACTCTGGATGTTTTGCGGTTAACTGAATGGAATGGATACTGGATCAAAGTCAATTCATTAGTGTAAATACATTGTGAAATGTCAACTGGCAAAAACACCTTACGTAATGTTTAGAGTTATGCATGTGACTGTATTGTAAGAGTGTGGGAAGATGTCCAGTGATATTCCTGTGCACAAACAGTCACGTGTGGATGGAGATAATTGTGTGCAAACAATGCTGAATCATTCTTCAGCCTCTCTCTTCTGTATTTGCACATCAACATTTGCTTATGTGAACCATGTAGTCACCAATGCAGTGTGTGATTGCTTGTCTGGCACAGATCAGATCAATAGAAGCTCGGGTGCTCATGCAGAAATATTATAACCTTACAACAACAAATGCTGAATTCCCTCTCATTATGATTGTCTACACTATACAGACATTTTATTGTTCTTCCTTACCTACATTATTTTTTATTTTATTTTATTAGTCCTCCATAATCATTCCATCAACATACACTGCCACCAAGTGGCAACAAATGACCCCATCCTCAAATGTGTACCATGTATATATCAGCTTGGTAAATTTAACATGTGCATTCATATCACATGGTAAATATAGTTAAAACTCTTGGAAATGGAAATACTTGAATTTGAATCATGAATCCTATTTGAAATGTTCACCTTAATTGGGAATGCATGACAACCCAGAATCAGATCCTGATAGAAGCACTACCTGTGGTTTGTGTGGTGTGTGTTGGCATGGCTTTAATCCCTGTCTGACCCTGTAAACTATTGGCAAAGCATCCAGACAGAATAATGCAGTAGAAAGTCTAATGAATGCACTGTAAGTGATCAATAGAGAAAGCTGATAGGATGTCCATACAGTGTGAGTGTGTTGAGTGTTATCTGCACTGCCTGGTCTCAACGCTCGACTCAGATCACCTGCTGACCGCATATATCCTAAAGATTGATGGTTATATTCGCTTTGTGATTAATTAAATTATTGTATTTTGTTGTACTTTAGTTGTGATATTGCTGACTATCCGTAATGTACATTTACAGGTTGAGTAACAACAAATTGTTCATTATATGTAAAGTATTTATTTTTTGTTTATATAAAAAGAAAATATTTTAAATATAAGTACAAATGTATTTAAAATATATTTTTATAGAAACATGAAATATTTAAAATAATTATGTATGTGTTTTTGTGTCTGTGCAGGGGCCTGGTTGAAGAGCAGTCTGGGATACGTCCAGAGAGAAGGGAAACAGTTAACTCTCACATATATTGCCCCTCAGCTTGGCTATTGGGTCGCAGCCATGTCTCCCGTAAACACAGGTAACATTCATCCGTTTCTGGGCATTTTTCTATTTCTCTATTTTGTTTAGATGACTGCATTCTTTGACCCTTTTATTTGGCCATTAATGGAGAGAGGAGCCCGACAGGCAGACATACAAGTGCTTTGTGGCAGACTGAGTTATTGACTTCTGTAGTTGTTTGCACAGTCACTGTGCTATTCATATCCACCAGCTGAGAGTAATGTCATTATGTGGGGGGATTTTAGTTCGACATGAAAATGATGTTTATATGAAATCTCTCCTGTTGAAAAGTGTTATCGATGGATGCTGTAAAGTGGAGGTCAGGAGGACAGTGAAAATGTGAATAGTGTTAAGTGAACAGGATGGATTCCTCTATGCTAAACACCAAGTATGTATTTTTTGCTGTAGGTCCAGTGGTGGCGAAGGACATTAGCACTTATCACACAGTCTTCCTGCTGGCCATACTAGGAGGCATGGCCCTGATACTGCTCTTCCTGCTCTGCCTGCTGCTCTACTATTGCAGGTGTGTCTTTTTTAGTCAAAGGAAGTACAACGTCTCTTAAAAACATTTACTTTTAAAAATATAACATATAGTACTATACAGATATGACATAATTAGTTATACCCTAGTGCTTATGAGAGCATGTTTCTGTGCTTTCAGGAGGAAGTGTGCCCGCTTGCGACCTGCCCACAGGAAGTTCACTCTATCCTCTGCTTTAGATGCCTCTAAACGAGACCAGGCTACTTCCATGTCCCACCTGAACCTCATCAGTGAGACTCACCTAGACCACAATGGGGCAGAGCCGGACATGCACACACCTATGCTTAAACCCACCCCTACGACTCCTCCACCAATGAGCTTGCAGCTTCGCACAGCGAGCTCCATAGCCGAGGATCCAACCACTACAAACACTCAGTAGAGATATTTCCCCTCAAATCGGCTTGTTCAAACAATCCTTCCCAGGGTTATGATTCCCCGGCGGGACGTGGAGAGTACCGGCGGAGCTATACGTCCATTACGACTTCATCCGTCCACCCCCTCCACATGTCCATCTCGTCCTCCTCCCCCCATCCGTTGCATCACACCTCCTCTGCAGGACGACTGTCTTCGGAGAGTAAATCATGCTTGCGTGATAACCGTCTCTCTCCTGTTTCAGTCGCATCCACAAGTCCTGTCGGATACCCAGAGCTGGAGCAAGGAATCGAGCGGCGGCCAGCCTGACTACATGCTGTCCCGCTCCGTAGACCATCTGGAGCGTCCCGCCCCACTTCCCCGACCTGGAGCCCTGCTCTGCTGCACCTCCGAATTGCAAGTCAACCATGGGGAAGAAACCTACCGCAAGGCTCGTCCCACCCTCGTCATCCCCGCCCACTACATGCGACTTCCAGGGACGCACCCTCTGTCAGGCCAAGCGCTGCTTTTGCAGTCGGATGAACAGAGTGAATTGGAAAGCATTCAGGCGGAACTCAGCGCGTGCCATCAACCCCAAGGCCAAGTCCCGCACCCGTGGGGCAAAGGAGAGCAGGAAGGAGGGACGCAAGGGATGGGGGACGACCGAGGCGGAGGAGTTGAGGAGTGGACGTTGCAGACGGCTGCTCTTCCTGCTGATCTTTCCATCCCCAACTCGCTCAGCCAAGCTGGCCTGGATGTGGTGCAGATGAACGGAGAAGATCAGCTTCTGGCCGAGAAGACTTTGATGGAGCTCCGGGGAGGAAAGCCGCTCCCTCACCCCAGAGCTTGGTTCGTGTCACTGGACGGCCGCTCCAATGCGGACATCCGCCATTCCTACATCGACCTGCAGAGGGCAGGATGCAACAGCAGTTGTGTCGGAAGCAACGACGCCAGTCTGGACTCTGGGGTTGACATGAGCGACGTCACACCAGGGCGACGTGTTCGTGATAAAGTCAGGGTTAAAACTAAAGCTGGGGCTCAGCCTGTGGTGCCCGTGGTCGAATATACACCGCTAGTGTTTGTAGAGGACTCGAATGCTAATGCGGAGAGCAGCGGTAGCCCAACACCTGTCTGCAGCCCTGAAGAACACTCTCAAGGGGTTTTTTTGCAGGAAAAAGAGAGGGAAGAGGAAGACGAAGAGACTTTGTCTCCCCCGTCGCCTCCACCTGAGCTTCCTTCTCCACCTCCTCTCCCTGAGCCTGTGGTTGAAAGGGCAGAGGAGACAGGGACAGATAGCGATGTTTTCAGGACTGAGGAGACTCAAATGCACATGAGCAGCAGCCGGCCAGACAACCTGGTCGTCCCTGATGATGGCGGTGAAGACGAGAACAAGAAGAGTCCGTGGCAGAAACGAGAGGAGCGACCACTACTGGCCATTAACCTAAAATGACACGACACGAAGGATAGTTTACCAAAAAAATGAAATTTCTGTCGTCATTTACTCAATCCTCATGTCGTCCCATACCTGTTATGATTCTGTGGGACACAAATGGAAATGTCTTTTTGTCCATACAGTCAATGGGGTTCAAATCTTGTTTTGGACCCCATTGACTTTCATTGTATGGACAAAAACAGTTGGAGCCTTCTTCAAAATATTATGCTATCTCTTGCAGAACATAAAATATGTCATACAGGTTTGGAATGCCATGAGGAGTGAGTAAATGCTGACAGAATTAATTTTTGGTGAACTGTCCCTTTAAGTGCTTCCCCTGTGGTCCCTAGCTGGACTGTTGAATGGAGTTGCCTTATGAGCGCAGGTCTGTGCGTGGCTGTTTGCCTGTGGCAATGAAAGCCAAGAAAGCCATAGCACAAATGAATATTGGAGCAGCTCTGCCTCACAACTGAATGAGGATGAACAAACTGAAGTTTTCAAGCAAAACAAACAAAACGCCATTAAATACCAACAATCTAATGCACAACTGCTATGGCTTTCCAGACATACTTTTAGCAAAAAAATATCGCAAGCCATTGTATTGAAGGTGAAATGTTGTTTAAGCTTTATGAGAATCATGCTGCTGTTTTTGAGCAATATGACATCTAGTGGCAACATGTGTACACTGCAACTGCAACTACACCACTAAGTGTTTCCCAGCACTTATTTTTGAACATTTTATGAGATGACCGGTGGATTGTCTTCCGCATCTTAATGGGTAAAAAAAAAAACAGACAAAACCACTATAATGGGATCTACAGTTTAAATCACACCCATTTTTAATTTTATTGTTATCATGCATTCATGAATAGAATACAGCTGAAGCTTTGTGAAACCAAATAAGTTTACATAATGCATCATTTGTTCTTGTTAATCAGTCATTTTGGCTGTGTCGAGCACAGATTTTCAAATGTGCATTTCTTTTGACCTTAGGATTACAGTAGGACTTTTGCCAACATTGCTTCAGAGCAGCAGACCCACCTGTTGAAGAAAAAAACACTATGCATTGCTTTAAACTGAAGGATCGTGTAGCTTTAGATGTCTCTTTTTTTTTTTTTTTTTTTTTATTTAACCACTGTATTTTAATTTGTTGTTTTATGATTTTTTTGGTTTGAACTTGCCTTAGCATGTGAGTGATGTGGACGGCACATTCAGACGAGGGCTGGATTCAACCGCACTCACTCACATAAACACAAACAGCCACCAGCTTTTCTCTCCCAAACTGATGTTTTTTTGTCTTAAGTGCCTTTCTAGTGATCATTTATATTCATCATTAGATTTACTTTTCCTCTCCACCATTATCAGTTTGTGTCTTGATGATATTAATGTTTTTCACAATATATTAACTCCATGTGGCATTACCCCCCTTTGATCTCATTGTATGTGTATGTGTTTTAATGTTGTCTGGATATGTAGTGGGGTCCGAAAGTCTGAAACCACACTAAACATCTGCTATTTAGAATCTATTTCAAGAATTTGACAGAATTGAAACAATAGTTGTAAAATAAATATTTATGATTTGATTTAGGTGACTGATAAAATATGCAACTCAAATGCTGTCATTAAATCAAAAAGGGGACATACCATATTTTTTTCCACTGAAAGTTTAATCAAATTATTATACAGAAAAAATAGCATTACATTTGTTTTATTATTCTTTTAATTTTTTTGTTTGTTTTAAAGGGATCATCGGATGCAAAATTCACTTTACAAGTTGTTTGAACATAAATGTGTGTATACACATCCATCCTATTATGATAACAATCCACCCAGTGTTTTTTTTTTTTTTTTTTTTAATCCCTATTTTAAATTCCCCTTTCTCAAATCAGGCTGTTCTGAGATTCCTGTCAGAATGATGTAGTTCTGTACAGGCCCCTCCCACGATAGTTGATTGACAAGGCCGTCTTACCTTAGACCCGCCCTGAGTGAGCTGTAAACGGTCCGACCGCCATGGTGTCGACTTCGGTGCAGGGGAAGACAAGATGTCTCAGATTAAGCGATTGAGGTGTTCTGTTGTTGGGTGTAATAATGAATATAGCAGTCGTCATTTACTCCCGACATCTGAGCCGCTGAAGACACAGAGGATTACGTTTGTTTTTGAAGGGAATGCGCCCCCTGATCTACCTAAATGCGTCTATGTTCGCGCAAATCATTCATGACCCAGCTTCACCTACAGAAGAAGTGAGTATAAGGGTTTTTAATGAATCTTTGCAAATCGCCTTTCCTAATAATGTGCTAATTAGCAAGTTTCACAATGAATGCAGCTAAAGAAAACAGTCCCTCAGAGAGCGGGGCTCGGAAGAGAGGGGCGGGGTCAGCAGAGCTCATTAACATTTAAAGGAAAATGCTACAAAACGGCTTCTGACAAGAGCTGTTTTTGACAGGTTTAAAAAGGTGGTTTTTTTACACTACCATTGAGAAATTTTAACCAAACTATGTTACAGACGTTTCATTAAGACCCTAAAGTATCATATCAACTTGTAGAAAATGGGCGTCCGATGACCCCTTTCAAAATAAATTTTTGTTCAATCATTCTTATTAGTAGTCTCAGCCTGCGTCCCAATGTGCATACTATCCATCCTAAATTCTATGTGATATTAGTCATTTTCAATACTATTTAGGGCAGATAGGGTGGATAGTATGCACATTGGGACGCAGGGTCAGACTTTTGAAACCCCCTGTATGTTCAGTGCATTTTATGCTTCTGTTCTATTCTTTTGCCTTGTATGTATGTACATATTCATTCACCCAGTTGTTTATGCTTGTGTGAGGGTGTGTTGCTTGGTGTATCTGTGTGTGCTCTCTGCTGTAGACATACTATGCAGTGTGTGTATGTACTGATGTAGGATTGAAAGCGACGTATTATTATTTGAAAGCTGTTGAAAGTCTGGCTTGTTGCCAGGGTAACCACTTTGTAAGAAACCTTGTGTCACTCAGCTCTTCGGCAATCTACTTTGAATGTCTGGACTGGTTGCTTGTATTATAATTCAGGCCTATTATCCCAATAAAGCCAAAAACCCTGATCGACACTAGTTGAACATTATTTTTCAACATATCCAATGCTGATGGAATACAATCAAATCATAAACACAAGAACCATCAGGTTCACTTTATGCTGAATCAGATGTGACCGATCTCAGACAGGCTGCACTGAATGGTATAAAAACTTATAGTAACCATTTATATTATTTAACATTTAAATGAAATGTAAAGCACTGATGAATTAAAGAGTGACTGGACTTCTTTCAGGTAAGTATGTTTATAACCAGGCTCAACATATACTAGATATTCAATATAATCTCCACTTCTAGGGCTATGAATCAAGGGTTGATGAGAGGTATATTAATCTCTTACACTAATCCAAGTCCAGAGGTGTAAAGTATTGGAGTAAAAGATATTAGCAACTTTTACTCCACTCCATTTTTGAATGAGTATCTATACTCTTTACTCCACTACATTTGTAATGAGTGTTACAGTTACACATTACATTTTGCATGGCACCTAGCTTTTCTGCAACAGTTTATTTCTGCTACAAAAGATGTGATACTGCCTACTACAGGGCATTGAAAGTAGATCTTGTGCGTTTTGCCCTTACTCGCCCAAACTTGTCAACAAGGCTACTTTACATGCATGAGAGCGCCTTAGCAAGTTGTTGTGAATCACAGGTGTTTTATATATAAGGACATGACTGCAGCTGGCAATGAGGCCAAAACCAGCACATCCAGTGCAAGAAGACTGACTTTAAAAAAAATTATCATTATCATTTTTTTATTTTGTATTATTTATTTATTTATTGCAATTTTGAGGTGTTCAGTTTTATTTTGGTTTTAGAAAATAAATGTGATCGCTCTCCTCACAAATCAGCTCTTTCTTGTTTGTGTTCTCTGTGCCTTGTCTTGGACTTTTTGTCACTTCCTGTCTCCCATGGTGTTTGTAGTCAATTTATATCTTATCTTGTTCAGCTTGTTAGCCTCCTGTGTATATATATAGCCCTAGTGTTTCTTTAGTTCTTTGTGAGTTGTTGAATGTAATGGTTGTCTGTTTCCCCGTCATTCTGTTCTTTGTTCCATTTGGTTTTTGGCTTATTACTTGTTCTAGTTTTTCCATGAAATCCCTATAGATCCTTGCCTCTGCCTGTTTTCCCCAGCTTCTCCACAACGTTACAGTTTTTGACTGGAATGTCTCTCTGAGCCTATATTTAGTATAAGTAAAATAATTAAGTACTGTTAAAATCAGATACTCTAAGACTTTTACTCGAGTTGTTTTGTAATTGGTGACTTGTAACTTGTAGTGGAGTAACTTTCACTGTAAGGTATCTGTACTTTTACTCAAGTATGGTTTTCAGGTACTCTTTACACCTCTGTCCAAGACCATGAAAAGAGTTTCATACAATACAGAATGAGCTTCTTGAAATATGTCTGACTGAAACATACATTGTCTGTTCTCACTTTTACCGTCTGGGAAACTTTTTAAAAGCTTACAGGCAAAAACAAACTAGTTATGAAGCAGCTTCTACCCACAAGTTAAACACAACCTAGTCATTGCAAAGCACCACTCACTTGTATACAAAACTGCTTTAAACAATTGTTACTATTCATAAATTGTACATTTTGTAACTGTAATTTGATTACAAGCTGTGGCTTTACTTCTTTTTAGTTATTTCAAAGTTTGTTATTGTGATAGGCAGAGCTGGAAAGTAACTGATCAGGCCTACATGTTTAACCCTTGTGCACTGTTCATTTGGGAATTACTCATACTGTTTGAAAGTAGAGCTGTCGCGATTCGTCGATTTTGAAAAATCGTCGACTTCATTTTGCTCGCTTCGACTAACAGCAAAATACCGGAAGTGCGCATTTCACGGACGAGAATCCATAAAACACATTATTAGACTACAACCCCAAATCAGAAAAAGTTGGGACAGTATGGAAAACGCAAATAAAAAAAGAAAGTAGTGATTTCTAAATTTACTTTGACTTGTATTTCATTGCAGACAATATGAACACAAAATATTTCATGTTTTGTCTGGTCAACTTCATGTCATTTGTAAATATACATCCTTTCCTGTCATTCAGACCTGCAACACATTCCAAAAAAAGTTGGGACAGGAGCAATTTAGGGCTAGTAATGAAGTAAATTGGTTAAATAATGATGTGATTTGAAACAGTTGATGTCAACAGGTGATTGTAATTATGATTTGGTTACAAAAGCAGCATCCAAGAAAGGTCTAGTCCTTTAGGAGCAAAGATGGGCCGAGGATGCCATTTGCCAACAAATACGTGAGAAAATTATTGAAATGTTTAAAAACAATGTTCCTCAAAGAAAGATAGGAAGAGATTTGGATATTTCACCTTCAACAGTGCATAACATAATTAAAAGATTCAAGGCATCTGGAGGATTTCAGTGCGTAAAGGACAAGGGCGCAAGCCTAAGCTGAACAACCGTGATCTCCGATCCCTCAGGCGGCACTGCATCAAGAATCGTCATTCATCTATAAGCGATATCACCACATGGGCTCAGGACTACTTTGGCAAACCTTTGTCAAGTACCACAATACGTAGTTACATAGCCAGTTAAAACTATACTGTGCCAAAAGGAAGCCCTATGGTGCCAGAAGCGCCGTCGACTTCTCTGGGCTCGGAGGCATCTGGGATGGACCATCACACAGTGGAAACGTGTACTGTGTCAGATTAATCAGTATTTCAGGTATTTTTTGGGAGGAATGGACGCCGTGTGCTCCGGACCAAAGAAGAAAAGGATCATCCAGACTGTTACCAGCAACAAGTCCAAAAGCCAGGGTCTGTCATGGTATGGGGTTGTGTCAGTGCCCTTGGCAAAGGTAACTTGCACTTCTGTGATGGCACCATTAATGCTGAAAAGTACATAGAGATTTTGGAGCACAATATGCTGCCTTCAAGAAGACATCTTTTCCAGGGACGTCCATGCATATTTCAACAAGACAATGCAAAACCACATTCTGCACACATTACAAAGTCCTGGCTGCGGAGGAAGAGGGTACGGGTACTTGACTGGCCTGCCTGCAGTCCCGACCTGTCTCCAATAGAGAATGTGTGGCAACGAAGACCCCGTACTGTTGCCCACCTTAAGACTTGTTTGCAGGAAGAATGGGACAAAGTTACACCTGAAACACTTCATCACTTGGTGTCTTCAGTCCCTAAACGTCTTTTAAGTGTTGTGAAAAGGAATGGCAACATTACAAAGTGGTAAATGCTTTACTGTCCCAACTTTTTTTGGAATGTGTTGCAGGTCTGAATGACAGGAAAGGATGTATATTTACAAATGACATGAAGTTGACCAGACAAAACATGAAATATTTTGTGTTCATATTGTCTGCAATGAAATACAAGTCAAAGTAAATTTAGAAATCACTACTTTCTTTTTTTATTTGCGTTTTCCATACTGTCCCAACTTTTTCTGATTTGGGGTTGTATTTTCCAAGGCTGTATGACATTAAACACATTTAAAAATCATAATTAAGCATAATTGTGAATTCACAAGCGCTATGATTTAATTAAATAATTACATGCGATGCAGTTCTAACACAGTATATGCGCTTTAATTATTTACATGCGTGTAGGTTAAGCACGTGCGTCACACAGCGGCTCCGTTCACAGTAGTTCCACAGAAACTTATCATTTACATGTGTGGAGCATCTCAAACTTCATCTCTGCATGTTGTTGTGAGTTTGGGTTTATTATAACGTTCATCTGGGAACGCAACGTGCGCCATTTCATCAGATTTGTAAGGTAAATCATTTATAAACCTGTGCAAACACAGGAGAATACATCGCGATTTCAAAATAAACAGCTCAACTTGGTGTCTTCACCCTCTCTCTGAGTTTACACGTTTTGATGTCCACATATTCATTTAATTACAGTGGCTATAGCATTTCTGTCCTAAAGAAATGTCCAAATATTAAAGATTAAGTGGACATTTGAATTAAATGGTGCTTGGTCAATATTAAACAAGGATTAGATCGCGCAGTAATGTTTAAAAATAATCATCAGACTGTCGGCGCCCCCTGCAGGCCTTTGTTGTTATGCGTTATCTACATTAGCTCTATTGTTTATAATACATTATGTATTTTAACATAATGTATTTTTTATTGTTTTGTTCAATAAAACCATATAATTTCTTGCTTTTGATACTTTATTTGAACTAATTATTATTGCATCATTGCTATTATATATGTATTTTAAGTCATTTTAAAAGCTATTGTTCACTTACATCTATTTTTATAACCACAAAAACATATTATAATTATAGGTCCCTATGAAATCCGATTTATTTCCAAATTCATTTTTTTCATTTTCATTTTTCTATACTCTGTTTTAATGGTTAAATTAAATTTTATCAATCAAAAAGCCTGTCTAATTAATTGAGTTTTACAGTTTTATCTTTACCAAATTCTGTTTTCCATTATTTTCTGGATTCCATTTTAATGGTTCCATTAAATTTTTATTTTTTCAGAAATACTGCACATTTACATTTTTCTCCTAAATAAATTCTGGTAAATACTATTTCTGGTAAATACTCCTTTAAAAAGTGTTTTTGATTATAATTGTATTATTATTAGACTAGAACACGTGGATATGTTGTCTTTCTTACACTATAATACTGAACTGATTTCAGTGATTTGGACTGAGAGATGGACACTTGCTTCTTGCACTCTATGTTGCACTTTACTTTTGCTTTAAAAAAGGATTTCATAGAAATGTGGATTTAATTTGGTTTACTAAAATATTCTTAAGTAAAATTGTTGATTTTTTTTGGTGGGAAATTAATCGTTTAGATTAATAGATTAATCGATAAATTAGTTGATTAATCGAAATAAAAATAGCCGTTAGTGGCAGCCCTATTTGAAAGTGAAAGTGAAGTGACATACGACCAAGTATGGTGACCCATACTCGGAATTTGTGCTCTGCATTTGACCCATCCAAAGTGCACACACACAGCAGTGAACACACACACACACACACGTGAGCACACACCCGGAGCAGTGGGCAGCCATTTATGCTGCGGCGCCCGGGGAGCAGTTGGGGGTTTGGTGCGTTGCTCAAGAGCACCTCAGTCGTGGTATTGAGGGTGGAGAGAGTGCTGGACATTCACTTTGGTTTGGGGTCTTTTTTGACCCCAGGCAACAAAATTTAATTTTGTAACAGAATAATTGTTTTTTTTAAACAAATGTATTTTTACTCACTTTATTAATGTTTTTGCTCCACATTTGTGCAGTTTTTGGAGGATATAAATAAATGAAAAAATATTTTTAAATAAGTTTTTATATAAAAACAGTTTTTAATGTAAAATTAACTTTATAAAAAGACCCACATTCCTAATTTTAATTCATGAGGATAACATGACCAACGTGCCAGTTTAATGCCAAATTGTTTCCATCTATTTGAAAACAAACACTTTTAAAATAAAATAAAAAAACATGAAATTTTAACAACACCCACCAAATGGCTCTAGAGCATTACTCAATGGCTCGTTGTGCCATTTCCACATAGGTATAGATCTTTTCACAATTTTTTTATTAGATTAATGTTAAGAGACTACAAAATCATTATTGTAATAATATAAAATTACTCTTTGTCAAAGTTTAGCTTTTTTTTTTTTACTAAAATAGCATTTTTTGCAGTTATGATACATGATTACAGTCAAACCTGCATGTGGTGTGTATGTGTGTGTGTTTGCATTTTTCCTCCATCGTGGATGTGCTGTGCTGTCCCTCCATCATTTCTGTGTGTGTTCTTTGTTGTAGCTGATTTTTATTTGACAAATTATGTAAGAGAGAGCCACTCATGTTTGGGGGGGGGGGTGTCCTGTGTGTTTTTCCTCCATCGTGGATGTGCTGTGGTGTCACCCCTTCAGATTTTGTGTTGTCTGCATTGTAACTGACATTTTTGACAAATTATGTAACAAAAAATCTATATTTTTATAGTCTTCAATTGATGTCTATGGTTGATTTTTGGTGGGGGGGGGGTGCGAGAGTAATCATTCTGCATTGTAAACGTGTGGAAGGGTTGCCACTTCATTTTTGTGTATTTTGTGGTCTGCATTGTGGTAGATTTATTGATTTTATTTGACAAATTAAAAAGTAAAGGTATCGATTTTATCGTTTCCCCATTAATTTCAATGTGAGGTCTTTTTTGACCCCAGACATCACGAGTGTGACTTTTTTTCACATTAACTTACAACCAGATATCAATCCAGTTTATTTTTTTATTTGTAGAGCTACCAAGTGTTGACAAAAGTACAAAGTCTCAAGACATTTAGATAAAGGGAATTTTTTTTTTTTTTAATTAAGCAAACGTCCTTTGGGGCTCAAAAAAGACCCCAACCAGTGCACAAGGGTTAAACTGATTACATGATTAAATTACATTTTAAAATACTCATAATCAGACTACAGTTACTTTTTAATTGATTACTTGATTACATATATTCACACAATAGCAAATAAAATAATAATATTTTGATTCTCCCTAATTTCATCTTTTAAATTTTCCTTTCTAAAATGCCTGCATGCTATGCTGGTAAACAAAATAATTCATTTTAGTAAGTGTTTTATTTTGATTGATGTTATTTTAAAATGATTTATTTTAATTTTACATTTTTATGACATAATTATTAGCTTTTTATTAAACTCACAAACCCCCTGCAGTTCCTTCACAAACCCCAGTTTGGGAAACCTTGAAATAATGTAATACTTAATTCACTTTGTTACTTAATTCACTTTGTTTGTTATATTAAATGGAATATATTTTCTTTGCATTTTAATATCAATATGATACAATGGCAATATTTAAATCAATGAGATAAATGAGTTAGGTTAAAAGTAATCTGTTTATATGACCTAAAATGTGTAATGTAATAAAGCATGTTACTAACAAAAAATTGTGTCATGTAATTTGGTTAACGGACTACAATTTGAAAGTAATCTACCAAGGTCTGTTGATATGCTATTACACATTTTGTCAAATAAAAATAACTTTTGGTTAGGGTAAGCAAGACTGCTGTAAATCTGAGCAATTTTAACTGAAATGATACACACTTTTAAGTCTAATAATATTGACCATTTGTTTCACGCTCACGATCAATTACATCAGATACAATCACATTCTTCCTACAACTTCAAGTCAAAACAGTGTTAATGAAACATTATTTTTATTTATCATTAAAAAAAGCTTCTTTTTTAAATACAATCAACTGACCAAATATTTGCATTTAAAAATATACATCATCACGTTGGTCTGTCCTTGTCTCCATTTACACTCTCACGGGCTATTAGTGGCAATAATCGGTAGACGGTGCTGTTTTCCGTGGTTTTTATTGCGTGGTTTTGTCGTGAGGATTTGCAGCACATTCATCCATGATGGCGGAGGACAGCGAGTCCGCGGCCAGCCAGCAGAGCCTGGAGCTGGACGATCAGGACACCTGCGGTATCGACGGAGACAACGAGGAGGAAAATGAGCACATGCAGGGGTGAGCACGCGCTAAAGAGCTGCGGTCTGCGCGAGGATTAGCCGCGGCAAACCGTCACCGTTTAACTGCTCAGGAGATGTAAACAAACGGTTAGCTTAGCAACCAGGTAACAAGGAGGAGAATTTGTGCATTTTAAACGAGTCGGCTAATATAATAGCTCGTTAATTGCATGATGGATGTGTAGCGGTATATATAAACATTTGAAAATAGCCTAGATAAGTGTCGATATATACTTTATACAGCGTTTGAATCAAAGTAGTTAGCTGTAGCTATCTCGACATTAATGTTCAAGGATTTATTTGAGCTCAGCAGTCAGACAACTCCTCCATGCGCTTCTCTACTATATTTCTAATCACATTTATTAGCCTGTTTGGTTTTTAAGTTGCAATTGTTCTTCATATTTACATAATAGGAGTGGAAAGGATCCGCCTGGTTTCATTAGTGTCTTCTGAACAATACAAACACGATTGATCCTCTTTATGAGCTGAGTGAGCAGCATTGCAGTCGAGCATCTTTGTCAGCTCGGGGACCGAGGATGATGATTGTCTGTTGTCAGGCAGACTTACATCCCTCAGGAAAGCCTTATGAAGTTTGACCTGCTTCCATGAAGAGACTGACACTTGTTTTTATGGTTTTTCCTCTGGCAGTCACCCTCTAGGCTATTGTTATAACAGGAACCCATTGACACTTTCACCTGTTATTGTCTTTGAATCTCATAAACAGCTCATACACGTTGTCAGTAAGGTCTGTCTGGCATTTGAAAGGTGTTGTGGTTTTGTTAAGGAGTCCTGGGGGTGATATTGGTGCAAAGAAGAAAAAGAAGAAACAGAAGAGAAAGAAGGAGAAGCCAAGCTCAGGAGGAACCAAGTCTGACTCTGCCTCTGATTCTCAGGAGATAAAGGTTTCTGCTTTGTATAGTGTTAAAAAAAGAGAAAAGAAATAAAGAAACCGGCTGATTTCCCTCTTTTCCTGTCCCAGAACCCTGCCATTCCAATGCAGAAACTGCAGGACATTCAGAGAGCTATGGAGCTCCTGTCCACCTGTCAAGGTCCAGCCAAAAACATAGATGAGGCCACAAAGCACAAGTACCAGTTCTGGGACACTCAACCCGTGCCCAAGCTCAGTAAGTCATACGTCACCTCTGCACGTGTTCGATTGCAAATGTAAGCAATTTGGCAAATCAGTAAGAATCTTACACTGATCCTTAAACAGTGTTGTATTCAATAAGCAAATCAACTTATGGTTTATTCAGAAAACACAACCTCAGCATCATGAATGAAAGCACAAGCATAAGATGTCTAATTACACTACCATTCAAAAGTTAGGGGTTGGTAAGATTTTTTTAATGTTTTCAGACAAGTCTCTTATGCTCCCCAAAGCAGAATTTATTTGATTACAAATTCAGTAAAAACAGTAATGTTGTGAAATGTATTTAGTTTAAAATAACTGTTTTCTATCTGAATATTTTTAGAATGTAATTTATCTCTGTGATGCTTAAGCAGAATTTTCAGCAGCCATTTCTCTAGTCTTCAGTGTCACATAGTCCTTCAGAAATCATTCTAATATGTTTATTTGGTGCTCAAGAAACATTTCTTATTATCAGTGTTGGAAATAGTTGTGCTGCTTAATATTTTTGTGGAAACTGATTTTTTTCAGGATTCTGTGAATCATTTCAACAGCAGTTTATTTGAAATAGCAATGTTTTATAATATTATTCATGTCTTTACTGTCACTTTATAATCCATCCTTTCTGAATGTTACCCAAACTTCCAGCTTTAATCAATATTCCATGCCATGTATTTAAGTAATTTTGTAATAAGCTTGATAATGTACAGTCAGATGGAACAGACCAGCAGGTTGATACAAATCCCCTATGCTGTGAATCAGGACCCTGTTCGTCCTGGTAGGATATATTTTGTAATAATAACCAGCTGATTGTTCATTATCATTTACATTAGTTTCTCAAATTGGGGTTTATGAATCTCTTGTTTAAATATATAAATTTACAATAAAAATTCACTTAAAATCTTCAAGAAAATATTTTAGGTCAAAAGGAGAATCCCTGCTTTACAATTATATTTATAGATAAACAACATTGAAAGATTTAAAGAGCTTCCTCTGTTTCTTTGCAGATGAGATGGTGACAACTCATGGGCCAATTGAGCCGGATAAAGAAAATATCAGACAAGAGCCATATTCCCTCCCACAGGGCTTTATGTGGGACACACTGGACCTTAGCAATGCTGAAGTGGTATGTGCATGAATGAAAACAATAATTTGTATTTGCTATTCATTTAAAGATAAAATAGCCCTATGTATACAAAATCATAGTATTTTCTCTTTTCTCGCATTTAGCTGAAGGAGTTATACACTTTGCTGAATGAAAATTATGTTGAGGACGATGACAACATGTTTAGATTTGACTATTCTCCTAACTTTCTGAAATGGTAAGTGATTGTTTGATGTTTTGCATCATATTCTACCTATTTAAGATGATAGCTTCAGTGTAGTGCATTGCACTGCATGCAGGGTGAGATGTGTGACCTTTTCTTTTTGCTGTCTTTCTCTGTTAGGGCGTTACGTCCCCCGGGTTGGCTGCCTCAGTGGCACTGTGGTGTCAGGGTCTCGTCCAATAAGAAGCTGGTTGGGTTCATCAGTGCCATTCCTGCTGACATCCACATCTATGACACGTGAGTATCAGGCCACATCACATCAGTGCCTGCACCAGAAGCTTGAAACTCTTGAGCAGGTTTTACCAATTTTGTTTGTAAATTTTGAGAATTGTTCATTGTTCCAGTCTTTACTATAGCACTAATTCTCTTTGCATCCAAAGGTTGAAGAGGATGGTGGAGATTAACTTCCTGTGTGTGCATAAAAAATTGCGCTCAAAGCGTGTCGCCCCTGTATTAATCCGAGAGATCACGCGGCGGGTCAATTTAGAGGGAATTTTCCAGGCTGTATACACTGCTGGTGTAGTCCTGCCCAAACCTGTGTCTACATGCAGGTACCAAATCTTAACTGGATTGCTACATCAGTTTATGTTAGTTACTCTCATTTGTATTATTAGATGCTAATTTGAAGCATTTCAGTGAGATTGAACCTGCTATCTGTATCTTCACAGATACTGGCATCGCTCTCTAAACCCCAGGAAGCTTGTGGAGGTTAAGTTTTCCCATCTCAGCAGAAATATGACACTACAACGGACAATGAAGCTGTACAGATTACCTGATGTAAGCCGTTTTGTCATTTCAAAATAAATATTCGTCATAAACAACACTCTTAAAGCAATAGTGAATCCAGAAATTACCATTATATTGTTCCAAACCTATATGCTATATATATTTTTTTTTCTGGGTAATTTTTATTTTTATTCTATGATTTTGTTCTGTATTTTTCCTTAGAGCACTCGTACTCCTGGTTTGAGGCCGATGGGAGATGGGGATGTGAAGCAGGTGACAGCATTGCTGCAGAAACACCTGAGCCAGTTCCACCTGTGGCCTGTCATGGGGGAAGAGGAGGTTAAGCACTGGTTTCTACCACAGGAGAACATCATTGACACTTATGTAGTCGAGGTACGCGTGGCAACATGCATCTACAAATGTGCTGATCATATTTAATCATGTTTATCTTCATATTCTTACTCGCTTATTGTGCTCTCTTGAAAGGGCTCTGGTGGGATGCTAACGGACTTCATCAGTTTCTACACCCTGCCATCCACAGTGATGCATCATCCACTGCACAAAAGCCTGAAGGCTGCTTATTCCTTTTACAATGTCCACACAGAGACGCCACTCATAGACCTGATGAATGATGCTCTCATCCTAGCCAAACAGGTACAAACCCATCAGAAGCAAAAGAGCTTGTTAACCTAAGACGATTACTAATGATTTGTTGACTGACTAATTACTAATGATTATTACTATAACTACTAATATATGCCTCCATATGTTGTAATTCATATTCCCTCTTTTTTTTCTTTTTTTTGGGGGGGATGTTTCTGGACATCAGAAAGGTTTTGATGTTTTTAATGCGCTGGATCTAACGAACAATAAGAATTTCTTGGAAAAGCTCAAGTTTGGGATTGGTGATGGTAACCTCCAGTATTATCTGTACAACTGGAAATGCCCTCCCATGGATCCAGAGAAAGTAAGATTCAGTTTTGTTTTGTTTTTTAAGTCTTTATATCCCAGCTTTGATGCTTAAAGGGGTGGTTGACTGTTTTTTTTCTAGGCTTGATTGTGTTTATGGGGTGCAGTCTAACATGTGTTAATGCTTCGTTTAAAAAAAAAAACGCATTATTTTTCACATAATTTATCTTTATTCCACACCGCTCTTTCCCTTCTCTGATAAACGCGCTGATCATTTCCTGCTTTTATGAAGCCTCTCCCTCAGAAATAAGCGATGGGCTCAGATTGGTTAGCTGGTCCTTTATGTTGTGATTGGCTAAACCGCCTCTAGTGCGTGTCTGAACGTCCCGCCCCTCGCCTCAGCGGCATGTGCTCCGGTTGTATTGTAAACAATGGCGCCATCTATATTGCTTATCAATTTGAGCCCGATTGAGACGCAGAGGATATTAGTGAAGAGGATCGTGCAGAACCTTAATGGTAGGCCTAAGTTTTTTTGTTGTTGTTGTTTCATACTTTTAGATACGCTGTTATTTGTAAATGCTACTATGTTAGCTTTTAATATACGGTTTTATTCTGATTAAAGCTTTAATACAGTACGGCAACCGCACACGCGTCCATGTATAACGCTTCTCATAGCTGTGTGAAAATAAGTGTATTCACTGAGCTGATGATCTGAATGAGAGAGAGAGATATGCAGAGCGTGTGCAGGGCAGAGCAGACGTGAGCAACAGTATTAAGAACCGCTGTTTTAGAACATTGATTTTGAAACTTGTGAATCCATTAGAATCCTTAGAAGACAGAATCACGATTCATATATGAATAGATTATTACGTGCACCCCTACTTTTCTCTTCCTCTTCTCTAAAGCAGCGCAGCTTGGCCTCGCCTCCTTTGTTGCATGTTCCCGGTCCCGGGGGTTATCTGGGTTTGTGACGTAACGGACACGAGAAGTAACTCGTTGTAGTCCCTACGAGCCGTTTTTGTAGGCATTAAACTGACAGAATTTTAAAAGACGATATCTCCGTTTGCATTGAACTTTCAGCTTCATAACTTTGCAGATATTGTTTATGCTCAAACAGCAACATTACACACTAACTAATGTTAAAAAAGTGAAATCGCAATCAACCACCCCTTTAACATCTTCTCACAAAAACAAAACAATATATGAAGTTTATTTGCAAAAACAGATAAATCATGTTTATCATTGTTATCATGTTTTTGTGTTTTATTGTTAGTTAGCTGAATTTTTTAGTTATTTGTAACCTAATCAAAATAACCCAACTGCAGTTTGATTGAGATTAATTGGAATGCACAATGAAAAAACATGATTTTTGAGAATTACATTTTTTATTAATGAGTTATTAATGAGTTATCTGTTTTTGCAAATGAACTCTTCATATGTTTTTGGTTGTCATAATTGTGTACTTTATTAAATAATTTTATTCATTATTTATTTTTTATGACAGCAATGGGCTTTGATAGTTAAATGCTAGGCTTGCTGCGATAGACGGTGTTGGCGGTGATACCGGTGTTAAGCTGCACAGTTACATCACTTGCCTACCGCGGCACCGTCCCTCACCGTCATTATAAAAATAATTTAGTCAGTTAGAGGACACTACAATTAAAACTGAACGTGACTGCTCAATGCAGCGCACCGAACGAACTACAGTCGCACATCACAGATCAGATTTCATTTATCACGTGAGGAGAGTGAGTCGAGCTGACTGACATGAAGAGTGAGGTGAGACTGACAAGACGACGGCAGAAGAGTTTCAAAACTAAATGTATTTTGAAAAGCCTGTTGACTTCTGCCATTAATCTAAGTGATAATGGAAGTTTTTTTTTTAAAACATTCGTTTCTCATTTATTTGGTTCCACAGTATGCTGATTTTTATTTTATTTAAACTGTGCATTTTCCCCCCATTATTTTACATCAAGTTGTATGCCGTCCGTGCCTCCAAACTTTCTTATTCGTTTTGCTAATAAACGTTCTACGTTTCATAATTATTTGTTCCTCATTCTTTACTGATTTTTAGTTTTGTATACCTATTTAAACTTTGTAAGTTATTTGTTATTTTATATTTGGCATATAGCATGATGTATTTTTATTCGTTTTGTTAATAAAAGTTCTATGTTGTATTTTGTTGTTGCTTGAATTGAATTCAAGCAATTGATGCCGAATTTCCACTAATTTAAAAGTGAAAGTAAAACGCGCACTGAGTTTTTATAAGCTATTTAAGCAAAGGAAAGTGAGGAAAAGTGGGAAAACTCAAACTAATTAAAAACAAACAACTGCTTGACGCCGAATTGCCGCAAATTTAAAAGTGAAAGTAACACTTGCATGGCGCTTACAGGCTATTTAAAACCGAAGGAAAGCTAGGAAAAGAGGGAAAACTCAAACGACCCCCCCCCCCACACACACACACCCACCACGGTGATACCGGTATTACCGGTGTTGCCACACGTCGATTAACCGGTGGGAAAATTTCCTCACCGTCACAACCCTATTAAATGCTTGGTAAAGAAACATTTCCATGTAAAGGCTTTAAAATACTTCAGTGGCTTGGGTGACCTTACACACTACCTTGTAGATAAGTTTTTTTTGTTTTGTTTTTCTTTTCATTTCAGTTTCGCAGTGCTCCAGCATTAAAAGTGATAACATTGGAAAACACAGCTTGAAAAGTTTCACATTATTTCTATGCAGTGTATACATTTTTATATTAGTAATAAAATATTTCTTAAATATAAAGTAAGCTATATAAATGTTAAATACATGATGATAATCAGTCAATCATTACCATTTAAAATATTGGAGTGTGTTTTAATTCACTTCTCCATTCTCCCCAGGTTGGCCTTGTTTTACAGTAACTGGCTGCTTCGTGTTGGATGCAGACTGATCGAGAGGTCCATCTCAAATTCTCTGACCTGGACGTAGTCAATATAAAGAGGAAAAACTGACATCCATTCAAAGTGAATGAGTTATGTTGTGCAGCTCTCTTAGGTCTTGTTCCAGTTATTGAGGGGTCTCCCCTCCTTTCTCTTTGTCTTTGACTCTCTCTCTCCGAGAATGTGAGAAACATTTATCAAGGTCAAACACATCCACAAGCTGTATACACACACATACATACATACGTACATACATACGTACACACGCATATATACACACACGTAGTGTTCATTTATTTTCCTTAACATGCAGTCTGTATCCTCTCACAGAACAAGTTTAATCCCATTGTTTTTGTCTTTCTGTTCGTTTGTTTTGTATTATGAAGGAGTGTTGATACATTTGTGTGAATTAGCAAGCTGTACATTTAATGCCAGATATTTATTATGTGTTGTGAGGTTTACAATGGAACAGGAACGGGGGGTCGAAATCCAAAGTCTTTTCTATGGAGCTGCCTTTAAAGTCATATTCCGTTTGGAGTTCCTGCTGTCTGTGCGAGGGGAGGGGAGGGGAGGGGAGGGGGGAGTGTAAGTGGTTAAGGGGAGGGGGGAGTGTAAGTGGTTAAGGGGAGGGGGGAGTGTAAATGGTTAACCGTGTGGAAGAATGTATTGCATTTTGAAGCACAACATCAACTTGTTTATAAAAGGGCCAGATTGCTCTGAGGTGCATTTTTAAGAATAATATGTTTATTTAGGTTTTGTGTCCAAAAGAAACATTTAGAATTTTGAATGTGAATTCATTTACGTTTTGTTTCATGAAGACATGATTGTCACACCTTAAGTAGCTTATTTTTCCCACCCATTTCTGTTCTTTACCTTTTAGTGTTTTTAAATTATTATAATTTTAGTAAATCAATTCTGATATTTAGAATTGTATTTAAGTTACATGTTCCATTTTATTCTTGATTTTCTTTGTTCCGTCAGTATTCTTTGCAGTCAAACCATAACCTCGTTCAAATGGTGCATTTGCGATAAATGGCCCTGGTAATTTTGCTATATTTAAGCACAAGGAAAGTTAAACAATCGTGTGTGCATTGTCATTTTGATATAATTATTTATCCCAATGCTTTTGGTGATGCGGTCAGGAAAGCTTGCTCGCTGTTCAGTTACAACCATTGGTGAGGCGTAATGAAATGTGAACAACGTTATAATACAGCAGAAGCTGATTTTGTGTTAATACAGCTTATCTTGACATGGTTTGCTTTAATGTATCTGAATCTACAATATGCTTTTAAATAAGCGCACGTCCAGACATGCTTAAAAAGAAAGGTACTCCTCTCAAAGTTCCACATTTCAACCGGTGGTTTCATTCAGTAACATCCAGGGCGGTTTGCGTATGTTTTTTTCTAAGGCTTGCTGTATGAAATGAGCATGAAACTTTTTTTCCAATCTGTATGGTTTAAGAACTTATGGGTTACGGTGAGAACACCCGAAGTACTTGCCTTATTTCAGAGAGGTTGTTTTTTTAAATGTCAAATTGTGTAGTTTTAAATGATCAGCTTTCTCTTTCTGAAGACAGTATTTTTATTGAACTCCATTGCAGGTTGGAACTGATGGGAATAAGTACCAGCACCATATCAAACATGACAGTCCACCCAAATAACTAATTGTCAAAAATATACATCAAGGTATACCAGCATGGATATTTGACTGAATAAAAGCATCCAAAATATAAAACAGAATTCATCTCGGTCCTTTTCCTTTCCATAACCATCACATAAACCTATGAAAATATAAATATACTAAACAATCCAAATCTGTCCAAATACTACATAGTAACCTGCATTCATAGAGCACAGGTTAAACACTTGATAAACACTTTTGCTTTCCTTTCTTTTTGGGTTTTCTGATCTTCGTAGGATTTGGGATGATTTTCTTCACTTTTAGAGGCTGGAGAATTAAAGGAGAAGCGTCACTGGCTTCATCCGACATTTCTTCTAATTTCCTCTTCTGCCCCTTTACTGTATCGCTCTGCTTTTCCTCGGCTTCCTCAGTGGAATCCGTCGGGATCCAAGCCACGCTTAGCGGCGGAACCACGGGTGTGATCGCGCGGACCACATCCTCGAACACCTCGGTGCCGCGTCTGAATCCAAGCGCCAGGACGCACTTGAGACCCAGCAGCCCCGCGAGGGTGTCGCTCAGACTGGGCACCTGGCAGGCGGGCACCGACCTGGTTTTACTCAGCGGGATTAAATGGCATGTCATGTGTGCTGGCTTTACCGAATTACACACGAGCACCAAACTCAGTTCATCCCTCTCCAGGCCTTTGGTGACCTCGTTGATGCCGATGGCCAGCTGTTTCCTCACGGCCGGGTTGCTCCAGCACGGCTCGGTGGGCTTAGAGGGAGTCTGTACGCTCTCTGCGGGCTCGGGAGCTGGCTTTTGTTCCTCAGTGGGTTTTGATGCCTTTTTTCTTGACCTCCTTCTGCTTCCCCACTCACGAAACCTATTGACTCGTTGTTTCTGAAGCCCAACGGCGGATAGTTTGACTTTAAGTGTGTTCAGTATGAAATGCTTGTGTTCTCTTTCCAGTGGACTCCAGTGAATGCTGTATGGGCTATTCAGTGAAGTTTTCACTGGTATGGGCTTCTTTTTTTCTTTCTTCGTTGCTCCTTTCGCTGGGGTAGACATTCTTTCTGGAAAAATGCTTTTAAGCAAAATTTAGCATTAATAATTATAATAAGCTCAATGAGGCATGCAACATTACATTAAAACTATTTTATATGAACCAAAACGTATAATTATCAGCAGTTATACAAACCTTATAAAATAGCCTGAAATCACCCGTTATAAAGGGTTTAATTTTCAAAGCGTGTGCGCAGACATGTTGTTTTTGAAGGTCTTCTTCTGGTCACACAATAAATTGTTTAAGGTTTCTAACAATCCACGCTGCCATCTAGCGGCTGACTCTTTTTAAACAGCAGAGCTGTTCAACTGGCTGGATACATCAACAGGCCTTTTTGTCAAATTTAGCTAATAAATATTTTATAAGTAACAAAAAATATAATTTATATTATTATTAATGATATTAAATAGAACTATTGTTATTAGTGTATCTAAATAAATTAAAAGTTCATTGTTTTTTTTAGAATTTACCCTTCTAAACAAACTGCATTTTTAGAGAGCGAGAGACTAGTTACGTAAACTGTGCTTTTTGTGTTTTGACAACTGATCTATATAAATATGACTATATAAATATAAATGACTATATAAATATAAATACATAAAAATGAATTCTCTATTATGGTCCTGACACAGCTGTTTATTTTGGTTTATATTTTCCCGCATTATTGTTTTGTTTTTCCTAATATTGATGAGCACTGTGTTTTACTATTGTAACATTCATTGTTTGGTCTGCAAGAAAAAGTATCTAAATACATAAAGTCAAAAAATAAAAAAATATATGAGCTACCTTAATAAATACATTTTATATCTAATTTTTGGTTGTAAAACAATCTGCTTTGTTTGATTTGTTTTTACGTTTATATTATATAACCAGAAAACAGATAAAATAAAACAAAATAAAATCACTCTGGATATCGTGTCACGTAAAGCTGCATGTGAAAGCTAAAGGCACAACGCTGGAATGAATTGTTTCACCATAGAAATAGAACCAGCCGAAGTTCACTGGGTTTCTCCCTCGGACGTTCCATCAGCCAATCAGCGCTCAGCTCCATAGCAGCGCACTTGAGATCATCGTAAACTCTATTCATCAGTGCATCTACGCTACGTTCAAGCTGACGCACCCAGCCGCACGGTACTCGCCTAAGAAAATGACTTTGAAGGTATTTATCTGCACTGTTTTCTTTTAATTCCACGTTCCTTGCTTTTGATGAGATGTAATGCATGAATAACAAAACGTTTGGATATTCCTTTAAGTCCACAGCTGGATATATATAGGTAGGATTTTAAAGATTACAAGCCCTATTATAATACTGCATTAGATTTAGCTGTACAGGCAAAAGCTAATGTTATTCTCGTCGTGCGCCCAGGCGCATATTACGCATCCAGATATCAGGATCGTTTTGGTGCTGTTTTCATCTGCAGCTTCTGGATGTGCGCTCCTGAATGTCATTTTGCCCTTTATTCTTGCTCTGGCAAAAAGTTGCTCGATGTATAGGCTATCCACAAACAATTAATTTCATATGAAAGTCATGTAGCTGAGAAATCAGACTTGAGAAATTGAGTTGAGAATTGCCAACACATATCCTGTAGGTTTATATGGGTACAAAGAGCATTCATGTTGGCACGCAAAACTGTTAGTTCGTTGTGATACTGAACAATAGGCTGCGTACAGTCTGAGAATAATGCATGAATGATGCATAGTGATTAAGAATGTGCTTAGTGGGGCAAACTGGGTCAGACTATGTGACAATATAAGCAGATACACATTAGAGCTTAATAATATTGTTATAGGATCACAGGAAAAAAATAATAAGTCATGATCTCTGTGGCTGTAGGCTGAATTTGAGCAATATGCAGAGAACGTAAAGAAAGTGAAGACCAGACCTACAGACCAAGAGCTGCTGGATATGTACGGCCTCTACAAGCAAGCCATCGTTGGGGACATTAATACTGGTAATTGTTGTAAACCATTATAAATATTTGTATTAAACCATATCTGAGCTTGACGCTTAGATCTAATTGTTCAAAGCTGTATGTTCTGTTTTGTGCAGACAAACCTGGAATTACAGATTTGAAAGGGAAAGCCAAATGGGAGGCATGGAAATCAAGGAATGGTAAGAAAAAAAAACTTGTATCCTGCTTTTTCCCTCAATATTTTCATTATTTTCGAGCAGTTAAAAGGAATGCCATCGCACTTGTTTGTATTTATTATATAAATTGTGACACTGGACCACAAAACCAGTGATAAGGGTCAATTTTTTGAAACTGAGATATATACATCATTTAAAAGCTGAATAAATAAGCTTTTCATTGATGTATTTGTTATGATAGGACAATATTTGGCCGAGATACAACTATTTGAATATCTGTAATCTGAGGGTGCAAAAAAATCAAAATACTGAGAAAATCACCTTTAAAGTTGTCCAAATGAAGTTCTTAGCAATGCATATTACTAATCAAAAATTAAGTTTTTATATATTTACAGTAGGAAATTTGCAAAATATCTTCATGGAACATGATCTTTACTTGATGTCCTAATGATTTTTGGCATAAAAGAAAAATCAATAATTTTGACCCATACAGTGTATTTTTGGCTATTGCTACAAATATACCCCAGCGACTTAAGACTGGTTTTGTGGTCCAGGGTCACAATTGTATTCAGATTTGTACTCCGCTAGTTATATATGAGCCCCTTCTTTTAAATGTTTCTGATGATGGCTTGATTCATATAGTCCTCACTCTTTTCTCAAACAGGTATGTCAAATGAAGATGCCATGAATGCCTACATTTCCCTGGCCAAGAAAGCCATTGAAAAGTATGGAATGTGATTGGGGAAAACATCTACTTAATTTTAAGTAGATATTAAAGTTTCACTATGAAAAAGCTGTAAGATTAAAACATTAATCTATTTTTTTAATTCTTCTTATGTAATATAGATTAACATAGATATAGATTAAAAGATAATTCACTTGTTTTCATAGAGATACCACTCAACTCTATCTCATTACAAGTCAGATGAGACCTAAAGATGTAAGAATATAATCTTGTAATTAAATAAAGCTGTCAAATATGGTAAAGCTCTCCTCTTTATTTTATATATCTTAACACGATATTAAATTCTGCAGGGAGTTTTCATATATTGCTTCATTAGTATTAGCCGAGTCCTCAAGCCTGAGGACCAGTAATTGTGCTCTTACACACAAAGAGCTTCTTTGTCCTCTCAGTGTGCTCACTGAAGCGTAGTCATCACAACAGCTCTTTGGATCAGATGCAGAATGCAAGATGTGGAAATCTTGCCAAGGACAGGCCTTGTAGGTGTTGCCAAATCAGGGAAAAATCAGCACTCAGGAACAGATGCCAGAGAACTCTTGAGTGAATCAAACAGGTGTAATTGCAGCAAACCAGTAATTTAAGTTATCTAAATTCACTTTTTTAAATTTAATTTATTTAATTATTTTTTTTTTAAATTTAATTTCTACTTATTTATTCAATAATTATTTGTTGTTCTTTTATAGTTTATGTACCCATTTAATGATTTATATTTCTCCCTTTATATTTATTATAAAACTTTATAAACTTTTTTTTTAAGGTAAAAGGTTGTTTTGTTAAACACAATATATAATCCTTTACTATATACATATAGTCAATAATGTGACAGTGTGATTCTTGTCTGGATCATTTAAGGTATTAAAAAGTACATTAAAGAAAGTAAATCAAACAAAAATGGCTTAAATACATTTTATGATGAACTTATTTTCAATTTCTGTATTAAAGATTATTTTGATATTGTTTTATTTACAAAATACCTTTTTATCACACATTTGGGCTTTTCATGAAAATGGATGTTTTATGTCAAATTGAGTTTTCCTAAGGAAAATAATGGCGTTCGTGACTGATGATATTTGAATAAATGAATCAATAAATCTGTAAGTTTCAAATGTTTTTGAACATAATGATTTTGATGTAATCACACACATTTATTAAATAATTAATAACAACGCTTTTTGTGTTAGTGAAAAACATTCAAAAATGTCTGAAAATATTTATTTAGTCCACACGAACACAGAACATTTGATTCATTCACTCACTGCTCGCTGAAGTTCCAGCAGAACCTGTATTTTGAAATCTGTTCAGGCAGGCAGCCATGTTTGATTGAGTCAGTGTTATTGTTTTTGACTTCACGTTCAGTAATTAGGGCAAAGGTAACTGGAGCGATTCCCGATCTGGTGTTGAATGTTCACTTCGAGGTTCTTCAGTAAAATATCAAGACTCCGTTTCTACAGTGCAGTTTATAGCTGTTTCTGCATTGCTACAGTCTCGTCTCTGAGGTTAGTCACTTCGACAATGTTTTTGTTTATATGTGTTCATGACCTGCACGTTTTTATGACGTTTTTTAAATTATTATTATTATTTTTATGTGTATGCCCGATAAAGTGATTTAATTAGTCATGAGTAGTCATTTCATGAAGTGATTTGTTAATTGAAAGTCACTGCGTCAAGTGCACGTCTCTAGGGGCAGTAAACACAAACAGCTCGTGCAGAAGTGTAATCTGATAACTTTTGATTGGACATGCTGCCACTGAGTCGTTCTGAGTATTCGTCTGATTTGATTCTCAGTTGAATCAGTCCAGTAATAATGGATAATCAGGTGTTCGAGTCCACTGCGGAGCGGACATTTCAGTATCAGAGCAGCCTCCCTCCTCTACCTGTGCCCGATCTACACGACTCACTCAACAAATACCTGCATGCAGGTGAGAGAGAGCTCAACACAAGCTGTCAGCACAAACCTGCATTCTGCTCGCTGTTTAATGTGTTACATGAGTGTTATTAATCTGTTTCATTTAACTGGGAACATTTGTGAGTAAAATTAGCTTTTAAGTTTGAGGGGTCTAAAAGAAAAAAAAAAGTTGTTGACTATAAATGAAAGTACAGACTGCACTGATTTCATGTTAACATTTTAAATAGTAAATACAGGCACTATCAGGTCTATTTCAGTTTGTCCTTCTATTAAAAACACTGATCTATGTAATGTTCTCTATTGTAGTTCATTGATTAAACATCATTTTTGTTCATTGAAATTAGGCAAACACACACACGTTATAAATATTTAAGTTGAAGTACTAAAATTAACAAAACGAAAATTAAAAAATAATAAATAATAATGCAAATAAAGCTATATAGAAGTAGTTTAAAACATAAAATGAAATGATGAAACAATTACTAAAATGTTTACCAAAATTAGACCGAAAACAAAAATTATAAACTGATTTAAAATGTTAAAATAACAATAAAGAAATAGAAAAACTATAATAGTAAATAATAATAAAATGACACTGGTCTGTGTCAATGTTATAAAGTTTACAGTAAAGATAAATGTTATATATATTATGATATTTATGATTTTTTTTGTTTACTTTTATGGAACTTTAAATATTACATGTACAAATTATGGTAGTTTATATTATAAAATACCACAATTTGTACATGTAATATTTAAAGGGTATATTATTAATGGATTATTGCTCAAACATGAACAAAACATTGCTGGTCAGATTTGTGACCAACACAATCCTCATTTTAAACTAAAATATTTCACTTATAGATTGTTGCATTAAAATAAAGTATTAGTACATTAATCGAAATGTTAACATTACAAATAAATAAAATAAATTGTACCTTTATGTTTTGCAACTTCTGTTGGGTATTAAGGTAGTATTACTAAATAATATATTTTTGTTTCACTTTTTTTTTTTTTCTCAGAAAAGATATTCAGTTTGTTTTACAGGGCAATGAATAAAATACATGCTCACCTTGTTGGGAAAAATGTGGAATTGAATTTGATTTGTTATTTTTATTATTATGATTTCTCCAGTAAAACCTTTTGCATCTGAGGAGGAGTTTCGAGCCACAGTGGCCATTGTCAAACGCTTTGAGGAGGGCATTGGACAACAGCTACATCACAAGCTTCTGAAGAGAGCCAAGAGCAGGCGCAACTGGGTAATAGGCCATCTTTTTCATTTTTTTCTTTTTGCACCACTCTGTTTGAGCCAGACTAATGAATCACTTAACTCATAAATGGCATGTATTTTCGTGTGTAGTTTATAGACATTATTTGAACCTGTGGTTTGTTCTTCTTCAGCTTGAGGACTGGTGGCTGGACACAGCGTATCTAGAGGTGCGCATCCCCTCTCAGCTGAATGTGAATTTTGGAGGACCTACAGCCTACGTGGAGCACTGCTGGCCTGTACGTGATGGCACACAGCTGGAGAGGACCAGCTTGAATTTGTGGCTCATCCTCCAGTACTGGGACCTTATCCGCACGTAAGTGATCGCTTATGAGAAACAAAGAAACAGCAGATGAAGTAAATGTCTTTCAAAAGTGTCTAATTTCTGATTGTGAATGGCTTGTTGTTGTCTACATCAGTAATGTATTAAGTATGTAATATGGCTGTTTGTTTGTATTTGCTGATACTCATCAGGGAGAGGCTGGCCGTTCATAAAGCAGGAACGATGCCCTTTGACATGGATCAGTTCCGCATGCTCTTCTGCACCTGCAAAGTGCCTGGCGTCAATAAAGACACCATCCTCAACTTCTTCAAAACAGGTTAGGCAAATGCATGCTTGTTTGTATGCATAAATGCATCCATATGTTCCTTTATGCTGCATGTGTGATCTCTGTGTGTTGTAGAGAGCGAAGGACCCTGCCCTTCTCACATGATAGTGATGTGTCGTGGGAGGGTCTTCACATTTGATGCTCTCTGTGATGGACGTATCCTCACTCCCCCAGAGCTGTTGAGGTATAGTGTCTAGTGTCCTAGTTTTCAATGATTCAGCGGGTTGGTTTTATTGATCCAGTGTAATCTATATGTCTATATTTTGTGTGATTATGCACATTCATTGTTCTTAGCTGTGTTCCGAATGGAACACTAGAATACTACTTCCTGAATACTGCAGAGTATTCACTGTATACTGCCTACTATTATTCCAAACAGTATTGCATGATAAATACTTCATATAGTAGTATGCTACATTATTGTCATCATGTTACATGTTAAATTCTTCAAGCGGTGTCCATTCAACATACTGGAAATGAAAATGTTTAAAGTAATGTTTAAATGTTTAAAGTGATCATAAGAAATGTTTCTTGAGCACCAAATCAGCATATTAGAATGATTTCTGGAGGATCATGTGACACTGAAGACCGGAGTAATTTGCATTCACAGAAATTATTTTAAACATATATTATAATAGAAAACAGTTATTTTAAATTATTATAGTATTTCACAATATTATGGGTTTAGTCTATTTTTGATCAAAAAATGCAGCCAAATAAATGAGCATAAGAGACTTCTTTCAAAAACATTAAAATGTCTTACTGACCCAAACTTTGGATGGTAGTGTACTATATGTAATGTGCACAGTATGCATACTATATACTGCAGCAAAGCAGCATGCTATTCCACACATAGCCCTTGTGTTCTTTAGGCAGCTGACTTACATTAAAGAATGCTGTGATGGAGAGCCAGAGGGGGATGGAGTGAGCGCTCTCACCACTGAAGAAAGGACGCGCTGGGCAAAGGTAAGAGCCACGCCCCCCATGGGAGCAGCTCAACCAATCGCAGTACAACTGACACTCTACAAAGGATGTGAAAGAATTAAAACCTACACTGACAGTTTATAAATCTGTTTAATAGTGTATTGAATGGTTATGATGATGAGATTTTTCACGTGTCTGTCTCTTCAGGCTCGGGAGTATCTGATCTCCATTGATCCTGTCAATAAGACCATACTAGAGACCATTCAGAGCTCTTTATTTGTGCTCGGCCTGGACAATGCCAAGCCCCATTCCACCCCTGAAAACTACACACAGGTTGAGCACAATACATACACACTTGTATGAGGACTGTCATGAATATCACTCAGATACTGTATTTGTATGACCTTAAGTTTCTTTTTCAGCCATTTTTACAAAGATTTCTCTCTCTCTTTTGATAGTTGACCCGACTGGCATTAACTGGTGACCCCACGATCCGCTGGGGTGATAAATCTTACAATCTGATCTGCTTCTCCAATGGGACCTTCGCTTCTAACTGTGATGTAAATACAAACATTGATTATTGCAGCATTTTTAGAATTTGTGTATATTTTTACAAACACTTATGTTCAAAAGTTTGGGATCAATATGATTTTAAAAAAGTAATAGTTTTATTTAGAAAGGATGCAGTACATTGATCAAAAGTGACTTTTACATGGGATTTTTACATTACATTGCATTTACATTTTCTGTCAAATAAATGCTGTTCTTTTGAACTTTTAATATATCAAAGAATCCTGAAAATATGTATCATGCTTTTCACAACAATATTAAGCAACTATTTTCAGCATTGATAATAATATAATTTTTTTGAGCAGCAAATCAGCATATTAGAATGATTTTTGGGCTACATACTACTTAACAGCTACTTATTACCAGTAGTTACCAGTAGATATTGCAGTCCATTTCTATGTCAGTCATAATTCATAATTGAATAATAATCACATTTTAATGTCATTATTGTGTATGTCTTTGTTTGTTTTAAAGCATGCGCCATATGATGCCATGGTTTTGGTATCTAATGGATATTATGTAGATCAAAAATTGAGGGCCTGTGGTGGAGTGTGGAAGGTAAGATTGCGTTTATGTATATTTGTGTATGTTATTTTATATGCATGAATGTGCATGTTGAAATTATTATATGACTCCCAGGGTTCAGAGGTTGTGCGTGAGATTCCTGTGCCGGAGGAGCTGATATTCACCGTGGATGAACGGGTGAGGAGAGACATCGCCCTGGCTAAAGAACAGTACACCAAAAGTGTAAGTAACACACACACTGTTATATCATTAGTGAGTCTTTGTTATACAATCCCATACTGCTTTAATACAAACAGAATACACTATAAACAGATGTGGTTTTTAGTTTTAATCTCAAAGCATCTGTATCTCTAGTCTCAGGACCTGCAGGTCGTCAGCTATGCCTTCACCTCATTTGGAAAAGCAGCCATTAAGAAGAGAAAGCTTCACCCTGACACTTTTGTACAGCTGGCTCTGCAGTTAGCATACTACAGGCTACACGGAAAGTAAGTGTGTCAGATAGCTTCCTTACTGAAAAATCAAAACACAGCCCTTGCTAAGTCTGGCATCCTTCTCTCTGTCATTCTCAGGTCTGGTAGTTGTTATGAGACCGCCACCACAAGGCGTTTCTTTCATGGCCGCACAGAGACCATGAGGCCCTGCACTGTGGAGGCCCAGCACTGGTGCAGAACCATGTTGAACCCTACAGCCACTGTGAGTGCCTTGTGTGTGATAATAAAGGGTTAGTTCAGCCGAAAATTAAAACGCTGTCATTATTTACTCATCCTCCAAACCTGTATGACCCATCCTTTACCTTACGGTGAAAGTAAATGGGGGACCAGAGCTGTCAGGCTGCTATAAGAGTATAATAAAGTTGTCCATACGGCTTGTGCTCTATATTACAGGAGCGTGAAGGTGTTTGCAGCATTGTGGCAAAGATTTTCAGCAAATAACTGTTTAAATTTCAGTCTGGTGCTCATACAAAGCTGTCGTAAGGTATCTTTAGAATATAGCTGACCATTTTTTTTCTCCTCCATTACCTTTCATTATTTGGAAAAGAGCAGCTAGGACATTTTGCTACATTTTTCCTTTTGTGTTTCATGGAGAAAAATCATACGGTTGTGGGAGGACATGGTAGAATTTTTATTTTTGGAGGTGAACTGTATATATTGGTTTCCCCTGGTACATCTGCTGGTTATAAATAAACCAAGTTTCAGACTTCTAGGGTTAGGTTTAGGTTAGGGTTAAGCATCTAACATAGAACATAGAAATCACACTTGTAAATTAGGATACTTCATATATCCAGGTTTTCAGAGAGCATGGGAACACTGGCTCTTCAAATAATTTTTTTTTTTTTTAAATAGCTTTAAGTCATTGGAAGTTTGCTGAGGCCCCAGGCCCCTGATTGAGAACCACTCTTCTTGACATTTGGTTTGCTTTGATGGCTTTTTTGTTTTTTTTACTCAGATTGAAGAGAAAAGACAAGCTTTAAATGCAGCCTTCAGCAAACATAACAAACTGATGGCAGAGGCGCTGGATGGAAAAGGTTAGTGTTTGTCAGTGTAATAATATTTACATTGTGTAATAGATAATATGACCGGGACAGATATTTGAATGATCTTTGCACAGGCTTTGACAGACACCTCCTGGGCTTATGCCTGATTGCCAAAGAGGAGGGTCTTCCTGTGCCTGAACTCTACACGGATCCGCTCTATACTAAGAGGTCTGGCCCAACACTGTGTATTGACAGTGTATTGATTTGTGTGTATTGCTGTAAAGGCAGTTTACTGCAACCGCTCTAGAGTCATTTTGTATTTACAGTGGAGGAGGGGGGAGTTTTGTGCTTTCCACTAGTCTGGTGGGCTACACCACTGTACTGGGAGCAGTTGCACCCATGGTGCCGCATGGATATGGGTTTTTCTACCGCATTCGTGATGACAGGTTGGTTCATATCAGTTTATGCCATTGAAAAAATGATAAAAATATGTTTTTAATATTTTCTAAATATTATTTCACGTGTTATATGCATTTTATAAATTAAAATATATTTTAGAATTCTATTCAAACGTTTGGGGTAATATTAAAAACAATTAATTACTACTTTTATTCAGTAAGGATACATTCAATTAATAAAAAAAAAAGTAAACAGTTTGAGAGTAAATACATTTGTTACAAAACATTTCCATTTCAAATAAATGCTGCTCTTTTGAACTTTCTATCCCCCCAAAAATCTTGAAAAAATGTATCATGGTTTCCAGAAAAATATTAAGCAGCAAAAAGTTTTCACCATTGATAATAAGAACCATTTCACAATATTACTGTATTTTTGATCAAATAAATGCAGCCTTAGTAAGAAAAATAGACTTCTTTTAAGAACATTTAGAAATCTTAATTATTCTAAACGTTTGACCAGTAGTGTATTATAATTTCTTCTGGAATGTTATTATAATTTATTGTTATATTAATCTAATTTAATTCAATTCTATATTTAATGTATTGTTTATTCTCAGAATTGTTGCATCCTGCACCGCTTTGAAGTCCAACCCAGAGACAGATGCTGAAACCCTGTTTCAGAACCTCTGCACCTCTTTACATGACATCATGCACCTCACTACCCAGTCCCAGCTGTGAAGCAGAGCATTCTGGGAAGTATAGTCTAACCTCACTGCTTTAGTTATGCCATTGGACAGGAGCAAATGGGCTGATGTGAGACGTGACCTTACCTTTAGACAGATCTACTATGCTGTGAATTTAAAACGGTTCATATACTCTCCTGTTCGGTCATATCCAGAATACATACATTAGATACAGTAGAATTGTGAAGAAATGTGACATTTGTTTGAGAAATTACCAGACATTAAGGTGTTGATTTTCAGAAAGAATCTGGATTTAGAACAGCAGGTGCTTTAAACTCTCACGTGCCTTCAGTTAGTCATCTCTGAATCACTTCAATCAGGAAATCCTCCTCTGAGGGGCTGCATGATTTTTAATCTACAGTTTTTGCTACATTAGCGGTATTGTTTCCTGTTAACTGTAGACCTCTGAAACTGTATGCCACAGGATGCTCATGCATCATAAGTCCACTAGAGAGAGACATTAACAAAATGATTTTAAGTAGTGCTGTCAAATGATTAATCGCGATTAATTGCATACAAAAGTTTTTGTTTGCCTAATGTGTTTTCTGTGTATAATATAAATATACACACATACAGTATGTATTTTGAAAATATTTACATGTCTATATTTATATTCATATAATTTATATTATAAATAAATAAATTTAATATATAAACATAACCTATTTTTCTGAAAGATATACATGCATGTGTGTGTATTTATATATACATAATAAATATACACAACACACATACATAATGTAAACAAAAACTTTTTTTTGGGATGTGATTAATCGTTTGACAGCACTAATTTTAAGATGAACTTTATTTTCAAGTGACTTGTGGGCAATAAACAGCCATCAAGTGTTGAAGTCCATCTTGACCTGTTATTGACCTCACACACACACACACAATATATATATACTGTTAATGCACAAATCAATGCAACAGCGCAAGTATAATGCAGATATATAATTCCTTTTTATTTTCATAATTTGAAGATTTTCTTTACTATCATGTGGTTTTCAAACTTTAAGGCTCAATGCAATAGTCGAATCTTTTTGCACCAATAGGATATAAATGAATGTTTTTATATTGTAGATATACATGTTTTGTTACTGTTTGTTAACAATTGTTTAATTTGCACTGATTTCCTATTTATTAGGAAACACTGAATAAATGTTCCTGAAAGTTTTTTTGATTGGTTCAGATATTACAGGCTGTTTCATTCATCATAGGACCTTAAACGTTTTCCACCTGTTATTTTGAATGGCAGATTTTGTCATGCATGCATGTAGATTTGACTGTGAATTTACCAAGAACACAAGTTTGCTTGTCATCATTACCTGTAAAAGATATTGTAAACATTGCCACTGAGTATTCATATAGTGTGAGTAATCCATGTATTTGTGTAAGAATTGTATTTGTCCACTTGCTTTATCATTTATGGCCTCAAATATGACTGATTGTTTTCGTTTATTGCATTCTTGAGACTGGCGTCTCTATAGCAATTAAAATGATTACAGCTGTCAAATCTAAATGTTTGTTTAATGCAGTTACTTTTGTGGAAATAATTTTGACTTCATTTCATAACTCAGTGTGAAAGCACAGATGTGAACTTTGTTTTACATATGTGTAAATGCAGCAAATCTTTAAACCAGTGCCTTGGTGAAATATTTACATTTTATTGGAAGGCAAGTGAATTATTATTTTTTTTATCAGTATCTAGCTTGGCATATGGCATCCTTTCACTGTGACAGTAAACCAGCTGTGAATGTGATTTAGGTTTGTAAACATGACTAACTTGTAAATTTAGTCATCACGAAAGGAAAACTAGTTATTTTTCTAAATTAATGTTGTTGATCTCATTGTGAATGAATGAATCAACCATTCATGTTTTTTCTTTTTGACCTTTTAATTCTTAACTGGATCTAAGAGTGAAATGGTAGACTTCTCTCTGGTTAATGCTGGACTGTTCCAATCATTTTGTGCATGCTTTCTTCAAGCTCACATTCAGATCTGCTTCCAGTCAACTACTGGTGAATAGAATAGTTCCTGTCCTACATTTCAGAGAAAACGAAACATGCATTTCATTGCGTCTTTATGTAATTTAAGTGCAAAAAATAAAAACTACACATTATGAAGTCTACTGTCTACTTGTATGATTTTTCAATTAAATGTAGAATATGAAATAAAAAAATGAGGCTAATGAAAAATTAAATCTTTATTCTAAACATTTTTTTTTTTTTTTTACAGTAGACTTTTACAGCATGTGCGATAAGAAAACAATGCCATAAGACAAAAACTGGCCTTGTATTAGTCTGATAAATATCAAGGCACCACACACAGAACACTATCATGTAGTCAATCATCATAATACAAACTCATTGGTCATATTGTCAACATGAAGAATATAGCTGTCTTCACTATTGAGAAAGCAAGGCAACATTTTTGGTATCAGGCACAAAGGGACAAATTATTTATGTATATATATTACTGTACATTATTATGTAAAGACAATCACATTTGAAATGTTCTGCCCTCTATTTCTGCAAGTGTGTGACCAGGAAATCAGAATATGGTAGTGCTTGGTAGAACGGTTAATTTTTGTTGTTGTTTAATACCATCAGCAACAAGAAAGCGCTGATTTGGATTAATGTTACGTATTAAAACTAAAAAGCACAAAATGACAAGGCACTGACAGTTACACAAGCTTAGTCAGACCTCTGCTCCGCTAACATTACATGGACACAAATGTCCACATTCTTATTATTTTCCCGGCTTCCTGTCGTAATGCCACCTAAAATGAAATACAGGCCTGCAAGCACAGGAGAGGGTTTCTATGGAATCTTTTCTAGAATCCTGACCATCAGTGACCCATCTGAGAGGTGATGAGGGTGTAGTACGCCCCCTGCTGGCTGAGGAGCTGCTGATGTGTGCCCTGCTCCACCACGACCCCGTTTTGGACCACAGCTATACGGTCTGCGTTCTGGATGGTGGACAGCCGGTGGGCTATGATGATACATGTGCGGCCCTCACGTGCCTTATCCAGAGCGTCCTGTACTATCTACTCGCAGGACAGAGAGAAGAGAGACAAGGTGAGTAAGAGAAATGCAGTGTTTACCATTTTCTAACAGGCTCGACTCAATTGTCTTGTAAATCCAAGAGCAGTTTGACTACTGTCTGAATGAAAAGGTATCCAAAGTCAATTCTTTTTCGCAAACTCGTAACTTTGATTACTGGTTGAGACCATAGCGACAGATAAAGATATTAAAATGCCATGTAATGTTTGTCTATAGTACTGTATATGACAAGTGTATTCTGCTGTTGTGTGAACTGTGATCATACCTTCTCACTCTCAGTGTCCAGAGCAGATGTGGCTTCATCTAGCAGCAAGAGTTTGGGGTTGCGGAGGATGGCCCTCGCTATAGCAATACGTTGCTTCTGCCCTCCTGACAACTGTGTACCTTTATCACCTGCTTGCGTCTGGTATTGCTGCAACCAAACCACACAATATTATTTAGTAAAATTGCAGACAGTCATTTAAATATTCTTTCATTTTTTAAAAGAGGTCTCTTGTTATCTTTTGTAACAAAAAAAACAAACATTTGCCGTCACTTTTGATCAATTGCACGTGTCCTTGCTGAATAAAAATATTTTAAAAAAGTAATTAACTTAAGAAGTATAGAAAAAAAATCTTACTTGACACCTAACTTTTGAATGGGGTGTACACGAGGATGATGGTTGCACTGTACCTGTGGCAGCCCCTCTATAAAGGAGTGTATGTTAGCAGCCTTAGCAGCCTCTTCGATCTCCTGCGGACTGACTTTTCTGCTGTTGTCTCCGTATGCGATGTTCTCTGCCAGGCTGCAGTCAAACAGCACAGGCTCCTGGGAAACGATGCCAATTTGCAAGCGCAGCCAGTGGATGTTCAGTTGCTTTGCGTCATTGTCATCCAGCATCTGTTAATAAAGGATAACCATTACCAAAACTGTTTTATTACTGGTATAATACATCTCAATGCTTCTTTATTATATAATTCCAATTTCTGTAACATGTACAGTATCTTGCTTTTAGACCTAATGACTAAATATTATTTTGCTATAATAAAAAATATTTTTTTATGTTTAAAAAAACAAAGTGTGAATAAGTGTGAATGTGGTTTGATCAATTAGAAAAAAAATCCAGTTTAGACTGTTAGATTGTTTAGCACTGTCCACTTGTGATCAGATCACATGAAACAGAGGTTAATAGCGTGTAAACAGGTCTGTGTTATGGTCTGAGTCATACAGGTTAAGGACCTGAAGTATGCAGGTGAAAGAGAAGCATCCTTTTATGTGCATATCTGGGTTTTCTTGTTTTTTGGCCTGCCTTAAGATACCTTATCATTGACCTTGAGAAAGGTAATAAGATTTTGACTTCCTGTTGTGTATTTAGTGTGCTGAATGACAGTGTATGTGCATGAATGACATCTTGCTGAGTTGGATGAGTGATTAGAGACTGTAAAACTAAATGTCAATTTAGGTACATTAACATATCAATGAAAGTTATTATATAAAATATGCTAAAATGCTATAAGATGTGGTCTCTCTGAGTCACTTGTCTGTATGCGTGTTCTCCTACCACTTTGCCCTGCTGAGGGTCATAAAATCTCTCCAGTAATTGGATGGTGGTGCTCTTGCCACAGCCACTGCTGCCCACCAGAGCAAGAGTTTGCCCCTTCTTCACCCGGAGCCTGAGACCCTGCAGCACTGGTACATCCGGCCGGGACGGGTAGTTAAAACGCACATCTTCAAAACTCACATTCCCTTCAAATTTGTCCTACAAAGATCACAGGAAACAGTCACATCAGAGCACATTTGTGTATACTAGTGTCGTCATGTTTGTCACTTGATGATTACATTGAATGACATCAGATATTTATGGCAGGCAGAGTCCAGCTCTGCCTGAGTCTTATCAGATTAGGATAGAACAGCAGAAGTGGTAAATGATTGATTTCATGAAAGGCTTCTAAGAACACTGAGATCTTGCCTAGAATTAAGACTCACTACAATTAGAAACCTTTTTATCATGTATTGGGCATACTGTGTATTCTGGTGTTCAAGTGCATGTATGAAGGAATACCGGCTTGTCTCCGTCCTCTGAGGCATTGTCAATGGCTGGGACTCTGTTGATGAGCATCAGGACATGAGAAGCAGCCATCTTAGCCTTGGCGTAGTTTGGAGTGAATGAGTTTGCCTCTCCTACAGCCATTGCTCCATACACCACAGCTGAGATCACACTGAGAGACACAAACAGATATATCACCCAGGGTTATTATCATTAACTAAAATGACTATACAAGGCACTGTTTTTTGTTGTCGTTGTTGTTATTAGGATGTTTAAATTATATTAAATTATTTTCACTATTGTTATTTTATTTTACTTGTCTTTCACTGAATCTGCAAAGCTTACTAAACTGAAATTGAATATATAAAATAATACAATAGAATTATATATATATATATATATATATTAGGAGTGTAATGGTACACAAATATGACGGTTCGGTAAGCACCTTGGTTTTAACGTCACGGTTCGGTATGAATATGGGTAAACACTGCTATATATTTAGTCATTGAGAGAACAGTTTTAATTATCTCTGTTTAAAAAAGCCCACTAGTTGTTATATAACATGTTGGGTCCTCTTGAATCTCTTATCTGCAAATGTAATGAATCACCAGCCTTGTTTCTGTGTTGTCTAAGAGAATATCTACATTCACTGCTCATCTGGATAGTTTATTCTGACTCACTTTTTCTTCTGTAATTATTAACTGATACTGTAGAAACCAGCAGACTTTGTACCTCCCAATCCACTCACACTTAACACCTGCACTATAGTGAGTTTAAGCTTGTGTGTGTCTCTACTACTTGACCTCACCCACTTGTTTAATTTTTACACATTTGAACTACCTGTGACACACATTGTAAATGACACTGGATCATGTCAATACGATTATGGAGACTTTTTATCACATATTCCTCAGTCTGCTGTGAGAGAGAGAGTCTTATAACTGACATGTATTGAGTCACTTACAGGAAGACGCCCTCGAAGGTCATCAGCTTTTGTTCAATGAGCCAAGAGCCAAACTTGAAACAGCCAGCATAGGCAAAATAGATCATCGCTTGAGAGAAGGAGAACGTCAGGCCAAAAACGTGTGCTTTTTTCTTAGCGTTTCTAAGGAAATCAGACAAACATCAATTATCTAATCAATTATCAAGCTCATTTTGAATCCTAATAGATATATAATAGAATTATTATTAGTCGATTTAAACATACTTGTAGGGCACAACTAAGTTTTCCTCATACAGAGTCTCAAACTTGCTCTCCCTGGTCAATGAAACCACAGTACGGATATTCTCAATGGCTTCCGTTGCAATCTGAATGGGAAAAATACATTGCGGACAAGGTAGTGATTTTAGACAGTTGATATAATTTGTTCTGCTTTAAAGTATAAGCATAAATGTTCACCTTCCCAGCTTGCTCAAGCTCTTTCTTGTCTTTTAGAGCATGTCCTGCCAGCAACTTCATCTGGATGGCTCCAGCCACAGCCATGATTGGCACAATGGAGAGAATGAGGAGGGTCAACTGCCAGCCGTACACAAATGAGATGATAATGGCGGTGCCCAAGTTGGCCACATTCTGTGCCAGTGTTGCCAATCTTACACCAGTTGCCTGTTGGAAATAAAGTCAGTGTGCCATTTGTGATGAGCTACTGTGTTAAAATGGTAAACAAAGCATGTCATTTTCAACACATACCTCAATTTCTTAAATTTAAACCATATTTAATCTGTACTACATTTGTAATACAAATATATAGTTTTTGACATGTTGATAAAGCAGACTAAGCTGAAATCAAATTGAGCTTGAACAATACAGTAAATAGGGAATTGGGAATTGGGAGTCATAGTGCCATTAGTGATGAGCTACTTTGTTACTATACATGGTTATCAATTTAGGAGCTTGGGACAATGTGTGGGACTATGTGTTACTCTCTGTTGTGGAATAGGAAATCAGACTTACGCCCTGCACTTGAGCTGTGTCTGCAGCCAGTCTGGTGGTCAGCGCACCCACACTGTTCTTAGTATCATCATACCAGCTCAGGTCCTAAAATACACACAGACAGGTGTCACACTACTCTCCATCAGCAGACATCCATAAATAGCTTCTTTGGGGTAAATCTTGAGATGATTGGTTTATGTCAGTTATCGTCTCACCTGTCTCATCATAGCATTAAAGGCTTTAAACCTCAGTCGCATGGTCAGAATCTCACCAGCTTTCCCAAAACAGAAACCCTAAAAGAAATTAAAAACTGTGAAAAATACACCAAAATAAGGCTATTTTGACAAAGACATAACATTGTTTCATAACAAGGGTTTTTAAAAATTGTCATATGTTTTGACTAATACAACGTGTTTAATATGTTCTGACATTTATAATAGTATTTTTATTTGATGAAGCACAATTATTTTTTTTACCACAAAACCAATAAAAGTGCTTTAATAACTGATGGGCGGATCAAAGTTTGGGGTTGGTAAAACATTTTTTTTAAATGTTTTTGAAAGTCTCTTGCTCTCCAAGGCTGCATTTATTTGATAAAAAAATACAGTAAAATAGTAAAATTGTGAAATATTATTACAATTTACAATAACTTTTTTCTATTTTAATATATATTTTTTATTCTAGTAGTGGCATAGCTGAATTTCCAGCATCATTACTCCAGTCTTCAGTGTCACATAATCTTTCAGAAATCACTCTAATATGCTGATTTGGTACTCTTATTATCAATGTTGAAAACAGCTGCTTAGTGTATTCTTGTGGAAACTGATACTTTTTCAGAATTATTTTGTGAACAGAAAGAAAAGAATGAACAACATTTAAACTGAAATCTTTTGTAATATATTTATTTCAAAGTATATGTAATTTTATAATAAATTTTGGAATTTTAAATCCTATTTTTAGTACATTTAAATATACTTTCTTTTTTCTGTTAATTTTTGTTCTATTGTAAGTTAAATGTAATCTTTTAGCATTTCTGAATTTTAGCAGGTTTAGTATGACTAGGCAAATAATTGACAGATCTGTCTGTTATTCATGGGTGTTTACAAAGTGGTATTTCACAACAGTCTTCAGCTTTCAGATAAGAAAGATCATATGCACTTTTTACCTCCACTCAATGTACAGGATGCACCTCACATGTATGCTTATAAGAAAAAACATTTCCTTTGAAACACCTCACATGAACACCTTGCATCTATAAAACTAGGGGTGCTCCGATCAGGATTTTTGAGTCCGATCACCGATCACAGAAAGCAGTATCTGCCTGATACCGATCACCAATACCGATCTTTTTAAAACCTTCTTTTTATTATGTAGAATTATTTATAGTGATACTCCAATCAGGATTTTTAGACATTTATTCAGGGCCTGAATTTCATTTTTGAGAATGAATTCCCCTCATAGGTGACTCTTGTGAGGGGATTTTTTTTAATTTGAGAGGTGGAGGGGGCATTTTTTATACATTTTTCAAAAATATATATTTATCTGACCTAAATGTTTGATCATGCAGTGCATTTTTGTTTTTGCAATCGTGCAATAGCTTACACACAGCACAAGCCTGATTTTGTGAGCTGTATATGAGGTGGCCTTTTATGCCAGGTTCACACATAGGCCTACTCCGTTTGCAGTGTGTATTTAGTCCATGTGTGGTACGGTAAGCGGTGCAGAAGCAGCACTGACTGTGCTTTCACACAGGAGTTTGCAACTGATCTGTGGCTGTTTACCACAAACACAACATTTATCCATTATTTTGATTTTAAATCACTGAAAATGCTTTTTCAGCATTGTGATCATTTTTTTACAGTACAGTAATACAATCTTTCATAGACGTGTTTAAACACAATAAATATAAGCAAAGCAACATTATTCAATGCTTTTTACTTTTGCATTTACTTCTAGATTTATATATTAAGTTGCTCAAGTGGCAAAACATTTAAACTACTTTTCTTACGTTATCACAACCTTACCATTGACAGAAACAGTCAGCTCTACTGCCTTTCCTTTTGCATTGAAATCTTTATTACAAGCAATCCTGCGGTTCATAAAGAACTTTGTTTTTCTACCTCCACGAGTACCATCTATTATTGCCTTGTTTATCTAAAAGTGCTCTTTCCCTTTAAATCTAGTCAAAAAGCCATATGTGTTGACTGTTAAACACAGTAGACTTTAATTATATGCATTTATGGTGTAATTACTACATTTTCGTGTCAATCCATGTTCATATTTACTGCAAACAATGCGCTGTTACTTTAATTCAGCACAACGATCTCTGCACTGCTGCAGACGCACCGCTCCTGGAACGCACCGCCGGACCGCAGCCGTGCGCAGTGTGAACGCTCTAATCCGTTATGATGAGCGCAGAAAAAATACGCACCGCAAGCGGATGTGAACCTGGCGTTGTGTGTGTGTGCGCTGCGAGTGTGCATGTCTGAGCGCACGGTCTCCATGAGAGCACGCGAGCGCTGAATGGTTTAAACACGGCAAGAATTAAAAAGAAATGCAATTTATAAACTATAGTGACGATGCGACTGCCTCGATTGTGCAAGTGACAGTTCCTGTCAACTGTTCAGCTTGCAGCTTATAGTGCAAGCTTGCAGCGGCCGATAGTGATTGGTAGCCGATCAATCGGAGCACCCCTATATAAAACCATACTTCTCCATCTCTTGACTACACTTTTGAACTGAATGTGTACCAAGATGGTACCGAAGTAGTTTATTATCATCAAGTTCTACAATTTTTGTTTAGCATTCAAGGCCATTTATATTGATGCTGTGACACAAAACAAACCTGAAAGAACAAAGTGAAAAAGGACACAACCCCAATGCCAGCAAACAGCAGAGAGTAGAGCTCAGTCCTCTTTCGTACAAGTTCCTGATCTATCTCAGCAAACACCTAGAAAAAAAGAAGAAAAGAGGAGGAGACAGGAAAATAAATGTATGAGGAAAAATGTCTCAATAATGCTGACCGTCAATAATGGTAATTATTATTAATATTTAATTTATGTACAACATACAGCAATGATTTTAGAGAAAATGACAGCAAATGCAGGCTGCATGCCTCCGTTTATGGTGGCACATAAAACTCCAACCACCATATATGGCCATTCCGGCTGATTCAGTTTCAGGACTGTCAGGAAGGAGATGTTTGGAGCTTTTTCCTACAAACAAAAGAGAGAACAAATAGAAAAAGAACTATGTAAAATAATTTCAATCAAAATATCTAATCATGATCATAATTTGATTTGCAGATAATGCATCAAGCCTTTAAGTTCCTTTTTAAGGAAAGAAAACAAAATGTAATTTATGAAGATGATACTCGTCTACAATTGGTCTCTTACCTCCTCTGTCTTTTTCTCTTCATCCTGCTGATCTTTTTCTGAGCCACTTCTTGATTTCTGTCTGAAGAGTGTGTGATCATTCAGAGAGCTGACTGAGGGACTCTTTTCATCCATAGTCATCTCCTCTTTGCCCTCCTCTGTGTCCTCTGCGCCCTTAAACATCTGTGATTTAAACAAGGGAACTCATAATAGACCCCAGAATTCATTTTCCCTGTGTTATCATGCACAATTTATTAGAGCTGTCGCGATTCGTCGATTTTAGTCGACTAGTCGATTTTGAAAAATCGTCGACTTCATTTTGCCGCGTCGACTAATACCGGAAGTGCCGCATTTCACATACATTATTAGACTATTTTCCAAGGCTGCATGATCACAATTAAGCATTCTCAAACGCTATGTAATTATATGCGATGCAGTTCTAACACAGTATATGCGATTTACATGCTGCGTCTCACAATCACAGTAGGAAACTTATCAACATGTGTGGAGCGTCTACCTCTCTGCTAACGTTCATCTGAGAACGCAACGTGCGCCATTTCTCTAAATCATCCTGCAAACACAGGAGAATACATGAGCTCTCACTCTGAGTTTACACTGATGTCTTCTTTTTCTCTTCCTGTGATCTGATCAGATGAGCTGAGCCTGAGGGACTGTCTGTTTCATCCTTTTGTGTGCATCATTCAGAGCTTTGCTGACTCTGGTCCTCTGCGCCCTTAAACATCTGTGAACTGTGGGAACATCATAATAGATTTAAACCTAGGGAGAATAATCCCCCACTGTGTTATGTGCACATATTCACAAAGACATCAAAGCATGCAAAATAAATATTTGACTTAATCTTTCAGCAAAATATAACAACTTGCTTGCCTCTGAAACTTTTCTTTTCTGCTGCTAACCAAAGCAGGCAGGACCAATACCACTAGACGTAAATGATAACATGTTTCAGCCTCAATTCAAACGATCCAGTCAAATCCAGATGGATAAACTGCATAACATCTTTATAAAATGTGTTACATTGTGGAAGTTTAAAGGGCTGATCACAATAACAGTATGTGACGAGTGGGGCGGGGCCGAGAGCCGTGGGAACGGAGCGAGGCCGGTGGAGTTAATGATGATGAGCGACACCTGCACCACTCACCGGTCTCGAGTCCCACGGAGGAGCTCCGGAAGGATAAAAGGAGGAGCGACGACAGTGGAAGACGAGAGAGGACCAGGCCTGGACTTTAGTTTGTGTTTTGTGTGCGGCAGTCGTCCGTGAGGGGCTGCCGCTTTACTGTTGCGTTTGTTATTAAACTTGTTTAAATGTTCGCCGGTTCCCACCTCCTTCTTCCCGATCTACGAACTGTGTTACACAGTAATTCAACCATTCGAGATGAGCGTCAAGTCCCTGTAGTGTTGGTTGCTACTTGACGGCAATATTTGACAAAGCTCGCGTGACGGCGTGAGCTTTACTATCTGCTCAATATCTTTGATAGCCACTTTTACCCATGTTGCTTTAAACATGAATGACTTTTAGTTGCTACAAATCACTGACAGTCAACGTCCTTTAATGTTATGTCAAAGCCATTTCACAGGGCTATTTTCACATTTAATGGACAAGACAGGAAAATGAGAGAATGAAAACAATTGGGAGGGGAATAGGACCAGGAAAATACTTGATTCGGGACTCAAACTCGAACTCGACCAAGAGCAGCTCCTCCATATATCAGTGCACTACCCACAAGACAATAGGCTCTGACGACCTTTCATGTTTTTAACAGCAATGTGCCACTTTTGCATTCAGAGTTCATGTGTGTGTATGTATTGCACTGTGGGTTTCTAACCTGCATAGTAACAAGACAGTGGTAGATTCCTTTTCTCGCCATCAGTTCGTCATGTGTGCCCAGTTCTACAATTTCACCATTCTGGAATCCAGCAATGACATCAGCATTTCGAATAGTAGACAGCCGGTGAGCCACTATAATGGTAGTTCTACCCAGCCTGACCTATATAGATGTATAAAAAAAATGTATATTATATATATATATATATATATCCACACATATACACACACACACACACACACACACAATACTTCCAGATTTTTTCCAGACCGCTATTTTTTGTTACCTTATCTAACGCTGCTTGCACAATAGTCTCACTCTCGGCATCCAGAGCAGACGTAGCCTCATCAAGAAGTAGGATTTTTGGGTTGCGCACAAGCGCTCTTGCAATAGCAATACGCTGCTTTTGTCCACCACTCATCTGGGTGCCCCTCTCTCCAACTAGAGTCTCAAATTTCTGACAATGAACAGAGACATTGTTCAGAGCCTACCTGATCAATATTTTTTAATTCGATTGATCAAATAACCTCCTTAAAAGTAAAATTATGTAAAATTTTGTACATCTGGGAGCTTCATGATGAAGTCGTAGGCATTGGCTTCACGTGCAGCCTGTTCGATCTCCTCCTGGGTGACGTCTTGGCGGCCATAGCGGATGTTTTCTGAGATGGTTGTGGCAAACAGCACCGGCTCCTGGCTGACTACACCAATCAGTTCTCTCAGACCTCGAACGTTCAGAGAGCGAATATCATGGCCATCTATAGTCACCTGAGGGGTTATAGGAAAAGAAAATGGAAAGTTTGGATGAAGAACAGGAAGGTCAAGGAATTTGTACCTCTCAGCCTCTCTTTGTACTTACCGTTCCTTCCTGTGGGTCATAGAAGCGTTGTAGGAGCTGGATTGTTGTGCTTTTTCCACACCCACTGCTGCCCACCAAAGCAATGGTCTGTCCACTCATGACTTTAAGATTCATACCATTCAGAACCTACAAGCCAAAACAGAGCCATAGCTGGAGTCATTTCATTCTGTAAAGTTATTTTGTTCAAATGGTTTTTAATAAATATTTTGATGATCCTACTTTCACATCCTGTCGTGAGGGGTATGTGAAGTGAATGTTTTTGAACTCTATGTTTCCTTTTACAATATCAAGTTTGTAACCTTCCTCAGAGAAACTGTTGATTTTGGGTTCCTGTTGGTGAAAAAAAGGATTATGAGAGAAATGTATTATTTTAAATACAAATTCCAATTAAGGGATAGAGGTAAGTTCATAATCAAACCTCATTCAGACTAATAGACGTCAATATCACACTAATTGCTCTACACCAGAGAAAAATGGTTCCCTGTGGTCTTCTATTCATTGGATCTCAGTGGGGAAGCACCTCTAATCCTGAGACCAGGCCATTTTTCATGGTGCTAAAACAATGAGGGGAAGTTATGCAACTTGGCTCTGGATTAATGTTGCGTACCTTTTTGTCTCGGGATTTTATCTCAAAGCCACTGTCTGCTCACTGTGTGTGTGGTGTTTGTTTAAACTTGAACATCTGAGTCTAAATAAAGACAAAGTTTAGTCCTGTGTGTGTGTGTGTTTTAATTGTTCAGGCTTGTTCTTCTTGGAACACCGAACAGAAGTTAAAAATCAAACAATTTTGCTGCTCTGCTATGTTTAAATGTGAGCAATATGAGCTGCACTTTCTGAAGGAGGAAGGAGATATAGATTTATTGAACTTTCACTTATGTATGATTGGCTAAATGATCTGGGCTGCATTTCCCAAAAGCATCGTAAGCCTAAGTTGATCGTACTCGTAGCTCCATTGGTTTCAATAGGTCTACAATGTACCTAAGCTTATGATGTTTTTGGGAAACGCAGCACTGTACTGCACATGACAACTGAAAGGATGTAAAAAATAACCAGAATATTTCTGGAGCTACAATTCAACAAAATCAGGAAACAATGCAATATACTTCAAAAGTCAGGCTTCCCAGGCTTATTGGATTTCATTGACTTTTCCAGTCATTTATTAATTTCTAAAATCATTTTAGAAAGAGTGCTGCATTCAAAAACCAGCTTTGCCATCACACAATAAAAGTTAAGTTTTTAAATTGTAATAATATTTCATAATATTACAATTTTTACTGTATTTTTTATCAAATACATGTAGCCTTTGTGAGCATTAAGAGACCATTTTCAACAACAACAACAAAAAAATCTTACTGGCCCCAGACCTTTGAATGGTAGCATATGTATAAAAGTGGTAAAGTATTATGCCTCAGATTTCAATGTGGCTCAACAGTACATTCAGTTATCTGAGTCTACATGCAAAGCATAACCAAAGACATATTCAATCATTATAAATTTCCATCACTTTTCTAGTCCTGGAAATCACAATTTTCTTAATATTTACAGGGGGTTTTTAACAGACCATGGGGACATGATTACGCTTGTGCCATCTTTTTAATTAGTTATATTCTTGGCTTGCAGCCTTTTAAAAGACATGCAGATATTGTGTTGTGACAATTATCCATCTGAATCTGAATATAAGGTACGATACCACAAAAATCACAGTAAGTGCTATTTTTAGAAAGGGGAAGTGTTTAGTTAGTTTAGATGGGACGAATGGCCAGAATCAGATTTCAGGGTTAAGGCATTTTTAACCTTTTAATGCAAGGAATAAAATACTAATATCCTGTCTAGCATCCTAAGTAGCAATTACATTATGGAGCTTCTTCTGCATTGGGGACAGTTGTTTTTCCTTCCAACAATTATGTAACATAATATCCTGAAAGCAATAATAATTAGCTAACAATGAGTTCACTCACATGATCAATGATGTGGAAAACTTTGTGGGCGGCCCCTCTTGCACTAGCGAAGGACTGAATGTTTGGAGACGTTTGACCTATGCCGAAAGCTCCAATTAGGACTGCGAAGAAAACCTAAAATAGAGGAACAGAAAATGCACTCGTGAGGCAACCTCATGATTATTTAACAGTTTCCATGAAGAAAAAGATGACTACTTGCAAATTATTATGTAATCATTTTGGGGGGGTTTCAAATTCTACAATATTTGAAGCATGACCAATGTGACTCTGGGTTTTAATAAGAAGACCATAGAGTTTTGTGAAGTTTGCTGTGACTCACAGTTAAAAGTATGCCGGCATTATACTCTTCAGCCAGGATAAGAGTGCTGCCGTACCAAAAGGCCAGTGCATAGGACATATAGATCATGAAGAATGTGAAGCCCATAGCAATGTTCACAGTGATGGCCTTCCTTATGCCAACATTCTTGGCATCCTCTAAGTTTTTGTGATACCTTTGAAGAACAGAAAAAAGTCATTTATTATCCTTGATGCAAAATATATTATGATCAAACTGATTCCACTGACCCTCTACCACAAGTTTCTCCAATTCACATTATGTGACAACAAATAGACTGAAACTTTCAAGACCAGACCATAATGTGTTAAAACCGAGTTGTCTCCTTCGTAGTTGTCTAGTCTTTATGTTTCTAAGATGGTTTGGCAAGTGAACTGGTTTTGGTTTAGGTCATAGAAAGGTCAGGTGGTTTATCACTCTGTGTCATGTACCACAAAACATGTATGTCATCATCAGACTTCCGCTGAGAAACAGTGCTGAGGTTCTTTGAGAAACAGGATGACTTTCAAACACACCTCATTATCTCTTTCTTCTGTCCACCAAAGGCAAAAACAGTTCTGATGGATGACAGCACTTCCTCAGCCACTGCTCCAGCCTTGGCGTAGGCCGTCTGTTCCTGCGATGTGAATGATGTCATCACCTAATGAGGTAGGGATACAATGTTGCTTTTTCACTGCATCAAAATAACTCTGGACTGTTTTTAGTCCAATAACTGTTTTTAAAAGAAATATCCTATGCTCACCAAGACTGCGTTTATTTAATCAAAAATACAGAAACAATCAATTGAACAATTTTACTTTTACAAAGATGGCAAAGCTGAATTTTCAGCAGCCATTACTCCAGTGTCACATGATCCTACAGTATTCATTGTAATAAGTATTATCAATGTTGAAAACAGTCCTGCAGCTTAATATTTTTGTGGAAACTGATACGTTTTTCAGGATTTCTTTGATGAATAGAAAGTTCAAAAAACAGCATTTATTTAAAATAGAAATACTTTATAATATTATAAATGTCTTTACTGTCACTTCTGACCAATTTAATGCATCCTTGCAGAATACTATTTTTTATTTTTTTTTAATCTTACTGATGCCAAACTTACAGCTATGATATCTCTCTATTTGTCCTTGTTGACCATTTATGTTATTTTAATCTCTTTTACAGCTAGGTAGAAATATATACAGTAATAAAAACACAATGATAAACTAAAATTTAGGGCTGTCGAGGGGCACTATGTGAGTCAGGAGCTTACTGTAGATATAAAAACGCTAAAACTCTTTCTCTTCATATTCCTTTTTATCCCACCTTTGCGATGATAGCAGCTGAGATCCCGAGTAAAGGACTAACAGCGAGGATGACGAGGGTCAGCTTCCAGCCTTTGACAAAACCAATGATGATGCCAGTTACAAAGGTGGTCAGATTCTGAAGCAGCATGCCAAGTTTATCCCCAATGCCTTCATTTATTTTGTAGACATCACTGCAGAGAAAAAAAAGAGTGTGATGTAGGTGTGTGTCACTGTGTGCATAATATGTAGATAAATGACTGACTCTTATTGCACTTCATACTCAGTGAGGCGTGTGTTGAGCTGTCCAGTCTCATTTACATCAAACCAGCCGATCTCCTGTTTCATGATTGAGTGAAAGAACTTCTTTCTAAGTCTTTTCACCTGACGTCCTGCGGCAAGAGTCCAAAAGGCCACCTGCATATATGCTGCAATCAAAACTACAAATCCCATGATGCTGTAGTATATAGCATGCCTGAGAACGAGAAACAAGAGTATCATACATTAAGAAAGTTTTTTTAATTTAAATTAAACCGAGAAAGAAAGTTGCAGTGTCCAATGCAAAGCAGTGATCTTACCTTGTCATCTGCTCTCCTAAAGTCTCATTACTGGGCTGTGGGAAGGTGAAGTCTAGAGATTAAAAGACCATATGTTATTGTTAGTTTTGAGAAAACCTCACAGATTTCTCTGTGAAACAATAGTATATTGATGAGGGATACAAATTATACACTCACTGGGTGGAAGGGTGATGTTCTTTAAATTCTCTGCTATTGTATCATCCACAAAGCTGTTTGTCATGTCTCCAAATACAATAACCATGAGAGGAAGTACTGCCCCATTGGCTATGGACATGATTGTGGCAAGCAGCATCAGAAAAATGTCGACACCATCTGCATAGCGAAACTGACACACGGACACAGTTCTTTGAGAATAAGTCAGTCTTAAAGCATTTTTTATATCTATTTTTATTGAATTTTAAAAATAAAATAAACAGCAGTGTGATCAAGCTCAGAATTGCAATACCATGATGTGAGCATTTAAGGATACATAGTAAACCGGCAATCAATGCCAAGATCGTTCAAGGGATTTAGTCTTAAAGCATTTTAGCGAAAAGAATCCATGAAATTTCAATCAACAAAATTACTTCTTCACCACATCCATTTTTAATTTAGGCTTATTTTAATCCATTTTAATTTAGGCTTATTTAGTTTCATTTTAAATTTAGTTGTGGTTACAGCATTGCTGAAGTATTTAAAAAAAATATTTAAAATAAAAAGTACTTTTTATTTAAAATGATTTAGTACATACACCTTTATGGCTGTGAAGTTATTATTAATTTCACAAATCAAAAATGATAACAGTACTACAAATACTAATAATATATTTAATATTTCACTCACTATTTCAAATGTTCCCACCATCTCCAACTTTTCATTCTCCTCTTCCTTGCCATTTTTCTCACTGCTGGAAAGAAATATCACAATTAAATTTGAAAAATAAAAAGTAAACAAACAAACAATAAATAAATAAATAAACAATTTAAAATAATAATAAAATAAATGTAAATAATTTTAATCATCTTGTCTGTAACTATTTACAGTTTTTACAGTTACATAGTTATCCTTGTTGACCATAAATGATCTAAATCTTTCGTAACATGAATCCAAGGACATAAATCAAAAAGCATAATTACAGATCAAACAAATGTATTAGTAAGAACAAATAGCTCTTAAAACATCAATGTAACCTGGCTTGCTTTATAACAGTAAAGTCATTTACCTTACATCTCCATTCTCCTCTTTTTTGCCATTTGATAAATTCAATTTGTCCTTCTTGCCCATGTTTGCTGTTATCTTCGATGCTGATTGTAGGTGTTAATCTGGAGTTAATGGTCTGGATGGGGCAGGTGGTTTTGTGCTGTGTTATATAAGAATACAATATAACTCAACGTACAATCACAGACACCAAAAACCGTGTGACATTTTGAGTTTACAGAATAAATACTGATCTAACCTGCTAGCATACACAGAGGATTCCCTCCTACACAGTATCTACCACGTTAACACGTCGCTTAAATTATAACTTCAAGGTACAGAGTACTAAAATTATCAAATTTGTCGGTTCCACATTGAAATATGAGCGCTTTTAAACGTTCAAAGTCGGAGAGTGTTGACGAACTTGGCAGTTTGGAGCGAATCCTGTAGCTTTAAATAACGTTACTGCCGCAATCAATAACGTTTACCGACACTTAAAGACGTGGTATCAGAATTTCCATCCAAAAACCAGTTAAAATCATAAATTAATTTGTAATCTCCTTCAGATAGTGCGCGTTAATTTCAGTGAAAGCTTTTAAATTGTGTCATTTCGACAGTGGCGACACCAAATGTAGAATATAGTTTAAAATCACTTAAGTGACTATTATTTTGTCCGAAAATGACGGCTAAATGTGTGGATATGAGGAGTTTATTGAAAGATACATACTGCTCAGATGCTGTCCCAGCACACACTGACTGGTGCTCTGCCTCTGCTGCTGCGTCGCGGGAGCGCAGAGGATCTTCTGCCAGAGCGAGATCATACAGCCTTGATTTTACTGCTACTGCTGCTTACGTCATTTACAACGTCCATGTCTCATGGATGCCCTCCCATCATCTGCTTTTGGCCACTTTAATGACTGAAAGGCTTTTAAGATGAATGTCTGAGATTATGTTTACCAAATTTGGCCATGGCACATTCCACGAATACAGTGCACTTGGTCAACAGTTATTTTTTTCTTCTTAAATTTTAGAAGCACATTTGTTGTTGTTGTTGTTGTGAGATATATTTGTTTTATAAACTATTATGAATAATTATCCTAGCTAGTTTTAAACACGTTTGTACTGTAACCCCCCTCCACTGTCAGAGGTCTTGATCTTCTCGATCAAGCAATGACAATTAAAAATCATAATGTCATTACTTTCACATGATCTAACTAATATCTAATACATTATATTATTTATTTAAAAATGTAATTAAATTTTTAATCACCAAAATAAACATATTTAAATATAGCCTCTAAAACCTTACAGTGCCACATTATTTTACACATCACACATGTAATTTCATTTTATTTATGAAGTTATTCATTTAATTTGTTCTAAAAAAAATAGCAATTTATTAATTCAATTAATTTCACCTTCCTTCACTAAACATCTGTTGAGCAAGAAGTTGTTTTAGTGTATTAATATTTTATTAAAAATGTATTTTAAATGTCTAATAAGAATAGTGGATACAGTTAGAAGGATGACTTTCTAGATTGGTCTTGAAAAGTCACTGAAAACAGGAAACAGACAAACTAACAACCTGTTTTGTGCGGTTAGAGAAACCTGACTGAAAAAGTCTGAGTAGCAATTTCAAATTCCCCTCTTCAGAGACGAGAAACTGGGTCTGGTTAGCAGTGTTGGGCACGTTACTTTAAAAAAAGTAATTAGTTATAGTTACTAGTTACTTCTCACAAATAGTAACTGAGTTAGTAACTGAGTTACATCATTATAAAAGTAACTAATTACCAGGGAAAGTAACTATTGCGTTACTTTAAAAAAAAAAATCAAATGTCAAATAACTTGGATGCCCCAATATTAAATATGTTAAATGAATGAAATGGACACTAAATAGAATAAATTATTATTATAAAACATTGTACATTAATCAACACTATTTATCTACTGACACTTAGCATCAGTTAGTCAAGCATTATAATATGATATTATGATAATTTAGCATTATATGATGATATAACTTTAGTAATTAGAATAACCAAGTATGAATGCATTTTTGTCACGTTTACTGAATTTAGGACTGGTGGTGGTGCTTAAGATATTGTTTGTCATTTAGTGTTTCTATAAAAAAGGGGGAAAAATTGATAAGATAACAAAACTACTACGAATTGTACCACTAATAACAATATAAAACGCACTAAGGATAAAGGAGCTGCTGGGTTCATGAATATTAATCACGTTGTATGGATTCGCTGGAATTGATTCGCTGAAATCAAAACAGGGATGATAATAGGTGAGCGCCGGCCAATGAGATTGTCGTTTGTGCATTAGCTCCGCCCACTAGCAGAGAACCCGGCAGTTCTTAAAAGCTGAAGAATTCCAAAGGAACTCCGTTATTTTGACAGGAAAACACAACAAAGAATATCGTTTACATGTAGCGCGTCAATTCTGCATGTTATGAAAGACTCTCTCGCTCTGTATCTTTCTTTGCGCTGTGTGTGTGTGTGTGTGTGTGTGTGAGAGAGACAAAGCTACGGCGAGCCGTGCGCTTCACACTAGAGTTTACGGTACGTCAAATACAGCTACACTGCGCATCCATTCAGATGAACTGAAAAATAAAATGATAATAATATTATAGTAACGCCGCATTTTATTGTCAGTAACGGTAACGGCGTTGTAACGGGGGAAACAGTAATTAGTTTGATTACTCGTTACTGAAAACAATAACGCCGTTAGTAACGCCCGTTATTCCCATCACTGCTGGTTAGCTCAGATTGTAACATCCTACACCTATAATAGACTGTTAACAAAAGTTTTTTTTATTTTCAGTGTAAGACAAAAAGCACAGAATACATTCTGTTAGAACTTTTCTGATCACTTATACAGGGTTTCTGCAGGTTTTTTTGGAAGGGAAATTGAAGAACTTTTTAAGACTAGGAATAAATTAAAGCAAACTCAATTTGTCAATGTGTTCTCTAAATGTCTAGGAAGCACACGAGCTGTACTAGCAACACTTAGAAGTTTAAAAACACAGCTTCCAAAAGATCTATATTTCTGTTTTGGAAATAGCTTTAGTCTTGTTTTCTGAGAAATTGATCATGAATTTATGATTAAAGCAATAACAAATATCTGCTAATGGTATACAAAAAAATAATAATAATAATTCAAAGAAAAACATGTTTTTGTACCCCAGTGACAGATATTTGTTCTTGTTTCAAACATAACATCACTTGATTTTGTTAAATTTCTGAAAAAACAAGATTTCATATCTTCATCATCTCAAGTAATTGATATTTTAAATGTAAAAGACAAAAACGCTGAGAAAAAAATATTATGTATACAACATTTCAAGTCCTGACTCAAAGAAATTAAGATGCTTAAATGTTAAAAGATGTTTGACTTTTTAAGGCCTTAATTTTTGGAAGTTATAGTTTATGCGAGTTGTAGGTGTGAATACAGTATCAAATGCTCTGGTTACATATCATGCAATACAAGTCAATAGTGACAAAGGTGACATTACACAGCAGCATATGTCATTATGAAGCTTGTCCGTAACGAGACTGTTGCTTTTCACCATTTAAGGTTGTCTCAATGCGTACCGGAACACAATGACCTTAAACACACTGAGTAGCATCGATCTATTATCATCACAATCATTAACTTTATATGGTCCACTCACCACAATAAAAGGATATGATGCCACATCCCTCTGTGATTTTACGTCTTTATGTTGCTTGTTAGCAAATGTGTATATGGTTGTAACCTGTGTGATAAAGCTAGTAAATAAAATATGAAGATGATTCTGGAAAAACAAGACAATCAAAACTGCATGCATGAATCAACTGTAAAAATAAATCCCGTGTTTATTGCATTAAAAATACTACATATGTCAAAATACACTTAAATATACCTTCCTCAGTGCTTTGATCGAAAAGGCGATCTTCCAATCAGCCAGCTTTTCCCCTGCAGCAGCATTTACAATCACAATATGAATTGTCTTGATACCAATATAAGACGTTACTTTACAGTAAAGACTTTACAGAGAACATGTGTGTTTGTATCCAATGCTAATGTCTGTGCTGAGACCAGCTGATGTTCAATGGAATGTAATACACCGGACAGAATTTACGGGGAATTTCAGCTCTAGAAACAAAGAGTTCAGAAATTCAGTTTTGGTGCGACTGTATTAGAACAATCATTGATGAAATGTTGTGTGGCAAAGTATTTAGGCACCAAAGAGATTCTGTAGGAAAAGATCAGGTCAGGCAAATTGAGCATGCATACAGCATCTCAGAGAAAGAAATCAGGACTCCTTCCTCAAGGCATCATCTCGTCATATCCTATTTCCATGCGTTAAACTGAGCATCTGAATCACAAAAAGGAATGTGCATCCACTTCATGTCAACTTTTAAAAGTTTGTATTTTTTGTCAAGTTCTTTAGAATTATAACATTCTTTCATCTTCATTGGAGTCTGTAATTTCTCAGGTAGCCCAGTGAGCCTCAAAATGAGTTGCAAGTTGAAGTTCTGATCCAGCTGCAGAGCAACAGAGGTCTGTACAGGTGTTAATGTTCACCCTGCAGAATCAAATCCTCACTCATTGTCAGTGCAAATAGAATTGTGCAAGTCTACATCACGTAGTGTCCCACAGTGGGTCCAAATGGCAAAAAATATTTTCCTTGATCATTGGTTTTTGTCTTGTTTCCCAGTAAAAATAAGAAGCCATAAAAGTCCTTAAAATACATTTACACGAGAAGGAAAACTGCATATCTCACCCTATTTCTTACCCTATTATATATATATATATATATATATATATATATATATATATATATATAGGGCATATATTATACCCTATATATTCAGAATATATTCTCTAAAAATAAGTCTTAATATGTTATGCAGTTTTTCTTCTCAAATTTATCTTGTTCTAATGACAATTATTTTTTAGTGCAGTCCATAAATTTGCAGCTGGGCCAGCGTTTCCTTCCTGACTATACTTGGGGAGGAGTGTGGGGTTTCCCAGGGTACTGCTGTCTCCGTAAAGGCGGATGAGGGACAGGTCTGTACATAGAAATAAGATTTTATCAATTACACTTTTCCATAGACAATATTTCATCTCTTGCCTGTTGTATAATATTACAGAAAAAAAAGCCTCAGTTGTCTCACCTGGCAGGAGCAACAGCTGATGATGCAGGGTTACGTGAGTAAGATGATGAAGATGTGGCAGGTCCTGGATGTCCCAGCAGTGGGGGTGGATGAGGGTGGGATGAAGGATCCATAGGCAGTGGTTTCTTAGGAACTGGAGGTTTGGGGGGAACAGGGTTCTAAAACAGGATGAGGTTATTCAACTTTTTTTGTCTTATAAGTTCAATTTGCATTACACTATAGATCAAAATAATTGACAAAAGGACAGCACTGAGAGAAATAGAAACTCTCAGATGTATCAGAACAAGAGCTGATTAGTATTGTTAATAGAGAGTGGCGATACCTGTCGGGTAGAGAGGACAGGGTCAGGAGGGAGAGGCTTGCTTGGTGCAGCCGGTCGTGTTCCTGTGGGCTGGACATACAGTCGCAGATGCAGCCATGTGACAGAGAAAGGCAAGCGCTGGGTGAGACTAACTTACTGTGCCATTTTACTCAAATCATTGGGGATCAATCTATTTCACCATGATTTTCCCTTGATCACAAAATTAATTTGTCCGAGACCAGATTGAATCATAGGCCATGCACTGCACAATTGATTCCTCTGATTCATCCATGCAAAACACTGGTCAAATATCACTGTTTTCACCTTGCAGAGAAACTGGGAGAGATAAAACACATGCTTTAAATATGCACTTGGGGGCAAAGACTTTTTCACAGCACTGTTCTAAGCTTGAGCTAAGGTTAAAGTACTGTTACTATTAAAGTAAGGTTAACACTGTTGCTTTGATATCACCTATTCTCATATAATGCTTAGTACATACATTATTTCTGCATGATGCATCACATAATAGTTTTTACAAACTTATTATTAATAGTGATGTTATCCAACTTTTTACTGGTCAAATTTTATTGTGGAAGGTGATAATAAGTATCTAGTGGTAAAATGAGCACAAATGTAAAAAAAGTTTTTTTATTTCTTTGATGTTCAACGTTTCAATTAAGCTGTCTTCAGGTGTGACAAACTGTTTATTTTATAAAAGCACTGCTTCTAGTGTAGGTGTATATTAACTTAATATATACTTATTGTTAAAGTATAAACTTTTTTTTTTACTTTTTCACACAAGGGCACTAGGTTTTATACAACATTTTAAAATTAATCTGAAATAATTTAATTTTGAAATGTTTACATTTTGACATCTTTGTTTACATCTTTTAATTTTAAATGTATTAAATCATTTATTTTTATGATTTTTTTTAATTCAAATGTAAATATAATTTTAAAATGTATTTTACATTTTTTTTATTAATTTTAACTAAATTTAATTTTGTACAGAATTAATTTTGTTTTAATTTTATTAATATTTTATTTAAATTAATTCAATAATTTAATCTAATTTCCATCCATCCTTTTTCCAAACCACTAGGGTTGTGAGTTAATAAAAATTTTGCACTTTCATGCATTAATTAATAAAAATTACTATATGTGATTGCTTATGTTGTCTGTTAATGTTTACTGGTTTACAAATCTAATTAAGGTAAAGCTATTAAGCATAAGCATTCAAGTCAACTAAACTTAACTTACAACTAGAAGTGCACATTATTACGAATTAGATGTAAATAAAACATTTTCTTTATGGTGATATTTAAAAATATTCCAGATTACATATGACCTCTAGCTCTCCCCCCAGTCTGATCTCACTTCATTCACTCCCATCCGCATGCACAAACCACCATCATCTTACTGTTAAACCCAAATGACACGGACAGCAACCCACATGCAACCACACAGAGACACGGACCACAACTAGGAACATAATGTGAGTTTCTAAAGGTAGACACTTTGGGCCAAGACACAATAACAGACACAGTCATACATGGCAGCTAGCAGCAACTGCTCCCTCTACCTTGCACTGCATCTTGCTCTCTGAGGGGATGGGGTCAGGAGGGAGGGGTTTGGTGGGAGGGGCGGGCCAATGCCCCGCCAACTGAAGAACCAGAAAGAGCAATAAAATCTGCATTGGTTTGTGTATATCACACACTGCTACATCTACCAGAACACCTCTATACATCTCTGTTCCTCACAAGCTTTGTGAGCAGCAATGAGATTTACCTGAGCGGGTTTAACGACGGGATCAGGTGGAAGAGGTTTAGTTGGAGCAGCAGGCCTGTTTTGGACCTAATAATAAGACAAAAGTGTTGCGGAAGGGGTAGTAGAGAGGGAGTGAACTTTGATTGCACATGCATGTTATCATAAGGAAAGTTAGCTGGTTTAGGCATGACAGTAAGCCATTGGCTGGCATTGTTACAGCAGCAGAAGGAGACCCAGTGAACTCCAGTAACTGTCAGATATTTTTGAAGTTTATGTGGAAACATATATTCATGCAGGGAAGGTTGTATGTGTAACATAGAGAAAACAAAAACAGTGGCTGTAATTTGCATTACATCAAGCCCTTTTTTGTGATTTTTCCACGGATCAATGTTTGAGTCACCCAGACCAATTTTGTTATCCAGGTGAAAGGACTGTGACCTCAATAACCCAAACACTGTGTATCAGCCCTTAATAGCCTTAATTCACCTTTCAACAGACATCTATAACTAGGATTTTGCCTCTGTCCTACTTACTGATAAAAAAAAAAAATCTACCAGAGAGAACCACATGATACATTCTAGGGTTGGATCATTAACAGAATGTTCACTTTGATATGATACCAGATACTTATCTCAGTATATGTACCTTTGCCAACAATTAAACAGCCTTGGGAAACTGATGAAATGAGTCTAGCGCTGTCAATAGATTCATATAATACATTCAATAACATAAAAAAATATTTAACTTATTCTTTACTTTTTACTTAAATTTAAAATTTTTACTTATTTTACTCATTTATTGGGTAAATATTTTGTTTAAATATTAGCTTAGTTCCTTTTTTTAAGTGTTGAGTTGATTCATTTATGTGCTATTATTTCCTTTTTTGATTTATAGATGAATTACAGAATTTACACAACTGTACAAAAGTTTGGGGTCAGTCAGTTTTTTTTTTTTTTTTTTTTTTATAAATTACATTTATTCAATGAGGATCAAAATTGATCAAAAGTGACAGTAAAGACATTTGTTATTTTCAGCTTTTCATTCTATTCTTTTGCAACGGTTTTCAACACTGATAATAATAAAAACTGATTATTGAGCACCAAATTAGCATATTAGACTGAAGACTGGAGTAACTGGATTGCTGGTTCCAGATGCTGAAAATTCAGCTTTGCCATCACAGGAATACAAAAGAGTTATTTTAAATTGTAATAAAATTTCACTATATTACCATATTTGTGATCAAATAAAAGCAACCTTTTTGAGCATAAGACACTTCTTTCAACAACAAAAAAGAAGTGAGAAAATCTTACAGACCCCAAACTCTTATCTACCACGATCTTCTTGCTTTGTCATTTCCCCTCTCTGGACATGATGACCTCACTGAGAGCTCATTTCTGTATTTCTGTACAGACTCTCAGTAACCCTACACCGCATTACAGAAGATCATTCTCCAGTAACTGTATCACGAGTGGTGCTCTGCAGCAGCACTGTTTTCCTCTAGATCAGATTTACTGTACCTTGCTGATAGCCTGGGTGAGAGGGATGTCGCTCTGGTGGGGCCACTGGTACCGGAGCGGTTGCACCTGATCTCCATTTCGAGCATTTGCAAGCTCCATGGCAGGAGTTCTGTGGTGAAAATACATCTTCACAATATTACACTCAAATTAATGTTACATTTTTCAGCATAAATAAATTAAAAACGATGAGAACTATTTGTTGCTGGTCAACGTTACATAAATTCATAAAAATAATATCAGAGGGAATTCATGTTTTCAGAACAACAAGCATCTCACTATCTAAATCTACTTCACATACTGTTGTTTAATAGGGAACTGGAGAACTGTGTGAGAGATACAGCTAGCAGGGAGACACTTAACATTTAAAACTAAACAAACATTTTCTTTCCTCACTGAACCAGACCTCTGGCGTCTTAAAAAATGTAAGAAACTCTTATGCTGGAAGTACTACAATGCACATAACCAGAGAGGAGCTTGTCAATGACAGCCAATTTTAATGATTTTTTTTTGTCATTCAAAGCCCCTGTTGGTGAGAGACAGCTACAGGAGTAAAGCGACTGCTACCCACATGGCTAGTTTTGCACCACAAACTGAAGCTCCACATTCAGAGATACCTCTGGTTTTCCTCTTTCGCACAGTATTCAATATAGGCCACCGAGACCCCACTGCACCATGGGTAAAACACAGTAAAAGAATATCATTAATGATTTATAATATGATCGTTGACTCTGATGAATGATCTTATCTTATCTTGACATTAACACCTAAGGTTGTAATTTCTGTCTGGCTGTTGTATTTTTATGGTACCGGTGGTGTTTTGTACAGTATGTTTGTGCCAAACTCTTAGAAATGCACTCTTTGTATTCATTTTTGTTTCATTTGTTTTAAAAAAAAAACTTTTATAGTCGTTACACCTTGGATACAATTTTAAATATTAATAAGCAGTTTATTTATTTATTAAAATGTTAAATCATTTATTAATTATTTCTACATAAAATATTTTGCCTATTTTTTTTTACTAATTTCCTTCCTTTTAAAGCTTTCTTCCTTTATTATGTTGTGAGGACTGTTGTTTCACCAGGACATTTATGATTTATCTTTCCCCAAAATAATTTTAATTCAGAAGTTAAAAACATGCTCATCATATTTTAAGTCATTGCAAGCTTAAATTGGATTTTTTTTAAATGTATTTTTAAATAAATTATTTATTAGTATCTCTCACGTTTTTTGTCATTGATGCTTTACATAGGCTAAGTAAAGTGAGATAAATTGCTTTAATAAAGTACGTCATCTGTTAACCTCTGTGTCATTCTGTGTTTTTCCCAGTCTTACCGGCTCTGTCGGCTCTTGTTGAAGGGGGTGTGGCCGAGGTACACAAGGCCTCGTCGACAGCGGGGGAAGCGGAGTGCGACAAACAGCAGCGAGACCGGTAACACAAACAGGAAAATAACCAGCAGAGCCACCCGCGCAGGATCTGAATCTGTATACAGACAAAAACCAGGCTAAACACTACCACGCCAATGTAATCAATGTGATGTCTAGTGAATCAGTGTGTGTGTGTGGTACCTCTGGGCTCTCGTGCAGGGCCACTGTCCACACTGCCACCGGTTCCAGAGTATCTGCAGTCAGGAGGAGCCCAGCCTTCATCACAGTGACAGTTCTTATTACTGTTACACACCTACACAAACAAAAGCAAAAACTGAGAAAACTGAGAAAAATAACTGCATTTAAAAAACTTAAGTGTTCATAAGTCTCTGAAGTGGCAGTGTCTGCTCCGTCCCTCCCCCCTCCTCACCCCATGGCCATTGCACTTCCTGCGGCATTCCTCAACACCAAACATGGACACGTCCCGGCACTTTTGGTCAACACATGCCTAAGAAAACAATGTTTAATAAATCCAATAAATCAAACAAGCAATAAATTTAATAAAATTAAAAAATATATTTTTTAATTCTCCAGGACTACAAATAAATGTATATAATATTTATTATTGTAAAATATTTCTATTTAGAATAGCTGTTTCTATTTCAATATATGTTACAGTGTAATTTATTCCTTTGATGTCAAAGCTGAAATTACATTAGTTCATTCTTCAGTGTCACATGATCCTTTAAAATTCATTCTAATATGCTGATTTGTGCTGATTAGTACTAAGATAGTACTATAATATAATATGTGACCTTGGACCACAAAACCAGTCATAAGGATCAATTTTTCAAAATTGAGATTTATACATCATCTGAAAGCTGAATAAATTGATGTATGGTATGAAGCTTTCCAATGATGTATGGTTTGTTATGATAGGACAATATTTGGCCGAGACACAACTATTTGAAAATCTGGAATCTGAGGGTGCAAAAAATCTAAATATTGAGAAAATTTCCTTTAAAGTTGTCCAAATGAAGATCTTAGCAATGCATATTACTAATCAGAAATTAAGTTTTAATATATTTACGGTAGGAAATTTACAAACTATCTTCATCTTTACTTAATATCCTAATGATTTTTGGCATAAAAGAAAAATGTATAATTTTGACCCATACAATGTATTTTTGGCTATTGCTACAAATATACCCCAGCGACTTAAGACTGGTTTTGTGGTCCAGGGTCACATAATATTTAGTGGAAACTTTTTTCAGGATTCTGTGATGAAAAAACCAACAACAACAAACAACAACAAAAATCTTCCTAATTTTCTTCCTATGGTAAGAAAATCTCTTATTATAGAATTTAGTAATGGCTCAGCATTATTAATGACACTAAATGTACAGTAGAATTTCTGTATTACACAATTAACAATCCTAAAGAGACACATTTCATGGACACTCACCTTGTTGGGTCCACAGGCCGTCCCCTGTGACACCATGGCTGGGTCCGAAACATCATCACCCAGATTAAAATAGGCACCCCGGCAGGTAAAGTCACTCTGGTTCAGTTTGACCGTTGTGGTCAGAATCTCAGCATTGGAGCCCAGCAGAGGACGCTCATTTCCACCCTGACACTGGATCCTCCCACAGAGCACATCCCTAAGCAAAACAGAGCACATTAAAAACAAAGATTACAATCATATTTCCATAAGGTTCGATGTAACTAGATATAAACAACATTACAGCACAGTTGTAGCACATTTTGTTGTAAATATGCTTCCACGGTTTGCAAATAAATCACAAAACAGACAGTTGGATAATAAACATTTTCGGAAACAATCATGATCATGTCAGTGCTTGAAAATCATCAGATTCCATGCTACATGTCCTCACCACTTCAAACAGGGGATGTAGGAACCGTTGGGCATCTGGCCACAGTTTCCGTATTTATTGCCCTGCTTATTCACAGAGGAGAAGCAGATGGGTGGAGCGTGGGTGGAGTCTTAGAGGGGTGGAGAGAACAGAGATTCAACCACAATAAATCTAGACTCTAGATGAGAATCATCAGATTCATCACTGTGAAGCATGTGACACTCACTCTGTCCCCAGAGCATTTGGCACTGCTCGTCCAGACTGGCACACACGCCGCTGTAGCAGTACGAGGACCCGACCTTGCATGACTCTCCGTTCTGCAGAAACACATTAGGAGGACAGTAGGGCGACGTGCCAGTGCAGTACTCCGGCAAATCACACTCTCCCAACGGCTCCCGACACACCGACCCGGCCACACGCAGCTGTTGGGAAAGAGATGGATGGGATGGAGTGAGAGAGTGCCATTACCCGCGCATGTTTAAGTGTGTAATCATATGCACCTTTACAAACCTTGCAGTTTTCACAGCAGATGCCATCAGAAGAGCACTGGGCCCCGGGAACCAGTTTACACGTGCTAGCATTGCAGCAAGGGTCGTTACATTCCTGAACACACACACAGACAGGAAGCAGATTACAGAGGTGAAGAGCGCATTACTACATTTATTTGTTTGTATAGTCTGACATGTTTGGATAGCCCTGATAATAAGGAGTGGGAACTGTTTGTAATCTCACGATTCTTGATTTTTGAATCGAATTTCAATTGGAAATAGTAAAACTACAGAATTTTCTTGCAGTGGGTCAAAATTGCATTGTGGAGAGTAATAAAAACACAGATAAGTCACATCGGTGTAAATTTTATTATATTAATAAATAAATGTAAAATACTTGTAAATAAAACAAAATGTTTAGAAATATTATAAAAACTATATTTTTAACTATAAAACTATACGGTGCTGCTTCTCTTAACTACATCTTAGTTCAGAGGACAGAGACAGCAATGTTTCATTTTGTGCCTCATTTTTGTGTTTATTTTGATGTTTGTTTTGGATTGTTGTCCTGGTGGAAGATCCAAACACGGCCCACAACAAGGCATCAGGTTTTGATTTTTTATCTTTAAAGTCAATGCCAGTGAACAAGATTTAGACCTCTGGCAGAAAAACAAGCCCACAACATTAAAGATCCAGCAGAATTAAAAATATATCTGGTGGGTTTGCTAGCTCTTTTTTCAGTTTCAACATAGAAGCCAGTGCCATTATAGTCGTGTTGACAACTGAATTTGCTGGAGTTTGTTTTTGGATGAGTGAGGAGAATTTTTCTTGAAACCCTCCCGAAAACAATTTTTTTTTAGGTTTTATTATAATTCTCCCTGTGACCTTGGAGAGTCTTTGCTTCAAACTCTCCTCCTATATTAGGACGATTAAAGTCCTCTTTCAGGCAGATTTTTAAATCTTTAGTTGATGATTTAAAAAATGATTTTCAATGTTTTAACTCTTTTCTACAGCCACTTTCTATTTTGTATTCACATCTTGTTCTTCACATCAGAATATTTTTTGTTTTTTCTCATTGTGATGGAGTAAGGGAATTTGGCCTTTGTGTTTCATATTTATAATCTGGAACAGAAAGTTCTGGACAATTTCATGCTCCTAGTCACCCTGGTGTGCTAAAAAATGTAAATATGAATGGGAATATACTTCAGAGATATTTTCCATAAGAATTTCTAGGGGTGCCAATAATTGTGGCCAACATTCATTGGAGAAAAACATTTATTTCATCATGAATTTTCTCCCCACTCTCAATTGTTTTACTTCAATGATAGGTAGAATTTTGTGAATTTATGAGTGAAAGTCAAAAGGATAAACAATGCAGATTTATTTTCACAGCCGCCTTTGTTCATATTTATCAAGGGTGCCAATATTAGTGGAGGGCACTGTATGTGTCAGTTTTGTAAAATTCTTACATTCAATCAGTAAGCTCACTGCACAATAAATTATGTACCGCTCTCAAAGTTGACTTCCACCTTTTTTGTTCCAACAACTTTACATTATTAACTAATATTTAGAAAATCAATTTATGAAACTTGTAAATCAATTCGAATTGATTTTTTATATATTTTTTATATTATTTTTATAAAATTTTCTTGAAACATTTACAAGACTGACATGTACATACCGTGTCTGTAACAACACTTACAATGTACAAAAAAAAACACACACTAGGGGCTCATACTCGAATTGATTTTTACTCCACCTCTACTGATAATTAATTAGAGGTGCCTGTAATTTTTGCTGTCAGGGATAGTTCATCCCCCAACAAAACAGATTTTTTTTATAGTCATTCCAAACCTGTATTTCTTTCTTTCCTCTGTAAGGCTAATGAAACATGGGGCAATTTTTCCAGGTACTTTTTGTTGAGCAAGATTGCTTGTGCACTTTCCTATTTATCTGGATATTTTAGATCGGTCGTGGGCCCTGTGTCTCACCTGGTTGCCCGTTGATGGCAACATTGCCCAAAGTTACCCGGCAACATTGCTCAAAAAGTTGCCCCATGTATCATCAGCCTAAAACAATAATAATTCAATACATTTTGTTCCACACAGGAAAGCAAGTCATACAGATTTGGAAAAATATGAAGGCAAGTAAATGAGTAAATGTTCCTTTTAGGAGAACTATCCAATTATTAAGTTGTCACAGTCACTTGAAATATAATTTAAAAAAAATTTATAAAGGCGTTTTCTTACATCAAGCAGGCCACAGTCACACTCCTCTCCTTTCTCCACGTACAGGTTCCCACAGCGTGGACCTCCCAGAAGACTCTCCGGCTGAGGCACGTTAAACAGACACATTCCACCACCGTGCAGGAGACTGAGAGAGAGATCCCGTTCACTGCAGCTGCTGAAGAGCTGACCGGGCATAAACCTGCACATGGGAGCATTTACTGCGTACTGCACGATCACCAGCACTATATTATCAGACAGTCACAAACACTCACCCAGTGGAGGGCTCCATGATGCAGCCCCCAAGCCGAGGCTCGTTTTGGCACTGGCAGCGCCTGTCGGCTGTATCGTGACTCATTCCCAGGTTGTGACCCAACTCATGTGCCACCGTTGACGCCACACCTAACACGCTCACCAGATGATCCTACAGTACAGGAAACATGGGTTAATACTAAAACAAAGTCTTTTTAGTGCATAAAGGCCGAAATTAAACAAGATATTTCTCTTACCACATTCACTCCTCCTGACCGATCCTTTGAGCACATGGAGGACTGAGATGCCATGCCGACTGTCGTCCCATCAAATGATTCACCCCTAACATATAAAAGCAAATGATGATTTACCATATTAAATCTGATCAACTGGTGCCTATATTTTCCACAATGCATCTAGACCTACATGATGAGCTGCGCGTTGTCATGCCGTAGTCGTGGTAGCAGCTCCCTGGTCCTCCAATCCAGGAAGCGGTTTAGAGTTTCAGTGGGATTTTTATCCACTTCAATTTTGTCCTGGTCACTCCAGATCTCCAAACCCAGCAGAGCCACACGTACATTCAGTGGCCGATAGAACTGAGACAGAGGAGCAGACAGATTTAGACAAGTATATGTACTTCAGTATACGGTATGTGTAGTGGCAAGCAGTGTTGTTATTAAGCAGGCTTTAAAGCCTATATTAGATTGTCTGGACAAACTAAAACTTTGGCTTATAAGTAATTTCCTAAGCCTTAATGAGAGTAAAACCGAATTCATCTTGTTTGGCTCAAATGATCACGGTGTACATGATTTTAAATCTGAACTTCTTACTCCATATAGCACTACATGTGCCAGAAACCTAGGTGTTTGGTTTGATAATAATCTTACATTTAATAAGCAGATAAGTGCTGTGGTCAAGTCCTGTTTTTATCATCTTCGTCTCTTGACAAAGGTGAAGCCATTTTGTCTCTAAAGAAGTTTGAAATGGTTATATATGCTTTTGTAACATCTCGATTGGATTATTGAAACTCTCTGTATATCGATCTGTATGTTCCTCAGTCATGTGTTTCACGTCTGCAGTTGGTTCAGAATGCAGCAGCTCGGCTCCTTAGTGGGAAGCGTAAACATGAGTTTACGCTTCCCTGTCCTGACCTACATTTCACTACTGATTATACCCTGTATGATTGTGTATGTGACAAATAAACAAGAACCTTGAACCTTGAGTCTATCACACCAGTTTTGATCTTACTGCACTGGCTGCCAGTCAAATATAGAAATTTTACTGTTTGTCTATAAATCTCTCCATAATCAGGCTCCACTGTACCTATCTGACTTGTTGCATCCACACACTCAGTCAAGATCACTTTATCTGCTGATACTGGTTTACTGCAAGTTCCCAGGGCAAGACTCAAAAACAGGGGTGATCGTGCTTTTTCTGTTGTTGGCACTAAGTTGCGGAATAGTCTCCCAGTTCATATCAGATCTGCCTTAACTTTATCAATTTTTAAGTCTACTCTTAAAACTTATTTATTTTCCATGGCATTCAACATTCCTTGACTTGCTGTGCAATGATTCTCTGTTTTGGTGAACCTCATCAATTTTACAGTGTGTGTTATAATCTTGTTCATCTCTTTTATTTGCATTCTTTGTGCAGCACTTTGGTCGACTTCGGTTGTTTTTAAAAGTGCTATATAAATAAACATTGTATTGTACTGAATTGCTATTATCAACTAAAACTATAACTAGTAACAACTGTTTTCATACAGTAAAAATATCAGATGAAATACTAGAAATGTAGATTTGGCAACTGACTGAAATAAACAAGTGGACATACTAAAATGAATAAGGATAAAACGTGAATAAATATAAATTCCTAGATTGTGACCTGCATGCTTTTAAGATTTAAAATTTTTTTTTGAAAGAAAGAATTAATACTTTCATTCAGCAAGGACTCATTAAATTGGGTGACAGTAAAGACATTTATAATGTTACAAAAGATATCTATTTAAAAGAAATGTTACCAATTTTGATCAGAATATAAAATAAAACTTACCCAGTCTACTTGGTTTGCCACATCCAACATGCGGTAGATTATGGTTTTATTATTCTTCTGATAATTCAGATACTGCGAGGAAGAAACCGAGAAAAACAACAACAAAAAAACAAAATTTAGACTGTAAAGAAATTAAGAGTAGATGTGATGCAGTAAATTTACCAGTAGAGGGAGTAAATGTCTCACAGCTCTCTCTATCTCGATCGGTGTGCGTGCATGTGTGTGTGTGTGTGTGTGAGTGTGTGTGTGAGAGAGATAGAGATTCCTCTACTCTCTTACCTCTTTATGATCCGCCACCAGCACCAGCTCAATATATTTGGTCTCTGAAAGAATGTCTCTCTTACTCTGTCTCACAACAGCAGAAAAGGATCATGAGAATAATCAAACAAATGCACATACCTATAAATACACTACGCAGTAAACACACATAGCATGCTCACCCTGTGTGTGTGTGGGATGATCTGAATGGGAGGAATAGAGGTATGTGACACTCCACAATCTCTAGACTCGGATGTTTCCGGATGTGTCGGGTAGATCACATGCATCCATCCTTCTTCCATTTCTCCACTTCCTTCCTCTTCTTTTTCATGCTTTTCTTCCTCAGGAAGTAGCTCAAAGCTCAGTGTGGCGTTAATGACTATCACTCCCCTGCGGAGAGAAAAAGAAGTGTTATTACTAGCGTCATTACTAACACAGACTGAACATCATGTTAACACATACATCTGATTCAAACAAATGGTAAATGTATATTTATTATTAAATCAAAAGTAATGGTAAAGACTTAAATTGTTACAAACTGCAAACTGTTCTTATAAACCTATTTTAAAAATGTATCATGGATTCCACAAAAATACAGCATATCTGTTTCCAACACTGATAATAATAAGAAATGTTTCATTAGCACCAAATCAACATATTAGAATTATTTCTGAGGGATCATGTGACACTGAAGACTGAAGAGTAATGGCTGCTGAAAATCCAGCTTTGCTATCACTTGGTGAGCACAAGAGACTTCTTATCGACCCCAAACTTGTGCTTAATAATAATAACATCACAAAACTGATCTCAAACCAATAAACAATCTGCGTTAATTATTAAGGTAATTCACATTCTTTCTGACTAAGTAACAACTCCATGACCTCTGAAATCTAAGCCGGTCTTACTGTTTACTAATAAACTAAGTCACAAAATTTTAGCAATGTTTAGCAATGACCATAATTCAGTTAAATCTCTAACAGGAAGTGGTAAGACTTGAAAAATATAAAGCAAATATTACCGTAACCCAGAGCAGGAGCTGAGTACCACACGAGACTGAGGGTAACCTTGCACTGAACCATGATAGTAACAATGCGTCTGTCACAGAAACAAATTGACGTTAAATTGCATAAATAACTGCAACATTTCAAAAAGCGCTGTGAAATAAAGGTGCACTAGTGTACAAAGCACTCAACTCACCACTGGGTTCTGCTTCATGGACACCCCAGTTCCGTTTGGCAGATAGTAGAACACGTTAGGCGGCTTTGGCAAAAGATCTCTGCAAGCAGACAAATGTTCAGATATGATGATTTATGTAACTTCATTAGATGCTGATTACACACACAGGAAATGACTTACTGGTTTTTCTCCAGGTCCAAGATATACAAGCTGCTTCCCACTTGTAAACCACACTGCAATCTGTCAGGGTGACCATTCTGGAGAGAATGAGAGAGACAGATTTTATGTTACAAAGAGATGATTTGAATAGTGAATTTGTTATATACGGAGATGTAACCAGGCCTATTATCCACCTCAGCAAATAACTATCTTTATTCAGATCAGTAAAGATGAGATCATGTTTTCTTCATGCAGAAATATCACAAACAAAACATATTTTTTGTTAAACCTGTATTTCTTAATTTGTAGAAACACTTTTGCCCCAGTAAGACCTAAGTATCCCTTTATTCACAAAATTAAGTTTTAATTAATGTTAATAATTATTTATGCTAAATCATACCATCACATTATTAAATAATGTAATTTTATTAGTATTACTGAACTAAAAAATAACAGTGAGTACTGTGAGTGGAAAACAGACAGTAGCACCTATTCTGCTATTAAAGTCAACAGAAAGATTCAAGCCTAAATATTAATTATGAGTTAATCTATAATTTAATCTGCTGTATAAGTTTAACAAAGCAGAAAGAAAATCTTTCCAAGTACCCTGAACCTCTGATTAGGAATCACTGCATTAGCACATGGCCAGAGGAAAAGATGGGTTCTCTGAGAGGATAAAATATGATAATAATAAGAATTCATTCATTTTGAATTTTGAATTCATTCATTCAAAATAGCTTGATTTTAGAGGGTGAACTGGGCTATAAACATACTCTGTCTGAGCCTTTCTCTCATCTCACTTCCTATTCTAAGCACCTTTTCCTGCCATTCTATCACATCCCTTTGGCTTGCACACACATTCAGCAGCCTGATGAAAAAGTGAAACCCCACTCAGCTTCCTGTTTTACCGCTGCTGCTGTTTCCTGCTTTTCTCCAATGTGCTAATGGGAACAGCTTACTTTATTGACCCCTCCTTCTCTCAGCCAATAAAAGCAGGTCTATCTGACTTCTAACTGGCCTTTCTCTTTCCCTGCTAGTCAATGTAAGTTAGACATCTCTCACAGCAAACTGACTTTAAAAGGAAAGGTTACATTTGTTCTATGTGTCTATTTTTCTGAAAGTCCAAGCAGTTCTAAATTCTCTTTCTTTAAAGGCAATCATGAATTTGTAGATGTGAAGAACAAAACGTGATCAATACAGTAACAAGCACACACTTAATCTGATGAAATGCTAATGCCACATTAGAGCAAAGATTAAACATTTCAGAGCAGAAAAGAATAAACAACCAAAAAATAGAATCAAAGAAATTATGAGAAGTGATAGTAAAAGTAGAGCCAGTTTGGAAACTTTGCAGAAACTGCATTTTTAGGAGACTTCCAAGCATGTGGTGGGTGAAGGTCAAGTTCTGGATGTAGCTCAAATAGACTGAGTGAAAATACTGATTTTGTGATACTCCTGATATTCGTGAATAGATTCCTATTGATTTTTATTTCTATGGTAGTATTCCTGCACTGCTCTTCAGCGGCAGTGCAACCTAGCTTAAATCTACAGCCCCGGCAAAAGAAGTCATATTTCAACCCAAGTTTCCCCCAAAATAATGGCATGTTGTCCACGTGGCTGTGTGCAACGTAGAGTGTTGACCGGAAGTCCAAATTACAAACAAATTGACTTTCATAAACAGGTTCATTTTAGTGAATCAAAAACATACAGAGCAACCACATAGCCAGATTCACGAACAAATAACTTGTTTGAACCAGCCTTTTTAATGAATCATTTAGAATCACTCACAAACTCATCTATTAAATAAACAGCAACTGAACTAGATTCTGTTTAGTCTTGAAAAAAATAGTGTTTATGCCAAGTTAAAGGATTCTTTAATAATTTATAGGAATAACTGAGAATTTATTTAATATGTAAGCAAAATATAACAACATAACAGACTGAAATACTCAAAAGAATCAGAATCCTGTTCAATTGTAAATTTGTGATTCGAGAGTTATGAATATGAATTGAATTCAAGATATCAGGACATGTATATCGATAGCCAGTCCTAATCCTAATAATTTCCTAGTTAGATTTTAACTTTATTTCTTGTTATTACAGTGGCCTTCTTACATTGATGTAAACTAACTTTAAATTGCTTTTGGCAAGTATTTAAAGGCTGCGTCACCTACAACAGTAGCTTGTATTTTCCTTACATAACATGAATCCGCAAAAGCACCAGGGATCTGAATTAGGAAAGTAAACAGGGTCAATTTTGATTTCATGTCTCAAGTACAAGACTGTTGTGCTGAAATCCTGGATGGATGTCAGACCTCCTACAGCTCTCTCAGATCTCATCCAGTCTCTTGCGAAAGCTTTAAATGCTCTTAAAGATCTTGTGGAGTTGCTGAAAGGTTCACCAAAAGGTCATGAGTCTGACATCACAAGAGCATCACTCTCTAAGCCACATCTGCAGTCATTTACTGAGCTGCACAACACACCCATACAAACACTTTCTCCCAAGATCGAACCTTTGGGCTGTTCACAAAAACTGAAGCCCACATTCAACCATCAGATACTGTTCCAGCATTGTTCAGGTTTCCTACAAATCCACAGGCATCTATTTGTAGGCTATGCATTTATTGCTATCAGATGGTTCTGGTGAGCGCCTTTCCTATGAACTCCTGGGAACAGCCTGCAGTTCACTGGGAATGGGTGGATCGCTTGTCTCTGAACAACCAGGGCCAACTCAAACTAGTGACTGAGGCAAAGATGAAAAAGAGGGTTTGAATGTGTGTACTTTTCAGATCCCATGTACTACCCATGCCAGAACCAAAACTGGAGGGTTTTCATTTACTTTTGGTCATTGTTTTATGTTTAATATTATGTAGCAAGCGTGTGAGAAAAATAAGTTTGGAGGTGGAGGCAGAGCAGAGATCTTTATTCAAGCATCTTAAACACCAAACTTTTACAAAACGCCTGCCACTTCCATCCTCAGTGTCTCAGAGTCCATTCCTTCATACCTGACTTATTTTTCTCTAGGATTCCTTTGACTGCAACACATTACACAATATTTATTTTTATTTTCTCTGGCCCTCTTTTTTCTGTTTACAACATTCTTCTGAATCATCCGGATATCTTAATGACTTCAAAAGACTTGAAAAATACCATTTATGAACCCCTTTTTGATATGGTTTTGATACTGTTGTGGTACCAAATGGGCAATAACTGTATTAAATAAGCTTTTTGCGTTCTCTTAAAGAAACAAAGTCATACAGGTTTGGAACAACATGAGGGTAGGGAAATGACAACAGATTTTTTTTTGGTAAACTATCCCTTTAACCACTCCATCCCTGAATACTCATTACCGCTTCTCTCTTTCCCTCATTCTCTCTCTCTTTCTTTTCTCTGCCTCAGCCAATCTGTTCTCCTCTTTCTCCCTCTATTCTGTTATTGCCTTCTGCTCCGCCCTTTCTCCATTTCTCCCCCTCTTTATAAGCCTCTCTTTTTCAGTCTGAGGTAATGTCCCTGAGCACATGCGATGACCTCAGCAGCTGATGAATGCTGGGTGGGGTACTTTTACTGAGGCTAGCTGAGTGTGACAAAGAAAAAGAGCGTAAGAGAAGGGGAGAATGGGTGGAGGATGAGAACTGCACCAGAACTCACGGTTTGCCTGCGCCTTAGCCTTGGCCCATATGAGCCCTTCTCATGCGGGTTTGGTATTGATTCTTTTATTATTACTATTATTATTATTAATTTCTGGAATTGTTTCAATAATAAATGCAATGACATTTTGAGATTTAACTGATTCACTTCGTTTTTGTAAAATACCACTGACAAATATTAAAATGTGTATCTATATCTACAAATTATCATATTAATAACCGTAATAGCAGTTCTTGGTTCATGCAGTCAGACCCGGACGTGGAGAAATTAAAGACATGTGGTTGAGTAAATTAGTGATTCATAAGTGTTGGTGATTCACTAAAAAGTAATATCTAATAAGAGCTAGAGAGACTTCACTGGCCCCTATATATATTTTTTTATTCCCTAAAAAAGAACCGACTCATCATTTATCACACCAATATGTTTTTGATTTGCTCATAAAAGTCATTCTCATGAAAACTCACCATTAACTAACCCTCATGTTGTTTCAAACCTGCATTGCTTTTTTTCTTCTTTTGTTTACAGTTGACTTCCATTGTATTGACAAAAAAGACATGTCTCAAAATAAAGTAGATTTAGAACAACGTGAGGGTGAGTAAATGATCTTCATTTCTGGGTGAACAATCCCTTTAAGCTATATAAGTCATTTTCAGGTTTTAGATGAGATGAACACTCTCTCTAATTGCCATATTAATATAATTTGAGTTCCAGTTAGTGGGTGGTGGATGGCTTGAGGACAACGGTTTATAATCAACAGACTGTATTCATTGGCACACACACACACACACACACATACATACATAAAAACGCTCACACACCCAAGCCATCACCCGCCTTTCCTCTCCATGGCAAAACAGGCTAAAAACAGACCATCGTTGCCTCAGTTTCTGTGATTCAACAAGGCACAGAGGGGCTGTGTATGACAAAATAAAAGAATCAGCTTGTAACCCAGGGAGCATTGTGTATATCACACTGTTGAGAGAAGTGATAAAGAGAATAAAATAAATTATGAGACAGTGAATGAGTAATTAAAGGTCAAGAGAGGGAGGTGGGTTTGGTGTCTGTATCTGTCCTGTCCTGGAGGGAGAATGTAGGTGTGTTGAAATATTCAGCTGGAAACTTCCTGCCATAAAGTATGATCTGAGAAGACAGGAACTAGAGGCAACATTAAGGGGACGGACACTTCCTGTGCAGCTGAGAGCAACTCTGAAGTCATGTCCTGCTAAATTCCCCCATTCCACACACTTTTATTACTAGTTCCAGTAAGGAATTTTATCCACACTGGCATGAAATGTCATTTAGTTTAACATGCTATTTTACAGTGCTGAATTTTTTCTGTTATTAGACAGTGCAAAAACTCACCTGTAAAACATCACTCAGGCTTCTCCTAAGTCCATTAACAAAAGCAAACGGCCTTGTCTTTGCCAGAGGCTTCAGGTCTCTTCTATGACTTGTGACTGTAGGAGATAAAGAAAACTAGTTTTTAAACTTCCCATTGTCTTATGAACTGTCATACACAAAATGTGCCCAATTCCCTCGTTCATTTCGAATGCTTTTGGCATCTTAAGTATTTTATAACAAGAAATTAATCTCTAACAAATCTTTGCAATATTTGTGCATACAACAAAACCATGCATTGCTACATATGCAAAACAACCTGTGCTTAGAAAAAACTTGTAGTAGTTTTTAGTAGTACATTTATATGTTCAGTGCTACATAACATTTTGTTGAATTTTATACAAAAAAAGAAAGAAAGAAAGAAAGAAAGAAAAACTTTGGTTTTATTGTGAAAGAAAACCTTTGTCGTATTTATTTCATACAGCTTACTGAAAATGGGTCAGAATGAAAGAAGGGTTAATCCGTTCAACTGAGAAAAGCGTGTTTTTTGTAAATGCAACCCAAATACTTGGGTAATCACTGGTTATTTGTTTGGCTAATGTTTCCAAAAATTTCCCTGAATGTCAAATTAGGTGAAACTAACACAGACAGATAGATTTGTTTCTGTTTGTAAGATTTTATCTTCCTATTATTTACTATGAACCTATCAATTACAAAGAATTAAAGTTGTGTTGATGAAATTTTGTGTGTTTTTCTCTAATAATGCAGGTTCATCTCAGAGTGTTAGAACAGTTTTGCTCAAATGCACACTCAAACACCTAACAGGAACACACTTGTGAGTAAGAACCACTATAAAGGCTAGCTGTGTTGTGAGGGCAGCTGTTGTTTTGTCTGTGACTGACAGCTGTGCTGGAGCATGCATGTACAGCACTGGTTTGCAGGGCCTCTAAACTGGATCAGAAGCACCAAATACAATCTGGTCGGTCTGGCTCGAACAAATAGCTGGAACTACCAGCCAAAAATGACAAAACTTGCAGAGACAACATTATAGCTCTAGGATTCTCAACAAACTATTTAATTTACTTGGAAACAAGTCAGAACTGGAAATCCTGAAGGGAATGAGCGAGCATTTCGGATGTGTGATGGCTTTTATAGAATAAGCTTCCTTTCCAGCAGCCCAGATCGAAGAGCAATTATGTTCAAGAATGAACAGTCCAACATTATACTGTTTGAGCAGTTTACAAACATTGAGCCTGTGATTAGGTGGGTAAATGACAGTCTGCTAAGTAGACTATTAAAGAACCGAGCCTGTGACTTATCTGGACTAAAATAGCTGAGATGTCCGCTGTGTTTCTCTGACTGGGATTTTTTTTTTTGAGTTCTACAGAAGAAATATTTTGGGTTCCCCAACGCTTATGAAAATTAACCATGATTTTAATACAAATAAAACCAATAAACCATAGTCACTGTAGTTAAACCATGGTAACCACAGATTAAACATGGTTTTGCTACACTAACCATAGTTTAACCATGGTATTTGTAGTAAAACTGTGGTTATACAGTACAAATGGTAGTCAATTCACCAGAAACCATGGTTGCTTCACTTTTACTATAATAAAACCATGGTTAATTTTCGTAAGGGAAGTAACATATTAGTGAACAGTTCTTAAAGTAACCATTTTTTTTTCTTAGTTTGAAGAACATCTACATTTATTATCTAAAGAGCAATGAAAAGGTTCCGAGAATGTTAAAGGTTCTTCAAGGAACCATAGAAGCCAATAAATAATATTGCTTTCTTCTTGTTTGACTGTTTTACAAACAAAACAGAGAATTATATGTTAAGCTTTAGAAGCAAATTTGTATAATTATGCCTAACTGCCTTGATGCAACAATTACTCAATGCAATATTCAAAGCAGAGCATCCCATACCATTGTGAAAGGAGTGAGTTATCCGTGTGAAGCTGCTGTCATCCCTGTTTAGGGTCAGAGTGAGGGTCCCCCTGAACATCATGAGCGGGGTGCCTTCAAACAGAAGAACAGTGACGAGAGTTCGCCAAAAACACCTGAACAACTGATGATGGTGCTTCATGGTCCAGTGACGCATTGATCTCTCTTCTTTGAATTCAAGTAGAGTAGCGAATCAGTCCACTTGTTAAAAACAGTCACGTTTATCTCGTTAAGACGGCCCGCGGTCAGACGATGTCACACGTGAAGGCGCACCTGGCCATTCACCTGCTGCTGGACGCAGAACTGCAGTCCGTTCTGAACGCGTGTCCTCGGCCCAGTGTGGGTTCTGTCAGGGCAACCCACATCCTGCTGAAAAGCTCGGTTCTGTCCCAGCAATAATAATGGCAACTCTATTTCGCTTTGAGATACAGAGGAATCGCCTGTAATGATCACCTTGTAGAATAAGCTTTCTCTATGAGGCGGATCGCATAGTGCGCAATCCGTCCGCTCGCCAGCGTTAAACTGAGGCAGTATAATCGCATTTCTCAGTGTGTCCAACCAGATGGGATTTCCTCTTTCGCGTTAACTCTTTGCTATCCGGTCCGTTTCAAATCTTTGCCAGAGTGATTATACGCATGGTTCTTCAACAGCTGGAATAGAAAAGAAAGATCCTGGGCGTAGCCTACTAGTATTAACTATAGCGGTTAAAGCTGGGGTGGGGAGGTACTACAGGACGTCAAAACAGGATTGGGAAGGTCTGAAATATATTCATTGTACAATTATGCGTTTTCAAACAATTAGCGTGAAAGTTTAATTGCAAGGTAAACAGAAATCGTGAACCATAGCAACAGTAGCATGCATTTTCCTATAATCAATACGTACAAAAACATAAGAACCCTAAAGTATTTATTTAAGACAATTTACAAGTTTATATATCAAAAGTATATCGTAAAAAGGTGTTTTGTTTAAAATGTTTAAAGATTACTTTTTTTAAAAAAAGGTTGCGTGATATGAATAGGCAACTTGATTTTTTTTTACCCATTTCAGTTGTGTACACTTAGCAAAGACAATATATAATAATCTATAAAAGGCATTTATCATCAACAACTGTTTCTTTACTTAAAATATCAAAAATGTATTGAGCTGTGAAAATGATGCATGTCAGAAGTTGAAGTTCATCAGCAGCCATAGTACACATCAGATTCAGAGCCGCTGTCTTGCTGTCCACATTGATGAGGCAAGCAGGCGTAGCAGATGTTGTCCAGGTCTGTCCAGCATTGCTGACAATAGATCATTGTGCAGCCTACAGAACTGCACTCCACAGCCTGGTTCTGCCTCACAAACCCATCACACACCCAGCACCAGCACAGCCTACAGCCCACACGCTTCAGTGGGGCCAACACAGCCGACAGCACCTGGTAGAGAAGAGGGAGAGATCAGATCATAAACGTATATTTTGGAATTAAATAGTAAATTAAATAGTCAAAAGTGTTAAATTTGCTGAGTGTTTTACTTGGCATGTAACCCTAAGATAGGCCACAGTTGTGCATTCACTGTTACAGCTGGAGAGGTTTGGCTACTGAAGAATGGTTTGATTGTTTTTGCTTGTCAGATAGATAATCTCCCACAAAATAGTTGGCAGTTTTTAAAAATAGGCAAAGAACTTCCAAATTAATCTAACCAGCTTGGACTGCATTCGAAATTGCATACTCTCTGAGTAGGCACCTCTTTTGAAAAATTACTCCACAACCATTCAAATAGTATGTTTTATACTATGTTTGTTATGCTGTCACTGTCATGTGACATAGCTTTAGTCTCACTGCCATTCACAAATCCTGTCCCGTGGCCTCAGGGAATAGTAAAGTGTCCATTGAATGTGCACTTCAGAATCAGAAATAGTAGGTCATCCCAGTACTTTTTGCCTACTGTTTTACAAATACTGTAAATTCAGACATGTTTGCATACTGTTTTTCACCTACTATTTAGTGAAGTATGCAACTTTGAATGCAGCCTTGGTCTCATGCTTTATCTCAGTTTTCACTGAATGTTTGACCTAAATGAATTCTGTTTTACAAATGCACAATTTTTTAACAAAATTAAAACAACTGAAAACTCTAAAGAGGTTGTAAACTGAAAATTCACATAAAGTTCTGTTTTCTCTGTAGGGCCCTATGCAGATGTATCACACACACCTTTATAAATGTCTGTTTTTGATTTCTCAGGCGATGTCGTTGTCTTTTGATGAAGGAGATACGTTTCTGGATCTGTAGGTTGTAGAGGAAGAGGATCCGTCTCTTTTCTCTCTGAAAAAAAACAGATCAGATGGGTCTCGTCCAGCAAAATACTGAAGATAACATTTCAGCTAATAGGACTATAGCACTACAGTGTTCACCTGTAGGATTACAGGAATAAAAACACCACCAGTGTTCACCTCGTCATGAATGAGGTAATATTTGTGCCACTAGCTGAATCAGGCTTTACAGGGTGCCTGTAATCCTCCTCATGCCGGCACGGGCCCACAGAGTGCTGCAAATCTAATGCTATTACTTTAAAACCCTCTTATCTTATTAGTACTTTACCCGCACATACACTAGAACACATATTTCACTGACTATGTGTGAGAAAGTATCCTCCTTTTACACTGTACGCTGTGTTTAAGACACTTTGAACTTGCTGAATCAGGATATCAGTTACAATCGTGACCAAACGGATTATATTGCATAAGAGATTTACTTCTACCCAGGGGCGTCACTAGTGGGGGGGGAAGGGTGACAGAGTGCATGGGGCACAGAGGTTTGTGGGGCCCCAGTGATCGCAGTGATATCTCGATCGTGAAGGCCCCCCCCACCCCCACTGAACGTGATTTTGAGGGGGCCCCATAGCAAATTCAGTGCACAGGGCCCAGAATTCCTAGCAACGGCCCTGCTTTTACCCATGGACTAGTGGCACATGTTCTGCAGAACTAAGCCAAGAACCCAAAGACACAGTGTTCAAGTTGTCAAAGTTTCTACTATTTTGTTAGTAACCTTATTATCTTACACTACTTTAAAACACAAGTGAGCAATCTGGACCATATCAAACATAAAAAACAAAATGAAAACGCAGTTTATTTTAATAGGAGTACTGGATGTAAACAAAAAATTACATCAGAGGAAGTAATTTTGCCTGTTATTGTGCTTTTTGTTTGTTTCAGTTATGCTAGGAGAGACCTTTAGCATTTGTTCAAGCCTTTCTGTGCCAAGAGTACAATGGCAAAATAACAGCCTGAGCAATAATAAATATTCTCCTGCTGGGAGAAATCTTTTGTGAAATGTACTGACTATGAAAGGTAGCAATTCATTTTTTTTATGCCAAACTGCATTATGGGAAGAATGCTTTAGGAAAAAACACAGCTCAGAGACCTCATACCAGAACTGATTTAGGATACTATGAAATTTCCTTTAATAACTTAAGCATTTTTGTTCACAAAAAAATCACAAATTTTTATATTGGAAAATACTTCGGACTGTATGAGGAACTCATAAACAGAGCATTAGCCTGATAGCTGCCATACACACATTACATTACTTCAAGTCCAACAGCTATTATTCCTGCATCTGTCTGGTTATGTAATCCAAAACGTGGTCAGCATTAGAAAGCAGCAGCACATGAAGGACAGTGACTCATTTAAGCTCCTTAGCCAAAGAAAGCATAAGGAGCTTCTGATATTTATGACAGACCAATATTGTTAATGACAAACACTGCCAGGAGCACTAGCTTCTGTCTCTCAATCCAAACAAACTGTCCATGCGCACAATCAGTCATTCCGGGCCACTAGGATGGATGTCACTGTAGGGTTGCTGAACAGGACAGGACTATTTGACCAAAAGATAGGAGTGTGTCAGTGGAAATGGTACCTTTGGGAAGTAGAAGGCGGTGATGACCCTGCGCAGACGATTGGTGTACACCTGCAGGCAGCACATGAGGCACATCAGTAAAAGGGGGATGAAGATCCAGAAGTAGTTTGACTGGCTCAGTGCATGTGGCTGGGGCAAACATTCTATACACACACACAAGGAAGAAGGAAAATGATGCAAAGTGAAGGTGGAAGAAAGACAGGTGCAAGAAAAATACCTATTGGAATTCAGTATGCAAATATCACAATGATAGTCACTTTCAGATAGATTTTTAGATGGTGAACATTCTATCAATTTAAGACTGTATTCTTAAAATTATACAGTATACAAAAACAAAATAGTTTGAATCAAGTCTGTATGTTAAGACATTCAAGCTAGAACACTACAGTTCAAAACTTTGTGGGTGGTAAGATTTTTTTAATGTATCTGAAAGAAGTCTCTTATGCACACAAATTAATTTATTTGATTAAAAATACAGTATAAACAGTAATATTGTGAAATATTATTACAATTTAAAATAATAGTTTTCTATTTTAAAATATATTAAAATGTAATTTATTCCTGTGATGGCAAAGCAAATTTTTCAGCAGCCATTACTCCAGTCTTCAGTGTCACACAATCCTTCAGAAATAATTTTAATATGCAGATTCAATAAATATTTATTATTGTGCTGCTTGATATTTTTTGTGGACTTTTTTTCAGGATTCTTGGATGAATGGAAAGTTCAAAAGAGCAGTGATCAATCTAATGCATCTTTGCTGAATAAACAATGAAATTCTTAAAAAAAAATCTTACTGACCTCAAACTTATGAACTCTAGAGTATATAGACACAAATAACCTATTGCTGGATCAAGTTACATAGCAAGTAAACATAATACAATGACATGCGTGCTGTCATGCTGAGTGTTATAAATAGTCCTCTCGTCAGCCGTCTGCATGTGCACTGCCCTGTGCTGACCGGTCTAGATCAATTTAGACCTATCTGGATGAGACACAGTCAGAGCTTTGAGTCTACCTCTGATCAGATTAAATAGACGGCTAAACTGAAGACGTCACTTGGCCTCAGTAGAGAATCAGTCATTGCCAACAGTCACCCGTAGAAGCAAGCAATGAGGAATACAGTGTCTCACAGAGTATATTCACAGTCTGTCTAATACTGAAGTTGGAGAACTTTCTGCTTCTTATTTCTTCAGGATGCTAGGAAGAAACCTGACATTTTTTAAATGGCATTTTGAAAGAAACTGAGACCAGTTTGAGAGTGCGGTGGTGTAGAGAGACCTTGAATGATGTTGAGGATCAGAGACCTAGCAATACAATATTACATCGATATCTGGGTCATGATGCAATAACATACCGATGTATATTTATTCCAGCTGTGGTGCACTGAGATTATTTTCTTCTAGATCTTTGTTTCTCTTTCATCTGCATAGGGCTTCTGTGCCTGCACAGTTTTCTTAGCTTGCTCAGAGTTTGGATTTTGCCCTGAATAATGTTCAATCTCCTTTCCCCAAAAGTATTCATGTAAAATTAAACTAAAAATATAGAATCTTGCAGTGAGAATATTAAAACTCAAATAGTAAATAACCTACGGGAGTTACTGGATTGCACATCAAGATTGGAGGAGGTGTTGAATGCACCAATGGTTTTCCGCAGAAGTCTGGCTAACATGGAATCTCCCCCAATTACAATGTCTATGTGATGAACACCTACAGATGTAGAGAAAAAGAAAGAAAATATACAGTAACATTTCACATCAAATTAACGTACAAGCAGTCTAAGGCACATGGGTATGTCAATGCTTTTATTCTTGAAGGAGAATACTGCTCATGCATATATATAGTGTGTATTTGTGCTCACTGGTAACTGAGTATGTGGTGAAAGTGTGTCTTCGGATGAGGTCAAAGATGTTGTGCAGGATTCCATCAACAGCAAGCAGAACACACACAAACAGAGCCAGAGATGCAACCTGCAGGAAGCCCACAATCTGTACGAAAGACACAACCTTTCAAAACTAAAATAAAAAAGACAACTATAAATTATTAATTCAGGCTGATTTCCCTGAAAAGCACCAAAACTTTGGCTCTGTGGCACCACTCAAACACTGCTCTGTTCCCTTAAGGATCCTGGTCAGCCAACATAGCAACATCGATTCAACCAATAGCATGAGTTTGGGGCAGAATTATGAGTTTGAGAAACCTGTATGAAAACATGGCATTGCCATTTCTGTTTGGTGCCATTAGATGAACAGAAATGGCACACTTCACTTTTAACTCTGCTCCATTAAATACACAGCCTGAACATCAGAACATGAATTCAATGCTGAACACAAGGACCATAACAGCATACAGTACCACAGGCATGAGCTCGCTGGGGTGGATAGATAAGCTCCATGGGTTGATCAAGCTCTCTTGCTCTGCTTTCTTGATCGGCAGCAAATACCTCTTTCCCTAAAACAGATGCTCAAATTAGCACAAACACAGATACGGATCTGTGTAAATGTAAGGTTGTAACTTACAGCTCTCCTTCTGCGAGCATCAATCTGTCTGAAGTAGGTTGTTATGTAGACATTGTCAAAATGAATGTCTCTGCAGTACTGATGAACATATCCAAACGCTCTGCAAGCAAAATTAAATAAAAATAAACTGAACAACTTTTCATGTAATATTATATTTTTATAATGCAGTATAAATGTGGTATATTACTACCGTTCAAAGGTTTTGGGTCAATAAGATTTTTCCAATTTTTTTTAAGGAAATCTTGCCAAGCATGCATTTATTTGATCAAAAACAGTAAAAACAGTACTATTGTGAAATATTATTGTAATTTGTATATATTTTCAAATGTAAATTATTCTTGTGGCATCACATAATCCTTCACAAATCATTCTAATATGCTGATTTGATGCTCAAGAAACATTTCTTATTAACCTCAATACTGAAAACAGTTGTGCTGTTTAATATTTTTATGTAAACTGTGATACTATTTTTCAGGATTCTTTTATGAACAGAAAGCTCAAAAGAGCAGCATTTATCAGAAAGATTTTTTTTGTAACAATGTAAAAGTCTTTAATGTCACTTTTGTGAATTTGTGAACCAATTTAATGCATCCTTACTAAATAAAAGTATTTATTTCTTCCCAATAAATCAAATGATATCCAAACGCTCTACAGGCAAAATTAAATAAAAATAAATTGCATTTTATGAATATATTTTTAATTTATATAAATATAATATTATATTTATATATTACTACCATTCAAAAGTTTGTTTTTTTAAAGAAATCTCATACTCACCAAGGCTGCATTTATTTGATCAAAAAACTGTAAAAACAGTTCTATTGTGAAATATTATTGTCATTTTATATATTTTAAAATGTAAATTATTCTTGTGGTATCATGCATGATCCTTCACATATCATTCGTATATGCTGATTTGATGCTCAAGAAACATTTCTTATTAACCTCAATATTGAAAACTTTTGTTGTAGTATAAAAATATCATTTTTCACTATATTTTATTGGCAGGCATTTTCTAGACAAAATTACATACAAAAATCTTATTTATATTATTGCTTACAATATATTGTATTATTCAAATAATGCAGCAGATACACTGACAGAACCCCCCCCCCCCCAGATCCACTTCTGCTTCAATACAGTATATATCCTTTTTCAAGTTAATATTAAGTATTTAACCTCTTAGATTTTAGTTGATTTAATAAAGTTATTAATTTATAATATCTTAGTAGTTAGCTGAGTTTCTCTCTCCCTTTTCTCTCTGAGAAACTGCACTCATTATCTGTATGCTTCAGAAAAAACCTGATAAGAGTACAAATCTGAGCCACTCAACCTTGAAGGAATTGCGTACTCTCTATGTGTGTGAATTACTGACTCCAGGACAGAATGGACGTCTTCAGACAATGTGACGCAAGAAGTGCTGATATATGCTCTTGGTGGGCCACATCGATCCTAAGACCAGATCTCGCTTGTCACCTAATAATCACCGGAGATATGCTTCGAACTATATGTCAATGTGGAGAGTTTATCTGTTTCAACCAACCAGAATCATTTTTACCTAAGTAATGACGTAGTTAGTGACCTCTGTAAGAATATAATTGTTGTTGTATTGAGAGTGTATGCAGAGCGGCCTACGAACTCCATCGCGAGTATTGAAGCTGACTTCTGCCTGAAACTGCAAACTATTTTCTTCAGTAAATTTTTCTTCAATTGATTGCATCTCTGTCTCCAGGTCTTCATTCAACACACCTGATCCTTTGGTTTTAACTGTAAATTCCCCTACAACATCCCCTAAGGGCAGTAGGGCACATATAGCACGGTGCTAATGAAAGAGTGAGAACTTACGAGGTGAACACAGTGATGAAGGTGAATGAGAGAAGGAAGTTAATCACCGCAGCTATCTTCTCAGCAATGACTGATTTCTCTTGAAACTCACGGCTCAGCTCCTTAGAGAAATTCTGGAGGATGTCCACTCCAAACACTGACTGCTGCTCCAATTTCTTTAAGACCAATCATAAGAATAAATGTTTTTTTAAAACAAACAAACATCAGATATTTACTCTTCTGTATTAAGAATGAGAGGGTTTGCTGTACCTCAAGCACTACATCGGTGGTGAAGTGTTCTGCAAGCCTGTTGATGGAGTCATTTAGTTTGTCGAAGGTCTGACCAAAGTTTCCCTCAACTGGGACATTCTCAGTGCACCATGATGTCATCACTAAGAGAAAAGTAACTTAATACACCTAGGAATGGGATCCTCATTGCTTAATGTTAAGCTCAGATGCAACATGCAAATCTTACCTCTCATGATATGACACAGAAAGTGGAATTGCATAGGTACACAGAGGAAGTGGTTTATAAGAGGGGCTTGAATGGTATTCATACACTCTTCCCACTTAACTCTGAACCAATCCTGACACCGGCTAACTCCCTGCTGCACCACATCTGTTACACACAACATCATTTAGATCAAGCTAAGCTTAAAAGCCCAATTAAACAAGTCAATAATAGCCTGTTTTCTTGTTATTTACACTCACAGTCACAGCGAGCTGTAGTCTTCACTACATACTCCTCCTGGGTGCTGTTGGCCGTATGGACAGACTCCTTACCAAGAGAGTCATATCCGTACTGACCCATTACCTCATCCCGAATCTTCTGGAACTGTCTGCTCACATTTTGAGACTCTTTTTGAAATACTTCACCGTCATTCTGTCAAGAAAGGTATTCATGGGACAGATTTGTAAGATTCATAGGCAAATTGTATATTCACACTGTGTCAGGTAGTGTTAATTTCGTTAATGAAAACTACAACCAAAAATGTTCATTGAGAACCTTTTTTCCATGCAATATTGTTAAAGAAAAATACAAGACTAAAATGTAGTTGAGAGAAGCTTTTGAGTTTTACAAGTTTTCATAATGTAGAGATATGATATGATATATAATAGATATGGTAATATAATAAAACAGAAAACTAGATGAGTAAAGAAGTAAAATAAACCATGTCATAAACATTAACGCCATTAACGTCTCTTGTGCTAATAAGTGAAAATGCAATAATTCTGCTGAAATGTAAAAAGAACGTTCTCAAATGACAACAATCATGATTACAATTTTGAGCAAAATAATTGTGATTATCAGTTTAACCATTATACAGCATTACTATATAATAGGGGTGGCACGGTACATGTATTCGTACTGAACCGTCACAGTACGGGCATCTCGGTTCGGTGCATGAGGCCTTACGACGAATACAGGCAATTCACCCTCAATCCAGAAGGGGGCGCCCACAGCAATGCAACACTGTTAGATAACCGCCAGCAGAAGAACAGCGAATGCCAACGGTGACACAGAGGCGGGCGCGCTGATGTTTGGCTCACTGTATTTTATTTTGATAAAGTACCAACTGGCTGTCAAGTTAGCAATACTGGAATGTGTTTTGTGTGTGTGTGTCAACTGTTTCCTTATACCAGCAGAATCAACTTTAAACACTTATTGTCTTATTAATAATCACTGTACAAAGGTCTGCTTTTATTTGTGTACACTCACAATGAAAACAAAACAGATTTTATATATAACATGTAATAATATGTAGTATTTTCACATCAAGATGGTTTTTTTTTATTTGCACTATTGTCTGTTCAAAATAAATGAAAAGAAACCGAGCATAGTAGATTTCTTTTTTTTCATGTTGTACCGAAATCGTATCGAACCGTGACCCCCAAACCGAGGTACGTACCGAACCGTGACATCTGTGTACCGTGCCACCCCTACTATATAAGTCATAACTGATTATAGACTAATATTAGTTGACTTTAGTTGACTAACATTTGACTAGACAAAAAAGGACAAAAACTAAAAATGTTTGACTGAGAACTAAAGCCCCATTCGCACCAAGAACGATAACTATAAAGATTATTAGCATCCACAGCGGACAATATCGTCTGTTTATTCTAAGTGCACGCTCGTCTGCCGCTTTAAATTCTCGAACTCATTACAGCAGGATGGATTCTGATTGGGTGTCAGTGTTTTTATCGTTCATCAGCTGGAGAAAATCATTCTGAAAGTGATTCCAACAATATCGTTTCTCTGTGCCTTTATCATTATAGCTGTGGTGTGGACTCTGCTACTCTTTGATATTGAGAATGATTTTTAGAACTATATCTTTATCATTATCTTTATAGTTTTCAAGCTTGGTGTGACAGGCCTTAAGCCTATATTAAAAATAGCTGACAAAACGAACATTAATGTCAGGACTCACCACTATCTCCTGCACTACTTGCACGTAAGGCTCTGTCAGCATTCTCCACATCACCTTGCTGTGTGTGATCTGCAGGTCTATGTTACAGCCCATGGAGGAGGCCACGTCCTGCACATTATGCTGGATGTTTGCAATGGGGCCTGATGGGAAGAGCACAGGTCAAAAACTAAAGAAGGCTCATTACTGTCCAAGTTTCTGAGATCTGTGCTATCTGTGCTGTATATGTTCCTAGGATTTTAACCTTGGTAAAGTCCATGCAACACATAAACCATCAGGAATGTCCGACCTTGAGATCCAATCATACTAGGAAACATCAGGAGGACGGAGCAGCGGAACAGGGAGGAAAACATGCCTCCAAGACTACACAGACCTGCACAAACACACAATACAGCTCATGCAAAATACTGAATAATAAATGACTGGCGTCAAACGTTTGCTTTCTTCAGTGTACTTACCCACAAACACACATCCAACAACAACACGTTGTACTGTTGTCATGGCAATATTTTGCATGAGTCCGAAAAACAATCCTTTAAAAACATGTTAAGACAAGATCAGCACGCCATGTTAGTTATGTATATATAACTGTAATATAATGGTAGTAATTTAATGAAATAATATACTACCATTCAAAAGTTTGTTGTCAGAAAGTTTTTTCTTTTTTTTTAATAATACTTTTATTTAGGAAGGATGCATTAAATTGATCAAAAGTGACAGTAAAGACATTTATAATTAGGGTTGGGTACCGAAACCCGGTACCAATATGGCACCGGTACCTATGTAACCGGTATGTACTAGAACCGAATCAGAACGCAGATTTCGGTGCCTCATTTCGGTGCCATGCCTGAGCGATCGATTCAAATATTTGTCCTTTGTTTCTCCGAAACGCACGTAAGAAGCATCACAGGCTACAACTACAAATATTTCAGCTAAATGTATATTTTAGTCAGAGTCATTGCGCGCCGTCTGTTTGGCGCGCATGCGCACGGCGGCGCTCGTTCTAAATGAAGTCTGTGAAGTTTTGCAGAGAATCGCAAAGCAAAAGCTCACGCACTTCTGACAGCAAAATGGAAATATTTCCATGGCTTTCTAACATTTACAGATGGAGAATATACCTGTGAATTGTAAGCTATGCATTAGGGAAAACAGCACATCTCAAACACATTAAACAGCATCTCTGTCAGCGGCACACGCAGCCTTTCTGTCAGAGCATCTGACAGGGAGAGCGCGAGTAAACCTAATCTTAAGTCTTTTTATACAATCCTTTAGAACAAAAACACTTTCTGTTAGTCTGTGTCCTCCCTAGATATTTTATCAATGCGCTCGTATCAAACTACTGTATATCAATATTAACTGTATTGCTTCATAATAACGTATCGATTATAAAGTATATCGATATATCGTACAAACTCTATATACCGCCCAGCCCTAGCTTTAATTAAAATGCCTAAAGCTAAAATTCTCTTGTATTGCGTTTTTACCTGTTTAAACCAACAAAATAGAACATTTAACCTTTTTAGTCCACAACACCAGTTAAATGCTTCTTTTGTGATCTGATAGCTTCTTGTCACAGAATGAGGCAGAAAATATGTTCCATAGGCTACTAATGCATTGATTAGCAATGGATTTTAAATATAGGCTACTTAATTATGAAAATACCAGAGATGGCTTGAATAACACAGACAAACTATATATTGTCGTAGTCGAGTGTTTAATGTATTTGTTTTATCATTCAAAACGTTTATATCTTCTGTTTACTCAGTTACAGGAATAACAATGCCTTTGTCCATATTGGGGATTTTATGTGTGTGCGTGCGTGTGTGTGTGTGTGTGTGTGTGTGATATATATATATATATATATATATATATCAAGTATCGGTTCAGGCACCGTTTAGGCACCGGCACCGTTTTAAAAGTATCGATTTGGCACCGGTATCGAAAAAAAAACAAATGATACCCAACCCTATTTATAATGTTACAAAAGATTTCTATATCAAATAAATGCTTTAAACTTATTACTTTTTAAAACTTTTGATGAAAGAATCCTATAAAGACTGCATCATTATTTCCACCAAAATATTAAGCAGCAAACTGTTTGTTTTCAACATTCATAATAATAAAAAATAAGTTTAACCAGCACCAAATCAGCATTTCAGAATGATTTCTGAAGGATCATGTGATACTGAAGACTGGGGTAATTGCTACTGAAATTACATTTTACCATACAAATTACATTTACAATATATTAAAATAGAAAACAGTTATTTTATATTGCAATAATATTTCATAAAATTATTTTTTCCTTTTTTGATTAAATAAATGCAGTCTTGGTGAGCATAAAGGAGACTACTTTCAAAACCATTTAAGAAAAGATTACCTACAATCTGACCCTAAACTTCTGAACGTTAGTGTACACCAGGTTTTGCAGAGTTACTTACCCACTCCACTCAGAGCACCAAATACAGCGCCTGTGAGACATCGAACCACAGGAAACAGTGACAGTGGGCTGAAAAGGAACTTATAAACTCCAGGTGGCACAATATGCTTACACACCTTCTCCAAAGCTGCGAATTCACAAAAGGTCATAATAATTGCACAACAGTTAGTGTAGTAGACAATATTGTTTTCTAAAAATGGAAGATAAACACACTTGAGTGGGGTAATTTAGTTCGGGTTTCCCTGAGACACTCCATTGCTGGTTTCTCCTTCCCTGCAACCAAAGAACCCTGGAAAAGAAAGCAGTTTTAAAAGATGCAACCATAAGTCAGTTAGAATGAGCTCTAATGGATTTAATGTAAACAGCCATTTTAACATTTATGAAAGCAAAATGTACTAGTATCAGTTTTGGAAATAGACTCCCTTATACCCGCCCACACATATCAAAGTCAAACTCTGATCTAAAATTGATTAGCCTACATTTTTTCACTGAAGAGCAGTTGTCACATCAACAAGCTCTATAGTGGACAGGTAAGTCTAACGCAGCGAAGCTTTAGGGTTCATCTTTATTTATCTTTCTCTCTTTTTTATCGTTAAAAAAATAAATTTCTCTATTTTTCAATTCTCTTCAGGATGACCCCAAAAGAACCTTTTTTAAAGTGTCTCGGTAGGAGACTGTCGCGGGTGCGCCGCAGCTCGGCGGTGCGTCAGCTGAAGCGCAGTCTTGCTGGGTTTACTCTGGGTCTGTTCCTCGCGTCAGTTTACGGAATGACAGCGCTGTACATCCAGAACCACAATCTCTGGTTCAGTATCATCACCACCGGCATCCTCGCCGCCTGCGCGGGGTTTGGTACTGGCCTCTCTGACCGCGTGCGCACCAACGTCATCCTGATGTTCCCAATGCTGTGCTCGAGTAAATAAACAGCTGTCAATCTCTTTCTTAAACGTGTACGGCGTTATATGTGAAAGTGTAAATTACATTTTTGCTGATAATTTAATATCAACGCGGGTATAAGTTAAGATACTCGGGACACCGGGGCTAGTCCAGTCGTCAGGCGCTTTCTCTAGGTTGGTTAGCCTATTTTTGAAAGAAATTTCAGTGTAGACACATACTTTAAAGCCTTAGGTTGAAAAAAGAAAGAATACTTCCACTGTTATTGTCCACGAAAAAAAGATACAGTTCACTGAACACCCACATTTGACCTTTTGAACTGATGTTCATGTTGTCAGAATGGGACCTGCCATTAAACAGCCAATTCATGAAACAGCAAACATTTAAAAAGGTAACATAAATATGTGAAAGTGAATTTTTTAACGTAAAATATGGACAATTATGAATATTCGCTTGCACTAACAACAGAAATTGAGTTAAATTGTAAAATAAAGTCAAAAATAAAGAACCAACTTACAAAACTACTAAAAACACTAGGATTGGACTTTTTTAAAACCTTACATATACTGAGATACAGCCTTTCCTCATGAGACAACCTAGCCCCAGTCTCCCATTAATCTACTCTGAATTATTTAAACTACTGTTAAATCATCTGTATTATCAACAGTCTATTACCTCTCTGTTTTTCCTGTTGCATTGTTCACCATAACACTCAGTGCATCTCTTTCTCTGTCTTTAAGTCAGGGGTAAAAATTTCCTTCTTTTCCTCATCTGTACCTTGGTTATCCAAGGCCCAGTGAGCAACACGATGGAAAATGTTGAACGGGCCGCAGACAGTGTGATCTGTGGTGCAGAACTTGCCATGAACCAAACACAACAGCTCCTGCAGCGTGCCGCCAACCCACTGCTACGTGAGTCTATCTGCAAGAGCATCATGTTAAAGATATCAACAATGAATTAAAGGGATAGTCCACAAATTAATATTATTCAAATATTTAGATACACATGCACACACACATAGATCTTTTTTATAATTTAATTCTAACTCTATTGAAACCCATGTGAATCAGGTCTTCTGGTTTACTTGAAAACTACAGTAGTATGTTGTACATATTTCTGTTTTGATATCCTGAAAACGTCTTTATTTAGCGGCCCTGAGTAAGATAAAGCAGATGGCGAGGAATGCTCACTCAATGGCAGGCCGAGCACAAAACTTCATCAGAGCTCTGACAGAATCTGTGCGGCATGTTGGTGAGTAAATCAATCGGCCAAACATCCGGTAACGACATTGTCTGGGCAAACCCGCTTATGGTCTTTCATTTATTTGCTGAGGTTTGAGGTCTAGGCATGTTTGAAGTCCCTCTGTCTCTCTGTTTCCTTTTCAGCTCGTACTCTAAGAAATGTACTGCACTTCTTGGCGAATATTGGTGATGTGTGTAATGACAATCTGGGTTTGCCATATCAGAAGTGCAATAGGCTGTTTGATGAGGCCCGTGAGAACTGCATGGAGCTGCTCTCTGTGTTTTCGTTCCTCTGCCACCTCCTGGATGGATTCCAGTCTCTCTGTGGGCTTGCACGTGGTGCGTCTCTGGTATATGATTAGTCCCTTGAAAGCCCTATCATTACACTCTTACAGGAAACCTTATAGCCTCAACGCAATGATTCCTTACTGTAATTTACAGTATCCTGTTTATTTTCTGCGTCAGTGGTTTGGTTTCATTATATTTGGTATATTATATCTATTCTGCCATTGCAGAAACTGGACAAATGGTTCCTGTGACACAGAGTCCTAAGTACTGTTCATCTCCCTGCTCGATATATACGTTTATTTACAATATCTGTTCCTGTGGGAACAGTTTGTCACGTTTAAGTACCCTAAATATTACAGTGTGAAGAGGGGTGGTTGTGTTCCCATGTGTATGCATCTCACACATTCCTCAACAGGATGACCATTATCTGACAGCAAATCTAAACATGAACTCTAGCTACAGAATCAGCTCGAACATAATTTCTTATAGCCTTATGGAGCAGAAACCTGCTGTTTAGTGTTATGCACTGAAAACTAATGTCATTACTTTTTTTTCTTCAATGAGTCAGTTTGCACAGATGTTTTTTAATTAATGCCTATTGTTTATTTTACCTGGCTTTTCCGGCAGTGGGACAGCTGTTCTGCATCTTACCATCATATATTGCTGACCACATTAAGACTGCTTTGGCTTTTCGTAAGTACAGCTCTTATGAGATTCCTACTTTAAACAGTACTGAGTGATTGTACGTGATTAACTCTGTTAAAACTTATCCAGTTACTCTGAAAGAAGCTTATTGTTTAGCTATTGCTTTTTCATTTTTGTTGTTTTTATCCCTAGCAACTATTGCAGCCTTTGATCGAATTAAAAAGGAGTTTGAATTCAACATTTCTACCTCCATCAACTTTAACCTGAATCTGAACAACAGTCAGTCCATACAGGATGCTGCTCAGGAGATCATGGAGGAGGTGTCAGAGGAGCTGGGCCTTCTCCAGGAGCTCAAGCTTCTACTGGCATACTTGGGTTTCTTCCTGATTCTCTTCATGTATCTCCAGTATGTACTTCCTGTTAAAAACAAGTAGCCATAGTAAATACTCACAAACATTGAGATATATTCACCATGTCAGTACTGTCACAAAATTATTGCAGAATTATTCACAAAATTGATCTGAAGTGAATTATTGTTAATATATTTAGTTGAAAATAATGTAGTTAATAATATTTCTCTATTGTGTAAAAGTATATCCATCAGTATGTTTTTGTAGTTTTCAGTTGTTTTTTATGTGTTTGTGAACAGGGCTGTTTTGTACAAAAATCGGTACCTTCATAATGATAACTTTGAAAACATCTACATAACTGACCAGTTTATTGAGCTGGACAGGAAGCGCTCCAGACAGGGCAAAGCAGCTGTACTTCCCCTCAACCACAGAGAAACTCTCACCTACATCAGGCCCTGTAAGTGTGTACTTAAATGATGTGTACATGCGTCCGTTAGCAGATAGATGGCGTGGAGTGAATGGTCAGAGGAAGGAAGAAAGGAAGGAATGTTCATAGACATTTGACAGTTCATAAACATCCAATCAAACTCTACAGTACATTGCTGTATTAACCTGCAAAACTTTTTGAATGAAGTGTCATGCCCACAAAGGTTACATTTTCTATTTTAGTACTTAGTACTTTTTAAAATGCACTATATTCCAGTGATGGCAAAGCTGAATTTTCAGCATCATTACTCCAGTCTCACGATCTTTCAGAAATCATTCTAATATGCTTATTTGCTGCTCAAGAAACATTTCTTATCATTAAACTGTTGAAAATAGTTGTGCTACTTAATATTTTTGTGGAAACTGTGATAACTTGTTTTAAGCACTCTTTGATGAATAGAAACTTCAAAAAGAAATCATTTTTTAAAATAGAAAGCTTTTGAAGCAATGTAAGTCTTTTCTGTCACTTTTGATCAATTTAACGTGTTCTTACTGAATAAAATTATTGTTTTACAAAAATCTTCCTGACCCCAAACTTTTTAACAGTAGTGTACAAAATGTACACTCTCAGAAAAAAACATATTAGTACATATTAGTATCTAAAAGATAAAAAGGGTATTATTATTTCTGAGAGTGTATAAAAAAGGCTACATTAAAAACAACTTGGCTACTGAACAAAAATCGGCTACTGAAAATAACAGAAAGTGACATTTAGAAACCAAAATGATCAATGTTTTCCAATTAGTCTAAGCCATATTAAGAAGTTTGCATATAGTTGGGCATACGCAGTTCATTGCAGTATTGATCAATTTCAATATTTGATTTTTAGGACATTTTGTATGATTTTGTACAAATTTGGTACTGTGTTGGGACGACTAATCTGTGCGAAATAAGTTTAAAACCACTGATCTAGAGCACCCAGTACCAAAGATATTCAATTGTAGAATTCAACTTCACCAGGTTCACAGAGACACACACATCTGGCTAAGACAATAGACTGACTCTAATAATGACTCTGCCTCTCATGTCTCCTTCAGGCTCTCTGTATCTGACTGTGAGAGAGAGACGGGCTATAGCAGGTCAGATGCTGTCTTTGCTCAGGTATATGGTCATGACTGTCATACTGATAGCTGTTGACCTCATGGTGTTCTGGGTGTTTGAGCTGGTACACCACCAGGCCCAGGGTGAAATCGTCACCCAAGGTACACAAGATGAAAAATCAAAACCATGGTTTCAATGCATGTTTTTCTTTGTTGCATTCCACAAATTCAATAATATGCCACTGCAAATTTAACTTATTATATTGCCACTTTCATTCTTAGTAATATTGACATGTTTATTCAGATTTTCACAATGCAATACAATAATATGTCAATGATTTGCTTACTCTCTATATATTTGTTATCTGTCTAGCATGCTCTACCATATAGTTTTTAGATTTCACCATTTTAATTTTAATTTTTGTCACCTCCAGCTCCTGTAGTGGTTGCAGTGAATGTGAATGGATCTGGTTATGCCTCGGATATCTTTAGGGATATCGCAGCTTCATTTGACATCCTGCAGAAAGGAAACATCACTGTGCTTAGCAAGAAATGTCTCATGAAGCCTTTGGAGCCAGACTACATGAGATACCTGCTCATTGGTACAACTACAATACCAGTACATTTATACATTTGTACAAAAAATGAGAAACATTCAACTGTCAGTCTAGTGACTTCTAGTGGTCAAGACTGAAACAACAGAGGGAACGAACTACAATCAAACCACAACCACAAATACTAATAGAAAATTAACTAATGTGCCAACTATATCTGTGTCAATTCGAAGTGTATTTAAGATAATTATACTGAAACTTTAACTAGAATACTTCTGTTACTGTACAACTGCTAGCAACTCAGTGATAGCAAAAATAACAGATATATGCAAATATTTAACTTTTATTTGGTTATACGTCTGACCTTTGTCTTCCCTCCAAACAAAGGTATTCTTTATGGCTTCACTCTGTTTATTGTGATTGCACGTGGCTACATCAAACGTTTACAGAGATTTGTGTGTGCCAGGTACCATCCTGAAAGAGAGAAAGTAAGAAAACAAAACATTCATTCTTTTTTCCCCCTAAATATAAAGCATTTGATTAATTATTTACTATGCTGGTCACCTTGAGACTTTCTTAATGCTTGTAAAATTTGATCTATAAAAGAGAATTATGTCTCATGGAGGAGAAACACTTGTGTGTACAGGTTTGGTTGTAAAAAGACAACGACTGAACTAGTTTATTTTCAGTTTGCTTTAATTATGAATTTATTATCAATATTAATGTTGCAGAAGAGAATCCAGAACCTCCACAGGCATATTCTCACTCAGCGTGGGTCTTTAGGAAAAGCCCTACTGAGGGCTGTACAACGAAACCGGATAGACCAGAAACATGATGGCATTATACAAACATTGACCAAACAGTGAGTATGAACCACTATAGAAGCCCTGTAACACACTGACTGGGTAAATTCTAATATGCTGATTTGCTGCTCAAGGAACATTTCTTATTATTATCAATGTTGAAATCAGTTGGGCGGCTTCATATTTTTGTGGAAACTGAGATACACTTTTTTTTCTGGATTTTTTCTTATTAGAACGTTCAAAAGAACAGCATTTATTTTTTATATATATATTTTTATGTAACAAAAAAAATCACTTTTGATCAATTTAATGGTGAGTAAAAGTATTTATTTCTTAACAAAAAATATTAGAATGATTTATGAAGGATCATTGGACATGTAAGACTGAAAAATTCACAGGAATATTATTTTTTTATATATATATTCGAAAAGAGTTATATTAAATTGTAATAATATCTCACAATATTACATTTACTGTTTTTTTTTATTAAATAAATGCAGCCTTGGTGAACATTAGAGACTTCTTTCAAAATGACAAAAATATTACGGACCCCAAACCTTTTAACAAAAGTTGTCTAGGTATCTAAAGGTAACATTTTAAGCACTACCTCAATTAATATTTCAATTTCTCCTCCAGAAATATGGTTTAAACTGAAAATTAAATGAAACATCTCAGTGAAAAAGTAAATAAATACATACTCCTCATCTTCTTGTAGCCTGCCAGGGGGTGCCATCATAGCCAGGCTCCTGGATATCGGTAAAGAATCGTGTATGGCCTGTGGGAAAGTGTTGAAGATGAGAGGTCATGATGACGAAGTGCATATCTGCCCTACCCCTCGCTGCACAGGTTGGTTTTCTTGCTCTAAAAAAGGACTGATTTCAGATCATCTTTAACTGGCAAAAAGAAACAGACTATTAGACCAACCTGCTGGACAAAATGATTTCCTTCCACAGGCCATTACTGCTCGCTGTGCTTCAGACTGATGGGGAAGCTCTGTGCTATCTGTATGGCACCCCTCACATTCCACGAGGACCAAGAGCTGTATGTCACATGACACAACAATGACAGACACTTTAAAAAATATTTTCGGAATGAATATAAGTTAAGCTCTATCAACAACATCTGTGGAAGCAATAATACTGTCACTGTAAGCACACTTTTTTCACAAGGATGACGTTTGTGGAATCGGCTTGTATTTAACCTGAAATATTCTTTTTAAGGTGTTGAGGGCATATTATATATTGGATAATTATTTACTAAAGAAAAAGAATTATCACACAATAACTTATTTTGCATACACTATATACAGTTCAAATAAACAAATTAATTTCAATCATTATTCATTTTTACTTTTTCCATTTTGAAAATGGACAGTAAAGTTCTAGACACCTAAATGCTTACATTTGTGAGTTTCAGAGACTCCAGTGACGAGGAGCAAGCTGGTTTTTGGGAGACCGCTGTAACATCACCTCAGCCTGGTCAGAGCACAGCGAGGAAAGGAGTAACGATCAGGTGTCCAGAGAAACTGAGCAGCTCTGTCACATATTTTTGAGTTAACGGATGCACAGGGCATCTCTCAAATCAGCAGTATTAACATTTTGTCTTTTTTGTATGTTTGTTTCAGTATTTCTGATCAGGATCATTCTATAGGGATGCACGGCCCACCCGACCATCAAAATGTCGAGGTTAATAACAGAGTTTAAGGTCAAAGCTGCTTTATGCTTTCGCAGATTCTGTGATTGAATATAAATCTGTTATGTAATAGGCTACCAGGGGGAGTATGTGTTTTTATTTAATTTATTTTATCACCTTGCCCAAACTGTACCATATAGGCAATACATGATGAAACTACAAATATTTTACATATGTTACCTCATGTAATCTAATCACATCTGTCAGAATGCGGTTGGTCTGGTTACATTTCATTTACATGCTGTCAGAGGAATGTCGAGTATGAGCTGCAGTTTCTTAACTGTAAAACTATTTCTCAAACTATTTCTATTTTTTTTTTAACTATTTCCACTAAGAAATACCAGTCGATCTCTGTGTGTATCGCAAATTAACACATATTCCGTACACGATATATTCCCATCTAAACTCTCAATACCATAAAAGCGTGAACAGTCCCCGTGTGTGAGTGAAGAGTGGGCGGGTCGGAGGCGCGAGGCAGCGCTGGTCAGGTGATGAAATAGCTTCTGTCACTTCACTTCACCTGCTGTAGTTTCCGCACGGGACATAAAACAAGCACAATGGCTGAACAGGTAAGCTTTTCTTTTTGTTGTATTTAACTAGTTTATGTTTTAGATAGTTTACTTACATGATTCACCTGTAGCTAGGCCTATATTTCGCCTACATTTTCGTCATAATTTCCTTTCGAAATGGCAAATGCAGAAAACGAATTAAAACGTGCTTTTTATCAGTCTAAATGTATTTTCTTTAATAACATATAACTTATTTGTATACTTAATTTAATTCATAATTTGGTCAATATATGTGGACAAATAATCGCACTCGTGCAATTACAAGTTACATTATTTTAAACAATATTATACATAAACAGTATGAATACTTTTGATGGTCATTTTAAAACTCTAAGACTAAAAAATGATTTTACTTTTAATTTGCTTTTATGTTTTTCGTTTTATGTCTTTTTTGGTGACCAACGCCCAGTGAGTTTGTAGATGTCAGTCATGCTGAACAGTCGAGCACAGGAATGTACTGTGAGAGTAGATGGAGATAGTAACAGGTCTCTACAGCTTCTGTTCAACAGCAAACAAACGGATTACAACTGATAAACTGAGGATTTCATGAGGAATGCAACAAAGTCTTGCCGTTATGTGTTGATATATTACATCAAAACTATTACAGTAAAAAATACAAACCCACTATAAGCTTAATTGCTGCCTGGAAGTGGTGCCAAAGTTACAGCCTGTAAGTTATCTGAAATTCATAAATGGAGGAAACTCTGAAACCTCAAAACGAGTTGAAAAGACAGAAAATATTGTAACAAGTTAAATGAATGGACAAAGATATTATGACAATGGTTAAAACATTATTGCAGTCTACTGAATATAAGTCTCTGGAATATAGGATTACAATGGGTTTTCTGACCTTGTAGCCTATATGTTAATACTAAACCACCCCACCCACCCCAAATGGTTTGATGTGCTTAGATAGGCCTGAACGGTGATTCCTGTCTATGAGAGACATTTCTTTTTAGCGGTGCTTGAGTCTGAATCTATTCCTACTCTGTAGTACACAGATCTAGAGTTGGCCATAAACACCTTGGTCAAAAACTTCCATTCAGCATCGCCTACTGATGCAGACACGCTCACAGCCCAGGAGTTCCAGAGCATGATCTCCAAAGAGCTGCCCACCATGGTGAAGGTAAATCAGGACCTACAATCCAATCTTAAGTAGATTTCAGTCTCTCAAAACCTATAATATCAATCTAAAAGCTATATTGCCATAATCAATAATGGCTTACTTCTTAGCTAACAGAGAACATTCTCCGAAGTTTGCAAAAACATTTCTTAGAATATATTTTTGTTAGCTGGGTTGATGCCATTTTGTCTAGGACAAACCAAAATAACAATTTAAATAAATACGAGATAAGAAGTGCAAACAGATTTTCTGGAATAAACACAATTATCATAATATTTTTTGTTTCCCACACCTTTATTCTCTTCCAGACAGCTGGGGACCAGGAAGGACTCAACAAACTCCTGGCGGACCTGAACGTGGACGAGGGGAAGGGCATCACATTCAAGGATTTTTGGCAATTGGTTGATTCTCTGGCCACTGCTCAGTTTGGATTGCAGAGCAAAGAGAAACAAGTGAAATGTGTGAAATGTAGTCTGATGTAACACCGGCCCTGAGCAAACAAGACCGATCAACATTACGTAGGTGTCCACCATAGCCCTGAGAAAACACGTCCAATCAGCAGCTTCTATTACCCATCACCCTCTGCAATACTCTACATGTCACTCTATTGGTCTTTTAGGTAGGTCTTATCATAATTAAGTGTTGTTAAAGAGCTTCTTGAATGAATACTCAACAAGCCCTTACAACAGACTGCGAGTAATCTCTACCATCAGTGTAACCTGAGCCACACCTGCCTGGCCAGATAACATAAGATCTACAGGCTAATTTACTTCCTCATTTGTTCTGGTGCTGCAGGTTTTTGTATTATTGTGTCACTTTCAACCTGCCCACTTTTGTTTTACATTTAAAAAATAGGAAATTATTTGTTATGTGTTTGATGTGACAACTGTGATCATATTTTATATAACTGTGGGCCACATGTCCGTTTGTGCAGACTGAAATCCAAAAGTTAATGTGAGTAAAATATATTGTAGAGGGAAGTAGAGATGTGACACCACATATTCTGAACTGTATTTGACTATATGGTAACATAATGTGATTATCTTTGTTGATACTATTAAATATGTGCTAAAGGTTTCTGAGTCTGAATGATCTATAAAGTCTATAGGTGTAATGAAAACACTCTAAAAATTGATAGAGATGGTCTTTATGGATCTACTTACTAACCCTGATGTTAAAATGTCCCAAAGACCATTTTAATTTCTCTAAAATATATCAAAAAGCTATCAAGGTGAAACTTCATGATTATCTAAATGGAATCATAACTAACTAAAAAAAAAAGTCTTGATAACAAACCATTCTACACATCACTTATGTTTGGGTTCTCAAAGACCCTAGATATAAAACATAAAAGTAATGCTGGAAGAGAGGATCCAAATGTATTTTTAATACCGTAATAAGTTGTGATGTAGAGAATACTGGTACTCCAAGCCTCTACTCAATTCAGTTGAGAACACTATTTATTCATATCACACATTTAAGCTAAACATTCATAATCATACGGTGCACACTATACAGTCCATATAGGCTCACGGCATCCAGAACACCAATATTCAGTCTGGACATCTGAGATTTTGGTATGGAGATAACATTTTTGGATTTCTTTTATTGTATTGTTTTTGTGTATGTGTTTTTGCTGGGGTCAAATTGACCTCAACCATGTTTTTTAGAACTAAAAATGTATGAAATGAAAAGAGGTTAATTTCAGAATTAGTATTATTATTTTTACATGTACATCATAACACAACATGAGGGTTTAACAAAGTTCAAACATTAAAAAACACAATTGCTGCCATGGAGATAACAGAACAACTTGCCCTCTGTGACTTCACACCTCTGTGATGCCTCAACGTTAGAACGAGGAGCTCGAACCACAAAAGCACAACATCCTACCATTGCTCGAAGATGCTGGTGTAACTAATGACGGTTTGTGGTTAATCACCTTATGCTAAGAGTACAGATACTTTATAGCTTCTTAAAATTGGTACAACTTATTTCTCCCCTGTCTTTTGCTCCTCATTCATGTCTAAGATCCATTTATACTCACTAGTTAACCACTGATTTTAAAAAGTCAGCTCTATTTGGCACAGTTTTGTGTTCTGCTTTGTACTCTGGGCTGTTGTAACATGATATACAGGAGCTCTGCAGCTCTGAGCATATGAGAACTTTTCTGGTCAAACTTGTTGAAAGACAATGGTACATTAATTCCTTGAAATAAATACAATATGAAAACCATTTCTACTTTCAATTCTGTTTTTCACTTCCTCCATTTTCTCTTGTTTATATTAGTCAGTGTGACCCAGATTTGACTCCAAAGAACAGAGCTACAAGATGTCTCATTAAGCTGCATACCTGTTCTAAGTGTCTTAAATGAGCATGTAATGACTAAATGAAAAATAAACATTATATATATATATATATATATATATATATATATATGTGTGTGTGTGTGTGTGTGTGTGTGTGTGTATATATATATATATATACAGTGCCCTCCACTAATATTGGCACCCTTGATAAATATGAGCAAAGGCAGCTGTGAAAATAAATCTGCATTGTTTATCCTTTTGATCTTTCTAACCTATCATTGAAGTAAAACAATTGAAAGTGGGGAGAAAATCTCATGATGAAATAAATGTTTTTCGCCAATGAATGTTGGCCACAATTATTGGCACCCCTAGAAATTCTTATGAGTAAAATATCTCTGAAGTATATTCCCATTCATATTTACATTTTTTAGCACACCAGGGTGACTAGGAGCATGAAATTGTCCAGCCATGACTTTCTGTTCCACAGGATTATAAATATGAGGAACACAAAGGTCAAATTCCCTTAATCATCCATCACAATGAGAAAAAACTAAAAATATATTTCTGATGTGAAGAACAAGATTGTTGAGCATCACAAAATAGAAAGTGGCTGTAAGAAAAGAGTTAAAACATTGAAAATCCCCATTTCCACCATCAAGGTAATAATTAAGAGGTTCCAATCAACTAAAGATGTTAAAAGTCTGCCTGGAAGAGGACGTGTGTCTATATCGTCCTAATGCACGGTGAGGAGGAGTGTTTGAGTGGCCAAAGACTCTCCAAGGATCACAGCTGGAGAATTGTAGAGATTAGTTGAGTCTTGGGGTCAGAAACCTAAAAAAAAAAAAAATCAAACATCCCCTATATCACCACATGTTGTTCGGGAGGGTTTCAAGAAAAATTGTCCTCACTCATCCAAAAACAAACTCCAGCAAATTCAGTTGTCAGACACGACTGGAACTTCAAATGGCACTGGCTTCTGTGGTCAGATGAAACTGAAAAAAGAGCTTTTTGGCAGCAAACCCACCAGATGAGTTTAGTACAAACAGGGATAAAAAAAGTACCCCATGTCCACGGTTAAATATACTGCTGGATCTTTAATGTTGTGGGCCTGTTTTTCTGCCAGAGGTCCTGAACATCTTGTTCAGATGCATGGCATCATGGATTCTATCAAATACCAACAGATAAAAAAATCAAAACCTGACTGCCTCTGTTAGAAATCTTATAATGGGCCATGTTTGGATCTTCCACCAGGACAACAATCCAAAACAAACATCAAAATAAACACAAAAATGGGTCACCGAGCACAAAATGAATCTTTTACCATTGCTGTCTCTGTCCTCTGACCTGAACCCTGTAGAAGATGAGTGAGGTGAACTGAAGAGAAGCAGCACCGTCATGGAGCTGTGAATCTGAAGGATCTGGAGAGATTCTGTATGAAGAAATGGTCTCTGATCTCTTATCAGGTGTTCTCCAAACTCTTCAGGCATTATAGGAGAAAACTCAGAGCTGTTACCCTGGGAAAAGGACATTGCAATAATTGGGTGCCAATAATTGTGGCCAACATGAAATAGTGAAAGCATTTATTTCACAATGAGATTTTCCCCCCACTTTCAATTGTTTTACTTCAATGATAGGTTGGAATTTTGTGAATTTTTTGAATGAAAGATAAAAAGGATAAACAATGCAGATTTATTTTCACAGCCGCCTTTGGTCATATTTACCAAGGGTGCCAATATTAGTGGAGGGCACTGTATACGTATATATATATATATATATATATACACACACACACACCGTATATACCTGTATATAGTAATCATTTTCTCTATGACTTTATCAGTCTCTCACATTGTTCTGAAGGAATTTTGTCCCACTCTTCTTTACAACGTTGCTCCAGTTTATTGAGGTTTTTGCACAACTCTCACAACAGCATTTCAGTCAGGATGAGGTCTGAACTTTGACAGGGTTTGCAACACCTGGGCCCGTATTCACAAAACATTTTATCTTACCACAAAGAGATCTCCTAAATAGCAGTTTTTAGCTAAGAGTTTTCTCTTAAAACCTATTCACAAAGCTGATAGGACAAACTTTTACTAAGGAAAAGAGAGAAGTTTTAAACTAAGAGTAAGGGCGGGGTTGACCTCCTTGCTATGGATGATGTCAGCATGCTTACTAACTATGCACACAGTGATTGGCTGATAGGGGAGGGGTCTCTGTCAGAGTTTTATTCATAGAAATATTGTAGAGTGAAATATTATGTTGCCATATTCAAATAAAGGCTTAAATAAAAATGTAAATTGCCACATTCAAATAAAGATTTTAAAATGCAGGCTAATTGTCACTAATTAAGTATATGTTCAGCTAATTGTCAGCCTCTTACATGTATGCTTCTCATAATTAGTGAATATACATATAGACAACCTTTTAATTAACAGAGTAGAATAATCATGGCTGATAGTAAGACATGCAAACATAAAAGAAAACCAAACTGGACACAAGAACAGCTGTTACTTCTTGCCCAACTGGTTAATGAAAACAACAATATAATCAAATTAAAATTTGGAGTTTGAATAACCTCCATACCAAAGGTCATACCTTTATAAAACCTCATTATCGTTAAATATTTCTAAAATGTTTGTGTTCTGAGGCAGATTGCCGGCAACAGCCATTTTAGGATAGTTGTGGCTTGGTCTTAGTGACTTAGAAGTCCTCTTCACTACTCCTAATGTTTCACAGATTTAGGAGCTAGTTTTAGTGCTAAAATGCTTTGTGAAATACTCTTAGAGCGAAAATTTAGGAGTCCTAAATTTAGGACTGACACGCCAATTATTTTAAAGATTTTCTCCTAAATAGGCAAGTTATGAGCTACTTTTAGTTTTGTGAATACGGGCCCAGGTCTACTTTAGACATGTCTACTTTAGTGTCTACTTTAAATGTCTACTTTAGTCCAAATGTCTACTTTAGTCTACTTTTACATGTTTACTTTAGTCCAAATGTCTACGATAGACATTTGGACTGCTGTGTGTGTATTTTAGCACTGAGAACTGATCACGCGTTATATGAGACTGAAGAAGTGGAGCGCGAGAGAGAGCACTTCTATCAGCGCGATTCCGCCTATCCCGCCTTCACTAACTTTAAGTTAATCGACAACAAATTGTGACTCCAGGGAAAAACGGGACGTCTGGTCACCCAGTCCCTAACCCTTCGGGTGCTGAGGCCATTGTTTCAGATCGCTAGTTCGCGTTTTGGTAGCCTATCCGTCCACTGCTGCCATACTGAGACTAGATATGCAAACGCCCCTTATCCAATGACAGAGACGCACATTTTGAAAGACAAGACAGTTTACTTAGCCTATGGATGTATTTTGAATGTCTGGTAGTCCTCAAATAACATTTTAGTCCCATGTCGTCTTGTTAACGAAGACGCGGCATACATTTCGTCATAATTTTTATCATTAGATATTAGTTTTAGCTCGTCTCGTCTCGTCTTAGTCACAGGAAAAAGGTTCGTTGACGAATATTTTTCGTCGTCGTCTTCGTCGACGAAATGAACACTGCTACAGCGTATATTCTATCAGTTGCAGTTCTGGCGCCTCCGTCATACTGTACAACGCCACATACATTCACATCAGTGTTAACTCAGCGGTAGAGTTACTCTCACGGAACACTGCACTTATTCGCAAATCACAAAAGTACATTATTTGCATGTGCATTTAAATGTTTCATTCGCATACACCTGAAGCGCGCGCGCTAAATCCTGTCAAACAGCGCCTGATTACTGAACCAAGTTATCTTTTGCGCTAATACTGTCAAAACACACAGGGTTTAAATATGGACTCGGTTATGTCTAAAATTAAAGCAAACAGTTAAAGGTGCTGTATGTAGGATTGACACTAGCGGTTGAACTAGGTATTGCAGTCCAAATTCAAAATATTGGAGACGGTTTTTTTCACCAGCCCCTCCTCCTCAGACTTGACGCACGCGCAGTATGCCAGATTAAGGACACCAACAGGAACAAGAGCACATGACCATGAATTTAATTAAATATGCTGTGTTTTCCTCCAACTGGCAACCCACAGTGCCGAAATACAATTGGGTAAACTGGCAGTGGGCGGGTTTCACAAACCATAACAAACACAGGCATTCCGGGCCGGAATGCACATTTTCAAAGGAGAATAACTGACTGTAGCATTGTTTTTCAGATAAACAAGTATGTTAACTTAACATGTTTCCTAAATGTCTGCAAGCATATTATGGTATTTTTATGCTTTAGTAGTCAAAATCCTACATACAGCACCTTTAAGAGAAAAACGGATGCCTGCCTGTATATTGGATGCGTGCAGGTCTTAAAGGGACAGTAGGCCTATTAAACATGCAGCCAATTGACATTAAAGGGATAGTTCACCCTAAAATTTAATTTCTGTCATTATTTACTCACTCGCATGTTGTCCCAAACCTGTATTAATTTATTTCTTGTGTTGAACACAAAAGAAGATATTTTGAAGAATGTGGATAACCAAACAGTTGCTGGTCCACATTGATTTTGATAGTAGGAAAAAACAATATTAGGGAAGTTACTGTGGACCAGCAACTGTTTGGTTTTCCACGTTCTTCAAAATAGCATTTATGTTCAGCAGAAGAAAGTAACTCATTCAGGTTTAAAACAACTTTTGAGTGAGTAAATGGTGGTATAAAAATAAAACACTATGACAGAATTGACAGACAGATGACAGAATTTTTATTTTTGGGTGAACTATTCCTTTAACGTTAATAAAACAACAAAACACAAAGAGAAAATTCACTCACTATTCTTGACTGAAGAGCTTTAATACAGTTGCTTTAGGAATCAGTCTATATAGTGTTTTATTTTTATATTTGTTCATTCAATTTCTTGAATGCTCCTGCTAAATACATCTATTGTACCTGAAAATAAAGCACTGTTTGTTTTATTTGTATATTATGTGTAGTTGTAATGTGTATCTTTGTACTTATCTTTTAATAACAAAGATAAAATCTAAACAACCTGGAGCTCAACACGCTTAAAACTGTGGAGATGATCGTGGACTTCAGGAGAAACCCCCCAGCTCTCCCCCCACTCACTATCATGAACAACTCTGTGAATGCAGTGGAGTCATTCAGGTTCCTGGGAACCACCATCTCTCAGGACCTGAAGTGGGACACTCACATCGACACATCGATCGTGAAAAAGGCCCAGCAGAGAATGTACTTTCTTCGTCAACTGAAAAAGTTCAACCTGCCACAGGCGCACATGACACAGTTTTACTCTGCTGTTATTGAGTCGGTTCTGTGCTCTTCTATAACTGTATGGTTTGGGTCAGCCAGCAAATCAGATATAAGAAGACTGCAGCGGACTGTTAGGACAGCAGAAAGGATCATTGGTGTGCACCTGCCCAGCCTTCAGGATTTGTACTACTCCAGAGTGAAGAAACGGGCAGGTAACATCATCACAGATCCCTCTCACCCTGGACACGACCTGTTTGCGCTCCTCCCGTCAGGCAGACGCTACAGATCTCTGTGCACTAGAACATCTAGGCATAAAAACAGTTTTTTCCCCTATGCCATCTCCAGCCAAAACAACTAACACAGGAATTATTACCTGTGTTCTGTAATTCTCTAACCCTAATTCTTGCCTGTAATTCATCCCCCATCTCTAATTATTTACTCTTCTCTAGTTCTATGTAAATATGTATGCATAATTTTTCTATACAGCTGTATATATAGAGTAAATAAGGCACAAATCTGTACATAGATCTTCTGTTCCAGATTCAGACACATTATTATTATTATTGTTAAGGCTTATTTAAATGTTCTGTTCTCATGTCAGATATGTATGTTTATATGTATGTATGTATGTATGTATGTATGTATGCATGTATGTACCAAGAGCTTCTTAAAAACCACAACAAATTCCTCGTGTGTTTGCACACACTTGGCGAATAAAGCTGATTCTGATTCTGATTCTGAAAATAATGACAAAGATTTCATCTTCGCCCACTTTGGCCTAAATATCTGCCATTCTTTTTTTTCTTCTTTTTTTTTTACCTTGAAAGGCTTTGTCTTTATAATAGGGAAATTAGTTTGGCTGTAATGCTCAGACAACTTGCAAAATAGTAAAACCAACATGACAAAGAATCGTGATAAAATCGTGAATCGTGATATTTCTAAAAAAACATTGTGATATATTTTGTCCATATCGCCCACCCCTAATGTCACATGGACCATTTTAACGATGTCTTGACTACGTTTCTGTGCTTTGATCGCAGTAGTACCCTTGCTGTCTATGGTGGGTCGGAAAGCTCTCAAAAATATCTTAATTTGGTTCCGAAGATGAACGAAGGTCTTATGGGTTTGGAATGACACGAGGGAGAGTAATTAATTATATAATTTTCTTTTTTGGGTGAACTATCCCTTTAACAGCTTTGTATGGTAACCAATGAAATTGCATTTTTATTGTTACAACTGCCTCCTGTGAGATTTTAAAAACCGAGGGTTATAAAGAAATAATTTATCAAAAATGAAAATTTGCTGAAAATTTACTCACCTTCAGGCCATCCAAGATTATTATTTTAATCATTGGAACAGATTTGCAGAAATTTTACATCACATAATTTGCTATAGCATTAAATTACCAATGGATCCTTTTGAATGTGAACGGGTGCTGTCTGAATGAGCATTCAAGCAGCTGATAAAAACATCACAGTAATCCACACGACTCCAGCACCATTTACAACTGTAAACAATCCAAAACAATTCTAAACAAATATGTTGGTGGATTTTGATGTGAGAGGACAACAAGGAATGGACAGTGGAGGAAGCATGAATATGTATTATGCACTGGTGTTTTAGCTAGAAACAATGATTTAAAGTTAACACACCCTAATGATGGATTTGTTTCTTACAAACATGCAGCTTTTCACTTCAAGTCAGGAGTGAAATTGTATGTTGGTGCCATCTTTGGCACATTAATTTTAATTTTCAACAATATTCGATATTCAACAATATTTTATATTGACTACTCTAGAGGATCCATTAGTGAGCAAGTGATGTAAAGCTAAATTTCTCCAAATCTGTCCCAATGAAGAAACAAACTAACTAGGATGACCTGAGGGTGATTATATGTTCAGCAAATTTTCATTTTTGAGTTAACTAAACAAGAACAACCACAAGGGAGTCGTCTATGTCAAGAACTTGTATCAAAACACCTTAGATTTACTGCAAACCTGTCCCACGTTTGATCTTTCCTACATGTATTAAACATCTATTTAAGAATTAGTTAAGTCAGGCATTCTAGTCTCTCATCAATGCACTCATCTAAAGACAAACAGGCACACAGACTTATCTCTTTATAAAAAAAATCCCCCCACTCCTTCCAGGACATAAATCAACCAGGATCCGCTCTGTTCTCTACAAAGCTATAAATATATAGGATTCCTAAGGTTTTCTATTTCACTAGGTGGAGCATGCTGGAATATTCATCAGTCTCCCCTTTTGTGGGTGTGTCCTTCTGATAAATTAAAAGCAGTTTGCAACATTTTATATAGGTTTAGAATATCCAGTGTATGTAAATGTTTTGTGTTTTTTTTATGTAGCCTACAAAACTTGTAAAGTTTAAAGTTTACTTTAAAGGTTCTAAAGTAACCTCTTTTTTTCAATTGAAGCAAGACCTTTAAAGCAATCCTACAACTACAGCATTTTTCTACTTCTAATGCTACAGGCCACAGATACTTTGACTTTCAAGCTGACATGAAAAGCGCTACAAAGTTTGTCCTAAAGCACTTCCTTTACTTGAATTATTTACAAATTCAAAACACACTGTAACGTTCAAAACAATACGTGAAAAGAATTAAACTGAAACCAAAACAAAATAATCTGAGACCTGAAAACTGGTACAGACATCGCCAAAAGTAGGCCTATCTGTATCTCACGACTCACGATGCGGTTCCACCCGGTTTGTTTTGTCAGAAGGACACGCCCACTATTTGAGGAACTAATGAATATTCCATAAGGCCCCGCCCCACGCAAGAGAAAAGTTTTATGAACTGCATATTCAACAGCTTACCGTTAGATCCACGAATCCTACATGCAATAACAAGCGTAACGCGTCGAATTTCTCGCGAGGCGCATCAAGATACACTTCTGTTTACATTAATTTATTCTCAAGAAACAGATGTTTGCCCCTGACCAAACAGCGCGTCCAGCGTCGCCTCATCCGGATTTACAAAGAACTGTTTGCGGATGCTGCGCTGTTTGCAAAGTACACCTAAACTCTTCTGCAGACCCCAGACTTCTGCCTTGCCTGCATATAGTTTGTAATACTTGCCTTACGAAGATCTGCACAGATGGAGCCACACAAGGTGAGAACTCGCTTGTAACGTTACTGATCAGTTTGACTGGCTGTTGTTATAATGGGGCTCTCGCTCAAGTCCATATGCACGTGACGTTTTTAAAATCGCGTCGAAATAGGCTCGCACAGGTTTAATCGACTGTAGTCCCTACGACTATTTACATAAAGGGCCTTAAAGTCAATGTCCATGGCTAGGTTGTGTTTTCCATTCAACAGATATATAACGTTTTTTCTTATTCACATACTAAACAAACATTGAATGTACTGTTTTTAAATAATATTTTGTAGCATTTAATTACGATTTATGAACACACAGTAATGATGCTAATCTAAAAATCCCCTGAAATCGCAGTTGACTGACGTATTTCCTATCGATACAGGAAGTTTCGACAATAAATATCAAAAGACTCGACATTTATTTTATTTCACGTTTTTTTGAAAATGGCCACTGTACAGCGCGTGAAAAATAGAAACGCTGCTTTCTTTAATGTCATGACGAAATTAGTGTCATATTTACATATGAAATGTATTACTTGCTTTCAAAATAAAACCAAATGCAAGCACATTTCATTATGATTATATTTTACTAGTAAGTTTTTTTTTTGTCATTTTGCATGTTAAATATAATTTACATTGATATTAAATAATACCACAGTTCATCCCTGAACTGAAAATCTAAAAACCTGCATTTTTCAATAAAATGTGATTTGTTCAAATCAGTTCAATTTGTTGATAAATCTATCTAGCAAACAAGGTGTATAATTTCTGCTATTCGAATAATTCATTATACTTTAATAACTGACTTGTGGTTTCATCCAGGCTTTCTAATCAACAGCAACATGAGTAGTTAGAATTTAACAACGTAGCTCCTTCATTTTGTAGACGTGTTTAATGTAAGCGTGTCTGAGGATTTTGTTTGTTTCTTCATCTAGATTGTCCATTATGTGCACAGTCCTTTTTCTTGTCTGAGGTTACAGAATGTTCCATTTTCGAAGACACGTCTAACAATAACAAGGTCCCCAAGGTAAGTGTGCACAAATTCTGGAGAAAGTTTTAAGTAAAATGGTACATTTAGTTCAGTCCCTACTCTTTTTGCAAAAGATGTTGCCAAATCATATAAAGAGCCGTTCACACAAAGAACGATAAATATAAAGATAAACTATTACAGTAACTGTATTAGCATCCACACCAGGAACGCATGCTAATGTTCTGTTCATTATAATCACGTGCTGCCGCTTTAACTGCCCAAGCTCTTTAAGTTCAAGTTGATTCTGATTGGCTGTCAATGTTTTTACCATTCATCAGCTGGGAAAAATGGTTTGAAAGTGATTGCAACAATATTGTTCCTCTTTGTCATCCTTTTTTCACAGAATTATAATGTTTTTTGAAACTTCATAGTTATCGTCCTTGGTGTGAAGGCCCTTAAACTGGTCCAAAGAATTCCAGCACTGACATAAAGGAGGCGTTTCCTCATTGTCTTTCATTGTAAATCTTAATTCAAAATGTTAAATCAATCTTTTCAGTGTGCCGGGTGTGAAGAGAGTGAGGTTAGTGGATGGTGTGTCCAGTGTGAGGAGGCCCTGTGTTTGGACTGTACATCTGCTCATCGTAGGGTAAAAGTGACCCGTGACCATGAAGTCACACCCAAAAAACCCACAGGTTAGACTTAAAGCCCCTAAGCACTTCAGAATAAACACTGCTATTGTGGTAGAAATTCACCTGTATAATTGGAGTCAGACCACTCAAAATAATTCAGTAAAATCATACAAATTAATTTATCATTGAACAAAGGCTTTCAAAGTAGATCAGATTGGATCAAAATGAACTTTGTTATCATAAAGCCTCCTACGTCATTTAATCACATATGTACACTTTCTGTTTTTTCTCCACTTTGGTCTTCCTTAACATCCCATAATATGCTCATCTGACGTATGCACATGTTTTTAATTGCAACATTTTATTTGACTCCCTAGACTCTTCCCAGGTTTACTGACCTTGACTACAGAAAGAGGCATTATATTATGTTTTTTATTTTTTTACAGCATATATAGATTAAATTTGTATCTTCAGACGGAGACAGAAAGAAAAATAATAAAATGGGCTATATATATATATATATATATATAATATTAATTTTCTACCAAGAGTGTGACAGGAAGAGGAGGCCAGTAGTAAGAAGTTATCCGAGGCTTTGTATTGAGTGCGTCAGATAACTTACAGCATCTCCATGCTTATCAGTCAAACTCTAACCCTTTTGTATGCCAACGCCAACCTGCTTGAAACCTTCAGTTTGTCCCCTTACATTTTTAAGCAGTTGACATTCTCTAGACGCTATTCCTTTTGCCCTCCTTTCCTAATTCTTCATTTTAAAACATTATATATTAATAAAGGTAGAACATTTTTTTGAGTACACACAATAAAAATAATTATTTACACACATATGTATATATGTTAAAAACAAACTATATCATTCATGATTTAAAAGTTATGCAAGGAAATTTCTGTAACTCATGTAAGATTAACACAATTAATCATGCATAAGCAGTGGCATTAATTTAATATATTTCTCACACTATAAACTGCTGTGCATTATTAGATCTGTTCTGTTGTTTGTTTTGTTCAGGTTGGATACAGAGAAGACGCTGTCCCTCACACACTCAGGAGAGCTTGAGGTTCTTCTGTCTCGTTTGTGAAGAGCTCACCTGTAAGGACTGTCAGCTGATCTCTCATAGGGGGCACAGGTATAGTCCATATCTACTCACTCAGATCAGTGCATGTGAAGATTAAAACTATATAGGCTTTTTTTGCGTTTTGGGTAATTGTTTCCCATCTATTTGCTTTGTGATATTGGGAGTCAAAGCAAAAGTATGCATCAGTTTTTTTGACACATATTTTGATATTCCTCCTCAACAATACCTTATCACAGTCTCTGTCCATGTTTTTCCATGTCCATCTCTGGGTCAGTTTTATGCAGCAGGAGGAAGCTGTGGGATCTCAAAGACAGCAGCTGCAGAGTTTGTTGGACTCCATCAGACATCAGAAAGAGACGGTCAGCAACAGCTTGCTGCACCTAGAGGCAAGGTAACTGAATGAAGCTGTGTGGACCACAGCACGCAAGTTGAAGGAACAGTCTGACAATAGAAAAAAAAATATTTGATTTACTCTTAAAAGTCTTTCTCAAAGGTCACATTATTATTTCACCCATATTTCTTAAAGGGATAATGAGAATGTTGCCATCATCAAACGGAATGACTGTCTTCTGTTGAACATTAAAATGATGAACTATCCCTTTAAGGAAAATGGGTGAAGGCTGAAATAAAATTTTAAAGGCTGAAATATATATATACAATGCCCTCCACTAATATTGGCACCCTTGATAAATATGAGCAAAGGCGGCTGTGAAAATAAATCTGAATTGTTTATCATTTTGATCTTTCACTCAAAAAATTCTAACCTATCATTGAAGTAAAACAATTGAAAGTGGGGAGAAAATCTCATGATGAAATAAATGTTTTTCGCCAATGAATGTTGGCCACAATTATTGGCACCCCTAGAAATTCTTATGAGTAAAATATCTCTGAAGTATTTTCCCATTCATATTTACATTTTTTAGCACCAGGGTGACTAGGAGCATGACATTGTCCAGCCATGACTTCCTGTTCCACAGGATTATAAATATGAGGAACACAAAGGCCAAATTCCCTTAATCATCCATCACAATGAGAAAAACCAAAAAATATATTTCTGATGTGAAGAACAAAATTGTTGAGCATCACAAAATAGAAAGTGGCTGTAAGACAAGAGTTAAAGCATTGAAAATCCCTATTTCCACCATCAGGGCAATAATTAAGAAGTTCCAATCAACTAAAGATGTTACAAATCTGCCTGGAAGAGGACGTGTGTCTATATCGTCCTAATGCACGGTGAGGAGGAGAGTTTGAGTGGCCAAAGACTCTCCAAGGATCACAGCTGGAGAATTGTAGAGATTAGTTGAGTCTTGGGGTCAGAAACCTAAAAGATATATATATATATATATATATATATATCAAACATCCCCTACATCACCACATGTTGTTCGGGAGGGTTTCAAGGAAAATTCTCCTCACTCATCCAAAAACAATCTCCAGCATATTCAGTTATCAGACACGACTGGAACTTCAAATGGCACTGGCTTCTATGGTCAGATGAAACAAAAAAAAGAGCTTTTTGGCAACAAACCCACCAGATGGGTTTAGTACAAACAGGGAAAAAAAGTACCCCATGTCCACGATTAAATATACTGCTGGATCTTTAATGTTGTGGGCCTGTTTTTCTGCCAGAGGTCCTGAACATCTTGTTCAGATGCATGGCATCATGGATTCTATCAAATACCAACAGATAAAAAATCAAAACCTGACTGCCTCTGTTAGAAATCTTATAATGGGCCGTGTTTGGATCTTCCACCAGGACAACAATCCAAAACAAACATCAAAATAAACACAAAAATGGGTCACTGAGCACAAAATTAATCTTTTACCATGGCTGTCCCTGTCCTCTGACCTGAACCCTACAGAAAATGAGTGAGGTGAACTGAAGAGAAGAAGTACTAACATGGAGCTGGGAATCTGAAGGATCTGGAGAGATTCTGTATGAAGAAAACGGTCTCTGATCTCTCTTATCAGGTGTTCTCCAAACTATTCAGGCATTATAGGAGAAAACTCAGAGCTGTTACCCTGGGAAAAGGACGTTGCAATAATTTGGTGCCAATAATTTTAGCCAACATAGAGAAAGCATTTATTTCACAATGAGATTTCCCCCCCACTTTCAATTGTTTTACTTCAATGATAGGTTGGAATTTTGTGAATTTTTTTGAATGAAAGATAAAAAGGATAAACAATGCAGATTTATTTTCACAGCCACCTTTGCTAATATTTATCAAGGGTGCCAATATTAGTGGAGGGCACTGTGTGTGTGTGTGTGTGTATATATATATATATATATATATATATATACATATACAGTGCACAGCAAAATGAGTACACCCCCTCTAATACTTAACAAATTCAGCAAATACTCTTTACTTAGATGACACGTTAGGGTTCTTTGGAGATATAATATTCCAACAAGCCTGCTTGATCAATTACCAAGGAAGAATGTAAATTATTTCATCAAAATAAGATTTTCTTATCAAAGTGATAAAATGTTGTGTTGCAAAAAGTGAGTACACCCTCCTGAAAGTTACTAAAAAAAAATGTTTAAGGCTAATTTTTGATCAACAGGTGAGTGCTTAGCTCATGAAACCAAAACTTTTAAAGACCAGTAATTTTCTGACAATTAAAAGTGTTACATAGTCCTCTGAATCATACTCAGACTTAATGCTGGCAGCAGTGGAACCAGTTGGGAGAGAACTGCAAGCTGACTTATTCCTTAGCATAAGAGGACAATGTTACAAGAGGAATACCAAATTATTGTTTTAAGTGTCAAAATATAGCAGAAGTAGCACCGACATTCAAAAATAATGGACTTGTGACAAGGCTCCTGAAATAATCAGGTCTTTACTTTAAGTTTTCATTTAGTGATGAGTGAATTTTTGTTAGAAAAAGAGCAGGAGAAATAACATGCAAGTGTCTCAGAGCCGGCAAAAGCTATGAAAAGAGTGACACTTTATCTCACAGAGTATGACGCAGCCTGCAGAAGTGACATGCATGGTCACGTTGTCACCACTAGAACTACCCTACTGTAGCCAAAGCAAAATAACACTCATTTAACCTCTTCCAAGGCCCATATCTACAAAATAGAGACTTCTGGGAATCCATACTCTGGTCTCAAGAGACCAAGTCAATGCATTTCAGATCCAAACATGCATCCAAAATGTTCTGTTGTTGCTAGAGGAGGAGTACAGTGAGAAGTGCTTGGTACCCACAGTGACGTTCAGTGCTAGTACAGCTCTTGTATAGGGATGAATGAGTGCTGAAGGTGTGAGGGAGTTGTGCTTATACTGGAATTCACACAACTGTGATTGGAATACAAAAACTTGAAACAGAAGATGCTACCCTCCCCTCATTCCCTGCATTATTGGGCATTTTTTCAGCATGACAATGAAGATATTCATTCTCCCAAGGTGAAAATCCTTCAGTGGACATGTATTTCACTCAGTCTTAACGCTCTTGAGCAGCTGTGGGGGATTCTGTAGAGACGAGCTGAGCAAAACTTGCCATTAAAGACCAGAGCATTTAAGGAGGTCGTCCTCCAGGAGTTAAACAGGACAGATGTGAAAATTTGTCATGAACTTGTACACTCAGTGCCAAGAAGGGTCAGAGCAGTGTACTTAAAGTTCTGGAGGACATACTAAGTAATAGAATATTATACATTTGCTGAATTAAATCTAGGGTGTACTCATTTCTGCAGTCCTTCATTTAAACTAAATTGGCTAATTTACTTATATTAAAGAAAATGTTGGCATATATTTTGTCGTTTTTATTAAGTATACAGTGGGTACGGAAAGTATTCAGACCCCCTTAAATTTTTCACTCTTTGTTATATTGCAGCCATTTGCTAAAATCATTTAAGTTCATTTTTTTTCCTCATTAATGTACCACAGCACCCCTTGAAGAAAAAACTTATGTTTTGGTGATTAAAAAAGACCATTGCTTGAAAACTGAAATATCACATGGTCCTAAGTATTCAGACCCTTTGCTGTGACACTCATATATTTAACTCAGGTGCTGTCCATTTCTTCTGATCATCCTTGAGATGGTTCTACACCTTCATTTGAGTCCAGCTGTGTTTGATTATACTTTGATTGGACTTGATTAGGAAAGCAGAGCAAATAGCAGAAATGTGAGAGTCAATTGTGCATGTAAAAATTCTGCTGTAGGTTTGGCCATCTTTAAGCACAAAAATACTTAAGGTTCCTAGAGTCCATTTGTAATCCAAACGAAAGCTGTGGGAGAAGAGTTCCTTGTAGAGAGGCTAATAGGAGAAATTTGAAAGAGTAAAAGAAAGCCTCTTCAATGATCATGGAGGACTAAATTTGACAAAGTAAGTCTGATACAGCTTTATAGCAGTCTAAGCTCAGTATCCAAAAAACTATCGGTGATTAATCTCGGCCAGTGTGGTCCATCCTAGATCGACCTCAATACGGAATGCCAACAAGAATGGGTATTATCCTGCGACGAAAACCCTCCACTACACCACTGCTCACAAGTGGTTACAGGAGATGCATGAGATGTTAGCACCAGAGATGAAAATTGGGATCTGTCTAGCCTGGGCGTCAGTGACTGGGTCACTTGAGACGAATCTTAATACAAAGTGTAAACAGAGCAGGACAGTGGTACACAGAAACACAAAAAAGAAGAGAGTGGGAACCAGGAGAGGTGTTAATGGCAGATCAAAGCAGACCCAACAGTGAATACAGGAGCAAATCACTTTACATCCTGATAACAGATGGTCTCTAGAAACATTACTGAAATTGAAGTAAAAAAACAAACAAACAGTATGTGTTTTCGTAAAAACTTAAAACTGTTTTAGAAAGACGTGTGGTGGAAATTCATCTGTAAGATATAGTCAGGCTGAAATACAAGGTTTTATTAAACCATACATATTCACATATAAAATACTTTTACTCAAGCACATAAATGTAATGATATATGCGTCTAATGCACAGAATGTCTCATTTTCTCTGTCAATATGGGGCACTGCTTGTGTGTACATTAATGAGGAAAAAAAATGAACTTCAACCTTGTGATGTTCTATTTTAGCAAATGGCTGCAATATAACAAAGAGTTGAAGGAACATTTAAGGGGGTCTGAATACTTTCCGTACCCACTGTATGTTTAATGAACATGTAATTGCCATCTTCTCCACTACATATTGATTAACCTAAATGTATATGTTAAAACAATTAGTACTAGAACAATTAATACTAAATTAATGTTAATGTGATCAGTGAATTAATATATTTTCGACATATGCTAGAAAGTAAAGAAACAAAACTGCCCAAGTCTAGTGAGCAAAATTCAGAGGCAATCTGCAGATTTTAGCCAGTAATTATTGCCTATTATATGCAATAAGCATATTATATATACAGGTGCATCTCAAAAAATTTGAATATCATGAAAAAGTTATTTTTTTTGTAACTTGTTTCAAAAAGTGAAACTTTCATATATTCTAGATTCATTACATGTAAAGTAAAACATTTCAAAAGTTTTTTTTGTTTTAATTTTGATGATTAGAGCTTACAGCTCATGAAAGTGAAAAATCAGTATCAGTTGCAAATCCTTTTTTTGATTGATCTTAGGAAATATTCTAATATTTTGAGATACTGGATTTTTGACTTTATCGATATCGATACGGGGGGCGGGGCAATTGGTTACGTCGCAATGTTGGAAATATTTCTGTTTTAAACCATGAAGGTAAGCCAAAGGATATCACACAAGCACGCGTTTGCACACGTGCAAACTTTGCGCAAGATTTATGCCGGTGAACATCTTAATCTAAGTCGATTCACTATAAGCAGAAAGTGAAAGTAAAAACGGAATGATGGAGTAATGACGGAGCTTTCGGCATCTGACGCCGCATATTCTCTCAGAGAATCTACTTCAACATATGCTGATAACGATATTTTTTTCCACCGGGCCGCACTATGCAAGTCTCACGGGCCACAAGCATCTCATTTACATATTACGTCATCAATACAAACCAACCAGATTTATAATATTATTTATAACCTAAATATTATGATATCTAAACGATTACATTTATTGAAATAAATAAATAATTCTACTCACCATTAATAAAACACCTGATGCTGTCGGGAGCTGACCAATTTTGTGAAATTCTGCTCAAAAGGAGTAACAGCACAGTGAAGTTGTGATTGTAAGTTGCAGTCTGTAAGACGCGCACGGAAGCGTGACTTGACGCGCGACAGTGCAGAAAGTGTGCGTCCACAAATAATGTAGCCTATGTTGATCCAAATATGGAAAGCATTTTCGAATTTAATAATCTGAGGTTCTCTCCAGAGATGTTTTGCCACATTTCTGTAATTAAGGATGATTGCTGCGTAGTAGTCTATGGGTGTTTCTTTTTACCTGAACATCTTCAAGTGAGTGGCGGGGCAAACCGAAAGTTGATGCCGAAAGTCCAGCACTCTCTTCACTGCTGATGCTGCGACGATCTTGTTTGAATGCGTTCCTTCGCTGGCATTTTCCACATTTCGTTTTCTCCCTTAACAAATTTGTCCATTCTGATGCTCAGTTTTACAGAACTAATGGCTGCTGATGACTATTTGAATTTAATTCTGCCAAAGTGCGCGCTTGTAAGTGTTTGTTAAGTGTGTAACATTAATTACGTGAGTACATTGATCTGCCCATGTCTGAAAATAATATATGAAAAACAAAATTATTTTACATAAAAACATTATAGCTTATACTTAGTACATTTTTAAATTAATGTAAAACCTAAAATGAATTGTAAAACTGAAAGTTATTTTTTAATTGGGTTCAGCACATAGACTGTAACATTCAGCATGGTGGGCCGCATTTGGATTTGTGACGGGCCGCATGCCCGCATATGCATATATTTCTCTTGTGGCCCGTACATATTGAAAAAAAAAACAAGAAACGTATTTCTTGTTTAACAGGTTGTTTTTGAAAGTCGGTGCTTGACATAAAAGGTGCTTTTATTTCATTGATTTTTATTGATGACTGCAGTGTTAATATTTTAATTATAGGACTATAATTCATAGCCTATAGACTAATAGACCTGTTTTAAAAGACCTTTTTTAAAAACATTTTAATTGTGGTGTAAATATAGCCTAATCTTATCCTTGCAGCGCTTCAATTATGCGTTAATTATTGCGGGGCAAATTAATTTTATAATAAAAGTAACTTCATAATAATAACAGGCCTAATAAAAATAAGAATGTAACAGGCCTACATTAATTGGAAATGCCAAATCCTTTTAAGATTGGCAATAATTGATGTTTTTGACAATATCTCTGGCTATCGTCGATACAAGATCATTGTCTTTCGACGCACCCCAGCAAGAGGAGGTTATCACGGGGCAGAGAGCATGATGCCTGTTACGTTGTTTGGGCTGTTGAGCGCAGTGACACTGATATTTCACACACTTTAAGCTTTTATTTTCCAAACTGAAGCCAATTGTCTGTTCACAAACTTCTTCTAAGTTTATTATTACATCCATACATTATATAGTTTCATTGCTAGGGGTGGTGCAGTGGTATATCCAATGATAATTAAATACCACATATGTGTGGTAGACGAGCCAAGAAATATACGTTATATAAAATGGACATATAGTCAGGAAGTTCTGACCATATTAAGAATATACTTGGCCGAGGAAAACCACATCTGTGTGCCAAGTGTCGATAGTACAGACCGAATTCAAGTCACCTCCAAGCTAGAAGGCCCTCGTCCTCTGTTGAACATTTGAACTCCATATAATATGTATATATGTGAGGTTAAGAGAGATACAGTCAAACAGAAGAGAGAGAGAGCACAGACGGGAGGAGGGAGTGAGGCATATTGAGTAGAGAGGGAAAACACGTAGGGGAGGAGGGATTCCAGAGAGGCAAACTCACAGAAACATCTGGCAGAGAGCATGATATAATTTAACACACACGTAATGGGATTAGTCCAACGAATCGTTCGGTTTGTAATGCGTACCGAACCGAAAGCCTTGTACCGAACGGTACATTACAACAACAGCGATGGAAAAAAAAAAAAAATTTGGACAAACCATTCACTCTTGTTCAATGCGAGTATGCTGGAATATGAGCATTTATTCCGTCATCACCCAGGTGCTGATAGCGGTGAGACCTGAACAGCACACATTGATATCGGTGTTTAAACTAAACTCATTTAAGCCTAGCCAGTTTAAACATATAAGAGCCATAGGATGCAAGCTCGCGCGCGCATTGAGAAGATTTGTGCGTGCGCTCATCCGAAGCGTGCAAACCCACGCCTCATATTCTGGTCCTAAGCAACTAGCTCCTGCTCAGGACCAGCACGTGACCAGCTTAAATCGGCTCATGACCAGCTAAGGACCAGCTTAAACCAGCTCAAACCAGCAGCCATGCTTCAAAACCTACCTAACCAGCATATGCTGGATTTTTCGACAGGGAACTAATATTGGACCTACCTGGAAAAAAAACTGAAAATCACTGTTAATTTTATTTGTATCTTTACTCTATTGTATTTATTTGTGCTGTTGCTTGTAGGTAGATAGATTATTCTTGTTTTCTTTATTTTTATTTGACAGTATAGTTTTTCAGAACCATACTGAAACCGTGACTCTAAAACCGTGATACAAACCGAACCGTAAGTTGAACTGTTCCACCCTTATTATATATATATATATACATACACATACATACATACATACATACATACATACATACATACATACATACATACACACACACACACACACACACACACACACACACACACACTCACACACTCACACACACAATAATACAGAAAAATATAAAAACTGAAAATTACTGGGGGAAAATATTATGTAAAATAAATTTTATATATAAAATAAATGTTTGTTTGTATTATGTATTTAGTGAATTAAACAAAAACATAATAAAGTATATAAAAAAGCATTCTTTTCAAACTTTGTCATCGCTCAGTAAATATTGCAGGACAGTAGCAGTTAGTTTCTAGCAGATGTGCTTGCATCCAAAGTTGTATTACAATGGTTTCACTTTGCAGACATTTCCTGTTTTATCTTCCTCTTGTGTGTATTTATCATGCTGTTGAGAGCATTTTAATCTTTCTTAGATTGCAGAACATTAAGAGTATAAAAGTGGCAGCAAAGAAGATGATGACAAAGGTAGTCCACTCCATTTATCAGACTCTGGTTATGAAAGCTACACAGATGTTAAAGGAGATAGAGGTAAGCATTTCGTGTTCAATAGTCCTCATTTACTGAAGCATGCTGTACATGATTTTAATCTTTCAATGGAAAGGTAAATTATGAATATTTGACATACGTCACACACAATTTCAGAATGTGTTTTCGATCTCCATCATTGCAGTACTTCAGTTTCTTTCATCATAGCCTGACAAAACTTCACTTTACAGTTTGACCAACAGAATAATGCACACCTATTTATACTTTGCAGTATATGTAAGAATGACATGGTTACATGATTGGTTACACTCATCCAGGCAGATCATTTCCCATTGTTAGTCACTTTTAAAAAGTCTAGACTACCTCATAATCAGAGCTGGGTAGTAACTGATTACATGTCATCTGGATTACGTAATCAGATTCCAAAAATTAGGTACTTGTAATTAGAGTAAGTTACATTTTAAAGTACTCGTAATCAGACTACAGTTACTTTTTTATGGATTACATTATTACATATTATTCACACAGTAGCAATAAATTATTCATGATTGATTGATTCTCTCTAATTCCTCTTTTTTATCTTTTAAATTTTCCTTTCTAAAAAAGCCTGCCGCTTATTTACTCTCAGAAAGTCTTCAGTTTTGTGGACGTTCATACAGAGATCAGTCATTAGTTAGGTGCTACACAGCATTTGACCTCTTGATTTACAAAAATCATTCCAGGTTCAAGAAGTGTTTCAACATTGCATCAACTACTGATGAACACATTCATTTTATTTGAATTATCACTCAGTACGTTATTTAACCATGTATCATTATGTGTATTATTGAAAGGCTTTTGTCTTTCAAACTCATTGAAATGCACAAATTCTCGTTATTTCTTATTTGCAGACATTCTCAAACTTTTTGGCATCTGAACCTCTCTACCTGATATATTTACTTTAAAGGGGTCAATCTGCAATTCTGTAAAAGACAATATCTCCCTTTGCATTGAACTTTGAGCGTCGTAACCAGTGTTGGGGAAAGTTACTTTTAAAAGTAATGCATTACAATATTGCGTTACTCCCTAAAAAAGTAACTAATTGCGTCACTTAGCTACTTTTTATGGAAAGTAATGCGTTACGTTACGTTTGCGTTACTTTTGCATTACTTTTTAAATATGAGCAGGGCTTGATTGTTTTTAATACAAGAAGTTGTAATTATAGCAAATGTAAAGCCCTTTCACACCAAAAAGTGTAATGAATAAACCTCAGCCTGAAGGAAAAAGAAAATTCACGTCTGTAAAATAGAATGCAGGAGAAGAAGATTCAATACTCTTCAGCAATAAAAAAAACAATGAAGCACAATTGTTAGTTTATCTAAAGTCATTTTTGGTTATTAGTATGGTTTAACTGGATCATCAAAGGTCAGCAGCAAAGACATTGGTTAATAAAATGGGATTAGATACATTTGTGTTATTTAACATATTTAATTATTGCAGGTTTGCGTCATATTCTGAGTTTGCATTTCACTGTTTTAATTTATTTTGATGAATACTAAATCTTTTGCAAGTGAGATGAATTAATGCACATTCACATTTAGTCTCAAACTACAGTAACATTTTTGAAAACTTTTTTGAAAAAGTTACTCAGACATTTTCTTGTAAATTAAAAAGTAATAAGTTACTTTACTAGTTACTTGAAAAAAGTAATATTACGTAACTCGCGTTACTTGTAATGCGTTACCCCCAACACTGGTCGTAACTTTGCAGATGTTGTTTATGCTCAAACAGCAACATTACACACTAACTAAAATTAAAAAAGTGAAATCATAATCAATGACCCCTTTACGTACCCCTGAGATTCTAAATGTTAAATAAATGTTTTAATAATTAATCACATTTGCGTGTTCAGAGTTCTCTGACATTGGCTAATGTTCATATGGCGTGCAGGTAAACATAAAATATTTATGTAATATTTATTTACTTTTTTAATAAATTTATTATTTAGATTATTTTAAAATGATTTATTTTATTTTTTACATTTTTATGATTTAATTACTTGTTAGCCTTTCATTAAACTAACCCCTGCAGTTCTTTTACGCACCCCAGTTTGGGAAACCTTGATGTAATATAATGTTTAATGCACTTCACTATGTTAATTACAATGAAAGGAATATATTTTCTCACTCTTTGTATTTTTACATCATTATGGTACAAGATTATCCTGTTTAAATCAATGTGATTAAATGAGTTAGGTCAAAAGTAATCTAAAAGTAGTGTGATTACATTACCTAAAATGTGTAATGTAATGGATTACGTTACTGACTACATTTTTGGACATGTAATTTGGAATCAGTAACGGATTACAATTTGTAAGTAATCTACCCAGCTCATAATTAAATTGTAGCATACATTTGTACCAAATCCTTGTTAGATATAGTTTTGACCTTCCTATTTCAGGGCAAAATACATTTTGGATTTCTGTTTAGGAACCTCCAATCTGTAACCATTGATTTATTTTTGAGTGTTTGATTGTAAGGCCCTGTATGCGGAGGAGGTGGGGTGTTTGTTGGAGAGGAAGACATCTCTAAACAGATTGGAAGGCGGTCAGGACTACATAGCAGCTTTTATTGACAAGGTCCTATGCACAAAGGGCCACTGCCTCCTGATCCACACAAAAAGAGTAAGCTGTTCTATTTTTTGCTTATTCCTTATATATCATAAAATATCTAATCCTTGCTTTTTACATTTATACTGATTATGTTAAGGACATAATATTAGCTCCATCATATGTTTTGAGGTGAGGTGCATACATTTGTAATTAGTGCGGTCAATCAATTTAAAACAATGAACTAATTAATTGCACATTTTTTCCAAACTTAATCACGATTAATCCCACCTTACATTAAAGTTTTTAAATATACTTTTATATTGCAATAATTTCACATTCAGTCTTCAAGTTAACGTAGAAACAACATAAAGACAGAATATTTTTAATATTTGTTTAGTTACATAATTTTTTATGGCTGAAGGTGAGTATCACTGATACCAATACTACTGATGTCTCTAGGAAATTGTTCTTTTTTCCCCCTAATATTTAACCATTGACTACAGCCATTCAACATTACAGTATAACTGAGAGCTATCAATTTGAACATTTGACTTTAATTTTTTTTTACTAATTTAAGTGAACTGAAAACAATCTTTACATAAACCCATTATAATAAATGTCATGTTTACCTGTGCCCTTCAGCAAGTAGGAAATATACAGAAATCGAATAAAGTTATCAACACTAAATTCTAATTTATATATATATATGTGTGTGTGTGTTTAAGGCTACAATTGTTATTGATTTCCTTTTTTTTTTTTTTTTATTAACAGACATCACAGCAGCTGGGTTATTAGGTTATTTGGCTGCTATTACTTTAAGAGCTGCCACTGCTGAACATGACGCAGATCTGACACGCATGCTTGTAGTTTCATTTGTGCTTTAATATGTAATGATACAGGCTACAGTACGCGCCACTGTATTTGTGCATGCAATTGAAGAGCATGCGTTACGAGCACAGTATATTGGCTGACAGGACAGGAAAATTCATTTTTACTGACATATGGCCTGACAACATCTCATCTGATTGCAGTTCGCTGTTGTTCTACAAAAGCTCCCTCATCACCACGTTTCCACGCTCATTTAACTAGTGCCTGGCACTGAGGTGAAGTGGATGTGCTTGTCTGAAAGTCTCCTGTTTGATGTGGTCGTAAAGACATTCTGCATCCAAATAAACACAATTCTTGTCAAGAAAAAAAGAGACCGAAGCAGCATTTGTGAGTGGGTGGCTAACCCTAGCTCCGCCCCTGCGTTAACTGCGTAAAATATTTTTAATTCCATTTAACTGGAAAAATTAATTGCCTGCATTAACGCACTAACAGACCTGCCAACCTGTACGTATTTTGCATAGCAGCTATGCATTTTGACCTCAAAGTACACTGTTACGATTTGTCACTCTAAACCAGGGTTCCTCAATAGGCGGCCCGCGAGAGAAAAATGTTTGGCCTGCACTAATTTGAAATAATGTGGCATGAAAATTCAAATGCAGCATCAGAAAGTGACATTAACTTACATCGTGTCTACACCGGACGCGAGCGGTGCGGCGCGCAAAATACAATAGATATTATAATCAGTGATGCTGTCTACACTGGATGCGGCGCAGCGCTGCACAACAAATCCCTGACAGTAAACTGCTGACTCGTTCCATTTATAACGCACTGACACAAAGTTCAAATGACTTGCAATGCTTTGTCGCGTCCAGTGTAGATACGATGTGACAGCAAAAACATGCCGAGTGTGAAGTAAAGAAAAGTGGACATGGAAAATAGATGAGCAGGAACAGTTGATTTGCATGGCAGACATGGAGATACAGATTTTTTATTTATTTTTAATATTCAACAGGCAAAGTTCCTCTATATCTAAATGCAAAAATGTTTATAATTGTTTGAATAAAACAGACTACTGGGGGGAAAAAATCTGAATATTTATCTTGTGACTATCTTGTGACTATTTTAACAAAAGCAACAATAATATAATAATTGTAATAATAAGAATTATATATGTATATGTATATGTATATGTATATATATATATGTCAGTGGCCCTTGGCTTGGTATTGTTGGCTCTAAACTATGCAAAAATCTGGTGACTCCTCTGTCCACGTGTGGTAATCAAATCAAGCAACAGCAAAAGAGTTTAGAGCGTGTAAAGTTTTTCTTAATGTTTTATCATTCAAAGCGTTTATATCTTCAGTTACAACGATAGCTGAAATGAAGGGGATTTCCTGGAGCGCCATGACTTCTGTGATGGCTATATGGATTTTCTGCGGCGTCCAGTATGAATGAAACAGACATGTGTTAATAATGGCCAATCTATCAAAATAATACTTTATATGATAGTAAACATATATGATAATTCCATGTTTTTACTAGTGTACAGAAGTATACTGGAGTTTTAATTAAAGTGTACTGGAGTTTTTTGTAAATCGCAAAAAAAATAAAAATACTCTGATGTGCCAAGCCATCAGCAAACCTTGGTTAAAAAGCCAAAGTATTTATTGAACTGTGGGCTAACTGTATTGTTGCATCCCTACTGCTTACTCTAAAATATTGTATAACAGGAACAGCACAAAGGTGTGTATGTGACTGAGTGCAGACCTGTAGTACTAACCTTTGGAAAATATTTAACATTACATCATGCAATTATGATTTTGACATTAGCCATCAAGGAGCTTCAGGTAATAATGTAGCTATCTAAGAATATATGACCCCCCCCCCAAAGGTTGGCAGGTCTGCACTAATTTTAACAGCACTAATTTGTATATTCATCTATTTAATGTGACGTCACTGTATTACTGTATTTGTGACTAAAACTGGCTGTCATTCAGATCCTGAGTGTTTGTTTAGCCCTCTGTTATATTTTTTTGTGTCTCTAACTCAGATTGACAACCAAGTGAAAAAGCTTCTGTCCCAGAAGGCTTGCACCCCTGAGACCATGATTGAACTGCACATTCAGATTCAGAATGAACTCTGTCAGCACATCATGAAATGTGGTAAACAAAAACCTTCTGCTTTTTTTTATTACAAAAATGTATTTACATTTCATTAAAAAAATCTATAAATGTAATATCTTTTCCTTTCTTTCTGCCCAGGATTTTTGAGGATTAGAAGGGTTCTTGTTCCATTCACCTCTCAGAGAACTGGTTCCACTCAGTTAGAATCTGAGTCTGTGAAAAGCTCAAATCAAAATCCCTGTGCCTCCTCTCAGACTGTGCAAATGGACCAGGCCCTTCCTAGTCTGCCTCATCACTCTCAGCCCAGCCCGCCATCTCATTCTAACCAGGCCGCAACCCGCTTTGCATGTAACAATGTTGCCTCATCTCAACCGAATCAATCTAAACCTTCCTCTTCAGATCTTCAGAGTTCATTTTCTTCCTCACCATCTATCCAAGTCCAGTACCATGAAGTCATGTCTGAGCAATCCAAGCATGCTTACAGTCCCTCATTGAACTTTGTCCCATATTTTCCTCAGTCTGCTACTAAAACTCACATGAATTCTTCTCCGTCTGTTTATTCTCAGCCTCGTCTTCCACTCACAAACCGCATAGCATCTCAAATAAACAATATCTCTGAGTCAGCCAAATTTAGTAAGGCCTATTGTCCTACCATGCAGGTCTCTCAAACACGCATACTCACCCGCCCAATGCCAGATAATAGCCAAAAACAACCAATTCCAGTCAACAACCAAACCCCCATAACAACTCATCCAGTTCCAGTCAACAACCAAACACTCGCACCAACTCATCCAATACCAACCAACAACCAAACACTCGCACCAACTCATCCAATACCAAACAACAACCAAACACTCGCACCAACTCATCCAATACCAGCCAACAACCAAACACCTGTACTAACTTATCCAATGCTATTCAACAACCAAACACCCCTACTAACTCATCAAATGCCAGTCAGTAACCAAAAACAACCAATTTCAGTCAACAACCAAACACCTGTACTAACTTATCCAATGTCAGTCAACAACCAGACACCCCTACTAACTCAGCAAATGCCACTCACCAACCAAACACATGTACCAATTCATCTAATTTCACCCGACAACCAAACACCTGTACTAACTCGTCCAATACCAGCCAACAACCAAACACCCCTACTAATTTATCAAATGCCAGTCAATAACCAAAAACAACCAATACCAGCCAACAACCAACCACCCAATCTAATCGAATCAATACCAGCCAACAACCAAATACCTGTATTAATTCAACAAATTCCAGTCAACAACCAAACACCCATACTAACCCATCCAATACCAGCCAACAACCAAACACCCGTATTAATCCAACCAATACCAGCCGACAACCAATCAACCTTACTTACTCATTCTATACCAACTTACAACCAAACACTCATACTGACCCATCCAATACAAACCAATTTCCTGGGGCCCGGACATTCTTTCTCTGTGCAACCTAATATTCCCTTAACTGTCCTTTCAACAATAAACACACTTTCTTTAAATGATGCTACTGCAATCTCTAATGTCCTTCCTGTAACCCCAATGCCTTCGGCTCCCATTGATGGCAACAACACCCTCCGGTGTAAGAGAGGCACCTACAATACCGCTAACCTCCCAGTCAAGGCCTTGGCTGATTCCGCCTGTGATCAGGATGCAGGTGTGAGCAGCACAAATTTCACTGATACGGACCATCTGGAGAGCAACTTGCCCACCTCCCTTGTGTCGAAGGCAGCTCCCAAAGAACCTTCACCAGATCCTGGCCACTCCTCTGGCCCATCCAGCATTCACCAGGACTCTCTCTCCACCACCACCACCACCACAGCGAAATGTTCAAGTCAAGCTCAAGACTCTCAGGCATCCAACAAGAACTACTCTGGACCAAAACACTGGAGCATTGGCATGCCGAAAACTTTCCGTCAACTTGTAGAGGCAACATGCATACCTGTCAGGTCAAAAGACAATCTGAACACAACACCTCCAGCGGATTCAACTCCTTGTAGCACATCAGAAGACCTTGATGAGGAGGTTGGTGAATGTTTGATTCCTACAGATAGAGGTATGGAGAGTTGTATGTCAGAGATCTGTGTTTCATTCAAAAGCTTTCTTTTCCTACCAGAGGATGACTCATGACAAGACTGTGCAAAGTACTTTTGACTACAGGGAGGCAAAAAAAGAAGACAAAGAATCTGCAGGTTATTTACTTCTCAAAAGTGTTCTCAAAAGAATAGTGTTTGTTTTCCTCACTCATTTCTTTTTTTCCTGTCTTTTAGTCACCCTGGAACACTTCAGGAGACAAATCAAACAATGCAAGAGGTGGTCTCAAGATATATTCTTATTTAATGTTGGTTCATTGTGATCTTTGCTTCATAGTGGAATCTATATAGTGCTTATTTGCATCCTTCCTGCATCGAAATAATTATTAACCTTATTTATGTCTCAATTAATGTTTGTGATAACTATTAATAATATTATTAATATTGTTAATAGTATTTTCAGTACCGTCCCAAATTTTTTGAAAGAAGTCTCTTTGCTCACCAAGGCTGTATTTATTTAATCAAAAATAAAGTGAAAACATTGATATATTACAATATAAAATGACCATTTTATTCTTTTGTAAATCCTGTTTTAATATATTTTAAAATGTAATTTATTCCTGTAATTACTCCAGTCTTCAGTGTCACATGATCCTTCAGAAATCATTCTTATATGCTGATTTGTTGCTCAAGAATTTTTGTTAGCAATGTTGAAAACAGTGTGCTGCTCAATGTTTATGTGAAAACCGTGATACATTTCATAATGATTCCTTGAATAGAAGTTCAAAAGTGCAGCAGTTATTTGAAATAGAAATATTTTGTAACCTAATTATGTCTTTACAATCACTTTTGATAAATTATTATGTGTCCTTGCTGAATAAGGATTATTTTCTTGAAAAAAAACTTTGAATGGTAGTGTATACATCATTTTTTTATTTTTTTTGACCGGACACCACTGTTTTCTGTTGAATAGGTCTCTACGTGTTTCTCTTGTGCGTCTGCCCATCTCTCTGCCTCCAAGTGGACAGCCACTCCCAGAGTTCCACCTTACTGCAGATACCTCCACAGATCACATCTTAGTGCAGGAATCCCATGGAGGAGAGGTAAGAACAACACACATAGAGTACATATGACTGTTGTAAGTCATGTTAGCACCACAGCTATTCTCAGTTGTGCCCTCCTCTTCTCCAGGTTAACCAGGTGTGGAGATGGTATGAAGATCCAATACCATCTAGATCCTCTTCTTGCTCTGTATCCCAAGACAGCGACAGCTCCCCGTCATCTGACGTAGAGTTCTGTGCCGTGTGCCTGTCTGCTGGAGCTGCACTTCTGTGTGCAAAATGTGGCTGTGCTTTCCACTCTGACTGTCACATCCCACCAATTCTCTCAAAACCTTGGTGAGACCGTCAGAAACTATCACCCTGTACAATTCTTGATTTTTGAATAGTTTTGGAGTATTTATGGTTTATAAGACGTTGGAGTTTGATAAGCTTGTGCATTTAAGAACAATTTCTCTATTTGAGTCTTGGTGTATTTCTTTTCTCTTGCAGTAAGGATTGGGTGTGTTTGCTATGTCAGGATGTAAATGAGACAATCGTTTATGGCAGTGAGGAGATGAGGACGCCTAGTCTGAGTCTGCAAGATCAAAGAGTGAGACACCACCAGCCTAGAGGATTGTAGTTTAGCATGGTGTTGTGCCGCACCTTTTATTTCTTGTTCTGAAATTATATAAATGCAGTGTCATCCATTCTATTCAGAAGTGTGAGAAGCTTGTCCTTGGTCTCCTGTGTGATGAGAACAAGAGCCTGCTCTACAGCGCCATCAAGGTAAACGCACAGTGCATGTCAGTCACAAATACCGATGATATTCCAATTTGCCAATGATATTATTATTCCAGACAATTTATTGAATAATGACAAATAAGAATGTACAAGATAAAGAGAAATTTGATTATAGCTTGTGTTTTTAGAAATGTACTCTGTATTTGTGCTGTTTTTGAAAACATACCATTTTCAACAAAAGTTTAAATTGAATGACTTAAATGAAAAAGTCATGTGTGTAACTATCAATTAAAAACACATTTTCATTACATATTGAATACATGCAAGAGTTTACATGTTAAGAATTCTCACTTTTTTTAGAAAAAAATGTTACGATGTTTAATAATATATATGGATGTAAAAATATCAGAAGTAATTATATAATTATTAATTCATAATAATAACATACCATATGTCATTTAAATACAACCTGAAATAATTTTTCCATTTCATAGGCAAATTATCTGATATTTTACTGATACACATTCATCATTAATATATCCTCACAGTCAGTCTTCAGGGCTCCTCTGTTTGATTTAATTTCCTTTTTTTTTTTTTTTGAATGCTTCTGCCTTTATCACACCACATGATTTTGTCCTTTGCTTCACATTTGAATGTTTATGAATAAGTAAATACATCCAGATTAAAATGATCTTATGAGCTGTGCTTGATTTTTAAAGAATCACTCAAAAACAGCCGAATTTGATATAATACTCGGCCGACTCCTGGGGAAACGGAAGCCGCCCTATCGGACTGCTGCTGAACTGGTGTCAGATGTTTGGACTGTCTTTGACATCTTGATGATGAACTCTGAGGTAAATCATTGATCACATTCATGTGTAATTTAACTGCTAAGCTTCTTCTTTGAAGGACTACAAATTCATACTTAATTCTAATTTAATTTAATGTTACATAATAATGGCATGCTATTTTTGTTTTTTTTCTACAGAGGAAAAACATGGTTGTCAAACTTCAAAAATCTTTCCAGCAACAGCTGAATGAATCTTTTGGGGAGAGTCTCCATGCTTCTCTCTTGAAACACTCCAGCAGCAAGGATCCAGAGACAGAGACTGAACGAGAGAAGCACAGAAACACTTTGAAACGCATGAGAGATTTTTTCATGGCAAACTCCGGTACAGCTGCAAAGAAATCCTGCACTGATAAAGAGAACGAGGGAGATGGCTGTGGAAACACTTCAGCTGCTGAACACTGAAGTGCATCAGTCATTACTTGCTTTTGAAATTCGCAAAAATACTTCAGTATTCTCTTGTGAAGAGGGGACCAGATCACTCTCTATTTATTGTAGTAGTTGGTTTTAGTTAACTTATCTTTGTATTCACCTTTAAGTAAGATGTGTATTAAACAGATTATTTCATTCAAGCTCACAATTTCTTTCTGTGGTCACTTGATGCCTTGATCTGCATCGATCAATTTATGCGTGTGGGTTGCAAATTATTAGCATTATTGGATGTTATGTAGCTGTGATGCCAGCAGAGGGCGCGAGGATCCTTTGGTCGCTTGACTTTCAGTGGTGCTTTTAAATCAAGCATCAGTCTTATTTGTCCCGCCCCGCAGCAGTTGTGCTGCAATAATGAAATATGATTAAATAAAATAATGCAATATCACATTAAAATGGATGATGTTTTTAATTTCACTCTGTTTAGATTATAATTGTGGGAATTTAAATTTGAGTCTAAAGGATTGATTTAATCAGGGACATGGGTAAATGATATCCGTGCATAAAAATCGTTTGAAAATAGCAAAAAATAAACAATTAAAAAGGCTTTCTACCTTCATATATATATATATACACACACACACACATATGTACATTTTTGAGGTCGGTATGAGTTGATTGTGGTCGAAAGAGAAAAAAAAACGTTTGCTGTTGACGCAAATAACACGGGGCTACTTGATTGGACCAGTTTTGGGTGGTTTGCTGATGCGAACAGGCGCACTGTTCTCTAATTGGTTTGAAGTCGACTTAACTTCTATAAGCCCCACCCATTGTTTTTATATATAGTTGAAGTAGAATGTGAAGCTCACACTAAACACTCAAGACATTCACAGGGTTCACGAGGTGAAATGGTTGTTCTGGTCAAACCAAGTCCTCAGTTGGGCAGCAAAGCGATGGATGGAAATCAGCACAAAGTTGAGGCCAATGTTCTGCTGCTTGGAGCAGAAAATGTTGGGAAGTCAGGTGAGCACAAAACTGAACTTGACTTTGAATGCAGAGAATTCTGTCATGTTTATATGGTCTATTTGTTAAGCTTGCAAATAATGTATTATATTTATTTGTTTGCAGCCCTCACTGTGCGATTTCTCACCAGAAGATTCATCGGAGAATATGGGGATATCGGTACGTCAAATGAGATTTACTATAATACCATTCATAATAACACGCTAGCTTTCTGTTGTTTATGAACGAGGAGTATTTATTAATTTCACTGTGTTCTCTTTCAGAATCAATATACAGTCATATTGACAAAACAGATGGGCGAGAGATAGCCTTAAACATCTGGGACTCACTGTATCCACAGGTATGACCTGTATTTTGTTTGAAATATTTGTGCTTCAATATTAGAATGTATGAAGAGGTCAAATTGTGTTTTAATATGTCAATTAAGTTGATAGATGTTGTCAGTAATAATATTTTTTTTCTTTGACTCATCCTGGATTAGTCAAAAAATTGTTTTATTCTGTTAATAAGATTTGGAAAGTTTTTTTATTAGTTTAGTCCAAATTTAGTTTTAGTGTTATCATAAAAAATGGGTGTTTAAAAATCTTTTTTTATGATATTTAGTTTTCATATTATTTCTAAGTATTCACCATGGAAAAGCCTAAATTAGTATGAAGTTAAAAAACAAATAAACTAATAAAGGTTTGTAAGTGTGAGTATTTGAAGTTGAAGTTTATTTGTCGTAAATTGGTGGGCTCTTTATTATCATTTATATCTTTGTAAAAAAATTATATTAATATTATTCAAAAACAATTTTATATAAAAATAATAAATACATATATAAAATCAGAAATTATACATACAATATCAATAAAAAACACACCTGATTGAATAAATATTTCTCATGAGCCAAAAGATTTTATAAGCTAAAGAAGTATGCTTAAATACGTGAAATTTGTTTTATTGACTAATAAAATTGTGCATATGAATTGGAGAGTGAAGGAAAAAGCATAATTATCATATTGAATTTTATACTTCATGATTTAATTGCTTTTTATCATATTTAATTATGCAGAAAATATAGATTAAAATTCATTTATACAGGTTTTTTGCATCATGCTTTCCTGTTGAAGTTAATGTGATTTGACCCTCTGAATTCTGTGTCCTCCAGAGCTGTGAAACAACTGAATCCATCAGTGACAAGCAGCTGCAGTGGGCAGACGGTGTGATCCTGGTCTACAGCATCTGCGATCGCTCCAGCTTTGATGTGGTCCGGCAACAGGTGCAGCTCATCCGGCAGACTAGGAAGCTGTCTGCATCTGCCCCGATCATCATCGTGGGGAACAAGCGAGACCTGCTGCTTCAGAGAGCCGTGTCGAGCGAGGAGGGCAGACTGTTCGCCCTCTCGGCAGACTGCGGCTTCTTCGAGATCTCGGCGGCTGAAACCTACCACGGTGTGCTGCTGGTTTTTCACGAAATCCTGGACCTCATCAAAGAGTCCAAAGCACTTAAAAAGGGGATGGTTGGAATCAAGGATATAGTCAGAAGCGTGTCCGCAGTGTTTGGAAAGAAATGAGAGTGAAGAACTGTTGAAGATGAAGATATGAGGCCCCTGGCAGCCTAGCATCTAAATAGCTGAGAAGAGGACCCTGACTGATTGGTTTTTGGGGCCGAAGGGAGTCACTTTCGCCTTATTAACCTTCATGAATGGTGGAAGGAAAAAGAATAAGAAGAGCGCATGTTAGAAGTTCAGAGCCCAGCTTTATGGTGAAGAAAAGTAGATGAAGTTGGTCACAGCAAGGCGATAAAAGATGTGCTGAAGATAAGTGATCCTGGGCTTTGATACAAGTTGATCACTGGGTATGTGTATTGAAATGAAGAGACAGCCCGGATCTGTCGTAGTCCTTGTCATTTCTCACAGAATGATTCTTCAGCTCTGAACAGATGATTTAGACAAATTCAAGTAAGCTTCTGCTTTGGATTACAGATGCTTGAAATGTAGAGATGGACTTTATCTACCCTGCATTGTTCCCTTTCAAGTCTCCACTGACATTTAGATGTGAATTATTAAATGTGGCAATTGTGAGGAGACTATGTGTAGTAAAATGTATATAGATATTTTTTATGTATATGTTATAATTTCCATAACATTGTTTCCTGGCTAGTGTCTTTGAGATCGGTGGAACTTAGTATAAATGTTAAGTCAAGTAAAGGCACGTTCACACCAAGGACGATAACTGTAAATATAAACCAAAGTTATAATGATAGCGACACATACAAACAACTCAGAATTTTTTTTTTCCAGCTAAAGAAAACCATTGACAGCCAATCAGAATTAACATGACGTCAGCTTGAGCTTTTGTTGTCCTTTGGTGTGTACGACAACAAAGTTACTGTTAAAGTTATTGTTATAATTCTTTCTTGGTGTGAACAGCCTTAAGAACTAAAGAGTGATATGTTATTGACATACTATTGACCTGTACAGTATATACTTGAATCTTTCACTTTTGTATATAAACATGTCAATTAGTTGTAAACCTTTTTTGAGATGTTTTTAATGCTTGTATCTAAATGATGGATTTCAATAAAGTGAAAAAAATATTAAAGATGCCTTGATTATTTTTAACTATATTTACTGTATTTTATTAAAAATTTAGATTGCATTTGACTGTTTTTAAAAACATCTTAGTGACCCCAAAATTTTGAACCATAGTTAGTCTCTTACTGTATGATTACCTAATTATTTAATCAAAAATACAGTAAAAACTGTAATAGAGTGAAATATTATTACAATAAAAAAAATCTACAATTCATTCTATGCTCAAACAGCACTCAAAACAACAATCAGATTTTATAAAATGTTTTATTACATTTAAAGTCAATATTACATTTGTTAAAGGAAAAAACACTACAAGATAAAGGCTGTTAGGATTTTAGCTATAAATGTCCACCTAGTCATTTAACACCATTTAGTGACATTACATGCCTGTCTATGTATAACACACTTCACTATGTTTCTCGCTCGGTAATTACACATCCCTGATCTTAACATAAAATGCCTCATGAATAATCAAAGTACCATAACAGTATCTTATCCTCTCTTCTCGATTGAACATACGTGACCTCGGACTGCATGTCAAACCAATTTTCAAACGGTTCATTTCCAACTGATCAGAATCCTTGCGTCATCTTGTTTCACTGATCTAGCAGTCTTTCATTGACAGTCTATAGATTAAAAACTGCTTATAATGTATAAGAACTAAGAAAGCTGAGAAATAGAAATAGTTTTATTTGGTCTAAACAAAATGCGTTACATGCTAACAATAATAATATATAGAAAAAATGGTGCTCTGTCATTTCTGCTCATTTTTTGAGTTGTTTCTTTGTCCTAACATCTAGAAACAGGCATTCAAAGCTAAAAAACACCACCTACCCAAACGGCACTTCAGAGTGCAAATCAGTACTGTTTTGATTTCATTCTAAGTACAGTGCTTTTTTTTTAGCTTTTAAACCATCTGCACATACTGAATGCTAGGCTAATGATGTTATTTAATAATTAGTCACTGCACTGTCTCTACCAAGCAGATTTGTTTTTTTAGGTCTACTAGAGAAGCCACTGTATGGATTGTGGTTTGCTGTACTATCCATAACAGCCTGTGAGCTGCAGTGATTTTTATTTGAATGCTCTGATTACATTTAAATCTTATGTTTGAGAAGAGTGGAGCTTAATGTTCTGTGGTTTCCACCACAGGTATGACCTGATCTTCAGATGAAGGGCCAGAGCTCAGAAACTCAAACGCCCGTTGGCTCTGTGTAACTAACTGAATTATGGGAGCCAGCAGGACCTCGGTGGTCGAGGAACGGCGACGGATCATATCGGTGGTGGGCACAGCCAGTGTGTCAAGTTCTGGAGGGCCTGAGGGCTGGGAATCTAGCTTCAAACTGCCTTTGCGGCCATTTGCTGGGACTGGGGTGGGAGTTGGGGAGAGAGCTGGGCTTGATGGAAGCCCGCTGGCAGACCCGCGGCGGGAACGGACGTAAAGGCTTCTGCGGCGACGTGGGCGACCGTCCATGGCCTTCAGGAAGAGGCTGTTTGCAGAGGCACGGCTGGAGGGACTCTCAGGAAGTTCATCTAGAATTGGATTGTTTGCTGCATCAAGATCAGAAACCTGTTTTACCTGAGAGATAATAGAGGAACAGTTGTAACCCAAGTCTCTGATACTTTGATTATTTTGAAAATTTTATGCAGCAGTTTAATTTATACCAGGCTCATTAGGAAAACATGGATAAATTTCAGCAAAATTTATATATCATTATTTCTTGCAAATTTCGCAACACTTTTGAAGGGAAAAGTCCAGTGAGTGGCGTTTACTAAATCCAAATTTGAATCCTTTTTGAATTATTTATTTCAAACTAGTGATTCAGAGCATGTATAAAACGGAGCATGTGATTTCAGTAAACAAGGATTTGTTACGTTACAACTGTTTCATAATGTTTAGAAATTTCAATGGTTTACTACCAGGGGTCAATCTCTATGAACACATGAACTAGTGCCTACATGGATTTCCCCTGATCTTGGATCAGTTTTATAAATTTGTAGACATTTTCAAGAGTTGTTGTTAGTCTCTTATTTTAATAACACATTTGCAGTTGGTTTGTGAAAGGTGTTTCTATGCATGTTTGAGTCGAGCTTTCGTTGCATTTCGTTGCACCGTTCTGACGGGCAGGTGTCACCAGGCATTGAGTGCTTCAAAACAGTCAATCATTCTGCAAAGCAACTGGTTTAACTGATTCAAAGCTTCGGAAATCTTTGCTTCTCACCCACCCACCTACCCTAAATGATTTGAACCTGTTCAAGCACAAGAAGACACAAAAGAGAAAATTCGGTACCTGTGCTGAGTTCTCTTTTACGTCAGACAAACAAACACAAAAGTCAAAATGCCCATTTTGGCGAGTACCTTTGTATGTACAGTCTTAAATAATACTTAAATGAATGTAAACAGCTGGAAGAAAATCTGATGTGTGTCAGATCTGTACATTTGGTCTTAAAGTGACATGAGCTTAATATACCTGCTGCTATCTTGTGCCATTTATTATGGTTTATATCGACTAAACAACAAAAGAAATGAGAAAAATCACTCTGCTCAAATCTGCTTTTGACTGAATAACTCCTTTAACTTTAATAAGGACTAATTCTATATTAAATTGATATATTATAGTATTTTGTCCCTAAATACTGAAACATTTCAAGCACTGTGTATTTCATTTGTGAAACGATTACCAAACATTCAGCTTTAACCCATTTAAACTCGGTCTGAAATTGAAGAGAAGTGTTTTTAGACTACAACAGTTCTTATATGAGACTGAAGTGTAATTATATACAGTGGCCTGAAAACATTATGTCCCTGATCTAAAAATAGCTACTGTTCTAAAAGAAAAAAGCAAACCCATTATTCCACAAACACATTTCCCATTACTGAAAAGAAACACGGTAACATGGAGAGAAAATAAACCAGGCCATGTGATTAATGCAACACTACGATGAAACACAGATTTGCTCATTTAGTTTTTATGGGAACATAGAGTGATATATTTAGCTTTGTTCATCCTATCAACTCTAAACAGATGTGTTTGGCCAAAAAGAAAAAAAGAAAGAAGAAAATTGTTCAGATTATTTTGCCTTGACATAACATGATTCTAGAGTGTTCTTTATCACTAGAACATGTACTTGTGTGTCTTGTTAAGAATATTTTTGCATTAGAACTGGTTCTAGAGTGTTGTGCTTGTGTGTGTGTGTGTGTGTGTGTGTGTGTGCACGTGTTCTCACCAGATCATAGAGCGGGGTGGTGTTGATGAACAGCTGTATGAGAATCTGTCCCAGTTCCAGTAGGTCGTTCATGATAGTGCGTACCTGGGTAGGCAGAGCCAGTATCTGCTGTACAGGGGGCAAAACCTTCAGTGCCTGTATACCTGATGTGAGCTGAGCCACGAGAAGGGAACGCAGCTCCTCCACGCGATGCACCTGAGTCGTGTAAAATGACAGAAGCAGCTGCAGCAGGGACTCCACCATCGCCATCAACTGCGTTACGCCCACCTGAGCATGACAAATGACAGACAATACCCAATCAGGAAATTAGTGACAATGGTAGACTTGGAAATGACACCATTAGGTATTAAAAAGAGAATGTGACAATATGCAGAACTTTAATTAAGTCACGTTTTTATTGCTGAACCTAGTGGCCTGGAAATGGGGGCTAACAGTTTGATCAAGTGGCAGTAATGACTCTATTCACATACCCACAGGAACGTGAATGGGTTTTTTGGGGATACACTCTCTGCTCTGTGCAAATAAAGCAACAAACAGCAGAAACTGCAATTGCTCTGAAAACTGACATTGTCAGTCGCAGTTGGGGTCAATTAAACCTCTCATTATCAGACTAACGAGAGACAGTACTACATACTTTTAGACCTGCTGTCCTAAATAATACAATCTCTCTTCTGCTCGCCATGTCCTGCTTTGTCCATTTTTTTTGTCTCATTTAATTTGGCCTTATTTAACTCTTCCCATGGTCAAAAAACAGATTCACTTAGTGATTTTCTAAATTTAAAAATATAAAGAGAAATACTTAGTTCTTTTTATGCGCATGGAGGAATTTATTCGGCAAATGCGTTTCCATCTCCTGTTATTCGCATTAAATATTTTTCCCACAAGTCAAAAAACACTTCAAGCAAGCATACAAAGTTTTTTGCCAATTAAGGGATTTTTTTTTGGGCGTTTCCATGTCCTTGTTTCTGATGCGATACTTCAAAATACGCATAAAAACAGGGTGATGGAAGCTAATACAACCTGCAGAAAGGGCCACTGAATGAACCAATGAACCCAATAAAATCATTTTTATTCAACCAAAAGCTTCAAATCAATGGGTTTAATCAATACCACTAGAGAATAATTTACAGTAATTTGTGCGGAAGCTGTTTATCACATTAAAATAAATAAATAAATAAACAAACAAGCAAACAATTTTGAACCAGATGTGACAAATAAACTACATGTAAGTTGATTTGAAGAATAAAAAGATTTTGAACGGGGGAACTGTGTTGAAGTCTGGTTCATGATCAAGGCTTGTCCACAAAGTCCATACCGCAAGCAGCCAACCTCTCACGTGGAGCTTCATCTGCCATCAGACAACATGAGTGTGAGTACACAGAGCAAAAGAACAGGGCCAGTGTGGCAGGCACAAACAGTCCTGATTTGGCAGTAGGACCCTCCTACTATTGTCGGTTCATTTAGGTGAAGGAGAAAGTGGGTCAGCCAAATTTGAATGTCCCCACTGTGTTCTCAATTCCCATTGTCATCGGCCCCCACCTCACCACCGGTCCACTGCACAGCCCGTGACCAACACGTGAATTACTGTAGGGCATTATGCTGCCAAGTCTCACCGTTGTATGAGTCTCAGACAGCTCAGCATCACTCTTGGTAGAACACAATCTGTCACTCACATTTCTGCACTCCAGGCCCACTGGGGTGTCTTTAGAGTTTGTTAATTAAGACTCTTTTGAACACAGTGCACTAGGGCTTTCATGTTCTCAGCCCCAATTACTCTCCACCCTACTGCTGGGAAAGCACTAAAGGACCCTGTACAGACAATAGTCCACCTTGGCCCTTTGATCCTCAGCACACAAACTTGACTACCCCAACAAAACAGAGAGATCTGTATGGGTAGACACGTCTGAGCCTGTCTGTCTGATAGAGGCCATGTGCCTAACAGGTCAGTTGAGGTAGGGTCTATCTGGACATGAGAACAACATTTTCCCGTCAGTCTAACCATGCAGAACTGAGGGGTACTCTATGCTTCACTGATGGTATTGGGTAGACTCTTGGGCACAGTGCTAAAATGGAAAAATAATAATGTTGTGTAATGATTATTGGTAACACTTTAGTATAGGGACCAATTATCACTATATTAACTAGTTGCTTATTAGCATGCCTATTATTAACATATTGGCTGTTTATTTGTGCTTATAAAGCACATATTCTGCATGACTATATTCTACATCTCTAATCCTACACCAATATTTATTAATAAGCAGCAAATTAGGAGTTTATTGAGCAAAAGTTATAGTTAATGGTTTGTTGATAGTGAGAATTGGACCTTAAAATAAAATAAATAAATAAATAAAATAAAGAGTGACCTGATTATTACTCTAGGGTTAATAACTGAGGATATATACCTGGGTTCTTCATAATATATAAAAGCGTCTGCCAAATGACTAAATGTAAATATATATATAAATTTAACAATATAAAATGTGTATTATATATTTATAATATATTATAATTTTATTGATTATGTTGATAAAATTTTAAATATCTATCTATATATCTCTCTATCTAGCTATATATCTACTTTAATTTCTTTCAAATAATGTTTTTATTTTATTTTATTTAAATACATTTAATGTATGAAATACATTTAATTTAATTTAATTTAAATACATTTAATTTAAATGTATTTATTAAAAAAAAAAATATCCATTTCAAATTTGCACGTCAGACCTGTACACACATGATTGTCTGTATTGCATAGTGTTTTTGCTATTTTGTACATTGCCTATTTGTATATTGTTCTTTTGTTGTCTGTGTCCTGTTCTGTTGCTGTCATTCTGTTGCACTGTGGAGCTTCTGTCACTATAACAAATTCCTCGTATGTGTAAACATACCTGGCCAATAAAGCTCATTCTGATTCTGATTCTAATAAATTGTAACATATTCCCGAGATGGCAAAGCTCAATTATCAGTAGCCATCGCTCCAGTCTTCAGTGTCATATGATCCTTCAGAAACTATTCTAATATGATAAGTTGGTATTCAAGAAAAATTAACAATGTTTAAAACAGCTGTACTTAATCGTTTTGTGGAAACGGAGATGCATCTTTTTTTAGGATTCTTTGATGAATGTTAAAAAAAACAGCATTTACTTGAAATGTAAACTTTTTGTAACAAATTCAATATAACAAATATCAATTTAAAGCCTTGCTGAATAAAAGTATTAATTTCTTTAATCTTAGTGTCCTCAAACTTTTAAGCTGTAGTAGTATATGTTGTCATATATAAATGCTGGCAAACAGTACAGTTGTCTAAGGGAAGAGGGCTTGATTCTCCTGAAAACATTTGTTCTCTAACTCTTTTTTTTATCCTGTAACGGAGTGTGTTATCTGTGTGTGCGTGTGGGTTAGTGGGTGTTTAAGTCGCATGCAGCAACTGCCAAACGGCACGTAGCACTAGATCCCACTGGGCTTCCAGCTCAATCATAACCATCTTCTCTCTAAACAAGCATCCTGACTTCTTGATTTCAGCTTTGATTTCTGAGAAACAAAATATTGCCTTCCTTTTACGCAAACAGAAACATTTCATCATTTATTTTTATTGTCATTTCGAGTCACTAAAGGACTAATATGCTAGACTATCAGATGCTAAAGTCTCTATCTAGCTTGAACGTTAACTTTAATATGAAGAAGTGTACAAATTAGTGACTATGACAAAATCAGAGGAGATAAATATACTCCACTTCTAAGTGACTAGAAACATAAATGTAAAATAATATTGTATGAATAAATTCTGTTATCAATTAGCCGTGTTATCACTTTGGCATGGTACGGATTAGTGTGAAAAAGGTCATACATATTATGTTTTCAGCTCAGTAATACAGCTTGAACTTTTCCCCATGTCCTTCTTTGCCTGAATGTCTCAGGGGTCTTGATTTGGAACAAGTAATTGCTGTAATTTTATTCTTTGTGGGTGAGTCTGCAGACAGGAAGCCCTGAGGGTGGCAGGGCACAGTGAATGACTGCAGCATGGTACCGCAGCACGTAGACTGTCTATTTTAACTTCAGACTCAAAGAAGAGGGGATAAGCTATGGAGGCACTCCTTGCCGATATCATCTTGTCAGTGTAAATGTTTGAGTCACTCACTCAGACATGTCTGCATCTATATTTATTTTGTGATTTAATCTTAACATACCACTCTCCATTACTGACTTGTGAATCACGTCCTCATTATCCTGGGTCTCCTTCAGTGTTATTTTAGTATCGAGATACTGTTATAGTTTTTATTTTATAGTTTATTTAAATATTATAGTGATAGTGATAGTGAAATATTAAAGTAATTTTGTATTTTTTTTGTCATGTTTTTCTATATGAATATATAGTTTTATTATTATTTTATTTAGGTTTTAATTACTTGAATACATCAAGTTAAACTAAACTTTATTTTATTTCAGTTAACATTTATTTTATTTCAAGTAACATTTTTTAAGTTTTAGTTGACTATAATAAACCTGGGCCCTCATTTATCAACAGTGCATACGCACAAATGTGTGCATGATGTAAGAACAGTTTCAGCAGTGTGGGATCTACCAATTTGTACTTATATGCAGGAATGTGTGTAAATATAAGGACAAAATATAGAACCTTTTCTATGCACTGTTGATAATGAAGTCTTTTTCTCTCTCTCTACATGTTGGAAAGTCAAATAAAATCATTTATAGGCTATTAAAATATGAAAATTGTTAAATTGGAATATAAAAACACTCAGTTTGGTTCCCCATTTACCAGGGATAATGTTTCAGGACTTGATACCAACACATGTCATGTACTTTAGTATTTGTGCCATCCTCAAAAGTCACTATGACTTTATGAACATTTGGCAGAGCATTTAGTTAAGACATGGTCAAAGAGTAAGTGATTTGTTTTTGTACACAGGGCCTACCGTTTCGGCAGCTGCCCCCAGCGTCTGCAAAGCGCTGTCCAGTCTTTCTCTCAGCTTCATCAGTCTGTGGTACAGCTGAAGGTACAGGCACAACAACAGACTACGGATACGTGTCCACATTCGAGGCTCTTCTTCTTCATCATCATCATCATCTTCATCTTCATAGCTCTGCACTCTTCTCTCCCACTCACGACCTGCAGGATGAGAAAGTGCAAAGTGGTTGTGATTTCAAAACAAACTCTGTTATTCAGAACTGAAAGAGGCTCTACTTAGTCTCTGAGAGTAAAAAAAAAAAGCTAATTTGATAAAATATTATGTTACTATACGTTTCTCTAATACCCTCTGAAAGCGAGATGGTGCCAAACGACTAGCAAAACAGAGGAGCATTTGCGCCCCCTTGTGGTTACGTCTTGTGTCCACATTTTTTATGGTTATTTCATGAAAATTTCATGTCTCTCCCTGTCCGGTCAGAGCCTGTATGAGACACTTTCTTACGCAGTGTGGGTGGCAGAGGTAGATAGTAGGCCACCGCCGCCTCTGACTGAGTGAGGAGCTCATCCAGACCCGCGGTGATCACTCGCCCAGGAGCCGAGTCTTGAGCTTCCGCCAGGAGGCGCCAGCTCAGCTGCACCAGGTTATCCCATCTGTCCACAGATCTGTCCAGCTCATCATTCACTCGAGACTGCGCATCATCCAGTCTCGAGAAGAAAGCGTCCTTCAGATTAGCAACCACCTGAGGGAAGAGAGGGCAAGGAGAACATCAAGAGAGGTATGGACAGCAGCAGAAGAAACATCGAGATTTACATGTTCATTTGACCAAGCACAGAGGGGAAACAAAAACACGTACACAAACATAGCCACAAACACATACAAGTTACTTTGGACCTACTTCATTTTAATAAATTAAGTAAAAAGTAACCTTTTTATTCTACAAATGACATTACACTGTTTCGGTAACCGAAAAAATCAGAGTGCGCGAAAGTCGCTTGAACCTTGAACTAACCCTGAACGTTTTTCATTCAGCAACGCAAACAACACTGACGAAGCTACTGTCATTATTTATACACATGATTAATTTACATTCAATAAATGTATCACAAAAAAAAAAATCTTTGACTTTTGTCTCTTAAAACCCGCCAAAAGTGAATTGCTAACCAGCAAAAATGATATGGTGCTGTCATGTGATGTGTTACTGTATAATATCACGTGACAGTATCAAATCAAGTTTTGACAGAGATATGATACCTAATCGTCGACTATAACCTTTTGTTCAAAACAGCTTTAATCACTATATTTGAAGGGCAGCTCTAGTTGCTTGCGTGTCACAGCAAGCCAAGATGTGTAACCAGAGAATCATAAAACTGACATAAACATAAACCATCAGCATCAGAATAAAAAAATTACTCATGCACACAGACAAAATGAATAAATATATTTTTTTAAATAATAATCACCTAACTTTGGTTCCTCAGATTAGCAAAGGCTACTGATAAATAAATTGAATGAGTAAAATATCTTTAAGATAAAAATGTATAGCAATGAAGTAGCCTTACCTCTTAATTCGCTTAATGGAATTCAAACAAAAAAGCAAGTACTTACTCTATTATTATTTTTACTTACTATACTTACTATATATGCACTGAAGGTTATATTAAACAAAATAATTACAAATTATTATTTTTGTGCATGTGCAAAAATATAATAATAATGAATGAATTATTTTAGATAATTTAAATATACCATTTAGTTATTAAAACTAATTTTAAAAATAGAGTTCATATAATAATTGTAATTTAAATAATTTAAAACTTTATTAATTCTGTTATTTAAAATAAATTTGTTTACTTACCAGACAGCCGAGATATGGCAGCTGCAATACACAACTGTTGCTCAAGTTCCACTCACACACACTCACCTCATCTGTGGGCTGTTGGAGAATTGGAAAAAGCTTCTCTAGTTGCTCCAAACCCACCAGTGCATAACTGTTCACTGTCTCGACTGCAAAGGAAGACATACCATGAAGTCACCGTTATGATGATCACATTATTAAATCTGTTTCTTTTGTCCAAGTATGTCCTGACTATGAGCGTTTGATTTCCATTGGAAATTTGAGATTTTTCCAGTTTTATGTTAGTTCATTGTTAGAGATACAGTACCATATGAGGGACTTACTTTCTGGTTCTAGGTTCTGTAGCAGAGGTGCTGCTTGTTTCAGGGCTGCTGTGGATGCACTACGGACGCCCAGCTCTGCTACGCCTCCCACAAACCCGAGCAGCGGGTAACGACCTTTCACGCCCGTGTAGACGGAAGAGGCCTGCTGCAGCACTGAGCTGACGAGTGGCAGTTTTGCCACACGCTTTAGCACATTCCCCTGCACAGGCAAGTCAGTGTCTTATTAAACATGGTAGTGATGCAATAGATGAACAGTGTGATGTGACCCTTCATGAAAACTCACCTCACTGTTTCTTGTTCTAGACATGTCTGCTTTGCGCTCTGGAAGCAGAACATAAAACATTCAAGTATGATATAGAGTGTTTCTGTTATTTTTTTTTAAATTTCTTCTTCATACTTCTGACAATATCATTTCATTTCAACTATGTCAATACTGCTCTGTATTCAATATTTGACCTGCCCATGCCAAGTCAGCTGATGTCACAAGACAATAACAGTCTATGTTAGAAATCATTGCTGTGGAAATTTCATTAAGCGTTTAAATCACACAGGCCAAAACGATCTAGCATTCAAACAGTAAAATATAGAATATGGGCGGGGAGATAGAAGTCTTTCATGAAGACTTGAAAACTACTGTGATCATATACCGTGGCTTTTAGACAAAATTTTATTGAAAAACAATGCACAAAAGTCCAGTTTATTTGTAATTATTTTCTGAGGTATATTTGAGAAACATTCTTGCAGTGAATAATATTGTGGGTTAAAAAAAGTGACAGTGGTGTAGAAGCTGTCATTTGATCACTGGTGCCCCTGAAATATTATATAAGGTAATGGTCCACGACCTCTAACGAAAAGCAGGGAAACCATCCAAAAACAGACATCTTTAAATGTTTTTGAAGTCTCTCAAACATATCTTCAGATCAAATTGAATCTCCAGATCAAAGGGTTCTTCAGAATGTTATCTCATGGAATAAAATCCAACTGTGTCAAATCTGATCAAAGCATTCTCACAGGCCTGTTTATAATATCAAATTTGTTGCTTTCAGATTCACTTACTGCACAGTGGGGGCACTCTTACAGATCCCAGTGGGTCAGTACTGAGCAAGTGCTTTCCTGCAAAAAAATAATCGAATCTGAATAAAAAACAGCATTAGCGATAATAATCACAACAAAACATTTATCATCTGCCTTAATAAAATGGTCTAAAATGGGTGTTGAGAGTGAAATAAATAGGAAAATAATATTAAGATGAAATCCAGATGTGATACTAGACTGTGAATTTGAAACAGACCACTAATTATTCTGTCAACGTCTCCAATGCTTCAGATCATGCTTGTCTTTCATTATCTAATAAACAAGATGCATGGGTAACTGATGCTGGTTTGGGACAATAAAGGACATGTTAGGCACCTGTATAAGCTTATTTTACAGGTAACCAAAATTATCAATCTCTCTCAGATACTCTTTGGTCGTCAGCTATAGTTATGGGGTAATAGATTTAAAATGTTGCACAAATTTCATAATACAGAAAAAAAGGTCAATTTTATAAGACACATTGATTTACTAAGATTGTAAAACTATTCACAACAAACCAGTTTCTAAAAGTAGTTGTGTGACTACAAATTGTGCGTATGTCATGCTTTTGGTTATTATCGAGTAGATGGTGAGCGGAGTGTCAAAAACTCAAAGCAGCAGCAGTTCTTACCTTTGAGATGAATGAGTGAGTCCTTTGAGATGGTAAAATGTAGAAATAAAAAATACCTTTATTACAAACCCGCTAGATTTGCCCTTTATATGAGGTCTCAGTCCTTGTGTGCTGTGTCTGAAACGAGGGTTTTGTTGGATGGTTGTGTCATTTTTCATGGTTGATGCATGTGATGCCCCTCATTTAGGGTGCGGCCAGCCCACGTACGCTGAGACGTTTTTAAGACGTTGTTTGCTAGTTTGCTGGTTTACCTAACAGCGACAAAGGCAGTCTTAGGACTGTGTGATTGGGTCTGTTTCTCACATATGGCATTTCTCACATATGCACTTTGACTTAATTGCATTGCTTCAGATGAAAAATAGTTTAGGACTTGCATGGGGTATCGCTTTTAACCAGAATTATCTTTATTCTTTCAAATTTGTGGAAGGACAATTTATATCAATGCAGATCTTTATTGTAATCAACAGACAAGTAGAGTTGCATGAACAACAAATCTCAAATAATGTAACCTAAATGTAGCTTAAAATTGTGATGTATGAATACGTCTGCTGTGTATAGAGAGTCTAGTCATATATGTCTAGTCAGTTATAATTTTATTGTCACAGTTCAAAAGTTTAATGGGTTGTTCAGCTCCCTTTATATCAGCATTCCTGAGGAAGCATGGTCTACCAGAAGCTTGAGGGGTTTTTTTCCCCCAAGAAAATCAGTCTTTCATTGGAGATGAAGTATATTAAGGTCATCTCATGTTGCCAAGTCATAATTGAAACCCTTCACAAGGACTCTCTTTGGAGAGTCATGTAGTCTCATATCAGTTTGCCTCAATTCTCAACTTAAAAAATTATTCAGTAAACCAAAATTTTTAATACATGTAAACAATTATTTGATAAATAGAGCCTGGGAAATTTCTCAGACTTGCCATGAAGCTTCTGGAGCAAAAGAGGATACTATTGTATTTCATTTTTTAGTCAAACATGTCTGATAACATTTAAATATCAGAATTGTTTAATTTTATCAGTGATATAAGAGCGAGACAAAAGAAACCCTCATGGTTAATTTAGTAATTGCTAAAAATAAATTATTTTAATTGACGTCACTGCTCGCACCGCAGATATTTGCTTTGGTTTAGTTTTAATACCATTCCTTTACTAAAACACTATAATATTGGCATATTTAGATTTTCCAAAGGTTCTTAATTTTCTATGACCCATAAGCACATTTTGAAAATATGCAAATAATTTAGATAATGGAGTGAAAATATACTAGAGGAGAGAGAATTCAATTGTGTATCACGTTTATTTTGCACATTCAGTGGGTGTTAAGAACCGTAACATACAGGTGGGTGTGTAACATTAGCAGAGATCTCACAGCATTTTGCAGTACAGAATATGTCAAATATTCACAAGATTTTTTTCAGTTTGCACTAATACAACATTTTTCCTGCCAATTAATTTTTGAACACCAAAGTGATTGTGTATAGGTCACATGATTTTTTTTTTTTATATAATTATTTTATCTATTGTGTGTCTTTTTCCTCCTGTGTGTTGTTTGTCACATGGACTGAATATTTTAATATCTTTCCATTTTGTCATACCAGTGATCCGAAACAAAAAGTATCTTCTATACGAAAGACATTACTGGGTGGATAGGGTGCGCTTTTATACAGGAAGTGTGGCTTAAGCATGTAAGAAGCTTGAATGGAAAGAAGCGTTTTCCATCCAGAATTACAGTTTAGAATCTAACATCTCTATGATAGACAAATCATGTGCCATACAACCAGCTGACCACTAGAGGCTAATTTGTGCGGAATTGATCAGGAATGTTTGGATGTATGTATAGCAAGTGACATTGTGTGTTTTCCAGATCTGCTATTGTCCCTGCTCTGCTGGGTCTCCTGAATCTTATATTTCCTGCTTGGGATGGAAATCTAGAATAATGTAATGGTTTTGGTTCCGATTTTATTTATTAATATTTATGAAATACTAATAACACAACACATAATATGTATTGTTAAACTACACAACCAGTAACTACATGTTGTCATATACTTAAAAATAAAGGTTCCAAAAGGGGGGGGGGGGGGGGGGGGGGTAGCAGAAATGCAATATAAGAACCATTTTTCGGTTCCCCAAAGAACCTTCAAGTGAACATTTCTAAAAAGATTTTTTTTTTCTTAATGTAAATATCATTTTAAAAATCTAAAGAGCATGTTTCCACCTTCCTGCAGTGGAAGGTTCCATGGATGTTATAGGTTCTTCATGGAACCATCAATGCCATTATTTGTTTGAGATTCATACTACACTGGTCACACTGTATGGTTTTGATTCAATACAAGGACTGAATCATGAGCCATTTATTCTGTAATTGGAGTACACCACACTCACTATATGTTTCAGGCTGTAAATTCAGTAGCAGTGTTATGTCACTGCTGAATAAATTGTGTAGGGAATTTATAAAACAGGAAAGTGTCAGAATTTTTTAATACAATGTTAGCAAAAATTGCATATGCGAGAATCATTAATGGACATAAACGTCATTTGTTTCCAGTATTTTTTTTTCTTTCTGATTTTTGGTTCCCAATCTTAATTCTAACACAGTATGCCAGATTCAGACCTCAGACTTGGTAAATTAACAGTGAGGAGCACCAATCAGAGATAAAGTCCCAGGCTATCGGCAGGCACACTGGCAAACCATGACTTTACAGTTTCTCATCATAAAAGAGAGATGTTACAAAGTGGTATAAGACAAAAAAGTGAAACTGAGGTGAAGGAGGTATGCTAGAAGAACAGACTGTTATTGATAGAATTACATGAACATCTCCCCCATTGACTTTATGAACTACAAATGATAAAACGCTACATATCCTTCGATTTCCCAAACATCACACCAAAGAGCTCAGAACGACCCCGTAATATACCAGAGCTTTCCAGCTCCAAACTACGAACACACCTCTTTGTCTATCTCTATATCACACAGGATTTAAAAAGAAAGTGAATCCAATCCACCTTAAAAAGGCCATCTGATGACATTGGCTAGTACAATCTACGAAACAGTGAGCCACTGTTTTATGTGAAGTGAAGCTCTGGTGTATGAAATTCATACAGACAGTGACATTCAGAGTGAGTTTGTAGCATAGCAGTGCCGATTAAGTTGTTCAGGGCCAGATTTATTCAAAGTACATGATGAAATCATTGCACAAGCAATAAATCAGGCCCAGAGTGCTGCCAATAGAGTTATTGTTGTACAATCACATGACTCAACTTGTAGCTGTGGAGAATGTGACACAGCAGGAATATCCGAAACATCTCCAGCCAAAGCATAACAGAACAATTCATACTTTAGCGAAGATCATACAACCTCTGTGTCACTTCAGTGCATTTCTCAGACAGTGGAAAATCAGTACATATCAGAAGACGCTCGTCACAAGCTCCTTCAAAACAAACTCCTTTCACAAACTTCCGGAAATCAGATGCCTCAAAAAAGAGCCTGTTTAATGTGCGCCAGAATCACAAATCCACACAATGTCCTGTTCTGGAGTGAAATATGGAGCGTCAAGACATGCGGTAAGTTTTATTAGGACAGTTACAGCATCCCAAACCTCATAAATTCCTAACAGTCAATATGTTTTTTGTTATTTTGGTCTCGATTATTATTTTTCATGTATTTTTGTGTTCAGGCGGTGTGTATGTGTGTGTATATGAGTGAGAAAGTAAATGTGTACTTTAAAAAGATTCATTTCCGAGGCCCATCATCGCATTAGCAATGACGTAAAAGTTGGCTTAAGTCTTTTTTTTTTTTTTTTTTACAAGTCCTCCTGATAATCAGTTACCTTCCATGTAATGACGGTAACAAAAAGGCATCTTTTCCCAGAACTCGCTCTCTCGTTATTAAATGTTTCCTGTGTGCCTGTGTTTGAGCGTGTGTGTGGAGAGAGATTGTGGTGAAGCTCTAATATTCACTGAGCGTGTGCCACTTTGAGATTTGGCGCCGTGGATTTTGGCAGACCTCCTGCCAGTGGGCGGCTCCCGAGGGGCAGGGGCTGTTTGCGCCGAGTACCAGGCGTCCCAAGGCCTGGTTTTTAGTAGTGCGATCAAAGTCCATGACCAGGAACTCAATAGAGATGTCTGGCAGCAACTCAGCCGGCACATCATAGATGAAGGATTCGTTAAAGACTGGATTGAGCGTGCATTTCTTCACATGCGTTTTCTTTTTGGCAATACGCTTGTGGCCATAGAACACATTCAACTTCACATACGGATCTGGGACACAAAATAAAACAGGTTATTAGATTCGATTTTGAAGTGAGATATAAAAATGCTCATTTTTAAAATACTATAATTTTACATTCATTTAATGGATTATAATTTTAAAACTAATGTAATTTGTTAAATATACACTGTGTATATTTGACTGTCAAAAGTTTAGGGTCTCATTTTTTTTGTTTTTTTTTATACCAATACTTTTAATTCATCAATTAATCAAAATTGACAGTAAAAACATTTATGGTGTTACAGATATATCTATTTTTTTTTTTTTAAATGCTGTTATTTTGAACTTTCTATTCATCAAAAATCCTGAAACAAATGTATCACGATTTCCACAAAATATTAAGAAGCACAAATGTTTTCAACATAGATTATAATAAGAAATCTATCTTGAACACTAGATTAGCATATTAGAGTAATGGCTGCTGAATATTCAGCTTTGCCATCACAGAAAAAAATTACATTTTAAAATGTATTCAAATAGAAATCTGCAATAGTATTCCATAAAATTACTGATTTACTTATTTTTTATCAAACAAATGCAGCCTTGGGAGCATAAGAGACTTCTTTAAAAACATTATACTTACTTCCAGATAGGCCAGTGATGTCCAATTTTGGAAGGTGTTTTGCTTTTAACACCACCACACTCAGTCTGTGAGAAACAGGCTGATAGGAAAGAGAGACCAGCAGCTCTCCACGGCTCACACACTGCAGAAATTCAAATACACATACACAAAAGTTTAAAAAGACAACCAGTTAAAGTATTTAAGACAATATAATTATTTAATAGACCTCTTTGGCTTGAATCAACATTACAATACATGTAAGAATATCCCTGGGTTCACTAATCTCAACAGCACTGGAAGAACTGCAGCATAAGCAGGTAAGTGATAATGCGATAGCAGCTCTTCAGCACATGGTGTATTAGCAAAGGAACTGATCAGATGCATTAATAATAAATACAAACTGAGTGGGCTGATGACTTGTTAAACGCTTGTTTTCTGTTTATCTTCGCAGCTCATCCTTCAGAGCTTGGGTTGTGTGTGGAGGCACGAGGAGGCTTTTATGTACGTGCCAACTGGATTGTCTACGCGTCATCTAAACCCACTCAGTGAGCAGGAGGATAAGCACATTTATCAATGACTACAAACTGCAGTAGGAGGATGAGACAGTGATGCACAGTGATTCAGTGCTGAGCTCATACAAGTGTCAGACTTATAAAAAGAACCCAGATGAATCAGTCACACAATGCCAGCACAAACTGAATGCAGGAAATAATTGTTACATTTCTTGTTATTATAAAATTGTTATAAATATCTATTTATAATTTTTCACAGTATAATATACAGTGTTGAGGGTTGTGCAATACAAGTAACGCGAGTTATGTAATCAGATTTTTTCAGAGTAACTAATAAAGTAACGCATTAATTTTTAATTTACAAGAAAATATCGGAGTTACTTTTTCAAATACATAACGCCAGTTACTTTGTTTTCTCATTTATTGACTGACAGTTCTCCTGCCCCCATGTTGAGAGAAATCAGGAGTAAGTGCAGAGGCATTGTGTGTGCTGTGTAAACATGATGTTACTGTAGTTCTAGACTATGGGCCAGATTTACTAAACAGGGCAAATTAGCGCGAGAGCGCAATTCCAAAACAGCGCCGAAGGGGGTGGAAATTTCTGCGGGTGATTTACTGACAACGAACAAATTAAAAAACACAGACGCAACATCTCATTTACATATTGACCAATGCAATATACCAAGCGCAGCACAAATTAGCGTAGTCGCAAATAAGTAGAGCCAATGCTCATCAGGTGTGGGTGATCTACTTACGACACAGGCGCAGAATAGTTTAAGACATGCTTTTTTGGGGCGTTAAATAATAGCACAAATACTAGTAATTTGACAAGCACAAACGTTAGTAAGTCGCGTTGCATGATTCATTTTAATACTCTCCTCCCATAAATTTTGCGTCTGAAAAGGAAACTTCTACAAATGCATATTCAATAAGGTCAGGTGCCCTAAATGTGATCATGCATTTATTCATCTCGCTTGCAAAAAAAAAACAGATTCAGTATTCCTCAAAATGAATAAATACGTTGAAATGTGAACCCAGAATATGACGCAAACCTGCAATAATTAAATAGGTTAAATAACACTAATATTCTGTAGGCTATGCATTTCATCTAACCCTAATCATACTAAGGAAAAATTACTTTAGCTAAACATAACATTTGTGTTTCTTTTTTTTTTATATAATTTTTTTTAGATTTGCCAAAAATAGAACTTTTAACTTTTAAAAACAAGCAAGCCCAGCCCAGATATAAAAAGTAACACAAAAGTAATGCAACACATTACTTTCCATAAAAAGTAACTAAGTAACATAATTAGTTACTTCTTTAGGGAATAACACAATATTGTAATGCATTACTTTTAAAATTACTTTTCCCAACACTGATCATAAATAATAATAAAAAATAATTATTCTTGCTTTTGATCTTTCTTTTTCATGCTGCATGTATAAAGCACTTTATAATGCACTGCATTGTGCTATACAAAATCAGAATTTTTTCTTGTGTTACGCTGTTTCTCACCTGCATACTTCTCTTTGTGATCTGTTGCGTAATATGGACCCGGCCTGTACTCGGATCCACCCCTACCAGCGGAACCATCGCCTCCCCGATCACATCGTCTCGTGAGAACCGGTCAAAGCTCAGCACCAGGAAGTGCAGAGTGAGATCCGACAGGGAGCTGTACGGCACGCCATAAAATGTGAAGGTCTCATCAAACGTAGGTTCCAGAGTCTTCCTCAGGACCCGAGTCTTAACGCGATGTTTCTTCTCGGGGAGAATGGTCATCTTCACATAGGGGTCGGCACTGCCCGCGTGGTCTTCTACGGCAGGTAACCCCCGAGCCTCCAGGATGGTGACCACCAAGGCCTTCTTGGGGAAGTTATAATCGATTGCGATGCTGAGATCTCCTCGGCTGGGCTCTTCTGCGGGGGTGAAGGGTGTAGCCGTGCTGGAAACCGTAGTACTGGAGGTCTGACTGCTGCTGGCAGAGCTGCTGTCCAGACAGCAGTAATCCGCATGCACAGGAAGTTCCCTCTCCAGCTTGGGAACCTCATGGCCACTTTCCCCGAGCCTCATCTGCATTTGTTTCTCTCCCAGCAGGCCGCTTTCTGCTGCCGAATCCATATCTACCAGCACCACTGGGCGGCCCTTGTTGCTTTGAGCCCCGTCGGTGGTCTGGGATCTGGCCTGTCGTGCCACTCGTATGATCCTCTTGCTGCTGTTAAGAGTGTCGGGGTAGATGCTCATTCCTTTCAGCATGTGTATAAACCTGTACGGTGGGTCTGTGAGAGGATCACTTTGTTCCGATTGAATTCCATGAAGCTTGTAGTTCGTTCTGTTGTAATGTTTCTGACAGCAAGTCCACACAAAGATTAATGCAATGACTGCAACGACCAACACACCAGCACCGATAAACCCCGCCAGCACTGGGGACATATCTAAAAGAGAAAAACAGAGACAGAAGAGTAAAATGACTGATGAACAACTCAATCGCATCCATCTACATTCACCCACAGCATATTCGTACCTGAAGATGTTCACAAGCTTAAATCTTAAAGAATAAATAAGTCTTTCTTGTTAAAGCTTTTGGTTAAAGCACAAAAGCTCGGAACATGCAGACACTGACAAACTCACAGTAGACTCGCTCTATATCTACTTGCCCACTCCACCCGCACATGCAGAGGAACACAGTCATCCCACACAACGACGACTGCATCCGGTCTCACGCTACAGCAACACAGATATGAAATATTGAACATTCTTATCTTGGTGTATTTACACTTGGTTCTGTGTAAAAGCTGTATCAAAGTGTTTGCCATTGTCATTGGGATGTAAATGCATTTAATTGTATGCTACATTACGAATGTTACTTAAAGAAATCTTTTTTGGAATAAATATACTGCCTCAAATGCTGTAAAGAATAGAATTTGTCCATTGAGAAAAAAATAACTAGATGCATTTTCTTTTTCCTTCTTTTTATTTACTTAAAGAAATGAATACTTCTATTCAGCATTGATTCATTAAATTGGTCAAAAGTGACACTAAAGACATTTATACTGTTACAAATGATGTCTATATAAATATATATAAAATATATAATAATAATAATATAAAATATTATATTTCATATATTGTATTTTATATTGTATAATATTTCATATATTTTAAATATTATATAATATTATTATGTATGATATTATATGTAAAATGATAAATGCTGTTCTTTTGAATCTTGATTTTTTTTTATCAAGGTTTCCACAAAAATATAAAGCAGTCTTCAACTGCTGAACTGGATGCTTCAACTGTTTTCAATATTGACAATAAGAGTTAATGTTTCTTGAGCACCAAATCAGCATATTATAATGATTTCTGAATAGCCACATGAATACTGGAATAATTGCTGCTGAAATTTTAGCAGGAATGATTTCCCCAAAAAATATTATTGTTTTTACTGTATTTTCTATTTTCAGTTAAATACATGCAGTTTTGGTGGACATAAGAGACTTCTTTCTACCGACCTGAAACTTTTTGATATAAAATAAAAAATAAATAATTGCATTTACAGTAAATGATAAAAAGCTGAAGGACGGTTTATTTACTTAAGCTTTCTGTCCTTGTGTTGTCAGGACAGTGACATAAATTAAGACTTAGATAAAGGAAACGATCTCTGGGAGAGTGTTTGTGATATATGTCCATTGTAAGATGTGCTGCTCAAACATGATGTGATAACGACCCGGGAAGTCACAAGGGTTATTTATTTAGAGCAGAAGTGCAAAATGTGCAAATAAATATGTTTAAGAGTTTAAAACAAAGATTGCAATAAAAACAGTCTAAAACTAGAACTGCAAGTACTAAAAAACAGTACCAACTCCCCTCTTCAATGTTTAGGCTGGAGTTTCACATGCTTCACAGCAATACAATCTTGTCCCAAGTGCCTCTATCCGTCCACTGCCTTACTACTAGTGGCGGCCATCTTAAATACACATTTTTTCCCGCTCACCAATTTGGAACATACCATTTTTTATAAGAAACTTTTGATTTTGACTCTTATGATATACAGGAGATGTAGAAACAAGAGGTTAAGTAGATAGATACAATTACAATACAATTAAAAAGAGAACGGATAACCCAAAACATTTGCTCCAACACTTACAGACACTAGTTAAACTAAGCGCTTTTCTCAGTTTGCTCTTCCTATAGCCACGCCTACTTATCTAGACAAGGAAATACAAACAAGCAGAACCAACATTAACAGTGAATACAGTGATGGAAGACAATTTCCAAGTCTCTGCATCACACATGATTTGCTTAACAATGAATCTTGATGCTGATCACTCTATCCACACCACAATACCATTTTACGAGGTCAAAGTGACATAACTTATGAGATCAGATGTGAGGTCAGTATAGTTTTACTGGATGCCTGAGTGGCAGTTTTGTGATGAATGAAGACAAAGATTCAGAAAAGAAAGAGAAGGCAGCAAAAAATCAAATAAGTAGAGGAGTCTAGTCATCACAGCCCAGAAAGAACAGCATGAAATAAGTAGAGGAGTCTAGTCATCACAGCCTAGAAAGAACAGCATGATGGAGCTACAGCCAAAATTAACAGCGTGAAGCAGACAGAAAAATATATTTGCCAGAGCTCCACCCAGTCTGTTGTTCTTTGCTCCATCACTCTCAGCCAACCCCACACAAAGACCCTCACCCCACTTGCTAGATGATGCAAGACTTGGCAGGCTCTGAAAACACAGCTGCTCCAATTACCTGGAAACATCCCATGGGGCATAGACACATATCAACCAAAAGCACACGCAAACAAAGAGGATAGACACCCACCTCACGCACACATGTACACAGATTCGCTTGAGTTTTTAATCAATGTACTGACAGTACCAAAGCCTCTGACCTCTCAATGACATCTCAATGACTGAATTCTTGGCGTACTCTGTATTTCTCAGGATATAAATCAAAGTATCATCTCTTTAGAGCCCTGACAGGTGTGTCTAGACTGTGGACACGGTAGAGTGATCAAATATCAAAAAACAGATATATCTGCCTAGGGTGTTGGTAGCTAAATGATTATTGCTAGTTAAAACATTGCAGGAAGGAGAAACTGTGAAGGTTGCTAAAAGAACCCTATCAATTTTATGCCCTTGAGGAAGGCAATTAGTGGACTGTAAGATCCTTCAGATGAAACGAATCTGCTAAATTACTGTCTGTGGATGAGGACGAGTTAAATGTGTGCTCTGACTTTCCCATACCAGAAAATGGCAATACACCGCCAGTACCATCTACGGCAGTGAAATCAATTCAAGACATTAATTTACCAACCCTGACAGAAATTAGTTCTGCCAGTTATTCCAGCACTGTGGTCTCAGTGTGCATACGTCATATCAGAATGATGCAGCAAAAACATCTAGAAAAACCTTCATCTTGTGATGTAATGGAAGTAGCGGCAGATTTATTTTTTCCATATTGTGACGTACATTCAAGTGAAACGGATTATTGAAAAGATAAAAATGTAGGGCGGGACTTAGTTCAGTGCATTGTCTGTTGATTGGATGGAGGCAAATCTGAATCATGCTTGCAGTCTATTGCAAGAAAGCTGACTAAATGATTGGAGAAGTCAGGCAAAAATCATCAGCGAGAAATCTGTCGTTTCACAGGAAGATTGAGTTATGACTATTAATCTTTAAAAAAATTATGAGATAAAAAAAATTTACATGCATGGATGAATTGTTTAAGATTCTTAAGTTGCGTTAAGAAAATAGCTAGGGTGAATTTCCATTTCATGCTGACCTCAAAATATAAATGTTAAATAAAAAAGGCTTTGATTTTAGATTTTGAGCTGTTACCAAAGCATTTGTAATTCATTAAAAATTAATCACAGATTAGCTGGTTGTATCTCAAACAAGATAAGATCCACCATTGTAAAAAAAATTGGTGAAGAATTTGTTTTCTACACTCAATATTGTCTTCTAAACAAGGTCCTAGTGTAAATCCTACAGGACTCTGCACATCATCCAAAGCACACGGTGCCTGCTCTTTGAATACATGTACAGCCCACAGTGAGAGTGGGCAAAGAAGCTGTGTCTGGAAGCGTGAACGTCTCTCGGAGGCTCATGCCAGATGGAGGTGGGCACTGTGGTACCAGCTGGTGCTGGCATCAGATCCGAGGACACTCCTTCCCACACGTTATCCCACCTCAGACACGACACAGTTATGCCTTTACATTAGCCCTAAAAATTACATTTCCTTAAAGATAATAATGTTCATATCAGTTTAGTAATTAAAGTGAAACATATAAAACAAGAGAACAATAACACTCCGTTTTCAGCTTCTCTACTAAAATTTTTCTCAAAAATTTGTCTTAATTCAGGCGTAGTAGAGAGGAAATCAATTTTGTATAACTCTGAGAATAAACAATGTTTTTACACATAATTCCAGTGTATTTTGTTGTATACCAATATTATTTATAAAAAACCCTAATGCCACTCCCTTCATTACCCCATCACTGTACATCTGAATGAGGCGAGAAGATCCTCTTATCCCCAACACTTATACTGTCTGTTTACACTGAACACCACACACTAACATAAGCTTTAAAATAAGCAAAAACAAGGTTTAAATAAAATATGCCATAACAACTAAAATCAAGATTTTTTCTATTTTAAGAAATTCCCTTAACAACAGCTTTTGTTTTTCTTTTTCTTTTTTTTGAAGAACCAGAGTCCTACTGTCTAAAAACACCTGGATATAGTCTTATGAAATCCTTTTAAAATAAGGAATATCTATTTAAAATAAGGAATATACATTTTTCAAGTTGTCAAACTCTAAAATATTTTAATTGGGTAAAAATTGTGGGTAAAAAAACTAAATACTATACTTTTAAAAACTGTTTTGACTCCAACCTTATACAGTTACTTAGATGGAGCACTTGTAATAAATTCCCCGTGTGACAACTAGCCCCATTAGGTTAGCTGGTGTTTTTGAGGACACATGGGTGGAGGCTGTAATCTCAGCGGTGCGTTATTAACAAACAAAGAGCCCTCGGGTCCAGTCCGGAATAGACATCACGTCATTCTCCCATCTCACACTGCGCATCACTCCATTAAAACACTTTTGTAACATGGCGACGTTCACAAACGCTCATAATTTAACCAATCACTACATGACTGAACAACAGCCTGTATTGATGGTGGTTGTTTAGTCTTGATTTAAAAAGCTCGTCAAGCGCTGTCCAAAATCTCACATCATAAATGAGTGCTATCTTAACCAGGTCAAGTGTATCCATAATGCGTAACATTCATATCACAGGCGTGTCGGATGGCTCAGGCCTGCGCTATACTCACCGTACGCCGCGCGTATTTCAGTGATCTCAGCCATTTTGAGGGTTGGGCGCGCTACGATCCGGATAACAGCCGTGGAATAAACAATAAATGTCGACGGTCCTTCGTTTAGCTGATATAATGTGGATGATTCATGGCTACATCTCTACGGTACGCGGTGTCCTCGGTCCAGGCCGTTGTCGGATGCTGCGCGCTGAAGGATGCTGAGCGTCGGGATGCACTGCGTCAGATTGAGAGTCTGACCGTAAGTACCGCCCACCAGCAGCGCGCATCTTATTACTGACAGCATCCCAACACCGTGCCCTCCTGTATTTTCCAGCAACTTCATATCCGCCGAAATGTAATAAATTGTAACAATAACTCATGATCCTACTGAAAAAAAGGTGTTTTTTTGTGAAAAGGTAGCTGTTTTTTTTTTGTAACAGCTACAACAACTTTGCATATAATATAATTGCATTGCATTTTTTTTGACAGATTACATGCAATTAGAAATGAGAAAACACATATGTGGATATGAATACTTCCCTATTCAAAAGGCATTATGTTAAATAAGCAGGATGTCCAAAAATGGAATAGGCCTATTCATGATACAGTTGCAGGGTTTTCCATAATGGGGTTCATGAATGAGAAAACTGCAGGGGCTTCCTGAGTTGATAAAAAGCTAATAATTAATAAAATCCTAAAATTGTAAAATTAAAATAATTTTAAAATCAAAACAGTCCAAATAACTTACTAAAAAGAGTTACATATTTTATTTACTTGCATGTCATGTGACCATTAACTGTTAACAACTGTGAACATGTAAATGTGTTCTTAAATCATTGAAATATTAACTTAAAATCTCAGAGGGTACTTCAAGTAAAGGCTGACAAAAAAGTTTGGTAATTCCCAACCTATGGACCCTTTGCTATCCCATGAGGCCAGATGGGTGATATACAGTACCAAGAAAGTTGTTATCTGTGATTGTTGTTAGTATGTTATGCCAGACGTCATATATCTTCTAGCGGACGAATGCTGCTTAATGAATTTAGGATATTAGTATTTTTATTTTATAGTGATTGTTTTATGGAAGCAATAAGGCACTCGAGTGCATGCTGTATTCTGAATATGGTCACGGCTGAAGCATAAGGGTCCTGGAACACATCCTACAATAGCAAAAATAATTTAGGAAACCCATCTCTTGGAGGCGTCCTGCCTAACTCCCTTTTGTCATGAATATATTCAGAATATAGCACATCCTCTCACAGAATCCTTGAATTAAATACAGTTTGTAATAAAGCTTAAACGTCAGTCAGGTAACCCAAAATGCAAAACTGTGTATGAGTGAATGCAATACTTGAAAGAACCACTAGGTGTCTATACTTCTGTATCAGTGTCAAGTTTCAAGTCTTATTTGAAACTTGGCTTATAAAGGCTTTTCTGCATGCATGAAGTGTCAGACTGTTTTGGCACATAGTTCAGCACTGTTTAATATCTCCCTGATGTATAGCCTAGCAGACAAAAATCCCACTGTTAACAAAACTTTTATCTCTGTATCACTGAATTATAAACTATTCTGGTATTCATAAGTCGAATGTCATTAAAACTGCAGATTCTTTGATCTCATTTCATTAAGTCTTTGGTCTCATTTCAAGATTTTTCAGATAAAATACACTGCCTGGTAGAATACAGCACATTTTGTGTCCTGCTGTTTATAAATGCATTTATTCCTGGACATCCTGCCTGCACTCAGCATTCAGATCAGCTGACATTTTAAGAACTATGATAAATCAGATTGAGTCAGAGCTTTAACCCTCAGAGACCCAGCAGAACTGCAATGTTTGTATAAAGAAATTAAATAACACCCAATTATATATGCATACACTTTGATATGAATATTTATTATTTACATATTTTTTTACTTAACCTTACTGGTCGACTGGTTCATAGGCTATATATTGTTTTTTCAAAAACATCTCTGTGCTGAATTGTGTTGTCAATTCAAAACTTTCATTTACTGTTTTGATAAATAGTGAAATTTTGCAACCCTAAATGCCCAGTGTTCCATTTTTGCAACATCTTTCTTTAATTATACCTTTATGTAAATTTTGCCTTATCAAATGGTCTTTATAACTACTGGCTTTCTACAGACATGTTAAAGGGTTAAAAAATATCATTAATATCCATGCTTGGGCCTCTGAGGATTGAGCATATTAATCGTGTTATCATAGGAATCTTTCTCTCCCTCTTAACCAACTTACTTTCACCTCTTCTGGACCTCCATTAGTGTGAACTCACTTTGGTCTTTGTTACCATGACAACTAGGTCAACAGCACCCAAGAGTGGACTAAACACTGGTCAGTTCAGAGGCACTTTGCTGGCCAAGGCTGTGGAAAGACAGTGTGTGTGAAGGCTTATGTGTGTATGTGGTACTATGAGTCACTGTTTGCCTGTGCAGGTGTGTGTCTCTCTCTTTCTCTCTGTCTGTCGTCCTCCCTGTTTTTGTGACAGGGCTTGCCTATTTTGCAGTCTGTGGGTCAGTTGGCAGGTCCGGGGTCAGCGAGGGGCATGGTGTGCAGGACCTCGTCCAGCAGCTGCAGGGCACGGTGTAGATGAACTTCCACCCAGCACGGTGTCTGTTTGATGGTCTGTCGAGGGTAGTCAGGTCCCCAGCCCTTTACAAAACTCAGCCTCAGGATACACAAACGTCTCAGGTCATCAACACCTATCCCGGCTGCCGCCGACAGACCTGTGAAAATGTATAAGGAAGAGTGTGTATTACAGGAAGCAAGTGCAGTTTTGAAAGGCACTATTTTAAGATTAGGGCTGGATTCTGATTAGCTCATGATTCGATTCAGATTCATTTGGGAATATTTCCATTATAGTGCTAATTTTGCTGACATAAAAATTCTTTCTCAGTAATAAATTGTAACCTTACAGTTTGGTACAATACAAAATTATTAATTTTGATAATTATCAACAGAGTCCAAACTATGCAGTTCAATTGCTATTAAATTAATAGAGGAGTATGAGTCTTTTAAATCATTTGTTAAAAGGACTACTTCAAAAGAGTCAGTATTTTGTGAATAGGACTACAATGGTATGTTTTTAATTCACTAAAAAGAACCAGTTCATAAAAGTAATTTGTTCATGAATCGGAATACACTGGTCGTGCTGTAAGTTTTTGATTCACTAAAAAGGACCTGTTCATAAAAAGTAATTTGTTCATGAAGCGTACTACACTGGCATTGTACGTTTTTGATTCACTAAACAGAACTAGTTCATAAGAATAATTTGTTCATGAATCGAACTACACTGGTCGCACTGTATGTTTTTGATTCACTGAAAAGAACCAGTTCATAAGAGTAATTTGTTCATTAATCGAAATACACTGGTCATGCTGTATATTTTTGATTCTCTAAATGAACTGCATTGGCATTATTATGCTGTACACATGTTTTTCATCACATCACGTTCAATTCAGACTAAAACATTGGGTAAATTACTTATTTTGCTGTGGGGATTTATATTCGGTGCACTGCTGATGAAAAGCAGTTCAGGAAAGACTGGCACCACAGAGTAAACAAAACAGTCTTGGGGTTTTAGGAAAAGTTAACGAGATTGTTCAAATAGTGATCACATTTAACTGGAAAATCAGTGTTTTTGGGACCAGCAACTCACTGATGGCTGGAGCGATTCCTCCAACACTGCCAGGCCCCGGGATGTTCCCAGCCACTGCTGCAGCCTGTGCAGCCACAGCTGCCTGCGCAGTCGCCGCTTGCTGCTGCATCTGCCTGTGACACTGACGAAGATCAAACACCTGGGGAACAAACTGCTCTTAGTTCACAAACACTTACTGATCCAGATTTTTCAGTCCTTGTCTACAACTTTATGCTTAACTTTCTGGAACAATTTCAAAAAGAGCTGTCTGGCCCAAAGTTGTTCCCCTGGTTTGATGCCTGATTTAATTGCAAAGAAAAAAGCAGTGCTAAAGAGTGATGTCATTAAAGATGTACCTTAATGAGGGCTCCTGGGTAGATCTTGTGAACGGCATCCCCTGGCGCTCTCCCTGCCTCTCTGTCCAGGTAGTAACTTTGCACGAATACAGCATGGTCACTAAGGCAACGCATCCATACGTCCCCCTCCCCACGGCACTCCAGCTGAACACCTTTACCAATGTGAAGCCTGTTGGGCAGATGTCAGGTGTTCAAAAGCTTGAATCTCCGGCGATGAATGAATGTGTATAAGTATTATGTTGAATGCACACTGACCGTGCTCTCTCGCTGGCATCATTTCGGTGAACATTGCTCAGCTGACCCAAACAAAAGCGATCCCCGCCTGAAGGGTCCACATATCCATCCACCGTCACCACAGGACAATTAGCTAGAACTTTAAACATCTCTCCGACCTGCACGTCCATCTCGAAGTAAGAGATTGAGCACCAGAACTCTGGGCCTGCAGTGCACAAATAAATGACACACTAATTTAATACAGAGTGTGGTTTATGTGTGGTGTGTGTGTGTGTATGTGTTATACCTGGATGGTTAGAAACTGGTTGAGGGTATGAGGCTGGTGTGTGATGCTGAGACCCTGATAACAGTATAAAAATAACATTAGCACAATTAAAAACAAAATGATCCAATGATGATAAAGATGAAAGTGAGATATATAAATGTATTTCTATCATATAAATATATATCTATCATGACAACCCTCTGAAGATTTTAGCATGGTAATGGATATGACAATGTTAATGTATTTGGTCTTGGCGGAATAGATCTGCTACGCTGCTGGTTATTGCTGTTGTTGTAGATTATTGCTGATGCAAGCAAGTACAGGAACTTGTTATTGCCAGTGCATACGGCGATACGGTGCTGTCAGTATTTAAGACATACTGCTGCTGCACAAATAGCATATAAAATAACCCGAAGCAGATCTATACAGTTGGAGCTGGGTAAGGTGGAGGGTTTCAGAGGAACTGCAAAATGCTCAAGTGGATGCTAACCAGCCATTTAAATGTAAAGCAGCAAGCACATTGGCTGCGTATGCAACATGAACCAATCAGCTTGTGCCAAGTCGTTTAATGCTGTGAATATCATTAGTTACGTTAAGTACCCATCAGTCTACGCCATTTAGAGTTTCATGAAAGAACTAGGCATTTATATCATTACATAGAGAGCCATCATTGTATATAATCATTATGATGACAAAAATCTATGTAACAATTACAAAGTGTATTACATTTTATAAAAAAAACATTTTTGATACATATTATGTATTCATATATTATTTATATACACTACTGTTCAAAATTTGGGGCAGAAAGTTTTTTTTTCTTTAAGAAATCAAATTCAGCTTTGCCATCACATGAAGAAATTGCATTTTAAAATAGACTATCAAAATAGAAAACGGTTACTATAAATTGTAAATATTTCACTATATTACAGTTTTACTGTATTATTTTATAAAACAAATGCAGTCTTTGTGAACATAAGTTATTTCTTTCATAAAATATTTTTAAAATCTTACTTTTAAAATGATATATATATATACATATACATTATATATACATAATAGATATACACAGCATACACACATATATTATGTAAACAATTTTTTTTATTTTGGATGCTGTCATCGTTTGACAGCACTAATTTATATATTTTGTATATTTATATATATTTATTTATTATATGAGATTATTAAATTATTTTACGATTATTATTATCTACATTTTACAAAAACGTGTTGACATGACACATGTAAATGTACATACAGAAGTGGCTAGTGTGAGGGGGAGGGGCTTGCTGATGACTCCGCCCATTCTGCTGTGGTCCAGCAGGAGTATAGGAGGCTGTGCTGGTCCCTGTCCAGGTTGTTGCTGAGATGTTTAAAAATAAACACATTTAATATGACTTCATTCTGATTTCATAGATCAGACTTTCACTAATAATGTCATACAGATGAACTGCCTTACTAACATATACAACTTGTAAAGTCTTGATGATAAAATTCAACAAGCTCAATAGTCAATACATGACCCTATGTGATTTATAAAAAGTAAAAACTCACTGTGGTAAGATCCCTGTGTCTGTGTGTGCTTTGAGGTGCTGTATTCACTCTGGCTGACGGAGGGGTGCTGGGAAGAAGGCTGGCTGTGTGTGGGTGCGTGACTGTGTGTTGGGGTGGAAGGTGGAGAGCTGGAGGTCAAGGCCCGTCCCGCTGGGGATGCGATCTGCAATAGTCCCTCAGGGCGTTCCGCCTGCATTGACAACCTGGATGCACTTGCTTTAGAGAGTTAGAGAGATAATGAGATTGATAATGTGTCACTATCTCATTATAATAAAAACATTATTCTTTTTTTAAAACAGCATGTCAACTTAAAGTTTGTTTTTCCATTGCTAAGTTAAAACACCAACTAGTAGATTTTGAAAAATGTTGTTATGCACATCCCATTTATTATCAGTCAATCAATCAAGCAATCAAGTATAATAAGTAAAACATAATTTGTGTAATAAAAATGACTAAATAAAGCTTATTAAATATGCCCCATAATGCAATTAGATGTTTTTTAGTTCAAATCATTCAATTGCATTGAAACATATTTACTACATTCATTTTTATGATTACACTGCCAGCGCTGCTTTGCGACAAAACCCCTTACTCCATGCTTTGCTGTACTTACAGGGTGGAGAGAGGGGCAGGCTTGGGTAGAGAGTGACCGAGGAAGTGGTCCGCTGGGGTGGCTCTGGGGACATCAGTCTCAGCGGCTGTGGGCTGTAGTGATCTGGAGGATGATGGTCTTGCAGTAAGGTCATAGTCGACGGACCCTCCATCTGGATGCAGTCATGTATGTGCTCTTCTTTTATCAGCCTGCCTGAGGGATGAGAACGAGTGTCATAACATCTTAGAGCTCCTCTCCAAACTCCTGTCCCTGTTTGTCTCTTTCACTGAAAGGCAAGTCCTTGCATGTCTTGATCTGACACATTTTATGGCAGTCTCTGTCTGATTAAAGGCTGGCTGCCAGCAGCGCAGCGATCAGGGCCATCAGTGATTAGCCCGGATGAATGCTTGAGACATTCTTTCACATGTGGAGAAGAAATACAAGCGCTAATGTCCTCCACTATTTACTCAGAGCTCCACTCACCTGTGTTTGGCAAACTGAATCCCACTGAGAAGAAAGAAAAATAATAAAGTCAAACATTCATTGCCTATTCTTTATCAAAATATTGATGAAAAATGTTTAGTTAATTTCATAGTTTGTGTTTTTAATAACATACTCACCAATCCCAGGGGACACCACGCGCTCATAGTGGTAGGGGTTTACACACACGTTATCGTACTTCAGATCGAATGCATACTGACAGAACTTGACATGCTTGAGTTCATTCTTGTGAAGGTCTGGCCATCGCCACAGACGAGCGTATAAGACATGAGGGAAACCTTTCCGCCCAGCCACCTGAGGAGTAATTACAACATTATTATGTTGTGACATTATTATATATTCTTAATTAGAGAAATTAACAAAAAAAATGTACACAGCTTTATGGGGTTGTCAACTGTATCTGAGGCTTGCATGTTCTTTTGTTTAAGTTACATGCAATTGAGTTATGAACACTCAGCAAAGAAAAGACCTGCTGATTTTCTACCTACTGACTTCTCTATATTCTGTTGAAATTTTTGTTCATCATTTTGATCTCCTTTTATCTATTAAGTGTTATTATTACTGCACTGACTGGAACATTTTCTGGAGTGCATGCACTGATAATCGCTTATCCTCAGTATCATATTCATTCTCCACCCTGTCCCGAGTCCTAACACCATTCCAAAGAACTATTCTCTGAGAGAAAAATGAATTTGATGATTTTGGCTCACGAAAAAGACATAACTAATGGCTTAGAAATAGATGAGCTTGTTACCCTTTTTGCCAAACGAAATAGTAGACTGATGCTGTAATGTGATGTAAAACACAACTGGAAAATGTGACAATCATGGTCTCTCATCTCTGTTTAATAGACCTTAAGTATAAAACTAATGTGAAAATTAGGGCTCAAAATAATAATTACTAATAATGTCATGATTTATTTGGAGAATGTCAAGTGAATTAGCTAAAATGTTATTTATGCCTCTACCGTTATACAGGTATATACTCAATAAAACATTAATACTGAGAAATATTATTACAATTTAAAATGACTGTTTTCGACTTTAATAATTTTTATTGTAATTTATTCCTGTGATGGAAAAGCTGAATTGTCAGCAGCCATTACTCCAGTCTTTCTTCAGAAATCAGTCTAATATGCTGATTTGGTGCTCAAGAAACATTTAATATTATTATCAATATTGAAAATATTTGTGCTGCTTATTTTTTTTTTGGTGGAAACTGTGATACATTTTTTCCTGATTGTTTGATGAATAGAAAATTCAGAAAAATAAAAATTTAAGATTTTTTTTCTTTACTGTCACTTTTGGTCAATTTAATGCATCCTTATACAGGTGCATCTCAATAAATTAGAATGTCGTGAAAAAGTTCATTTTTTCTTGTAACTTATTTCAGAAAGTGAAACTTTCAGATATTTTAGATTCATTACATGTAAAGTAAAACATTTCAAAAGTTTTTTCAGTTTTAATTTTGATGATTAGAGCTTACAGCTCATGAAAGTCAAAAATCAGTATCTCAAAATAATAGAATATTTAAATTTGAGTTTCAATAAATGACCATCCATACAGTATAAATTCTGGGTATCTCTTGTTCTTTGACACCACAATAATGGGGAAGACTGCTGACTTGGCAATGATCCAGAAGACGAACATTGACACCCTCCACAAAGAGGGTAAGTCACAGAAGGTCATTACTGAAAGGTGTGGCTGTTTACAGAGTGCTGTATCAAAGCATATTAAATGCAAAGTTGACTGGAAGGAAGAATTTGGGTAGGAAAAGGTGCACAAGCAACAGGGATGACCGCAAGCTTGAGAATACAGTCAAGCAAAGCTGATTCAAACACTTGGGAGAGCTTCACAAGGAGTGGACTGAAGCTGGAGTCAGTGCACCAAGAGTCACCACACTCAGACGTCTTCAGGTAAAGGGCTACCAAGCCACTTCTGAACCAGAGACATCAGAAGCGTCTTACCTGGGCTGTGGAGAAAAATAACTCAGTGGTCCAAAGTCCTCTTTTCAGATGAAAGTAAATTTTGCATTTCATTTGGAAATCAAGGTCCCAGAGTCTGGAGGAAGAGTGGAGAGGCACAGAATAGATGTTGCTTGAAATCCAGTGTGAAATTTCCACAGTCAGTGATGATTTGGGCTGCCATGTCATCTGCTGGTGTTGGTCCACTGTGTTTTCTGAAATCCACAGTCAACGCAGCCATCTACCAGGAAATTTTAGAGCACTTCATGCTTCCTTCTGCTGACAAGCTTTATGGAGATGCTGATTTCATTTTCCAGCAGGACTTGGCACCTGCCCACACTGCCAAAGGTACCAAAAGCTGGTTCAATGACCATGGTGTTACTGTGCTTGATTGGCCAGCAAACTCGCCTGACCTGAACCCCATAGAGAATCTATGGGGTATTGTCAAGAGGAAGATGAGAGACACCAGACCCAACAATGCAGATGAGCTGAAGGCCAAAGAAACCTGGGCTTCCATACCACCTCAGCAGTGCCACAAACTGATCACCTCCATGCCACGCCGAATTGAGGCAATAATTAAAGCAAAAGGAGCCCCTACCAAGTATTGAGTACATATACAGTAAATGAACATACTTTCCAGAAGGCCAACGATTCACTAAAATTGTTTTTTTTATTGGTCTTATGAAGTATTCTAATTTGTTGAGATAGTGAATTGGTGGGTTTTTGTTAAATGTGAGCCTAAATCATCACAATTAAAAGAACCAAAGACTTAAACTACTTCAATCTGTGTGCATTGAATTTATTTAATACACGAGTTTCACAATTTGAGTTGAATTACTGAAATAAATTAACTTTTCAACGACATTCTAATTTATTGAGATGCACCTGTATATTATGTATTAAAATTTTACTGCCCCCAAACTTCTACATGGTGGTCTATATTTGTATACATTTCTTTCCAGTTATATTTAGTTTTAAAGAAAATATGTTTTAGAGATAAGCTTACATCATAATTATATTGTATTATATATTTAGATCACATCAGATAAGATAATTTTAGGTATTTTTTGTCGTATCTAGACAAGGCAAGCTATAGATCTAAATTTTGAGTCTAAGGATTTAAAGAGCTTTTGTTACTACTTCACAATGCATCCATATTAAATATTACCTAGACAAGAGTTAAGAATGGTCAAACTTTTGGATGGATGGACAGGTCTGAAGTCAGGGATGCTCTATCAGAAAGGACAAGAGGGAACACAGAAAATAAAAAGTACAGAGAAACATTTGACTCTGGTGTCAGACCATCTTCTCTAAATCAAGTGTGAGTGGCAACACACTGTGACCTCATTTGCTATTGGAATGACTTACAATTCTCCACCCAGGAGACTGACCTTCCTGAGCGAGTCAAAGCGGAGACAGTCGGCGCACAGACACAGACAGAGCTGGTCCACTGCCAAACCCATTACGTTTTACAAAGTCACACACAGACAGAGCACCATATTAAACTCTCAGAACTCTCTCATTTTCATAAACATCGCATTTCTCCACTAACAAACTCTAATAGCTGTGCTTGACATGAAACAGAGAGTTCAGCTCAAATCCATACTGATGCACACATGCATTTACAACTTGTTGCATAAATGTCCTACTTGAACACATTGCACTCATGCTTCAAATACTGACGTCTCTCTCCCACATACACAGACTGCGAGACAGACAGGCTTAAGCTTGGCCCCGCCCCTTTCCTGTGTTTCAGACAAAACAACCCTTCCTCGCCCTCCACCCGCCTCTCTCCCCGTCTACAGCTGGGGGAAGGGAAAACTCTCTGACTTGCTCTCCACGGGCCTCTCTTCTCTCTCAAATCATGAAATTACTATTTTGGGAGAAAAGATTCCATGTTAACATCACTCATACCTCGATTCTCCTCCTCTGATGGTTATAAATGCCACAGAGGTGAAAGTCTGCCAGACTTTTGGTCTTAAATGTGAAAACTGATCACATAACAAAATGTCACACTGTATTAGAAAACATTACGATATGATGTGACTGTTTATTTGTTGGTAAAAGTGTTTATGCATGCTTTCTGGGTTGACTGGCTCTTTAAGTGAATCTATTTCAGTTAATTATGTTCTTGAAAATTCATTATAATGTAGATGACAAGCGAAGTCACGTCTGTCATGGAAGTGGCATGGAACCTTTAGGAAAAATTTGCTGTGTCTTTTTCTGTATTTTGACATGTAATTAACGCTGACATGCGGGAGCTATATTTGATATTGTTTATGCTCAGATTTCATTTGAAGTGGAGAACTGGCCACATATCCTGTTTACACAATGTCAGTCACATTCAGAGAAATAATTAACACTGAAAAATGATTGCTCTTTTCCATAATAACAGCCTATTTATGTGTAAGATGATATCTACAGACTGGTATACAATATATTACCCTCCTGAAAAAACAGCATTGCTTAGCATGAAAGTTTCAGTGTTAATTCTGTATCATCTATATACTATTATAGTATTCATATTATTATTTTGAAGTGGCTTTTATTTTATTTTTTTTCAGCTTTCATTTTTTATTTTTTCAGCTTTCATTTTAATTTTATTTTCAGTTTTAGTAATTTTGTTACATGCTTTTGTCATTTTTTATTATTTTTTTTATATCTAGCTTTAATTCATTTTATTTCAGTTTTAGTTTTAATAATTTTAGTACTTCGACCTATTGCTCTAACTTCACTCTGTTACTAAAACTTATTTATTTCAGTTAATTAAGACAACATTTCTAATTTTGTATCATTTTTTAAAAGTGTTTTATTTCATATTTTTATTTAACCCTTATTTCAATTAACAATTCTTAAAATTATTTTAGTTTTAGTTAAAAATAACAACATTGGCTCGTATATAACTTGTTTTTAATGTTGGTACCCAGGCTGGGATGCTTGTCTCCCCATCAGACTTCTTAACTAGATTAACTTGCTTCCTTGGTCAACCAGCATCATCAAAAGTCACTGACCATTTGTGGTTGAAACCTGTTAGTAGTTAAGTTTCACATGGATATGCTGGTTGACCAGACAGACCAGCTCCATACCAGCTGAATTAACATAGCTAACTAGATTTCAACAGGGTAGACGCTTGTTTAGCATGGTCTTACATACTGTGAACTGTTACTCCAGATTACACGTTGTCTGATTTTCATTAAGTATGATTAATAAGTGTTAAAAACAGATGATGTGGGCCGTTAGTGCTCTGACCTGCAAACGTCCGTCCAGCGTTCTTTGTATGGTGACACACTTGCTTGGATGAACTCCATTTGTTGTGATAGCAGTGATGAGGGAGTCGAGCTCATCTCTTTTCTCTTTGAGTTTCTTTACCAGGCTTTCGATGGCACGTTTGGCGAAGCTCTCATTCTCTCCTCCCTGGCGGTGGCACATCAGGCTGTGAACGATGCTTAAACATGCATCACTGCTGCTGGGCGCATTCACAGACATTCTGCTCCCACTAATTTAGAAGAGAAGCAAAGAAAAAATGGTACATGAATGTGGCCTGGACACTTCAGCAACACTTGAAAAAATGTATGAATGTCATGGCATTGGATATAAACACATAAAATCATGTGGTAATTGTTTTAAAGAAAGAATGAAAGAACAAGCACAGTTTTCACTCAAAACATTTGTTGATTGTCAAACTTTTCAAGTGTGGTAAAAATGTCCAAAAACTTTTAGGGCCACTTTATAGTCTTCAAAGCAATACAGAAAATGTATACAAATACAAGAAAGTAACCACAGGTCTCAGAACTGAGCATTCAGACTGGCATTGCTGGACAGGTGATGTGGAGAATAGGATTTCATTACAAGTAGTCTTACTTAATAGGCAGATACAGAAAAAAACAGATTTCAGAAATACAGAATTCAATTCAATGTAACTATACTTATTACTAAACAAATAAACTTATATGATATCCCATAATAGACGTGTCCATCACTCTCAACTTAAGTGGGAAACGCCGAACAGTTACTTCCTGACTCAGACACGTATTTATTCGGTTGCACTCTTTCTGAGACCGCATATAGTTACTTACTGACACAACTATTAATTACTAAATACATAAAACACAAACAGCAAATTCATGTAAGTCAATATAAGGACTAGCCTACTTACAATGCAGCTAGGTGTCACATGTGCGTACTCTTCTGTGTATGTCTGCGCACGTCTGACTCGCTCGCGGTACTTGCTCGTTTGTGCACAGAGAGAGAGAGAGAGAGAGAGAGAGAGAGAGAGAGAGAGGGGTAACTCCCCTGGCGACACAAAAGTAGTTATGTGTCATACACTTAAACAAGCGACAGTAAAACTGAAATCTGAATCGGAGACTAAACTGCCACAATTATGTAATATAATGCAATGTAAAACAAACAATCAAAAATAAATAAATAAATAGTAATAAGCAATATGTCGGTGAGCAAAATAAAATAAAATAAAAATTGTAAAACTTTGTGAAAAGAATATCGTGCGATGGTGATATTTTTGGTCGCTGCTCGAAATCATTTTAAAGTTCTGTAGAACGCAAGTAAAAGTGAAGTAAGTAACAAGAACTAACCCTGCTCCAAAACCTGGCTGGTAAAGCATCTTAGATTTAATTTAGGATTAATCAAATCCATTTAGATTTAATCTTTGATTAATAATACTACGGATCAATAAGAAACAATTAACTGGGTCTTTTTGATTTTTTTTTCGTACAATAAAAATGTGAATTAAATGATACACAATACATAGGCTAAATGTTTCTCTTAAGGCTTAAACATTTAACATCACTCTAATAGTGAAATAATAAAAAATAAAAACGTTATACAAAATATTATCCAGATCATATTTTAATAATTAATCAAAAAATAAAATAAAATAGATGTTATTCTTTGACGCAGATTGTAGTGTCCATGTGCCGCTCTGTCCGGTAGAGGGCGGTAAACATTCAGCCGAAGCACGGCAGCGAGGGTGAATCACTGTCAAAACTCCGCACACCTGGCACAAAACATCCGACTAAAAAGTTACGTTGTACTGAGCGCCTGCATTGATGCTAACTTGAATGGTGGTAGATCAATAAACGCGATTTTATAAGTAATATGTATAGTCTAATAATATTAAAATATGGGACTTTTCTGTTAAATTTTGCACGTTCAAATGCTTGCTAAGTTATGTTCCGTGCAAATCGGTTGATTGCTGAATTAGCCCAGACCCAGACATACACTTAGAATTAGGACTGTAGGGTAAAGTTAGATGTCAACACTAATTTCACTTCTCATTCTGCCTTTTTAGCATATGTTTGTCTGAAAGTCTGACTTGTACACCGCAAGCTGGATGTGAAAATGAATCCTCAGGATCCCCAAAAGATCACTCTGAACAGCACATGCACCGTCTCTCTGCATGACCGGTGAGAAATAGTCTTGAAGTCCTGCTTTTATCTAAATGTAGTCCAGAAATACATTTGTTTACAGTGCATCCACTGTAATATTGTGGTGTGATTCTCTGTCGTCTTGTTCTCCTCCCTGAAGCTTCACCAGTTTGCTGAAGCATCAGCCGGCAGATGTGATGGACATCACAGCCTCAGTGAACCAGCAGACTGCAGCCTCGCTGAAGAACCAGCGCCTGGCTCTGGAGATGGCCAACAGACCTTCTGTGCTGGCCGCCCTTCATAACACATCTGTCAGGCACATTCTGTTTGACGAAATACAAAACTCTCAGAGCTGATGTTCTCTGGTAGTAGACTAAATAGTTTCTGTGACTCTTCCTCTCTGCAGAATATAAATAATCAACTGTGCAAAGTGAGCGTGAAGGCGAGACTCGGCTGTCCCGTGGGGAGAGGGGGCATGATGGGATTGCAGGGGCAAATGAGAGGAGGAGGAGAAGCAGGAGGAGGCGGCGGTGGCAGAAGAGGACTGGTCAAAGGATTTTACACAAGGAAAAGTGAGAGAGTAGATGAGATAAACATCAGCATTACATTATATCACATGTACATGCATGTATGTGTTTTGGGGTGCAGGCATAAGATGTCTGCGAGGGGTAGTCTCCTCTCTAGGTGTTCAGAAGGGGTGGAGCCAGCAACAGCGTGGAGGAATTGTGAATTGGACTGGACCAGTGGGTAACAGAGGGGGAGGAGCCATTAGAAAGACAGGTGAGAACATGGAGGTCTGTAATACCTGTCCCAATAACCACACTTAACAGTATTTGCACTTGACCACTTGTTTACTTACATGACATATTTCCTGTATTTGGCCTAAGTGTTCAAGTGGACATGAAAAGTGAAGACTGCAAGTGTGTGGAGAACTCTCACACTTTTATTTTCAGTACTTTACAATACTTTTATAATAATCTTCTAAATTTCTGGATCAATAAAATGTGCAGCACTTTACTAATTAAGTCTAATTCTAGTGAAAATTGAATTTATTTAACTTACACTATATCGCACAATTGTGGGGTGCATGAGTTCAATGCTTGGCCCCAGACGTACGCAACTTGCATGCTGCCATCTTTTCATCTGTAAAACATTGGTTGTGAATAATTACTTTCATGCCGCACAAAAATAACACCCTGAAAACCTCATTGCTCCATTTTGCACTGAAATTGTTATATTTAAAGACCTAAATGATTAGGGAAGTTGTTAAAAAAATAAACCTTAGCAACTCTTTCCTAATGTTTGGATTCTTCAGAAGGAACTGCAGAGCGGCAGGTGCCACATCCAGTAACAGCACAAGGTTTGGAAAACTTTCCCATCTTCCTAGTTCTTCTGTTGATTAGATAATCATAGTTATCCTGCATATTTAACTGCTTTGGGAAGTTTCTGATCAGCTGATTAAGTGTTGTTGATGTGTAAATCTGGGTGGTCAGTGTTAATATTTTGGGTCAATCTTTGTGGCTTTATGGACATAAATATAAAAAAAAAGTTCTAAAAGTTACGTTGTGCCTCATTAGTATGATGATTTAAAAAAATCTCAAAAGGTTAAGGACAGTTTGATTCCTTATGATCTAATCCCTTTGAATTTTAGTTTCTTTCTGACTAATCTTTTATGCACTAATTATACACTGGTTTATTAAGCAAATTACTCTGATAATGATGTCAGATGAAATATCCTGGAATGAAAAAGCCAACAACAGTCACAAAAATATATGCTAAATATCATTAGAATTGCCTGCATGTTTGCTTAAATGTACAAATGTAGTTCCATTTGCTTTTTGTCTGTTGACATGTTCAGTGCATTCAGTGAGCATCAGAGAAGATTGCAGTAATTTACCTGGTTATGGAAACACTTTAAGCAAATGGGCTCTGTTCCATTTCTTTTCAAATGGTGCAGATAAATTGATTTCTTGATTATTAATTTTCGCTCTGCTCAACAGCTCTGAGCACTAAATGTTTCTCTCTTTTTTTATTCATATTGTAAGAATATCATGCATATTTGTCACCTCACTGAAGTGATACGATTAGATTCAGTACATGCAAATGTTTTCAGTCATAACCATCACTCTGCTTTAGCTATAAAATAACTCTTGTTTATCTGCACAGGTGGCGGACGTTTTATGTCTGTCAGTAGGGCACATTCAGGGTGCAGCCGGGCCAGATTCAACAGCCATCAGATTACTTCCCGGGAGCAATTGGATGAACAACTGGATGAGTACATGTCCATGACCAAGAGCCATCTGGATGCAGAGCTGGATGCATATATGGCTGAGGTGGATTTGGGTGACTGTGTGTGATTGAGCTCCACTGCATATTCCTTAGTTCAACCCTAACTAATGGAGCATGTAGTCTGACTTGCAGATAGACTGCTGTGTTACAGGGCTATGTGTCCTTATTGATTGACTCCAGCAGACTTGAACTAATTGTATATAGTTGCTGCGTCCCTCAGAGCTCTGCTGCTTAGGAACCTTTGACTTCCAGTTTGTTACACTAATTGAACAATAATTATTTTTCCTGAAGTCTTACTGAACAAGAAAGATTTGAAAGCTTTTCGAAGGCTTGTGCTGCTTTCTAGGAAAACTCTTTTTAGTAGTCCAGCATGATGTTGTTTCTGAGAAAACCGTTTCACTTTATTTGATAATCAGTTCCATTGAATACTCGCATTGAATGGACATGAATCACCCCTCAGTTAAAAGTTTACTAGTTCATATTTTTATAAGCTGTTTGCAATTAGAAACAAATGTGTTTAATAGACAACATGACATCCTTTTCCTCGTGTTTTGGTTGTAAATTGAATCAAGAATCATATGACACCAATAATACGATTTCAGACTTGTTTGGGTTATAACTGGTCTGTCGGAGCTACTTCATGTCAACCATTTTTTCTTTTTCACAACAGGGTTTTGTATCATTCCGATTTGATTAGAATATGCAAGATTGACTGTACACATTTATATTGTTGGATTATGTGCTACAAGTGCTGATTAAAAAAAAAAACAATTCATGTGGAACTGTTTAAACACACCCTGTGGTGATAATTGGTTTACCTATTCTTTAATAAAAGATGTTTGTTAATTGCTATCTTTGTCTTGGGCTTTGTTTTTCTTTATTTCTACTTTATTTTACATGCACTGGTAAAAAAAAAAAAAATCTCTAAAAAGACAAATATCAACTCTTCACTTGCATGTCCATGTTTATAAAATACAATTTGCTTTGTGATTTTTCTTGATCTATTACAGTCATGCATGAGCCAATGGCGATTATTTTGAAAATCCCAGACCAAGGGTGAGTCAAATCAAAACACATCTACTAGGATCACTAATATAAAACAATTTCCTTTTTGCATTCTCTCTTATCTAAAGTATTTTTTCCTGTCATGTGCAGCTGAGTAATGATGGACCAATGGAGGACAGCAGAATTGTTTGTGCAGTCTCCTGTTGCTGTGGAAACAACTGAGTTGGCCTCTCTAGAAATCCATTTTCACCAAAACTGTGTCCTTTCATGCTGTCATTTTGTAGATCAGTGCTTTTATATAAGAGAACCCGGGGAAAGATGTATTTGAGCATGCTTCAGTTGGATCATGTTTATCCTTTTCCCCGTAGTGTGTGGTACCCTGGATTATAGAAGCATCAGATGACTCGACCACTGAATCCCTCTGCACTCGAACCAGCATCCGGAGTTTCTGCCTGTGTCACAGGAGGATGAGGGTGTTATAGCACTTCAACAACTTCACACAGGTCCAGCTAAATGGCAGCCCATTTATTTACTCTGATGGAAATATACTGGTGGAAAAGAAACCGGTTTCTTTCCAGTTTTGTTGTTATTGCCAGAATTGGGAAATGTGTCATTTTATTGCATTAAGAATGATCAATTCTGTTTCACATTCTCAAATATATTCTGTGGGTCGAATGTTTTGGATAATTAAGATTTTTAATGTTTTTGAGAGAAGTCTCTTCTGCTCCCGAAGGCTGCATTTATTTGATCAAAACTACAGTAAAAGAGTTATATTGTGAAATATCCTTTACAATTTATAATAACTGGTTTCCATTTTAATATATTTTAAAATGCAATTTATTCCTGTGATGGCAAAGCAAATTTTCAGCAGCCATTACTCCAGTCTTCAGTGTGTCATGATCCTTCAGAAATTATTCTAATATGCTGATTTGCTGCTTGAGAAACATTTATCAATATCAAAAACAGTTGTAGTTGAAAACTGCTTCATGTTTTTGTGGAAACCATGATACTTTTTTTTCAGGATGCTTTGATGAATAGTAAAAAAAAAAAAACATCAGTAACATAAATTCTTAACTGTCACTTTTGATCATTTTAATTCATCCATGCTCATTAAATTTATTTAGTTATTTATTTAGTTATACATTTTTGTTTAATCCAAACTTTTGAATAGTAGTGTATCGTGGTTTCCACAAAAAATATTAACCAACACAGCTGTTTTTAGCAATGATGATAAGAAGAAATGTTTTTTAAGCCGCTAATCAGCACATTAGAATAATTTCTGAAGGATCATGTGACACTAACAAATGAAGGAATGGTTGCTGAAAATTCAGCTTTGTCACTGGGGTAAAATTATTATTATTTTTGTTGTTGCTGTTGTTATTAGGAAATACAGAACACAAGAAATTGGAGATTGAAGAGAATTTTGATAAATGATAGATGAGTTCCCAGCAGGGGGTGCTAGATGTTTGTAGTTTCCTATAGTTTAAACATCCCTATCCAGTAGGTTTGGGATAGTATATGATTTAAGAATATCGTCCCACAGAAAACTAAAATTGCAGTAGTTTAATTAGTATTTCTGTAGCTATTACATTGCTATGGTCCATTTCAGTGTTGCCGGCTACATCATATTATTCCAGAATTGCATGTGTAACTGCAATTTATGAAATACTAAGACCAAAAGATAAAGTTATGTATTACAATTATGCTATTATAGAAATTGATTAGAGAAGGATCTGCCTCCCCTCACATTACCGTCACCTCTTTGATCGAAGAGTCAGACTCTGAATGCGAGGAGGTGACCCACTCCTTATTTTCTTCAATAAAATGAGAACACATCTTTAATTTAATGCTTCCATAGGCATTTAATCTGAATTTATATGTAAAATAAAAGCTTCTCTTAGCCATCGCCCCATCCCGCTTGCTTCATCTTTGCCCCCTGCAACATGTTTTTGGTGCTTCAAGCTGGTGGCTGAAACAGTGCCTATTTGAAGTGCCAGATCACAGTGTTTTCTATATCTGTCCTTGGCTGTTAAGGTTCGTTTAAGCATCCAGAAACACTATGTGGTCCGAATCCAATCTTCTTTGTCAAGCTAGATCTTCTTCATCAAGCCCAAGCTCACCCCAGGGAGGCTGTCGGTGTTCATTCAAGGAGTGAGTAAATGTTCTTTTGTGTGATTTATGCTGCTATTGTAGAGAGTTGTAGGTTTGTTGTTTGTTTACACACTCACGGTTCTACAATATTAATTGTTTTCCTGAATTATTAAGCATGTTTTACATTCCTGCTCTGTTATAGAAGAGGAATCATGAGCTGTGAAATGTTTCAGACGGCAACAACATCTGAGCCTAAATGCCACTTGCTGTGCCATTTAAGACCCCGTTTATTAATTCAGCCAGATCTCAGTTGGAAACAGGTAAAAGCTATCATGTCAAGCCTTTATTGTGTGCCGTGACATACTTTGTTTTTTCCAGCCACCATCATGCATTGGTTCTTAGCAGGAGCCAATTTGGCTAGTGAGCTTCTCCTTTCTTTCCTGATCTCTTGTGTTTAGACAGTATTGTGTCACTCTGAGGACCAGAGGAGGGTTGCCATGGCATTCCTGCCACCAGCACTTCATTCGGCAAGAGATGGTGTCAGAGATGAAAGCAGCTTGGTAGAGTGACGCTGGCTGTCTCCCCTTTGGCCCCCGTTTGAATGCGGTGCAAGGTGTGTGAAGGACAAAGAATCAGGAATAAGTTTACATGAGCAAGTGTGTCACTTTAGCATGATTGCCATCACCATCCTGAGAAATCCTGAGAAATCTCTAAAAACTGCTGTTTAGCTGTTTATCATCACAAGTGACATTTATAACCACTTGTTCAACACTGGTATTAATGTAACTGCTCCTGTATACTGTACTCTCTGAGTTTTGTGCTGCTCACTGAGCACAGATTTTCATTGTGTTTTTGAAGTTTTGAGACAGCTAAATAGAAAGTCTCATTAAAGTGTACTGACACAAAAAGAGAAGAGAGCTGAGGTTCATCCGCAACCACACATTTTAATTTTCAGACTGTCTGGATTAGAATCAAAAATTAATGATGTGGGACTGGTGTGATTCTTTTTTTTCCCCCAAAACAGATGAGCACACATCAGGATGATGATGTCATGTCATTGCTTGGTTTATTCTCTTCAGTTTGCAACAACACTCTGACATGGTAAATGTTCTCATATGGGGTCTGAAAGTCTGATTTGCCCACTCAGCATGATTGGTAGTTTAAGCTGTCATGCTTGTAATACAAAATGCACCTCTTTGTCAGTGTAACCGTTACTATCAAGCAGAACACACCAACAATCCTGCCTTAAAACCTAACCTCTAAGATGACCAATTGGCTATATTAATATGTAGCAAAAATCTAATAAGTGCAACGATTTCAATCCTTTATACAACCGTAATCATGTTTTCACTCATAATATTACAATATTACATTTTTAGAAAATGCATGGATTTTGGCTTTAAAAACATTGTTTTCAAGGCCAAAAAGAAGCACATTGTGTGAGTACAAATGTGACCCTGGACCACAAAACCAGTCATAAGGGTCAAGTTTTTAAAAATTGAGATTTATACATCATATGAAAGCTGAATAAATAAGCTTTCCATTTATGTATGGTTTGTTAGTATAGGACAATATTTGGCCGATATACAATAATTTGAAAATCTGGAATCTGAGGGTGCAAAAAATCTAAATATTGAGAAAATTGCCTTAAAAGTCGTCTAAATGAAGTCCTTAGTGTTGCATATTACTAATCAAAAATTAAGTTTTGATATATTTACGGTTAGGAAATTTACAAAATATCTTCATGGAACATGATCTTTACTTAATATCCTAATGATTTTTGGCATAAAAGAAAAATCGATAATTTTGACCCATACAATGTATTGTTGGCTATTGCAACAAATATATCCGTGCGACTTATGACTGGTGTTGTGGTCCAGGGTCACAAATGGTGTGAACAGCACATTTTAAGAAGTAGGTCAGTTTTTCAGAACGGCTGTCTGAGACAATCAAAGTCCGTGCTGACTGCTGGGAGAGAGATGTGAGAGTTGTAATCAACTATAAACCCAACCTTTTTGGGAACACCTACAGGTAAAATTGCCCATTTCTCAACCTCAGATAGATTGACAGTGTTTTCTCCTTTTTTTACTGTTTTTTCCCCCTCAATGTTCCAAACACACTTTAATCTGGGGCTTAATAGTACACTTACTTTTTTTTGCCAGTATCATATGGCAGAAATAGTAAGAGTAGTTTGCTGTTATGCTATACATTCTTTCTATATAAAACTCATTGTGCTTCAACTGGTTTTGAATTGAGAACAGCACACTTTGCTTTACACAAAGATCTTGTCATGTCTTACAGAAATCTTTTATATGGACATGCCGTGGGCTTGTTTTTGCAAATTAGTAGCTGTGGGCACACAACGCTCTCTCTCATTTAAAATAATCCAAAATCCGGATACATCAAACAATAGAACAAGAAATTTTTCTGCATAATTAAATACGGAAACTATATGGAATTCTAAGTGAACGAGGCCCATGTCTTTGGATTTCCAGCTTGATATGGTGCTCGCTGTGTCAACCAATGATTATTTTAATGGTTGTTTAACTTTTTTATGAGACAGAGAATAAGTGGATACAAGATGTGCATAATGTGCTGAGTAAGTTTTTTTTTTTTAGATAATGTGACACTAGTTCTGTGGTCTCTACATATCCGGATCTCCTCCTCCAACCTGCTATAATTGTAAATCCTAAAATGACTTTAGTTGTTCCTTTGCATTAGTCACTCTGAACGCACTGTACTCAGATAGCAGTTGTTCACAAAGCCCCCTCTAACACAGAGCTGGGAGTTTAATGCCATGGTAACACAGAATAGACTATAATGAAATAGAATAGAAAGCTGAAGAGTCATTTTAAAATGTTTGTGCTAAAGACTGTTTTTATTAATTAGCAATCCACACATAAGTCATGGTGCTTGATAAAAGGAATATCATTCATTAGCCTTTTTTTGAGTGAGGCAGATCTGATTAGCAAACTAGGGTCCAGCATTTGTTAAACTATAATATAATATATAATATGTTTAGTTCCCACTAGTGCATGTAAAGCTCACTCTGTGTGTTTATGCACAATGTTTATACTTCTTTATATTTTTCTGCATGCAGTTGTACTCCAAAGTAGCACAAGCATGTCCAGCTGCTTTCATTTCCTGCTGCTCACCAGAATGAGAAAGAGAGCGAAGATGGGAGCCGCTTTGGAGCCAGGAGCTGTCCTGCTTTAGGACCAGCAATGATTGCAGTTTAAGGTGTGTTTACACAATTGCAAAAAGCACAAGAACAGCTCTATTATGACAGTTTCATTGTCGGTCCAATACTGCTTCCTGTGTGCTGTGTGCTAGACTGAACAATCTCACTGGTTTTTCTGTCTCACTTTCTGCTTTCCTTAAATAAGGGAATGGTTATAAAGGAATGAAATATGGAGATAGAGACAGATAATGGGAAGGGAAATGTTGGGAGAGAGAGAGAGGGAGGGAGATGCTATTGTGTTGCATCCTGTTTTGGTAATTCTATCCATCGGACCATCCCGGGGCTCTCTGAAGGGGGATGAAGGACACTGATCTGAGTTCAGTTTGGGTCTTTCTTTTTAAACATCTCCTGGCCCTAAAGCAGAGTTTCTTAACCTTTTTCATTTTTTTGTAGCCTGACAGCCCCATCAGTAATGCTCACATTCTGTTTATTGACCTCAACCAGAATTGTTTCTTTTTAAATATTAAAAATATTCTTCATAAATGTTATTAAAGTATCTCTTAAACATAAAACAAACAATACTGTAGGTGAAAAAGCACGTTTTCTCCTAAGAGTGTCACTCAATTTATAAACCTTGAACCCATTATTGATTTCTTTCCTTAAAAATAGGGATTCACAATATATCAATACCATATTAATTATCTGCCAAGTTTTTTTTCTTTAATGTTATCTTTATTATAAATATTATTTATATAATATCTACTAGTTGGGAATCACTACCATAATTATACAGCCTTTTAATTAATTTATCTATGCACTGCAATGTAAATTTATTACAACAACAAAAAAATAAAAAAGAGAGGTTCACTGAGGATGTCTATAGAATTACCTGTAATTGACATTGAGATCTGCGACATCATATCATACCTCAGTGCTTATGACTATTATTTGGACATTCCATTAAAAAACTGTTAATGACTGGCTTTGAATATAAATGTCAGAGTCGTGCTGGAACACTGCTGGCTGAAAGCTCAAAAAAGAATCTCTCATAAGTAACACACAAACACACCATCAGCTTACAGAAACCAAGGAGACACTATGCAGCTCCACAGACACACAAACACTCAGCTGAAGAAGATTAGTAGAGATTGAACTCAAAATGTGTGGAGAGCAGATAGAGCTTGTCCTGACCCATAGGGGCACATCTTGCTGGGCAGCTGGAAACTGTTCTTGCCTGCCTCTCGTAAGGGTCACAACAAATGACAGTGAAGGGATATCAGCTCACAAAAGCATTTAAACCTTTGTAACCTCACTGCTGTGGCCATATGGACCACCACTTTCAGCCCTGTGCTTACTAAGGCACAGTAAGGCCATGAAGCACCAGTGCACAATACATCAACAGCATCTGTTAATAATGCTAATTTCTACATGCATTATGCTAATATATTTGTAACATTTCAGGTTAAATGAACATTAATGTATTATGAACAATAGTCTATTTTAAAATCAATATTTGCCTTTAATTGTTGTTGGCATTTGAATCAAATTGTACAATATCATAATTGGGTACTGGTAAAATATCTACTATGTTTTAATGAATCTTTAGTGACATATACAGGACAAAAGTTTGTAATAATTACATTTATTTTTAAATTGTGTTATATAAAGAATCTTTTGCTCACCAACAATGCGATTCTTTGATCAAAAATACAGTAAAACAGTAATATTATGAAATCACTTTAATATGTTAATTTGTTGCTCCAGAAACATTTCTGATTATTAACAGTACTTTTATTCATCAAAGACATGTTAAATTGATCAAAAGTGATAGTAAAGACATTTATAATGTAATTTTTTTTTTCTCCTGGAAAAATGCGTCATGGTTTTCATAGATATATTAAGAAGCAAAAACTTTCCAACATTTGAAATAATAAGAACCATTATTAGTAATTGTGCACCAATAACAATTAAGCACCAGATCAGCATATTAGAATGATTTCTGAAGGATCATGTGACACTGAAGACTGGAGGAATGGCTGCTGAAAATTCACAGAAATTACATATTAAAAATATTTGATTATAAAACAGATACATTTTATTGGAATAATATTTCACAATAGTGCTGTTTTTTGCGGTATTTTTGATTAAATAAATGCATGCTTGGTGAACATAGGATATTTCTTTCAAAAACATTAAAAAGGTCTTAATTATTTTTAACCTTCGAACAGTAGTGTATGTTGCTTGCATAACATTTTTACTCGGTGTCTAATATTTAGTTCACTTTTGAATAGTCACTAATGGAGAAAGAGTTCTTTGCTCACATTTAGCTACCAGCAGGAGATGACAGGGTCATACTAACTAGCCAAACCTTGACCTCTTATTTCTTGTAGGTAATATTCAGCTATGGTTATTCAATACACGGTAGAAGCTAATGGATTTTGATGCCATTGATTTCCTCTGACTGGAAATTAGAGGTGTGTTTTCATTGTTGATTTTTTTTTTATAGTTGGGAACATTTGGAAGTGCTTCTCTGACCAAAGGGTCAACCTTTACCCTGCTGGAATAGAGAAGAGAGAATGCATTAAAACACATCAGGGCTGATCTTCCCTCTCTCACTCCCTCTCTCTCTCTTCCTGCCGGCAGTAACTGCAGCTGAGAGGCATTAATACCCTCAGAACCCTGGAGCATGGCAGGGAATGCAGCTCGACGCAGAGATGAGGTGGAGCTTTCTGTGAGGTAATGCGATTTGAGAAAATCACTGCTGCTCTTGGCACTCTGAATGACACTCAGTCAGCCTGTGGGGATGAGTTTCACAGAGGCAGCGATGTGTTTTGTGCTGTGCTGAGTGGACTGTCACAGGATTGTATCAGCTCATGTTGAGGAGACCAGAAGACACCATGTATAAAAGGTACTTAAGAGAGTTTTCTGTTCTGCTTGTTTGAAGTTTGATATGTAGTTGATATTTTTTTAACTATGTGATTTGGTATTACATTTTAGATCAGTGCTTCTTTACTGGTTTTGATTAAGGACTTTTTACGCTGGACATGTGGCAAACCTGTATTTATAATGTAGTTGGGTTGTATTTTCTTATACCCTAGTTACTTTTCAAAGATGAGCACATATCATTCAAGCTGCACATGTTGGCATCTGACTACGTTTGGCCAGCTTTCTATCAAGTGCCAGATTAATTTCTGCAAAACATCTTGGAATCTGATGCACAACCTTTGAAGTGATGAATAGATATTCAAAATGCATGATTAAATGTATATTTGCATTCTGTTATTTGCATTGTATTATTCCCCCTCAGTGTATTTCTCTTATTTTTTGCAGCCCACCATTTGAGAGCAACTGATTTTATAAAGACGATAATTTTAATGTTTTCTACAGACATGAGGTGTATTTTTTAGCGGTGATTGGATGCATTCAAGTATTTCTGTCATATTTAGAGTTTGTTTTTTATTTGTTTCTTTGTATTGCCTTCAGTTGCATGATATTAACACTGTTTCAACAGAAATAGCATAGCATTTTCTTCTTAGAAATTAATATAAAACAGCTTTTTTTAGATTGGAACATCTGGTAGCACTTTACAATAAGCTTCAATTTATTATTTTTAATTAATGCATAAGGTAATCATGAACTAACATATTATGTTAATCTGTACATATGCTAATATATAATTTATTGTATAAATTAACATTTCTAAAAATTAATATTAACTTATATTAATGAATTATGATAAAATTGATGTTGACAAGGGAGCCTTATTATAAAGTGTTACTAGCTATTTTTAGCATTCCCTTTCACTTCAATGGCCATTGCTTGGTTGCCGGTTGGTATTTGAAATTTGTCAACTTTGCTCAGTTCTGCATCTAGGTTTTTATGAGCCAATCACATCAGCTTCGGAAACATTCCATGACTCCAAGATATTTTGGCACAACTTTATCTATGACTTGGTAGCAGCTAGCCAAACTATGGACAGGTTGTGTGCTATGCATTCATCCTTAAATACGAACTAAAGTACCCCCCCCCCCCCCACACAATTATTATTATTGACTTTTTTTCCCATAACCTGTGTTGTCTGTTTTCAATTATAACCAACCAGTGATGGTGACTGTTGTTCAAATTTTTGAACCTGCAATATAAAATGCTTTCTGTTAGATTTTTTGAAATGTGCAGGCCATAAGATAAGTTCTTGAAGAAAAGACAATGAAACTACTTTGAACAAGGAAGGTTTAATTGAGTTTTCTTCCTTTTTTTCCTTGTGCATGTATGTTACGGTTAGCTGTTGTGTAATTGTTGGGCAATTATATGTGAGTGAATATGTGTTTGTGTATGCATTGTAAGGTTTGGATATATTTAAGAAAAAAATCTAATAAGAAACTAACTAAAGTACAAGACTAGGGTAATGGAATTTGGTGAAAATAAGATTAGTTCATTTGGAAATAGGCTATACCTTCGCCGACACAAGTATAGAGTGAATGGATTAGTGAAACAGCAAAAATCTCCAAAAACCCTTTCAAAACACCTTTCTATTTTAATACCTTTTCAAAGAGTATTTGAAGTGTGTCCAAGTACAAAAATAACCCGTAAGTACATTTACGATGGGATCTCAAAAAGATAAATCTTTTTGTGTCTAGTGTTCCTGATCAGTTGGAAGCTTGAGCGGCAGTGATATGAGTCTGTTGCTCTTGTTCGGTGGAGGCAGACCATTTCTGCTGCTTTTGATCCTGCTGTGCTGTGGGACCCTGCCGATCTGGACCAAGACCAGCAGACACCAAGGGTCCCGCAGACCCGTGCACAACCACACAGATGACATCATACTGGCTGTCATACTCCCTCAGCACAATACGTCCTACCCCTGGGCATGGCCTCGTGTGGGACCCGCGCTGGACCGTGCCATTACTCGCATCAATGCTGACCCCACCCTGCTGCCCCGGCACCACGTCCGGCACATCTTCGCCAACAGTGAGAATGGGGACGGTATCTGCTCAGAGTCCATGGCCCCCCTCATGGCCGTAGACCTGAAGTTCGAACACAACCCGTGGGCTTTCATAGGGCCCGGCTGCGACTATACCTCCTCCCCCGTTGGGCTGTTCACTGCTCATTGGGGCCTCCCCATGATCACGGCAGGGGCCCCTGCCGTAGCTTTCATGCAGATGGAGATGTACACCTCCATCACCAACACCGGTCCCACACATAAGAAACTAGGCGAGTACGCCCTCCACCTCTACAAGCATTTTGGGTGGCACCAACACACCCTGCTGATGTTTAGTGATACCAAAATGGGAGAAAGGGCCTGCTACTTTGCCTTGGAGGGGCTTTACACAGAGATGCATGAGGACAACATCACCACCATGGACCTGGTGTTCGATGAGAACAAAGGGCCAGTTAACTATTCCGAGCTCCTTCACAAGATCCAGGATGATGGAAGAGGTGAGTGGCTTGTTTTTGTTGCTTTGCTAAAATAGTCTGCATCTAATTGGGCATCTGTCCTTGAGTTAATGCATGTCCAGTGCTTCTGAGATGGTCATTTTAAAATCCACTTAGCCTCACTTGACACGTTGTCTCCATACCAACTGACTCCTAGATATGACACTGAGGTTAGAGGTCAAATTTGTGACGCACAAATGAGGAAAACCTTTTATCATGAGGCCATTATAATAGCTGTGCCACAATGCTGAATTTCAAGAGCACAAGAAGAGTCGTACAGACGCTAGAGCAGAAAATAATTGCAAAATAGCAGAGAAAAGACAGAGACATTTTCTAGTAAAAGATGTGAGTATTTATTGTTACTGGGGGGGGGGGGGGGGGGGGCAGACAGTATCTGCAGACATTTTATGCATTTTCTGTGCTGTATTTGGGGGAAATCTGTGGTGTCTTTTTCTTCCGTAGAAGAAAAAGTCAAAATCTGTATGACTTCATCTTAAGAATACAAAAGGAGATATTTTGAAGGATGGCTCAGTGTTTTTTGGTCCATATAATGAAAGTCAATAGGATTGAATGTTGTTGTGTTAATTGTGTTCTCTAGTCATACGGGTTTGAAATGACATGAGGGTTAGGAAATGCCAGAATTTTCATTTTTGGGTGAACTATGCCTTTAAATGCTTACAGAAAAGTTGTGTGTATATATATATTTATATATATATATATATATACTGCACTCCGTCATTCAAATTGAAATGCTGCAAGAGGTGCTGCTCAAGGCATATGGGTTTAATTGCACGTGGACTAACATTATAATAATTTAGTATACTACCATGCAAATTATGACTGACAAGGAGAAGGTTAGAGAAACAGGAAATGTTTAGAGTATGAGTATTTTTGTTGCTTTCCTCAGCCATTATTGAAAAACTTCTATGGCGTAACTACTATATATCATTTTTGTATAGTTTTTTTATATTATAATATGCTTGATTCAGGCCCGACTCAAATGTGAGTCTTTTATGAGCACCTGATCACAGTATGTCAGAGTACTTGCACTGACCAGCAGCAGGAGATTCAGTTTTATAGTAAATATGTAGTGCATCACAAAATTTAGCTTGTTATTGTCTCTGCAGTTAAATGTTCCTCGGTGCTCTGACCTCGGGATCAGATTAATGCTTCTTCCGCAAAGGGGACCTCAGGAAACCTGTATCTGAAAGTTTTTAATGGGTAAAATGTGCTTTAAACCTTTTTTTCAAGTCCCACAGGGACATTAAAATGTCAACCAAACAACATTTATTAACAGAGGTCATAACCCCTGTGAGCATTCAAGAAATTTAGCACACATTATCTGATCTTTTGGCATTTCCTGCAAATACACAGTTTGTATTCATTCATTGAGTTTATTCAGTCTTTCTAACTGGTAGATTTGAATGGTTCATCATTAGTCACTGGATGCTCTGTTGAGTCACTGAATGAACAGTTAGTAAGAAATGTAACGTTGTACTAACACAAAGTCAAATGAATGAAGCAGCAGGAAGATGTCTCAGGTGGAGGGTATGTCATAAAACCTTTTGAAGACACAGAATCCTATAAGCAAAGCACATCCGGATGTGTTTTCAGTAGATGGCATCAGCAATATCCCATTTTTACGATCATCCATAAAGTGAAAAATACAATCAACCTCATGATGTAAAACACTGTGCTCATAAAACACCAGCAATAAAGTCCAACCAAATTTCTTTGTTCTCTCTGGAGGACAGGCAAAAGCTTGGGCGATCGTAATGGGGTCAGATTAGGGTCTGTGTCATAGAATAAGTATTAAATTTCATTTAGTTCTAAGTACACTTAACAGCGTCATCCACTTGTGCAATCTGTTGTCAGCCAGTATTATATGTTTATTAATTCATGGCATTGGTTGATGTTATTCCACTATTTATGTTTTGTTACGATTTTGCCTTTTTGGATTCAGTTTTTTACATTTAAATTATAATTTTGCCATCATCTAATTCTCACTTAAAGATAATCTTTTAAAAAAAAAACTAATAGTTTAATAGTACTTGTTAAATGTTATCTTTAGCAAGAATTAAAAAAAAATATTTGATAGTTTTAATTTTTCATACTATACATTAGAATGTTGTGATGCCTAAATTCACAAATGATTTAGACAAAATACTAAAGAATTGGCCATCAGTTTTCGACCACAACCTGAAAATAATTATCTGCCTGATATCAGTGTGTGCTTAAATTAACTTTTGGGGACAGATGATAGATAGAATATTTTTGCAGAAATGTTTTTGGGGTCTTTCTGACTGATTAACATATACCTGTGGAGCCATAACCTTTTCCGGAGATCTCAGAAGAGCGGAAATGCCCTTCCTCACCTCCTGCCTCTTTCCCCTCAACCCTGTAAAAACATCCTCACATCATCAGCAGCAGGAAGACAACACATGGAGACACACCACCTGCCATGAGAGTGGCATCTCTAATGTATTCCTGCTCTTGTGCTGGAGTTTTCCATGCGAGTGCTCTCTCGTTTGTAGATTCAGAATGCTTGTCTCTTGAAAGCACAGTTCTATATTTATAAAACTGAGAACATCAAGTGCATATCTATATTACCAGGACGGGGCAGGTTTGAAAACACACAGGTTGTAAATGTCGATGAAAGTGGACTTGAACTTTGTGCCGGGACATTGAGGCATCTAGAGAGCTTTAGATTACAAAGCTGGACATTATTACAACCATCTGAACGTCCATTTGGTACTCGGAACATTAATTTTTTGTATTGTTATTTGCTCACATCATTACACAAACCCAGCAACAAATGCACACTCATTCATAACCTTTCAGATTTCCTGTTCTCTCTCTGCAGTGCTGAAGTGATGTGAACTTAGCTGCTGTTTTGCTTCTGGATAAAATCTCCAGCACAGCAAGGTTGTTAACGGCCAGAAGTCAGCAGGTGCTTCAATATCAATCTCTCTCTCTCATAGACGCACACGCACACACACACACTTCAAAGCTGCTCTGTTGATGAGGACTGTGCTCCTCTGGTTTAATTTTTCCATGTACCCAATCACTTCAATCACACCTGATTCTGCACATGGTGGAAACCAGCATCAAAGAGGACCTCGGCTCCAGAGTGCCAACAAGAAGATCTGGTTTCCAGGCCCCTGAGCCAGATTTTGGAAGTCTTGAATTCTGATCAAGGACAAACAGTTCTGAGTCAGGACAAACAGAACTGCATGAGCTCTTCATAAGGAGTTGAGCTCATATTATTGTTTGTTATAATTCCTCTCCTGATGGAGTGGTAGCATCTCTAAATTGCCAATCTTTGTGACTAGACCTTCTTGTCCTCTTGTCGTCATGGTTGCAGAGCGCAAGAGCGGCCATGCTGAACTAAACTACCCACAAGGCCGTGCTCCGCTTCTCCCTGCTTTTCCATCCATCTGGATCAGCTTAAAAATTAATCTGAACTGAGCGGTAACGAAGGATGTGAAGAAAACTACACAAATTTGTACAATCATTACATGCACTTTTATAAACCCAGCACTGCTTCTCTGCTTACTGAAGGAATGTGCTGTATTTTGATATTTCAAGTCGATATCTCGACGTTTCTGACCTTTTGGATGTAATGCAGAGTAACTGAACACCTCCAGACTTAAACCCAAACATTTCAAAAGCATCATTCACGGAGGTGAAAGCTTGTCTTTATATCGGCTTTGAATCTACCCCCTCGTGAACAGAATACTCAAGTCATAATGTCCTCTGCGTGACAGCAGAACATAAGGTTCGTTTTATTAAAACAATGACCTCACATCCTCTAGAATGAGGTAATGTTAGGCAGACCTCCCTTACATCACACAGATTCCTGGGCTAATAGAATTTGTAACCTTACACTGTCTTGTATTAAACAGCATTAGAGAAACATGACAGACAGAAATTAGTTTATTTTTACAGTCAATGCCAGAACCAGTTTTTAGTGGCTTACAGTCAAACATTAGATTTTGTTAAGCAGTCCCTTCTAAATGTGCTCAGTTTTTTTCAAAGGCATTTTTTTTGTTAGATGGAGCAAATTTAATTGTGTTGGTCTATTGCTGAAGCCTCACTATTTAAAGACCTGTAAAACTTGACAAGCAATTTTCTTTCCTGTGTTGGTGTAGTTGCAGGTGGTACTGGGGGGCAGGACTCTCATTCTAGAGAACATTTGATTGGACAAAAATCTGTGTAGTGCAAGATCAGCCAACAGTATTTTTAGTCTGTTTCAAGAGATAAATACTGCAATTTTAAATGTTTATATTCTAAATAGGGGTGGACGATTATACCGGTAGACACAATTAACCGGTAGAAATTTGTCAACCGGTAGAGATTTTGGATTTTGTGGCTAGAGATTTCCTCTCTATCGCATGATGTTGCTGTGCTACGTGGTCACGAATATCGTTTGCATGTGTTTTTATGCATTGCAGTTTAAAAACAAGTGATTTTAAGCCACTTAAATGCAATCACCAGCGAAAGAGAACTCATTTTGCTATATGCACACACTGTCTGAGAAACTGTTTCTGAATGCTGTCAGAGAGGTGCGCACACATGAAGACGGTGATCATAGCTTTATAGGCCTTGCACGGTTAAATACACACCCTTGTATGTGTCAAAAAACCCATCTTTGCAAGTATCCAATTAAACACAGTCATTTAGGTCTTAAGTAAAAGCAAACAGCTGAGAAAGAAAACATGTGTAACAGTATATCATTACAGTGAAATAAAATGACTCATATTGTGATATATGATTTTGGTTATATCGCCCACCCCTAATTCTAAAAGTGAATTTTGTCAATGTTTAGGATTACACCAGTCCTCAAAAATGAACTAAAATCCACAAAATTCCAATTTTAACTTCCTGATTTCTATGATATACCATACAAGTGTCCGGGTCATAAGATTTACTGCTGGTGTGCCATTTCATATGAATAAATAATACATTAACATTCATATATATCCATAAATGCTGATGCAGTCCTTTAAACCCCATCAGGCCCTTCCATCTCATTTGTATTTTTGTGCAGAGCCAAGCAGAAAGCTCTTGTGAGAATTGTGGTTTAAGCTTTCCTTTACTTCCTCTCCACCCCGTTTAATGCTGTAGAATTGACATCATTGTGATAATCGACGTTTTCTTCTCTCTCACAGTAAGACTCCATCCAGATGCTTGTAGAGTGAATCTGAACACATCACTCCATTTCTTTCATCTTCTGTCAGATCACTCAGGCCTATGGATTATCTTGTCAACAAATAGCTAAATAAGTGAGCATGAATGAAGCCTGTTCATGTCCCTGTCTGCTCCCCCTTCATGGTCAACAGATATGTGAGAAAATAGGCTTCAAGGATTCCATCCAGATCAATAGAACTGCTGCTATTTCCTGTTGTAATTGCTCTGATCGTTTTTTGGAGCTGCGGAGTGCTGTGCAACTGCAGTGTCGATATTCTTTAAAAAAATATATACTGAAGCACTTTAATTATGGGTTAAAGGGAAGGATAGAACAGTTAAACTTAACAGTTCAAGTTCTGGATTTACATGGTATAGATCAGAGTCAGTGTGGGAGTGAAGCTCTAACAGTCTGCTACGATCGATCAAACATTTTCATATATATATACACTGACAGAATAAACAAAGCAAGAGTAGATACGCTGATGCGCATGTGAACATAAAGTTATGTATTAATGGTGTTATTTTCAGAAAACACAACCAATCTGGGTTTCACCTTTTCCCTGATTCCGGCTGTCAGTGTAATTGTAGCACGTTTGTATTTAGAGAACGACATCACATTTTCTGAGATGAGCCCATCATTATCGTTCGAGCACAGTGTGCGGCCATTTTTCTCGATTGCAATTACAACGTACCTCCTCATCTGATTCCATGCAAGCAGGGCTGTGATTAGCTCTTGCTGGGAGGGCAGACTCACTCTTACTCATGGTCTAGTTGGTGTGGTGATATCATTGAAATGATAGACAATGCTTTTGTATATATACAACTTAGGATTTTTCTTTTCTCAGCCTATTTTTTTCATAAGAATAGGAGCCCATGTTTATAAAGTTTAGTTAAAAAAAAGTAATATTCATTTGGATAGTCAACAAGTAGCATAGTACTTTTTTTTAAGATCAAGATTAAAGTTAAAATGTATGTAAGTAATTGGTATAGAAGCATTTAAAAATTCAAAATATTTAGACATATGTTTTATGACCAAATCAACCGTAAACTAGACTATTTTTGGCACATAATCAGCAGGTAGCAAACAAATTCTTACTGATTATATGCAAGTATGATCAAAAATTTCTAAGAGGAGCACAGTTTAATTATTTTTTTTTTTAAGTTTAATTTTTTTTTCAGTTGACATAATGGTGTAATAATGAAAAAAGTACATATAAAGGAATGAATAATACTTTATAAAGTAAAAATCAAGTACACACTCAAGAACAATTATATCAGTCTAATAAAAACTGCTTTGTTACATGAAGTGGGTCATCTCTTGGGGATGGACATAGTATACTGTGATCACATGACCAGCTGAAAATGCTGTGTGTAGCTTTAAATAGTTGTGGTGTGACAAATGAATATTTAAAATGTCCCATCCTCAATTAATTTGAGGTCTGTTATTGTTTTAAAAAGTGGTTTATATTAAGTACAAGATGTCATGCTGCTTCAGAAGTCGTGTCAACTACCCATTCACAGTATATTTTTAGTAGACACTTTCTTACCAAAGCAACCTACTAGTTTTATTGAAATCTGCTGGTTATATATGCAGACATTAAACTCTCTTTGGCCCACAAAAACCCACTCATGTTCTGTCACTCCTATCCAGGGAAAACATGTTCAGGAATGTTACGTGTGCGTCTGAGAAAAGCGAAGAACTCATTTGCTCAGTGCTAGTTAATGTTTAACAGCGTTGAAAATAGCGTTTCCCTCTCTTAGGTTGGATATCTGCCAGCAGCCTCTCTCAAGGGCTTTATCTGATAATGATGTGCATTTGAGTGTGTAATGGACTGTTTTATCTCAATGATAGGTTGCTTCTCACACCTGATGTACTCCTTTCCCAAACAAAATTACATTTATCCTATGGACATGCCTTCGTAATCATAGCAGAAATGAAGTCGATGCAGTCGTTCTTGTGGGTCCTGATCTGTCATGATCTGGGGAAATCAGAAACCCTGATTAAATTTGCATCGTTGGCATCAGAAGAGTGCAAAAATTATGCAGTTTGATATTTGATTGAGCCGGCATTTTGTGCATCCTAGTTGTTTCTTCATTCTTTCTATTTCTTTCGTTCTTGTCAGAGTGATAGACAGCTGGGTTTTGTCATGGCAAAAGTCTTGTGGGCAGATGTAAAGGTCTGGTTCTATGGTAGTTCAGTATTGATTTCAGACACAAAGACCTGAACCTCTGACTCACTCACAGTAGGACTTTTTATATTTCCTGTTTTACCTCACAGTTATGTGTTACTTTAGTAGCCTGCAGACTGAAAAATCTCTGTCCATAAGTGTTTTATTCTGATGGAGTGAGAGGGTAACATCCAAAATGTAGTGCCACACAGTTTCAATCAGATTTTAAGATATATACTGCATTTAACCTATGTTATTCAAAATCTACCTGGTATATGCTTTTTTTAACAATCTAGTCATTAGCTAGTCTAAGTAGCTTGTTAACCAGAAACCATGTTCCAAAAACAAAATTCTGTTGTTGCTTCATGTTGTTCCAAACCTGTATGACTTTCTTCTGCATGACACAATAGAATACATTTTAAAGAATGTTGGGTACATTGGAGCACATTGACTTCCATTGTATGGACAAAAAACTTGAGACATTTCTCAAAAAATCTTCTTTTATGTTCCACAGAAGAAAGAAAGGTCATACAGGTTTGAAATGACATGAGGGGGAGTAAACAATGACAGAACTGTCTTCTTGTGTGAACCCTCCCTTTAATATAGTATGACCAGCTGGTAGCTGGTTTGTTGCTGATCCAAAATTTCTAGCAGCTTGAACCAGCTAATGACCGGTTTAGACCAGTTAGAAGCTGGTGTTTGTTTATTTTATATGTCCTGACTTGTAGGGATGTTTAGGACTGAAAAGCTCTCAAATTGTTAACATTTGTTTGTAGCACACTGATTCAGATTCTGAATAATACGCACATTTGCAGAGCTGAACAAGTTTTGCCTTTCATTGTCATTGGGCTCTCTCACCAAGATCTGCAAATACATAGACAGTGTGAAAGACAGACTGCCTGTCTGTCTCCATCTAGATCATATCCCCCTTTCTGACCTTCACAGGTGTACATGCTGACTTATATCTTCTGTTAATTTTCTATGGTCTTGCCTTCTTGTTTAAAGGGGTCATGATCTGCCTCTGTTTTTTTTTATTTTGTTCTGTTCTTTGAGGTCCACTTATAATGTTATCAAGATTTTTAAAACAAAAAAACATCATAATTTAGAAGATATAGGCTATTTCCTGTTTTTGACCCCCCTCAACAGAACGCTCAGTTGAATAAGCGTGGCGGATTGTAGACTCCGAAGTAAACACCCACTGCTATGATTGGCTTGTGTATGTTTGACAGTCTACTACATCCTTCACAGTTGTAAGCTGCTGTGATTTAGGTTAAAAACATACATATTCGGTACATATCAAACGAAAAAGCAATAGTGATCACATAATAAAAACAGTTACTGGCACTTGTGTTGCGACATTACTGTCGGATCCAATATAGGCGGCACAGCATCGTTTTTTAGTTTTAATCTTTATGAAAATCCCGCGTTGACTTGTGCCTTGTTTGAAAATGAGTCTGCTGTAAAATGAAGTGAACAAAAGGCCGAGTTCTTACTGACACAGTTCTTACTGAAATCCCCTCTTTCCTAACGTTGGGATCAGAAGGAAGGCAATGCAAATACTGTTTTTTCCACAACTTGGCACTGCACAGCATCTTGTTGTCTTCAGAGCATCTTTATCGTTCGCCTCTCTCTTAAACACTGTGTGCGAATCGGTGGGCGGAGCTAAACAGACAGTGATGTCGATCTTCTTCTGCAGAGGTGGTGCTTATCCACACTATTACATCATAGAGTGGCACATTCCACAAGCTGTCATTTTGGCAGATTGGCATCAATATAAGTTGTTTTTAGACTGACGAGAAAGTTTTGAGTTTTGAAACTTACAGGATGTTTTCATAGTACAATGACCTCTTATATGTGAAACGATCAAGGGAATTTTGGTTTCTTAGTTCATGACTATTTTAAAGTCTCAGATGGATGGATGGGTTGATATTCCCCACTCGTTTCCCATTATATTGGCACAGATGCTTATAGATAGATGTTCATTTACAGAACTCTTCTAAAATTCTAAATCCATCTCTCAGCTTGTTCATTATTATCCACATACTGAAATCACATCGTGTCTCTGAGCAGCAGACACACACATGCACACACAAGCACACGCACACACACACGTGGCTGTTAGCAATAGGTCTCCTGCAATTACCCTCACTCTGCAAATGACTGTCTGGAGTCAAGTTCTATTGCTTTCTCTCGCTGTCTCTGTGATCACTTCACTCATTTGATCAGAGTTAATGAAGCATTTTGTTTTCTTGTCCAGATCTCTTTCTCATCTTGTTGGTGGTTCCTTCTCTCGCCTGTATGTTTTTATTATCTGGAATTTTGAGGAGAAGCTTAACATCCATTTCATATAAAACCTATTCCTTGTCATTCTTATGAAACATCCTGTTTAACTCGATAACAATGAGAATGTTTCTGCTGGTTATATTTACACTGCAAAAATCATTTTCTTTATCAGCATTTCTCTCTCATTTTCCAATACAAACATCTAAACATTGTTTAATCAAGATAAGTTTACTTGAGAAGCAACACTGCACAAGATATTAAGATATTTTCAGAGAATATATTTTATTCTCAGAAAAAAATACATTATATTGACCATTAGCTTTTTTAAAAAACAAAAACCTCACAAAAAAAAAAAAATGTACAAATTAATTTAAATAAATGTTACCTGAAAACAAGTCTTAATATTTCATGCAATTTTGCATAAATGTTAATTTATCTTGCAAATAAATGTATGTTGTTTTTAGGATATTTATATTACTGGAAAACAAGGCAAAAATACTGTTTAGGAAAACAATATTATGCAGTGTGGATGAATCATGAAAAACATGTACAGCATGACGTGTGAAGCTAAAAGCATAGAACAGACAGTCCAGACACATTCAGAGCCATAAATGCATTAATGCACCACACAGACACATTTACACGCATGAACAAAAATGCACACACATGCTAATTCCTATCTGGATGTGTTAAATTGACACATTATGCTGAGGTAATGGCATTATGGTATTGATTACCAAGTCATTTCTGGTAAAAGTGCTAATGGGAGTGCAAAAAATGCTATATTTGAGCTTCTATCTCATATAAAGTGAAGGCAAATATGAATGATGAAGAGGCTAAAGTTTTCTCATGTCGATATCCTTTTTTCTCTCTCTCTTTCTCGTTACAGTGGTGTTTGTATGCTGTTCTCCGGATATTTTCCGGCAGTTAATGGTGCACTTCCACAGGGCAGGTCTCCCTAAGGAGGAATATGTCTTCTTCTACATTGACATCTTTGGACGCAGTTTGGAATCCAGGCCTTCTCAGCCGTGGGCCAGAGGAGACACAGATGATGTCTTTGCAAAGGAGGCCTTCCAGGTGATTAAAGCCTTTCATAAAACATAAGAGAAAATGATGGACAAATAGAGATTAGGAGATACAATTTCAGGAGACAATAATTTTTAGTTGCAGTCATTGATTATTTTTTTATTTTATTAATTTTTTCAATTTGAGATGATAATGATTATGACGGAGGAGGAGAGAGACAGTTATGGAGCTTTATGAAGCTTTTTTATCAGAATTGTTGTCTTGGCACTTGAACCTTAACAAAAGCCTTGCTTTTAGAGAAAATCCAAGATGGCGGCGCGATCTGAAGCTGCGGTTGCTCCGGGTCCCAAAGACTGTGCTTTTATGTCTTTTAATGTCATCTGTTCGTCTCCAAATATTGTCGATTTACCGCCAGTTCATAAGGAATTCTCTCCAGAACACATCTATGATCGCCAAAGCCTTTTGGATATCGGCAACGCATACAAACACAAACTCTCGCCGGCGGCTGCTGAGAAGCTGCAAGGCCTTTGTTTACTGCTGAAGTCGGACCTCGAGACCGCGGCCTCGCCTACTGACGCTACCCGCACAAGGCGGCGTCGCAAGCGGTGTGAGAGAGGACGTAAGCGCGGTAAGCACGGAGGTATACGAGCTAGGCTAAGAGCTAATCCCACAAGACCGGCTCTTCCAACACTCATGCTCTCAAACGTTCGCTCTCTGGAAAACAAACTGGACTTAATTCAACTCAGTCGGTCTACACAGCATGAGGCAAGGGATTGTTGTGTGTTTGTTTTCACTGAAACATGGCTAAACGACAACATCCCGGACTCCGCCATTCAGTTGAACAGGCTAACCTGCTACCGAGCAGACAGAGACACAGCACTTTCTGGTCGCGGTGGTGGCTTGTGTTTGTATATCAACAAAGAATGGTGTAACAATGCTGCAGTAGTATCAAAACACTGTTCATCGCTGGTGGAGTTTATGTTTGTGAAGTGTCGACCGTTCTATCTGCCGCGGGAGTTCACGGCCATTGTAATTGTCGCAGTTTACATTCCACCGTGTGCAAACGCTAAGGACGTGCTTCGTGAACTGTATAGCGCCATCAGTGAACAAACAAATAACCCCGACGGTTTTTTCATCATAGCCGGTGACTTCAACCACGCAAATTTAAAGACCGTTTTGCCAAAGTTCTACCAACATGTAAACTTTGCAACAAGGGGAAACAATACACTGGACTTTGTTTACACAACAGAAAAGAACGCTTACAAGGCTGTACTCCGCCCCCATCTCGGGTACTCAGACCACATCTCTGATATGCTAATCCCAGCATATAGACCACTTCTGAAACTCGCCAAACCGGTCCAAAAACCATCACAATTTGGCCAGAGAATGCTACCTCAACACTACAGGACTGCTTTCAGTGCACAGACTGGAACATGTTTAAAGTGCATTGATGATGTGACAGTCACCAAGACCATCACCACACGTGCAAACCAAAAGCCGTGGATGACAGCAGAGGTTCGTGGGCTGCTAAAGACCAGAGATGAAGCATTCAGATCAGGAGATAAAGCAGCCCTCAAAACAGCAAGAGCCAATCTGTCCTGTGGCATCAAAAATGCAAAACGGTCATATGCTCAAAAAATCAACAATCACTTCACGGACAGCAGAGACACACGGAGCCTGTGGCAAGTCATTCAGACCATCACTGACTACAAGCCCCCGCCACAGGCCTGTGATGATGATCCATCCCTCCCCGATACACTCAACCACTTTTATTCACGGTTTGAAATGCAGAATGACACACCTGCACAAAAACTGCCCACACCTCCCAACGACCAGGTGCTCTGTCTGTCTCCAGCCGACATAAGGAAGACCCTATCTAGGATTAACCCACGAAAGGCTGCGGGTCCTGACAACATACCTGGCCGTGTACTGAAAGACTGTGCTGCACAGCTGACGGATGTCCTAACAGATATCTTCAACACCTCGCTGAGCCAGGCAGTCGTCCCCACATGTCTCAAATCCACAACAATCATACCGGTACCAAAGAAATCACCTGTGTCCTGTCTAAACGACTACCATCCCATAGCACTGACTCCAAACATGATGAAGTGCTTTGAGAGGTTAGTCATGCACAAAATCAAAACCAGCCTCCCCAACACACTCGATCCGCTCCAGTTTGCATACCGTCCAAACTGCTCTACGGACGATGCAATTTCCTCCACCCTCCACCTGGCTCTCACCCACCTAGAAAATAAAGACTCCTATGTTAGAATGCTGTTCATTGACTTCAGCTCGGCATTCAACACAATAATCCCACAACAGCTCATAAATAAACTAAACCTGCTGGGCCTTAACAATTCCCTCTGTAATAGGATCCTGGACTTTTTAACCGGAAGACCACAGTCAGTCCGTGTCGGCCACAACACCTCAAACACTACCACACTGAGCACAGGTGCCCCACAAGGCTGTGTGCTCAGCCCGCTGCTCTTCACACTGCTGACCCATGACTGCACTGCCAAGTTCAGCTCCAACCACATCATCAAGTTCGCTGATGACACAACAGTGGTAGGTCTCATTAGCAACAAAGATGAAACGCACTAAATAGAGGAAGTGGCACAGCTGGCTGAATGGTGTGGTGCTAATAATCTGTCCCTCAATGTGGAGAAGACAAAGGAGGTTGTGTTGGACTTCAGGAGGAGGAACTCCATTGACCACCCCCCACTGACCATCGACTGTGGAGAGAGTCAGCAGCACTAAATTCCTGGGGGTGCACATCACGGAGGATCTCACCTGGACCACCAACACTATGTCACTCTCCAAGAAGGCACAACAGCGCCTACACTTTCTCCGCCGGCTGAAAAGAGCAAGTCTCCCACCACCCATCCTCACCACATTCTACAGGGGCACCATTGAGAGTGTACTGACCAGCTGCATCACTGTCTGGTACGGGAACTGCAGTGCTGCTGACCGCAAGACCCTCCAGCGGACAGTGAACATGGCTGAAAAGATCATCGGTGCCCCTCTCCCATCCATCCTGGACATTTTCCTTGCACGATGCTCCAGCAAATCCAACAGCATTGTGAAAGACCCCACCCACCCCTCCCACAGTCTCTTCCAGCTCCTACCATCAGGAAGACGGTACCGGAGCATCAGAGCCTGCTCCGCCAGACTGCTCAACAGCTTTTTCCCCAAGGCTGTGAGAGCCCTGAACCCAAATCACCCCGCCCCCCTCTGAAACCCCATGCACACCCCTACCTCCTGAAACATGGACCAAACCCCCCCCCCCCCCCCCCCCCCCCCTCTCCAAACCCCCCCCAACCTTACCACACCAGAGAAAAAAACTGTGAGAAACTTTTTTTGTGCAATTCAAAGTGTGCTACACACAGGTGAGTGGGCCTGTACAAACCACCTGTAGTAACACACTCTCCTCTATGTGCACTAGACACTTTTCACACACTGCTGTGTGTACACAATCCCACAAAAGACTCCGCAATATATGTATGTTTACATGCTCATGCACTACAAATCATCTTGTACTGTTCCCCAGCCAGCTGCTTGACTCACAATGTTTTTCTCTGCACATGTACAGTATTTATGTGAAGCAATCGTATAGTTTGTATAGTTTGTATTTTTTATCTTTTATCTTTAGTTGTTTAGGGTAAACATTTATATATAGTATACTTAGTCAAAATCTGTCAGTAGGTTATTTGTGTATAGGTTTATACTGTTTTACTTCATTGTTGTATGTCTGTATTTATGTAGCACAGTGGTCCTGTGAGGCACGACATTTCATTCCACTGTATGTCCCCACATGTAGCGGAATGACAATAAAGCTCAACTTGACTTGACTTGAGTGTCTGGTGACATAATAACAACGCGTTTCATTTAAACACCCTCAAACACAAAACAATCACTGTTATGCTTCAGGGGCTCAAAATCTGAGCCATATTCTTATCAAATGCTCTGCAGGTCACTCTGGCTTTGGTTGGTGTCACAGAACTGCAGTCACCAGCTCCTACTGTGATAACAGCCGCCTGTTTTGAGTGTGGAAGAGTTTCTGTGCAGAGCGTGAGAAACAGTCTGAACTCCAACACTCAGTACCCGCTGATGTTCCTATGCACAGTTAGATTCAGGACATGCTGACGCTCACTGGAGATTAGCTTTGGTAGATTATGTTTGCACACAACATGCAGTATGTTAATAATAATCCTTTTTCTTTGTTTTACTACCTGGCCAAATTAACAAACTATTCATATTTAAGTTGGGAATTATAAGAGAAATACTTCAGTCTGTCAGGAAAAGAAGGTGTTAAATGTTTGTTGATAGGTTTTTAGGATTTTATGCATATTAGCAGTTCATCTGATTACGATCTGTGAATGTGATGCAAGTCAGCAGTTATTCATCAAATGATGGAGAAGAGCATTATAACCAGGCATATATCCAAATGCACCATGTAGTCAAGCATACTTTCGGTATTTTAAAGAGCTGATTCTGAATCACAGTTTTGATGGAATGTTTTAGAGTCCCAGTCAGATTGTGGTAGTCTGTTGCATTTTCCACAACTTAACACTCAGAACTAACCAACAACATGGGCATTACAAAGTAAATTTGCATACTTTATGTAAGTGAAAAATATTTTATCTATTTTACAATATGCACTACCCATCAAAAGTTCAAGCACCAGTAAGGGCCACAAGGATGTTTTAAAATTATCTTATACTACGGGGCCGTTGAATGCTTGAATCTGATTGGCTGACGAACGTTCTAAGGTGTGCAATTATTTTCAGCGATACGCACGGCGAACGTAGTTCCGGGCACCGCATTACATGTCGATATCACTTCGCAAATGATTTGTGTTATTTCAAAGATCCTTACAGCCTAAAACAGCAAAAGAACCAAAACCCACAACGACACTGGCCAAACAAATAAATATAGTAAACAACAGGATAAAAATGACACAAAATTTTCACGTTTTTGCCACAAAATTACGTTTTATTATGTACGGAAAGCACTAGGGCTGTCCCCGAATAGTCGACGATTCGATGCTTCGATTCGAGGAGCCTGATTTGACTACCAATCTCACAGTCGAATATTTGCGGGGTGTTATGATCATGACATTTTGGCTATATGGGGGTGCTCAGTGTCTGATTTCACATATAACATGTCATTTTGGTAATTTTGCAGCAATTGACTGCTACTGCTAACATTTGCTAGCAGTTTAACTAAGTAAACTAAGACAAAACTACTATAGTCTGTCTATTTACAGATGTAACTGACCTGCACTTGAAGTCATAAACAGGACAGTTTTGCCTCTCTGCTCCACCTGGGCGCTTCTACTCCATTCTCGAGTCTCCATCCTTTTGGCGGACGCGCGGAAGCGTGGAGCGTGCACGAGGCGAATCGCGTTGCCAGCCAAGAAGACTAGCCGATTCATGATTTATTGGAGTTTTATTATTGAATGGCGAATTCGGAAATAATCACTTTAGTACATTCGGCAGGCAACAACAACAACATAAAAAAAAGTAGGGTGCGGGCCAAATTGCCTGCCAGGCCACCGGGAATTCTCCCGGTTCTCCCGATGGCCAGTCCGCCCCTGTTGTTACAGGTAACAACAACGGTGCTGTTCGTGAAGAAAATTAACTTAAAGTTTCACTACTAGAGCATGTGAGCGGAGTGGAGCGGGGAGCGTAGCGGTCATATTTCCTTCGGAGCGGAGAGCGCCCTTCCGAAGATTCCGCTCCGCTCGCTCAATACGCTCAGCACCACTCGCTCAACCCAAAATGCCCTTTGGTAATTTCCTAGTTCGAGAATCTGTGGAATAAGCAATAGTTTGTCTAATGTTTCTAAAAGTAAATTCTAAAATCCTGTAATGATTGACAGACGTTTTAATAGACCGCATTTCCCCTCAGTTTTGGTCTTTTAGAAAGTGTTTCTTTTATTAACGGCACTAAATAATTCTTTAGGTGCATTTCATCTTGTGTGTGCTTTTCATGGGCCTGATAAGCAAGGTGTATTTTGTGAAATTCTATGTGCATTTATTTCATCTTGTGTGCATGTTTTGAATGTTCTTTTGCACAATAACTGAAGCTGTTTTAATGGAAATAAAGTAGGCCTAATGAAAATCAAATATAGCCTACTTTTTCAGTTATTTAATTTTTTAGGAAGGTTTGCCAAGTGGCTTCAAAAACAAGACATGTTTTTAAATTAATAATTTTTCATACATTTAAATTAATAAAATTAATTAGAAAAAGTGCAAGCTGAACGTCACCCTGAAACATAACCGTTACGAATTTAATTATAAACGGGGAAAAAAACACAATTAGGCCTACCAGAGAAATGTTATGTCAGAGCGTGATCTGAGCGGGATTTGGTTACTGGTGAGCGTGAGCGGATTCAGCGGAACATTAGCAGAGCGTTTGCTTTGGCCGTGAGCAGCTGAGCGGAGCGCACGCCCACAAAGCGGAATTTTGAGCTTAGCTCACATGCTCTGTTTGCTACTAGAGACATGGCTGCCAATCACTTTTTTTTTTTTATCAACAGTTTTTTTTTTTTTTTTTTCACACATAACACAACATAACATCCAAAATACAACCCAAATCAGAAAAAGTTGGGACAGTATGGAAAACGCAAATAAAAAAAGAAAATGATTTCTAAAACTTCTGACTTGTATTTCATTGCAGACAATATGAACACAAAATATTTCATGTTTTGTCTGGTCAACTTCATGTCATTTGTAAATATCATCCTTTCTTGTGTGTGCTTTCAGACCTGCAACACATTCCAAAAAAAGTTGGGACAGGAGCAATTTAGGGCTAGTAATGAGGTAAATTGGTTAAATAATGATGTGATTTGAAACAGGTGATGTCAACAGGTGATTGTAATTATGATTTGGTACAAAAGCAGCATCCAAGAAAGGTCTAGTCCTCTAGGAGCAAAGATGGGCCGAGGATCGCCAGTTTGCCAACAAATACGTGAGAAAATTTTGAAATGTTTAAAAACAATGTTCTCAAAGAAAGATAGGAAGAGATTTGGATATTTCACCTTCAACAGTGCATAACATAATTAAAAGATTCAAGGAATCTGGAGGAATTTCAGTGCGTAAAGGACAAGGGCGCAAGCCTAAGCTGAACAACCGTGATCTCCTATCCCTCAGGCGGCACTGCATCAAGAATCGTCATTCATCTATAAGCGATATCACCACATGGGCTCAGGACTACTGGCAAACTGTTTTCTTTGTCAAGTACCACAATACGTAGTTACATCCAGGCAAATGCCAGTTAAAACTGTACTGTGCCAAAAGGAAGCCCTGATGTTAACAGTGTCCAGAAGCGCCGTCGACTTCTCTGGGCTCGGAAGCATCTGGGATGGACCTTTTTCACACAGTGGAAACGTGTACTGTGGTCAGATGAATTAGTATTTCAGGTATTTTTTGGGAGGAATGGACGCCGTGTGCTCCGGACCAAATAAGAAAAGGATCATCCAGACTGTTACCAGCAACAAGTCCAAAAGCCAGGGTCTGTCATGGTATGGGGTTGTGTCAGTGCCCTTGGCAAAGGTAACTTGCACTTCTGTGATGGCACCATTAATGCTGAAAAGTACATAGAGATTTTGGAGCACAATATGCTGCCTTCAAGAAGACATCTTTTCCAGGGACGTCCATGCATATTTCAACAAGACAATGCAAAACCACATTCTGCACACATTCTGTCCTGGCTGCGGAGGAAGAGGGTACGGGTACTTGACTGGCCTGCCTGCAGTCCCGACCTGTCTCCAATAGAGAATGTGTGGCGCATTTTGAAGTGCAAAATGCGAAACAACGAAGACCCCGTACTGTTGCCCACCTTAAGACTTGTTTGCAGGAAGAATGGGACAAAATTACACCTGAAACACTTCATCACTTGGTGTCTTCAGTCCCTAAACGTCTTTTAAGTGTTGTGAAAAGGAATGGCAACATTACAAAGTGGTAAATGCTTTACTGTCCCCACTTTTTTTGGAATGTGTTGCAGGTCTGAATGACAGGAAAGGATGTATATTTACAAATGACATGAAGTTGACCAGACAAAACACGAAATATTTTGTGTTCATATTGTCTGCAATGAAATACAAGTCAAAGTAAATTTAGAAATCACTACTTTCTTTTTTTATTTGCGTTTTCCATACTGTCCCAACTTTTTCTGATTTGGGGTTGTATAACAAAACAAAACAACAGACACATACTCAACATCTCAAGGTCCAATCAAAAGGGAGGGAGAGAGGGAAGGACAACAAAAACACAAAAGTCACTCCCCTATACAATCACGTACATCCATCAAAAAACACTGCCAAGCATCAATGGTTGAAGGCCTGGCCCCACCAATTCGCGCCGTTGCACATTCACACGACACTATTTGCAGGAGGCTACGGATCCAATATGTTTTTCTACACGTGTGTGGTGTGAACCAGTTCTGGATTATTGTCTTCTTCGCAGCTGTAAAACCAGCAAACAACATTCTCTTTTGCATTGAATTAATACAGAGACCAGAATCATCATTAAGGAGACACAAACTTGGGTTAACAGGCCAATCAATTCGCAGTAATGATGACAAAACCAGGTTTACATGTGTCCATAGACTGATGACAACAGGACATTCCCAAAACATATGCAGAAAAGTGCCTGATGATGTAGTGTTACATATATGGCAGTTCAAATTTGACTGTAGTTTCATTTTAAATCTTTTGTAAGGAGTTATGTAGCTGCCAATCACTTTTGAGAGACGCACAGGTAATATCTCTCTCTCTCTAAAACGGCTCAAGCCTCCGTTACTAGGTTTAAAATGACGTTTTGGAATCGGCAACGGAGGCTTTGGATGAGATGCGGAAGAAATTAATCCTACTCACAATAGCATTTCAAGTGGAAAAACCGGACAAATGCCTTGAAATATATCATCTGATCGATGTCTTGAGGTGTGGCAACCGTAGTATAAGCGGAATAATTGACTCTGGGCCGTTGAATTATTAGAAAAATAATGCACACCCGAGGTGGTGATGCGGCCACGACGCGAAGCGGAGTGACAGTTAAAGGAGTTGAAGTTTAAGACAGTTTAAAACATTTAAATTGTTACAAAAAAATATATTTTAAATAAATGCTGTTCTTTTTATTTAAATTTTTTTTAGTCATGAAATAATGCTGAAAAAAGTATGGTTTACACAAGCATGTTATGTAGCACAAGTGTTTTCAGCATAGCTGAAAATAAAATGGTTCTTGAGCACCAAATTAACATCTTAGAAAGATTTCTGAAGAATCATGTGACACTGAAGACTGGAATAATGACTGAAATGAAAAATAAATGAAAAAAATTATATTTTTTGTATATTTTTCAGAGTGTGAAGATTATGACCTACCTAGAGCCACAGAATCAGGAGTATAAGGAGTTTGTCAGTAATCTAAAATCAGATGCCAAAAGGATGTTCAACTTCACAGTGGAGGATTCTTTGGTAAGAGAGATCATTGTGAAGTGATATATCGTTTTCATTTCATTTTTGGTTGTTGTATTATTATGCCTTTCTACCAAGCCTCTACTATGCTCTCCATCTTTTCTCTTCCCTTGAAATTACTATTTATTTCTATCTTGCTAGAAACTCTATGTGCCTCAATTACAGCCAAGATCTTAAAGGGACACAAAATGATTAAATTAATGTTTTTTTAGCCAAAATGCATTGTGTGTTTACAGCTTGTTCTGTAATAGTCCTCTATTCACTTAATAATGCACAAATAAACAGGCTGCAATGCACTTTTGCTCTCTTTCTTCAAAAATCGTGCTGCTTCGGTAAAGGTTGAACGTAATTATATATCTCTATGAATGTGTGAGGCCCAGAATATGAAATTAATGTAATGTACACATGCACATTTCTGGTCAAACGGATTTAAGCTTCACAGCGTCCATCAGGAGACTAGTTCATGCATTTTAATGTAGGAAAATATGTTTGTAGTTATGGAGCTCACGTGTATGATGCATTTTTCTGTTAATGTGTGTTCTGCTTATTGAATTTAATAGAGTAGGGAACATATAATATGCATGTAGAGAGGTAATTTAGTTCAATTCATGATCTTCATCTTTATTTCACAGTGCATCTCAAAACAACTTACATAAAAACACATTCACATAGACACGTGAGAGAAAACGGGGCTTGTTGAGCCATTTCATAGTGCTTCTGTTTATCACTGTTCTCTACCAGACAAACAAGCCATATGAGCACATCTGTCTTAATTTGTCTGAGGCTTTGTGGATTTTCCCCTCAGCTTGGATTCTAATTGAGAGGCCTGAGTCTCAGATCATCTTTAAGTGTTTTTCTGGGTCCCATTTCACATTTAGAAAGTGACAGGGGGCTTGAGTGAAGCGAAATATGAAAAGAAAAACTATTTTCCAGTGACTGTGCCTTAAAAAAGCAAGTCCTTCATCAGTTCTGTTCATTTGCATGTAAATGGATCTCTGCGGGGGTAAAATGGTCAGAAAGGATCGGGAGAAAAGATTAAGAGATGAAGCACTTTACCCTGTGCCTCACGCAGTCTTACTTTCATTTTTCATTTGTGGCAAATATTTGATGAAGGATTCGGATCAGATCAGGTATATTTAAAAAATCTACAGAATTATACCGTCCTAACTCCTAAGTAGGATTTGTGTCAAGAAAATAGATCTAACATGTCCATCAGGACCAGCCTAGTTATGAATTTGCTCATCTTTGCATTCATTTGTGTATTTGATTCTTTCAGATGAACATCATCTCAGGTGGTTTCTATGATGGTCTGATGTTGTACTGCAGTGCTCTAAATGAGAGTCTTGTAGAAGGACATGGTCGACCTTCAGGAGAGTCTGTCACAAAGAGAATGTGGAACCGGACTTATTACGGTGAGCACATGATCTAACTGAAACCCAAAATCCAGAACATGAGCTAAGGATTTGTCTTTCATAGAAAACTAACTATGAAAGACAATTCCATAATCTTTAATATAAAGTAAATTAAATTAAATAAATTTCAAGTTCTGTCATGAAACTCTAGATGGTGCAGGCTGATGGGTCGTAAATGTAAATTGATGATATCCGTAGTTTTAAACTACTTGGCACAAGCTGATTGGTTCATTTTGCATACACAGCCAATGAGTTTACTGCTTTACATTTAATTGGCTGGTTAACATTCACTAGAGCAGTTCGCAACGCGCATTCAGACTAACTCTGAAACCCTCCACCTTCCTCAGCTCCACCTGTATAGATCTGCTACAGGTTATTATATATGCTATTTGTGCAGCAGCAGTATGTCTTAAATTATCATAGCTCCGTATCAGCATATGAATTGGGACTAGCAAATTCATGTACCTGCTTTGCAGCAGCAGCAATAATCTACAACAACAGCAATAACCAACAGCAGCAGCAATTCATTAGCAGCAGCATAGCAGATCTATTCCACCAAGACCATTAACATTGTCATATCTATTATGATGCTAAAATCTTCAGAGTTGTCATGATAGAAATAATCTTATTAACATAATATAATAGTATATTAAAAATATTCCTAACTACAAAAATTCCATAAATAATTTACTTTTTAAATTAAATTTGGACACATCTTTTTTACCTTGCTGCAGTGCTGTTTGAGTAATAACATGATGATGATGATGATGATCTTTTATCACTGGCTGGACCATGTCTCTTTCTACTTCTATATTTTTCAGTTCAGTGCTGATAATGTGTTATGTGATGCTTATTCATTTTAATAAAGTTTTAAAAGCTCTCAAAAGCAACATGGGACTGTCTCGATTAATGGCCACCAAAGACAGAAGTGTGTCTGTGGCCTTTTCTGCTCTCTTCTGTAGAGGTCACATGCTGCACAAATGTCTCTCTGGTCTAATATTCTGGTCAATGGGGATTACTGAAAAAAAGAGTTGTGTTAATGTTCCTGGCTGAAGGTCAGGCTTTGTAAAAAAGATAATTGCTCAGTTCATCATAAACAGATTCTTTTTATCTTCTCACCGTGGTCAGGTTGTGTTATGTGTGGATTTGGTAAAGGTTGGTTAAGATTTGTTTGTCTGCTAGTATTTTGTGTGTTCAGCTCAGTGATGTAAAATTAAAAACCGTCAGTGCGGAAACTCTGAAGGGCAAAGTGATTTCATGAGTTTATTTGCTACATTATTAAGATTTTCTGTTATGTGTAAGAAAAAAAAAAAACATATTTGCAATTTTTTTCCTCTCGCTAAAGTTTAATCTTCTGTTTTTTTGTTTTTGTTTTTATTTTTTTCATTATAAAAGGAAGCAAATTATTAAATTATTTCTGGGATGTACTTAAAATAACCCTTACCCTTCAGGTCTTGTGTACATCGCAGCTTAATTAATCATTAAGAGAAAGTGAAACAGGCCTCTGTCTGTGCCAGGTCCAGTTTGGTTTCTATCAGTTAAACAGAATATGTAATAATATGCCCTGCAGCAGAAAATCTGGCATTACAGACCCACAACAAACAGCTCTGTGCAGAGACTGATCTGGTGACGCACTTTCCAGAATTATGTGACTGGAAATGTGACTGGATGTGACTTCTGTAAGGTCTAAGGTTCAGAAAAAGAAACATGGTCACACATTTGCGCAGAAACCCACACAGACACACTGCAAGCAAAAATACATATTAATTAATTACAACCTTATGATAGTTCATGCAAAACCTTCATGTGATATCCTACAGCTAGTTTGGACACTGTAGGCTGACTATGCCTTTGCATTGATTTATACAGAAAGTGTTGCCTTTATACAGTGTATACAGTCCTTTTGTAAGTGTATAGGCTTTTAAATAAGTGTACATCCAAAGATGCATGTGTAGAGATTGAAGTAAAAATTATGAAGTAAAAATAACTGAAAAAAACCCTGCAATTAATCACTTGTGTGAATGAATGGCCCTTGATTGACGAATCCTGTTGAAGGATTGCCATGGACTATAGTCCTGTAATAATCTGATGTTTAGTTATATGATAATTTCAATTCAGTGTGCATTAGAGACAACATGCTAGTCTGTTTTCTATCTTCTCTCTCACAAAACTTTACCCAGACTCATGAATGTTCATGAATTTACTTATTTATTCCTTAATTTATAGTTCATATGGCTTTTGGCAGCTTTATTGCTTCCTAGTAACTCTAACCAACTGTACAGATTTTCTCTCTCTCTTGCTCTGTCTCCATATTGTGCCTTTCATTCCTGGATCTGTCGTATCTCTGTCCTTCCACCTGTTCCTCTCCTCCTCCCTACTTCTCATAACTCATTCTCTCTTCTTGAGCTGTTTCCCTGTGAATGGCGATGAAGTGTCTAAAGGACATGGAGCCCCAAGGTTCCTTTTTCACAATTGTTTAAGTTTTCATTAGTCATGTAGTGTACATTGTTCCTTGTCATATCATATCCTTCATACAGCACCTTGCCTGTCAGCATATTTTCAACACACAGTGCTTTGTTTTAGCATTTCACAGAATTCAATGCATGATTGTGCTCATTTACAGCCAGTTCCATGAAATATTGCGCAAATATTTTCTTTACTTACAGATCAACCAATTTTACCCTTTTATTTAGACTAACAAACATTGTCCATTAAACATTTGCACAGTGGGGACTAAAACTCTCACACAATATTGAAATTATGATGTCTTTTTATTTAAATCTAGAATGTTTAACAGGAATTCTACACTATTTCTTGATTACTAATTAAAAACACATTTGTGAACTAGACTAAAGTTTAGTTAAGAGTTTGTCTATGTCTTGGTTGAAAATCTTAAATAACGTCCTGTCTTTTAGAGACAAAGAGCCTTGGAAGTTGTCCTCTCTTTTAGAAGCAAACATGATAAAGATAAATGATTACAAGTCAAAGTTCCCTTTTATGTTAATTGGAAATTTGTATAAACAAAAGATCTGTTGGCGTTGTCTGTTGGCTAAAGGATGCATTTGGCAGTCAGTGCAACAAACAAGTTGGCAATACAAACAACAATTCTTGAGAGAACTCTAACTCAAATGTTTTTTTTTTTTTTTTTACAAGATAAAACCAATTAGACTTAAAATGCCATCTTAGAAGCATTTATACGATTTCTTCTATTATCATCCAACCATACACTCATGCATCCTCCCGTCACTTTTTTTGTATTTCACAGTATATGACTTTCCTCAAATTATTCTAAAATCAGCAGGTGTCCTGTTGCCATGGATCTGCTTCAAATAAAAAGAGGTTAGATGGTTGGTTTGCCCACCCATGCACAGAGCCTGGTGTGTTTCTGGAGACGTTTGACCAAAGCTTGTGATCTGAAAGGGATATACCAGCACAAGAGCCAGACTCAGACTCATTCATGCATGCACGTCAGCTTTTCCTGCTGATGTCCTTCTGTAACATTTGATTTGGAACAAACTGGACAATAAAACTCTCAACAGTATTGTCAATGAAGTAAAAAAAAAAAATTATCATATACTTTGTGATTTGTGATAATGGCTGACTGGCTGCATCGGCTAGTCACAAAATAAATAAATACGTCAACATTCAATATTTTTAATTGAAATTTGGGTTGAAATTATTTTGTCATTTTACATGTATGTTATCTTAAAGCTAGAGGAGGAGAACAGATTTAGTTAAGTTTAGATATCACCATAATTTGGGTAACTTTGAAGCCATTGTGTGTGAACTTTCTAAAATATAGAAGAGAGAAGTTTAGACATCTGAGGGAATTGCAGAGCATTATAGGCAATTTGTCCATGATGTAAATAAATGATTAACTAAAACTCAATAGCATCCCCTTACATTTATGACATTTACGATTATTCTTATCCTTACAATATCTTACTATTTTATGCAGGACTTGACCGTAAGCAACTTGAGTTTAGCTTACCTGTCGATAAGAAACTCCAAGTTTGACATCTCAGCTGAAACACAAACATCTTGTAAAAGCACAGCCAGTATTTACTTTTATTTTAATCTCAGAATATTTTGGCAGTTCTTTGAATTTTGGCTTGAACTTCTGTAATCAAATCTGATTTTCTTTCACGTGGGGATGCTCAATGTGTACACTTTTGGCAAACCCATGAATGGCATACTACACAGTGATTAATATACTGGGTTAAGTGACTGTATTATGACATAAAAAATCTTACAGACTTTACCTTTAAAGTAATCTTGATTGTGTAATCATAGCAACCAATGGTTTCAGTGTGTAAAATTTAACCATGTCAACATCTGCCTCAATTCCAGTAAACCTTATCAGCTTCATCTTTGACTAATTACTAATTGGTGGATGTTTTTTGAGGTTATTTTTAAACTGTTTTCAATGTTATTTTCCTAACAACGAGACTGATTTGTTTGGAGAGATTTTTTTTTGAGTGAAATACAATACTGCATTATTTATGTCTATGTTATTTGAAGGACTCCCTGTGTCCCTGATATAAGATAATATTTTTTTTTTAAATTCCTGTGCTGTTTATGATGTTAGATTATTAAAATATCTTAGACTTAGGGCATTGCTTCTTTTAACTAAAGATAACATTCTTATTCATGCTGTAATAGCAAAACATCACTCGCAGAAGATCTGCTCAGGCTGTGCAGAATGTGTGACATTCAATAGAAAGACTTTATTTGGCTGTTGACTGCAATTAGGGCTCTGTAAAAATGAAAACGCTCATTCAGACATCTGTAACAGCAGCTGCCCCAAAAATTGCAATTACTAAATTACTCTTGATCCAGCTAGTACAGTTATATCCTGTAATCCTGTCTCCTAAAGACTGCACTTACAAACTTGGGCACACAAGGGTTTTACAGCGATATGAAGCCACTGAATAGACCAGAAGCACAAGAATGTTCCGCCTTTTATATGACATTTGAAAAGGGAAGTAGACTTTCTTTAGTTCGCTTCTAAAATCATTCATTCTCTTTATTGTAAAGATAATGAAATCCTTTTCAGATCTATTGATTGAGTGCATACCTCAGTTACATTGTGCCAGTTTGCACAGCTGACTCAGAAAGGGACTGACTCAATGGATCAAATCTTCCCACTGCCCATTATTTCATGCACCATTAACAATTTCTTAGAACTTAGTATCTTTTCTAGTTTTGCTAATTTTTACGACTATTGTTTTTTCTTCACCTGTGATGGTAATGTATCACAGGTTAAAAATAATAATAATAGAAAAATTAATTTAGATATATTATATAAATCAGTAGTTGATGTGAAATACTTCACTGTAGCATATATGCTATATTTACATTACATCAACTTTCTAAAAGTTTTCGAAAACATTTTGCTAATTGTTTTCTAATTCTAATTCTTGCATGCAATTCTTGCTTCTACGGCCTCATATTGATATATATAAATATATATATATATATATATATATATATATATATATATATATATATATTACCACAGGACTGTTAAAAATTAACTAATTAAAGCAAAAAGTTTAAAAGGTGGAAATTATGCTGTTTTCTATAGATATTCATCTTTATCAAGGTATATATCAAAGGTATATATATAAAATAACTCCAAAAAGATAATAAAGACACATACAATATACTGTTTTCCATATATATTAATTTGAGGTTTAACCTAAAATGTTAATTTTGATATAAAAATATTTATGTTTCATTAAATGTTAAGTATTAATACTGTTTTTATATAGCTATAAAATAACTTAACTGTAATAAGTTAAGTATATTAATAAATACACTTTTGCTTGAAAATGATGGTATCAGATGCAAAACGTAATTTCCAGATGGTTTTTACTGATGCTTCCAGTTCTATCAAAGGTCATTCTCACAATTTAGACAAAACCTCATCTATATTCAGGTAGATAACAAAGTTTACAGGGCATAAATACAGACGTCAAGATCATAGGAGATGGGAAATATGTTTTTGCTTACTTTATTCAAATGAGTCCTGTTTTTCCTGCTTTCAGCATCAATCTGCATTTACATTTTCATTTCGGTATGCTGTACTCAAGTAGTTTCGTGTACTTCCTGCTGAGGTAGTCATAACACTACAATAAATGACCTGTCTTCAATTCAGATGACTCAAACTAACATTACACTTGCACTCATTACATTATTTTGATTACATGGTGCAAACATACTCTCTCTGTCTATCCATATATGTGTCTGTGTGTAATGTAAAATTTATGAGCTGAATTTAATATCATCCAAAATAGTCTGTATGTCCTCTGAGAGAATGTTGGCTGGAGATGTTAAGTGTCAATGTTCAGAGATATTTCCCTTTATCCTCCAAAGGGGTATATGTGCCAAAACATTCCTCACAATCTGAATACAATTTGCACAAGATGGGCAGTTATGGTCCACTAACTTTTTATGTGTGTGTCCATTCCTTTTATAACTCATGCAGGCTTATTAAAGCTATCCTTATCATCAGCCGATGTGAGGACATCTCTCTCTTTCTTTCTCCCTCTCTCTCCAATGGCTTTGACATTTCCAGTCTGATAAAGCTTAAGCTTTTCATATCAGTCTAAATGTCACTGTGTGTTTCCTCTGAGCTGGACTCGGCCTCTATCTGTAGCCCGTTTAAAGAGGTGAGTGGCCTCCACAGGAAATTACAACCCGCACCTGACCCTCATTGGCAGATGGGCACAACCGGAAGCTTTTCAAGAGACTCAATCAGATTTGATTGAACACTTGTATACACATTCACTGTGTGTGGATTGATTTACTATGTGTGATTATAATCACTTTGATTACTCATAATGTGACAAAGTGGTTGGTATGTGATGTTAATGTCTTTGTATAATTATAGCTCACTTACTGAGATAGTCCAACCAAAAATGAAAATTGTGTCAATTTGCTCACCCTTATGTCATTCTAAAATCGTTTTTCTTTTGAATATAAAAAATATATTTTGAAGAATGTTGGTAACCAAACAGTTTTGGTTCCGGTAGACTTCCATTGTATGGACAAAAAAACAATGGAATCTAAAAACGTTTGATTGCCAACATTCTTCAAAATATATTTTTTTGTTCCACAGAAGAAAGCAAGTCATACAGCTTTAAAATGACATGAAGCTTTGTAAACGATGACATAATTTTCATTTTTTTGGGGTGAACTATCCCTTCAAGGATTTGATCATTTGTTTAAATTATTGTTTTAGCTATGGGGCTCCATGCTTTATGTGGTTGAACTTTATATTCAGATTTAAATGAAGTATGTCAAAGTTTACACCTCACTTTTTCAAAGCTAATGTTATTTTTTGGTGAATTTTGGTGGTCCTGATGTGAATTTGTTGCAATGAGCTCTATAACACACTCTTTGTCACTTGGTTTTCCCAGGTGTCACCGGTCTGGTGCAGATTGATGAGAATGGAGACAGAGAGACTGATTTTGCCCTGTGGGACATGACTGACACGAACAGTGGCAACTTTCAGGTCAGTGGTAATCACATACTTACTTTGTCGCACAGTTTTGTCATTTTGTTATTGGTATTCTCAAATGAGGTATTTTAGTGGGGGTAATTAGAATTTATTTATTTTTTATTAACCACTGGGGCTCCATATTTTGTTAATATGTATGAATTATTAATTCATTAATTTATTCTTCATCTTCTTCTTAATTTATTTTTATGTATTTTATTGAAACACTCTGTGACACTTTACTTTGAATAGCAACGATGCTTCTGTTGTTAGTAATAGACAGATGAAATGCAATCTCATTTTTCTTGTAGCAGTTATGCGTGTGTGTCATCCAAACAGTTTTGCCTTTGTTACAGGCTAATGAATTCAAATTTAACACCTGAATCTCAAAACCAAGTGGCAGATTGGAGGCATAAATTTAAAACCAAAGCCCCCCCCCAAAACAAACCCTCCTTTCTGAAAGACATTTGATTGGTAATTGGGAGGCCAGGCTGTAGGAAGGTTAATTATAGGATACATATTCAGTCAGGGGAATGTTTTTTGTTTGTGTGTGTGAGCGAGTACAAGATGGATGATGAATAGATATCAAAGATCTCAGCTGCTCTCTGAATGAAGCTTGTCCTTGTCATTTTTTCTTAAATACTGTTTTTTTAATAGAATTAGTTAAATTTTCAGTTTAACATTTTTGATTGATGTTGCTGCCATTAACAAGCTATTTGTTCACTTTGCTTTTGCTTTCTGTGAGTTTAAAGAAATCGCATGATGAGAAGATATTTTTCTACTGTGATGATATCAAGGGGTCAAGGTTCAGTAGATGGTTGGTAGATGCCATAACTGCAACATCTGGACACACACACACACACACACACACACACACACACACACACACACACACACACACACACACACACACACACACATCTTTCACTATTGACAGGGATTGAAAATTGAAAAATGTGTGTGTACTATACATATATTCCTTGTCTAATGTGTCTGAAATCATAGCTCAAGATAGACTTTTGTGTGTGTATAGCCAAGCAACTGCCGTTGGGATTTTCGGTGCATATATTTGCTAAAGATTTATTACTTCAGCATTTAGCTGTATTTTTACAAGTCTCAAGGCCACCTATTTTATTGTATCTTAAAATGTAATTTATTATTGTGATGGCAAAGCTGATTTTTCAGCAACCATTGCTTCAGTCTTCAGTGTCACAAGAAACATTTCTTCTTTTTTTTTGCATAGTTATACATGTCTTTATTGTCATATTTGATCAATTTAATGCATCCTTACTGAATAAAATGAATTTCTTTTAAAAAAGGAAAAGAACATTACAGACCCTAATCTTTTGAACGGAGCTATAAATGTCCTTCAAACTAATAGACATGAACTAAAAGCCACAATTTTAATTACATTTTTGGTCTTAAAGGTATTGCAACAAGTCTAACATGTTTGTGTAACATGTCTGGTGTTTCTTTCAATTTAGAATTAGAATTTTATTTATTATATAAATAAAATTATATTTCTCCATTGCGTTTGTTCTCTTTTTGCTTACATGTGTGCTGCAGATCGTGGCGGTGTATAATGGCACACAGAAGCAGATGAAGATTCTTCCTGGGATGGCTATCCAGTGGCCAGGTGGCAACATTCCCTGGGATGTGCCCTTCTGTGGCTTTAAGAACGACAACCCTGCGTGTCATGCACGTGGGTATCATACACTAGTTCTGCAGTCCAACTGCTTACCTGCATCTCACTATCCTTCACTTTCCCTCTTAACATTTAGGAACCATCGCAATGCACCAGATGATTTCCATTGTGCTTTTCTTCATCCTCGTCATCATCTTCACTGTGACTGTGTTTATATTCAGGTGAGAGCTAGCTAGATGATTCTGATACCTGACCAGTTATTTATAAATGTGATTTTGTTCTGCAAATGTGGCTGCATTTAACACACATACTGCATGTACACAAACAGAAAGCTGAAGCTGGAGAAGGAGTTGGTTGCTCAGTTATGGAGAATTGCTTGGGAGGACATTCAGATGAGCAATCTGGAAAAGGCCATGAGGAGCACCGGGAGCAAACTCACACTTTCTCTAGTAAAACACAGAGACAGTACATAGTGCACGCTCATATTTTTAAATGTCTTCTCCAGCTCTCTGGTTTTCATTTAAATAATAATTGTATTTATTATTTATATAATTATCATCACGGAGTCATTCGATTTCTCTCATTCTCTACAGAGAGGTTCAAACTATGGATCACTGCTGACAGCTGATGGTAATTTCCAGTTGTTTGCTAAGACTGGCTACTTTAAGGTATCATTCTGACAAGCTCTGGTTTAAATGTTCACATGGTAACATTTTATTATAAGGTTCAATTTGGCAACATATTTGGTATAATGAACTAACAGTGAACAACTTTATTTACAGCATTTATTAATTTATTAATAGGTTATGATCATTTAAATGTATGTTCACTGCAAGTTCATGTTTGTTCATGATACATTCAATAATACATTCAGTAGTGTTGAAATGTTAAAAATGTATTAGTAGTAATTAGAATTAACATAGATTAAATGCCTTAGCAGTATTTGTCTTTGTTAGTTTCATGGTACCTGATGCATTAACTAACAATAACAACTAATCTTATTGTAAAGTGTTACTGTTTATATGCATGTTAGAACCTCAAATTGCAAATCTCATTGCAAGCATAGCGTGTGTGTGTGTGTGTGGTTCAGGTATGCTCTACGTTATGGGGACAAAATGTCCCACAAAGATGACAATATCCAAAATCCTTGTGGGGACATTTTTTGGTTCCCATGAGGAAGTAAATAATACAGAATGAAGTTTTTTGAAAATCTAAAAAGTTTTGTGTGAGGGCTAGTTTTAGGGGTAGGGTAAGGGGATAGAAAATACATTTTATACAGTATAAAAACCATTATGTCTATGGAATGTCCCCATAAAACATGGAAACCCAACGTGTATGTGTTTGTGCTTACTTCTTCGCCAGGGAAACATTGTGGCCATTAAATACATCAACAGAAAGCGCATCGAGTTAACGAGGAATGTGTTGTTTGAACTGAAGCATGTGAGTGTCATGCTGTTATTTTGCTCTACTGAAGAATTATTCTGCAAGTCCAATTATAATCATTATGATAGATTCACAAACAACTGACTACACTGTAAAAATATATTTTTAGAAGTTGTAAATAAAATAGAAAAAAAAATCAAGTTTAATTCAGTGTAACTTACGATTACTTTGTAATTAATTGTGAAATTTACTAGCAATTTCTGAGTGAAAAGAACTGTTTCTACACCAGTTTATATTCAGTATAGTTGTAGTGTTTTGTTTTAAAATATTTGTAAGGATAAACTGTGAATTAAAAAATAATAGTGTGTGTTTGTTCTCTAGATGAGAGATGTGCAGAATGAGCATTTGACCCGTTTTATCGGCGCCTGTATCGATCCACCCAACATCTGCATCATCACAGAATACTGCCCTCGAGGCAGCCTGCAGGTACAGACGCTCGTGATTCATGATGTTTTCTCTCATCCAACCCTAAACCTAACCATTACTCTAAAACTATCCTTTTGATGACATGCTGAGCCACACTTATGCATCGATATGAAAATGTGCATGTACCTAGTAGCTGTGGAAGACCTCAGGTTGGCGAAATTATGAATGAAACAATGTGGAAATGTCCTGAATGGAATTACCAGCCTAAAAGTGTGGTCACATTAGTAAAATTTCACAGTCAGAAAAGGTCCATTATCAGTTGTCAGTTGTGCCGTGATGTATGCATCACAGCTCACACAGAATTGACTGTCAAACCAAATAATTTACTGTTGGGCTACTTCAACCTGTTACGAAATCTGCATGTGGAAATCTTTCACCCTCACATGTAATTCCCAATCATGAGGATTCCTTTAAGTTTAAGGGGAGACACTGCAGGCAAAAACACTGATTTATCATGCAGCTGTCAATTTGAGATTTTGGGCTTTTTGGTTTTTCATAGTGTTTTTTTCAGACTAGTGGAAAGAAAACATCCGAAAGACACTGTTAAGTGCTTCTTTTATAGCACTTTATCTAGTTGTGTCAATAGATTTCAATTACAATACATATTTTTAAAAGCCGTTTTCTCAAAATGAGTTTTTTTCTCCTACACTTCTCCACTTCAGCAGCACTTACACACAATACTTTTTCATTTTTATTCCTGTCTATATCCTGAAGGTTTTTACAGAGGGATTTGTTCATATATAATTTGCTTGATTATATACAACATTTTATCCCCCCCCCCAAAAAAATGAGAAAATATATTGTTTTCTGTCTGTTCTACGTATTTTCTGAATTATGGAGTGACAAAAATGAGATACCCAAAATTCCCTCTGTTCCCTCAAAAACATTTGACTCTAATATGTCAAAAAAAAAAAACTGACTTCATCCGGTGTTCAGATTTTTGTACTAGACATTTATGCAAATTAGCACATATTTCATTTATCTATTGCATATTTAAACCTAACATTTTAGAAAACTTGTAATACAAAAAATGTTTGCAATTATCAATGTAATCAATCAACTGGGTAAGTAAGGTGATAACTATTAGTTCATTTTTACCCTATTCACCTGCAATGTCTCGCCTTAAAAATGACTGCATTTTACTCGTGAAAATTTGGCAAACAACGTTAAATATAACCACATATTCTACTGTTAGAACAATACTTTTTTCTTGGCCATTTTGGTGGATCTATTAAGTCAGTTTCTCTCAAGCACTTTATTTTAATGTTTTGTTATCTAATAATGCATTTGTACATTATTAAGTCTAAATACTTGTTGGGCCGTATATGTATGTATATGCACTTATCTCAGATTTTTTCTGCATCTGTGTACAGGACATTTTGGAGAATGAAAGCATCACACTAGACTGGATGTTCAAATATTCAATAGTCAGTGACATAGTAAAGGTAGAGGCCCCTCTCTACTTTCAACGTGCATTTATTTTCCATGATAACTTTCCAAATGTGATTAAATTCATGTTTCTGATTGTGCTCTGTCTCTGCCCTCTTGCTTAATTTTAGTCTTTCCAATCTTTCTCTTCCCTCAGGGCATGGCTTTCCTTCACAACAGTGTGATTGTATCCCATGGCAACCTGAAATCATCCAACTGTGTGGTTGACAACCGTTTTGTGCTAAAGATCACTGACTATGGGCTGTCCAGCATCAGGACAGAGTTAGACACGGAGGACGCCCACTCTTATTATGCACGTCAGTCATGTGACCTTTCAGCTTTGTCATTTCGTGTCAGTTTGACTCAAGTGGCTTTGGCTACGATTTCCACAACACGCATACATGCAAACCTCAGTCACAGACTCTGTTGTTCACTGTCAATCCCCTGTCTGTGTTTGTGTGCATCTGCATGCGTCTGTGTGTAGGTAAGCTGTGGATGGCTCCAGAGCTGTTGAGAATGGAGTGCTTTCCTCCAGGAGGCACACAGAAGGGCGACATCTACAGTTTTAGCATTATCCTTCAAGAGGTGGCTCTGCGGAGAGGAGTCTTTTACCTGGAGGGAGACTCGCTTAGCCCCAAAGGTCAGAGATCCAATCTTACCAATACATGTCATAAATTACATGTTTAGCCTAAATCTGCCCATCTCCAGCCTGTTTTGACCTTATATCCTAAACCTTAAACATTTACGCACCCTCACATTGCTTAAAACCTGTATGACTTTCAGTGAACCAAAACAAAATATCCATACAATTAAAGTCAGTGGGTTCCAGTATTGTTTTGGACCTTAGTGACTCTTACGTATAGACAAAAATAGCTGAAATATGTAGCTTAATTACTCACCCTCGTGTCGTTCCAAACCCGTAAAACCTTCGTTCATCTTCGGAACACAAATTAAGATATTTTTAATGAAATGTGAGCGCTCTCTGACCCTCCATAGACAGCAACACAACTGCAATGTTCCCAGGTCCAGAAACGTAGCAAGAAATGGCGGAAGACATAACTCGGGGGAGAAGAATTGTTGAATAAATTGTTATTTTTGTTTTCTTTGCGCACAAAAAAGTATTCTCGTAACTTCACAAAACCGAAGTTGAGCCACTGATGTCACATGGTCTGTTTTACTGATGTTCTTGCTACGTTTCTGGACCTGGGAACATTACAGTTACATTGCTGTCTATGGAGGGTCAGAGAGCTCTCATATTTCATCAAAAATATCTTAATTTGTGTTCCGAAGATGAACGAAGGTCTTACGGGTTTGGAACGACATGAGGGTGAGTAATTAATGACAGAATTTTCATTTTTGGGTGAACTATCACTTTAAGTCAGTAAACAAGATTAGACTGATTTGTGAATGAATCATTCAATTTTGTGATTCTTTGAAAAGATCTGACTCAAAAGAACCAATGTTGAGATTTTTTAGTGAATAACAACTTGACACTGGAATGCACTTCTTGGCTTTTGCTCAGATTTTTGCTTCGATCACCAGTCCAAAGAAGTTGACACTAGTCGCTGAAAGTCAGGGTCAGTTTCAGATAATGGGCAAAGTTGTCAGATTTCACTGAAAATCACATGGTGTATGATGGCACAGACTGATTTTTTTAGCTTTAGACTGTGATTCCATCCAGTCAGAGGATATCAAACATGTTAGATATTTTGGAACACATACTGTTTATATTTGTCATGCATCTCCTAACAACAAGGTGTATGTTCCTGATAGTGTGTCTCAGTGGTTGTAATGTAAGAGTTTTTCCTCTGTGACCAAAGTGCATGATGCCTAGTGTTTTCAAATCTGTTCAGATTTGATATTGTGTATTGTATTCCAGCCTTTAAATTTAGTTTCTGTTTCATCTGTTTCTCACACAAAGCTATCATATGGCTTTAGAATAAAAATATTGGAAATATTACACACAAGTCAAACTGAACTGATTTATTCATTATACTTCCATGTCGTTTTTTTTTAAGCTTAAAAGCCTTAGTTCCCGTTACATTGGCAAAAAAGGCAGTGGAAAAGTTGAGTTTTTTTGTTTTCCATTTAATTAAAAATTCATATAATTAAGTGTTTTTGCTTCTCTGTGAGATTTGAGATCTGAAACTCTTAATTGTCTGAGAACAGTTTGATGAGGATGAAAAACTTGTTTTTCCGCTTCTTTCCAAAATGCTTTAAAATATTGATGCAAGGCTCTGCACTCAGAAAACTCATGCAAATTACCCTCAAGAGCCTCCACAGTGACAGGAATCAAAGACGCTAATGAACCAGGTTCTTCAGAGAGGTCAACAAATACACAACCAGACACATTCACATGAATATTCTCATCCTCTCTTTACCACAAACACATCAAAGATGATTCTTTAAACACACAGTATGTACGCATAAGAGCACCCTGACACGCTCTTAATTTGCCAGTCCACTACCCTTTTCACTCCGCCGCCAGTGAGTCTGTCTGAAGAGGAAGACACTTGACATTATCTTGTCATCATGCCAACATCCTCACACACATTGCATCCCCTGCTTATGGTTCTCTCTTGTTTACAGAGAACAACCCTTAGAGTGTGAAGAGCTCTCATTCATACATACAAGTTATTTCGTATCAAACTTTTGCATTTTGATTCCATATGATTATACAGAGTTGCTAATTGCCATAAAATATGAAAATCATGACATGCTAAAACGTTCCTGAAGTAACGTTCTGAAATGTCTCCATTGCATCTATAATTTCCATGTGAATGAAATGAAAGCAAAGCTGTATAAATCACTGTCACTTTATATCATTTTCAGAGACACTAAAATGTTCATTTGTTATTGGTCTCTCTCACACACACACATATATCCATCCACGATTGTCTCTTTCACTCTCTTTCCCTCTCTAATGTAATTCATGGATTTAATCATGTGATTCAGAATACAGACTAGAGAGTTGTGTGTGTGTGTGTGTGTGCTTTTATGTCAAGAAAAGCCTTCTGCTACACCCACGAACACAGATCATGTGCTGTCAGCGTCCCTGGAGCTTGTGATCTCAGCACTATAATCAGAATTGACATAGAAGAGGAGCTCGTATCAATCTTCACACATGCATTTGGGCACCTTGGTAATAAGATTACTGTTGGTGAAGATTACGGTTCATGGTTTTGGACTGGTGAACCAATCAGTCTAGTGTATTCCTGGTCAACCAATCAACCTGGCACCACCGGTACACACATAAATACAAAACACAAACACAAAGAAATTGTGTAGCTGTAAAGTTGTCCTGAGCTTTGAAGAGCTGTTTCTTATCAGGCCAGATTGTCTGTGAAAAGCCTCAGACGGAGCTGAGAAATGGTGTTTTTACTAGAGTGCTACAACCCACAGCCATTTCTTCCAGGCTTTCAGAGCTGTAAGAGCCTGATGAATAGAGCTGAGAGAGATCAGGAAGAGGATGGGAAACAGAGATAAAACATTGTGGGAGTTTGTGGGAATAGGACTGATGGAAAATGCCCTGATGCAATTGATAGCAGAGAGAAAGCACTTTGACAGGCAAAATGTCTTCAGACTGTTGATACTGTTGGAATTAAAGGGACAGTTCACCCAAAAAGCCACACTTGCTTTGTTTTATACACCGATATTAAAGTTGTAATGTAATGGAAGAAGCGACCAATCTTTTCATCTGTATTGTGACATCCAAGTAACACAGATTATTGAAAAGAAGAAAATTCAGGGCTGGATCTTAGTTTAATCCATCAGTTGTTGATTGGAAGGAAGCAAATCTGAATGCAAATTATGACATTTTGATTAAAAATTACAAGGTCAAGAAAAAAAAAGAATCAATCATGGATGAATCATTCACAATAGGATGCATTAACATGCATTTTGCACATGAACAATGAAAAGTACTGCATTTACTAATACATTTTTAAAATCAGAAGTTGTGTGTTATTTACCTGAGCTAGCATGAACAAACAATGAACAGCTGGATTTGTGTTTTTAAAGACTAACTTTAACAGAGATTTTAAAAAATGCTCATTGTCGGTTAATGTTAATGCATTAACTAATGGAACCTTATTGTAAAAATGTTACCGAAAATGGATTCAGGGAATTTCATGTCGATTTTAAAATCATGGCTGATAACCTGATAATAAATGGCCCAATTTTTTAATTCAGTACTATTTTGTGTTGTTAAAAATAAAACACTAAAAACTAAAATCACTCATTTTAATTGCTACTTGTGAACAATGCAGCACTACAGTGTATGAATAATGTATATTTATTTTGATATTCACTGGTTACGTTTATCAGTTGTTATTAGTGTTTTCTAAGATGACTTATAAATGAGCATAAGATACTGGAAAAGGTTATCTAAATGTAAAAATAGGATTTTTAGTGCGAGTAAATAATGACAGAACTTTTATTTTCTGGGTGATCTGTTCCTTTAAGTTCAAAATTTCTCTTTTTCTCTTACTTTCCTCTCTCTTCCTTGTGTATAGAGATTGTGGACCGTGTAGCTCTGTGTGAATGGCCATATCTACGGCCATCCGTGAACCCTCAGGCCCACAGTGAAGAGCTGGGTCAGCTGATGCAGCGCTGCTGGGCTGAAGAACCATCAGACAGACCGGAGTTCAACCATATTAGTGTGTTACTCCGCAAACAGAACAGGTCTGTCCCATTCTGAGCTCTAGTTCTTGCTGTATTGGCTCACTTGTCTTAAGTCATTTAACAAACACTTTTATACATCCTATAGTTCACTTATTACTGGTGCTCGCAAAGCATCCAGTCTAGTGTCACCATACTATAACGTTTTTGTTGAAAATGTACATTCACCTTATTCTGTTTCTTTATCTGTCTCTCATCCTCTTTCTCAGGGAGCACAGAAGTAATATCTTGGATAATCTCTTGTCTCGCATGGAGCAGTATGCTAATAATCTGGAAGAGCTGGTGGAGGAGAGGACTCAAGCCTATCTGGAGGAGAAACGCAAGGCAGAAGCTTTACTGTACCAGATCCTCCCTCAGTCAGTTGACTCACAAAATAAACAGCAAATAAATGAACAATGAAATACTTGGCCAAAGCTCATAGGGCTTCATTTCTATTGTGTTAGTTCTGTGGCAGAGCAGCTGAAGAGGGGTGAGACTGTGCAGGCCGAAGCTTTTGACTCTGTCACCATCTACTTCAGTGATATTGTGGGCTTCACGGCTCTGTCAGCAGAGAGCACACCTATGCAGGTATCTTACTCTTAAGCCTGGGAATATTTCTCCTTTGTTTTACTATTTCACTCTGTAAAGATTTTAAGTAGATGTCTCTCCTGTAGGTCGTCACCCTCCTCAATGATCTCTACACCTGCTTTGATGCCATTATAGATAATTTTGACGTTTACAAGGTATTGCCACCTCATATTTGCCCTAGACAGCTATATACACACTGCATATAGTGTATATAATCACTTTGTGTTCCTCTTTTTTTTCTTGGATTTGACAGTTTTAAGAACTTTTAAGAAGTTAACAACAGTATGTGTGTGTGTGTGTGTATATATATATATATATATATATATATACAGGTGCTGGTCATATAATTAGAATATCATCAGTGATATTGTGGTATACATTCATTCCACACAGCTTCACGGCTCTGAAAACCCCAAATTCAGTATCTCAGAAAATTAGAATATTACTTAAGACCAATACACACCATGAAAAGTATGCAGGTATCTTAGTTGGGGCTCCTCTGAATTACTGCAGCAATGCGGCGTGGCTGGGAGTCGATATTTGGCACTCCAGGTGTTTGAGAGCCAGGTTTTAGTGGCCTAGCTCTTTCATTGTTGGGTCTCTGCATCTTCCTCTTCACAATAAAGATTTTAAGTAGATGTCTCTCCTGTAGGTCGTCTGTTGGAAAATGAAACCCTCCATAAAGTTGGTCAGCAGCAGAAAATGATCTCTACACCTGCTCAGAAAACACAGTGGACCAACACCAGCAGATGATGCACCCCAAACCATCCATTGGAAATAGATCAAGCAACGTGGATTCTGTGCCTCTCCTCTCTTCCTCCAGACTTGGGACCCTGATTTCCAAAGGAAATGTTTACTTTCAAGGAACATATGGACCACTCAGCCACCTCACGCTTCTACGCTGTCTGTTGTTCAAGAGTGCTTGACCAAGGAATGCGACAGCTGAAACAGCTATATCTGTGCGTAGTGGTTCTTGAACACTGCATATACTCTTTGTGTGTCCCCCACATTTTTATGGGTTTTGTTTAATCACTTTGTGTACACTTTTTTTCCTCTTTTTCGCCTCTCTATTAATTCTTGACACAGATTTGAACAGCCAGCCTCTTTTGCAATGACCTTTTGTGTCTTGCCCTCCTTTAAGATGGTCGTCTTTTGGACTTTTAAGAAGTTAACTGAGAACATTTAAAGCCTTTAGGTGTTTTGTGATAATGTGTGTGTGTGGCACCAGGTGTCTTCAATATTGAACCTTTTCACAATAATTTTCTGAGATACTGAATTTGGGGTTTTCATTAGTTGTCACTTATAATCATCAAAATTAAAAGAAATAAACACTTGAAATATATCAGTCTGTGTGGAATGAATGTATACATTATATGAATATATATATCAACTTTTTATATATATATATGACCAGCACCTGTGTATATATATATACTGTATATATAAATGAAAAATACAATTCTCTTAAGAGGAGGTTTGGTCATATAGCTTAGAGGAATATATAACTTAGGGGAAGAATCCATGAGGTATTGATTTAAAAAAAAACTCAATATGCATATTTAAGATACATTTTGAATGGATACAAAGAGAAAGAAAACGTGTTTCATACCAGATAATGTGTATTTTGCTTTTAGTTTATTGCTTTATTGCTTACTTTCATATCACAAAATGTGTCATTGAATAAATAAAAATAAGGTCTATTCACCTGTAGTACCTCCTCTTAAAACATTTACTGTACTTAATAAAAACTTCTTCAATTTTAAGTGTTTTTTTTTTTTTTTAATCCGCATGTGTGACACTTGTTTTGTTTGTGCCGATATGAATCTCCATCTTGTGCTGTGGTGGTTTGGTTTCCAATGGGATTAGGTGGAGACAATAGGTGATGCCTACATGGTGGTTTCAGGATTGCCGGTACGGAACGGGAAACTGCACGGTCGTGAGATCGCACGCATGTCCCTTGCCCTATTGGAGGCTGTCAGAACATTTAAGATTCGCCACCGACCTGAAGAGCAGCTGAAATTACGAATCGGCATTCACAGTGGTAAGAATGATGGCTTCAAAAGCTTACTTAAGTTGAACTAGTCTTCAACATACTGATGGACTTTTAATTCGCAAAAAACTGACAAGGATTCGTTTGGTTGTAATGAGCTTTGTTAATCTATACTTCCTATCCATTACAGACATTCTGTCCATTCTCTCATAGAATAGAGCATTTTTTAAATTAGCATGCATAGTTGCCACAGCATTTCCCTGTGTATGTGTGTTTCAGGTCCTGTGTGTGCAGGTGTAGTCGGGCTGAAGATGCCTCGGTTCTGTCTTTTTGGAGATACGGTGAACACATCTTCTCGTATGGAGTCGAATGGAGAATGTAAGTACTTACTGCTCCCATTCCTACCAAATAGCAATTTGTGCTCATAACCATAGCAACTGTAAAGGTCAAGAGTGCAGGTCAGTTAGTGGTTTGAGCCATGACACTATACTAAGGCTATGAGACAAGAAATGAAGAAATATTGAGTGTCTTTAATTTATACAATAGATTGGTATAGAAAAGACAAATATATATATTTTTTAATTTGTTCCTAAATTATCTGGCCTTTTTTAAACGTCTGCTTCAATATTTCAACAGATATGCTTCTTCAGATGTTGTATTATCGACACCAGTTTTCCATAATGAAATTCACAATCATCCACAAAGCCCAAACAAAAAAAGTTGATGAAAAGATTCCATTGTAATTCAAATTTAATTATTTCCCCCACCACCTATTTCCCCATATAAACGCTGCCAGATAAATGAGAACTATCAGCATTAGATAACGCTTGACAAAAGCAAAACAAATTGCAATCAGGAATGGATTGTAAGCGTTGCTAATTTATTTCTCACAGGAGAAGATTAGCATACATGCCTGCCTTGACCATCACAATCCTGACTTAAACATTGTACTGTGGCACTTATACTGCACACTGTGGTCCTTATGTGCATTTCCAATATTTTGACCCTGCTAGACTGTTTTAGTACAGCCCTTCTTAAAATGTGTTGTTATTTTTAATTAATTTTTTTTTTTTTAAATTGTTAATTGAAATAAAGCTGAAATACAGATTATGAAAAACTGATTAGATGGCAGCTAACTAAAATAAGTTTGTTGAAGTTCTAAGATTACTAAAAATGAAATAAAAATAAAGATAAATTAATGTAAAAAAAAATAAACCACATAAAAACTACAATTAAAATAAAAACTGAAAAAAGCTTATTCAAAATATTAATAAATACAAAAATATTACATAAATAATGCTAAAATAGCACTGTGTGTGCCAATATGATAGGCTCTTTTAATATACCTGCAGGTGGAAAGTACACACGTAAATCATGTTTGCCAACACACATTAGTCAACCCGGTGAAGTGAGCTGTGCGAACACAACTAATCAGGATTTATACAGTAACACTCTAATCATTCACTCGCTTATCCTGCAGCTCTGAAGATTCATGTGTCGTCAGCCACTCGAGATGTGCTGCAGGAGTTCAACTGCTTCCAGCTGGAGCTGAGAGGAGATGTGGAGATGAAGGGAAAAGGGAAGATGAGGACCTACTGGCTTCTGGGGGAAATAAAGAATGACTGAGACAGTGGGGAGCAAAAAAACTCCATGGGATCAACAGAGACACACTGACTCTAGTCAAACGCATCCACAGGGAAACCAAGCCAAGACTGTTCTGTTGGCCAAATGCACACGCACATAATCTTGTACAGCACTAGATGATGTCTGACTTGTATATATGTACTTTAAAATGTTTTGTTTGTAAGAACACCAGCTGCAGCTGTAAACGGAGTGAAGGTTGAGTTTGATTGAATCCCCAGGTGGATAAGTAGCAGTACTGCTGGCTTAAAATATATTATTTAATATATAATTTAATATTATATATTAAATAAACATGATTACTTCCAGGGTGTGTGAGAAAAGACATGTAAATATTAAAGATGATGACATAGATTTTAGCTCACCAAAAAAATCACTTAGCTTTCATAATTCAAATATTTTGAAGACAAATATTGATCACTTATTTACTTTTTTGTCATTTATTTCACTTGAGTAATATTTATAGATTCTTATATATATATAAAAACATCTCCCAGTCAGACTCTTGCGCACACATTCTGCACATTCTTCTTCAAGCCAGCTAAGACACATTAATCTCTGGCTCATCTCCTGGATGTTTCTGCTGAATGAGAGGAGCTCGAGAGACAGTTGTTGGTTTCTGGTGTGAATGAAGCAGGAATGTTGTGAGTAATGCATAAATACAAAGCATAAATAATCCATAAAAATAAAACCTAACAGATTAACTTTTTTTTTACATTTTGCCCAGCTTTTTGCACATTACATTTGTAAAGTCTACAGGTATGTTACATGGGAAATTGACACTTTTTGATTTGACATATGAGAAGTACTTTGCCTTTGTATTATTTTACATGCTTGTATGTTTCTATATGTTTCTGTTCCTGCAGGACAGTTTTACATGATTTTACTTGAGTAAGAAAGTATAAAGGTTCTTTGCAAAGTGTTTAGGAGTGATAATAAAACCTCTGACAACATAGTCATAGGAGCCAGCATACTATTTACTGCATAGAGTCTATCTCTAAATTACCCACATTAGGTCATGACTATAATGCAACACATTCATACATACCCTGACATTAGTTTCTGACTATAATCAAGATTTGAATCCACTTATAGTCGTCTTTAATTTCTTATCTATTCTCTTGAGAGCCTGCACAAGTACCTTGACACTTAAATTACTTTCAACCATCTTGAGTTTCTCACTGATTTCAGATTGTCCTTCACATGAGCACTTAAAGGCGACAGATTCGAGAGTGCAGGTTCTGTGAGAGACTATTAAAATCTGCTCCTCTGTGTATGATCTTTGCATTAGGGACACACATAAAATAAATATTGGTGTGTCATATCATTTGAAACCCCATATAATACTCATTGCATCCATTATGGTGTTAAAAGCACTGATGACATTTAAACGTCATTGTTGAGGCACACTTATGAAAGAAAAGGCTTAAGTTCAATTTCTGCTCAAGGTTTTTTCTGATTACCAATGTTGCATTATATTCAGCATTCCATAGTTAGTCCACACACACACTAATTTAACATTAATTTGAAAACAAGAAGAGGGAAATACCTTGGCTTTATTTTTAATAAATCATTTCTCACCATTTCTCGCTCAAACAATATTTGTTCCTTACATAATGTACATGAGTCATTTTATTTACATGATCAATACTCATTTATATATCTGAAATTTTGAATAAGTTTAATGGTAATGCGTCAACATATCAGAAAGCATTTGAAGTGTAGCATTTGTTTGCATATATAAACAAGACAATTATGACCAGACATGACCAACAGTCTTAAAAATAAAGCTTCTGGAAAGTTTCAGATGCACAAAACATTCTTTCTATTGGAAAAGGTTTCTTTAGATTATTAGAATGCTCTTCAAGAAAAAAAAAGGTTTTACTGAAAGATTGTTTTACAGTAGTACGACAGCTGCATTATTCCTTTTGGAACCTTTATTTTTAAAAACAGTTCTGTTTTTATAATCACAACGTTTCTTTCACATTTGTGTTATATATTGGAAAATGCTACAAGTGGATGTATACAGTACAAAGTCAAATTCACACAAGATAAGATGGATGCCAAACCTATGTGTCATGTTGACCCTGAGTGTGAGACAGATATATGTGGATGTGGTTGCTACTTATTAGGGCTGGGACAATACATCGATACATCGCGAATCGAGAAATGATTCAGCATCGATTCTGAGATTTTCCGAATGCATCGCGATTCCTCTGGAATCGATTCTGAGCTCAGTTTTGAACATCAGATGGCGCTGCATGCTTTAGACACAGCCGTACTCTGCTTGTTTCCAAATCCTTACACATACTTGAACCGAAAATAATCATTCATAAAATTAGAAAAAGTTGAAGTGAATTAATTTCGCGTCATAAAAGCATTCTGAGCCGAGGTGAAATTACAGACTCAGCCGAACGAACAAGCGCTCTTCAGCGCTCTTCTTCATGAGCATTTGAGTGTGTGGATAAAAACTAGATTAGAGCGCCATCTGCTGTTACAATCTAGGCTCAGAATCGATTCCAGAGGACTCACGATGCATTGCATTCTGAAAATCCCAGGATCGATGTATCGTCCCTGCCCTACTACTTATGTTAATATCTAGTTTCTTTAGACTTCACCGAGACCAGGGAGCCGCCTTACGTAAACATTTTTTTCCACCCTTTCTGTAGGAATCCATAAGGTCCATTGAGGTGAGCAGGTCTCGCTGGTTCTGAATGGCCACATGAATCTCGCAGCTGCAGAGGAGCTGTGTCACCCGAGGCCCGCGTTTTCACGTGTCCAACTTGTGAGAAAGAATTGTAAGACTGGTTCTTTGATTTCACAGGACCATGCGTAGTTAAACAAGGCGTATGTTTTGCTTTTCTGAGAAATTCCTGCAATGCACTTTCCTCAAAAAACAACGATTCCCTTCTGCAAACGCACGGACTTTCACCAAGTGTCAGAAAGCCATACGGAGTGGTCATTTTGCTGAGATGAGGCAATGACATTGCAGCTCTGGTGGTCGGGTCTGACAAAATATGAGTCTGAAGATCATCAATGAAGCTCAATTCGTGCTCCTCTGAGAACGGGCAGTAGCGCGTGATTGCTCGGACTAACGGTGATGTGGACCGGGGAGTAGTGTGCCGCCGTCCACTCCCGACTCCAGCCTTCTCTCTTCCGCATCCCTCGAGTCTCGCCGGGCACAGTGAGGGGATGGTGAACTCGGGAACAGTGTCAGGTGTCACCACCATGTTCCACAGAGGCAAGTGTCTCGTTGCTGCCGGTTGAATCTGCCGAACGCTTGATTGGCGAGGTTTTTCTCGCTTAGCAGAGGCAAAATCATGAGCTGGTAGATTTCTGCCCATTGTTTACAGCTGGCATATAAATGTTGGTAAAGTTTTTTTTTCCGTTGAGCCAATTAATGATGGTAGTTGAGGGCATTTTCTTTGCAGTCCATTTATTTGAAGATTTTTCACAGCTTATGAAAGTCTAGAGGAAATCTTGCACAACTCCACTTCTGGACAAGAGCGAGAAACTCGAGTGGCAACTGAAGATAGCCTACATATACAGCCCCGACAATAGACTCCTCCCTTTATGATAACAAAATTAAAATGAGGCGTTATCTTATAATATAGGTCTACTAGTTAAATTTTACATACATAAATGTAAAATTTAGAAAACAATGTAGGCCTATCTGTTAATTTTAGTAGCCTCAAAAGACCATTTACTGTTCTCTAACTAATAGAAAATCATTATATTATAATAGACCTAGAATAGGATTTAAGAGATTGTATCTATCTATCTATCTACAGGTGCATCTCAATAAATTAGAATGTCGTGGAAAAGTTCATTTATTTCAGTAATTCAACTCAAATTGTGAAACTTGTGTATTAAATAAATTCAATGCACACAGACTGAAGTAGTTTAAGTCTTTGGTTCTTTTAATTGTGATGATTTAGGCTCACATTTAACAAAAACCCACCAATTCACTATCTCAACAAATTAGAATACTTCATAAGACCAATAAAAAAAACATTTTTAGTGAATTGTTGGCCTTCTGGAAAGTATGTTCATTTACTGTATATGTACTCAATACTTGGTAGGGGCTCCTTTTGCTTTAATTACTGCCTCAATTCGGCGTGGCATGGAGGTGATCAGTTTGTGGCACTGCTGAGGTGGTATGGAAGCCCAGGTTTCTTTGACAGTGGCCTTCAGCTCATCTGCATTGTTGGGTCTGGTGTCTCTCATCTTCCTCTTGACAATACCCCATAGATTCTCTATGGGGTTCAGGTCTGGCGAGTTTGCTGGCCAATCAAGCACAGTAACACCATGGTCATTGAACCAGCTTTTGGTACCTTTGGCAGTGTGGGCAGGTGCCAAGTCCTGCTGGAAAATGAAATCAGCATCTCCATAAAGCTTGTCAGCCAAAGGAAGCATGAAGTGCTCTAAAATCTCCTGGTAGATGGCTGCGTTGACTGTGGACTTCAGAAAACACAGTGGACCAACACCAGCAGATGACATGGCAGCCCAAATCATCACTGACTGGAAACTTCACACTGGACTTCAAGCAACATGGAATCTGTGCCTCTCCACTCTTCCTCCAGACTCTGGGACCTTGATTTCCAAATGAAATGCAAAATTTACTTTCATCTGAAAAGAGGACTTTGGACCACTGAGTTCTTTTTCTCCACAGCCCAGGTAAGACGCTTCTGACGTTGTCTCTGGTTCAGAAGTGGCTTGGTAGCCTTTTTCCTGAAGACGTCTGAGCGTGGTGACTCTTGATGCACTGACTCCAGCTTCAGTCCACTCCTTGTGAAGCTCTCCCAAGTGTTTGAATCAGCTTTGCTTGACTGTATTCTCAAGCTTGCGGTCATCCCTGTTGCTTGTGCACCTTTTCCTACCCAAATTCTTCCTTCCAGTCAACTTTGCATTTAATATGCTTTGATACAGCACTCTGTAAACAGCCACACCTTTCAGTAATGACCCTCTGTGACTTACCCTCTTTGTGGAGGGTGTCAATGTTCGTCTTCTGGATCATTGCCAAGTCAGCAGTCTTCTCCATTATTGTGGTTTCAAAGAACAAGAGAAACCCAGAATTTATACTGTATGGATGGTCATTTATTGAAACTCAAATGTAAATATTCTAATATTTTGAGATACTGATTTTTGACTTTCATGAGCTGTAAGCTCTAATCATCAAAATTAAAACACAAAAACTTTTGAAATGTTTTACTTTACATGCAATGAATCTAAAATATATGAAAGTTTCACTTTTTGAAATAACTTACAAGACAAAAATAACTTTTTCATGACATTCTAATTTATTGAGATGCACCTGTATCTATCTATCTATCTATCTATCTATCTATCTATCTATCTATCTATCTATCTATATCTATCTATTTAGCTCTCTCTCTCTCTCTCTGTAAATCTTTTCTGTTCTGTTCTGTTCTGTTCTTTTCTGTTCTGTTCTTGGCCGCCTGGCTGTAAAGTAAAAAAAATAGACTCACATGCTGCCAGCAGGGTCGAATAGAGTCGTAATATATATAGGCTAATTGTGCCTAAAATAAAATATAAGGAAGCAAATAGGATGTAATGAAAATATAAAAGTTCATTATTGTGATTTTGAGGGTCTTTTCCTTTAAAAAAAAAGGTCAAAGCAAAAAAAACCGTCATATTTTCATCGCTTTTTCTCGCAAAACGCAATTTAGATTATTAAAACTACTAAAGTATATTATTGAAATATTGTCGTTGAGGGACACAGGCTAGGTCAGTGGGTGGCGGTAATGCACACGAAAGCTGTGTTGGATCTACTGAGGTGTGGGAACGGTCTGTCATTGTCTGCGTTTGTGAAGGAAGGAAATGAACGCAACACCCGCCGTTTATTGTGAAGCGGCGGGCTAATGTGTAATAGAAAGCCTCCGATGGCTACAAAAACTTGTTCGTGGGTAAGAGGATTTTTTTACATTATGAAATGTGAATACAGCAAATATCATCCTTCCGTGTCACAAATGTAAACGGTTTCCAAGTGATATGCATTATTTAGGGCGCAATGCTAACCTCAGTTAGCCAATAAGCTAACATCTGAAGATGCAAACATACAAGATTCACTGTTTGTGTTCTCCATCTCTCTATCGGTTTAACAGTGAATTAGAAATAAAAACACATATTTTACTGTGTACATTGTTCTGGTATACCAGTGTTCTTTTGTTTTCTTTTTTTTAACTGAATATAAACACTTCTGTATTTACAAATTATTACTTTTATTAATGGTCTCAGTTCCATACTAGATAGCTGTCTAGGTAGGTGGCTCGCTGGGTTTTTAGACATAACCATAAAGAATGTTGTACTATTAGTTTTGTTTATCTGACTGTTAATTAATTGTTTTATTTATTTAATAATTTCTTGAATACACACTTTTGAAGATTAGTTGTAAGACATTAATTTGTATCACTAGTTTTTCTTTAACGTTACCTGTCTTTTCAGGCTCAGAGACAGATTGAACATGGGGTGGAAACGCAAGTCTTCTTCTCCAGAACCACAGCCAAATCCTGCCAAAGCACCTAAGAGAGAATCTATCAGCAGGTCTTCTTTCTCTGTCAAACTGTCTCCTAGTTCCTGGAGAAGAAAGGTCTCTACCCCCACTAAGAACAAGAGTTGGACCTCAATCCAGACACCGTCTCCAGACAGAAATGTTCATCCGTCCAATTGCCATGAGCAGAACTTCAATGCAGGTAGTGTAGATACAAGCAGAATTACTTGAGTGAAGTTTAGACCAGAGCTTGATATTTGGTTATTTCCTGTGTGTGTGTAGGCCATGGTGAGGATGACAGTGACAGTGTCCAGTCCTCCTCTCCAATTTCATCCCCACTGCAGTCAGAGGAGGATGCAGAACTGGGTCTGGTCATCACTGTGGGTGAGTCAGACCATTTAGCTTTGCCATTAACCACACTTAACTTAGTTATGTTACTTTCTAACTTCTAAAGATAAACATCACTATTGAATTTAGGGGTTTTCCAACTCTGATTGAAGTCTCATTGCTTATAAACCTTTAGATGAGGACAGGTGTGAACGGGAGGAGTGGCTAAAGAAACAGAATGGAGTGAATGAAAAGAAGAGTGGAATGACTCGGGTGGAAGGAGAGATCCCTGAGAAGACTTTAGAAGAGCTTGAGGAAGAGGGTGAGAGTGAGGAAGAGCTGACGAAGCTGGATAGAGATTTAACACTCAAATCAAAAAAGCTTAAGCTCTCCTCTGTCAACGTTCGTAACATCATCCACGTGAGTCTGATTTCTACAAGATGGAAGTCCGTTTAAATTTGATGCTTGTGTTCTTGAGACATCAAACGAATGCTCTTGTAGTAATGAATCTGTGTGCCTTCAAAAAAAATGCTATCATCAAATGTAGTTTGAAAATAAATTTCAACCATTTTAACACATTTTTTTTATGTTTGACCTCAGGAGGTGGTAACCAATGAGCATGTTGTGGCCATGATGAAAGCTGCTATAAGAGAGACACAAGATATGCCCATGTTTGTAAGTTCCTCCTTTATTTAACTCTTATAATGGAAGTCTGTTTAAAAATGTTAATTTTAATTAGACTTATATTTATTTTCTGTTTAATGTAGGAGCCTAAAATGACCCGTTCTAAGCTCAAAGAAGTTGTTGAGAAAGGGGGGGTGAGTATGTTTTGTTTTTTTCTCCTCATGAGCAGGTTTTGAGTATTTTAAGCTCTTATATGTGAAGGTGTTGATTGTTTTTTTTCCCAGGGGATGGGCAATTGGAACATCTCTCCAATAAAGAAGCCAAGTGAGATTAAGGTATCAGATGGTTGTGATCAGGGTTTGAAATTAACACCCGCCAAATGTGGGTAAAAATCAGCTGTGGCGGATAACGCTGTCAAATCACTAGCCAATTTGGTGGTTACTTTTCATAAGTTATGTTCACTTATTAATGTCTTGAGGAAGTTCATGCAAGCCAGGTCTGTGCAGGTTTAGCGCAAATACTGAACTCATGAGACAGCATGACATCATCGAGTATATTGCAAAAACCAAACAAAACACCTACAGAGTGCACACATACACGACGTGATTAAGTCTGGTTAGACTAACTTAGTGCGCATGCGTGTTTAGTGCATTCTTTCACTGCATGATTCAGTCTATTAATATGCATTCAAAATAATCACATAATTCAAGATAAGGGGGCAGAAATTGTATATACTTATATCAATTCATATAGTTAATCAATATCACACGAAGAGTGCCGTTTTTTCTTAAAAAATCAGGTTACAAATGTGATATTGATTTTATACAACAGTTCAATAAACAATAAGTTAATATCAAGAGACTTACATTTTAGGCACCATATTGGCTGTTTTGCTCTATTTCGCCAACAAAAAAAACATTCCAAACACAGCCACAGTGCTGTTTTGTCTCTGAGCAACATGATGGTGTTTTGTTCCTGAATGAATCAACTGTTTAAATGATTCGGTTCAATCACAATGACAGTGACTTGCTGCCACCTGCTGGTGGTTTTAATTTCACATTTAAAGTATATTTTCATTTTTAAAATAATTTCAAATATCAGTATTCAACATTTCATGTTTAAAATATCAAAACATTATTTATGCATTTATAACTGCAGGTTAAAGCATTCCATGTCCCTCTAAGCTGCATTAACGTGTAAATACATCTAAATGCCATTCAGATGCATCTTCTGTAAAGATTAATTTTCTTGATACTGATTTCATTTGTTTAGTAACAGCCTAAGTGTATTATTATTATAATTGACTGATTAAATGTAAGAATTTGACTCAAGAATATCAAAAACTTTAGGAGTCAGCTGTCCACAGTAGTTCTTAAGATATCAGCACAATAAAACACTCAGCAAAATATTGTCTTATTATCTTTATCGATACAATCCCAGAAAATACTGAGATATTTTTATTTTATTTTATTTTTTTGTCAATATCACACACCTCTAGTACTGACACAAAATGATTTGCATCAGTCGCTTTGTCACGTCCAGTGTAGACAGCCTCAAGCTGTTGGTTTATTTCCCTTTTTTTTTTTTTTTTTTTGGCTAGTAGAAGTTATGAATGGCCGGTAACTTAAAAAATTAGTAGCCAAATTGGCTTGGTGAGTGAAAAAGTTAATTTCAATCCCTGGTTGTGATGTATAGAGATTGTATTGTTTTTTTTTTTGTCTTTGTTTTTATTTTTTTATTGATGTTCACTGATAATTGGTAAATGGTACTCTCTCCTTAGCCACCCCAGTTTGTGGACATTCCCCTGCAAGAAGAGGAGGACTCCTCTGATGAAGAGTATTGTCCTGATGAAGATGAAGAAGATGAAACGGCTGAGGAGGTGCATATCATATATAATAATATATATTTTAAAAAAAAACATTTAATTAAAAGAATTGCTGCAAAAAATGCACAACTGTTTTCACAAAAATATTAAGCCGCACAAATGTTTTCAACATTGATAATAAGACATATTTCTTGAGCTCCAAATCAGCATTGTACAATATCTGCTGAAGGATATGTGTCACTGAAGACTGGAGTAATGGCTGCTGAAAATCACAGGAATAAATTACATTTTAAAATATATTTAATTAGAAAAGTCACAAAAGTGAATTTTTTACAAGATTACCAGTTCTACAGTAACAGCCTTTTGATTGATTTATAAAAGAACATGTTTGAATTTTCTCTCAGACTTTTTTGGACAGTGATGTGGAGAGCACGGCCTCCTCGCCACGTGGCAGGAGACGTTCATCCTCTCATACACCTCCCCAATGTGATGATGCCAGCAACAGCCCCAGACTGGTACTTTACACAGTATTACGATCACATACACACTTATATTTAATTATTTTTGCATATTGTTCAAGGTTTAAGTCTCTTTTTCTTCATCCTCCATCCCTGTCACAGAAGCCCAAGCTCTCCAGGCACTTGAGAGTTGAAGCAGTACCTATGGGTCCCCCTGCCCCACCTCCTCAATCCAGTGGCCCCTCACGGTCTCTTAGGGCCCCTGACCCCTTCATTGAGAAACTACATGCTGTGGATAAAGAACTTGAACTCAGTCCTCTCTGCGTGGAACCTTACCAGGTACAGAATCACATACACACAAAAAAATCTCTCTGCCTTGTATATATGGTTTTCTCTCTAAAATAAATCTGTCTGTCTGCCAAAGACTTTGAGCAATGGTGGTGGAGGGGAGCCAAATGACAGTCTGGTAGCTTGTCGTACTCGATCAAAGCGTCCGCTGAGGGACATCCCTCTGGATCAGCTGGAGGCAGAGCTCTGTGCGCCGGACATCACACCAGATATGTACGATAATGTCTCCACACCAGAGGACCGTGAATGGACACAATGGCTGCAGGGACTCATGACCTCTAACCTGGACAATGAAGGTCAGCAGGTGTAGTGTCTACTGCACAAGATGTTCACAAAAAGTATTGTATTTCCTTTTTAATTTAACATTTCTGATTATATATATATATATATATATATATGTATATATATATTATAATTAATAACACATTTAATATAATTAAATAAATACATTTTAAGGTTCTTACACAAGTTCTTAGAAGTTGCAAGAAGAAACTCTAATCCTAAAACTATTTTAAACATTACCCAAAATAATAAATATTTAGCAAGGATGCATTGAAAGTGAAAGTAAAAAAAAGGTAATGGCTCCTTGAAAATTCAGCTTTGTGAACACAGGAATAAATAGCTCTTTAAAATGTTCAAATGGAAAACGGTTGTTTTAAATTTTAATAATATTTAACATATTACCATTTTTACTGTATTTATGATCGCATAAATGCAACCTTTGTGAACATAAAATACTTCTTTCCCCTAACTTTTGAATGATAGTGTATATAATATTATTAGGGGCTGTTTTTGACACCTCTCATTCTTGTTTACTGGCCTGGGCTGAACCAGTGAACCTCCATGTGTGATCGTGTCCTTTAAACAAATCACTACCATGCCTGTTGCACTCAGACAGATGCTGTCAAAGCACTTTTCTTAAATGTCTTAATGGCTTCCTCTGACTGTGAGACTAGTTTAATGTGTGTATGTTTGTGTGTGTCAGTGGTTAAGTACAACCTCTGTTTTTTTCCACTCGTTTTTCTTCCCCTGACCTTTTCCCCAGTTTCATCTCAGCATCCCTGCTCTACGTGTGTGTTCTCACACATGAAAGGTACAGTTCTTCTTACAATTCCCTCTCTGTATTTCAGAAGAGGCTGATGAAGATGATGACCCTGAATATAACTTCCTGGATGATTTAGATGAGCCAGATTTGGAGGATTATCGAAATGATCGTGCTGTTCGTATCACAAGTGAGTTTTTCTACAGGTTGTAGATTTGATAAAATACTCAGTTTGAAGTATTCACTTTTAGTAATGATTTCATCTCTCTTTTGCAGAGAAGGAAGTCAATGAGCTCATGGAAGAGCTGTTTGAGACGGTAAGTGGACTTAACACTAACAGGAACAAACTAAATCCAGTCACTCCTCACTCATTTTCCCTCCTGTTTTATAGTTCCATGATGAGTTGGCTGCCAGTGAACAAGATGAGGAGGGTCATGAAGAAGATGAGGAATGTGACGAGGAGGCCAATGACGCGCCACAATTCAATGTCCCTCAAGCCATTAGGTAACACACACACACACACACACACACACACACACACACACACCCCTAGTTTAGGACTCAATAATAAGGATTTTGTCCATTTCTGTGGGCATTCTGTCCTTATTTACTCTTCCAATTTTTTTATTTATATATTTAAATGTTTTATTTAAATTTTATTTTTATAATTAATTTTATATTGTTTTTCAATTTCATATAACTTTAAACTACTAATTTGTAAGTGTGTAACATTTTACATTTATTATTTATTGTTTGAAATATAATTGACAATTACATTTTACATTTCTTAGTATTATTGATATATTTTTAATATGATTATATATTATACGCCATATATATGTGTATATATTTTTTTCCTTATATTTTTATATTATGTTCAGCCTGTATTTCTTTCCTCCTGTATTTGCATTTGCTTTCTGATTTAAAAAAAAAAAAAAAAAAAGTGTTTTACCACATACATGTGTTGTGAACTTTTTCCTCGTCGAAGCAGAGACCAGGAGACGTTGGGATATCTTTCAAGCAGAAGTTACTCTTTATTGAGAACTCGCTGTGCGTCGCTGCAGTCATCCAAGTCTAACTATTGCTCAGCACAGCAGAGTTTATACCTTTCAAAGGGGGAGGGATACAACAGGTGGAGACAATCTAAACAAAGCATGCAAATGCAGTACAGGAACCAAATGCATAGACACTAATCCAATCAACCTAACGAATCCACGTCTGGGCCAGGGGGCTCTTTGAATATACATTGAGTCAGGAAGTGGCTAAGTTAAACATTTAAACACAAAGGCACTAATTCAATCAACCTAACGAATCCACGTCTGGGCCAGGGGGCTCTTTGAATATACATTGAGTCAGGAAGTGGCTAAGTTAAACATTTAAACACAATGTTTCAGTTTATATACAATTACATTGGAACCTAGATTTATCATTTTATAAATTTGTAATACCACAATTCCCCCTTTGAGAGTTCTAATAACTCTCACAAAATACAAATTTAGACACTTAAAAGTTAAATCTTGTAACTTGTAATCGTTACAGGCACATTGTACATGTTCTGTGTTGCTTATCTGTAATTACATGCTGACACAGAAACAAAACATGCAATTAGGGTCCGTGAAGTTTTTACAGGTAATACTCTTTTCTGGTTGGAACTGTCATTTCCTCGTGAGAGGCGGGCGTCATTTGCTGAACGAAACACTTGATACTGTGGATGCATAGATAATACGCAAGTAGGAGAAACAAGAGCAGAATTGCTATTTCCTTGATCCACAGCCAGGGTTTACCTAACAAGTTTCCGAACCATGAATAATTATCTTCAGTCATCTGGTGTAATTTTGCTGAAAGACCAAGAATGTGCAAACGTTCTTTCCAGCAAACAAGGCATTTCTTGACATATTCATCAGCTCTAAGAATATGTTGTTTCTGGGGTCTACACTTTGCGTGATGTCCATGATGGTTAATAGTACGAAAATCTTGATCATGTTGATGGATGACTGAAGTTCCCGTATGTGAGTCTCTGCGTTGTGTATATTTTTTTTTCTTCTTTCTTCTTTCTTTTCTCTTTCTTGTGTGGTAGTTGGCTCGGCAATGGGTCTAGTTGTTTTCTAGAGGTTGTGGCTTCATCCGCAGGTGAGAAGGGCGGTGCATATGGATCTCAGGACAGCCATCAAGTGGTATCTGCACAGAGGAAGAAAAAAACAAAAACAAGAGAGACCAACGGCACAGAGCAGTATTTGTTGTAGAGTCTGCAAACATTAGGGTTGTATCCTCTGTTCAAATATAGTCTGCTATTGTTGTTCCTTCTTTCCCTATTTCTCAATTCCTGCGACACCTAAAGAACAGTGAGGTAAGGATGGACTATTGGATGGGGAAAGGCCTATGAGGAAATCTTCACCGCAGGGTTCGCCCCCGAAGCCTGTTGCTTTCGGTTCTTCCCTGGGCTCCTCACTGGTCCGTGTGTCCTATCCTATCCCTGCAGGGGGAGGAACAACTTTACAGTGTGACACATGAGTCCAAGTTTTCCTTCCCTGACACAATACTGCAGCTTGAGCTGAAAAATGATCTGGAAGACGACCTGAAGCAACTACTTCAGTGGTGGAAGTTACTGCATATCCTGCTCGTCTGTTACCTTCAATAACTTGAGCTGCAACAAACAATTCCAATTCTGCGTTCTCTATGGGAGTTTCTGCTATTTCACTTGTTGCTGCATATGTAAGCGTAACACAATCATGAGTCATTTCGCCTTCATCCTCTAACACAAATTCAGTCATTGCAGACATCATACATGAGGATGGGTTCGTGACTGGTGCACGCTGTATAACAATATTCGGGGCTGTGAGAGTTGCTAACCAATTTCCCCAACGAGAGGAGGTGACAGAAGTGACTTTTGCTTAATTCATGAGTGACGGACACTGCATGAGGGCATCTTATGTTTACAGTCTGTCTTAACACCATTAGTTTTATTTACAAAGAATCGTTCAGCTTTGTTGTACATTACTGGGGAAATTAAGCACTCACAGCCCTAACAGCTAACACCTGAGCAAACTGCTCCAACAGTTCGGTGAAGTGGGGAGGGGCTGCTTCAGAATACTAAGTAGACTGAGTAGGAACTGAGTAAAGCTGTTAATTTCTCCTAATGTCTTTTTGCTTTTCCTACACTCTTTCATCCAGTGTCCAGGTTTAAAACAGTAATGACAACTGCCCTCCTTCTTAGGACATTTAGGTTTCTGTCGGTTCTCTGTGTTGACCTTAAAGGATGCTGCTGCAATCTTTACTCTGGCTTTAACATCAGAGTCTCTTTCCCAAGTAGCTAACCTGTCCAAGCTGTTTTGCAAGCTTCCAGTGGACCATGTTAGATCTAAGAATGGCAAAGCAGATCTGTACTCTGATAAAAGGCCATCAAACCATGTTCGAACTAGTGGCCCTTTATGATCCAGTACCTTCTCTGGAGTGTCAGCTATTCCACTGTATGCTGCAGCTGACTGACAAAACATTTCAGTGTACTCACTTACAGTTTCATCCTTCTTCTGTACACAACTAGTGATTTTTGACCAATCCACTTTTGGTCCAACAATGTTCTTTAGAATTTTCAAAACACCTTCTCGTAAATCACCTTTACTGGCATGTTGCAGTTCAGAAGCAGCAGCAGATTCAAAACTGTTGAATTCAGATTCAGTTAGGATTTGTGACATCAGCTGCGTGACTTCTGCCAACGACATGTCATAAAGACGCATTTTACTGATCAATGTTCTTCTAAATTCAGAAAAATGTGTGCGTGCTGAGGGTAAGCTCTGGGATAGTCTCTCTATATCTTTAGGTCCTAGCGCTTTGGCAACAGTTTGTACTTGGACAACAGAAGAGTTGGGAGGAACACTTTCAATTCCCCCAATTCCCTGAGATCTCCTCCTAGCAGCACACACATTGACGGAATTTACAGGCACATTAGTTACTGATTGGAGAGCTACATCTGTTTCAAAAAACGCTTGCAAATCAGGGTAAATGTTATCAGGCTGACTAACTTTCACATCAGTTTTTGCTGCATCTTTCTTGAGGTTCAATTTCTTAGTCAAAGTGGATACTCTAGCACGGAGTTCATTGTTCTGTTTCTCTAGCTCTGAGTTACACTGAGACTGTTGTGTGGCTAGTGCTAAACCAAATTCTCTGTGGCAGCAGATAATGCCTTTCACATTGTTCTTGCGAATACATGCTCCTAGTACCTTTTTACACTCATCTACAGACCAAGTCTTATCTGGATGGATCTCATGTTTCTGAGTTAGTTCTTGTCTAACTTTTTCAGTGACTATTAGGTCCATTTGTTCCCCTAACAGCGTTTTGAATTCACTATCTGACCACAAAGGAGTCGCAAGACCACTCTTTTCTGTGGTTGGAATCAGCCTAGCATTCCTTCTAACCATGTTGTGAGTTTCTTTGTTACCACACAATCAAAACACTAAAACTTCTGTTCAACAGAGGGTACGCTTGTTAATACATCAACTATTGTTAACCTTCCCTGCTAAAACAGAGGATAAACCAAAATTATTAGCATGAAATGCTAAAATCTTCCCTGCCTGAAACAGAGGATAAATCTTCCCTGCCTGAACAGAGGATAAATTTTCATCTCTAAAAGAAAAACTTTAGAGGATAAACTTTTTAGCACGTAATGCAAAAACTTCCCTGCCTGAAACAGAGGATAAACTTCATCTCTAAAAATATTTTTTTTAGAGGATAAACTTAGTTAAACAAAACCCTACAGCTGTCTGTTAACTCTTCTCTGACGGCGCAGAGGATAACAAATTTGTTCTGGTCTTAGGTTCTTTTGGATTAGAGACAGCACTCACCACAACCCTTGGTTGAGAGAAAAATTCAGTCTGGGAATCTTTGTTCAGCTGGAAGTTTTCAGGTGAGGAAGCTGGAACTCTATCCGGGTCTCGGCACCATCTGTTGTGAACTTTTTCCTCGTCGAAGCAGAGACCAGGAGACGTTGGGATATCTTTCAAGCAGAAGTTACTCTTTATTGAGAACTCGCTGTGCGTCGCTGCAGTCATCCAAGTCTAACTATTGCTCAGCACAGCAGAGTTTATACCTTTCAAAGGGGGAGGGATACAACAGGTGGAGACAATCTAAACAAAGCATGCAAATGCAGTACAGGAACCAAATGCATAGACACTAATCCAATCAACCTAACGAATCCACGTCTGGGCCAGGGGGCTCTTTGAATATACATTGAGTCAGGAAGTGGCTAAGTTAAACATTTAAACACAAAGGCACTAATTCAATCAACCTAACGAATCCACGTCTGGGCCAGGGGGCTCTTTGAATATACATTGAGTCAGGAAGTGGCTAAGTTAAACATTTAAACACAATGTTTCAGTTTATATACAATTACATTGGAACCTAGATTTATCATTTTATAAATTTGTAATACCACACATGATACAAAGCAAGAATAAATGTTAATACACTCTCAAGATGAGTCCTCCCTTTGGGACAGAGCAGCAAAGGAGTGCTGTGTCTGTTTGGGTAGGGAGGCAGAGAAACGCTCTAATGTGTCCAGTTGTTTCACTATAGACCCAGGACATGGAATGGACACTGCAGAGCTACATGTACACACTCACTATAGACTGAACACACACACCCTCCCTCCCCTCACTGCTTAGTAGTGTGCAGGTGTGTACGTCACTGTGGACGTGCTGAAAAGATTTCACCATATGCCTGTGCTACGTGCAGAATCCAGGCACAGAGGCTTTAAATAGAGCTCATTTACTGGAAAACATAACTCCTAAATGCACGTACGTACGCACACACACATACACAAACAAACCTCTGACACCTACTGAAAGGGCATCCATTAAACTGTATGCCCCTTTTTCTGATGTTATGATGATCAACAGTACCTGTCTGAGCCCTTATTTAAAACCCGTCACTGCCGTCACATCAGGCTTGTCATCTCTGGTTTCTATGTATGTAATTAACGTTGTTACGGAAATAGCACAGTGTCAATCAGCACAAAACATGTCACACACTGTTGCAGCTTATTATTTACCCTGAGAAGGGGTCATTACAGCTTGTAGTGTGTGTGTGTGTGTGTGTGATCCATGTGCGTCACTGTGTTCTGGGTTCAGACAGAGATGTGGTTGATGTTTTTTTTTAAATGTTAACGAGGTACATTGATGTCTGTGCTGTCTTTTCCACACTGAGAGTGAGTGTGTGCACAGTGTCCCTGTAATGGTCATTCACTAGGGTACAGAGAGTGTAAGAAACTTGGCCTGTTTAATTTGCTAGTCATATTTGATGATTGACGTAACAATGATTTGATTTTTAATTAATGTCATTATATATGTAGAGGAAAATATACAAATCAATGAGTCATAATTATGTTGTCTGTTGATAATTCTACTATTATGCAATTAGCATATATATGCAGCTGTCAAATTACTCGCATTTAGGCTTGGCTCCATTTTTCTATGGAATGCCCACTTTTCATGATTCTGTAATTCTTACTCTTGATAAAGTCAACTCCCAATTCATTTTTCTCCCGGAAATGCTTCACAATATGGAATTAAAATGGATAGTGATTTATTTTTATTTATTTGTATTAGTACCTTAGTTCTGGTACTACAAAGGTAGGCTGAATGGAAAAGTTGAGGAAAGAGCATGTACAATTCAATTTTTTATTTGTTATAGTGACAGAAGCTCCACAGTGCAACAGAATGACAGCAACAGGACAGGACACAGACAACAAAAGAACAATATACAAATAGGCAATGTACAAAATAGCAAAAACACTATGCAATACAGACAATCATGTGTGTACAGGTCTGACGTGCAAATTTAAAATGGAAAAAAATACAAATAAAAATAAAATATTATATATGTATGTTTGGTGAATAAATAATAAATAATTGAAATAATTCAAATTGTATGTTTCATCAGAATATCTTTGTTTGTTTTGTATTGTATGTTTTGTATTGTATGTTGAATTTTATGTTTCATACAGGTCTGACGTGCAAATTTGAAATGGAAAAATAATTAAAAATACAAATAAAAATAAAATATTATATATGTATGTTTGGTGAATAAATAATTAAAAATAATTAAAATTGTATGTTTCATCAGAATGCAAGTTCAATAGATTTTCTTTGCAGTAATTACATATCAATGCTTCTTGTGCACACATAAAAACATCCCATTCACTGTGTTTCTATTTGTCATCAGGTTTGAGGAGCCGCTGGCTCACATGTTGACAGAATGCAGGCGGACAGTCAGAGTGCAGCTGGAGGCTTTGCAGCAGCGACGGGAGAACCAGGTTCGGACCACCCAGCATGCATCTGGGCCTGGCATGGTTCTTGTGCAGCCCAGCTGTTCTCTGGTGGTCACGTCTCCTCAGAGAATACAACTGCAACAGCAAATTCAGCAAGTAAGAGAGTTTTACCATGACACCACAATGGACATGCTTAATTTACTTAATTTACCTTGGTCACAAGGATCTAGACTTTTGCCCAAAGAATGTTGCTTTTTGTCTGATAGGTGTGATTCATGCTCTTGTGTGATCTTGATATGATTTAATTTTGTTAGTAACTTTTTACTTTTTCCTCCTCTGCAGCATGTCCAGTTACTGACACAGGTCAATATGCTGTGCAACCCAGTGGAGGCACTACAGAGTGAATCTCAAACCACCAAACATTTCCTGGTAAGAAAATTGGGGATTAAACACACCAGTGTCTTGTTTTTAGAAACTTTAAGGAACAATAAAAGAATTCTGAACATGGTTTAAAAGTAACCAGCGGAAACAAAATGTTGTGTTGCTTGACAGATTCTTGTTTTTTTTTATCATCTTTGCTGAAAGTCAAAAAGCAGTACAGTTATAACAAGTACAAATGCATTTTGTTTCTTCTGTGATTATTAAAATGTCCTTTTCCCCTTTATTACCTTTTAAGAGATTGTAATTTCCAAAATGTTATGATTTACATAAAAATATTGGCAAAACTTTTGCAGTTTTAACACCTTTGACAGGACTTTAGAAGGAAAACAATAAGCTTTATGCCACGTTCAAAATGTCATTTTTTTATTTTATTGTAATATTATCAGTGATATTTTATACATTTCAATTGTTTTTAAAATTCATTTTTATATATTTTTTTATTTTTATGTTATATAATTAAATTTTATTTGATCAAAATTAAATTTGACTATTTTCTCAAAAGTTGATGAGAGTTTGCTTGACAAGTTGTTGTAATTTTACCTTTAATTTTTTTCCTGTCCTGTATCGACAGGGGGAGTTGCTGTCATTCGCGGAGCGGGCAGAGGAGGAGAGGTCAGCGGTTAATCTGGGTTTTAGAAGCATGTTTAGGGTGTGTAACTTGCAGTCCTCCCTCAACTTGTTGGAGGAGTTAAAGCAATGTCCCTCTCCTCTGTATCTTCCTCCCAAACCCATTCGCCCAAACTCAGGTTAGGCATCTCCTGTCTATTCCATATGATCCAATTAATCAACTCAGTTGCACATGTGTAGATGTATATATATGATGGCAGTATGTTTTCTTTGTTTCTGTAGCTCGTTCGTACCCATTGCTCCCTGCTGGTCTTGCATGGTTGTTCGCCACACGCTCTGTGTTTCTGTACCCAGAGCTTCTACCACACTGTAGGCTGGATCCAGTCCTGCATCCCCCACGCAGCAAACAGTATTACACCAAAGGAGAAGATGGGTACAAATGGCTTTTTACATTTTTAATGTTTTAATATACTGTATAAATAATTGCATTATTTATATACTGTATATAATCTAGTGTCTCATATATTTCGCTTTTTAAAAACATGTACAAAAAAAGTCCCCATTAATGTGGAAAGTTTAAAAAATAAAATAAAATTATACGTTCTCAGAATTATGCACATCTCCCATGGTTTTTCTACAATAAGAGAAAACATATTTCTGTATCGAAGGTGGGAAAAACATGTATAGAGATTTTTCTGATGTCTGGGAATTAGTACTTTGTCTGAGAAGTTAGATTTCACCTTTTACTTGCAAATGTCACACCAATAATACTGGAATTGGTCAGTGAAGGAAGAAATGTTAATATGGGCTTTTTGCTGAGTCTTGTTTCAAAACAAGCACTTTGTGGAGTTTGGACAACTGACACCACCTAGCAAACACTTAACGAAGCAGTGAGCCATACCTTCACCCAGTTTACCCTCTGCCTCTCTCTCGTCCCCTGCTCTCATCTCTCTACAGTCTCTTAGTCTTGGGGTTAAAGCACTTCGCTCAGACGGAGTTCCCATATCACCTAATGACCCGCTATCTGATCCGGCCCAAGCGTCAGGAGCAGCTGCGTGTGCGTGTGAAGGACATGGTGGCCCCCAGAGCCCCGCACAACATCATCAAGGTGATCTTATCTGTTCATCTACCTATCTTCACATACACTAGTATATGAATTGAGCACTGATTGGTGGTGGACATTTGCTCCTTGGCTTCCCCAGTTTCTGTAAATCATTTATGATTTCAACACCTTCTGAAAGCACAAATTAAGATAATAATTCTTAATCATGATGAATGGAGGTTAAAAGTTATGACAATGTAACATTATTGTTTTTCTTAGTTTTACTGCCAGAATCGTGTGGTTCCTCCTTTGCCAGTGATGTGTAGACCTGTGGTGCCTGGAGTGGAGCGCCCTCCTGTGGAGAGAGAGCTAGATGTCATGCCCAACTGGCTAAAGGTATCACAACTTCCTAGACCAGTGGTCCTCAACTTACAAGGCCCCCTAGGTAGACCTTCAAAGACAATATCTGAAGTCCGTCTTATCTAAACTGATATGTTCCGCTGGTACTTCTGATGTAATAAAAATAAATAGATTTTTTTTTTATTTTTATTGTTCTTTTTTTAGCATTAACATTGTTAAAATAACAAAATTCAAATTAAGACTTATTGGGCCCCTCTAAATGTGGTTAAGAATCACTGCCCTAGACTCTTTCACTAAAACCATTATAAAACATTTTTATCTGTCTGATTTTAAGTATGCTCCTGATGGTTTCAAATGTCTTTACAGAAAAGCTTGCCATACATCCATAGGACAGTTTGTCAGGACAGTTTAAAGGTGACCTCCACCACCAAATCTCCTACCCTTGTCTTCCCAAAAGGAACACACTACCCACAGTTCCTTCCTAAAGGTGTCACTCTGCGTCTGCACCCTTCACAGAGACCAATTCGCCCTTCACAGCCCAAATCTCGGCCTCTACGTGGTTTCGCCCCTCCTACTCTCGCACCACTGGCTAAAGCGCCTCCATGTCCTACAAGTTCAGGAAATGTATTGACCAATGTCTCCACACCACTCCCAACACATGGTGTAATATTATTAACCCAAGCGCCAAGCACTCCTGTAAATGGGGTGTTCCCATTGGTTCAGCCCCCTTTGACCCCTGCCCATGGGACTGTCCCACTAAGCACCTCTTGTCCTGTTAACTTCCAGTATGTTACTCCAGAATTGGGGGATGGTAATCCAGCACACCCTCCTGCCAACTTGCCCCCTTCTGCAGTCCAGAGACCCCCAAATGACATCCCTCTACTTAGTACTGGGACAGTCAAGATCTGTGGAATGCAGCAGACGTCCAGTAAAGACAATAAACGGACCATGCCTAGAAAACTTGCTCCTTTGAGACCAGCCCCCCAGCTGCCCCTGTCCTCTGGGAATATGGGAAACGTAAGCAACCGTGCTGTCATTATGAATAAGCCAATATCCTTGAATGTCACACATAATTTTCCATCAGATAAAGTCATTATCAAAGCCCATGAAAATGCCGCCTCACACAGACTGGTCACATCACCCTCTCAGGATGTTGTCATACAGTTAGTCCCTGGGACACAGACCTTGGAAAACGCCGCAGATCCCAACATTGGAAAGACAAAACAGAGATCCGAATGTGACTCTTTGCAAACCATAAAGGACGTCACTCCCATACAGCATAGTGTGGAAAATGGTCAAAGGAATGTCTTCTCACCTCTGACAGCAACATCAGCAGCAGATAGTTCTAAGTTTGTGTTGGTTCAAACCGTTTCATCTGCAGGTGTTCCTCAGTTTGTTCTTCTGCCCCAAGACTCCATCTTTCTGAAACAACCTGCTCCACTTCCTGCTGAAGGCGCACCAGGAAGTGTATCCCAGCAAACTAACTGTTCTGACATTCCTACCAGCTCCATAGTCCTAAATGACAAAGGTAGGACTGAGGTGCCTTTAAACACCATAACACCAGCCACATCAATGCCAATTAGAGGAGAAGATGCTGGGGAAAGAAAGGAAGAGGTTGAGGAAATGGTTGGCGATAGATGGGAAGAGGAAATGGCAGGTGCTTTGTTTGGTAGTCCTCTCCTGGTACTCTCCGAGTCCTCCTGCAGCTCCGACTCCAGTTTGACCAGCATGGACAGTGGTGCTGAAGCTTCCTCGAGGGTGGAGACGGATACTGTAGAGTGTCCTCCTGTCCAATCTGCCTCTGGCAGACAAGAAATACCAGGAGTGTGCAAACACAGCACTGGAGATGGGAAGGAGCAACAGTCCAGCGGAGGAGAGAAACAGAGCAGTGGGAACGAGGAGAGGGAAAGTGGGGGAAACGGAGAACGTGATGAAGATGAAGGCGAGAAGAGCGGTGATGGAGAAGGTGGCAGGAAAGCAGATGGTGATGGAAGTGGCGACAAAGAAAGGGAAGAGAAGGATGGGGATGAAGAGAAAGATGGAGATGGAGAGAGGGATGAAGAAGAGGAGGATTTCGATGATCTCACACAGGATGAAGATGAAGAGGAAGTGATGTCATCAGCATCAGAGGAATCTGTGTTGTCTGTTCCAGAGCTTCAGGTTTGTCTAAATAATTGAAAACTAAATTACTAAAATCGGTCATTTTAAATGCTACAAGTGAATTTAGGCATCACAACATTAGAATGTGCAGGACGAAAATACATATTCATTTTGAGATTTTCAAGATTGCATTTAAAAATCTTTTTAAATATTTAGTGTTTTTAAAGGTTAGGTGAGCATTAGATGACTACAAAGATTACAGATATCTAAAAAAATATTAAATGAGCATGCACAATTAAATACACAATATATCAGATACCAATAAAACGATCTATAACCGATTAGGTACTGATATATCATGAATTCCTAAATAAGTATTATGCTTAAAAGCTTGAGTCATTGTATTACATTTCTTTCTAGAGATTTCTTAATTTGTTTCCTCTGTGTTCCCTCGGTAGGAAACAATGGAGAAGTTGACCTGGTTGGCATCAGAGAGGAGGTTGTGCAGAGAGGGAGACTCCGAGGAGGACAATTCGCCCACGTCCCCAACATCCCCCACCTCCCCAAACTCCCAAAACTCCCCTGCGTCCCAGAATTCTCAGGAGGAGAACTCGGAGGATGAGGATGATGGTGCAATGAAGGGTGATGATATGGAAGCAGGGGAGGGAGAAGGTGGAAAACTTCCTGAGGGAGAAGCGCTGCCTGGCGACGACCCTCCACAGATCAGCGGGAGAGGAGGGGGGCGTGGAAGAGGTCAGCCCAACTTTTAACACCTGATTGTGTTGTTTTCAGGGATGTCAAGTTGAATTGAACCCTGGTTGGTTAATTTTTCAGTATGAATTGTTCATTTGATTCAGTTTATTTACTCTTACAGGCCGTGGTCGCCCACCCCCACGTAGTCTGAAGCGTGGTCGACGTCAGGAACGAGGAAGTAAAGATGCCTCAAAGCTGCTCCTGTTATACGATGACCACATCTTGGACAACGATCCAATGAGAGAGAGCAAAGATATGGCATTTGCGCAGGCTTATCTAAACAGGGTCAGACCACTTGGATCTTTGACTCACTAGTATCAACTTTATATCGATTAGAGAAACACTAATTGTTTCTCTAATTAGAGAAAAGTGTTTCACTAATTGTGCCTCTCTCATCTTCCTTCCATTTCTTTTGCTGTTGTAGGTGCGTGAAGCCTTGCAAGACATTCCTGGTAAGGTGGAGGAGTTTTTAGGGCTGCTTTATGAGTTTGACCAGGCAGGGGAGAGTCACAGTGTTCTAGAGTTGTTCTCCCAGCTGAAACTTCTGCTTAAAGACTGGCCTGAGCTCCTCAAGGACTTCGCTGCTTTCCTTTTGCCTGAGCAAGCTCTGGAGTGTGGACTGGTAATTACAATCATTTTATAGACAGAAAAGTGAATTGTTCAAATAAGTAATTCAAGTAATGTAAATAATCACTAAAAAAGAAAACAAAACTATATATATTCGCTCTCCCATCCCCAGTTTGAGGAGCAGCAAGCCTTTGAGAGGAGTCGTCGGTTCCTGCGTCAGTTGGAGATCAGTTTTGGGGAGAATCAGTCTCATTACCAGAAGATTGTGAGAGCGCTGCAGAGTGGAAGTCCTCTCAGTCCTGCTGGGATTGAAGAGGTATGTATAGATGGATTCGTGAATAAAATTAAAGATTTTCTGCACTGTCCTATAGAGATATGCTACCAGTCAAAAGTACACTTATTTATTTAGAAGAAACAAATCTTAATCCGCAAGGATGCATTCATTTGATTAAAAAACACTAAAGATTACAAAAGATTTCTGTTTCTAATAAATTCTGTACTTTTTGAACTTACTATTCATCACAGATTCCAGACAAAAATGTATCATATAGTTTCCACAAATACGGTTTGACTGTGATCATAAGAAGAAATGTTTCTTGAGCACCAAATCAGCATATTAGAATGATTTCTGAAGTATCATGTGACAGCATAAGAGTAACATTAAAAGAATCATATCAACCCCAAACATTGCATCAAAATGTGCATGAAATAGCATTACTTGATACTATTTTAGCAATAGCATTACTTGATACACTCATTTGTCTGTAGCTTCACAGCAAATCTCTTTTTTTTTTTTACTGTTTATTGTTTTTGTTTTCCTAAATCCCATTATTTCTGCTTTTGTAACTCAGCTCAAAGCACAGATGGCCACCCTTCTTAAGGGCCACACGCACCTACAGGGAGAATTTTGGATGTTTTTTGACGAGATGCGTCCACCCCCAGCACGTCCTGGCCAGTTTGAGGAGGCGGTTTGGCCGGAGGACGTGGGCACTGGGACAGATGGAGAGGCAGGGATGAGTGTGGGCTCCTAGAGTTGGTGTATGGGGAGGATTTGAGGAAGTAACTCTGCCTGATCTAGAGGAGGATGAAGAGTCCCACAAGATTCGACGATCAGCAGCAGGAGCAGGAGGAGGAAAGAAATGCGCACGCATGGCAACTACAATGTATCTTCATTCTGTTCATCCCAGTCAATTCACAGTTGTTTTCCCCATTCTTGTTTAGTTGTTAATCTCCCTGCTTTTCTTCAGGACTGTGATTGGCCTGAGAAAGATTGCTCATGTCCTTGTCATCATGACTCCAGCCTTGATGCCAAACATCGCAAGCATAAGAGAAAGGGATGCTTGCGTTGTCATAGCAACAAGGTGCTGGCTGTGTTTGCTTTGTGGTTTGACATAACTTGTCTTGAAATATGTTTTGATGGAGGCCATGTTTCCTTATATTGTGTTTTTTCTTTTCTGTCATCAGGCCACTAATGGCGCTAAGGTACTGAAGAGTCGCGATTCTGTGTTTCCGTCTGCCGATGCACAATCTGACAGGGGAGGGGAAGAAAAGGAAGAGGAAAGAGGACCAGGGGAGGATGGAGAGGCAGAGAAAGAGGTTAAAGATGAGACTGGCAGTGGAGCAAACAGTCCACATCATGGTAAAGCCTAATTTCTTTAATTCCTAATTTTTTTTTACTTTTAGTTAGATTTTTAATTATTACAATCAGCATTCAGAGTCCCTAAACAGTTTTTTAATAATTTGTTAGGTTCTTAATTTTAAGAACAATTTACTTGAATTTACTTTGCTTTAAAATAATTTACTGTTCAAAAGTTTGGGGTCAGCATTTTTTTTATTTCAAAGAAATTAATGCTTTTATTCAGCAAATATGCATTAAATTGATCAAAAGTGACATTTATAATCTTAGAAAAGATTATTATTTCAAATAAATGCTGTTCTTTTCAACATTTGTTCATTAAAGAATCCTGAAAAAATGTATCAAGGTTTCCACAAAAATAACCAGCACAACTGTTTTCAACATTGATAATAATAAATGTTTCTAGAGCACCAAATCAGCACATTAGTGATTTCTGAAGAATCATGTGACACTGAAGACTGAAATAACAGCTGCTGAAAATTCAGCATTACCATTACAGAAATAAATTTACATTTTAAAATATATTCAAAATAAAAAGTTATTTAAAATGGTAATATTTCACAATAATGTTTTTGCTGTGAAAAATGTATCATCCCCAAAACTTTTGAATGGTAGTTTACATTATTGAGCAAATACTTTTTATTTGCTAATATTTAAATTAAATATTAAATAAAAATGTATTACATGTAGTAAAATATGTTTTAAAATGTTGGACTGTTAAGTATCATATATACAGTGTACTGACTGTTTACTGGAAACAACAAAGATTAAACAAATTCCTGATCTGCAGATGGTGATGGGCCTGTATGGGAGAGAGGAGAGAGACCCCCTTCCCCCATCCCAGAAGAGCAGAAAATACAGAACAAAGATGACGACGACAAGAAAAACGACGAGGAGAGGCATCATACGACCGTACAGAAGCACAGTAGGGATGAAGATGATTCATCTGAATCAGGAGAGAGAGATGCCACTCAGCAGAGCACACTGAGCCCAGCCTTAGACACACCTGTGTGTGCCAAAAACATCTCCCTCACTCCCAGTGGAGAGAGGGTCATTCTCTGGACCAGGTGAGCACAGCCATAGATCGTGATGGGTTTTTGAGCATCATCTGATGGTGCTTGTGTTTTACATGGCCCTCTTTTATCATCTGGCTCATAGGGAGGCCGATCGAGTGATCCTTACTGCCTGTCAGCAGCAAGGAGCCAATCAGAGCACCTTTCAAGCTGTGTCAGAGCAGCTTGGAAACAAAACAGCCAATGAGGTACCACAATTATAAAGTTACAGGTCTTTTTTGTTCTTTACAGCATTCCTTTCTTTGCCTTTTTTAACATCAGTGTCTCTGCAGGTTTCAAGGAGGTTTCGGGACCTGATGCGTCTGTTCCATACATCAGCGTGTCAGGCCAGCTCAGAGGACGAGGCTACTGAGCAGCAGTCGGCCACTGATGAGGAACAGGACTGAGCCCTGCAGTCATAAAGGATCAGACTTTTCTCCATCCGTGTGAATTGTTGACTTTGTGCGTTAAAACACGGATGCAGTTCTTCTAGTTGGAGACTAGTCATGCACAAACACCCCATGTCTTGCACTAACACCTGGCAAAGACACATTTTAAGTATGGTGACAAAGGGTCGGAAGTTCTCACTGTAACATGAAGTATAAATCCAAAATTAAATATTTGATTAGTTAAACAATAAATACTGAATCGGTGTTATCTGTGAAAATAAACAACTGTACTAAACACACAAATGGAGAGACAATTAATAAAATGACAACATGCACAAAAATGTATGCACATTTTACTCAGGTTCAAAAAGTTGATTCAAAAAGTGAAACTTGGGCCTGATTTGGTGGGCAAGTTTTATAGCCCTTTATTGAGCACAAAATGAAATATTTGATTAGTCAAACTGCAAGAAAAAAAAAATGTTTTACTAACCAGCAGATTCACACCAACATCGTTTCTAACAGATTGATTGTAAATTCTGTGAAAATATGAACATATTGGGGGGGCATGTACAGTATTTTTATATCAGGGTGATTTTGTTTTTATTTTGCGTCAGATGTTAGTTTTGTGAATGATGCACAAGTTGTTGGTAATCTGGAGAGACAATTAATAAAATGACTATTTATACTGAGTTTTGTGCAAGACTTAATATTACAAAAATGTGTCTGTGCGTGCGTGTATATGTATGCACATTTTACATATACAGTATACTTGTTCACTGATCATTTTTATTAAAAAACTGATCTATTATGGGTCTGTTTTAATCTATTGCATCCGATTATCTGTATAATTATTTGCTATTTTGCGTGCGTGTGTGTGAGAGAGAGAGACAAATATGAAACGCGTTTCGTTAAGAGCGCTGTCGCTGACCCTGTTCGCTTTCCATAGTTGGGTATCTTGCCGGTGTCATGTCTACTGTCTTGCTGAACACGTGGTAGGGATTGTTGACCATTTTCTTCTTTTATTTCGATACGAGCCTGGTATTATTTATAGTGTGTTATCGGATTTATAGTTCTTTGACAGATAAAGAAATTTTTTTTTTATTAAACGCATTTCTAAAACATCTATGTGAAGTTGCCCGATCTGTGTTTACTACCTGCTTCACATGTGCAGATTCTGAGAAGTTATTGTGGAAATGGCAGAAATGGTCCAAGAAAAGAGTACAGGACAAAAATTCGCAGAGGAGCAGCTTCTGCGACACGGATGGGAAAAAGGTAAAATCAGAACAGATGTTAGGACACGCGCAGGCGGTTTTATACATCACGAACCCGGTGTATGTTACTGTGTAACTCGGTTTCTTAACTGTCGTAAAGATATAAACAATTCTCCTGCATAATCTTTGGCATATCCATGTAAACCGACTGACACATGCCAAGTCTATTTGGTGATGCTAATATTTAGACTTGTGTTGTAGGTAAAGGTCTGGGAAGATCAGAGAATGGCATCTCAGAAGCTATTAAAGTCAAAATTAAATGTGGTAAAGCAGGGGTGAGTAACGTTACTGTAGAGAACATCTTTGTTTTTAGATAATTGCATTAAATACAGCATATGGGCAGTTGACAACATGGTAATTAAGTTTGTTTATAAACATTTATTATTATGTATAATGGACAGTTATGGTGCTCTAACTGGTCCTAACCCATGCCAGTTTCATAATGCCAGATCATAAAACCAGTATGTATCATAATTATACATGAATTAGAAATGCTGTTGAAAACAATTTAGGTAAAGTGTAGCATATCTCTCTACAGGTCACTAGTTTTTACATATCTAGCTTTTGTAATTTTAAGGTACCAGCTGTTATAGCCTTTATGCACATTATGTTTGTATTTATGATGTACTGTTTGTATTCAGATGGGCCATAACGAAGGTGAGCAGTTCAGTTTCCACTGGTGGGACCATGTTTTTAACAAAGCCTCGTCAGGTCTGGTTGTGGAGTCAGGGCAGGTAAGTAATATGAAGAGGATTTAAATACATTTTTACCTCGAAATCATCTTTTTACTGTAGCTATATTTATCACAATTCTGTTATTGATCTAGACACTTATGCAAAGTCACTTACAAACAAAGAACATAAGCAATATGTTACAAAGCCAACAATATTCACAAGTGCATTAGCAAGCTAGATTAGTAAATGCAGGGGTGAAATGCAGAAAAGACGGCTTTTTCATAGTTTGTCTGTAATTTGAAGACAATCTGGCTCCTTAAGTTACAGGTGTCGTTTTAATTAAAGGGGTGGTTGAAGGCTTGATTGTGTTTATTTTATGTGATGCTAGACACCTCTCTGTCCCTTCTCTGACAAACGCCTCGATTTATTTCCTGGTTTATGAAGATGGGCAGCTGGCTCAGTGTGTTGTGACTAAACCGCCTCTAGAGCAATCTAAACGTCCCGCCCCTCTCCTCAGCGGCATGAATTGTAAACAGTGGCGTTGTCTATAATGCTTATCAAAGCCGATTGAGACAATGCAGAACCTGTGCAAGCACGGCTCTTAATGGTAGTTGTCTCATACTTTTAAATAGCTATTTGTAAGTGCTACTGCTTCTGTTAGATTAGTAAATACAGCACAGCAACCGGGTGAAATGCAGAAAAGACGGACGATTTTTCATAGTTTGTCTGTGATTAGAATCGTTAAAACAATCTGGCTCCTTAAGTAAATACAAAAAATTATAAGGTGTCAGATATTGTTTATGCTCAAACAGCAACATTTTTTTTTAAATTAAAGCAAATGATAGCAAACTGAGTTTTATGTGAATGAGGGCATGCTTGTTTTTTGGCTCATCTGGTGTTGTCATTGTGGTTTAGAATGGTGTGGTGGTGAAGAAGTCAGATGACCGCAATGATGGATTAATCTCCAACAAGAAGCCACGCAAGGCTCAGCAAGCCAAGTCCATGCTCTATGGGTGCTTTGTCAAGGTACAATAATAAATAAAATCCAGCAGTGATTTAGTATTCGGATTGTGCAGTTGTTGTAAAGTCGTCTGTCTTCGTTCTTAGTCAGCTACACTGCTGTCAGGTGAGAAGCCAGAAAAGACCTCTGATTCAGATGACAGCAGCAGCAGTTCTGAAGATGAGGACCAGAAACTGGACCTTTCCAGCTCTACCAAGTATGAGCTGCCAATATTACAAAATCCCGACACAATACTTTAAAAACCTTGTCGTTTTTATTAAATAATAAAAAAAAAATTTATATACCATCATTGTAGAATATTCTGCACTAGACATGTACTTTCAAATGTTCCTGTTTTGTAAGTGGCATGCAGAAGCAATAAAGAAGCTTTTCAAATGTGTTAGATTTGAAGGTCAGTTATGCTTTCAGGCGAGCTCAACTCTGTATTTCTGTCTGTCTCTTTTAAGACTATCAGATGCAGATCTGGTGAAAGCTTGCGGAGGACGAACAGCACACAAGTAAGCTCTGATCTCTTCAGGTTTGCACTGTGATGCATCCCAATCGGTGTTATCCTTACATCAATTCATGTTAGCCAAACTGGTTTAAATTGTAATACTAGAGCTTCCAGAATTTAGCCATTTCCATCCATCACATTTGAGCAGGACATGAATAATATATAGATAGCGTAATATTATCAAATCAGTGTTATTTTAGTATAAGTTATGTTATTGTAGTATAAATAATTAAATTAGCATTTTATATTTTTATTTTATTTTTTTGTAATTTTAGTATTTAAACTAATACCAAGGCAACATTTCTAATTTTATAAAAAGTTATATACATATATACCAGTTTTGTTACTTATATACATGTTTGTTACTTATATACATGTTTTGTTACTTATATCCATGCTTGCTTGTTTGTTTGTTTGTTGTGTGAATAGAGGAGCCAGACACGGATTCACTATGAGCGCCAAACTGGCCCGGCTTGAGCAGCAGGAGCAAGAGTTCATGAACAAGTATGGTAAGAAGAACCACACTGCTGAAACATCCACAAGCAGCACAGATTGTCTAAACCCTGAGGCACGTCCACATATGAATGAGAAAACAAAACGCAAGAAATCAAAAAAGCAGGAGGAACCATCAGAGAATAACATCCATGAAGATAAGATAACACGCATCCTTTCAAGTAATGATACTGAGGACTGCAAACCCAAAAAGAGGAAAGACTTTAATGGTGCTTCCGTGAACGACGATATGATCGCAGATGCAGTGCCAAAGAAGAAAAAGAGAAATCGCAAAGAAACAGCACTTCAGGATTGTGTTAATGGAGACCGCAGCGTAGACATGTACGAGGCATTCACACACACATCAGAGGAGCGAGACACACACCTGCTGATGGATGACTGCACACACAAGAAGAAGAAGAAAAAAAAAACGGTCCAAGGTGGATGATGAGACGGCCGACATAGATGAGATCAGGGAGGATTCCACGGACACACAGAACAAACAGCCACAGGAGGGCAGTACTGATCATCAACAAACATCTGACTGTGCCTCCAGAAAGAAAAAGAAGAAAAAGAAATCCTCTATGGAGCACTACGAAGATGTGGATAACTCAACTACCATGATGACAGTAACAGAGGACACTAGCAACGAAGCACAGATAATGGAAGGACAGGAGAACGGCAGGAAGAAAAACAAAAAAAAGAAACGAAGCAAAAAGGAGGAGCAGGAGGTGGTAGAAAATGTGCAGTTTGAGGAGTCTGTGCCAAAGAAAAAGAAAAAAAAGAGCAAAGAGTGAACTGGCATGCTTCTAAACTCACTACAAACACAAGACAGAATCTGGGCTGCTGCTGAAATGCTAGGATCAATTCTATTAGCTGTTCAGATTTGTTATGCAGCGCTTGTATTTATTCTTACACGTCATGGTTGATTTTTAAAGCTCGAGACCCACGGGTGACATGAAATCTTTTTAATGGACTGATTTGTGAGACATTTGTGTAATGCATATTAAATAGCATATCCACAATGACAAAAATGTGATGAAATGTGAACAGCTTGAAGTGATTTGTGTGGAACTTGAAACATTGCTAACAAATCAATCTTCAATTGAATTGGAAAATAAAGTTATCATTGAAATGGTTGTCTTTTTTGTCTTCTGCTCATGTTGAGGTGTCATTTGGGTTTGGTTGGGCTTGAAGGAAGGTTGGCCATGTTAAAACATCCACTTCGCAGATCCATCTATTGTACATGTTACATCTTGCTGATATCCAGCTTTTCAGTGGGTTTTTGCTGGTCATTGACAGAACACAGTCCATGTATCCTTCTGAGGGGCCACTGATCCAGAATCTGAAAGGAAAATATGGAAAGCATCAGATAATTGCTTTAAATTGTAACTGATTCATTATTGTATTTTTTGATAGATTTTTTTTGTTTTCATGGTTTATCAAAAGGAAAATTGTCAGTTAAAATGGAAACTAATATTTATACTTTTTTATATACATTCTGCCTCTACTACAGTAAAAAAATTAAATAGTTTAATTTAAAAATTGTAAAGCTATTTGATTTTTATCAAATAACTCTTCTGTTGCCATATATTTAGACTTACCCTCCCTGAAGTTTGGCACCAGTGGTCCAGACCCAAGCTGTTTCTGACTTTTCAGAGAGTCCAATCCAGTAGCCATGATATGCATCATAATATGATGTGGTGTGCTGATTGATGAATTCCTGAATTTGCATAATATGAGAACAGTGTTAAAATCATGTGGAAATCACAGTAGAGTTACTGTTTGCAATCCTTTGTATGTTTGCCATCTGTTGATCAAAATGGTCCCATGTGATGCCAAAACACGCTTTTAAGTCATTTGTATAACAACCTTTGCTAAATGCCACAAGTAAATGTTTACAGTCAATACACTTCAGAAAACATCAGTTCTTCTTTGGGCCTAGTGGAAATGGTGTAGAACATTGACAAACTATATTAATTTTGTTCATAGTTTGGAACATTCTTATATATTTTTATATACTTGTTCCTCCACACTGTCTATTGTGGCCAGCTGAGCTCCATATCCCTTGCAGTATTCTTGACTCGTTGTCCATGTTTTCCAGGGCCAGTTTTTTTGGAAATAGTAACAGCTGGAACCATTCTGAATCCACTCTCGAGGACAAGGTGTACACTGGACCGCTATGACGGAGCACAGTTCAGGTTAACTGGAGGAAAAACACTTGGAGACTTTACTCAGATTCAGTAAAAGAGCTTACCATTTCTAGTGGACTGACAGTACTCGTCCACTAAAAAGCTGCTTTTTTTCAGTATGAAGTCCAGTGTGGCATTCATTTGTTCACCCTGTGTCGTCAGTCTTGCTCTCTCTTGCTCCAGCACTTCCTTGTCTGCCAGTAATTGCAGATTGGTGGCTTTCTCTTTAGAGTGCTGGGCCTGTAAAGTGATTTCATGTGGTTAAAATGTCATTGAAAGTCCTTATTGTTTAGCAGAATTTCTGATATCTTACCCAAAAATGAAAACTCTCATTTATTCACCCTCAGGTTGTTCCAAACCTGTACAAATATTTTTTTTTTGCTGAACACAAAAGAAGATATTTTGAATAATGTGAGTAACCAAATAGTATGTGGTCCATATACTTGCATAGTATGTATTTAATTATTCCATACTATTGAAGTCAATGGTTGTATCATCTTTTATGAAACTCATACAGGTTTGGAACAACTTGAGGGTGAACAAATGATGAACAGAATTTTCATTTTTTGGTGAACTATCCCTTTAAGCGCTAAATGTTGTTTCAGGCTTTGGTCTTACCAGAGTATTGTTGTATTTAGACATGTGAATGAAGTCTGCAAGGCAGAGAAACAAAACAGGTATATTGTTAGTTAAATCTACTTGAAGACTATTTTTCAACTGCAATATAAAAGCTCTGTGATATTTTAGTAGTTAGTTATAATTTTAGGAAATAGGAATAGTACATATTTAGTCATAAATTACACTATTGACCTGTATTGTCCATATCAACATGTAGGAAAGTGTCAAATTTAATAACTGACTTATGACAACAGGACACATGAGAAAGTTTCCAAGTGTTGTCACACAGCGTAGTTTCACTTTTCTTGACACATTTGTAACACTTTTGTGTTGGTGATTTTTGAGGTTACATCAGGGTTAATCACTTCTTTTTTTCAGAACTGTAGTTCTGATTGAATACACTTACAGTAAACCAGTTAATCATGAGTTTCCTCACACAGGGTTGGAACACTAAATGTGGAAATCCAAACGTAGGACTGAATGATATTTTAGTATTGTTTAAATGAATGAGACAGTGCTTATTCTTACTGAAAGCGCTGACAGCTGTTAACGCAGCGAGCAGGAGGAAGCAGAGCAGCCCCAGAAACACAGTAGCTCGTCTATAGGCTGGAGAGATCTCATTCACTTCTTTTTCTGAATGAGAATGAGACTCATGCATAGCCACATTTGACAAATTCTTTTGTTTCTGATTATATGATAGGTATAATAGAAGTCAAGAGTATCATGTGCTGGCTATGTTTAGAGTAACTCTTATTTGGAATTTGAAGGAAGTGAAATAATCTGTGCCATTAACAATGTGCAATATGGGAGTTTATATAAATTATGCCTAATTATATGTAATACATATATTTGATACATACAGTGGGTACAGAAAGTATTCAGACTCTTTGTAGCAGCCATTTTAAAATCATTTAAGTTCATTTTTTTTCCTCATTAATGTACACACAGCACCCCATATGACAGAAAATCACAGAATTGTTATGATTTATTAGAAAAACTGAAATATATAAATTCAGACCCTTTGCTGTGACACTCATATATTTACTCAGGTGCTGTCCATTTCTTCTGATCATCCAGATGGTTCTTTCATTTGAGTCCAGCTGTGTTTGATTATACTGATTGGACTTGATTAGGAAAGCCACACACCTGTCTATATAAGACCTTACAGCTCACAGTGCATGTCAGAGCATCATGAGGTCAAAGGAACTGCCTGAAGAGCTCAGAGACAGAATTGTGGCAAGGCACAGAGCCAAGGTTATAAAAAAACTTCACTTAAGGTTCCTAAGAGCACAGTGGCCTCCATAATCCTTAAATGGAAGAACGACCAGAGAGCTGGCCGTCCGGAAACTGAGCTATCTGATCACTGTGGCTGAGCTCCAGAGATGCATTCGGAAGATGGGAGAAAGTTGTAGAAAGTCAACCATCACTGCACACCAGTCGGGGCTTTATTGGCCCGACACATGAAAAGCCCGCAAGTTTGCTAAAAAAAACCTGAAGGACTCCAAGATGGTGACAAATAAGATGATGAGACCAAGATAGAAGCCTTAATTCTAAGCGGTATGTGTACTGCTCATCACCTGTCCAATACAGTTCCAACAGTGAAGCATGGTGGTGGCAGCATCATCAGCTTGTTGCAATCGAGGGAAAGATGAATGCGGCCAAGTACAATATCCTAAAACCTTCTAGTGCTCAGGACCTCAGACTGTTTACCTTCCAACAAGACAATGTAAGCACACAGCTAAAATAACGAAGGAGTGGCTTCACAACACTCCGTGACTGTTCTTGAATTGACTTAAACCCAATTGAGCATCTCTGGAGAGACCTATGGCTGTCCACCAACGTTTACCATCCAACCTTGGAGAGGATCTGCAAGGAGGAATGGCAGAGGATTACTTGTTGCATCTTTAGACTCATGGCTGTATTATCAAAAGGGTGCTTCTACTAAATACTGAGCGTCTGAATATAGGACCATGTGATATTTATTTTAATAAATCTGCAAAAATGTATTCTGTGTTTTTCTGTATATACATTATTGAACTTAAATGATAGCAAATTGCAATATAACAAAGAGTGAAAAATGTAATGAATACTTTCCGTACCCATATATATATAATATTTGATAGTTTTTTGTGACTGATCTCTTACCTGTGTTCTCAGGAGGTGTCTGTGAAGTTGATTGATTTCTTTTCACCTCAGCATACAATACAGACTCCTCTGACTGTCGCACTTGAACAGTAATCAGACATTCATTCATTCATTCATTAAAAACACTTTTAAAGCATTCCAAGCAAACAGAGTAAATGTTGTGGTAACATAATGGTTAAATCATAATGGTGTTTCTTTGCCATCACCAAAAAGAAATAAAGAAAGAAAAGAAAAGAAAAAAACATACCTGTACCTGTAGATTTGTCATTGTCAAATTGCTTGAAGATAACTGTTGAATAGTGCAACTCGTCTTCCATACCTGCTCACCTTCACAAGCCACAAACGCTGTTAAGACAGAAAACAGCAGTATGATTAAATGCAGTCAGACAGACTGCGCAGAGACATTTGTGCCATTCAGAATTAGGTAATAACAGAATTTGTCCAGAAAGCGGAACAGAATGCTGCCTCATTTACAACACTACTACTTCATCAGATTCATACACAATGAGGTGTCTAAAGGGTCATGTACTGTTAATTCTACAGAACATTTTACATTCTTTACAAGCTTAATAATAATAAATATGAAATTGTCAATTATTGAAAGAGGAAGTGATATCTTTCAAAATTGTGTCTTCCCTGTCCAATGGCATAAACTCTTATATGTTCTGTGTTTTGAGTTATCAGTTTGAAGTACTGTCCTGTAATGTCCACTAACTCACTGGGAAGAACGTCTGATCATGTGAATTTTAATGGTATTCAGTTACAATAAAAAAGACTGCATTTGAGTTGGCTGTTGTTTCTCTTTATAACTGAATAATTTATCATTTTAAAGAATTGTAAAATGAAGATAACACCATATCATATAGAAGCTTTGAAAATTAAACTTAAAGGTGCAAGAATGCACTAAATGCTATAAAATCTTTAGTTGCCTTCATACATTTTTTTTTAATTCACTAGACTGCCTTTCACTCTGTAGATGAACAAAAGTATTTAAGTTGTCAGATGTTAGTTTACTTTAATTGTAGGTTGCCTTATTTCTTTTTAAACGTTTTTACAGTGCATTAAACAAAACATTTTCTGTGATCAAATGTAATTGTGTAATAAAGTCATAAATAATGACAGTAGTCCTCTATACAATTATGAGAGTAGTTACCTCCTCACTATAGATAGATAATATTCATCGTGCCAGTGCCATCCATACTGGTGATCAGATAAGCTAACTATTTTGTCTGATGCATTGTCACCATCTTGCCACAAGAGGGGGCAGTAAATTAATGTAACAAAATGTAGTAAACATCAAGAATTACAATGATTGTTCAGCCAAAAATGAAAATTCTGCCATTATTTACCCTCATGTTGTTCCAAACAGACAGTCTCAATCATCATTCTTTTTTTTTTTGTATAGAAAAAAAGATGCACTGAAAGTGAATGGTGACTGAGGGTGTCAGTTCCTAACATTCTGCCTAATATCTCAACAGGAGAAAGAAAGTATTACAGGTTTGGAAGTAATCCAGCAGTGGTAGAGTTAACTCCCCAAATTACATCACTCTCGCATTCTGTCCATCCACCCCTCCTCCTTAACTCCTTCGCCCTCCCCCTTCTCATTGTCTATGAAAAGGAGGGTCTTTCTCTCCCCTGTCCATTCAGCCGCTGGGCACTGGGACTGTGGTCCAGACCTCACCCTCAAGCCTGTCATTATAATCACTTAGCAGCCACAAAGACCTCCAGCCCTTCACAGCCATTGTGCACAGTTCTAGTGAGACTTAACACTTCTCACCACTCTAAGATGGAGCTTTTTGGTGCCCGACTACCCTTCACCCAGTTTCAGGAGGAAAAGTACCAAATGCTGGAGCTGAACCAGCGTCTCGAATCGTACTTAGGCCGTGTGAAGCTTCTAGAGGAGGAAAACAAGCTTCTGCAAGAGGAGATCCACACTCTCAAGAGCAGCAGGGAACCACCGGGCCAGCGCAAACCTCAAGAGGAGGCTCTCAGCCAGGCCAGGAGGATGTTGGAGGAGGCCTGGAGGAAGAAAGACCATGTGGAACTGGAAGTGGAGAACTTGATGGAGGATATAGAGGTGGTGAGTATTCAAAGACAGAAGGCGAAGAACACTCAGGCTGAGGCACAGAGAAAACTCATGGAGAGCAGGAAGGAGCTTGAAGAGGAGCGTAGAGCTCAGATTTGGCTTAGGGAGAAGGTTGGCCAACTTGAGAAAGACCTCTTGCTACAGATGCAAGTCCACCAGGAGAACATGGAAACCATGCAGGCCTCTCTGAAACAGACAGAACAAGTCTTGATGGCCCCACAGCCCCCTCAAACTGCCACCATCCCAGACCTGGGACAAGAGTACAGCCACAGAGCGACTCAAGCCTGGCAGGAGGCAACCAACAACTATCAGAGACTGGTTGGACGTCTTGAGGAAAGTCTGAACCAGGCCAAAGCCAACATGGCAAAGATTCATCAAGAGAAGAGAGAAAATCAGCATCAAGTTCAGCATCTGGCAAAGGAGCTCGAGAGCACTAAGACTAAGAGGCAGATGTTGGAGAAAAACGTAGTGCAGCAGAAAGAAGAGCATAAACAGGAGCTTCAACATTTTCAGGTAAGAATTTAAACTTATGGACTTTGTTATTCAACCAATTCAGATTCTGTCTTCATTTACTCACCCTCATGTTGTTGCAACCTGTAGGATATTTTGAGAAATGTTTCATCTGTTTTTGTCCATGCGATGGAAATCGTTGGGGTCCAAAACAACTCTGGATCCTGCTTTCATTTCAGGGACAAAAAGTACTGAGATATTTTTCAAAATATCTACTTTCGTGTTCCACAGAAGACAGAGGGTCATACAGGTTTGGAACAGGACACATTTATTTATCTGGGTTCTTTTAATTTTGTCAATTTTTTTATTGCAATTTTCCACATTCTCCTCACTTTTATATATATTTTGAAGAAAACATGTCTCATATCTTTGCACAGGCCCAAGTAGATGCTCTGGAGTTGGAGAAAGACAGCCTGGGGCAGCAGATAGATAGCTTGATGGTGGACAGACAAAACTTGCTGCAGGTCAAGATGTCTCTTGGACTGGAGGTGGCCACATACAGGTACCTGTCTTCAATCATCATCAACACTAGCAAAATACAACCTTTCTTTATTATAATCTTCAGAACCATCTTTACATGAAGTAAAACATGCATGTAGCTCTCTCCATTTCCTCCCTATGGGATTCCCCTGTGCTGTGGGATTTGTAGTTTATGGAGGCCCAACAAATAAGATCATGCATCAGTGGCTCTAAAAAGCATCTCAGGCACCCAGAGAGGGGTAACTTTAGATCAGTCAATCAGAATGGACCCTCTCCATTTCCCACCCGGCACTGACCCTGATCCATCTGCTTGGAGGAGGGGCAGTGAAACAGGGGGTGGGCAATTCATTCAATAACATCCTTCAGATCTGACCGATTTATGTCTGTCGAGGGCAGACCGAAAAAAAATTTGACCAAGGATTTTAGCTGTTGCTCTTTTCATGGTTCTCCATATCATGAAGTTGCATTGTATTAGATGCACAGGTACTTAGGAAGGATAGGGATGGGGGTATTAAATATGTGAAGTTATTCGAAATGTGTACATAATTTTTATTTCATATTGTTACAATATGATGTGCATGTCTCTTTCAAGTCTTTTTGAGTTTTTTAATACATTTGTATGTAATAAAAAAAGAAAGATCCACATTTGTTTTTAAAAAATTGATTGTGTGATGTTTTTTGTAAATTACAATACATGCATTTGGCAGGATACAGTGTGTACGTTTGTAAATTCCAACCCTTGCAATTGTTCAATGCTGCATGCAGGAGGTAAATGAATTGATGCCAGACCAAATCCTGCAGATGGGCTGACAATGACAAATCTGACATACTATTTGCATAACAACAGAACTAAGCACAAGACTCCAGCTCAAGAACCCGACTCCATCTCATTTAACCCACCCCTCACATTAAAGAAATTGCTGTAATGCTGACAGATGTTCTGTTGCTTCTTTCCAGAGCTTTGCTGGACAGCGAGGGCCTGAGAATTGACAGACCAACAACAAAAAAGACCAGCTCTGCTTTCTTTTTAGGTAACATTCTTCTTTAAAAATAAATAAATATTTTTTCCCATTTTGTTTTATTTTTTATTTTTTTTATTAATAAATATAAAAACGAATAATGTCTCTATAGAATAAGTGAACAAAATTCAGCCTATATAGATTTTTCATCTGAACACAGATCTCCTTTCCCTAAATACTGCTGTGCTCTGAGCTGGTTAAATGATTAGTACTTTGTGACATTGTGTGCTTATTGCATGGTCAGGTATCTGTCTAAGCCTGTAAAACTAGCTTCCTGTGCTAGTCCCATAGGTCACTGTAGCAGATGGCTCCACTTTCCAGTAATGCAGTCCTGGAAAAGCATAATGAAGATCAATACATCTCCATTACGGCTCATTCACCGTTCACGACTAGTGTGTATTCTGATAACTCCCCTGGGAGGCAGATCAGGGGTCTATGACTGTTTCATACTATCACCACTATCTCTTTAGCCTGGGGCTTTATCCATCAACCACATTTTTTTCCAATAGCATCATAGTTATCAGGGCATGGGACATCAGCCATATTTTGATGCATTACGATCAGTTTTTTTAAGTGTATCAAAAGCTTACAGCGCAACCAGTGTAGTCAGAAATCCTGAAACAATGACTCTAAAGAGTCGGTTCAAACACATACATCATACAACAAACTATGAGACAAATCAGTGTAGCTACTTTTGAGGAACTGAATTTGTTACTTTTTTATGATCCTATTTCTACATATTATCACCCTCTCTTTTAGATACTCATAAAACTGAAGATGCAATATAATTATTTAAAACACTAAGAGTATTTGGGATTCAGAAAATAGATCTGATGATCTGCCAAAGGTAGATTTGATCAAATAGGTCCCTGTCTGTGTGACAAAGCCTGTCTCACCATCTTGTTTCTTGTTACAGATGTGCTCTCAAAGCCCACTGGGACCCACCCAGCCTCACAGACCACTGCTGCTTCCTGCCATGTCAGCAATACTGTGTCTACAAGTCACAGATCAATCACCTCCTCTCGTACTCTGCTGACCAGTGCGACTCCATCATGGACTCTGACTCCACAAAGAACACCAACCAGAGCCTCAGTGACAGAAAAGACAGAGGTTCATATCTCAGAGGAGACTGAGAAAGCTGCTGAGGAGTCTGTGGATCATTTGCAGCAAGAGAATGTCCATGAAGACCTGGCCCTCACAACAGCTCTCCCCAAAACAGCTGCAGAACCAGAACCACAGCTCAAACCAGAAGATATTGAGATTCAAGAGGAGGACGAATCAAAACAGTCCCAGAAAGATCAGATGGTTGAATCTGAAACTGATGCATCGGCATTGAAAAGTGTGTCAGCTGACCAATCAGGTAACTTGTCCCAAACTCCGGAGACAGAAAGCTGGGTTGGGCCATTCACAGATCCTGCAGGGGTTTCAGAAGGGAAGGACGAGGACACTGAAGTGTCTGCTGAAATGGCTCGGATCTCACACGCTCCTAAGGTTGCTTGGGAAGAAAATAAAACCATAGCAGATGATGAAAAGGATGATGCCTCTGAGATGGATGTAAGATCAGAGAACATCAGTGAAAGCCACACAGATGCATATGGAGATGCGGAGAATGATAATGATATGTTAAAATCTAGCCATATCAGTGTAAACACCAATTTACTGGGTTCATCGTTCCTCGAGCAAGGAACTTTAGATTTAGATTTTGGCTATCATGACGATTTAATGAAGGTAGATGAACAGGACAATGTGAGTAATATTAGTGAGGAGGTAACAGAGCAAATGGACAGTGAAACTGAGGCAGCGATTGATTCAATCAATGAGTGGGACAGACAGGAAGAAACTGAACCAGAGAATGAGACAAAATTGATGAGCCCTGACTCTGACGTAGAAGAAGAGGATGAAATGAACATTGATGCTAACACAAAGGATAAAACAGAAGATGAAAATGTGACTGAAAGAGAAGAAGAAGAGATAGAAGTGATTAAGAGTGATATTTCTGTGCAGGATGAAGGTGTAGATCATCAGGAGAGTTTAGAGAATACCATACCGCCAACTGAAGCCCATTCAGATCAGATAGTAAATGAAGAAGATCCTTTACCTGAGGAATCTGAGGGAGAAGAAGAGAACCAAGGTGAAGACGATGATTCCCCAAACATATCAGCCTCGTGCAGAACCGATCCTGGTGAGTGTGACAGCTACAGTCAGGAGAACACACTAGCAGACCCTCGGCCCTTGATTCATTATAAGAGTGATGAGGAAACAGACGGGAACATGCAAGCCTCGCACCTCATTGGCGAGACCAGTGACAGTGAGGATGAGAAGGAAAGAATGGAAGGAGGCCACTGGAATGAGAGTGCCTCCAAACGCTTCAACACCATGGAGGATCTCACAGAAGAACCAGACATGGATGTCACTGGAGAAATGATGACAGAAGTTGTTTCTAAAGAAGAAGCACTAGATGGTGATAAGGCATCCCTGATGCTTCAAAGTGACTCTGAAGTCCATGAAAGTTTGGACATGGTGGAGAAAGAAAGTTCAAGAATTGCACTCAAGGGAGACCTGGAAGACGATAATGATGTTATGACAGAGATGAGGAAAGATGAAGATCATGATGTCAAGGTTTATGAGCAAAATGAGCAACCACAACTGACTGAAAACCAGCATATACACACCGAACAACCTGAAGATGAAACAGTCCATTCATATGAAAGTCAAGAACAAGTTGATACGGACCATCCAATCTCATTCCCTGAAACATCCCAGCAGCTTAAAAGCTCCTTTGAAACTCAATCATCTCTGACCATGTTCCAAGATACAGCTTCAACCAAAGAACCAGAAGATCTTCTGGAAGTTTCCATGCACACCAACATGGATCTCACAGACAGTCCCTCTTTGGAGAGTGAAATAAACAGTCAGCCAGACAACATGACATCAGTCATTCCCAACTCAGACCAGGAAGAGGGCAATAGCTCAGAAGACGAGTCTCCAAATGCCAGCCAGTGCTTTCAGAACACAAGCCTTTTAGCAGTGGCTACTATTAATGAGCAGCCATTAACCTTTACTAATGGAGTCTCCAAGGCTGATTCTGTGTCTGACGTCATCAATTTGCCTGAAGAAGTGCTCAGTAAAGAGAAGAACCCTGAAGAACCTAAAGCCCCTCAGATTGATGACTGGGAGAATTCTAACATCTGGGGCATAAGCACAAATGTTCCAGATGCAGCTGAGATCACACATGCATCAAGTATGGATGAAAACACATGCGTTTTCCCAGTAAACGAGACTGACAATTTAGAAATTCCAAATAAAATGCCAATTTTACCGGAAAACATCTTTGGAAAATTTGAAGAACATCTTGAAAGGACAGTGGAGAGCTTTTCAGAAAAAGTGCTAACTGTGAAGGATTTCGAGAGCAACAATTCAGGAGAGGAGGAGGAATTTCAGTCAAAGGAAAAGAAAAGTGAGATTCATAGCTTTTTCAGCACTAGCATGAAGGAAGATTTCTGGAGTGAGGGAAAAACGGAGATGGCAGCTACTTATGACCCTGCCAAGACTGAAGACTTAAACCAGGCTATGGTCTTTGGAGAGGAGTGGAGAGATATGGAGGGAATGCCAACAGCAAATGGAAGTCCTAAAGAAAAGAGGGACATCCTCAAAGGCCAGGATGAGCGGCATAAAGATGAACAGCCAACGCAAGGCAAGATGGTCCTGTCTGATGACTCTGTTGATGAGGGGGATTCCTGGTCCTCTGGCGATGAGTAACAGCTTTGTCCAATGATGTTTTAGACCATTACGACTAAACCAAAAACATAAAAATGTAGTGATGTCATTTAAATAGATGGACAGATATATTACTGAGCCAAAATGAAAATTCATGGTGGAAGACAGCAAGAAAAACACCTTCATATATTCACAGAAATTAAACTAGACAAGATTGCTCAGCGCAGTGTGTGTAATTGTACAATGTGATCTCTGTAATGTGAGTTAACAGCCTGGGATAATGTGCCAGCTGTCGTCTCGGGATAAGAAAGCGTTGTACTCCATGACAGCCACGGGCAGAAAGATTCTTAAAGATTTACTATGAAGCTTTACTTCATGCTTGTTGTTTCTGTACTAATTAGACCAGCTTTTCAATGACCTTCATCTGTCAGTGTTCAAAATAAAATACTTTTGTGTATTTGCACTGACGTATACGTTACAATGGATAAACAATATGGATTTAAATTTTCAAATTCTGAAAAAAAGGAAAAGATTAATAAAATGTAAAATCAATAATCCGAGTTGGTGTTTTCTTTCATTATTATTTTTAAATGTACAATTTAGATCAATAATTGCTGTGTTTTAAACATTAATTTAAAGCTAGATTTAAAGTTCTAGGTTTTGATTCTTAAAGTTATAATTTTTATTCATCCAGCAATTTCAGTTTCAGTGAATCAGAACTCCAGTTGAACAGGCTACATTCTCTAATTGTGACAGAATCACACTGGGATTTAGAGCCATGCACTGGTAACCACACAATACTGTTCTGAGAGAAAGAGGCCACACTAGAAGAAGGAAAGGATAAGGAACAATGAATAATAGATGACTTCACCTCCTCATTTCCCTCTGTATGCACACTGTCTCTGTGGTGCCACTGATGGGGGGTGTAACGGGACAATGGCGGCTATATTGGATGAACACATCAGCACTTTAACCAACACCACTTTGACCATGCAGTCGCAAAGAAACTGGTGGCATAACATCCTGTATAAAATAAAATAAAAAAGCTCTGATATAAAAAATAAAAGCTCTTATTCTTCAAAAGGTTAAACCTATTCTTAGTTCAATCAAACAGCTAGTCAGATGACCCACAAATACAAGCAGGATTTACAGGGTCTTTTGAGAGCTAAAACAAAAGTAAGTCAGGGCAGCAGCTGAGAGGTCAGCTGCTTCAACACCTGTTTCATGTGGAAGAGGACGCCACACAATCACCCCTGATGCAACAGCGTGCAACTCCATAGCCAGCTTATTGAAGTGAAGATCTGATCCTGTTGAAATGACAGAGGTTGTTATTTAAATCTGATCTCGATGGCATTCACAAGTGTCAATGTAAGAGCTATTTGAGTGGTAATGATCACAGAATCCCGAGACCACGGCGCTACAAATAAATCTCAATAAGCCTGAAATGTGTTCAGAGGCTGAGTGACATTCAGCTCTCTCTGCTTCCTTCACCATCTGTCTTTGTTATTGATTGCTATTGATTATCAATGTCAGATAGTGAGTGACTGAGTGTTTTAAAGATTAGACAAGACCCCACATTCATCATCATTCTTTTAGCTTCCACATTCTAATGCAAATGCGTGACAAATCATTACTAATACTTGTTCCTGCTGTTGTTTCCTCTTCCAAACATTATGTCGCTTTCTGGAGAATGACGTCATTAATGAACTTTGGTTAAGGAATATTACAAAACAGGATGTAAAGTGACAAGTGAAATTGAGTAGACAGGAAAACCTATATGAAATGATTACCAGTTATAGCTGAATTAGGAAAACAAAAACTTAAAGATTTTTTTTAATGTTCTTAATAAACTGCCATTTTTAATGTTGTAAGTAAAACACTGAAATAAATTTAGTAAAGAAACTATTTTCAAACTTTTCAGTACATTTTACAAATAATTACATCGAGTAAAACATGAAATTTTGACTGAAATAGTATTTTCCGTAACTTTAGTATAAGGACCAATTCTCACTGTTACTGTAACTAGTTGTTTATTAGCATGCCTATTATTAACATATTGGCTGTTTATTAGTACTTATAAAGCACATATACTGCATGACCATATTCTACATCCCTAATTCTACCCAATATCTAAACTTAACAACTACCTTAGCTATTAATTATCAGCAAATTAGGAGTTTATTGAGGCAAAAGTTGTAGTTAATGGTTTGTTAATAGCAAGAATTGAAACTTAAAATAAAGTGTGACCATATTATTTTATAAAACACTTCAATAATCTTGTAGAGCAAGTACAATGATTAAAAATTGTGATGTTGCAATAAAACAAACTAAATAATATAATTATAATGTTTCAAAATTGTAAGTTAAAAATTTTGTATCCATATAATAAATGTATAAGGGCAAACAAACAACCCTTATAAATATACAATTTAAATAGAAATAAATAAATTACAGAATATATTAGAAAAACAAATAGAAATGAAACCATAAGCTGGTAGCAATTTTTTTATATTTAAAACTAGAAAACACACACCACATTGTAATTTATCCCACTGTCTGAGGGAAGAGAATACCAGCTGATTATAAAGACAAAGATATCTGAGGAATGATTTTGGATATTTTACAATGATATCTCATTGCATTAAGAGATTTCACATTGATTTGCCAATCTGTGCTATATGCACACAAATTTGTCTCTTTTGATGAGTAATTCTAGTGAGGCCTGTTTAAGCAATGTGCATTTGTTTGCTTGTTTCATATTCTCAGTCCTCAGACAAACAGTATCCTGCTGGAGAGCTGAATCAACTGTTAATACAATGTAGAGCACAATTACTCTGACAATCAATACATAAATTGACATTTACATTGTTAAGGATGACGGGGGTTTTCTGTAGGATGAAATGGTTGTGTGTCCGAGTGCATTAGGAAAAATAGGTTGAATTTGCCATCCAATAAATGGGGACCTGTTACAAACAGAAGCTCAATGGTTGCACCAGACGCCACAACTGACAAACTCAGCTGACGCTGTGCTCAGATGAACAGAATGTCTTGAGGAATGGTCTGAATTCAGTGCCCGCTCCTCCAAAAGACACATGCACAAGACACACTCACACTCAAGGTCAAGTCATTGTGCCTGAATCACCGTGATCTGTTGATGAACTATTTGTGGTTTTTATTTCCAACAAACCCAGTGTCTCTATGGAAACACATTCTTACATAATTAGATCATACCCAAAGTTTTATATCAAAGCCGTCGAAATTTGGGTTCCAATAAACCTGGGTTAAAATGAACCTGGAGACCTGGATTTCCTCTGAACAAGCATGTATGTGTATTATAATTGATTTAAAATTTAGAATTTTAGCAGCAGTGATGTGAAGTGAAAGGCTGACATCTAGTGGCCAGATATGAAAACGCAACAGCACATTTTAATTGACAAGAGACTATTACAAAAGAAAAGGCCATAACTTCATTGAGTTTCAAAAAGTATATTCAAAAACATTTATAATGTTACAGAAAAATTCTATTTCAAATAAATTCTTAGAAGTTTGTATTCATAAAAGAATCATGAGAAAAATTATTAAATATTAAGCAGCTCAACTGTTGTCAACTTTGAACATGACACTGAAGATTGGAGTAATGGCTGCTAAAAATTCAGGAATAAATTACATTTTAAAATATATTAAAATTGAAAACTTTTTAAAAATTGTAACAATATTTCACAATATTACGTTTTTTTTTTCTGTATTTTGATCAGTTCAATGTAGCTTTGGTTAGTGTAAGAGGCTTCTTAATTATTATTATTATTATTTTTATTTTTTTTTAATCCTACCAATGTCAAATTTGAAGTATTTACTTTTAGGATCTGTAAGACTTGTTTGAAAGACATCTCTGATTGCTTTCTTGCTACTTTATGATTAAAAACTATTACTTGTTTTTTCACATTTGCAGGTAACTTTAGATAAGTGTCTAAATGAATATGTAAATATAAATTTAATGTGTGAACAGACAACAAGACAAACCACAGAGAAACTTGTAAAAGACAGACACACTTCTGTGTAGGTCAACTTGTCTATTTAATATATAAAATACAATAAAACATACGCAAAAGGGGAGGGTCATAAAGGACAATGGATACTTTGGTACAATAACAAACACTCTTTTGTAAAAGCAGTATAGAATTTGTAATAACATATCAGTGCATACTTTGTTTATGAAAATATACACAAATTGTATATCATTCTCCGAAAACAACAGAATTTTTATTTCATTTTTTTGTCTTTTTTTATTTTTTACAACAAAACTCAAAGCAGACTAGCCGAACACAATATATTAGCTATAACTTTTCTTTTTTAAACTTTTTTCTTCAATTTCTATTCTAGTTTTGTGTTGTATATTCTTATTGAAATTACATTTCAGTTTATTTATAATATGACTCATTCTTTGCTTGTCTGACGCCCATGCATTGTGTCTGATCAGAATAAATTAAAAGTGTGGATGTCCCACCTTAACTATGTGTAGATACTATTGTACAATTGACTAAAAATTGCAGCATTGAACTGGTCATTCTATTGAACCTGTTTTATCGCTTCCCTCAATTAGCAATAAGTACTAATATTACTACAACGGTTTTGTTTTACTTAATAAATCGTGCACTATTAGTAACACCCCTTTGAAGAAAAAAAACAAAAACAAAAAAACAACAAATTTAAACGAAAATATATTTATATAATATTCATATATAATAAAATAAAATCAAATGAAAATAGGATGCCTAACCTACAAAAAAAAAAAAAGATGTAGATGCAGAAAATAAAAACCATCTCTCTAAATTTATCATTATTATTACCATCTGTGATGATAACCATAATGGTAATGATAATCATCATAACAATTATAATAAAAACAGACAATAAAACTGTCACCAGCACAAATTAACACGAGAAAAAGTATGTGAGCATCTCTAGACATCATACAAAGGGAATACGGGGGCCAAAGTGAACTATTCACCGGACGATTGTCTTTTCTTTGATTACTCAGACTCCTAATTTTATCACGAGGTCCTTGCGAGAGCTTTTCAAACGCTGTCTTAGCCTTAAAATCAACACAGCCAGCGCCTCGAGGCACCGGACCATCCCAGGCGCATCGCTTTACAGTCACCGGCCTTCTCATCTTATAAACATACATAGAAATCACTGCATTTGTTCAAAGCTCAGGACACAACAGTCTTTAAGTCAACAGGTGCGCTGCAGAGGCCTCGCTCTGCTATCATGCAGTTCTAGAAAACATCCGCCCAGTAGCTCTAGAACCTCAGGCGAAGGGATACGAACGCAGGTCTGTGATGAGTCCCAACAAACGCTTACTCTCCCGGTACTGCATCCATCATGTATGTGTGTGTGTGTGTGTGTGTGTGTGTGGAATCTGGTTTAACAAAAGGTGGGTCACCTGTTGAGGTGAAATGAAATGGCTTCTGTCTTCCTCTGAGTGAAAGAGTGGGAAAAAAAGGAGAGAAAGAGAGGATACGAGAGGATGAAGGGAGAGGTAGAGAAGCCGATGACGGACAGGTGAGTCTTACCTTAAATATAAATACACTAACACTTAAAACTCATCTTTTTAGAGGGTAATATGCCATATTTGAAATCATTTTGAACCCCATTTCCCTTTAGCACTATCTTCACTTAGTCGTAATTTTTCAAAATCGTCACAGAAACATCCTTCATCTTTGTCACTTAGAGAATACACTAATGCACAGAAAACGATTTGCGTACATAATTGTCACATCTGCAACACGTGTAAAGCCTAATCTAGATTTCAGTACACCATTCTTTTTTCTTTGTTGTCTTTTTCTTTTGTTTTTTTACAAAACGTGACATTTCTATTATTGTTTACGGTTAAACATGTGAAGTGCAATAAGCCAAGATCTCACAAAAAAATAATAAACGAAACATCCTTCCCTGAATGCTTTAAACGTCTTATAAGTGAAAGGAGGCTGTATTCCCTTCGAAGCTAAAATGATGGATATATCAGTCAAAGTGGACTGATCGTGTATATGATAATGCGAGGAAGCATAAATTCCTCACGTGTGTGTCTGAAGGTGTGCGAGCGGACGAGGGGGAAAGATTTTAAAGTGCACGCCATCAGGATAAAAATGACAGAAAAGAGTCACGCTTAAAAACAGTCAAATCCTCCTTCATCTGCCTCTCCACCTTGCTAACTTACAACACGGTACAGTTTATTTACAGGTAGAGGTTGACAGAGACGGTTCCACTGAGATTACAGCGCTGTTTCAGAAAGACCCAGCAGAACATATGTGAACATACATCGCTATGTACAATCTCAACGCTTCTCACACACACACACGACCTCCATCTCTTTCTTAGCTAAAACGAGCTAGCTGAGATGTGTGTTTGCCACCAACTCTTTCTCTATACACCTGTTCTGAAACACTGAGAAATTTTGTATATACATGATCTCAAAACTCGCCATCCTGAGTTAAACAACAACTCAGATTTTTACTTATTCCTGGAATCTTACAAACAATAATTAAGCACACTCATCCCATAAAGTTAACTAATTAATCTCTGAATTACACAGCCAGACGAAAACAATAAATAGAGCATAATGTGGCAGACCGCTGCTCACAGTCACACGCAGCAGGCTGATACGTTTCCTGCATGCCTGGATCTCATTAGTACAGATAGATCTACATTTCCATCAACGACACCACATTTACGGTCCACGCGTACGCAGGAAATCGAGGACGCGGAGCGGCGTTTGTGCTTCGAGCTCCGCCGATAGACACGCATACGAGTGTGCAAGCGAGGGGACTGGTGCGAGATTACGATACCACGAAAGATGGAAAACGAACATGATCGAGTGGAGTTTTTTGGCTGAATTGTGTTTAGCGATCGAATGAATGAGCACCTCCGTCTCACAGCTGACACACACACACGCACGCACGCACGCACACTATGTGTAGTTTCTGCGCAGTTAGAAAAACAAAGATAAAGATCCTACTTTAAAGGATCGGGGGCGATTCTAAAGGCAGCTGCTCAAGCAGATAGAAAAAAAGAAAGAGGAAAAGCAGGAGAGAAACAGTAAATCGAGAAGATAAATGGCAAATGCAACCATTCATACAAATACAAAAACAAAACAAAAGAGAAATCAATGCAAAAAAAGAGATTGACAGGCTTGTCTATGTAACATAACAAGCTGTTTGGATTAAGCAGTGCTGCTGAACTCTGATCGGGTCGACGGTAAGGCCTGTAAAAGTTGATCTGAGATCCAGACGGCCTCTCTGAGCAGGGGCGGGGATATCTGAGACGTGACCAAAAGCCCTTCCGGCCCGGTACATCTCTTCAGTCTCGTATACGTGAACACGTTTACACCTGGATTGGCAACTGTGTGTGTGAGGATCTAGTGCGTGTGTGATCATATATGCATATTTTATATAAATATATACACACACACCAGTAAATATGAGTGTGTCTGAGAGTGAGACGAGAGTGAGAGAGAGACAGAGAGACAGGCGCATGCATGTGTCTAAGTGCGGACTGAGATTGGCTGCTGAAAGCAGGTGCCACTAGGGGTGTGTTTGTGTCGGTGTGTGTGCATGTGTTGGTGAGAGAGCAGCTCTCTCGCTCTCTCCTTCAGCATTTATGTGACCCAGGTGTCCAGTCTCATGCGTTTCACGTTGGCTGACTCCTGCTGCTCTGCTTGGGTCTGCTGCTCTCCGGATGCTCGGAGGAGACCCAGGCTAGCGGAGTTGAAATCGGGAGGGCGCGGCTGCCCTCCGTCGTCTCGGTCACTTCCGTCGTAAGAGCTGCCGTTACTGCTGATGCTGTCGCCCGGAGAGCGGCCGGTGGGCTCCAAACGCTGCGGATACTGGGTCACAGTTAGGCCTGATATGCCACCTGCTGCCCCGGCGGTGGAACTAGGGGTGCTGCGATCCCGGTTGGGAGACACCGGCTCGGATTTGATGCTGAAGATGGGGTCAGTGTTAACCGTCAGTGTAGCTCCATGAGGGAGCGTTCCCACGGGCCTGTGGTAGAAAGAGAAAGAAGAAGAATTAGCATCATTGATATTGCTATTAATACGATGACACCTGATGCATTACAATAACAATCTGACAAACATACGTGTGGACAAACAGCAATGCTACCCATCAGCTTTACCATCTTTTGCACTACCTCTGAACAGCCACATTTCACATTTCAAAATAATAGTACAACAAAGCAGCTATAAAACGAACAGAAGCCAGACAAATTATCTCTGTCATTTAACTCCTGTTAGCCATGCGGTCACAACTTGATCAGCCTCCTTTCACACAACACATCATGCCACATACCCTTAACTGCAGTTAGTGTGTTTGTTTATGTGCCAGTGTAATTAGACAGCAGCCTAATGCACTGTATTTAGTGTATTATTTATGTTGGGATTAGACTTGACTATTCCAGTGATTTTCTGGAAAGAAATGGAAAGTAAAAGGAGGAGAGGGAGAGGGAGGAGGAGAGAGAGGAAGAGAAGAGAAGAGAAGAGAAGAGAAGAGAAGAGAAGAGAAGAGAAGAGAAGAGAAGAGAAGAGAAGAGAAGAGAATATGGATAAGGGAAAATAAGAAAAAAGGATAGAAAGTGGAAGAGGAAAGAAAATGAAAAAGGAGAAGAAATCAAAAAGGAAAGGGCAAAGGAAAAAATAAAAAAAATAAAAATAAAAGGAGAAGAGAAAAAAGAAAAGAAAAGGGAAACAGGAAAATGTAAAGAAATTTTAAAAAATGAAAAGTAAGAGGAAATGAAAGGAAAGGGAAAGGAAATAAAATGCAAGTAAAGGGAAAGAAATAGAGAAGAAATGGAGAGGAAAAGAAGAGGCATATGGAAGAGTAAAGAAAATGAAAAAGAAAAAATTAAAGGAAATGGCAGAGTAAAAGAAAGGAAAGGACAAAAAAAAAAAACAAAAGGATGTAAGTGAACTAAAGGAACGAGAGATGAGTGGGTAGTGAAACATGGAGGGAGTTTGGTCTTGTGGGTCTGTACAGGTTGATTGATGATGGTGCAGGTGCTGTTTCAGTATGTTCTGATGCAAAACAGAAAGAAAGGCCAACTCAGCAAATCACTGACAAAGACAAAGCCCAGCTTCCTACAGCCAAACAGCCAGAGACTGATAGAGAGAGAAACCAAAGGGAGAGCGGGAGAGTTAGCGCCATTAGCGCATAAAAAACAGCCACAAGACAGACAACAAACAGAGACAGACGGAGAGAGGAAAAGCCAGATACAGTACCAGCTGATCCCTTCTTCCCTGCCCAAGAGTAAGCTGCCCTGAGAGGTCACACTGCAGAGAGAGAGACAGCGAAACCCAATCTAGCATCTACAATAATCAACGTCATGTGACAAACACACAAGTACATCACAGCATTTACTCATCTACAACAGTTGAGGACAGACAGATGTCCATGCACAGTTAACATGGACTGCTCAGCAGGAGAAAGAAACACAACTGAATGCTTACTTCCAAAAACAGAAATACATATCCCACCCTCATGCATAGCAGAAAGAGTGAGTCTTCACCACAGTCCAGTCAGAAAAGGCCTGGCCGCCGAGGTCATGGCACTCAGAGAAGCACGGCGCAAGGGAAAATGATTTGATGACGTGAGAACAGAAGACAGGGTGGCGGAGCGGCGGGGAGCTCTCATGGCTCCATTAGCATTTATATTAGAAGGAACAGGGAGTCAGGGCCACAGTGGGACATAATGACAGGTTCCTCAGGCATAACGAGAGAGAAATTCATTTGGAATTCACTGGATATTTGCCGAGAACGCAGCAGCTGCTGCCAGGAGAGTGGCAAGTTCTGATAAAGTGGTGTAAGGTTACTGCATTACTGATCAATGAAATCTGCTCATGGCTGTACTGAAGACATGAAAATACTGTTTCAGTCCTGCTAAACCTAATACCTACAGCGAATTTGGAATAATACTGTCTTCTTTGAACCAATGAAAAAATTTGTGAGCCCACATTATACGGTATGATATTAAAGCTACTCTTATGCCCCCTTGAGGTCAGTGACAGAACTTCACAGCTTAATTCAGAGAAAAATGCAAGTTGGCTTATAGAGGGAAAAGGCAGAACAAAACTAAATATTTTCACTACATGGTATGAATGATAACATTATGTAATATATAATAAGGAAACAGCTAGTGACAGAAAAGCTACATTGATCTTGGTTGCAGCTGCTCACTTAGACAAGCTTTAAAGAACATCCCACAAGAATGAATTGTGCAGTGAAACTTTCATTGCTTGTACTATGACCTGAATCAACATGAAAACATCAGTAGCTTATTGTTAAATAATTTACACGTTCATTTGGGAATTAATCCACAGCATGAACTTTCTTTTTTTTGGTGAACTTTGGTAAATAAATACCACCTGTGTCCTCCCTGGAAACAACGTTTTACCATTTTACTGGATAATTTCATTACAATCCTGTTTGAAACTATCAAAAGACAGATTAATATGTTTAATCTAATGTTTTACCCAACATTTCTTTGTAACTAATGAAATTTATGTGTGAAATATTTCAAGGATAGTTCACCCAAAAATGAAAATTCTGTCAATAATTACTTACCCTTGTGTTGTTGTAAACCTGTAAGACCTTCGTTGATCTTCATAACACAAATTAAGATATTTTTAATGAAATCAGAAAGCTTTCTGACTCTACTTAGACAGCAATGTAACTACCACTTTCAAGGCCCAGAAAGGTAGTAAGGACATTGTTAAAATAGTCCACGTGACATCAGTGGTTCAACCTTAATTTTATGAAGCTACGAGAATACTTTTTGAGCGCAAAGAAAACAAAAATAATAACTTTATTCAACAATTTCTTCTCTTTCATGTCAGTCTTTGACACGCGTTCACGAGAGTACCACACATGGTAAAGAGCATGTGAGTTGTGTTGCGGTCTATGCAGGGTCAGAAAGCTCTCAGATTTCATCAAAAATATCTTAATTTGTGTTTCGAAGATGAACGGAGGTCTTACGGGTTTGGAACGACACGAGGATGAGTAATTAATGACATGGTTTTCATTTTGGGGGGAACTATCCCCTTAAGTATTTTGCCACTAAATTAAAACACTAAACAGTGGACGTATAATGTTCATTACTGTGCATTGCTGTCGATCAAATGATGATCATATAGTAGCTGCAAATAAACTTTTTAAGCCTCGACCTGCTGCTGTGCTGAACAGCCTGGTTTATATAATGTGTGGTGCTTGAGGTGATTCAGAGCAGGATATGCTGGCGTGATGAACGTGTGGCCATGCGGCAGGTTACAAACGGATGGACGAATGAACCCCAGAGAGTCCTGACCCACTTGGGAGGACATGATGAGATGTCTGTCCTACTTTCGAACACTAATCTCTACCTGCTCCGTTATCAGGACATTAAGAGCTACGTTTATTAGAAAAGCATTGGATGCTTGTGTAAAGAGCACAGAACACTGGACAGTAAACAATGAACGAGGAAAAATATAAAAAACATAAAATGCTAAATTTGGATTTAACGATGATGAGATGGTCATCAGCGAGACGACGAAAGCGTGAACATTCTTCAGCACGGTTCAAGACGGTAACCATGCCAACAGGGCCATGGCAGGTGACAGACAGGACAGCGGCGTGTAATAGGCTGACACACTGCACCCACAGAATATGACTGGCTGACACAGAGAGCCCACGGTTTGACTGGCTGACACAGAGCGCCCATAGGGCCCCATTCACCTGAAATTAGCAGCCAGACCAGAAATGCAGTGAGCCATCTCTCCGTTCTGTTTGTCTGAGCCCCACATGCTGTAAACAAATGAGAGAGAGCACACAAACACACACATACACACGGCAGGTTAGACCTGCTCCAGAAATCAGCAAATCTATACTCAGCATTAACAAAAGTGCCCCTTCCCTCTAAGCGAACAGTCACACTAATGAGAGCATAGCACAGCACTAATCCCGCTGTTAGCAGGCATTAAAGCCAGACTAGAACACCTCCATGTTCGCCCCCCATGGGGAGCAATGGGGAGGAGAGAACCAGGAAGAAAAAGAGGAAAATGTCTGTGTGGGAGAGCGAAAGTGTTATTTAGGTCAATCTCTGAGGGAGAATATGCAGGCTTTAGGTTGTGCGATCTACCGATGATCGTTAGCCTCCGCTGTCATTATTTCTTGTTCATGTGATCGCTAATATGAGATCATGACCCACTGAATATAACTAAAAGAAAAAAAAACGAATGAGCGAAATCACATCAAAGTAGATGTATGTGTCGTGCTAATAATGTAGCATACAGCTGCCCTTGACCTGAGCCCCAGGCTATTATGTGATGCATAAAGAGAAAACAGGTAGCTCAGGCTTTTAGCTGTTCTGCCCTGTACATTAAATTCATGTCCTGAACATGAAACATCATATTCAGGGCGTCTAGATGCCCAGTTTTGAGTCACAGAGTAGTTGGGACATTCCCTCCATAGCTGATGAAGCAGAGAGACACAAAATGCAACTAGATTAAAGTGATACAGTTATGTGTGGTGGGAAAATTGCAGCTCAATAATGTAACAACGTATGAGCGTCTTATTTAGAGAATAACATCCAAAAATTTTGTCTAGGAAAGACACTAGTTAGTGCTAATGCACCTTCTAAAAAAATTAACGATAGCTCAATGTTAAACGGTAACACATTACAGCATTAATTATCTAGGTTGATAATTTAAAGGGATAGTACACCCAAAAATGAAAATTCTGTCATTATTTACTCACCCTCATGACATTCCAAAGAGTGAAGAAATTGTTGAATTAAGTCGTTATTTTTGTTTACTTTGAGCACTAAAATTAAGGTTGAACCACTACATGTAACATGGACTATTTTAATGATGAACGTGTCAGTTGCATTACTGCCTATGGAGGGTCAGAAAGCTCTTGTATTTCATCAGAAAGCTCTTGGATTCAAAATATCTTAATTTGTGTTCCTATGGTCTTACGGGTTTGGAACGACATGAGGGCGAGTAATTAATGACAGAATTTTAGGTGAACTATCTCTTTAAATTAATTTACACCTCTTGAAGTGTTGAAACTTCATTTCATTATCCATTAAATTAATTATTAAATGCTGTAAACAAAACGTTTGTGGGCGGTAAGATTTAAAAGTTTTTGAAAGAAGTCACTTATTCTTAGCAAAGCTGCTTTTTTAAGTCAGAAATACTGTAAAAACAGAAATATTGTGATATATAATTGCAATTTAAAATAACTGTTTTCTATTTAATATATTTTAAAATGTAATTTTTGATCCTTCAGAAATCATTTAGCTAATTTGATGCTCAAAAACATTTCTTATCATTAATGTTAAAAACAGTGCTGTTTAATATTTTTGTGGAAACTGATACCTTTTTTGCGGATTTTTGATAAACAGAACAGCATTTATATCTTTTGTAAAATTATATATGTCTTTGCTGTGATCAATTTAATGCATCCTTGCTGAATAATAATATTTAAATTATATACAAATCTTACTGACCCCAAACTTCTAAACTGTATTTTAATTATAATTTCATATAATCTTTTGCATTAAATATATATAAATATATAACCTAATTGTAAAGGGTTGCCCGCTAACCTTTACAGTATCTAGCTAAATGTAGCTAAAAGTAGACTCAGACTAGAGAGGCGTATATCAGCGAAACACTCATCTCTACACTGTAGACAGGAAGTAGATGTGGTGCATGCGGGATCACACTATGGACATGTGGTTAGTCAAGAACCAGGTGCATGTGTGAGCAGGTGGGAGCAAGAGACAGAGAGTCTGTAAAAGGCATATGACGTACACAAGATTACTGAGGGAGGCCAGAGTTAGCTGCTGTGGTTGTTGCTGCTGCTGCTGAGACTGTTGCTGGGATAAGGATTGCTGCTGCTGTGGTTGTTGGGATACAGATGGCTGCTGTTGCCAAGTGGTCATGTTGCTTGGCAACAGTGCACCCGACGGCGTAAAGGCCTGGAGTGCTGCGAGATCTGCACTTGTTAGCTGGTACTCTGCATGAAAACAAAGACGAACATTTAATGCATATTCATTTACAGAGTTTACAAAAACACAGTTTTCTATTTAAAGCCTCTGATTCCTATAGTTGTGATAATGTGTGCAGGCCTGCAGAGTGACGGATGTCTTGGCTTCTCTCTATGATGTCACTCTCACCTGTGTTGTAGGCGGTTGGCATGGAGAATGGAGTCAGGAGGCTCGGCGTTGCCACAGAAACCACTGGTGTGGTAAGAGGCTGGGTCACATGAGAGGACACTAACCGCTGAGCATTCTGGAAAGCCAGAGGGAGAGGAAAAGAGAGAGCTAACATTAAATGAGTGAGAAGTACATGAGCTCACTTTCCAGGCAAGGCAAGAATGGACATGAACACCTCTGAATGACTTGTATATGTATGTGTATGAACTAAATTAACTTCTAAATTATACCATTTCTATTTGTTGTTGAAATATACATCACTAACAGGTAACGTAAAATATAATGAGTATACATTCTAATATTTTTCACAAAATGTTCTTCTCTAGACTTCATTTCTCTAGCGAACTAAAGAGCTGTGGTCACTGATGAGTCGACTTGTCTGAGGTAAATGAAATGCTATGTGACATTTTATTTACAAACAGTTTTATTGACGTCTTTCCGCAGTTGAAACACTGATTGAGTGATTACATGAGGCGTGAGATGTTCATTCGTGTTTCTTTCGCTTTAAAACTAGTAGTAAAGATGGATGATCGCGCTCCGCGCTGCCATTAGAACTGAGGTGTTTATACAGCGATCTGTATAAATCGGTTATACAGATCAGTTATACATGCGTACCGAACCGAAAGACTGAACCAAAAGAAAATTTTCAGTACGAATACGTGTACATTACACCCCTAGTATGAACGCAATCTTCAAATTTCAGACACTTCTGAAGATGAAACATTTCAGACCATTATTGAATGCAATCCTAATAATAGTAATAATCATTATAACCAACACAGTCCATATAAACAACATTCAAAGCTCCATATATACATACATATATATATATACTTTCCTAAAGGATATACCAGTAAAATACTGTATAAAATAACATAGAAAAACATTTACAAGATGCTGCTAAAAATAAAATGAATTTACAAAACAAAACCATCATGTGATGGGGCTGTTGAAAATGTTGGCAGGGCAAATAAAAATGGACTTTCTCATCACACAAAAAAAAAATCCTCATTGTTGAGCCCAGCTCTCAATCATGCAGAATAAACCCTAAACACTTCACTACAAGACACACGATAACAAAATGGGTAGAGTGTGTCTGCAAGGCAAACCAGTGTCAAACTTTTGCATTTAAAGCCCTCAGGCGCTTTGAGAGTCCTCTTGGTTCTACAAGGGCACTTTTTCAGTCAACAGACTCCCATGATTCAGCAGTCACTGGACATTGGTTTGCCCTGCTCATGCACACACTCACAGATCCAGATGCTGAGATGGCTGAAACACCCTCCCTTCCCGCCCCAAACTCAGATGTGCATGCACTACACTTAATGTGTCATTGGACAACAATCATTAGAAGAAAAGACATCAAGAAGTGAAAGAAGGTGGGAGAGAGACAGACAGACAGACAAATTGATCTCTGGAGTGAGGGCTTCTGCTCTGCTGCGCTCCACATTTGATCTAGTGTGTCTGACTCATGTGAGATCAACCCATGCATATGTGCATTTCGCCTTGAGTGTGTGCATTCATTTAAAGCCGTACACAATAATCAGTCAGTCAGCCTGCAACTGAATAAACAGCACGCATTTAACTCCAATTCACTGACCGCCAATTAGATCATATATGAAAAACACTGTATTCTTCAACACAAATAAATAAATATAAATTATTTTTTAACCAATCAAACTGTTTAATCAATAAAACTTGATCAGTGAATAATGGTGTGTATAAAAAAGGTGAAGAAAAAATGGTTCAATACAGGACATCTATTAAACGTTCATCAAACTTTGTGAAACCGTTCACAGCACAACAGTCAAAAGAATTGAGCTGTATTCACCTCACTCACCAACTCCAGCTCTTCATCTGTCTGCGAGGCCAGAAACAAATAGAAAACAGAGATTACAACTCCAACACACAAGCTCTGTTTTATACCTGGTTTCTTTACCGGTTGATAAGAACACAGCTGGCAGTAACATTTGTCTCCAGTGACCACTTCTGATCAGATTTCAAGGAAAGAGTCTCAGACTTTATGACTGCATACATTACTTACTTTAAATTCTATACTTTAAATTTAAATGTTTACAAATTAAATAATAATATCCAAATAATCACCTAATATATATTATATACTAGTCAACGTTTGAAGTGGATCCAAACCTTTCATCAAAGTTGTCCTAAAACCAAAATGTGTTCTTGTCTTAGGACAACTTTGATGAACTTTTTTGATCCACTTCAAATGTTGACAACTGTATTTATATAGTGTTTTTCTAAGCACTCAAAAGAGCTCTACATTGTCAGGTGGTATCTCCTCATCCACCACCAGTGTGCAGCATCCACCTGGATGATGTGACGACAGCCATAGTGTGCCAGAACACCCACCACACACTAGCTTATTGGTGGAAAGGAGACAGAGTGATGAAGCCAATTGGCAGATATGGGGATTGTTAGGAGGCCATGATGATCAGAGGCCAATGGGCAAGATTTGGCCACCTCTACTCTTTTCGAAAGACATCCTGGGATTTTTAATGACCACAGAGAGTCAGGACCTCGGTTTAAAGTCTCATCCGAAGGACAGTGATTGTTGACAGTATAGTGTCCCCGTCACTATACTGGGGCGTTAAGACCCACACAGACCACAGGGTGAGCACCCCCTGCTGGCGTCACTAACACCTCTTCCAACAGCAACTTAGTTTTCTCAGGAGGTCTCCCATCCAGGTACTGACCAGGCTCAACCCTGCTTAGCTTCAGTGGGCAACCAGTCTTGGGCTACCAGTCTTGGGCTACAGGGTGATATGGCTGCCGGCATATCTCTATTCATATATATATATACACAATGGTGGCCAAAATTGTTAGAACACCTGACAGATCTGAAAATATTGCTTCCAAAACATGGTTTCATTTCATAATATTCATGAAACATGCAGATGGTCATTCTGAGCACATCAAATATCAGATGAATTGAGTCGTACGTCTTACGTAATTGAGTTTTTATTCACTTTTAAGTAACTTTAATATTTGGTATGTCAAATATTAATAAACAAATATCCTTTTGCAGCAATTACAGCAGCACATCTCTCTGGCATAGTGTCAATATATTTCCTGAGAGCTTCAACACTAATGTTATCCCATGCCTTCTGCAACTCAAGCCAAAGGCTTTCCTTTGAATGTACAATAGATCTGTCCAGTTTATTTTCCAACTCGCCCAAAATTTGCTCGATGGGGTTGAGGTCCGGACTTTGAGGGGGCCAGTCCATCATTTTCAATGTTCCAGTAGATTCCTTCCATCGCAGGTAGTTCCGGCAATAGTTCGTTTTATGGGTATTGTAATGGCCAATTCAACAAAAACAACTGAAACCTCTTAAATATGCCAAGTGTTCTAACAATTTTGGCCATCACTGTGTATATATATATATTTTTCATAATTCTTTTTTTTTTTTCTCTTTTACATTCCTCTTTACATAAAAGTGTTTTCCTATTGCTATTATTTTAAAATATAATGTTTTCATTTTTATGACTTAGGCAGTATTAGCTTTAATTAACTCAGTTCTGTCACAAATCCCAGTTTGGCAAAACCTGACGTAATGTGATGTTTAATGCACTTCTTGTTGTTGATATTAATTTTAAAAATATATTTTTATTTCATTTTAATAAATATATATTATAATAATTTACTGTATTTTCCTTTCCTCTTAAAGCTGCTTGATACCAATAAAGTTTAAAACGTCTAATCTACAAACAAGTAATATATTGTGGTGACAAAATGTTTCTGACACGTTTACACCTGTATTTAGTACTGGCCACTTGTGATCGGATCAACCCGGATGGATCTTAACACCAGGTGTAAACGGGGTCACACATACACACACACACACACACACTAAGAGCAGACAGACAGACAGACGTGTACGAATCAGCTCAGTGTATCTGACAGCTTTACTTCCCCCTCTCATGGTCCTCATGAGAAATTCCTGTGTAGCATCACACTGAGAGCCTAGACCTACTCCCATCTCTAACATTAGCCCTTATAAGTTGTAACATGGAACAGCTTTGAGATTTGATGATGTTTGGCCCACTGAGGCTCCTGTAGAGTAATGTGGAAGTGCTCACCAGATGCATGAGACCCTTGCCGCTCTGGGAGGTGATGACCCGAAGGTCCGGTTTGCGACTGTTCACCATCTGAGTGCTGGGTGGAGGGGGAGATTTAGCCTGCACTACTTTCCCCATGCTGTTGCCGTTGGAGACTGAGAGGAGTCCTGGGGAGGCCCTGGCACTGACGTAACCATTGGCTATAGAAAGAGAACCAGGAAAACACAGAAAAATGTCAACAGAAAGCTGGTATTTATTTCCAAAAAATCTTGGGTTTCTTTCTCATCAACCCTAAGAAACTCTTTTGCGTTTTTTGAACACAAAATTCAGATACAAGACCGTGATCATATTTTCTGTTTTCTGTAATTTGTATTGATGGGAAAAACACAATAATTACCCACCAGGGAAAATAATCCTATTAGGGTCTCCCTCACCATGGCAGATGTGTTTTCTAACACTTACTGCTGCAAACCAAATCCTCTGTTTTTCTGGGATTACAACTCTATTATGTTGTAATTGGAGGATTAATAGTTACTGGTTTTTAGGTTGGAGAACCGCATTCCTTTCAGGGAGGAAACGTACGCAAAAGCAGACGCACAGCTTGGTTATTGAAATATTTTTTGCTCTATTTTGTTTATGACGTTGTAGCACCTGTAATGTTTGATCTGATAAGTAGTCAAACTCAAGGGCAGTGTTTCCAGAGGAAGGCAGAGTATGTTATGATCTGTGTTTCAGAGAATGGCTGAGAGAGAGAGAGAGAGAGAGAGAGAGAGAGAAAGTGTGAGAGAGAGAGAGAGAGAGAGAGAGAGAGAGAGAGAGAGAGAGAGAGAGAGAGAGAGACTGGGGACTTTCCCAATATTTTCCCACATTCTGAAACTGAATAACACTATTCTCTCAGCACAACATGAACGTCACTTGCTAGTGCTATGACGATGCACTGATGTCTCAGCTGAACAGAAATATCCAAAATATTTATACTACAAATATTTTTAGCAATGCTATTTTAACATGTGGCTGTAGGGGAGATGGGGTTGGTTGGCTACAAGAGTTGGATGGCACTGGGTATATTTCTGGGTCATAATAGGGTGCTGTCACAATGTAACATACAGCAACATTGTGTAACATCATATCAAGATATCACGACTAAGATCTGTGACAAAACAAAAATGAATTAAAATTATTTACATTTAAAAAAATATTACAATCTATGTTAGCTAATCAAAGTGGGAACCAATTATATTTTGATATAAGACTTGTAAGAAATTGTCTTTTGCCAATTATTTTGGCTAAAATTTATGAAAAGGTGTTGTGTGTTTGTGTTTTATTATTATTATAACAATCATAATATACATTATATTTATGAAAAAAGTAAAGTTGGTTTTATATGTGTACATAATACCAACCTGACTCTTTTTTACAAATAAAGTTAGCCAGAAGACATAATTTATACACAAAAAAGTCATAAATGATCAAAACTTTTTCTTTAAATATTTTTAGTAGTGCTGTCAAAGTTAACGCGTTAATAACGCGTTAACGCAAATTCATTTTAACGGCACTAATTTTTTTAACGCGCGATTAACGCAGCGCGTATTTCCGGTTTGACCCGTGGCCCAACCCTTAGTTGGAGAAATGGAGATGCTGTGTTGCTAACTTAGCAACATTGCAGACCCCTTTAGTGACCTTTTTTCCCTTCAAAAAAGCGCCCAAACCTAGTTTCTGAGAATCACTGGTACTGCCGCGCAAGTGCAAGGTCTTGCTCTCCCAGCGCGCGCACACACCTCTCTGTCTCTCTCTCTCTCTCTCTCTGCGTCTGCTCAACGATCGGCAGAGAGGAGCAGCGCTTTAATTCAGTTAAACACAGATATTATGTTGCTTCTCTAATTTTACATGCAAGTACAGCCGAAATCACAGCACAGCTATTGTCTTTATCTTATGTGTATTTGATTTCATCAGACGACGGTGCGATTATCATGATTTTTTTTGTGCAGACTAACATCTTGGAAGGGAGCTGGTTATGTAGTCTTAATGGGTCGCGTTTCAGTCACTATTTCATATTCATTCCGTTGTCTGACAACAGAAACAGTAAAATATACCAGTTTTATTGAGAATTTAGCTTCATCAAAATACAGTATGTGGGCAAAGATAGGGAAACAAATGTAATAATAAATAATCTTCATGCTTTATGTTGACTATGGTTTCAATAATAATAAACATACACTATATTGTCAAAAGTATTGGGTCGCCCCCTTCTAATGAACAGGTTTGACTACTTTAGTAATTTCTATGAGTACAAATCTTAATGTTAAAGCATATAATGATATTCTAGGAAATTGTGTGCTTCTAATATTATAGCAACAGTTTGGACTCTTTTCTATTCTAACATGACAATGTCTCTGTGTATAAGACAAGGTTCAAAAAGAAAATGATTGATTCAGTCAGTGTGGAAGAACTTGACTGGTCTGCATAAAACCAAGTCCTAATCCCAGTTTAACACCTCTGGTGTGACTGTAAATGCAGACCTTGAGCCAAAAACTCATCACCAAACACTAATGACTTGTACATACACTATATAGACAAAAGTATTGGGACACCCCCTTCTTTAGAACAGAAAAATGCACTTCCAAATCTGTGGCAACAACAATGGGAACATAATTCATGTATTTAAAAATGGTATTTCCATCTCTGTTGCAACAGTTTTGGAAGTGTCTAAAATGACTGAACCCATATGTACAAGTCATTGGTGTTTGGTGATGAGTTTTTGGCTCAAGGTCTGCATTTACAGTCACACCAGAGGTGTTAAACTGGGATTAGGACTTGGTTTTATGCAGACCAGTCAAGTTCTTCCACACTGACTGAATCAATCATTTTCTTTTTGAACCTTGTCTTATACACAGAGGTATTGTCATGTTAGAATAGAAAAGGGTCCTGTCCAAAGTAACTGTTGCTATAATATTAGAAGCACACAATTTCCTAGAATATCATTATATGCTTTAACATTAAGATTTGTACTCATAGAAATTACTAAAGTAGTCAAACCTGTTCATTAGAAGGGGTGCCAATACTTTTGGCAATATAGTGTACATTTGCATAAAGCATCCATATTTGTCCATGCCCATGTTGATTAGAGTATTAAAAATTTGAAAAGGATTGATTTAAGGTACATTTAGAACAAATAAAAATGTGCGATTAATCGCGAGTTAACTCATGGCAATCATGCGATTAATCACGATTAAAAAAATAATAATCGATTGACAGCCCTAATTTTTAGACATTAAACCTTTTTTTTTTTTACTCAAGATTGTACACCTTCATTTTTACCTTGCTTGGCCATCCTAATATTTTTAACACCAAAGATATTGAATAAAGTTATGAAAGCTCTGCCAACCAAACCCAGTCTCCCCTTCTGCTTGTAAAATGTGCTATAAGCTGACGCTTTAAAAACTAAACTAAATTAATACACTAAATTAAAAAAGTGGAGGTGTTCAGTTTATGAATCATTTAAGAGCTTGAGACTGGAGAGACTTTTGCAGTTTGATATTTTATCCTATCTGAGCTCTGGTTACAGGGCAACAACAACTGTGTGTTGCTCCACTAGATGTGTGTGTGTGTGTGTGTGAGCAACAACCGCGTCAGCAGCTCTGAATGGAAAGAGATTGCAAAGGGAGCTGCAATTCCTTGGCAGCAGAGAAGAGACGTGCTCAGCTGTTCTCTGCCCTAGGAAACAGCTTTAAGTTCAGTCTGGTTTTTAGAGGGAGGCTGGGACAGAAACATGTGTATAAACACACTATGAACTTGGGTCAGCAGGTATGCTGGGAAATATTGTGGATATGTGAGTGTGCTGATTGTGTGAGTAAATAAGTGTGAGTGTTGGTTGTAAGCCCTGGCCTCTGCTAATCTCCACTTCAAAAGGTCTGACTGTTTTTTTCTTTTCGTCTCTGTCCATGTCTCTCTCGCTCTCTGTCCCTCGCTCTCGTGGGAATGGTAGGAATGCTACATGACGTCAATGCTGACATTCCCAGAGCAACAGCTGAGAATGGAGGGAAGGGAGGGGCAACGGATAGAGAGAGAGAATGAGACTCAAGGAGTGGTAATGGACAAAGAAAAGCAGTCTGTTAAGAGCTTCTTAAAAGTTTCTTAAGAAAAAAATTATTCACTCCACATATACACAAAGCATTTTCCACAAATACGGTACAAAATATTAAATCATTAAAACTTGTTTTCTTTCTCAATAAAGAGTCTGCGGAAGGAGGTTCTTTACCTTCAAGAAAGCGAGAAAAGTACAGAACGTCAAATTAATTTATTTAGTCAAATTAACATTTTATATATATTTTAGCATTTGATATACATATATGCTGAGCAACAATTAATCATGATTAATCACATCCAAAATAAAGGTTTTTGTGTACATAATACATGTATGTGTACTGTGTATATTTATTATGCATATATAAATACACACACATGCATGTATATTTAAGAAAAATATGTTGTTTATATATTAAATATATTTATATATAATATAAATGTAAATACATGTAAATACTTTCTAAATATATACTGTATGTGTGTCTTATATATATATATATATATATATATATATATATATATATAAAATAAATGTACACAGTACACACACTTATATTATGTACACAAAAACTTGTATTTTGGATGCGATTAATCGTTGCCCAATATATATACACACACTAAAAGGGTTGCAAATTTAACCAAAAGGGGCAGAATATTTTTGGACAAAAAATTTGTCATTACTGACAAAAACTTTTACCATTAAATTCTTGGTTAAATTTAGGTTCACGTTTAATACTTCACATGACATAAAACCCAGAAATTGGACTCTAACCTTTAAAAAAATAAATAAAAAAAAAGATGGCAAAGAACACCAAAATAAGGCATATTCATGGAATGTGCCAAAGAATACACACACAATCCCAAGAAATGGGAGGTGTTTTTCCAGTGACTCCACAAGGGCCTTCAGCCTCTTCACTGATTAAATGTACACATTATAAATGCCCACTTAAAATGTCCATGAGACTCATGTGCTCTTTGAAGTTCAGAGGCAGGAGAACCTACAGCTGTCAGGGACTGTCAAGATTGGCTGGGAGGAGAGAAGGGAGTGTGACAGAGGGGGAGGGGAGGGGAGGGGACGGAGCGTGCTGGTTTAAGCTGGGTATTCAGAATGTCATGAGTGAGATATGAAGAACAGCTGAGAGGGGAAGAGGATGGGAAGACAATTATGCAAGGGCACAGAAACAGAAAGGAAAACAGAAAAAAGCAAACAATAATGTAAGAAAATGAAAGGACGGAGTAGGAAAAATGACGTGTGGTGGTGACCCATAACATTTATGTCACTCGTGCCTCATGGTCCCATGAGGGTGTTTACAGGCATGCCTGAAGAACACAGTGTGAGCTTCAGCTGTCACGAGCAAACAGGTGTGTGAGCATACACTGGATGTGCAATAGCCTGATCACTCGCTTTCAGATTTTTGTGTCCGGACAACCTTCATAGATCTGCTGTCATTCTCATAATCACAGGCAGATCAGATCAGATCTTATCGGATGAGATTGAAAACTCTCACTCCACTCTGCAGGTCTTGAGCGTGCCCTTCAATTTTAAGCAGTTTGACTCAGACTGATGCATTATTCAGGTGAAAATGAAGAGGTATTATCGGGGCCGTCTGCCTGGTAGGAGGAAAGACTTACCCACAGGGCTTGGGCACGCTCCGTTTGAATTGTTGAGGTCACCTCCCAAAAGAGCACCTGGAAAATGGACAGAATAGCTAAGAGGAAGGCTAAAAATTCAAGTATAGACTATAGACTCTAAATCTAGATCTAAAGTCAAACAAATGTGGAACTAAACATGAAGTTTTTGGACCAAATATAAGGAAATAACATTAGTCTCAGCTGAATTTGATCACAAAAGGTCAGCCAAGACAGACTGCTGTTTACACCTGAACATGTGTCTTTTGGGGGAGGGGTCCAGAATTTTAAGGGAGGGTGTCTTATTTAATGACTATATTGATTTATGAATGTGTCACACTGAAGTGTACGTTCAGTGAAGCGTTGTGCATTTTTATGTATCATATTTTAGATGCATAATGTACATTGTTTTTGTACAGTATATTGTATTATATATATTGTCTGCTACCATTCAAAAGTTTGGGGTCAGTAGGATTTTTTCAATTAATAATTTATTTTAAATTAATACCTATCATAAGGACAGTAAAGACCTTTACATTGTTAAAAAATATTTCTATTTCATATAAATGTTGTTCTTTTGAACTCCCTATTCATTAAAGACTCCTAAAAAATGTATCAAGTTTCCACAAAAAAATATTGAACTTTCAATAATAAGAGCACCAACTTGTCAGCATATTAAAATTATTTTCTAAGGATCAGGACTGGAGTAATACCGGCTGAAACTTCAGCTTTGTCAGCACAGGGATACATTTTTTTTATTATTAAAATAGGCAACAGCTATTTAAACTGTAATAATATTTCACAGTATTACTGTTTTTACTGTATTTTTTATCAAATAAATGCAACCTTGGTGAAAAAGCATTAAAAAAAATCATACTGACCCCAAATTTTGAACGCTCATTGTACATACTATTACACAATTGCTCATGTACACTTTTAAACATTGTCTTGTGTATGTTGCACAGCTGTGCCTACAACATTATCCACCATCCCTGCCTTGTGCCAATAAAGCTTCTGTTCCATTCTAAAATGATTCAATCAAGCACTTGTTTTTGTTCAAAGCATTTCCTAGCAGAGATTTCATGCTACGCGAGTCGGGAGTCCTTCGAGTTTTCAAGGATGCATCAGGACACATTAGTGTTTACACTACAAATGCGATGTGTGTCCCTGACCACTTCCAAAGGAGCTTTGAGAGATCAAATCACAAAGAGATCCATTGAACCTTGTTTACAATTATATCTCTCAAGATGTTGATACCAGGTGTAAAAAGGATGCTACAACTCAGCTGATACTGAATTACTGAAATGAAAACTTAACAGAATGAACTGAAGACTACTATAGAAGTAGGAATGCATTAAAATTTTAGTCAAAACAAAGGTGATAATTATTTTCATGTAATCGCAGATAACTGATAAATGGTCTTTACTAAAATTCTGTGTTAACATTATACAATAAGCTTCTATTAGTTGACATTGGTTAATGCATTAACCCTCAATGATCAACATGTTACAGTATTTTTTCAATCTTTTTTTAATGTTAAATTAAAGATGTTCATTGTCATTGGTCCATTAAATAATATAAACAGATAACATTTTTGATTTTAATAATAAACTATTAAATGAACACAAAGTATTTTTCATTGTTAGTTCATATTAACTAATTACTAATGTTAACAAATATAATTCTATACGATTTTGTCTAATAAAAAAATATAAATCCAATATTAGCTGATATCAAATTTGTAAAATCAGCTAGAAATAATCATAATAAAAAAGATCTGAACACTATGCAACAACTCCAGAGCAAAGAAGATGAAGGTTTGACAGTCATTTTTATGCATAAATCAGTGGTATGTCTCTGAAACAGCGGCTCTGGGTAATCTGACACCCACAGGGCAACATTATAAGCTCATGTACACAACATGAGTTACTATTTCCTCCTTCCTGCTTTGCTTACTGGTACCCAGCACCATTGATCTGCTCAGGATTTTACCTGCGCTGGCAGGTCTCTGTGGCAGGCCTGGAGACACCGTGTTCCTCTGCAGCTGCGGTTGCTGTGGTGACAGCAGGCGTGGGTCTGTGAGAGTGGAGGTGACGTAGGAAGTGGTGACGAGGCTGCTGTTATTGCTGAATGGCAAAGGGCTCTGACTGGACACCGGCACTGTGACTGGCATGGAGAAAGTGGGCGGTGGCACTGTGGACTGAGAAGCACAGATAGAGAGGGAAATGGTTAGCGGCTTAAACTCGCCCGCCTGCATATACATCCAGACATGGTCACACACCGGTTTTTAATAGCATGCAGTGACTTGTGCACACATCTCCAAAGCAGAGCAAGTGAAGCTACGAGGTGCAGAGTTAATTTTGTAAGACTTTCGTAAAACTGTTGATGTTTTAGTGCAAATTATCCAGGCTGGAAATGAAAGGGACAGGAAGTCTTCACTTTATTTGCATCTAGATTTCACTGAATCATCCAGTGTTTATTGTTTTATTTTAACACTTGTTTTGGAGCCCAGGATTATACTCAATTTTAGTCTGCAACAGTTGTCCTTAAACTGGTAATACGGCTCTAGGGAATAACCCACGGCGCACAGTAGACTCAGGTGTTTCAAACAAGGGGCATGTGGCCGTGACAACTCCTGAGTCAGCTTATCCTCGTTCTCGTGCTTTGCGAAGCGCTATTAGCCAGCTTCGGCAATCAGTGTGGACTCAAACTGTCCAGATGCTCTGATGGAGACCCATTTTCCCATGATCCTTCAGCAAAACCAGGGCCTCTAAATTTAGAATGTGGGCCGCACTAGGCCTCCTGTGTTCTGAGTGGGACCCAGTTTGATAGAGTTAGTCTGGCTCTTCCTCTGTCCTTCTCCTGTTCTCCTCTAGCCTCTCTGTCTGAGCTTCAGCAGAAAAAAATCGTTTGAAGTGCGCAGATTACAGTCACTTCATTCTTAAAAATATAAATTCTAAAAGGGGGGTTACATAGTGATGCTATAGAAGAAGGTTTTTGGGTTTCCCAAAGAACCTTTCAGTGAACAATGTTACAATGTTTTTTAATGTTAAGAACATTTTAAAATTCTAAAGTACTCTTTTTCATAATAAAGATCATTTTGTGAAATGGAAAGGTTCCATGGATGTTAAACGTTCTACATGGAACTTCATGGATGTCAATAAAGAACCTTTAGTTTTAAGAGTGTAAAGGCCCGTTCACACCAAGGACGATAACTATAAAGACAACGATAAAGACATAGTTCTAAAAATCATTCTCAATATTAAAGAATAGCAGAGTCCACACCACAGCTATAACGATAAAGGCACAGAGAAACGATATCGTTGGAATCGCTTTCAGAACGTTTTTTTCCAGCTGACGAATGATAAAAGTAGCCAATCAGAATCAATCTTGCTATAACGAGCTCGAGAATTTAAAGCGGCAGATGAGCGTGATCTTAGAATAAACAGAAGATGTATATTCTAGGTTAATCTTATTCAAGCTACGGTTCTGGAGGGAGTAACCCATGTAGCATATCGGCCTGTAGGCGAAACAGCAACTAAGTTCCAGCACTGCACGCAGGCCAGGCAGGGTGAAGGGAGGGGAGGATGGAGGAGAGGGAAGGGTCATTAGTGTGAGATGAGCAGCTGGTTTAAAATATGGAGCACCAAACACACCTCAGCTGAATACATACACCAAGACGGAAAAAATCTAGTTTGCTAGTCTCCAATTTCTCAGCCAGAAAGTGCAATCTTACACTTCAGAAGTGCCTTCAACAACTGAAGATAAATACAACAGACTCAAGATTATATCAGTCTATACACAGACAAGCGATAGACAACTGTGATAAGAATGACACTTGGTACTGAAAGGGAGACTGTGTGACGTTGCGGAAGAGTGTGACCAGTGAAGTGAGAAAGACTGACTGGTTTTGGGAACAAGTTGGCAAATCATAATCACATGAAGTCCCTTTGGATTGGAGCTCACGGTGCACATGAGGAATGACCTTTCAGGTCAATTTACTCAATAGATTTAAATGTAATTCAACACAATGCGATCACAAATTTTATATAATATAATATCATAAAATTTAATTAGCCAAGCGGAGTGCTGAGCGGATTCTGAACAAATGTCAGAGCCTGTTTTCACTTGCTACTTGCAACATTGTGAACGAAAATGTGAAAGGCAAATGTATTTGAGATCTGCTAAAAAATGTGTTATTAAATTTTAAAGATTACATTTAAGCGAGTGTTAGATATTGCAAATGCAATCTAAATATAAAATAGACAGAAATGAGTCAATTAAATATCTAATATCAACTGATATACACTACCATTCGAAAGTTTGGGTTTTTGAAATGTTTTTGAAAGAATGCTCACCAAGGCTAGATTTATTTGATCAAAAATACAGAAAAACAGTATTATTGTGAAATAGTAGTATTTTAAATTATTTTAAATAACTGCTTTCTATTTGAATATTTTAAAATCAAATTTATTCCTGTGATGACAAAGCTGAATTTTCAGCAAACAGTGTAGCATAATATTTTCATGGATCCTGATTAATTTTTTAATGACATTTAATCACATTTTTAAATAAAAGTATTAATTTCTTTTTAAAATATCCTACTGACCTCAAACTTTTGAAATTATAAAAATAATAATCACCGACACAGAAATATTACTCGTCTTTTTTTTCTTTTTACTTCAAGTTAAAATTGAAAACAATTTCAGAATAAAAAGCTAATTTAAATGAGTACTTTTTTGTAATATTTTTTTTATAAAGAAAAAAAAAAGATCTCAAGTAAATTTCCTCACAATCCAGCTTTATCCACTGAAATTGCCACCACAGCCAAGTCAGACAGTTAGTGGTGAATATCTAAAAACTCATTACAAACTGATCATTTTCCAGCCTGTTAAGTAGAGCTCGTAGTACACACGCTGCTGGGTGTCCCCAGTGAGAGGGATTAAGGTTTTAGCTTTGCTTCCTTGGGCACTCATGCTGGGATTATGTGGCAGAGAAAGAGAGAGGTGCTGGATGACTCTCTTTGTGCTCCGGCCCGTGAACACTGCACTGGGCGGAGAACAGGAGGGGGGCGAAGGAGAAGAAAACTGGCCCTTCATCAGGTGACGAAATGCTTTTTGGATGCAACTACCGAGAAATGTCTAATTTCCAGTCCCATTAGCATTTCAGAGGAAAGATAACGCAACTTACTACACTAATCAGCCTTTGCTGCCCACATCCTGTTGAATCACGTTCACCATGTAAATCATATCAAACTCGGGCCCACGATACGTTGAGATAGCGAGCAGCACTTTCTTGTTTCTGTACCTCCTGAGAGGAGATTCCTCATGCAGGGCTCATGCATAAAGCATTCTTGACAGTGCCTTAATGAAAATTATCTTCACCGACGCCTGAATCGGGACCCAGATGAGTCAGAAGTCTATTCCTGGCAAACGCGATACAAGCATCAGTCATCGCAGAACACAAGAAACAACAGCACGCAGAATCAAGACAGCTATAAATCACAGGCGCGTTTGAAAAAGTGGATTGTGAGGATCAAAGGAATGCAGCCCACACTCGCCCTCTTGCCCCCGACTGTCCTCTCCTTGCCCAAGCACACACATTCAGAGGGGATTGAGGGGTGGTGGGAGGGGAATGGGGTGAGAGATGGCTGCTAGGTGCTCTGTGAGTTGATTGCCGGGCCGGCAGCAGGCTGTGTGAGTTGGTTGGCGGGCCAAAAGCAGGCCTCTTCACACGGGTACTCACTGAAAGCCTATAGCTCTGCATCATTTTATCAAACTCCTCGTCTATCTTTTTGTACTTCTCCTCTGTGTGAGGCGTGAGGGAGAACGGCTCCTCTGGGTCTGGGCTCTCTGAATCCCGGTGCTCTTTCTTGTTCAGAGCCTTGGTTTATTTCCGACCGAGGACAGGAGAGAGAGACAGAGGGGAAGAAAGAGAAGGAGGGAGGTTAGAACGACAAGGTAAAGAGGAATACTCACTCCGTAGCGTTTGAAGAGGATGTCCAGCTCCTCGCTCTTGCGGTATTTGTCCTCCTGTAACGGACTTTGGTCGATCGAATCGTCCCCGTCAGGCTCTGGACTGTTGCAACCGTTAAAGCCTTTCTTTCTCAACGTCTTAAAGCATTTGGAATGGGAGAAGAAAAGGAGAGGAGCATATTTCACATTTAGAAACACAAATGTCAATCACAGAGAAGCAGCACTGATTTATTAAACCTACAGAGTAACGTGTGACACATAAACCAAGACCACTGTACATCAGCAAAATGTTTCATGAGGGAGTGAAGCGGCTAAATTCGATTTTGCACCATGACTTGGAAAACGATGAAACTGCACAGCCCATAGACAGCCGTGGGCTGGAAATAAGTTAGACGAGGCTGAAAAAGAGAGAAACTCAGTTTATCGGTTTCAGCCTGAAAACAGCTTGAGTCTTTTTTGAGAAGATTTTCCAAACAAGATTTTCTCTAAGTAGCTTTGTATCGAGGCTGAATGGAAAACAGTTTTCAGCTCTGCCTTCTTCCTTCTAACAGAGGTCATAGTGACATAAAAAGTGTGCAAAGAAAATACAGCATAAAACAATGTAATCCAGATCAGCAATGCAAATTGGACAATTAACACTTTAAATGCTTTTCGTTCTAAAGTTTGGGGTCAGTAAGATTTAATGTTTTTGAAAGAAGTCTCTTATGATAAAATACAATAAAAGATATTTAAAAAAATATATAAAATAATTGTTTTCTATTTTAATATTACTCCAGTCTTCACTGTCACATGATTCTTCAGAAATTGTAAAATGCTGACTTGATTCTCAAGTTTTTTCCCCATACTTTGAAAAATAGAAAAATAACACCATTTACTTGAAACAGAAATCTTTTGTAACATCATAAACTGTCACTTTTAATCAATTTAATGCATCCTTATCAAAGTATTAATCTAATTAAAAAAAACTTCCTGAATCTTACTAATCCCAAACTTTTCAACTGTATTATTATATTATATTATAAAATTAATTAAAATGAACTAAAATGCAAGCGGTGAAGCCTAGGGTGTTGTCACCTCTACAAACACACCTCTCCACAAAACGGCGTACGATTAGAGGCTTTTTTGAGGCCACAAATCAAGCACTGAAATAAAATATTTAGAAATAGGGGCTGTTGAAATCCCTAACCCCAAGTACGAGCATTAGCAATTAGCCTTAGCAAGCAATGCTAATAATTTATACATTTAGAGGATGATTTGATGAATGATGGAAAAAAAATACACAGCAAGCATTTGATCTAGCTCGATCGTGCATACATAACACTCTCTCTCTCTCTCTCGAACACACACACACACACAGTGAGGAGTGGGTCAGCTGATCAGCTTGTCTCTGAGTCGGCTCCATCTGTTCACCTGTCCCTGTATTTCTCTGCCTGCTGTCTCTCCTTTACGGGGCGGGTGCTTGTTTGTGTTGCCAAGGGAAGATTCCCCTGCAGAGCTCCGCTGCCTCTGACTGGCTAACCTCGTTCAGTAGCGCCCCTCCCCCTGCAACCGCCTTCCTTCCCTCACCCCGTACGGTTCCTCTCTCTAGCTTCCCCTTCCTGTCTTTACACTATTTCATCTGTTACCCCTCGACCTTCACTTTCTTTCTTCTAATGTTTCTGGATGTTTTTTTACACCGTATCTTTGTGTCTCTTTTCTAATCCAGTAATGCTCTCATTCTTCCACGACTTAGCGAGCTGACTCATTTCTGTCCTCTATTCCCCTCCTCTCTCCATCCCATATCGTCTTTTCAAACTCCCACTTCCTATGTGGGATGGAAGCAAACATTTGAGAGGGGCCAAATAAAAGTTTAAGAATCTGCAATTGAAAAAGACATACTGATCTAAAAATGAGGGGTCTACGGCGGTTTATGGTTTTAAAATGCACAAATAACTCTCTCTCGAGTGTGTGCTGATGTCCAACGCAGGCAGACTGTAATGTCACCTTCCATTTGCAGCGTGTAAAGCGGAGAAGGCTGCAACCCCCCCACGGTCATCCCTTGAGAATGCGCTTAAAGCCTCAGCTTCGCCGCAGCCTGCCGGCTTACACAGACGATAGCGTCCAGATACACCCATCTGACAGATTAGCGGCCCCTCTGAACCCTCCACTCCTCCTCCTTTTCATCCCTCCATCTCAATTCCTCCTTTAAAGGCAGCATGTCTGCCATTATCAGGCGAGTCTGACTATAACTCATACATGAGGCTAATGGAGTCATTTTAGCAGCTGATCTGGGCTGATAGCCCATGGCTCAGCCCACTGTGGAGGCGGATCTGAGAGAATAAGCTGGAGTACATCATCTCAATATCGAAGAGGGCTTAGCCGATGTCCAGCACACACAGATTTCTCATCTCTTACAGACAGAGGTTAAGAGTTCACAGTCATTTCATCTCGACAATCTAACGCCAGTGGTCACACTTGAAAAGAACTGCTGCTATCAGGCATGTCAAAAGTGTCGACTTTGATGTCAAGTCGATACTCAAATTAAATTCAGTTCCTTCAGTATTGGTACTAGACCACTCAATTTAGTACTTAAAAGCTGTCTGGTGACAGGTTACTCTTGAAAGCTCATAAATGTGCACTTCCTGGTCAAAATTCCAGCTTGGCATGGCATCAATGTAAACACAGCAGGTTTCTGCCACTGTCTGATATGTCATTTATAATAATTAAACTGTAATGCTGATAATAAAAATAGAAACCACTTACTGTGATTACTTGATTATTTGTTCTTCATTACTGTGTGTTTGAATAATTACTTAATTTTAAAACTTTAATTAATTAAAACTTTTTAATTTAATTTACTTAACTGCCAAATATAGAAATGCTACATTTCATTTTTTTATTTAATTAGGTAATATTTATTTTAATAATAATATTAACTTTTTTTAAAAAATAAAGCACTGTTAAATAGCATTAGTGTTTGACAATTGAGAAATTTCAAGAAAACCAATTTTCTTAGGAAATCTCGATATATGCTATTACTAGAGATGCAATTGATTACTATTGTATCATATGTAATTATATGAATACTGTTTTTATCGATTGTCAAAACCCTGGTTTCTATATAAGTGCTCTCCTAAACAGCAGTAGAAATATAATAAGTTAATTGTTTAACAACAACATGAAACAAATTTTGCAACAGTGTGAAGGAAAAAGTTCACTAAAAATGAAAACTGTCATTGTTTACTCTCATGTCATTTCAGATCTGTATGCTTTTATATTTTCAGGGACACAGCTCTTTCTGAAAAGACAGTCTGGACCTTGTCTGTCAAGCTGCAATGAGGGCAAAAGAAAAATCAGTAATGTGCAATGATGTGACACTGAAATAAATTATGTATTCACAAAAAAGTGTTGCCTTCTTCTAAATGTTATCCTCTATTCTGTATTCATAAAACTTACAAGTAGTTGTATGGACTACTTTAATAGTGCTTTATTTGAGGTTGATGCACATGATCACTATTGACTGTCAGTGTTTTGAAAAGCAATGACATGAAGAATCTTCAAAATGTATTTTTTTGTTGCAAAAAAAAAAAAAAAAAAGTCATATAGGTTCAAAACAACAAAAGGGAGAGTAAATGATGACAGATTAATTTTTACTTAATTTTTGAGTAAACTGTCCCTTTAAGTGTAAACAAAGACCAAAGAGAATATTCAGTAAATCAGGACTTGATTTTATCTAGCGGGATTTGATTGGATTGTGAAAAATGGATTATGAAAATATTAATACTATTATTTTCTCCCCCACATGACCTCGGTTATATCAGCAAAATAAACATTGCTTCAGAAGCAGAGAAAGTTATTACATTTTGATGAAAGATTATCATATTTTTCATTAGAAAGCTGAGAACAGATGAATCACACCAACCATTTATAAAGGAAATTTAAAAAATATATATTTCATGTTGTTCTTAAGTCCCCACGGCCTCTTCATCTGAGCTGCTTATGAAAAAGGGCAAAGCCTTGTGTTTTTCTTCTTACCACCTCCCTTCAATCCCAACTGATATCTACAGGATCTTCATCCTTAAACACCCACTCTTCATCTCTCTGTCTCTTTCATTCTCCACCTCCCGCTCTCTGTCTCTTTCTCCCTCTCTCTGTCTCTCTCCTGATTGGGATCTGCAGTCAAGCAGATTAACAAGCTCTGGCAGAAGAAGCAGGCAGCCCCCATACAATCACACATACACACACACACTAGGCACGTGCAACACGAGGCGAGCAAGATGAGAGCAAAAAGAGAGATATGCAGCAAGAGAGAAGAGGAGAGGCAGTGTGCGTACATATGCGTCTGTTCAGTCATGCATTAGTGTGAAAGCATGCCTGCCTGAATGTGTGTGTGTGTACAGTGAGCTGTATGGTGAATGAGGGTTTTTATCTGGGTGATTGTAAGCCACTTGATCATTTATAAACAGTGAATCTCCCTTACTTCGTTGAATTGTCTCTGTTTGTCTGCCTGTCTGTCTCTTTTTGGTCTCTGAAAGTCTAATAACCAGGTAAAGCAAAGAAGACATGGACATGAGCCACAGGAAGAGTCTTCTGAACGGTACTGCCCCCAAAAACATCAGGCCAAACACTGGGAACTCTGCACCAGGTCTGCCTCTACTGTCACTCTGCCTCTCAATATTACATGAGACAGCCTTCAGCCTTTACACACACACACAAAGCAGCCCAGTCAGGCTTGAGCTGATGTGGCCCACAGCGGCCTAACGCCCTCACCACAGTGCATGCACGCACACACACACACACACACACACACACACACACACACACACACACACACTCTTAAGATATTTCTGCAGCTGCAACCAACAGGAAACATGCACCTGTACCACTGGGGGCTTCTGCAAGAGTCATCAGTTTCTCAACATCACACACTCTACATAAGTATTCACTCTCTGATGATTGCATTTGAAACTGCACGGAATGACCACCTCATGTTGAAATAAACACTGCTTTTTCTGTACACACACACGTTTGATGTCTTAAAGGAACAGTTCAACCAAAAATTACAATTCTGTCATATTTACCCACTATCATTTAGTTCCTATAGTATAGTATTTGTTCATAGTTCACAGTGAACAAGTTCATAGCAATGACAAATTGGACAAAAAGTACTACAAAATTGGTTCATACGACTTGTGCAGTACATTTCGGATCTTCTTAAGTCATGATAGTTTTGAGTGAGTAAAAGACCTAAATTTAAGTTGCTATTCACTGATAACCTTTCCCTCTAGTAAGCCCAAGAACCAAAGCAACCAAATCATTGAACCAGTGAGTTAAACAGTTGAACTTGAGTACCAGTTCTATCCAATTTGGAGAAATGCTACATTTGCTAATCTTCCTTTCCGGTGAGCTGTTAACTCGAGAACCAAAATATCCGAATGATTGAGTCAGTGAGTTGAAGAACCAAACCAGTTAAATTTGCATGTGAATGATTCTTTTGAACTGGTTTATTTCAATTAAACATTTGATCCTGTTCACAAGTTGCACTGAATGATCCATTATGGAAAACAGCTGCATGATGGTCCACCAAGACAGGAAAAAACATGAGTTTGGAATACTATGAGGGTGAGTAAATAAAGACAGAATTTTGTATTTGTGGGTGAACTGTCTTTTTAATTCGGGCAGCATTCCAACTATACTATCTGAGACACTCTTTAACTCTTCCGCTGAGCTTATATGATAGTTTTGTGTCAGTAAAAGACCTAAATTTAAGTTGTTATTCACTGATAATCTTCCTTTCCAGTAAGCTGGTAAATCAAGAATCCAATTCATAAATTGCACTGAACTACACATTATGGGAAACAGCTGCATTAGGGTGCATAACTAAGGATGTGAAAAAAAGCAACATCTAGAAATTTAATTTTTGAGTGAATTATCCTTTTAATTCAAGTGGTGTTTCAGCTATACTATCTGAGACACTCTTCCGCTGCTGCTGTTCTTTCCATGTTAATGTTATGCGCCCCAGAACAACATGCCACACACACGCAGTCACCATCTTGTTTTGGACGGGACGGACACCGGATGGGCACCGTGTGTGCGTTTGTGTGTAAGCCACTTTTTTCTCTCTGGCCAAAGGCAGGAGGTGGTAGAGGGTGCAGCTGTCCCTACCTCTCCTGTCCCACCATCGTCCAGGCAGTTAGCCAGCAGCGTATAGAGATCCACGAGCCTCTGAACCACCCTTCATGCTCTCTTGACGTGCACACACACTCTTTCTCTCACACAAGCTCCCGGCCTCCCTATGGGTGAGTGTTTATCTATGCAAAAGCCTGGCCATTTCTTGAAGAAATTGCAATGTTGTGGACTTACATTGTCACTATGGTATAACCAAGGTATTCTGGACATAGTAACTTATAGTATATGGTACATCTTATAGTAACATGGTAATACTATAATATTCTTAGAAGTACCATGTAAATTAAGTCAAATTAGCATGGTATTATCATGGTCTAAATCCATAATGAATGTTCACTATGTAATGAAATGACAAATTTAGCTTTGGTTACAGTATTCGATAAAGGTCAAAATAAACGAGGAGAAGCTTCATGAAAAAAAGTCATCGCAATTACAGACATTCCTATTTGGACGGGATCTTTCTCAGAGGACTTGTGTGTTAGCCGGAAAACAGTAGGTAATTTGTTCTGTGATTTTAACAAGGTTTCTGTGAGGAAAAACACACAAATTTACCTGGCCTCCTCAGGGAAAACTAGTCCCGACCAAATAGGGCTATTGACTGAACTACTGCAACTAAATTAACACGGTTCACCAAAGACAGGAAGGAAGGAATGAAGAGAAGGAGCAAACAAATAAAGGACGAATGAGACCAACAAACAAACAAAACAATTTCCTGCCACCTGAAATTGGGAGGATGGGCTTGTATGTCTGTGTTACCTCGATGATGTCTGCGTTGGTCCTGCTTTCGTGCGGCTCGTTGTACTCGGTGTATTTGAGGAGCACTTTGTCCATGTCAGTGCTGGCATACTGGAAGAGCTTGTTTGAGTGATTGAAAATAATGAGGGCAATCTCGCAGTCACACAACACACTGAGCTCATAAGCTTTCTTCATCAGACCAAACTTCCGTTTGGTGAAGGTCACCTGTGGATAGAGAGAGAAAGACTAGGTTAGACAGGGAGAAAAAGATCATGATTGAGATGAAGGATGAGAACTGAAAACTATATCTGTGTTAAAAAAAAAAAAAAGAAGATACTAAACTTATAGTCCACCTAAAACAACCGATTACATGCATTTATGTTGTTCCAAACATATACTGAAGACATACTTAAGACATTATTCACTAACAATCTTGATGTGCACTAGCTGAGAGAAGTAGTGATGTACTTACTATTCATGAACAAATACATTTTTGGATTTTGATCTTTAAAATGAGACAGATAAACCATATCCATAATTCAGACTTGTTTAGAGTTCCCTTAATAGTTAACATTTCACTGTCTGGGAAGACATAAATGCAAATTTGGCTGTTAAACATGCCGTTAAAAATGACGTTTAACATTAAATGCCATTAAATATAAAAAAGAGAAAGACTAGGTTAGGCAGGGATGAGTGAAGAGATGACAACTGAGAACTATATCTAATGCAGTTTTGCTTCCTAGGTAAATTTGTCTTATTTTATGGATGTTAGATAACTTTGGTCAAAATTTGCACTGACTTGTATGATATTTCTATGGTGCTTTTGTGTTGTTTTCAAAGCTTGAAAGCTCCAGTCCCTATTCATTGTGATGAACCAACTACATTATTCAAAACATCTTTTGTAATTCAACAGAAGACAAGAAAGTCAAAGGTTTAGAACCAAATGAGGCTGAAAAAATAAAGACAGGATTTTTAAAGTGTTTCGTGAATCACTCCTATAGGAATTTTTGCAGTGCACAGAAGTCGACTCAGGATTAGCCACCGAAGAGACGATTTTTCTCTCTCAGAACTGACCAAACAGCTTTCTACCGCTTTCTTGCTCTCTGCTAGCAAAAGTGCCACCTCTAGACAGAAACTTTTTCTGCTCAAACCCAGGACTCCTTAACCTTAAGAGCTCGACAGTGTTATGAGACAGTGATTGCATCTCTGTAAATAAAAGCCCTTTTCCATCAGGTGAAAGAATCTCCTCCACCTCGACAATCAGAGAGCTGATGTTCCTTCTCTCCACACCAGCACCAGGATAAACACCAGCAACATAATTGCCATCGAAAATAGAAATCGCAGGTAACCAATGGCAACAGGAGAACACAACTTTCTCATTGTGAAGAATGTTGAGAGGCAGCGACCTGACTTCTTTCCGCTCCTCTCTCGATCCAATTAACCTCAGGGCCGAATGCTTACCTACTGACCTTTACCACACACGCGGACTCTAGCTCGCTCTCTCACCTGCTGCCGTCTGTCAGTTCTGGATACCTCCGTTCTTCTACACCTCTGCTATATACTTGCCTCGATGCTGGAGTTTAATTAAAAGGCACATTTTATTGAAGCAAAGACTGTAGTTCATGTCCTCTTCTCGCACTCTTTAATTCTTTAATTGCCCAAATACCGGTTACACCACAGGAAGGTCGGAAGGACAAGATTTTCCAGAAGAAATCTCAATTAAAAGTGATATTTAGTACAAAATGAGGCCTAATCTGGGTCAAACAAACTACAAGACTTTTTTTTTTGTAACTTTGTTAAAAATATGATTAGTCAGGCACACCTGAGGGAGACAGAGAGCGCTGACACAGCGAAGCAGGCTAAGGTTGAGTATGAACACCTGTTCCGGTCAGAGTGACTACACCTATCAGCACAACTGTGACCAGAAAAACATTTCCCACACATTCTCACCAACACGGAGGGAAAGATTACACACTAGTGAGTAGCTTTAACTTTAAGCTTTCAATAGGATACTGTTATGAAGTTTGTGATTTAATGGGTTTTATATGACAGGGTTACCTGTTGGAACATGGGGAGCAGAGAGAACATATATACAGCTTAGGTGAACACCGCTTAGGTGGATATAACAAAACAGCAAAAATGAACACTCATCTAAAAAAAACTCAAACATTGCAGTGTTTGCATAGTTATCGAAAACTAAAATGAAAAGTACATGAAAATTAATATATACATATATTTGCAAAACTGAAACTAAACTAAAATTTTCATGACTCTATATGAAGAATTTCATAATAAAATACCACAAAAATACCACATATTAATTTCAGGTTATGATAAATTAAGGGTGTGTTCACACTTGTTATGTTTGATTTGATTAAAACGAACTCTGGTGCGATTGGCCTGTTAGTGCGGTTCATTTGAATAAGTGTGAATGCTGCCATCTGAACCCAGATGCACACCAAACAAGCAGACCGAGAGTCCGAGACCACAAAAAAAATGGGTCTCGGTCCGCTTCCAAACGAACTCTGTCGTGGTTCGAATGAAATGTGAACGCAACACGGACCAAATACTTCTAAACGAACCAAAAACAGGATGTAATGACAAGAAGAGTCGCTGTGTGACATGATTTGACGATGCAGAACGAGCGGTGTATCCAAAACAAAATGAGCAGAGGTCAAACGTGGAGCAACGATGAGGTAAAGTGCCTTTCATGAGCTCTTCGTGAGTTCGCGGGTGGTAAAAATATAAAATCATATGTACACGCAACAATGAGCGTGCTTAGTCTAGCGGATGGCATTAAGGCCGTTTCACACTGAGCGCGATGCGAAAAAGCAAGGCGAATTGCCGACGAACGTTGCTTTCACACCGAGCGCGAAACGATTGATCACCTTCTGCTAATTCACGCCTGCACGCTAGGTGGCGCCGACCAGCAATGCATTTTTCCTCAGATTTGTATCTCGTATATGGATTTAACATCATCCGCTGCTCAATATACACTATTGAATTAAGATAAATAAAGTTTGGTCATACACCAGAAACACAAACTATCTATAATGCTTACAAGAATACATATAGCCACAGTCATATCACCCTGCAGCCCAAGACTGGTTGCCCACTGAAGCTAAGCAGGGTTAAGCCTGGTCAGTACCTGGATGGGAGACCTCCTGGGAAAACTAGGTTGCTGTTGGAAGTAGTGTTAGTGAGGCCAGCAGGGGGTGCTCACCCTGTGGTCTGTGTGGGTCCTAAAGCCCCAGTATAGTGACGGGGACACTATACTGTAAAAAGCACTGTCTTTTGGATGAGACGTTAAACCGAGGTCCTGACTCTCAATGGTCACTAAAAAAATCCCATGGCACTTCTCTTAAAGAGTAGGGGTGTAACCCCGGTGTCCTGGCCAAATTCCCTCCACTGGCCCTTATCAATCATGGCCTCCTAATAATCCCCGTTCACTTGATTGGCTCTATCTCTCTCTCCTCTCCACCTGTAGCTGGTGTGTGGTGAGTGCACTGGCGCCGTTGTACTGTGGCTGCCGTCGCATTATCCAGATGGATGCTGCACACTGGTGGTGGTTGAGGAGAGACCCCCCAACATGATTGTAAAGCGCTTTGGGTGTACGGCAATACACAATAAAGCGCTATATAAATGCATCATTCATTCATTCATATATACAGTAAATATACATATAGGAGGTACAATTAGCATCAAGCTACACTTGAAAATGTATGTAATTATTAATGGATTTGCTTAAAACCCACTTTAAACCATCATCGAGTGCTTGTAATAACTTTCGATTGTGATCTATAGTTGACTTTGATTCTATAATAGGCAGACATGCACTCTTTGTCTTCAATTTTTTTAATACGGAAGATCTATTCTAAAGAGTGAACGCGCTCTGACTATGAAAGTCCTCCACTTCAGTGTTTTTACGCTCATACTCAATATGGTCTTCTGAGCTTTTAGCGCCACCGCGCTGACCTTTTGTGTAACAGCAGTTGCTCTGGCTACGTGATGTAATCCTCAAATCTTATTGGACGGCCCGTGTTTTCGCTTTGCGAAACTGTTAAGATTTGTTGGACTGGTTCGAAAAAAAACATTCGCATTTTCGGTGAGCGAAAGTTTGCGGTCTATGTGGAAGCATCCATAGGAATCTGTTGTTTTATTCCAGCGCGTCATCGTGTCCGATATTCATTTCGCTTTTTCACGCTCAGTGTGGAAAGGCCTTTAGGTGTATTCAGCTTAAAGTGGCGCTGAGCAGACTGATTGGTGAATGGGTACTTTGATGTCATATACCGATCGGTCTGCGCAGCACCGCTTTAAGTCAAACACACCTATTAATTGGAATGTACAGTAAGTTCCGTCACCAAATACGCGTCATTCAACCCGACCAATCAGGTTAATGTATGACTATGCCTTTAGGTTCGGTATTTTTAGGTTCGCTGTCAAAAATGCCAGTGTGAACGATAAGCGGACCAGGACCAAATGTATTGTGTTTTCTTTTGGTCCGGACCAAACGAACCAGGAGGACCGAACTACAAGTGTGAACGCACCCTAAATTGCATTTTATTTAAATTACATTTCAAAAACATGAAATGCCACAGGATGACACTAGATAGCCCTGAGAAATGTAATGTAGTTAAACATATTAAATTTATATTAGGTATTAACATATTACCTTTGGCAGCCCTAAAATACTACAACTAAAACTCAATGTATCTATAGACTAAAACAAACTCTTGATGCACGACATTAAAATTTTCGCAGATGATAATTTTCTTGTTAAGGCTATAAACTAATATCACTGGCCACTATTACATTTCTATTTTGCCTAAATAAATTAAAAATAAAGATTATCAATTAGGTTTAAATGTTACAAGTGAATTTAGGTATCATAACATTCTGTATAAAAACAGATATTTGATTTTCTAAAGGTTACATGATAATTATGTATCCAATACAGTCTGTAAAATATACTGATGAATTGATTAAAAAAAAATATCAGCCAATAACCAATATGGTACCAATATTCTGAATAAAACTTATACTAAAACTCAAAGAAACTAAAGGTGACTGTTATATTTAAAAATGAATGAAAACCAAACAAAATCCAGCTGCATCAGTTGAGCCAGAAATTGAAAAACCTCACCACTCAAACAAACAGCAATGCTTTGAAAGCACCGGTGTTTACACCCTAAGGGAAGACAACCTATGAGTAGTTAACTTGTAGTTGTCTCTGCTTATTAAACCAGGATAGGAAAAAGTACTTACACACTTCAAAATCCATACTTCAACAATAAATCAACAGAAACCTTGCATCGGAGGAGTAAGATTTGATTTTGCCTCACACTGTTTGTCTTGAACAAGATGTCTAAATTACAGATGCAACTTAAGGCAACTCACAAAAGTCAGAACTAATAAGAAAGATTTCTGTTAAAATGCCAATAATATCTTTCAGGCTCTCCTGAGTATATTCGGTGCGTTTTATTCAGAGAAAGCTGCCAAAATGAATGATTTTCAGTTACACATTTAAAGCTGAAAAGAAGTCTTTTATGTTGAACTAAGAACACTGCCACTGCAGACAGTCAGGCTTTGCACTCACCTGTCTGTTACGCTCGTCTGTGATTCGCTGAATCTGGATCTTTTTCCTCCCCATGGCTGCTGTGATTGGCCGAGCAGGGGTGGGGGCAATGTTGGGGGTGTGGTGAGGTCAGAGGTCAAAATTTCTCGAGGCAGTTACAGGAGCACAAGCAGCGACTAGTCGCCTCTGTGTATGAAGATGTGTGTGTGTGAGAGAGTCTCTCTCTCTCTTCGTATGCCACCTGTCTGAGGCAGCTGGGCTCACCCGTCTTCCTCCACTGATAAAAAAAAGGAAGGAGGGAAGGAAGAAAGAAAGTATGTGGCCTCCTGGTAGGGCCTTCAGATCATTGTCTGCTCAGGGTGCATGTCATCCGACAGGTGTCTTTTCTGATATCCAAACCCCCCTGGAAAAATCTGGTGATGAAGATGAAGATGGTCTTGTGATGAATTCTGTGAAAGAAAAGAGAGACCAGAACTTAAAATCAAAACTGGTGTAACAGCAAAATACTAGGATAGTCAATCAACTGAAACATTTTTTAATGGGGGGGGGGGGTCACAAATAAATTGCAATATTACATGCATCAACATCAAAGTAATAAAAAAATACAGAAAAACAGACAAATGGGCTTCTTACAATATTACAGTAAAATCTTTTGTTTTTTTACATATGCTGGTTAACTCATCAAATGAATTGCAATGAGTCACATATACACACACGTTTCACAATTTAGAGTGGGTAAGATTATTTTTATGTTTTTGAAAGAAGTACTGCATGCTCACCAAGGCTGCATTTATTTTTAATTAATGTTGCAGTAAAAATTGTGAAATATTTGTAAAATGTAAAACAATTTAATATATTTTCAAATCTAATTTTTATTTCTGACCAAGCTGAATTTTCATCAGTCATTACTCCAGTCTTGAGTGTCACATGATCTTTCAGAAATCATTATATGCTGATTTGATGCTCAAAAATAAAAGTGCTTATTATTATCAATGTTGCAAACAGTTGTACTGCTTACATTTGTTAACTTATTTACATTTACATTTTTACATTAAACATTTGTTTTCTTTTAATGACTAGAAAGTTCAAAAGAACAGCATTTATTTAAAATAGATTTCTTTCATAACTTGTAAATATCTTAACGGCCACTTTTGATCAATTCAATGTATCCTTGCTGAATAAAAATATAAATTTTTCAAAAAAATGTAAATATCTTACTGACCCCAAATTGTGAACAGTAGTGAACATCAATATTTACAATATTTTACATAATTAATTGTACCAATTTAACAGCCCAACAAACTACAGCAGAATTTCAATTACATGCTCTGCTACCTACTTCTGTAATTTTATGTGAAAAAAAAAAAACTTGATTAAAGATTATTATTCCTAATCATTTTTCTCAATAATTTCGAACACAAAGCCTTTACCGGTGAGCCTGTCAAATAATCTGCGGCCTGTGATTATTGTGTCACCTACTCACTCACCCCTATATTTAAGCAAATGAAGGTGGAAATGTCAAGCCTCTCAAACTTTAAGGTTCCCACACTTTCTTGTCAGTAAATTTCCATTATTTTTCCAGCATTTTTACAAATCCATTTATAAAGATTAGACTCACAACTAGTAATTTCTAGCTTATCAAATAATTCAAAACTAATGATAAACTAGAATAACAATTTCCATGACTTTTTAAGATAGTCAATTTCTTTTTCAAGCATGGAACCCACACTTTTGAAATTTCCTGATATTGCTAGGTTTCAGGACCGTGATGGGAACCCTTAAGCTTTTAAAGCGCTGCCAGGACAGAATGAACAAACCTCACCTCAACCATAGGTTTCCCCAAAACAACACATTGCATGACATCCACATCCACGGCTGGGCAGAGCCCCTTTCTGCAGCCTGACAGAGCCTGATTATGTGTTCTCATTCACAAACCACTGATGCCGATGTCGCTTACAGACCTAAAGCATCTTCACCTGCAGGGAAACACCTGCTGAAGTGTCTCTGTGCTTGAGTGTGTCATCCAGCAGCACTCACAGTGTTCTCTCACTAACAAGTCTCCCTTTTAGCTGTTTAGTCAACATGGATATTTTAGCCGCGTTTGAAGGTTAAGTGAATTTTTCACTTTATAATAATAAAAAGCCATGTTGAAACAAACAGTGCGAACAGATGCCTGGGAGCGAGATGGCACAAGTTTGTGTGTGTGTGTATGAATGAATGGCTGCATGAATGGATTTACTGCAGCCTAAGAATTGTCATATGGGCCAGGATAATTTTAAAACATGCTATTATTATCTCTGCCTTCGATTAAAAAACAACCAAGGGCTTAAAACAGAATTCTATATATACATCCAGACTGTACACACTCACGCTCACACATCCCCACATGACTGCTGACACAAGCTGACTCCCTGATCAGGGAAGCCTGCAAACTTCCTCATTTCCTCTCTTCAAGTCAAAGTGCACATGCTCAGAGACAACCTTAAGTGAGTTCGGCCAACTCGAATTACAAGTTCTTACTTCCTTGCCACTTTTCTTGCAATAAAAAGCAACAAATAGCCCAAATTTTTCCTTCCAGTGGAGACTTGACATGAATTCTAGGCCTCTTGGAGAAAGCACACAATAAGTGTAGTTCAGAGTTATTGTTGAGTAGAAGCATATTAAAGACTGTAAAAAGAGCGACTGGAAAAGCTCTTCCACCTTGTTCCTGCAAAACAAATTCCTTCTGTAAAGTAAACACTTTCAAAGGGTTGTGGTTTGTTCGAGCCAACGGACATGTCAAAATTACATCATAGCAATCCTGATAGGCTGATGGCACCGTGAGAATGCAAAAGTATCAACTCTTCTAGGCTATTTTTTTCTTCTGAGAAGCAGACAGGAAATATATTTCCCATAACAGGCGTTTAAGCTTAAGAAAACAGAACAAAACAACAACAAAACACCTGTAATAGTAAAATGAGATTTTTGCCAAATAAAAAAAACTGGCATATAATTGTGTGGTTATGGCATCAGTTTTGATTGGTGGTCGCAAACAATCTAGCGAAAAGTTGAAGTCAAAGTTCAAATCAGGCCTGACAATTCTGTATATGCATACGATCAGAACTCTACACAGCTCCCGTACTAATGAATGACTTCCGGTCTGTCGTTAATTAAAGACTGCGAAAAGAGTCTTAAGAAACAAAAGCCGTTCACTCTGTTAACTTCAGTGTTCTCCTTTAGTAATAAAACAACTGAGAAAGACATCTACGACTACAAACTCACCGTCACTTTTTGTTTGTTCTAACATCTAGAGTGACAGAAAAGGTCAGAACGCAGTAGCTCAAATACTCTTATACACGATCCAAGCTGCTGGGCATGACAAAACAATCCCTGTCACAAGCTTCATCACTTCTTTCACAGTAAAACATTGAGTGTTTCCGTGAGTTTTCTAACTCCAAATGAAGAGGATGTGTCGACAGGAAAGGTTTCCTCAGCCGGCCGTCAGCAGCACAGGCTTTAGTTCAAAGTGACTCGGAGTGCGTTTGTGTGTTTTGGTCTGTGGGGCCAATACATGAAAAGACTTCTTTATCTGCAATGAGAGTCAGAGTTTGACCTTTCACCCTGTGAGTGCTGAGAGGGGCTAATTCCCAGCTCTGATCTCAGTCGCTTCACAAGGGACCTGGAAAGTGTCCTCAGACTGCGGTTCCTCACAATCAGACTCTAACCATAGAGAACTCATAAAGTACTGCTTGATAATGCTGGAACTTGATAATGTTATTCAAACTGGGGGCTGCAAGAGGATATTATTAGGGGAATTTTTTTTTTTTCACAGTTAATTTAAGATAAATTAAATATTAAATATAACTCTATATATTTTTAGAAATGGTCAAATATTTTTTTTATATTATTGTATAAAACTAAAGTATTAATTAAAAATAAATTGAATAAAAAATGATTAGAATATTTAATTATTTTGACAACATTATGTTTGAAATATCAAATATGTATATAATTTTGTGAAGAAAGAAAGAATGATGGTGATTGTAAGACCGACTAAACTAATTATTACATTTTAATAGGAAAATAAGAGAAGTGTTTGCCCATGCAACACTTGCACCACAAATGCCTTGGTGTTAGGGTGCTGTATGGTTTTTAGCACATTTTATGCGGTTGCTAAAATGTGCTTGAAGTCAAAAGAGTCCAGATACTGCAAGGGTTCCTCTGTCAATGTGAGAAGCTTTTGTTATGCAGTATATCCTCTGGCAGGTGAAAATTGCAAGTCTCATAGCTGAGAAAAAATAACAGTACAGTTTGTAGAACAAACGGTACGGGACAGGTTACATGACAAAGTTGGGGAACTCTGGGGTTTGTTTAGATCTCTGACCTTAATAAGGGTTAGCAAGCACCGCAATTAAACAATAAAGAAAAAACAAAGAAGGTTACTGATAAAACAGTGGTTCCTTTCCGTTTTCTCTACTAGGGGAACCCCCTGCAACAAAGACAAAAACATTCTTATATTGAAAATTATTCATGCTCATGAAAACTAATGCGCAATAAATAAACACGTTTATGTACATGAGCGCACAAGCACACACACACATACAAACACGTGTCAACACAAGGCATTTCTCACTGCTCTCAGAGCAAAAAGGTGAGCCGTTGTATGATGCAGCTGTCACACACACACATACAGGGGAAGGTGTTATAATTTTGAGTTGTGGCTTGCTCATACCACTGAGGAAATCCTGCGGAACCAAGCCTCAGCGTGCAACACAAGCAAAACAACATTTACACAGGCTCGCAAACAAGTGAAAAAAACACCTTGGTGTAAACATGTCCAAAGACACACGCAGCTAGTGAAGAAGAACCCAAGAGAAAAAAAAAAGTCACAAGTTTGTGACCTTTCACTATATCGACTAATTCTCAATCTTCAAGTAGCTCTGCCCCACACGGTTGGGATGCAGTGCTTCTCGCAAGGACTCTGAAGTACCAGAGCTCCGCTGGGATAAGTGCACGCTGCCCTCGTCCATGTGTGGGCATATGGTATTCTGCGCGAGCGCGTATGCGTGTGTAAGCATATCTCCTCCACGGGGTGTGTGTGAGAGAGTCCAGTTTTATTATCCCTGCCTGTAACTAGAGGCAGAGTGGCCTGGGGCTTGGAGATAAGGGACCGTGCCAGAACTGGTCTTGGATCGGGTCCAAAGCTGTGCTGAGAAATCCATCACCTTCCCAGCTCAGAGCGGGAGGTCACCGACTGGGACAGAGAGTTGTTTAATTCGGCCGTTTACAGTTTCCGTACATTGGTGCTATACAAAACGCCCCATGACCACAGCTCTGTCACCGCCAGCAATATCTCGGCACTCCCGGAGCCAATAAAAGCTATTTTGTACTGAGGAAGAAAGCTAAGCGTGCTGATTGAGATATTGTGACACTAGAATGTAAAGTATAATGGATGTGAATGGAGCCCAGTGCACCAAAGAATGCATATGTATGTCATATCACTTTTTATCACTAGAAAACTCAAATGCTAATGACTAAATCAAAATGGACACAATTTACTTTTCTTAATACTTATTCCTAGTCTTGAGGTGCATAATTCATTTGCATGTGTGATTGCAAATTTAAAAAATGGTCTAAAAAAAAGCAACTCATCCCATTGAACTACCTGTCATTTAGAGGCTGATTTTCATCAAAGCAATTCCCAATGGATAAAATCAAGCTGAAGTGTTGTTGAATATCCCTTTTTGCTCAGAAATAACAACATTATGGATATGTATGGACAATATTTTGGTACCATATCAGTTATCGGCTGTTATTAAAGATTTTTTAATGTATAGGTTTTAGTCAGTGCTCATTTCCCCTATTAACACTGTTAAAGGCAACCTTTAGCAATTCTCTTTTCAATTTTTTGAACACGTGTAGCATTTACAATTCATTTTAGTGTTTTTTTATTTTTTATTTAGATAAAATAGCAACATTTTAATATAGGCCATGTATAAGCTTACCATCTGACCAATCATCAACGTATCAGTATCAGCCAGAATGGTAATAACTATTATTACAAAAGCTAAATAGGTCACAAATGCTGTTTCATGTTGATTTTAAGCTCAATTCCCAAACTATACAAGAGTAGAAGGAAATCAAAGCAAGCTTATCTGCTATATGACTTATGAAGAAGACAAAAAACAAGCTTGGCTGGTCCAACATGGAGCCACAAAGCCATTGTGGTGGAGCAAAGTTGTTTTGAGGAGACACCCTCATGCTTGTTTTTTTTTTTTTTGAGCTGAGTACTGTTCAAAACATTAGCTGCAGCTAAACTGGGGCAAAAATGGAGCCCTGTGAGACCCTCCAGCAATTTACTCCAACCTTGGGGTTGTACTGCCAGCACCAACTGCAGGATATTTCCAGCCTGTTGACTCAACCTCCCCGCACGGCAGGAACTCACCCTGTCCAATATGGCTACTCGGCTGCTGACCGCAGTGCATGATTTCTGTTTTTCAACACAGCCGTTTGTCCAGTACACAACATATACTGATGATACGGTGGTGTTCGATGCTGAGTGCCGTCACTGGACTTCCTCCAGGAGCGGGGAGATAGGTGGCGTAACGTCTGCCAAACCACAATCGTAACCCAATCTCTGAGATGGGGGAGGGCGGTGGGTACAGCACTGCAAGGACAGCATTACAGGGGGAGGGGTGTAATGGATCCGTGGTCTTCAGCTTGTGAATCACACCTTTGCTGTCTGTCTCGTCAACTCTGAAAGCAAACTACAATGCTAGGTTACCACTTTTAACCCTAAAAAAGTGTTTTTTTTCTGGTGTCAGGCCGTAGGATTCAATTCGTTTTTTCTTCTATACTCATTTGACAAACAAAACACTTGTGAACAGATGAAACACAGTTGTCTGTTGTGTTGTCTACAGTACTATAGGCTGTTGTTTACACCAGCTTATCGTTTCCAGCATCAGTGTGGACAATGTGGTCAAACTTGTCAGTTTACAGCACTGCCGGACGGCTGAACAAACCCAAAGTGACAAAACTCTCAGCTACTTCATCAGGCAGCAAATACCGACATGCAGGCTAACATGCTGTTCTAGGGTCAGGTAAATCTTTTTCCCTCTCACCCACCATGACTCTGATCCGCCACTAAAGGTCATGGAGACACACACACCTTCCCTTGCAGCGTAACATCGGTGACAACAATGTGACAATTGGAAAGGAGGGTGTGTTGCTAGCCGTTCGTCATGACCATGTCATGAGCGGTTGGTTACACAACAAAACAAAAAATATTTTTTGGTTCGAACAAAAGATAAGCTTGTCGGTTCAGTAGTATATCAAAATCACAATCAGAAGACAAGCTAGACAAGGAAAAAGATGTCATTCGTGTTTCTGTAGAGAAGCTCAAGGGTGAAAGAGAAGTGCAAGTAATGCTGGATAATGAGACACAATAATCTGATACGCCACAAGACTGGCAGCTATAAACATACATACTGATCTTTCTTTCATGTTAATATTGACATACTTTTTCTCAAGTGAAAAGCACTTTAAACAACAATCTTTTTTCTGCTATGTCTACACAGTTCTCACCAGAAAAAGTTAAATTATTATCCAAACAACACTGTAAATCTGTTCTTGAGTGAAAAAAATAAAATAATAATAATAATATATATATATATAATATCATATTATATTAATTTACAATTTAAATAATGCAAAATTGTAAAATTTTTACAATTGAAAATATTGAGAAATATTTTTACAATTTAAAATAATAGTTTTTGTATTTGTTGAATATATGGTATGTTACATATTTTGTAATGTAATTTATTTCTGTGATGGCAAATTTTCAGCATCATTATTCCAGTCCAGTCAAATATGCTGATTTGATGATCAAGAAACATCTCTTATTATTATCAATGCTGAAAACAGTTGCGCTAATTAAACTGTGACGCTTTTTTAGGATTCTTTGACAGTAGAAAGTTCAAAATAATTATTAAAATGAAATAGAAATATTTTATAACATTATAAAATGTCTTTACGGTCACTTTTAATTAATTCATTTTATATGTCCTTGCTGAATAAAACGATTCATTTCTTTATAAAACTTAAAACTTCTGAAAGGCAATGTATGTTTTTCATATTGAACTAAGACTGAGACTGCTGGTAAAATCATTAGACAGTATATAAAAAAAAAACTGAATTCCTATTCCAACACACTGAAAAGAAGAAGTATTGTGACAAAGGTGCATAAAAAGCAAAAGAAAGAGATTGAGAGAGGCAGACAGAGATGTGAACTGCTCTGCGTGTAGAGTGAAGCTGTCATGCATTACAGCACATGGTCCTGTCACACCACACCACTCTTCAACGCTCGGAAATACCCTGAAGGCAACACATTGTTCACGTCAACCTGATCTCTTAGTGACGTTTACGGAATATACAAATAAAAAAAAATAAAAAAAATACTAAACTATTTTAGGATGTTACTGCTCTATTTTTGTGTCACATTCAGTTATTTTTACGGAAACCAAAGCGTTCAAGTATGAAACTACATAAAAAAAAACTTGAAGTTACACTATCTTAATATAGTGTTACTGGTATCAAATTAAGCTTCTACTTACCCCTTATAAGTAACGATGAACAAAAAGCCTCTGATTCAATCCTCACAGTTCCTTTCCAGTGACCCAATCAAGAAACAAATAAAATCCAAGCGGACTACAGCATAGCTCGTCCCATGACCTGGCTGACAGTGGAGACCAGTTCAGCAATGAGCTTCTAATGCAGAGCGCTCAGACCCCCAGCCCTCCTCTCAGAGACCCCCACCCTCACCCTTTGCCCTAATATGCCTTTAGCAACTGCCTTCAATCCATCAGTGTCTTTAGATGTAATTGGGAGGGTGGATGGGTGTCAGGATTGGGACGCTTGTCAGTATGTCAGATCCTCTGTTCTCCTGCCTGTACATGTGTGTGTTAAATGTAGTGGCAGCTGCCTACACACCTTTTGTTCCGACACCCCCTTGCGACGTCTCTGCTGTCACAGCTGTAGCAAATTCAACTTTTCGGGTCCAAAGCTGCTGCAGGCGACACCCCACGCTGGATCTTTTTCCAAAAAAAACCCCAGCACACTTGCTCTACATTTAGTATGGAAACCTTTTTGATACATAAAAAAGTAGCAATAACCTGTTGTTTTCAGTCTTTTCGGAAGAACAATCATGGTTTCACCAAGAACAAATCTCAAGATTTGCCCTTTCCTGACCTCAAAATCTCAGAAGGGCTTTCGGGGGGTGTGGGAATGCAAAGGTCATGGGTCTGTAAAACTGCAATGTCAATAAGTTTCCAATGGGTGGGACGAAAAAAAAACAAAAAAAACATTTTGGGCACAAATCACGCTCTGGCACTGAGAACGTTACGGGTTGAGGAGGAGGTCTGGACACTGCGGTTTCTCACAAAGAGTAACTTATATGGATAAATGTTGTGGATAAGTGAACGGGGGAAATGAAACCCTCCCTATGCTAAAGTCAAGCTGGAAATCTGCCATTAGTGAGAAAAAAATATACAAACATCTTTAACGTGACACACGCAGGCAAAAATCAAGAGGACACAATTGCTAGAACAACAAAAATCATTGACTGGTCATCAGTCTGCTAAGAGCCTGTTTCCTTGTTAACTCTCTTTCACTTTCTTTGTAGAGAAAGAATCGCATATTCAGGTTTGGGAGGTGCAACTAAATGTAATATCATTGAACAACATCACAACCATGTAGAAACACTTTAATGTGCATATTGGCCATGTCCCCATCAAATATGGAAGTTACAGTGCAACATGCCTTCAGCTAATGTTGGCTAATGTATGTTATAGTTAGTTTTTCAGCAAAAAATGTATTTAATGAATTTATGGAGTTACATTATAGCTGCACTATTTTGGCAAATTTAAATTCAAAAGAATGTAAGGGGGAAAAAACTTTTTAATTATCTTTTGTACTTGTACAAACAAAAATAATATATTTTGTAAATCATCTTTTTTAAATAAATATTCTTTTAAGAAAACTAATGTCTTATTTAATGAAAAATACACACACACACACACACACACACACACACAAAATAAATAAATAAATAGATAATTGTTTTGTAATGAGACCAGTAAAAAGGTTGGCAGAACAGAAAACAAATCCAAATTACTGACAAGAAAAAATTCCTTACTGTTGTTGATGTTTAATATTTAATTGATTGCTTATGAATTTTAATAAAATTGTATATGGAGAATGATATGCACCTATAATGATATGCTCCTATAAGGAGAGTGCACACTCAGCATGCTCCTCTGACCATCAATGGTGCGACCGTGGAGAGAGTGAGCAGCACCAGTCAAGATGGCGGCGCGCACAACAGACGCAGCGGCTTCTCTCTCTCCCGACAGAACGGTGTTTTCGTGTTTTTTGTCTTGTAAGTCGCAATGTTTTTGTACATATTCGTCTCGTCTACCTGTCTTTAAGCGCGCATACAGTCGTGAGTTTCTGCTCGATGTCGGCAGAACCACATTTTTAGAGTTAAACTCCGCGCACGCCGAAGAGCTGCGGGACCTCGGTTTGCTCCGGAGGCCTACACCATCACCGACCCCCACTACTGCATCTCGCCCACAGCGGAGGCGCTACAAGCGGCGTGAGAGGAAGCAGAAGAGGGGTAAGCGCGGAGGTATCCGAGCTAGGCTAGCGGCTAACCCACACAAGCCAGCTATCCCCTCCATCGTACTGGCGAACGTACGCTCTTTGGACAATAAGCTGGACCACATCCGACTACTTCGCTCAACTCAGAGGATTGTAAGAGACTGTTGTGTTTTTGTGTTTACGGAAACATGGCTCAACAACAGCGTTCCGGACTGCGCCATTCAGCTCGAGCAGCTAACATGCTATCGAGCAGACAGAGCTCTCGTCGAGGGAGGTAAGAGACGCGGCGGCGGGCTTTGTGTTTACATCAATAATGTATGGTGCCGCGACGCTGTTGTGGTCTGCAAACACTGCTCACCCCTGGTGGAATTTATGATTATTAAGTGCCGGCCGTTCTATCTACCGAGGGAATATACAGCCATACTGCTCGTTGCTGTATACATCCCTCCCAGCTCTAACAACAATAACAGGAGTGAGGCACTGAATGATCTGTACCAGCACATCAGTGGGCAGCAGACAGCCCACCCAGATGCTTTTCTCATCTTGGCTGGAGACTTTAATCACGCAGACTTAAAGAGTGTGTTCCCAAAAATTCAACAGCACGTTGACTTTCCAACAAGGGGAAAAAATACGCTGGACTTTGTTTACACCACCCAGAGAGGAGCATACAAGGCTCTCCCCCTCCCCCACCTCGGAGCCTCAGACCACATCACTGTCATGCTAATGCCTGCACACAGACCGCTCGTTAAAGTCATCAAACCAATACACAAGCAGATACAAGTGTGGCCGGAAGGGTCGTCAGAGGCACTTCAAGACTGTTTTGACACCACTGACTGGAATATGTTTAAACAGGCTGCCACATACAACAACACCACAGACCTCCAAGAGTACTCAGAGACTGTCACTGCCTACATCACCAAGTGTATTGATGATGTAACGGTCACAAAGACTATCACTGTCCGGGCCAACCAGAAGCCGTGGCTGACAGGGGAGGTCTACAGACTTCTGAAGGCTCGAAATGCTGCCTTTAGAGCTGGAGATGAGGAGGGCCTAAGGACAGCTAGGGCCAACCTATCCCGCGGCATCAGAGAGGCCAAGAGACAGTACTCCAGGAGGATAGCCCACCGTTTCAGTGACAGCAGAGACACTCGGAGCCTGTGGCAGGGGATTCAGACCATTACGGACTACAAGCCCCCACCACAGACCTGTGACAGCACCATCCCCCTGCTGAACGAGCTGAATGCCTTCTTTGCTCGCTTTGAGGCACAAAACAGCACCACTGCACAGAAGACTCCACCTCCTCCAGGCGACCAGATGATGACGCTGTCCCCGCACAGCGTGAGGAGATCCCTCAGCAGGATCAATGCACGCAAAGCTCCGGGTCCTGACAACATTCCTGGGCGTGTACTGAGAGACTATGCAGTGGAACTCACTGATGTCTTCACAGACATTTTCAACATCTCACTAAGTCAGGCTGTTGTCCCCACATGCTTCAAAGCTACCACTATCATTCCAGTCCCGAAGAAGTCATCTCCATCCTGCTTCAATGACTACCGTCCAGTAGCACTCACTCCTATTCTCATGAAGTGCTTTGAACGGTTAGTCATGCAGCACATCAAGTCTGTCCTCCCCCCCTCCCTGGACCCCTTCCAGTTTGCATATAGGTCCAATCGCTCGACCGATGATGCCATCGCCACTGCCCTCCACCCAGCCCTCACACACCTAGACAAAAAGGACACGTATGTCAGATTGCTGTTCATAGACTTCAGTTCAGCATTCAACACAATCATCCCTCAACAGCTCATCCATAAACTGGTCCAGCTGGGGCTCAATACGTCGCTGTGCAACTGGCTGTTGGACTTTCTGACCGGGAGACCTCAGGCAGTACGGGTCGGCAGTAACACATCCAGCACCATCACACTGAACACAGGGGCCCCCCAAGGATGTGTGCTGAGCCCCCTCCTCTTCACTCTGCTGACCCACGACTGCACACCGTCACACAACTCCAACCGCTTCATTAAATTTGCGGATGACACGACTGTGGTGGGTCTCATCAGCAACAGAGATGAGACAAACTACAGGAGCGAGGTGAGCCGCCTGGCCGGGTGGTGCAGTGACAACAATCTCTCTCTGAATGTGGAGAAGACGAAGGAGATTGTCGTTGACTTCAGGAGAGTGCACACTCAGCATGCTCCTCTGACCATCAATGGTGCGACCGTGGAGAGAGTGAGCAGCACCAAGTTCCTGGGTGTACACATCACAGAGGACCTCTCCTGGACCAACAACACTGCAGCACTAGCCAAGAAAGCACAACAGCGTCTCTACTTCCTCCGCAAACTAAGAAGAGCCAGAGCCCCGGCCCCCATCATGTGCACCTTCTACAGAGGCACCATCGAGAGCATTCTGACTAGCTGCATCACTGTGTGGTATGGCGCCTGCAACGCGTCCTGCCGCAAGTCCCTTCAACGGATAGTGAGAGCAGCTGAGAAGATCGTTGGTGTCTCTCTCCCCTCCCTCCAGGACATTTACAACACCCGTCTCACCCGCAAAGCCCTCAGCATTGCAGGTGATCCCACCCACCCGACACACAACTTCTTCAGTCTGCTTCCATCAGGGAGGAGACTGAGGAGTCTCCAAGCTAGGACAAACAGACTGAGAGACAGCTTCATCCACCAGGCTGTCAGGAAGCTGAACTCCCTCCCGTCCTTGCCCCCCCCCCCTCTCTTACCCCACGAATCACTGAACTCGGACCCCCACCCCACCACCACCACCCACACTCACTCACACTCACACTCACACTCACACACACACACACTCACACTCACACTCACACTCACACTGAGACAAGCACCGGTCACTTGTACAGCATTGGACTGACCTCATTCATTCAACTACCTCGTCTGGCAGTCTGAATAAAAAAGACTGCTCCTTGTCACTTTAAATAGTCTTATAAGCTCTTTGCACTACACCATCTATATTCTGCACTGTTTGTTTGTTTATCTCACTGATTTGCACTATCTGCCATGTGCCCTATGCCACTTTATCCATTCTTTATTTAATGTTTTATTTTATTTTTTTCCTACATGTCCTTATTGTATATTTGCAATAGTTGCATTTTTGTGTGTGTGTGTGTGTGTGTGTGTGTGTATTGATTTGTACTTATCTGTATTTCTGCGTTCTACTGTTTGTGTTTAGTGTTATCTGTATGCACCAGGGAGTAAGAGAGTAACGCAATTTCAATTCTCTGTATGTATGTACGGTACATGTGGCAGAATTGACAATAAAGCTGACTTTGACTTTGACTTTTGACTTGACTTTTTGACTTTGACTTTGACTTTGACTTTGACTTTTGACTTTGATATCTGACACTTTCATTCATTCTCTTATGGTCAGACTCCAGTGTAAACTCATTTTACATTCTTCAAAATATGAACGAAAGAAGATTTTACACAGGATATGAGCAAAGATGGTTTCGTTTCCCTATTTGTGCATTGTCATACAAATACAAAACAGTATTACCATAAATCCAGGGAGAAGCTTGATTTTACATTTTACATTTACATTTATGCATTTAGCAGACGCTTTTATCCAAAGCGACTTACATTGCATTCAAGTTACAGTTTTTTTACATTTGATCAGCTCTTGCTTTCCCTGGGAATTTTCAGGGATTTTTTAGTTCCACATATGAGGTATGGGCAGAAAAAAAATGTCAGTTGCTCCATCACGTCTTTCCATATCCCCTTTCCCAGAAAACGCACTGTCATAAAAGGATTCCCATACCAGGAACAGCTGCGTGCATGTGGCCTTTTAACCAACCAGACCAAATAACAGAACAAGCACTGTCCTATTTAAATGACTTGAGTTGAGTTCTGCAGACAAATATCAATGTTAAAAGCTTCTTCCCGAAGTGCTTTAACATTTCAGATGTCCCTCAGTGAAATCTCGCTGAAGAATAAACATGCTGTTCTCATGAACTGATGTAAAAGAAATGTACTGAAAAGAATCAAGTCGAATCTTCCATCCTGTTGTCATCACTAAAACGCTCTGTAATTCAGAGAAACACTGTATCTCACGACCTAGTCAGACGGTCACAGCTAAAGGATAAAGGTCAAGATGAGCTAGATGAGTCCTAACAGACAACGCAACCTGTTTTGCCTGTTTTGTCTTTGCCAGCTGCCACTCGAGAAGACAGTGCCACAATCTGAAATCATTTCCTCTGACCCTTCAAACAGCTCTTGAACAGGCACAAGCCAGAGCTTATGTTAAGACTTATTCCATATCTGTCAACATTTACTCTAGACATTCACAGAAAATAAACACAAGAAATGTAAAGCAATATAGACAATATTTTGGACTTGCCAAATTCTCTAAAGAAAAATTGAGCAGTCTGTATTAAAACTCGCTGACACAATCCTGGTATTCAGGTGCTGAGGGTTTTTATCAAGTTACTATGGGGTTCCTAGAGGTTTATGTACTGGTTCTCATCAAAAGAGCCCACACTCAATTCTCTATGGCCCCATTTACACCTGATAGTAACATGCATTGTCTGTGCTCTGATCACTGAAATTTAGAGGTGGCCTGGGAACGATTCTAATCACATTTAATGAAAGTGTTAATGTAAATGTGTTTGCAAATGCAAACGCACAAGCACTATTAACATCCCTAAAGTCTAACCATTTTTTTTTCCTTTTTACTGTCTATATTTCTATATTTATTCATATTACCGATGCACAATTTTAAAACTGCCAATTTTGGATCAACATATACACATACAAAGCTGCAAATATTATCTTTATATGTTGCAATATTATCATTATATTGTCAATAGGAGCACAAGTTGTAATTGCTGCCTAACACATTTGATGTGTCTGCTGAACTGAAAAAAATATGTTAACTAACCATATAAAATGTATTAGATTATATTACTTCCATATGGACATTACTTCAATATACTTATACTTTCCATATCCATATGTCTGGCTGATAACAGAATACTTCCTAATTTTAACATTGAAACAAGCATTTTCTGTTAAGCTACTTTGAAATAATATATACTGCGAAAAGCGCTATACAAATAATCTTGTATACAAACAGTAAAACCTAAACTCACTCTGTACAAATGAATTTAGGAATCACAAAATTATAATGTACAGCATGAAAGGATATTCACTGAGATTTACTAAATATTACATTTAATAGTGTTTAAATTAAATTGTTAGCGTTTTAAAAATTAATTTTAAGTGAGAATTAGATGAAGGCAAAGGTAATCTAAATGTAAAAACAGAGGAAACGAGCAAGAACAATTAAACTACTACAACACTGCGTTATTGATAAATGTACAAATTCTCTAATATTGGCTGATAACTCATAAAGTACCACTCTATCATGTATGCCTAGATGATTTAACTGCAGCTTTCCACGTGCCTAGTTGATCAGAGTCTACACCAGTCAAGGACATGAGTAAACGTCAGGGCCTTTACTATGACAAAGAGCCATCAGATGATGTCTTCTCTCTCCAATGTTTAGGAGGGTGAGAAGTGATGGGTCTCCGGTGTTAAAACGATTCTCAAAGGGTATTTAACATGAGAGAAGCATCCACACACACACACAGCTTCTACCATCCTACTGAACACTCAAAGGAGCTCACTCGCTCTCAAACACATACACACTTCTCAGAAACAGCTGACGTTTCAACAGGCAACAGCTGACAGGCTACAGGTGAGAAGGGCACAACCTCTTTAACCCCATACATCCCCTCAACCCGCAACACACAGCCCTTGTCCTCATCCTGGAGCTTTTACACTCTGAATCACACACACACATATAGGCACACCTGTTAGTACCGCAGAGGAACTGTGATAAACCCTTCCTCCACCGCAGGTTATTTATTTCTGATGGCGGCCTCCCCATCTCCCTCGCTCTTCCTCTCGGTTTCCTCAGCGCAGCGAGTCTCCTTGTTCTGTCTGCGTCTTTGATAACCTCAGCAAATGTTTCTATTCACTGTGTGCAGCAAGCAAAATGTTCAGATGGCAACAGAGTCACGTGGGTCTGACATGCAGCTTTGTGAAGGACTTTTTTTTACTCAGTAACTGAAAACTGTTTTTGTTTGTTTAAGACAACGTAATTTGGTCCTTGTAACTAAGCAAGAAAATAAAAGGCAAAAATGTGCCAGAACAGAGTCAAACAGGCTGTATTTTGCTATAGATGCACCAAAATAGAATATGTGGCATATATAAAAAATTATTTGTTTAAATTAAATAAACACACACACACACTAAAACTGTTGCTACAGTACAGCTGTTCTTTTGAAAGTTCTATTCATCAAACAATCCTGAAAAAAATTGTATCACACTTTCCACAAAAATATTCAACATTGATAATAATAATAAAAAAATCTTGAGCACCAAATCCACACATTAGAATAATTTGATACTGAAGCCTGAAGTAATAGCTGCTGACAATTCAGCTTTGCCATCAACGGAATAAACTACATTCTAAAAATACATAAAAATAGACACTAGTTATTTTAAATTGTAATAATATTTAAGAATATTGCTGTTTTAACTTGTATTTTTGATCAACTAAATGCAGCCTGGGTGAGCATAAGCAATTTCACAGGCAATATTATTTAAAATATGTTACTAACCCCATACTTTCTAAAGGCAGTGTTTTGTGCATACTATTTTTTTAGGACAAGGACCTTAACTTATTCTGTCAGGCATATATGCTAACCTATAGAACACAGCTCTGACTAAATCCAATGTTCTAAAACGTCTATATTTAAATAGCCTAAAGAGTAAACGAATAACATAAGACAAACATCAATGAAATCTAGCCTTTTTAAAAGCTTGTAACACATTATGGTAAAGCACTTGATAAAGACTTGCAAAGTAGAAGACAAGAAAAAGAAAAAAGAAAAAAAAGTGCTGCCTGCTGCCTTCAAGATGGACTGTAGGAGTGCTTATGTAGCATTTGAATAATATAAACATTGGCTGTAATCCCCAGAAGAAAACATGTAGTGGTTAAGATTCACAAAATCCTTGCTGAAGGCAGATCATGGAAAAGATGCATAAACATTCACGTGTAAGCAAGTGTGCGGGATAAAAGAGCCCTCTCTAAGAGAGACAGCAAAGAAAAACACATATTTCATTAATCAATTAAATCCAACTCAAAAAAATAAAACATTAACATGAGGTAATATTTTATAGACCTCTACAAACAAATATCCCATGGCTGGATCTGATTGGCCGACCGGGCCTTGCTGTTTCAAGTGCACAATTGCTTTCAGAGCTCCATCTGAGAGAAGCGTGCATATTCACATGAGTAAACACTCATAAACACTCATACACACGCACACCAAGTGTGTCACATTGGAAGTAGAAAGAGGGGATTTTTTTCTCCCTGTCCCTCCTCCCTCTCTGGCATATTTCCCGGCTCTCCATACTGCTGCCTGTATCTCCTGCGATGAGAGGAGGCCAGCCAGCAATCTTCCTTTAAAAACATGGCGGAGATCGGCCATACTGAGCCTCAAGAGCGAGGGAGACAATGTGTGCAGATGGCCCCAGACAAGAACCACAGCTGTACCTGCCATAGAACTGTAGCGCCCCATGAGAAAAAGAGACAGCAGCAAGTAAAATAGCAGAATAACGAGAAATACCGCTGCAAGCAGCAATTACTGAGGCCAAGCACTATACTGAATTGTACTCAAATATAAACGAAATTACAAAGTTATAAGCATAAATAAATATTTGAAGTTTTGGCCATTAGGTGGCGCTGTAAACAAACTGCTTTGATAGCCTTGGGTACGGCGACAATAAAATGCAGACTACGATTGTTGTCCAATTAACATGTATTCGTGCTGGATGAAGATGAGCTACATTTGTATTATATAGTCAAGTCTGGTATAGTAGTACGACTTCAAAAATCAGCTGGTACAATTTCAGTCAAGCACAAAACATTTACAGTACACTTTCATAAAATGTTTACCAAGCATTTCAAAACAAATTACGGCTTTAGTCTATCAGTTAGTTGGTTGATTGTCTGGTTGGTGTTATACTGCTTTTCCAGCTCTATTGCCTATTTTCATGGTGGTTTTTACATTTTTCATTAAAATGTTCATAAGAGAACTTAAACCAATACAATTGAATAAAATATGTTTAGGAGATACCGGACTCTGGTATATCGATGGATCTTCATTTGATATTAAAAACTTAAATAGTATTCTGAATTGTGTATAAGTGATCTGATTCCAGCAATTATTGAATATTTGACCCAGAGTAGGGTTTGTTTCATACGATTTGTTGTTCGTACACTGATCCCATTCATTTTGCAATTTGTTGATGACATCGTATACTATGGTAGTTTTAAGATCTGAGAGTGGTATGGGACACTTTTCTTATATTCGGTCTAATATCAAATTTTAAAAGTGAATGTAAAAGCTCCTAGCGTTAGTGACAAAGTTTCATTTCAGTTGCCGATAGCATTGCGAAAAAGACTGTCAGTTTATTGACTTCATGTCAAATTTCTTAGCGTCTTACAAGCAAACAATTCTGAATATAAAATATATAGCCTACTCAATCATTTTTGTCAGACATGGTCTTTAGATTATCTGACCCAAATTGGATAAAGACTGGACAAATTTGAGAAGACAAAAACAGTTTTTACTAAAATTCAAAATGTCATGGCATGACAAAAGAGTCTCATGAGTTAGTGGACTCTGCATCACCTTAAGACATTCAAAGAGGGTATGAAGTAAAATGTTGACATAATCAAACTGTGGTGGTGCTGTCCTCAATAGGGTGTCAAGGATTTTTTTTCTAGACCAAAAAATGTTTGAACGTGAGATCCTAAATGTTGTTCTGAGGACAATTCAGTCCCACCCTAATCAGCATGCCAAATTTCTCAACTTTCCTTCAAACAGTTCCAGGGACCACCACAGAGCCCTAGCCAGAGTAATAGTAAGAATACTAATGAACATAGGGCCTACGTACCTGCAGTGCTTGGCCCCAAACTACAGTAAGGGAGAATGAGAGAAAGAATTGGAAAGAAATCAGATCAAAAGGCTGAAGTAAGAGAGAGAACAGGAGCGAAATGAGAGATGCAGGAGTGTACGGTTTCAGCACTTGGCTTCAATGCTTGCTGTTTCAGCTGTGCGGGAGTGATGGCCAACCCTTGCTCTCACGCCACTGTAACCCCGTTAGTGCGTCCGCTATCCAATCACATGCAACTCTAGGTTGTGCGATTGTGCCGTCCAGTCATGCTAACAGCAACACTGTGTTCAAAGATTTTTAAAAGCATTTTGCAGTCCATTCATTCATTTACCAAGTGCTCCACAATACAGGCCATTAATGCTGGTGCAAAAGACCTACGAATAATATAAAAAAGGTCCAATATCCTTCAGTGATGACTGAACCCATATTTTTTAAATGATCAAGATGTTTACTCTCCCTCATTTCGTTCCAAACCTGTATAATGTTCTTTCTTTATAATAACACAAAGGAAGATATTTTGAGAAAAATCTGTGTTTTTTGTCCATACAATGGAAGTCAACCAGAACTTGAAGAAGATGTTTCTTCAAAACATCTTCTTTAGTATTCCACAGAAGAAAGGAAGCCATACAGGTTTTGAATGACATGAGGGGGAGTAAATGACAGAATTTTCATTTTTGGGCGAACTATCCCTTTAAGCCTTTTTAACTCAAGTATCCTGAATAACCCTGAACGTGAAACGGAGCTAATCGCAGTGTTAGGTCATGTATCATTAGAAAGCCAGTTACTGACAGCAAGAACAGAGGAAGAGTTGCCGTTATCTCTGTCTTTATAAGAACATGGGATTGAAATCATTAAGATCTTATTCTATCGTCTGCTACATCACGCTGCAGAATCAGGTGCAAGGTTGCAGTAAATGACTTTGTGTGTGTTCCCAAGGGAAATATCTGTGTCGGGTATGCACAGGTTACACTAGACGAGACCTGACAAGATGACAGTGAGTTCTCTGCTTTGTTCTGGAAGGAAAAAGCACACAGAGTCAGACGGTGACAGAGAGCTGATGGGTAAAGAAGCTGCTATTTTCAAAACATAATTTTTTGCCCATATAATGAAAGCCAAGAACATTGGACCATATTGTCTTTGAATGTATGGACAAAAAAAAAAAACACAGATATGTTACAAAATATCTTCTTTTGTGTTCTAAAGAAGAAAGTCAGGTTTGAAACGACATGAAGGTGAGCAAATAACGAATTTTAATTTTCAGGTGAACTATCCCTTTAAGGACATCAATGTATTCAATAAACAAAAGAAAAAAATGTTACTGGATCTTCATTAGATAAATATTTAGCATTTGAATATCAAAACAGAATTTAACTTATGTAGGTCATGCCTGTCGGTTTTATGCAACTGGATATTTCATCCACTAACACTTACATTCAGCAGAGGGAAAAAAACATAATCTGGATAAATTGACGACTAAACACCACCGTCATACAAGAACCAAAATATCCACACCGATGCAGACAGAAAGGAGAAGCCATTCACCATATTTAGAGCCAAACTTCTAATGCTTTGCATAGATTAATCCCAAACTAAAAATAAACAGAATTTGATTTTTCAGGTTCTCATTTGTTTTCCTTTTAACCGCACGCCTGGAATAAGGTCACCACACACACATAATTTTAGCTCGAGGGGAATTTTAAGGAATTCAGTACTACTGATGATGACATATTTTGAGCTCAACCAAATATGCCTGATTCACAAAATGGAAATCAGTGTCGTGGAGACTATGTGAAAACGTCCAAGCATGACAGATGTCTGAGCTGCCTGCGTTCATTCGCATGTTAACCAGAATAAAGGCAGCAATTTCATCATTTACCTAATAATGCATTCGGTGTCTTGCATAATAAAATGATTAAAAGATGTTCACAGGAGGACCAATTATTCATGCTTATGTCTTACTACAAAAATGAAAAATGGTTCTGTGGTGTGGTTAAGAATACTGTGAAAGCATATGTGCTGCAATTACCTCTGATGCAGTGAAACGGAAACAGATAATATGATGTAGAATTCGCATGATATGCACATAGGCATTAAAGAGACACTTAAAGGTTAAACCTGGGGGTTCTTCAAGCAGCGAGAGCATGAATGGTGGTCTGTCTTTTTAACCCATGTGTTTGTGTGAATGCATGAGTGGTGGTCTTTATAAGGGATACAGCTGCTCTCTCCTCAGTAAGATGACACCAGTACTTCAGCATTGAGGTAACCACACTGTTCTCTAGACCTTGTTTGGACAGCAAAATCTAGTCCAGAAATCTTCTACCTTCCAAGTCAGTCTAGAAAATTCATGCCGTCTCAAGGACATGGGAACTTGGATGGGGTCTTATTTTCATGTCATGACCGATAACCAATAAATGATCAATTAAAATCAAATAATATATTAAAATTTAAATCAGTCTTTTTTTAAATGCTACACATGAATTTAGGCATCACAATATTAGAATATTAAGTATAAAAAATGGCTTGGTACCTAACTTTATTCATATACATGTATATATGAATATAGATTAAATGAATATAGATAATATATATTTAATTATTTACATGCTACACATGAATGTAGGCAAAAATATAAAAAAAGTTTTATATATGTGTGTGTGTGTGTGTGTGTGTATATATACACACACACACACACACACACTACTGGCATTTTAACCACAAAGTAATAAAACATTTTTCATTTAAACAATTCTTAATAATTGAAAAAGGTGCCCACATCAGCTTTCTCAAGTCTGAGATACCAACGCACAATATGAAAACCAAAGCATGTCTGCTAGTGCTAACATTTCAAAAGCTCATTTTAAAAACATGCAACTCTGATTGCTTGTCAAAACCCCTAAACCCCTGCCAATCTCGTCTCATCTCCAGCGGAAAAGGGTTGCCCTCATCATCAGTGGTCTCTTTTCACACTGCTCATTACCTTAATTGATGTTTAACCCCTAGATCAGCTGATGACGGCTCAATTAAGAGCTTGCTGGAGGAGAGATTAACACAGGAAAGGAGGACTGTGCTCTCTCTGAGAAGCTTCAGCCCTTCAGCGTGCCCTACTCCACCAACCGCACAGCCAGTAAGGACACTGAGGCCATTTTGAATTGGAAAGGGCAGGGAAGGCCACCCCCTCCTCCCTATAAAACTTAATTTAATCAGCAGCGCTATGACCTTAAAGTGGATTTGTTTCCAATCAGATGTTGGCCAATATCAGATGCCACTGATCAAGGACAAAATTGTAATAACTGTGTCTTCGGTCACCATTAACACTAGGGATGCATTGATCCGATACTCAGGATCAGTATCGGCTCCAATACTGGCATTTTCTGCGGATCGGGTATCGGTCAGACGAGACCGATCCAAGTCCGATATTGTGTGTATACTATTCTGTGTTATTGTTAAGCCCCACGAAAGCACAAAAACATTATAAAGCACCATAAAGTCAAAGTCCAAGTGTTCTGAAGTCGTTCCATAGTTTAATGTGAGGTACAGATGAATATTTAAGTTGTTTAACTCTTCTCTCCGCTGCAGCTGTCTGTCACCCTCCATTCAGCGTTCAAACTGCGTGTCGCGTACGGTTACGACAGTCAAGACGATGAAACTCTCTCCAAGAGCGCAGTAACTGAAATTTAAAACTGTTAAAAGAAAAGGCTCAATAAACTATCGCACAGCTTTAATAAACTACGCATCAATATCCGTTTCCTTTGTGCTTTGAACTTTTCTATGCGGTGCTGCGCGCTGTGACTCCGTGCTGCTTCAAGCGCATTATTCTATGCACGGGATGCGCATAAGCGCTTTGTGCTGCTCTCTATTGGAGCTTTTCGTATTATAATACTTTGCGCAATGAAAGATTATTTATAGCGTTTCTTGTTCTGTCCTATCAAGGCTATTAATAATCTAATGTATAGCACAGTGATGGAGGCAGCAACATATGATAGATAGGACTCCTCGATCATATGTTGCTGCCTTCATTACTGTGCTATACACTTAAAAGAAATGTCTTTTAATTTTACAGTTTATATTTATATATAAATACATTTCCTTGTTTTCATAAAGAGCAATGTGTAACATTTTACCAGATTTAGTCCTACACTTATTCACTTTTATTTGTTCCCCACTAAATAATGTTATTTCACTAAATTTTTAGATTTTATAAAATTGTGCACTCGTGATTTTTCTAGAATTTTTTTCTAGATTTTTTTCTGCTAAATTATCCACTAACCTAGTTTATAATAGTATTTTTGTCATAGTTTATGATTATATATTTTTTCATTTGTTATTTTTCATTAAAATGAAGTTCTCTATATTTAGTAGATTGTGTTTAACACAAAAAAGAGTGACGATCAGGTCAAGACAGAAATTTAATGTGAACTACTCCTTTAAACTCACCAGTATTTGACAAAAAAGAACAGAAAACTGTGGACCACAGCTGGCTGTCTGGGTAAAGTCCACAGCAAGCATTTGTGTCAAACGCTTTCAGGGAGACACTAAAGGCCAGAGACATTGTTCAAGTGGAAAAATGGATTAAAACATGTGACCAGAGTATATTTTAGAAATTTCACAATGAGAACAAAGTGAAGACCTGCTTTACAGGCAGCAGAAGACCTTTGACACATGCGAGAGCACATGTAATAAAATCCACACATCAAATACAAGACAGACAGATAGACATCTAATAAAAACAGTGGCAGTACAGTCATAAATTTGTTTATGTGGAAAACTAGATAAGAGACTCAGGATGAATAGTCATTATTTTGACTTCATGGTGATGGCAACATCTCTATAGATGATCAGGATGAAGACATAACACTACTTTTGTTCTGTCATGTTTTGCATCATCCTGGCCTGCTTAAATGGGTTTCATGTTCCATCACAACAAAAACATTTTCTGAACTGCATCCGCTTAATCATTTCCATGCATCAAACGTCCCATTAGCAAACAGCGCTTCTTCACAAAACGAACGTGATTGTTCACAGGATGCTTGTTATTTTCTGAAAACTTTTTTGAAGCATTTCAAAACAGCAGCGGTAGGTTTGTAATGCGTGAAAGAATCTTTTCTCTCTGACTGTTATTGGTACCCCAGGTGGGAGGACATAACAGCATTGAGACTCTGGAGGTAGAGCTGACACCCTGCTGGCAATCACGACTGCACAGTACCTGTCTGCATGACCTAGACATTCAGCTCATTATGAGATTCAGCCTATAATGACAGCTGGAATTCTGAAGCCACCAATCAAAAGCTTTGTACACACACACACACACACACACACACATTACACTACAGCAAAGCATCTAGGACAGACGCACTTCACACTTACAACTCAGCCTGTGGAAACTTCAAACTAACGTATTTTTATGAGAGACTGAAGTCACACTTTTACAGCCTGTTAAAGTGACATTTCTTCTCTGAATGCCTTAGGACAGGGGTTTTCAAACTGGGCTCCGGGGACCTCCAGGAGGCCGACAGAAAAATTTCAGTGACCAAAAAAAAAGTATTTTTAATTAACATTATATGACATTATATAATGAGATTAATAATGAGTATTTCATTAAGGATTCCTAATAATGACTATTTTAATTTTAAAAACACAGTAATACAAAGGAAATATTTTTATAATAATACAGAATCATTTATTTTGGCTTTACTACAACGCTAAAATTATTACAGTAATAAAAAGCATTTATTTTGTTTGACAAATTATTTAATTTAGGAAGAGGGTTTCTTTGCATTGGGGGACATCATTTTTGGGTGTCCTTGGCATCAAAAGTTTGACTTTAGAGCCAGCAAACATTCACAAAGAAAGTTTTTAAGAGTACGAATACACCAAAAACACATGTTGTTATTGCATAACAGAACGAGAGAGGGTGGTGTCGCAGAACTGCGTAGGTTAAACCAAACTTTTGTATAGAGTCCGCGAGCAGGATCAACCAAACTTGATATGTAAGTGGCTTGAGTGCTAAAAAATTCAGTCTACTCCACACAAACACCCAAACACCCCTCAAAATACCTAGAATCAGTTATTAGCACATAATATGTTATACCTCATAACACATGCTATCCTGTAGCGCACTACACAGTGAGCCGAAATGTGTGCGACTGCATCAAAATCATGTTGACATTTCAGACAGCGACTAAATCTGACAGCTCGTCAGAAGCACCACAACAATGAACACCGTTCATATCGGCCCCGTAAGTCACGATTTATAATAATACACTAACTTTAAGGTAAATACTTATTTAAAAAGTACTGTAACTGTGATGGGTTATATCTTATGCCCTTGTCACCAATTGGTCATTAAAAGCCTAGTCTTAACCTCCGTATCTCACTAGCTTCGATTTCAGTCGCGACTCTTCCCCCTTTGATGCAATAAAAAGACGCATACAACATATAACCAGAGTATGTTTGCGCACTAACGCGAAAGAGGCGTAATTTAGATATTTTTGTAATAACTTAAGAGAGGTGACGGCAATAATTGGGCACTGTAAGAGCTATAGCTAGACTGGACGAACGACTTACCCGGAGCAGCTACAAGATCCACATCTGTGCGATAAACACCAGGTTGCTTACGGCCCGATGCGTGAAAGAAGTGTAATATAGATCAAACCAGACAAGAATATAAAAAACACCGAGCAGATGTCAATAATAATATGTGGAATCCTTAACTCCTGTTCAGGGTTATTATTTAGCCCGTACAGTCAAAAACCTCCATGTACAAAGTGTTCCATCCACCATGACTGGCAATGCATTATGATTGAAAGATAATGTGGCCAATCAGAGATGAGCTTTGCGTGTTTCGACCAATCGGGTTAAAGTATGGTCGCTTCTGTGTGAAAGCAGAATTGTGGGCGGGGCAAATGTGCAGTAGGAAGAGATCACGCTGAAGCGGTTTATGTATTCATCCGCCTCCCCATCTTAATGAAAAGATCCTGTAAAATTCCTCTCCGTGTTTACATTTGAGAACCGGAATGTAATAATTACACGTATTTGTATTATATATTTGAAATACTTTTAATATATAAATGTCTTGAAAATAATCTTTAAGTATGGTGTTGTATTGTACTGGTGCGCTATATTAAAACACGTTTTATTATTAATCATATCAGATGTGCACGGTTCAGAAGGTTACGTCAGCAAGTACATTTTTTCAAAGCACATAATACGTCAATCAATCACAAGTAGAATTGCATTCATGCATTTTATTCGCAACTCTTTTAACCACGAGGAAACATTAAGTATAAAGAACTGACTATTTTTGAACAAAATATTAAATACAGCATTCGACCAGACTGATTTAGCGGTTCCAAGTAAGAGACATTTCGGCTCAATACAATAAAAGCATGGAAAGCCCTATTTTTTTGTGGAGGAATATAGTGTTTACAGAGGGAATGGTGGTGATGCAGACAGAGAAAAATGAAAATGTCAGAGTGCAGTAAGTAAGTTTGAAGGCAGCTGAAACGGATACAGTTTCACTGATCAATCTGGAAATCAGCGCCACGGGTTTTGAAATAACACAGAACAAAAAAAAAAACAAGTCCGGAATCTTATTTAAAGGATTGAATAATGAGAATGCACTTGCGACATATACTCGGATCAGAGCTGCGTGCGTCACTGCGATGGAGGAACACTTAAAGTCACAGGACTCAAAAACAAAACTCCTTAAGTCTGCGTTTTATTTGAGATGCAATCCATGCAAACAAAATGCTCTTTGAGGAGATTATCACATAAACTGTCATTAAGTTTACATTCATTTTAGTTTAGTTTTTGAATATAGTCACAAGCAGCTGTTTCATATTTAATAAGTCACTCGAATGAGTTGCAAATGTCTCCAATAAATTAAATTTGTGTTTTGATTTTAACTAAATTATGAAGAAACCCCATCCATTTACTTAAAAGAAGCAACAGGAATGTAGCCCATTGCATATAGGCCTACCTGTAGAGGAGAGATTACACTGTTTTATTCCTTATGTAAGGAGCTTATGCACTGGGGTTTTGTGGAAGAGCATTTATACAAACAGATGGACACCCTGTTGCCCTCTCTCAGATCACTCGCTTCCTACACTCAGCCTGCGCACTCAACAGAATGCCATTCAGCCACGAAACCTTCACTGCAGGCAAAAAACAATCATGAAAGTGGGGCTGCAATGACAGAGATGACTCAGACAAGCCCTCTGATCTGGGAGCAGTTATTGACCGACCACGGTGGGTAGTTATGAGCGAGGGGGGAAAAGTCAGATTACATCTTTGGTGTGCATAACAAAACATTATGCTGTGTATTGTGATTCGAGACAGGTATTGACTGTATAAAAGGTGTTAAACTTTAAATTAGTTTAATCTCTTCGGCACAGTTGCTTAATAGTCATCACGGGGCTGTGGTACCTGCGTGCTCAAACATGTGTTTCAAACCAGCTGCTTTCAGAGCTGAGAAGAGCTGGTAATGACACTTTACAGATGGATTCTCTTCTCATTTCCTTTCCTCTTTTTTTCTCCCCTCTCTCACTCTTTCTTTGACACACAGATGCACGTGCAGATGCACACTTGCTTCTTTCTCTCCATGCATCGCTCTCTATCTGCCTCATTCTCTCTTTTTCTCTTTTCCTTTATTTCTGAATGTATTAATCCAGATGAAAGGTGTGTGGGTGAAAATGTTCCTCTGCAGTGACCCGCTGATCTGCTGCACTTGGCTTCCATAGCATCCTGTCTGCTGCCTAGCAACTCTCTGTATCTATGGCAACAAAGCCAACAAACCCTCCTGCCTCTATCAAACGTACCCCCACAATGAGCTGCTGTAAGTATGGCAATCAGGAACAGGCAAGAATTCAGTAAGTGGAAAAGCTTAGAAAAAGGCACTCAAATTATTATTAAAACTAATCGTTTTGAAGTGTCTAGATGTCTCTTATGGTCAAATCACCACTGGAAAGAAATGCAGCATCATGTGTGACAAGGCTGTGTTATGCAATGTATCTCCCATATATTATAAATAAATCAGAATTTACTCCATATATGGCTGCTGTTTTAGGTATGATTTGAAATATGTCATTTTGACAGCATGCTAATTAATGCATTGTATTGATATGATTATCAAGACACTCTGTTGCTCTTTAGACTTCATAGAAAATTAACATTGTCAGCACAGAGTGCGTTAAATACAACCTTGGGTTGGGTTACTCCCCAGAAGGTTGGGTTAAACATTTAATCCAACTGCTGGGTCAAAACAACCCAATGGCTGGGTTTGTCCATATTTTACCCAGCACCGGGTTGTATTTAACCCAGCATTTTTTTTAGAGTGTAGGTTTTTATTTACAATATAGTTAGTAGCCTGTTTTTTTTTTTAAATCAATCGAAAAGTAAGTTTCCTGATATTCTGTGGCGTAGTGGAGTTTAACCTGCAAATTCAAATGGTTCGCGTGTGATTTGTGGATGGGGACGTTGCGTCCTCTAGTGGCCACACTGGGGCAAGAGCAGCGAAAGAGCAAGGAACGGGTTTTCCAAACGCATAGTCAGCTTAAGTAGGTCGTAGTAACAATCGTACGAATCGTCTTAATATTATGATGTTTTCCAATAATAATAATAATAATTTATAAAATAAATATTACTTGAAAATAGTCGAAGAACTACAAGCGTTCTAGAATGATGATGATGATAGATACTTTATTAATCCCCAAGGGGAAATTCAGATATCCAGTAGCAACATTAAAAACAGACAAACAAAAACATGCAAAAAAAAAAAAAAAACTCTTTTTTTGAGAAGTGCAAATGTTATGTATCCATAGTGCGCAGAAAGAGACGGCAATGCTCTCCAATTCTATGTCCATCAGTATAAAAAATATAAAAAGTCCATCCGCGAACAGTCTAGTTCAAGTCCTGCTCACAGGGAAGAGTTGAAGAGCCTTATAGCATGAGGACAAACGACTTCCTCAGTCTGTCTGTAGAGCAGGCCAGGGACAACAGACTATCACTAAAGGAACTCCTCTGCCTGAAGATGGTTTGATGCAGAGGGTGGTGGACATTGTCCAGGATGGACAGTATCTTGCCGAGGATCCTTTTCTCAGCTACAGATGTCAGGGTGTCCAGTTCAGCACCAACCACTGATCCAGCCTTCCTCACCAGCTTGTCCTGCCGTGTGTCCAGAATGACGGCATCGCAAAAATAATGCAGTCACCTGTAGGGCAACCCCAAAAATTACACCCACTTTGTGATACTGCATTCACTGTGCAATGTGATAGTTACTGTATTTACTATTATTTATACATGATAATATAATAATATTAAGTAAATCATTAAATAAAAAGATGTTTTATTTATGAAGGGATAATATAATGGGCTTTGCAAACTGATAAAATATAAATGAAGGCTGAGTAAAGATGGTCTATATATATATATATATATATATATATATATATATATATATATATATATATATACAGATGCATCTCAATAAATTAGAATGTTGTGGAAAAGTTCATTTATTTCAGTAATTCAACTCAAATTGTGAAACTCGTGTATTAAATAAATTCAATGCACACAGACTGAAGTAGTTTAAGTCTTTGGTTCTTTTAATTGTGATGATTTAGGCTCACATTTAACACAAACCCACCAATTCACTATCTCAACAAATTAGAATACTTCATAAGACCAATAAAAAATTTTTTAGTGAATTGTTGACCTTCTGGAAAGTATGTTAATTTACTGTATATGTACTCAATACTTGGTAGGGGCTCCTTTTGCTTTAATTACTGCCTCAATTCGGCGTGGCATGGAGGTGATCAGTTTGTGGCACTGCTGAGGTGGTATGGAAGCCCAGGTTTCTTTGACAGTGGCCTTCAGCTCATCTGCATTGTTGGGTCTGGTGTCTCTCATCTTCTTCTTGACAATACCCCATAGATTCTCTATAGGGTTCAGGTCAGGCGAGTTTGCTGGCCAATCAAGCACAGTAACACCATGGTCATTGAACCAGCTTTTGGTACCTTTGGCAGTGTGGGCAGGTGCCAAGTCCTGCTGGAAAATGAAATCAGCATCTCCATAAAGCTTGTCAGCAGAAGGAAGCATGAAGTGCTCTAAAATTTCCTGGTAGATGGCTGCGTTGACTGTGGACTTCAGAAAACACAGTGGACCAACACCAGCAGATGACATGGCAGCCCAAATCATCACTGACTGTGGAAACTTCACACTGGACTTCAAGCAACATGGATTCTGTGCCTCTCCACTCTTCCTCCAGACTCTGGGACCTTGAAATGCAAAATTTACTTTCATCTGAAAAGAGGACTTTGGACCACTGAGCTCTTTTTCTCCACAGCCCAGGTAAGATGCTTCTGACGTTGTCTCTGGTTCAGAAGTGGCTTGGTAGCCCTTTTCCTGAAGACGTCTGAGCGTGGTGACTCTTGATGCACTGACTCCAGCTTCAGTCCACTCCTTGTGAAGCTCTCACAAGTGTTTGAATCAGCTTTGCTTGACTGTATTCTCAAGCTTGCAGTCATCCCTGTTGCTTGTGCACCTTTTCCTACCCAAATTCTTCCTTCCAGTCAACTTTGCATTTAATATGCTTTGATACAGCACTCTGTAAACAGCCACACCTTTCAGTAATGACCTTCTGTGACTTACCCTCTTTATGGAGGGCGTCAATGTTCATCTTCTGGATCATTGCCAAGTCAGCAGTCTTCTCCATTATTGTGGTTTCAAAGAACAAGAGAAACCCAGAATTTATACTGTATGTATGGTCATTTATTGAAACTCAAATGTAAATATTCTAATATTTTGAGATACTTATTTTTGACTTTCATGAGCTGTAAGCTCTAATCATCAAAATTAAAACAAAAAAAACTTTTGAAATGTTTTACTTTACATGCAATGAATCTAAAATATATGAAAGTTTCACTTTTTGAAATAACTTACAAGAAAAAGTGAACTTTTTCACGACATTCTAATTTATTGAGATGCACCTGTATATATATATATATATATATATATATATTATTATTTATTTTACAGAAGTACCAGCACTCCATTCAAAATACAAAGAACATAAAATAAAAAGGGAGGGAAAAAGATATGAAGAGTTTATTTGCAAAAACAGATAACTTTTTTTCAAAAATCATGTTTTTTTATTATTGTTATCATGTTTTTATTGTGTTTTATTGTGTTAGTTAGCTGTTTTTTTAGTTCTTTTTTAACCTAGTCAAAATAACCCAACTGCCGTTTGATTGAGATTAATTGGAATGCACAATGAAAAAACTTGATTTCTGAGAACGGAGTTATCTGTTTTTGCAAATGAACTCTTCATATATAGATACAGAAACAGGTATATGAAACCTCAATTAGAAAGAAAATTATTTATGAGTTTGAGGTATTTTACAGTACAGGAAATTTCAGGAAGATAGATTTCAAATCTAGGCAAAGTGTTAAGAAATTGTTTTTTTGTGATTTAAAAAAATGCAATGAAAAACAAAGAGAGTAACAATAGCTTGGTTACTGCCAGAAAAAAAGATAGATAGATAGATAGATAGATAGATAGATAAATATGATTTATACGGGGGGAAAATTACAAATTCAAATACGCTGAAATAACAAAAATAATATTAGAGTAATGGGAACATGAGGATTCTTTTTTTATATTGTTCTCATACCAGAAAATGTTAATTTCAGTACTTACTGTCCGTTATGGTTTTCTGTATCACAGTTCAATAAAATAAATAGAAGTTCAAGTTAACAATGATTTTTTGAGATTTGAGAATAAGATTTAAGAATGTGATTTGAAAAGTCATAGCATCACTGGAAAATCTGCTGTTTTTGAAAAAGTGCATGAACTCTAAATGACCACCAGATGGCCTTCAAGGCTTAATCTTTATGCTTTGGAAAGCGAGCTACAGGGCCCAAATTTGCAGAGATTGAGCTTTGAGGAACCCATTTTATTAATTTATACATCATTTCTTCTTCTTATTTCTTCTCATTATTTATCAACAGCCACTGATATAGATTCATGATATTGATTCGTCTACCTGCATTTGTTATGGATATGTCACAGTAAAAGATATACAGATAAATGCCACCACGTTTTGTTTAAATGTACTGTTTGGAAGTCAGTCTCTCTCTAAAAATGATCAACCTAGAGGAGAAGTGTCAGTAGACTATGGTTTCCTTAATTTAATTTTAATGAAATAATATAATGTCACCATAAATGTGATCTTCACTTGTCATGTAGGGAAGTGAAAACTTTATAACAAGTCTATTAAGTCATAGTGATGGGGGTGGAGGACCACGGAAGTAATCTGCTGGTCTCTGTGAATAAAAGAAGAAACATCTTAAAGCTGTTTGACTAATCTCTGCTTCTCTTGCTCGGTTATTGTGTGGGCCCAGGCCAGCAGCGGCATGGGAAGGCGGGTTTGTTGCCCCCTCCTACTGAAATTTAGCGTGTGAACAGTCAGCTTGTTCCTGGGCCAACAGAGTCCCTTCTTTCTTCTTTAAGAGGACCGCCTGCGCGCGGAATCTAGAACCCTCTCTCAGTCTTAATTTATGCGCATATTAATTATGCTGCATTGTAATTTCCACCGTGGGATAGAGCATGCAAATGAGCAGTTTATGTTTATGTAGGCTACAATCTCCCTCAGGAGGGTGAAATTTAAACCAGCACCCAGGCCTGTTCTCATGAAGTCTACCTAACATCTCATTTGAAATTGACCAGGAGCTTCATTTTGGATATGTTTTGCAAACAGCGCACGTTTCCTGTGGGCCCTTAGATTTTGTTTTTGTTTTTAAAAAAATTATTTCTTTGTGCCTTCCAGCTTCTTTCTTTATTCATCCAAAATTCTAAGACATTAGATTTATTTTAAGGTTACTTCATTTTATACCTGTCACTTAGAGTTATGTTGCCTCTTTTATCATGGTAGCTGGGAATATGACTTTGCATAAACACACACGTTTACTAGACATCTAAATGGGGACATTCCATAGACTTTGAATGTTTTTACATACAGCATTTAGTATGTATGTAATAGTATTTACATAAATACTTTAACATACCCTAACCCTAAAAAACATTCTGTATTTTTACTATTTAATTTAAATAAGCTATTTTTTTTTATGAACGAGGATGTTCCCAAAAGGAGGGTTTTATCAGGTTTATGTCAGGTTTACAAATTTGTTCCTAAAATATGATTAAGTTACCCCCCCCCCCCACCCCCCACACACACACACACACACTTTGGAACAATATATTATCTATCCATATGTTAATTGACTCAGTTTTTTAGATTTCTTCTTCAAAAACTTTATATAGACTTAGGCTAATTATAATATGCACGTTACATTCGCCAGAGTAATATTATTCATTTTAGAATTCATTACAATTACTAATACTTGAATTCATAATTCTAAAATGTGTCGTTACTGTGTTATCTTTACATGAACAAATATAATTTTAAGAGATTAATTCGTTAATATACATTTAATTAAAACATATTGGTCTCTATTTCCACACGTATTCATTTTTATTAGCTTATTAATAAAAGTTAAATTGTATGAAAAGGTATAAATTGGTACAGTGCTTCACAATCGGTTTCTGCAGGAAGACACCTGGTCCAGGTTTAAGTCTGTTAACGCTGTGTACAGCTCAGCAGAAAAACAAATGCAGCAGGAGCTGTCGATGCCACAAGTGCTGAACGATAACTAAATATTTCGTCAAAATTTATAGGATCTTTTTTTTTTCATCGTCAATATTCTGATAAAAGAAAAAACAAATCACGTCAAATGCAACATTACGGCTTCAAGAAAGCGCTTGCCAAGAACAAAATCAGAAAGATTGTGTGCACTAAACTATGATTCACAATGTGTAACTATTTTTATTTTTTAAAGTTAATTTTAAGGTTATTGAGGATAGAACTCACGTTAAGTTCAACGTTTGTTTAACGCAATGGCCTTGTTACGCTTTCAATCGTTTAAAGTGACTATTTTGCTAGTCCTCATACTAGAGTAAAAACTATAAAGAAGGCTACAATGAAGACCACTGTTTACTATGGTAAACTGCGCCGTACAGGGAGGTGTATACTTCGTTTCAGATAGCCTACGTTCATCCGGATGATAGAGGTTTGCCGCATCTAAGAAGCCTACTGTGCAAAAGTAGTTGCCATGCTGCGCCACACTTCTCTGCAAAGGCTGCTTTTGGAGAAAGACAGAGACGTTCATTCAATTCTATTTTGTTAACCTGCTGCACATAAACACAGCCTATATCTTGTAGTATAAATAATATTGTACAACTTTCATCATGTGTTTTAACAAGACTTTTCTGCCTATTTATTGTGTATTTTCTATACAAAGTCCAAAGTGACATTATTTACATTTAGTGAGTCTTCTCTAATCTGATATACGAGAACATAAACAGTGACGTTATTTACGAAATATTTCACGTGGTGAACGTCAGGCTGCGCAGTTGAGAGCACCACGTGTTACGTCTCACTGAGCAAATAACAAACAGAAATTCAAAAGCAAAGTCAGTGACGACTTCAATTCCATTACGTTATAGGCTATATACGCCGAATATAAAAGTTTAACGATGCTTATTTCTTCAAAAGACTGTATCGGTGCACGTAAAATTGAACACGAACAGCTGTTATTTGGGACGCTTAACTTTATCTACCTGTCCCTTAAAATGTTTTTCATTAGTGTAACCTCAAGTTGATTCAGTTATATTAAATTATTTGTTTGACTAAAACCATTTATAAGTTATGTTATTTGACAAAACATTTTACATTGTGGGATTAGACGAGATATAGGACTGAGTTCAGCACTGTTTCACGGACAGCGCCAGAACAGGAGAACGCGAACAAGCTTAGCAGACTATCCCAACAGAATAGAATAGAATAGAATAGAAAAGTTTTTTGACATTATCACAGATAATCATACTGTATAGGAGTTTCTTGCGTCGAGATATTTGAAACAATTGAGCGGAATGATAACTGTCATTCGTGAGATGAAAAACAACAAACAAATAGCCTCTAAACTCTTCAGTCTTGTTTTGGAGTGAAGCACGTTTTGTTAACGGCTGGGTTACTTTTTGTAGTCTGACCCAGGTCCTCCTGATTCAATCTTACACTTATTTTACGCACTATAGAGAACCATGCTGGTTCAGACGCCTGTAGTTTTACTCATTGAGAAAGATAATCAGCCCTGTTGCCCCCTGCATCGAATGACATCTCTTTCCTCTTTCAGTGTTTTCCTTGATCCCATAAAAGAGAAGGATTAGTCAAACAAGTCAGCGAGTCAACTCTATTTCCTTTTTCCCTTTCTTTTTTAAGTCAGAAAGGGAATGGTCAGGATGGAAGTTTTCCATCGACGTCTATCCATCCTCAGTCTGCTGTGGGAGGATAATTACTCAAATTATTGTAAATATAATAGCTCTATAATAGATGGGAGACGAAAATTGAAGGAGTTGATAAAACTAGCTCTCTTTGACACTTTAGTGTTCATCCTACTTTAAACCTGTAGGATCTATATTTGAGCTGATTCACGTCACAGTAATTATTATCATAGAAATAATGATTGATTCATTTCATTTGTGCAATAACAAAAGCAACAATTTGTTGCTTATAAAAAGGTAGGCCATGGCAGACAGTTATGCATTTTTGAAACAAATATCGACACAATATCGCAAAGTCTCGTCCCTCTGTTTATTAATTTTTTTTCTCTATATTGCTTGGGAATAATGACCTCGGTAAAACAATCAGACACACATACAACACCTACACAGGCTATAAGCACAGGCCAACGAAGAGGCTTAAAAGTTGGCACGGATTCAATGGTCAGATTATCCAATCTGGATTAACTTTAATAATTTCGTTAATTGCTAAATAAATTCGTTAATTTACAATCTAAATAAACTAAATTCTTACATGTAAACTGCCGTTTTTGATATGATAGATTCATAATTAGCTACGTAATGGCAGAGGTCATAAAGACTGTTGGAATTTCTTTCACACACGCGGCTTCTTTTCCAAACCATAACACGGGAATAATTTCACGACGTCACGTATGCTTTTAGGTACATTTGATTAACATTTTGTCAAATAAACACGTCAAACACTGCATTTATTTAATTTATTGGCTACACTGCATCAAATTCTAAATAGATGACCTGTTCGTAATACAATAAATATAATGACTAAAGTCATTATTAAAAAAAAGCCTGTAACAAAGCTAAAGTTATAGTTAAAAATAAATAATAGATTGTGCTTTATAATCTAGCCATGTATGTACGAAATGTTTTAAGCAATAACATTTGACTGTAGACTAATTGTGGTCTCAATATAGAAACTTCATAAACTCTCACAAACCCATCAGTTCAGCAATTAATTCAGCATTAGTCGATCCAAAGAATGGCTGCTGATGAGTGAGATGCTTCAATTTCATTGTTTAAACAATACGTGCTGAATTAAAGACTCGGACTTTCTGGAATAGGCTACTTAATCAATACTGCATAAGGTTCAATCACTGAACGTAGTTCAGGAAGAATGAACTATCCCATTGCAGACTAAACACCTAAAATGTGGTTGTGAGGACATAACCTGCGCCAGACTAACAATGGCTTTAATGAACGACAACGAGAAGGCTAATACAACTGAGATAAATCTCATGACGGACTCTGTCTTTCTGTTAATTACCAGCTGAAAATAAATATTCGCTCATCATTTCAAGCCTAAAGATTACAATATATGGCATAAAGTTGTGCATTTAATCTCCGAGTCGTCTGCTGCTTCACTCAACCCCATTTTGTAGTCAAAACGAATTTCCAGGTCATTTGCATATGCAAATTAGGGTTAATTGCAAACCCTGTCAGGCGGTGCGTGGGAGATGTCAGAACGCCATTTTTGTTTTTCATCTAGACCAGGCTTAGGGATTTTTCATTGAGAAAACAGCTCTTACCGTTTCCAATAACCAGGAAATTTGTATGTGGTATGTGGTAAAACTTGTTTGTGTTAACAAGTAGAGACCAATAGCCTAACCAGTCAGTGTATATATGTCTGAGGTGCACAGTATCTTAAAGACAAAAGCTTATCGATTAAAAATGTATAGTTGATGATACTGGTACAAGGGAACATTTCCAGAATTTGCAAAGGTATGATAACATTTTTTTATTTATTTTTTTGCAATTAACCAATAGTACAAGAAGATGCGCACGCTCCTCTACGGAGTAGTTATACTCAGTTGGATTTATGGGAACAAAAGATGACATTTGAGTTGCTAATCACGTATCGGGTTCTGAACCGACCAGCATTCCAATTCAAAACCAGACCTTACAAGTACAGCCTAGCACGTAGCTATACAACAGCTCAAAGAAAGACTGATTTTGAATATAGCTAGTCTTTCTATACTCTCGCTCTCTAAACACACGCGTGTGTACTTACCTTACGTCCACTCTATCTTACCCCCGTGCAATATAACGATTGTGTTATGCGTTTACGTGTAAACAACATTTGAGAATTGTACTGTATCTCTAAACGCTGAATTCACGTGACAAAAACTTGCACCTGATATAAAGAAAATAATATTGCATATAAAAAGTGATGCATATGGAGAAAAAAAGGACTCAACATCTGAAGAAAATTTAAAGGATGATAAAGATTGTGATGCTGCAGTAATATGATCTTATTGTTCTGCGCGTATTTATTTAATTATTTTAGCATCATCTCATTCACCCTGCTGAAACACCTGAGTTTCACAAACACCATGCACGTTTACGGATCTTTGACACAATTTTAAGAGAAAACATCAGATTTACTCCTGCTTGATTATTGGCAGGATAGCGGGATACTAGACTGTGCCAAGGTACGTTGCGTTCTCCTGAAGCCCCAGCTCACGTTTTACTGTAAGAGGCCAAATGTGAAAAGACCAGAATAGCTCAGCCCTTGCAATACAATCCTTGTCATGAGTTTTACTGCAGATAATCGTTTTGAGAGCCTTAGCACACTTTCGTGGCCAAAAATCGTGGTGCTGAGTTGGTCAAACGCCTTCTTGCAAACACGTGTTCTTAATATGAATAAATCTGAACAGCCTGACTTCTGGAGCGCGCGCTGGCGGTCTATGAAAATCATACAAGTCATTTAGCCCCAGCGGCGTCTCAAGCACACACACATATAATACCGCGAATAATTCGTATTTAAAACGTCATAATAACACTGTTTTATATGTAGAAATATACTTAAATGTATGATGGACGGGCTGTTATTATTTACTCACTGCAAGGAGAAACTAAATCTAAGTTGGAGCTTTGGAACTTTCGAATTTTCTCTGTTCACCAGTGTGTGGTCCTATTATCCACCATTTTCCGAAGGCCTGAGGTCTAAGGAAAAACATAAAAACGCAAAGTGTTTTATTTTGGGAGATCCTCCTAGTGATAAAAACGTGTTGGAGAATCCCTCGGGAAATGAGTGAGATGTGTTAAAGCAATGGACTAGTAGAAACATGTTGTTGGTCGATAATTGATAATGACCCTGGGACGTGCCATCACTGAGCGGTGTCTGTCTGATTCTCACAGCATCTCTGGAGGACACGATGCCTTGGCGCATTATCTCTAACTCATTACTTCTCGACGGGTTGGCTTTCACGAAGGGTTCGAGGCCTGCATGCCCCCGGTGCCCTGGTAACTGCGGCTTTCGCGTGCTATCCAGATCTGGAGAAAGGACAACAAGCGATGGGATTTGAGACAGAGAATGCATTAAGAGTCTGAGCTTTTAGAAAAGGGGACTCAGACGACTGATGGAAAAACCAAGACCAGCGGCCTCTGACAGAGTTGTCTATTTGGCAGTCGCGCCTCCTATTGAACCGGTAATTTATTCAAAGGAGATTTTTATCCCCAGCGATCTGATTCTTATGATAATCAACCGACCGAGACCCCTTTCTGTCCCCTTGTCTGGGGTCTACTCTCGGTCCTGACGGTTAAAGCTGATTTGCACGGTTTCACCCTGCCGATTCAGTGGTCACATTCCTAGACACTTACAGAGAAAAAGCCAAAGACAAAGGGTTGCTGGGAGCGAGTGCACTTGATTTAGACTGTGGGTAACAGTTAAAGGAGTCTCTAAGTCAAAGTGTTCTTGGTTCTTCTACAAAGGGCACTTATTTCACCACTGCACCACAACAATCAAGGCCTTCCTGAGGCTCAGATATAGAAACTCCACATAGTGAACGTGTAAGCATTTACACAGCAGCAAATATTCTTAGTTGAGTGTATGAAACTAAATAAAACTTAGTAATTGCATGTCAGTTATAATATTCATTATACATGTTATAATGTCTAGCGCAAGAACACTTAGGCTACTACAGAGACAACTTAGCCTACTATTATAATTGTTAACAAAAGAGCGCAAATTAAAAAGCTTATTCTTACATTTAAAAAGCCTTGCATTGCTAATTCAAGAGGGTGGGGACAAATTGTACCCGCAACGTGTCATAAGGGGAGGGCTTAAAATATGCTATATGTTTTTTGGCTTGCAGGTTGAGGCCCACAAGCGTTTAATACACGGAATGATAAGAGGAGGGACAACGAACAGCTCATTTCACTCTCCGTAGGGGAGGAGAGGAGCATCTCAATGGGAAATATGTGTGAAAAGACTGCGTGCAGCCCGCTACGGAGACGCTGAATGGATGGGGCCACTGCGACGTCACGCGGAGCCGCAGCCATGAAGCGGAGGACCGAAGCGCTAGACAACATTCTGGAGTGCACGCAGCTGGCACGCGCACATTTATCATTGCGATCCGTCCTAAAGATCGTCGATGCTCGTGGATAAGAGTGAGTATACGCTAATATTTCCGTCTGTATTGTAGAATGCATTCATAAAGCCACTGCACGAATTCTGTAATCGTGTTTTTAAGGGTGAAGCGAGAATTGATAGAAATAAGTCCCAGAACAGGTTGCGCGTGTAGCGGTCCTTGTAGGGTTTGGCGCTCGAGACGCGCTGCTGTTAGAGGTGATCAGGGCGCGTGCATCCTTCTTGGACGCAATTAACGGAAAATAGTCAATAGTATCATATCGGTAGTCATCTCATTTTTCATAGAAAGAAGCCAGTAGATGGTTTGAAGGTTAGGAATTCGTTATACGGATTCTCTTTCAGATGACTCAACTCATAAGTCTGTATTTGGATCCCCTACTCTAATTTGTAAATTATTGGCAATTAATAGCCTAAATCAGTTCTTTTTGGAATTTATTTATTTTATTATTATTCACATATCTTTGGTCTGTAAACGTCAGCGTCGAAGGGATTTTTAAATGAGAAATTAAGAGTTACAGCAGTGAGCTTTATGTTTGAATGAAAGCCTTCATTTAGAATATTTATCAGTTTTGTGGTAGTGCGGGATAGCTCGTGGTTTATTTTATGAGTTTTGACTGAATCTTCTTTTATCATTAAGCCACAGAATAAAACAAGAATAACAGAAATAATTCGTTCGTATGATTCATTCAAACTACATGAAGCAGGAAAGCTATAATGTGTATTTACAGAACTGGCTACTTTGCAGCAAATACACTCAAGAATTGTTTCTAAAAGCCTTGGCATGAATAACTAATTTGTATTGTGTGGTGTTTATGAGAAAGAGGCCTGTGCGCATGACGTGTCTAATCCTGATGGCCAGGGTTCAGATTTATCACAAGGCCGAGTCTCCACGCGCATCTCCACGTGCCTCTTTCATGCGCGTTTCGATCTGTCGCCTTTATCTTATATGAACACTGAGGCATGTTATAATTTATTCAGTTTTGGTTTTATCGGTTTATAAAATATTACACAGCCTATATAGGTAGACTCAGTACTCAGACATGCCCCCACCCCACAACATTAGAAAATATTAACAACAAAATTGTGACAACTGACCGAAGGATGACCAGCGTCACTCATGAATTGAAACCTATGGATTGTGCGACCACTGTGTCACAAATCTCATGCCCTCTCTTGCATTATACACCATGTTCATTAATGCAGTAAGATATCAGCAGTCTAAAGTAGGCTATGTGATGGAAATGGTAAATTTGTGAAACTTAAAGTTGTTATAGGTTATAGGCTATATCGGGTTCGTTTAATAATCCCCATCGCGGACGTTAAGGTGTGGTCTACCTCATATCTCTGTTGCTCATGCGGGCTGTGTTATAGCTGGGTTGTATCATTCCAAAATGTACTATACACCGCTGCAACACTCGGTCGGAAAGGTATTTCTAAAGTAAAAAAAAGAAATAAAAAAATCAGACAAGTTCTTTTTTCTCACGTTGTTCTCTCTTTGCTTCTTTTTCCTCATGTAGGACGTCCGTTAGAGAAAGAGAGAGATTTTACACGAGGGACAAGTTACACAGGTAGCTACAAATATAAAGATATTCTTATTTGAATATTTTTACTGTTATCGTATTAGCCTATATGGTCTACTACACACACACATACAAACACACTCACACACAACCACGGACCCATTCATAAGTGTGTGAAGTAGAGAGCATTAGATTGCGACTGAAAGAGCACGACACCAAAGCCTTTCTATAGCTATACTTAATTTTAGCCAAAGAACATTTAGATTTGTAGTTTATTTATTTTAATCTCACAGTTAAAATAGTGAATAGGAATAAAACGCACATGAAAATAATAACGACCAGTTTACTTGACAAAACTCGAATCATTACAATTATTTTTTTTAAAGCAATTTCCTCGATAAATATAACAAAATTTAGTGTAACGTGACAAACTTTCTAAATAAGAAGTTTCGTCAAACTTTTTTTTGTCGGTCTGTAGTAGGCTATTTTTATACAACAGTCTATAAATTTCCATTTCTTATTCGTATTTGTTTCATTTTTAATTCACATGCTAATAGGTTTTCAGTTACTCGTAAACAGCTAATAAATAAATTCAGATATAACCTTCCATATTTAAAGACGCAAACAGACCAAAGAATGTCTCCTCTATAGCTGCTTATCCTATTCTTATGAAAACCTAAGGTCAATCATTTGTAGCCTGTTTATTCTGATAAAATCCTAAATTAGCAATATATTTGAGATTTGTTTGATTCCATTGATTAAGATTAAAAAAAGACAGAGGGGGGAAAACATTTTTTTTAGCCTACAGCTAATCGCTTCTCTGAATCACACGAAAACAGCTAATCACGACTGTGTCTTTGCGGTGTAAGGTGACTAGATGAAACCAACTAGTTACAGTCAAGTCTAACAGATTAGTTAATTAATGTACCTTTCCGTTAATTCTTGGCATCAATCAATATTTTTGCAGTAGGCCTAGAAACAGGAAACCTTAGAAGTGAAGCATCATGTGACGTGAATATAAGCAATGTGATTATCTCACCGCCACCATCACAACAATAAAAACATGCATAAAACAACGAAAATAAAATATTATTATTAATTGGTTTTATTACGGTTGTTTTGATGCTGGTGTGAGATAAGAATATTCATAATAGCCTAATTATAAATTATTATTCATATTATTATTGTATTGAAATTTTAATATTCAATCGTAAGGCTTTTTTTTCTTTTGGCTCAGAGCATGCATGTGTCTAAATGTGTATCTATAAGCATGTTTGTGTGTGCTAACTGTTCATTTACAGGGACATATTATCTAGCATTCTAATTTACAGTCAAAAAGGCTAGCTGGCTGAGGACATTTTGTCCTGTTAACAATGTGCTGGTGCTGTTAGTATAATAATTAGATGATGAGCTGTGTGTAGAGTAAATAAGTGTGTTTGAACTCGCCCCTGTGTCGCCATTTTCACTAGGCTTGAAAGGCTGTAATAAGTGATGACACTCTCTCTCCCTCTCTTCTCTTTGATTGCAACACCTCTGAGAGTGTATGGGGAGGGGCTCCTCTCACACAAAGGCTTTTAATTGGACCAGCTCCTCTTTTATTTGCATAAAATCAGATTGACTGAGAGTCCTGAGAAAGAGAGAGAGAGAAACTGAGAGAGAGACCTCATGATTCTACCACTTAGCACTGAAAGACAGGCTTTTGAAACACAAACAACAGTGACTTGAGGGTACATTTGCAGAAAACTAAAACAACCAGTGTTAGTATTCTTTTTGCTTTTTTCCATCAGCACAGTCAGGGTCTTTTTTCCCCATTTAGAAATAAATCCCATCCTTTGCGGGATGCGTTTGAAGCCATCTCTCACCCAGGGAGAATGATCAGCCTGCGATGTAAGACAGAGACAACAAGCAGTGAATGAACCCCTTGCATCTCTAAAAACCAGTTCAGACTGGATTAACAGACTGGTGAACTCATAGCCAAGTTTATACAAGCAAGTTTTAACCAGTCAGCTTTGAAAGGAGATGTCTGAGAAATAATTAGTAGTCTATAAGCAAGACACTCCTAGCACAGTCATGATCATTAATGAATGACTTGTGTTAAACACATCAGGCTTAATTAACACTAGTGTTCAATACTAAATACAGTTGACTTCAATCCAGTCCTAATTACAAAATTAATAAAAATTCTTCTCTTTTCAGGTCCCAGTTCAAACCCCGGTTGGGTTTTTCATATGGTGGAAGAGGACGGGTGGCCGGAGGGGTTGGCTGTTATCTTTGGTTATCTAGCTGTATGAGTGTTATTCATTCTTCATAAAGCTAGATAACCGAAAGTAACAAGAATCCCATTACACACCTGAAAGGCATCACCCCACCTTGAGATCTGTACTCCTCTCCTCCTCTCTTTTTCCTCCCAAGTCTCCCTCACTCTCTCTCCTCCTCAATCTCTGCATCTTATTGCGAGAGCAAGTCACAAAATGGCCTCCATCATTGCTGATAGAGAAGGTAAGCAGCATTTTTCCTTACACGGTTATTTTTTTGTTCGACAAACAAGCAATGATTGTTCCCCCTTCTCATATAAAGTATTATGCAGCATCATCTTTCCTCGTAATGCCCAATCCTTGTCATTACCCTCCTTATAATGCATGTAAAAATAGTGTTTCCACTCTGGGTTGGTGCTAATGCGATTTTAAAAGGTGCGTTAACCTAGAACTAAAGGAATATGCAAGTACAAAACAGCTATCTATTTTTTTTTTCTGAGAAGCCTGTTATGGAGCTTGTTCATATTTGTCATACTTATGTGCATGAAAAATGAAAGCAAACAAATCATAAGAGCAGATGTGACATTTTCAAACTCAACTGCAATGTCTTTTGATGTAAAATGCATTACTCAGGGACTAGATCTGGCTAGTATTAGACAAATAAATGGGATGTTCAATTTATAGACACATTGTAAACAAGGAAAAATTAAGAGGAACAGGAAAAATGCACATTCACGCCAGTATACAACAACTTTCATTACAAATAAAGCATAGAATGAAAGTAATGCTGAACAAATATCAGCAGGATGCACTGATTAAATGTAGGTTCATTTGTATGAGAATCTGAAATTCTAATACACAAAAACTGCGGATTTGTTTGGATAAAACCTGGTTTATGCAAACATGCAGGGCAGTGGTGAGTTGGTTAAACATGATCATATTTAATCTGTAAGCTGCTAGTCTCAAAGCACAAAGCAGCAGGCCGAGGCTTAACACTAGGGCCACATGACGATCACCCACGGGTGCCTGTCTAACACCCATTCCAGTGCTTTCCGCAGTATTAGTCTGCAGCGAACGCACAAAGCTCATTCACTCGTTACCTTTGTTCAACAAGGTTAGTGAGTTGAGACCCCATTGTCTTTTTCAATAGCAAACCCTACTCGCTCAATTCAACTCATGCGTTTGAATAATTAACAGGCTAAAGCGTTCCCACACAAATTTGGCTACTATTCTAAGCTTCGGATGCATTCGGACCTTGAGCCAGCACTGAGAAACAAACGACAATTGTCTAAACTCGAATTTGTTAAGTTTGTGCTGAGAAGTTCTTGATTGGATGTGACAGTTGGCTGGGATATAAATGGGGCTGGGATGGAGCCAGCTCTGGGATGGCCACTTTCTAAGTGGCAAAGCTTGTTGGGATGGTCCTGAATACAGGTCTTTGGGTTCAGCAGCTGAACCTGAACAGTCTTTGGCCATTAGGAGGCCAATACCACGATTCCGCTTCACTTTTATGCGATCAGTTGATGGACATCAGCCACCAGATCATCTCACCTTTGGACGTTGAATAAGATTTAAAAGATCTCATCTGGAATTAATAGATCACAGAGGATTCAAACTTCTGATTTAGCAATGTTATTTAGTAACAGGTACATTTTAGATGTTGAAAATGGAATCTATGTGGTGAGGTGCTGCATTACTGCTGTAGCCACACAGTGCTGCTGCATTGCAGGTGCAGGGATTAAACCATACATCTCTCAGACCAAAAGACAAATAGAGTTTGAATGTTGTCACTGAGATTAGATAAATGAGATCAAGTGTGTGCTACAGGTGTTTAAAAACTCCACATGCACATTAACATTGACTAGATCATGTCCTCCCAATGTTTCGGATCAGTTTCTACTGAACAAATTTATTGAAATCACTGAAAAAAGATGCCATTTTGTGTAGGATTGTTGCATTTCATTCACTAATGGCAGTCTCATAAAACTTTCAAACTGGTCATGAAGCAGCGGTTAACCGCCGCTTATTCACCATGGTAAAACTAATAAATAATGAATTTTCAAATATATCCACACAAAACAATTGACATCAATACATTTGAAAAAACAAAGCCTTGGTAGGTAACATTATTAATTAGTTTATAATTATAGACAAATAATTTTGGACATAATTATTCATAACTGCCCATTTTAGAGAAATATTTTTTAAAGAATAATGTTTTAGTGCAAAAATATTCAGAGTTCTCATCTCACACAGGCCTACATTGAATCCAGTCTGGTGGTAGCATTCGATCTAGCCAAAAAATTCAAATATTTCAACACAACTGAAGCTCAAATCAGATCAGAAAATTCTGTATTCGCATATGATCAGAACTTCACGCAGCTCCCATGCTACACTCCATTGGAAATTAATGACTTTTAATCTCTATTGTTTGTTAAAGTCAGTAAAAAGGCAGCTTCAGAGTTTTTGCTATAATTCCAAAACTAAAGTTAAAGTTTTGCAATAACATGTTTTGATTTTGCCTGCTTTCCTGGTATTAATAAATTTATGATCAAAAAGACCTAAACTGCAACTTACCTGTATGTAGTAGATCATATCAATCATTATTGTCTTATTTGGCTTGATTTGCATCACTTGGTCATTATCTGTTTTTCTCATTGCCTCTTTTACACCAGCTTAGCAGTGAAACCTCCATCTTGGCATAGTTACAATAAGCACTAAACCACAGTCAATTACAAAATGTCCTTAAAAGTGGAATAAAAGAAATATCTCAGAGTACATTCTTCAGGTGTTTGTTAATAATATTTATGTGATGCTTCTTGGCAACTTACTTGAATGGTTAGCATACATTGACTGTTCAGCATGAAGGTTGCAGGTAGCATTCAAGTTGGACACGTCAAGGCGTGTGAGGAATAATGAATGCCATTGCTGCTGGCTTCTACTCAAACTCAGAACGGTCTCCTCTCAGTTTGTCTGGAGAGCAGGGAACAGAGGAACAGAAAGGAAAAGCGCGAATGGCAGTTTTCTTGCACTTAGCATTTCGAACTTCAAGTGTCAACTAGAAAACCAGGCATTGTGCCCTTATCTTTACCACCCTCCTCCCCCTCCCGTCAACTGTACTGTCAATAGAGCCAGTCCACTTGTCACAGAGACAATGGATTCCTTTACCAACCTTTTGACAGCGCCCCAGTCACATCAGCCAGGCTGCTTTTGGTGAGCGCCGCTCTGATTCCTGCCCCCCGGCAATGCTTCTCTTTCTTTGGACGGAACTCACCAACAGAGCCCCAAAATGGCTGCACTGTTGGAGAGGAAACTGAGGAATAGATGCCGTTCTCTCTGACCCCCTCCTGCCCTAACGTCGCCCCAAAGAACTCTGAATTCCCTTTAGGCTGTTAGAGAAGTCAATGGGCCCACACACAAAGGGGATTAAACACTCTGCAGTAACAGGTGTAGCCAAACGCTGTCCTGACTACATGAAAGGCTGATTCATCACACACGCTGTACGGCGACAAGAAGACCACACCGTTCTCATTTAGACATTCAAATTTAGTCTAAAGGAATGAATGGGTAATTGCACAATGGGTTCGTGTTTAGACCGTGTCTGAAAATAGCTGAATAATAATGCCGAACGCTGCTATACGAATTATTTACACTCATAGATTTAAGAAATGTGTTATTGGAGGAGCAGTTGAAGAAAACAAATATTCAGATGTTGTAAAATCATACATCTGCTTGATTGTCCAATTTTAATGGGCCATTCTGTTGAAAGCTTGGCATGGCGAACTAGTACTCGCTCTGGTGAAATGACTTTTTTTTTCCCAATGAAGCATCATTTGGATGGCTTTTCACATGCTGTCCACTCTCTGCCACATTGTCCTGCGCTCTCTTCAACACACCTACATGTCCACTGAAAGCACACAGTCCTATTGTTACCTCAGCTGTTAATGTCAGAGGCCTGACAATGGTTCCTATTTGCAGTATTTGCATAAGGCACTTTTCCAGCGAGCGTTTGGAGTGGTCTTGAGAGAGGGTCCACTTTATCCAGCCACAGGAAAAAAAATGTCAAGTGCCAATTAGGGAAGGTTTGCTGCCTTTCAGCAAAACCCCACCCCTTCAATCCCTCTTTATTTACCCCTCAGCCAACTCTCTCACACTCCGGCCCTGCTAACGGCACCTTAAAACAAAGACCATCTCTACCTCAGCTACCTCAGAAACTACTCTTAAGTAAAGACTAGCCCACCATGCTGAGTTGTTTCCCCTTGTGGGACCGTCAACCAGACAATAAAGACTCCCTGAGCTTCTGAGATTATTAACAGCGATTCATAGTCCATCCTCTAAAGATATGCCTCAAGATGAACCTGTGAGATTGGGTTTCAATTTTGGGCTGGTACTGGTAATTCTGGTGCTTTCTGGGTAGAAGCTAGTATTTTTGCCTTATCTGCCAGCCACTGTGGCAGGTGACCTATAATAAAAAAAAAAAAAAAAGTACACATTGAATTAAATGTGAAAGTTTAAAAATGAATAGAATACAATATATATATATATATATATATATATATATATATATATATATATATATATATAAAAATAATTAAACTGTATTTTTTTTATTCCATTCAAACGTATAAAATACAATATAAAAAGGTGAAATTGTGTTTTTATCTGGTGGGCAGGAAATATAATTTTCCACCCTGACTAGGTTATTTTTAGCATGGTGTGTAAGATGATTTCACGTTTCATCCACCACCACAATGAGTGTTTCAGTGTTGTCTAGAACATTCCCTGTGATTTATATGACTTCCATTTCCATTATACTTCCAGAGCTCCTACAAGAGACGGTCAACAGGCATACTTTCAGAGCAACTTTCAATGTTTCATTTAGAACTATGACATGGATCAGTAGCTACAGATATTGTGAGCTTTTTAATACTCAAATAAGGTTTGTGTTTTGTGTGCACACTAAAACGCCATGAAGAAAGAGTGTGTTCCAATCTTAAACGGCCATTTTTGTGCTCTCTGGGACACCGTTGTTCCTCCACACAGCGTTTAGTTCTGTTAGCCGCCTCCTGCCACCCAAAGGATTTATCTGTCTCTTTCATTCAATATCTCTGTGTAGATTTTTTCCCAGCCTTGATTCTCAGATGGTTGGGTCTGATTTGCATGCATTTGCATAATGAAAGTCATTTGCATGCTCAGGGCAGACTTTACCATGAGAACAGACATGAAAAGGTGTGCGTGTGCGCGCGCATGCCCGATCTTGCTTATGCCCTCACATGCTGATGCATTTATGCCCTTCATCTTTCTGTTTTCACTCTCAAGCAGACAAACCATCCTTGATGCCAGGGAAAGGAAAGAGTGAAGAAGCGGGGCAGGTCGTTTGTATGGCTGTCGTCCTGCTGGCGTTGCTGCTCCCCTCCCCTTCGCTGCTCGCCTGCCCCCTTCCTCCCGTCACGAGATGCAGTTTGCACAAAGCCACCATCTTAGAGCAAGCGGGCATTAAATGGAAGTGGAAAATAAGCAGGTATGACCCACCATCACTCTCCTGTGTCTCACACCCTCCTCTCTCTCGCCTCTTCTCGTTTACACATACTGTCCCCTCTCGCTCCCCCTGCTCGAAGGCACAGTTCATTACAGCAGATGTGTTTGTTAATTGTGAATATCACACGTCCTGGTTGTGATAGGCGCTGAAGGGGGCGGGGAGATGTTTTGTAGTCGTTTGCATTAAATCATTCCCCGGCACAATGGCTGAGGCAGAGCTGCATCTGCGGGCATCAACGTTGAATAGATCGCCATCAGGGATTCTGCTGCCCCGTCGTCGTACCATGCCAGCCATGGAGATGGCGTGTTGCCATTATTGAGAAGAACAGCAAGACTTCCCTCCTGCTTTCAGCTGTGGTCATCATGATATTAGCTTTACCATGAGTTTGAATGAGCAAAATGGATCGCTGTTTTTAGTCTTACATAACTATAAGCGAACATCTCGGATTATTTAGCATCTATTTAAAGACAAACTAACGGGAAAACATGCTAAGAGAGAGCAAGAGTAGGAGCAGAGAGCGTGATAGAGAGGTCTCAATGAGGACGGGCTCCTTTTGTACGTCTTGGTTTCTAAGAGTCGCGGGCCAGACAAGTCCAGTATTGTTCTCCGTGGCGAGCTTACTGTGCCGCACTGTTATTAAGGCCAGGAAGCTATAAGTTTAAAAACCGCTTAACCAAAACACCAATTAGAGCCGGCTGTGCCTGATTAAGTGAGGTAGCAAAGTAAACAATACAGGCCATTGTCCTTCATTCTCTCAGAGGACTGCCTTTGTTTAAGTTCAATCACTGAAAGTCCAGACAATACCCTGAGCGAGTAGATACAGTGGAGGACTAGCGTATGTCCAGAGCTCGGCATCTCTGTTCAAGAGAAGAAGGTGCGTGTTAGCTGTATGCACTTACAAAAATGTCCTGTGCCACCAAAGAACCATGAGGTACGAGTATGGCAATACTATGTTACCATGGTATTATATTTATGGATTTTAGCATGGTGGAACATATCCAAAAATAAGTTTTTAGTACTTTTTTTAGGTGTAGGTGTAGCATTGTATTCTGATCAAATTTTACAAACATAGAGAAGTCTATAAAATATCAGAAACCATTTTATTGCTGAAAATACACTACTGTTCAAAGGTTTAAGGGCAGTAAGATTTTTAAATATTTTAAAAGTCTATTATGCTCACCAAAGCTGCATTTGTTTGATCAAAATACAGTAAAAACTTTAATATTATGAAATATTATTACAATTTGAAATAACAGTTTTATATTTTTAAAATGTAATTTATTCCTGTGATGGCAAAACTGAATTTTCAGCAGCCATTGCTCAGGTCTCCAGTGTCACATGGGTATACAGAAATTATTTATTATTATTGATGTTGAAAACAATGGTGCTTCATAATATTTCTTTGATGAGAAGAAATGTCATAAAAGCAGCACTGAAACAATCTTTTGTAATGTTATAAATATATTTACTGTCACTTTTGATCAATTTAATAAACTCTTTTTGAATAAAAGTATCAATTTCTTTAAAAAAACATCTTTATGACCCCAAACTTTTGAACAGTAGTACATTACTAGTGCAACTACTAACGGATGTCAATGTGAGCAAATCAAACTTGCAGAACAGCTACACAAACAGTTTTTGCAAACTGCAAATGTGACCATTCAAAAACTGCCATCTTAGCATAAATGACAGCAACAATTTCCTTTTTTCCACTTTTGTCACATTGAAAATGTAATTTAAAATTATTAGATTTTAAATTCCAAAACAAGGATTAAATAGTTCAAGAGTGATAAAACTCTTAATGCAGGTAGCAGAGAATTACAGGATTGCAGTCACACTGGGTCTACAATCATGTCATTGTTTTCAGTAATCTAAGTGTGCCACAGTAAACAGGTGGCAAACTGGGGGGAAGAGCGGCTGAGAGGGACGGCACAGTAAATTATGCACAGTAAAAACAAAGCCAAAGCACATCAGATAAAAAAGGAGCGAAGAATCTGCAGCAGCTTGCGTCTGGGAGCGTGCGAGGTGGCTGGGGCTTGGGCAAAGGGGCAGACACTCTCCCGTCTGCACACACACACATACACACAAGGCTCCCCTTTTCTGAGCAGCTGCTCTCGCCTCTCCATGCAGGCACCAGCCTTGGGAACCACCACGACGAGGCTCCCCCAAAAAATGGGCATCGGGGCCCCCCAAAGTCTGAGTCTGTCTGCCTCCCCCCTTCTCTGTCTCTCCCTCCCCCTCTTGACGATGATGCTGGGTGCCTGGGAAGGACTCGGAGTTCATGGTCAGACTGCCTATTGAGCTGACAGGCTGACTGTTTGCTCAATTCAGTCTTCTATTCAGTCGGGACAGGAGGAGGGAGACAGAGACACAGTAACACTCCAATGAGTATTCATTTAGGAAAGACAACCGGAGGGAGAGAGGGAAATCGCGAAAGAAAGAATGAAAGAGAAGCAGAGAGGGAGGTGCGTTTTTTGCGACAATACCGACGCAGACCATCATACACAAACTTCCACTTATCCAGTTTTCTGACAATGAAACAGAGGGATAGAGTCATTGCCACCCTATAAATATAAACGAATGTGGATGTTTGATCAGCTCTTGTGTTCTTAATCACCTGCATGCCTCGAGTTGCTTGTTTAAGCCGCTTGGATCGACTAAACTCTGGAGTTCTCCGGGTTTAGGTTCTGTCACATGCCTCCTCTTTGCTACAGTTCCACATCGTACCAAGCGCACAGGCACGTCAACTTCGGCCTCAATCTCTCGACCTGGCACTCGGCCTGTCTGAGGTGTTCGTTTGCTATTACCTTCTTAACGAATCCTACAAAACATAAAAATAAAATCATTAAAAATCCAATAACAGAATATCTTAAAATACAAAAGCCAGTCTTGATGAGATAATCTGACAGTTTTCAGTAATCAAATGAGTTTGATTTGAAATGGTCAAATATCAAAAAATATTATTTCACTAAACATTTCCTGTTTCTTTTGTGTCTTTTCAGGTTTTTAGAGTCAAGTCGTATAACGTGAAATCCATTAAATGGAGGATCGGAGCTGAAACGGGCTGATGGAGTCAAACGGGTCTTTACTATGCATATGCCCCAACATCAGATAAAAGACAGCACTTTAATAGTTCTACATGACTTCAATCTTTGGCATTTTTGAAGCAGTTATAGCATCTAATGTTCTAAGAGCTGTATGTTGTGAGCCTGTGTATGCGTGTGTGCATGTGTGTGTGTGTGTGTGTGTGTGTGGAGAAGATGAGAGAAACTCTTTGTACGGGTCTGGGTCAAAGTACTCAACAAATTGTGTATTTGTACAAACGCACTTGTTTGGGATTCTCCAAGTATAAAAAGATTATATTCGGGTAGTTCTATAGTCAATTTAATGAGGGTTTTCTAGAAAATGTCATTTTTAAAGGCCAATCGTTTAGGTACTTTTTGATAAAAAGAAAAGAAAGAGATTTAAAAAATGTATTATAATGAATTCAGTTAAACACAATCGGAAATAGTCTGTCTTAGTACAATATTTAGCATAATGCACTTTATAACACACAAACTGATTTTTATTAGTTCAGTAGTTTTCATTATTAAAGGAAAATGTAGTGGCTTGTGTATATTCTCTAATGTATTTCTCCAATAACTGATTACTAAATTAAATCTAACATGAATTATTAGAAATGATGTGTGAGGCTCTGTAGATTCTGCATGTATGAGACCCATGGCAGCGGTGAACGATACTGCACTCTGATTGGACAGCTCAGTGTGTTGTGTCACACACTTGTTGGACAGAGAGCTGTTGTCTTTAATTTCTATGCAATTGCGTTGGGCTTGCAATCACCTGGAAGAGAAGGCAGATCAGAGCAGCAATTTATGACAGCAGGTTCAATCTGTTTTAAGGTGCGAGGAATATTTAGCAGAATACGTATGAATATTTCATTCCTACTAAAACTGGCTTCAACAACAAACTGTGAAGTCATCGACCACTAAAAAGCATATTCATCTAGCTTTTGTGTTTTTTAATTTTTGTTTCAGCACTCAAAATAGAAACAAATTGAAGGGGTATTAAATGCTCTCTAAATGTCTCTCTGTATTTTGTGTTCCAATCAATCATGGCTGAAGAATTCAGTTCAATATGCAAATGTTTTACAAATGTATTACAATTTGAAGAGAATTGTGCAATCTATTTTATAATAATTTTTCTTAAAATCATTTTTAATTACAGCATTATCCTTTCAGTAAAACTGAGATAATCTGTTTATTAATTCCCTGCAAAATTTGACAAATCAAGTGAATGTGAAGACAATAGATTGATGAAATGGGGCTTTTACTATGCAATTTTTAACTTCTATTTTTTCTGGGATTTTGTAGAAAGTGATTTTCAGCTAGTCATAGTCCTGTAATGATAACGATAATAACTGAAATCATACTTTAACTTGTAATGCTTAGTTCTATTCTTACTGTATGTTTTTCTTTTATGTTGCAGTTGAACACAAACGTGTAAGATATTTTTGTTTCCTTATTTTTTTTGTATTTCTGCATGTGCCTTTTATTGTCCTGGTATGGATATTAATAAAAGTTTACTTTGAAAACAAACTTCTGCTGTTGCCGTCACTAATATTTTGGAGAGCAAATTTCATACACATACAATTAAATTCAAGAATCCTAAAGGCACCATGTCAGATTTTGCATGAAACTAAGATGGTGTAAGCATATAAGACTGACTCATTTTCTTCTGAAGATTTTTTGGATTTGTTCTGGGTTTATTCAACTAGCAATGAACCACATCCAGTCTAGAGTATTACAGTCCAACAACATTTCTTGGCCGCTCAGATCTGTGTGGCTGTGTGCCAGGAGACAAGGTGCATTAGTGTACTGTAGGCCGTAATGCTGCTGATCTGACACACTTTGGTGAGACCCTGAGTCTGTGCCTGAATTTTAACTAGTCAATTAAACAACCACAAATTTGGCTTACTCGGTGTATAGTGCTACTACAGTAGTGGCCACATACCAATAATTTTTGGAGTTTTCAAAAAGGTTGTTAGTTACAAAGAATGCAAAAATCACAAAATAATTTCAGTAAAAGGATCGTTCAATAGCATCACTTACAGAAGTGAATGAGACAGCATGCTGCAAATGGTGGTCTTTGTGCCCTTTGGGCTGCAAACAGAACAAAGGAGAACAGAAAAGAAAGAGTTATACATCCACCTACCAAAACATCTTTACAACACTGCTGGATTTCAATATAAACCAGGGCAGTAAGTGAAGGACAGAGAATCTGGGAGTGATCATAAGAAAGACGTGTCCTTCACCGATTACCTTAAGCTGCGTTCAAGGAAACTGGCTTCAGATATGCTTACAAGTGACCAGAACTTCATACGTTTAACATACATTACAATTTTTATTTAAAGATGTTATTAATATTTAAAGTATTTAATAATATGACATTTTTGCACTCTCTCTCTAAAATGTATTTCCACACAAGTGCTTTTTATCAAAGTCGTGCTATGGATATTAATAAAAGGTATTTTGAAAACAAACCTGCATTCACACTTTTGCCTCAAACTCCTAATTTGCTGCTTATTATTAATTAGTAAGGTAGTTGTTAAGTTTAGGAATTGGTGTAGGATTAGGGATGTAGAATATGGTCATGCAGAATATGTGCTTTATAAGTACTAATAAAGAGCCAATATGTTAATAACAGGCATGCTAATAAGCATCTAGTTAATAGTGAGAATTGGTCCCTAAACTAAAGTTTTACCACGTGCTACCGTCACTATAGGATTTTGGGACTGTTTTGGGACATTATATATGTTATAAAAATTCAATATTATTGAACATACAATTAATTATAAAATTACAATGATGTATATTAATTATTTACCTCTTTCAACAGACATCCTTTTCTCCACCAACTGCTGAAACATATGTGTTGAGGATTGTGGAATAACATTGGCAAGAATGCATTGGTGGCCTTCAAAATGATGAAGAGATCTCAGTTTAGACTTGTTGTCTTCCTCCATATACTGTCTGTGAAGGCTTTCGGATGCAGCCTTGATTTCCAGCGCACACTGATGACTGTCCTCAAATCTCCATCTTCAGTAATCAAACGCTGAACAATTCCTGTCATCTGCTAACTGCAGAGTAAATCAACATTGATGTTACTTTGTTGAAAGTGGTTTACTGGTGCCAATGACAAAGGAGCCAAAATGTTTTATTCATCATTACATCAAGTTTACATTTTAATATTAACAGCACTGTATGAAAATGGCATACAGAATGAGCTTTAGAATCAGAATCAGAATGAGCTTTATTGGCCAGGTATGTTTACACATACGAGGAATTTGTTATAGTGACAGAAGCTCCACAGTGCAACAGAATGACAGCAACAGGACAGGACACAGACAACAAAAGAACAATATACAAATATACAGTGAATTAAGATACTGATGTAAAAACATAATTGGAAGGCTCTTGTATTTTAAGTATTATGTGAAATCCTAATGGAAATGACTAAAGATTCCAAATACTGGTCGTACATAAACATAGAGATGATAAATCCTGAAAGAAAAAAAAGGACATTGCATTAATGATTTATTATCCACAATTTAACATAAAAAAGCTTTTCAAATTATTATAAATAAGTAAAGTTTCAATAAGGCTGTAATTTGTAACAACTGCAATTTGAAAACAAATGTGCACACAAACCCAAGATCAGGCACATTGTATTTTAGTGGTAACTAAACAATTTGGTCATTGTGATGAAAGCTGGGAAAAAAGAGTTTGTGATTACTAGGATATCATTTATCAAGCAGTGCTTATATCCTCATGAATCATTGTGTCGAGCTAAGTCTGACCCGATGTCTGCCTGGTTTGCAAATCCTGTTCAAGCTGCTGAAGTCACTCGGCTAAAACAAAAGCAAATAAATACAAGATGGAGGATGTGGGAAAGGAATTCGAACCCTGGATTTGCCTCATGGGAAAGCGAACAGCCCCAATGGGCGTGTGCGGCAGGGACGAGGTCACCCCAGCCTGCCGTGCTGGTGTGAATGACGAGGGACCGGAGAGAGGAGTCAATGCAGACAACGCAACAATGAGAGTTTAAGGGTGAGAAGGAGGAGAGGAACAAGAGAACAGACCTGAGGTCAAGTTCAAGGCCATTCTCACTGTCTGGTGATGTAAATTAGCTTTAACACACACACACACAAACACATTCACAAACAAATTCACACTTTTCCCAGCCCACACAGCATTCCCTCAATACAGTCTCTGCAATGAGCTAATGTTTGTGCAACTATTATTTTGTAGATTTAATAGGCTGTTTACACAAGAGCTCATTTCCACCTCAAAGCTAAAAAAAAAAATTGTGACTTCATTTCCCAATTATGAATTGATATCACACAATGCAACTTTATATTGTGCAATTATCTTTTTTATGTTTTGCTCTGAGGTGGAAATGGGCTTCAAGAGTTTTAGCAACTGCAACATAGTTTAAAAGAGGATTTTATTAGTATTTTTAGTCTAGTTTTATCTAGATTTTTTAGATTCTAGATCTCCCATTATTAACACAATCTAAACGATTAACAGTCAAAACTATATTTTGTTCAATATTAAATGAAATTGAGATTTAAACTCCAGTGTCTGGAAATTTCGACCTAAACATTCCATAGATGTTTTGCTCTGTCAGGAATATTTTTTCTGCTATCTTTTGGTGTTGCTGAAACATGTCTCTAAAACACTACACTCTCAAAAATAAAGGTTCTTTATTGGCATCAATGGTTCCATGAAGAACCTTTAACATCCATTTAACCTTCCATTGCACAAAAGGTTCTTTATAGTGGAAAAAAGCTCTTCAAACTAAGAAAAAATGGTTCTTTAAGGAACTGTTCATTGAAGGTTCTTTTAGGAACCGAAATGGTTCTTCTATGGCGACACTGTGAAAACCTCCTTTTGGAACCTTTATATTTAAGAGCGTAATTTATGTGATTATTTGCGTTGTTCGTGAATCAGCTGGGAATAATGTCTCCAGGATTTCCAGCACATTCTGCACAACATACACACAAAGACGAACCACATCCTACATTATAATGAGTCAAAACGGCTGTCACTTGCTGATAGACTGTCAGAAGGATGCCTGTTAATTTGAAACAATAGAAAGCTGGTTGCACAGATTCACAGAGATTCACTGATAAATATCAGTATTTATTTACAGATACAACGCTGAATCTTAATCTTAATTTTTTAAAATGACTTTTTTCCTACAGTATATGATTTGGTGTATTATTATGTGCTGATAGACAGGACACACACACACACACACACACTCGTACAGTCTCTCACCCACACTCAGAGAACGTGCACAGCGTCCCAGTGCTGTTCCACAGCTGCTGCGAGTCGGCTTTGTGCCATGCTCCACCTCACTCTCTCCCTCGGTCTTCTCTCGCTAGCTTTCATGCTGCCTCCTGGTTGCCGTAGCAACTGATGGCACTGACTCAGAGAGGAAAGAGGTCTGCAGCAGAGAACAACACTTGCGAGCACACACACACATGCACAGAACACAAATATATGCCAATGCACAAACAAACAAACACTCGCAGCACTGCTCGCACACCTACAAAAACATATATTGTATGAATACTTTCTGAAATGTATAATGTGAAGTTCCATCTCTAACTGAGTGATACAATGCTGTTATATATAAAGAGACATAACCTGTATAGATGATGCATCTGGTTCTGGACTAATAATAACATTTAAACAATGAATCCAGATTTTAACATTTCATTCCACAAGCCCTAAATGAATAGAGTGTTTCAGCAGCAGACCGCAGGTAAATGTGCTGGTACTGTGCTGATTGACAGGACCACCAATGCAAGGGGACTGAGGGTTTTGTGTTCTGTGTGAACCTTAAAAGCTAGTTCTATGGTAAAAAGCTATGGTAGTGTACATAAAATAATGTACACTACCATTTAAAAATGTGGGGTCAGGAAGAGGTTTTAATGTTTTTTCTGAAAAGTGTCTTATGCTCACAAAGTCTACATTTATTTAATCTAAATATTAGTACAATTTTAAATCATTATTTTCTATTTTAGTATATTTTGTCATTTATTCCTGTAACGGCAAAGATGAATTTTCAGCAGCCATTACTTCAGTCTTCAGTGTAATATGATCCTTCAGAAATCATTCTAATATGCTAATTCAATGCTCAAGAAACATTTCTGATTATTAAGGTTGAAAACAGTTATGCTGCTTAGTATTTTTGTGGAAACTGTAAATTGCATTTCAGGACTGTTGAAGGAAAGTATAATTTGAAAATATTTTGTAACATTAAATGTCTTTAATTCCTTTTGATCAATTTAATGCATGCTTGCGGAATAAAAGTATTGATTTCTTTAAAATATATTCTTTCTGACCCCAAACTTTTCAACGGTACTATAGGTGGAGTGATTCAGTCCTATTTACACATTTGGCTTGACTAAAAGCATTCAAATTAAATTATATGAATTACATTTTTAGGCACTGGTCACTTGGTTTAGAACAAAATACCAAGGTCATGTACAAACCCGGCAGTTATCACTAAAGCAATGGTCTGCAAGCTCTACAGGACCAAGGACACCCTACTCAGACCAAACCAGGCCCCATACTGTAGATAATACTTTACAGTAACTTTTAACAACTTTCAATGCAATGTCCATTGACCAACTGCAATATTATCAAAGACCCATGGCCTATTAGAGCATTGAAGAGCATCTATTGAGACCCTTTCCTCAACACCACTACGACTGCACACTTCCGCAGCAGTTTTACACTGGCAATACGCTGCAACCACTAGGAGAAGCTACAACCATAATCCTTTAGGAATTTGAATTAAACCTAAATCTGCTGGTTAAACAGTGACTGATCAAACTCAACCAGGATTAATAAAACAGGGGAAAACTAAATGAATTTTTAAGTTCAGCATATCACTTCTAATACCAAAATAAAATGGACTTCAATTTCAGGTGTTTGAGAAGGAATCAAAAATCATAATAGGAGATGATAGACCGAATCAAGGTTTTAAGTGACACTTAAGATTTGCCAATATAGACGCAAGTATTTGTTCATCCAACAATTCTATAATCACTGACTCACCCTTATGTTGTTCCAAAGCTGTATGACTTTCTCCTCCAGAACACAACTTTGAAGATATTTTGAAGAATGTTGGGAACCAAACAGTTTTGGTTACCATTAAAAAAAAAAAAAAACTGAGACATTTCTCAAAATATCTTCTTTTATGTTCCACAGGTGAAATAATGTCATACACTTTCTGAACGACATTAGGGTGAGAAATTGATGACAATGTTTATTTTTGTGTGAACTATCCCTTTATTGTAATGTACTAGCTTTAACGAGACACGATTCAAAAGTTAATGCATTTTTTTCAGAAGTTCCCACAAAATGCAAACCATGTTTCAGACAGACATGAGTCCATTCATTATCATGGAGTGACGTTAGATTTGATGGGAAAGGCTTTCTCTGCGGCATGATGTCATAGATACAGGAGGCCACCGTGCTCTTCTGAGAGTCCTCTTTAATGCTGTCTCTAATATATCACATATGGTCTCGGGATTAAGCGGAAGACAGACAGGAACACACATAAAACAGAGGGCCTGGACACTGGCTGCACTCCACAATGACACTTTTAGGGGGCTGGAACCCTTAATTAAAGCACAGACGTGAAAAGGGGCGCAGACAGAGAGGAGAGCAGAAGAAAAGCAAATGAGATGGAGTCCTCCAGACTGTCTGGGAAAGAGTGTGGGAGCGTGTTGCCCCTTGTGCATGTGTGCACATGTTTATTGGGGGGGGGTAAGGTTGACTTATATCATATCAAATAATATGTGTGTGTTACATGCACACAAACACTTTAATTAAAACTCATTTTATACTCTTCTAATGTTTCAGACAAACACATCACCATACATGGATGTAGGGCACTGCACATACACACCAGTCTTCTGTGTGAGAAGCACAAAGAGAAGGGGTGAAAGGTCAAATAAGCACACTAAGATGGGTGGCTTTCTCATGGTAATTGCCATACCCATGCACCCCCAGTTCTGTCTGATACAGAGTTTTGGGGCTCCCTGATGGCACTGGGTAACATCCTCCATGAGCATCCTGGGAAGTGGGTGGTAACTGATGGTATGTGTCAAAGATAAATAAAAAGTGAAATATCGTTTAGCCTCGTGGGGAGAGAAACGACGAGACATTAGAGACTTTGTGAAAAGAGCGACGTCTAGACATGAATAAAATATATTTGAGGCCACGTTCAAGAAGATTGGATTGTTTCTTTCAAACGAGTCATGCTGTTCAATTACATTGAGGCTGGAAAAGACTTTGTTGCATGAGTTTACATGCATAAAAAAATTATTGGATTTATTCTGTTTCATGTAAATTGGGGTAAAGCAACATCAATGTCTGAGAATGTGACTTTTTTTGAACTGGTGGAAGACGGAAAGTTCATGCAGTCTTGGGTTTTTAAAAAAATAATGCATCACAATGCATCAAAAAAAAAAAAAAAAAAGTGAAACACAATCACCAGAAAAGGCACTGACAAAACTCAATTTCTAAGGAAAGCATCTTATAAATAAGGATGGGAGTGAAAACCACCCTTTGATGCATTACACACACACACAAATTTATTTAGCCGTCTAAATGTGGGCATTGCATAGACTTCAGTTGTTTTTATTTAAAGTTTACCTAACCCTAATCCACAAACTTTATCCCTAACAGAAACCTTTCTGAATTTTTGCAATTTTATAAAAACTTTAATATAAATACTTTACTTTTTTACTCCTAGCTACAAATATGTTCAGATGGTTAAGTAGGCACACACACACACACACACACACACACACATGTAATTGATATATACACAGATAAGCAACAAATATCAACAGGCCATTTTTCTACTGTGTGCAATTATTTTTAAGTACAGTCAACCTGTGAATGCAGTTACTTGCTAATCATGATCTAATAATGATGGTGGATGCAGAATTTTGCTGACTTGGAGACAACTTCTGGAAAAAAAGAGATCCATTAGCCTAAACTGTGTGCCAATTAAGCCTTAATAGCTAAGAAACTGTTTGGAAACTCAAACCTCACTTCCCTAATTCTCTCACTTTTTTAATCACCCCTTTGTCATTTTCTAAACTAAAACTCACACATATATAATTTTAATCACGATCTTAATTACAGCAGCTAAACGTGTAGTTGTGCTACATTCAAAGAAACGGTCTACATAGCTTCACGATCAATGTATTAGCGGTTTCAGACGCTGTCATTGACGTGACAATCCGTGAAATTGTAATGAAGCGAATCCGCGCGCAGCCGCAGGGTGTGTCTGGAAACCACAAAGCACGACTGGTTTCTTTCTGTAGCAACCGTGATAGCGACTCGCGGGGATGAAAGGGTTAATACCACCAACTTGGCGGACAATAAATTATAGCAGTGACACATAAAAGTGAGTTATCGGATCAGGCACTGATCGATTTGCCATTGAATAGCGACATCAAAAGGCAATACTGCCCTATAGACCACCATCTATGCTAGAGAAACGAAAATGGTAATATTATACAATAACGTTAGATTTATAAATAAATAATTGTGTGAAGGCAACGTAAACACTAACCGTTTATATGCACGATTAGACTGCATCAGCCCACACAGTGCTGTTCTATTCTATTTCTATATATAGGCTAAATTCTGCTTTGGTGCATCATTAAATGGATGTTTAGTTGTTTCATATTAGAAATACAGAGCAAATAATAATAATAATAGCTATTAATAAGCCTAGCTCATTTAAGGAAGGAGGGGAATGTCAATAATTAGAAATTACAATGAAATAATACTAATAATAAAAAAAGGTCAGTTCTGTCTTAAATGTAATTTTTGAATTATTTTATATTAAGTAAAAGGAAAACACTGTTGCTCTTAACAACTCTAATGCAATTTCTGGTGAATAACCCAATTATACGCTTAATTTTTTTTTTCGTTCTTTTGATTTTAGACATAATTGCGTGGCCATACAGTTCATGGTGTGAACTTCATCATGCCTGTGTTGAGAGAGAGGCGCCCTCATTAGTGCGCGCGCATCTTAATTTTCCTCCACGAGGAATTATGTGACGTCAGCCTCAATTAACAACACAGGGTCACCGGGATTAAAACACAGACTACCAGTTCTCACAGTTTCCCTCGCATCAAAGTAAAGCGCCTTTTGTTTACTGCGCCTCTTCGGCTGGACTGTGCGCATTCTATACACTGCAGGACCCAATTAAAAACCGGAAAATAGTAAATGAAGGCAATGAGATCATTCACGGACCCGCTGATATTCGTTCCAACCAATCAGAGTGAGCCAAATAAACCTAGTGATTTTCTAAACGCAAATAAGGATTGTGATTGGGAGGGGGATGCAGACTCATTTCCGAGTGACTGAAACATAAATATCCATTTAAAGGCATATTTTTTGTTATAATATTCGTTGTATTTGAACGTCTGGAATACCCGCGTTTAAAGCTAGATAAATTATTATTTGTGAAGGTTTTATGTCCGTTTATTTACTTTAGCTGTGAAGTTACAAATGTAGGCTACAAACGTTTTTATAGGCTACCTACCATTAAAAATAACAAATATGATCAGGATACACAGCAATAGTAGCTATATATTTTTTTAGACATATCAAATATTAAATTCAATTAAGTTGATCTGATTATTTTCGTTTGAATGCAAATGTGACCAACTGGCCAATCAGTATCACGAGCAATGTATTTAGCTTTTCGAGAAATAAACCAAGTTGCATAATTTTTAAAGACACTTCGAATTAACCAGAAGGCAAATATTTTATTGCTAAGAAGATGTCAACATTGTATTTTTCTTTGTACAATTGTTGGTGCGTCAAGAAATTTAAAATATAAGCTAAAGCAAAACAATTTCACTTGCCAGTTATCTTTATGATGCCACTTATTCATTTATTAAATCGTGCATTGATTTGATAAGAGATATTTATTCAGGACAAACAACTAAATCGTTTTAATTTTACGTTAATTGTAAACAAATAGTAGACTAAAACATCCAAAGCATGAGAAATATAAACTGTATAAAATATACACAAATATATAAATATAAAAAGATAAATGGTCCAAATACAACATGAATGTTTTTACAGTCTGATAATAACTTCAGGTTGCACAAACAACTTTTATTATTTAGTTATTTATAAAACCACTTATGTACTAGACTAGTAGGCTACTTTAAAGAACCAATTAGCAGATTCTATGAATGTGGATCTTTGGAAATAAAAAAGTCTCATATGCAGCGATAAGCCTGGTGCTGCAAAGAAGCATATATTTTTAGTTATGTGGCGTTGAAGGCCTGGAGCTGAGGTATAGTGAAGCAAGAGTAAGATCAAAAGCTGTATTCCAGAGCAAGAGGAACATTTGCCAGAGAAGTGAGGAGAGCTAGATGATCCACAGCGCGCGAGCGTGGGCTCGCATACACTTTTTCCGGGTTTGATGTCAACCGAAGGGTGGCTAATGAGAGACGACAAGCGACTGACGAAGGGACGAGAGGTAATTGGCACTGAGTCGTGGGAAACCATAAACAAACAGCTGCCAATGGCATTTTGTTTTTCTCATCCCTTATACTAGTGAAAAGAATCAGAAGCGGAGCTGCTCACTGGCAGCTGGGAGCGGAGAGCGCGCGAGAGGCCCAAATAACAAGCTTAGGGATTATATACAGCGTGCCACAGGATCATCAACACTCACCATTAAATATTACTCTTTCCGACAGCTCACAGAGAAAACTCGTCATTCTTCTATCACAACTCCTGTTCGTCAAAAATACTTAGCCTACCTTATTCACGGCAGACGCCATTTTTACATTTTCCGCCAATGAAAACGAAGCTGTGGGGTTTGTACTAGGTTACTGTTGTGTTTCTGAATGACGACTATTGATTATATATCATTCCAATAATAATATAATTATACAATTAAAACAAATCCTGGTGAAGTTATGTAAATTAAATAAATATTATAGAATAAATAGCATATATTTTATACATATAAAATATATTAAATAAAATAAAGTTTATATTTAAATTTATGTTATTTTATTTAAATTACAAATGTAGATACTACCAGCAGTGACACTTTTAATTTTCAGCCACTTTGAGATTCATTACTGATGATGAAAATTGATCTAAAAATCCGAAAACTCATTCAATTAAGTAGAAATAAATAGTTTAGATGAAAACAAGACGTTGTTATAATTATGAAAACACGTTTACTGTGTGTGTCATGCAGAGAAAGAATAAATTAGAACTCTTCTCAAAAAAAAAAAAAGATTTGGATTGTTTATTTTTAATTACATGGCAAATAGAGGGGATGCATTTCAATTAATGAAAATAAAAGCCTTAAAATGCTAGTCCATTAAAACATTTATTTTCAGTGTGAAAAGCATCAATAATATTTTTTGCATTTTGGGTTGAAAAAGTTTTTCTGTAGCATACAAAGATTTATTGTTTGTGATCAAATTATGGTGATCTTAGTTTAAGCAGGGAAGTTCATAATATACCATAGCTGATTCACATGAATAGCTTTAGGGCAGCGATGAATGAACTGATATATGAATGTTGGTTTAACCTCACAGTGGGATGGACATATCCTTAATCAGTCATAAGGTGGAAGTTAAACATAAGGAGGGGTCCCTGGGGTAAGCCCTTGGGGCATACCCCTCCCTTAGCATGCCCCGCTATCCTTGTGACCTGCTTGTCCTTGCCTAACAGGGTCAAGCCTCCAATTAGCCAGAGGTCAAAGGTCAGGGTCCTCTCCTCTAACTCTATAGGCTGATGGCCTGCTCTTCAACAACAGGTCAATGTCAGCCATGCAATGTTATGTGAGCAGCGTATTGTAGAAATATTATTTGTTATGCAAAAACTGTTTAGGGTCAATTGGTCCAGTTACTTAGAGACATAAGGAACTGTTTTATTAGCTTGTATGCTAGAATTTTTTCGATATTCTAGAAGTATACGATTATTGTTGATGAGTTTAAAAATATGATCCAGAGTTGCAATTCCTGTAACTCAGCATAGCTTGCTTCATTAAAGTGAAATAAAAGACCAGCTGGATTTCCCACAATTCTTGTATGTGCCGAGCAAGCGAAAATCAGGTACAAATAGATTTTGTCATCAAACTAGCTTGATTCATGTTATAGAAAGCATTTTAATCTATGTGCACATGTAATGGCTTTATCAACGGCAGGGATAGTTCAAAAGGACTGTAAATTTAATTCAATTTAATTAATCTTGAATCCCAAAATCTTTTTTTCAGCTGCCCGTTTGTGGTTTTCATGTAATCGTGAATGCTTGCTTTGGGATTGACGAAGGCACATAAACTGCTCCCCACCATGGTGTCGCAAACTACATCGTTTGCGATATATATCCTACCGATTTGGGGTTTGGGAGGAAAATGTTAAAAGGGTACAATTGAGCCAGTCATGCATGTTCTCTGCATTCACTCGGCGTGGGCGTAATTCTCCAGAACACTTTTCCTTTGATTTCTTTCAGTTTTCACAGTGTCTCTCAAATGCCAATAATAGACTTGTCCATCAGCTTCTCCCTCCCTAGGAGTTAATTGGAGCTGTAGAGATTCAGACCAAGCTCTGAAGTTTGATTCATCATTGGATCACTAGATTATTAGATTAATCCTCCCCAAGATTAATGCCCCACCTGGACCCCCTCTACCCCCCTGCCAGGCTGTCCTGCCCCTTCAATGCCCCTAACGGCCCCTGGGCTCTTTGATAAGGCTGACCTGTATCGTTTCACATACAGATTTCCACCGGGACGCTCTGGGATGTGTGTGTGTGTGTGTGTGTGTGTACTCATGGGCAACCACCAGGGTTGTTTGCTTACAGGAGACTTTTGCAGAAATGCATCCTGAAAACAAGGAGCTAGAAACTCTTAGATTCATTATTTCACAATAGCACCATGTGCGTTTTGTTTTAATTTAAAAGAAACAGCCATGGATTTAAAAGAGCATGTACAAGTATCTTTGTTTCAGTCCAGCAATGCTGATACTGTATACTGTAAAAAATAATTGGTTATGTTTTAATAGCATTTTTTATCAGTAGTTTGCAATGTTCTTAGTTAAGAATCTCCTTTCACAAATGTATATTTTACCATAATACCTGCTATAATATATTTCACAGTATGAATGGACCAAGGAAACTTGTGCTTGATTGAATTCTGATTATGATTTTTAAAAACAATACTAAATATTAACACTAGCACTTGAATGGGACAATCAATTTTGCCTGACAGAATTGTTTTTATATTTAAAAAAATAACACTAAATATTAATATTAGTGCTTAAGTTGTCAGATAAAATTTGCCTGACAATTATTTTATTGTTAAAAAATAACACAAAACATTAACACTAGTGCGTGAATGGTCAAATAGATTTCACCTGATAGAATTATTTTTATATTTAAAAAATAACACAAAATTTACATCACCACTTGAATGTTCAAATAAAATTTGACTGACAGAATTTTTCTGTTAATGCTAGTTAACACTACCATTAGAATGGTCAGATAAATTTTGCCTAATAGAAATATTTTTATATTTAATAAAATAACACTAAATTAAGTGGCAGTAATATTCCGACCTCACTTCCACGTCTAGATCTGGACTGATCGATGCAGCATTTGATGCTCCTGTCAGGGCTAGCGAGTTGCACATCCCTTCACAGCAGAGAGCAGTGTGGCACAAAGAGTCAGGCTAATGAGGCTTGAGTGGCACTGGCATATACAAAACGCTTGGCATCTCTTGGCAAACACATCCTTCCATCTCTCTCTCTGCTCGCCCTCTCATCTCTCACTCTCTCTCTCTTTCTCTCATCATCGCCTTTGCTGGCTCTTTCCGCCAGGCCCATGGTTTCCTGGCAGCGATGCCCGTCTCTGTATGCCATCCTGGGAGGCGTCATATCCCCTCCAGAGAGCTGGCCCCTGCGGCTGATGGAGCCTTTCAGTCCAGAGAATGGGGGCATTGTGAGGAATTGTGGGTCATGGCCGGAGTAGGCGGCAGTTTGCTCATATACAGGCTCCTCACACACTCACACAGGGCGCTTAGAACTGAGAGCCAAAGATAGACATCCAACCTCTCAGCTTTAAAAATGCCTCCTCAGGAAGTAGCTGTGTGAGAGAGGTGCATGGCAACACTGGAAGTATGCTTGCAAGTGTTTGTGTGTGTGTTTCTCTTTGACTGCTTAAAAGCTAAAAAGAAACAATTTCACGGCATTGTGCGACGGCGTGTTTGTGTATGTGATTTGGTGCTTGCATACATGCATTCATTGCCTTCATGTCTATTAGAGAAAGCATTTTTGATCGTGCAGCATTGTTGGAGGCGCGTTTCTTCGAGGGAGTAAAGTAATTTTTTTTTGGTCTGGATTTATTAATTTGTTCAAATGTTCATTTTTAAAATACAATTTTTAGTAATAAAATGCAATTCAAAAACTTGAATAAACCTTTTCTATTATTTTCTGATTTAAAATCCAGGCTGTAAAATGTCATGTGGTGGGATGTTATGATATTTATGAGTAAATAACAGGAAATTTTTAACTTAAAAAAAAAAATGTTTCTGTTTGAAAATAAAGATTGAAATAAAGACACTCACATGTACACCTCATGTTTTTTCTTTATGACATTTAAGAGTCAATCAATTTTAAAAAATGTAAAATGTAGAAACGTTTTTCAAAACCAAATTTATAATGTCAACTTGTCAAATGTTTTAAACAACATTTGTACTTTTATTCAGCATGGAAACTATTTTTTGCCTTTGACACATATATAAATATGTAAGGACAAAACGGTAATGTAAGCTTTGCCTATGAAAACAAAGCATCGATCAGACGTTCACAAAAATGCTGGATGATTTCTGAGGGAAAAAAGAAACCGCACAGCACAGGCATATAGGCCTATATATAGGTTTATACTATATTTAAATCAGAGACCAAGGCATGTGTATCCATCTGTAGATAGTATAGCAACTAAACATCGGTGAGGCTCAGTCAGGTAACTAGCTACTGTAGACAAACAAGCACCAGCTCCGTCTCAAAGCTCACTCAGCTCCACCTAGTGGCTTGAAGAGGCCACACAATCATTCACCCATTCACTCGCTGCATTTTCACACCAGCATCCTAGTTATAGGCTACCTCTTACACATTCTCTCAATGCATAGTGCTCATTTCCCCACCGCTGGCAGCTGGAGTGGCCGGAGGTGTTTTGGCACATGATGTATCCTTCCACAAGCGTAAGAGGAGGAAAATAGTACCAGTGTTTTTATCCTCTGCTCATGCAACCCATCCACGGACACCCTACCTCATTAATATTCAGCCACCGGACTCCTTTCTCTCACCGTGCTGCACTAAGACAAAAGAGCATTGTGGAGACACCTCCTGTTTTAATTACGACGAGAAGGTGCGGAGGGGGTGTGAATCGTGGTGTGTGTGTGTGTGAGAGAGAGAGAGAGAGAGAGAGGAGAAACAGCGAATCAATTGATTTGTGTGTAAACGTGTGATTTGCTGGTGTGTAAGTTACTCTTTGTGACATTTTGTGTGTCTAAAGTGTGTATGTTTGTTTTGTATGGGGTTTTGTTTCTATAAGGCTATATGTTTCTGTCTGTCTGTCTTGTGTGTGTGTGTGTGTGTGTGTGTGTGTGTGTAGTGCAGCTGCAAGTCTGTTGTGGCTTGTTGCCATCATGCAAATTGGCATCTGATAAAACAGCATTGACTGAATTTGCTTAAGGGATGTAGAGGGAAGGAGTAAATAGAAGAGAATTAGTTCTTGTTGCAAAACCCATACAGTCACATAGCATTTCTCGCACTCTCTCTCTTTGTTTTTCTCCCTCCATACCCAGTGAATCATCCCCAAATGAATAAACCAAGATCTTCTTTGAACTTAAAATAGCTTCTCCTTGCTCTTTTTATTTCTTGGAGAAATATGTGCGTTTGATGACTGACACTAAACTCTGATTCTCTAACATTCCATAAGCTCCTGATTGACCCGCACTGTGATTATTAGACAATGTTTAGATTTAGATTTAGATTTTTTAGATTTAGATTTATAAGGTGGCCTGTGACAGAGAAGAGTATATTGGCATGTTGATGATTTTTAAAAACATATTATCATATTATTTATCCACTGATTTTGGATTTTTAATAATTTCTGACTTGATTCTACCTATGATTTAAATAACCATCTACCACTAATTTAATATATTTAATTTATTATTCAAAATATTAATTATTTTTTTTTTAAATATTTAACCTTTGAAAACACTATAAGAAGAGTGTATTGTTGTCATTTTAATTGGCTATATAAGTTATTATATATTTTTTAACTGAATAAATAGATTTATAGAGTTATCAGCCTGGAAAAAAGTATCATTATATCAATATTTTCTTGTTGGTATAGGAAAGAATTTCAGTATTGGTCCATCCCTAGTTTCATTTATTTGATAAATGGATATTTCCCATTTTTGAGTCTGTAAAAGGTAAAATCTAAGAACAAGTAAATGATCATCAAAATTTGGAGTCCACTGTAAACAACTGTAATGTGTAATCTTTAATGTAGGCTAAAATTTCTCATGTGCATGTCAAGAACTGTCATGATCATGTCTATACGTGGCCTAAGACATCCAGGCACACTTCACGTAAGCTTTAGTGACCCAGTCCATCAGCTGAGTGGACTGAACTGTCAGTCCTGCACTGTCACTTCCTCATTCAACAGCACCAACTCAATTAAGACTCTATGATGGCTTCACCCCACTTGACCCATACTGACCTCTGACCTCAAGGTTCACGCCTCCCACAATGTCAAGCATGCGTGTGGATGTGCTTGGCCAAGGGGGGGATCGCGAGGGGGTCGCTAAAGGGCTTTTGTCCCCTCTGTGTCCAGCCACCCTCTCTCGCTAAAGGATGCTGTCAGTGCTTTTGTTGTATTCCTTTGAATGTAACGGGCCCTGAGGGAGGGCTTATGAAAGCAAAAATCCCTTAATCACCGCACAAATATGAGTTTAAAGTCAGTTTTGAGTGATTTGAGATATCCGGCTAGGTTTTTTTTATTTGTGAAGATATTTCGACTCATTGTTTTTCTTTTTAATGATGAAAATCACCATTGGTCACCTGTTAAGTTGGTATTTCATTTCTCACGATTCTGTTGTTCTTGCTATGCTCTCCACTTAATGAACCTCTTGAACTTTGCTGCTCTTGGCGGAAGCAGGTGTGAGCTCCACTGTGACCATATTAGTCTGATTCTCTTGTCTCTGCTCCATTCAGATTCAAACACCTTCACCAGCCAAAGTGGAGAACATGGGAAACTCACATAAGCACCAATTTCTGCTGACAGGAGACTTCCTGACCACAACGGGCTTTGTTAATGCCCATACGGTGAGCTTTTAGCATTCTTATTGTTCTGTAAACTATCAACTGTCAATCAAAAGTTAACATTTAAAATTAAATAGTTTTATTAAGTCAAAATGATATGTTAGCAAAACTAATTTTAAGGGTCTCATTACATTTTTAACCCTTTTGCTGTGATGAAAATCCTTTAAATAGTTTAGTGTTTTTAAATATTGCTTGTAAACCTCCCATTATGCTGTATTTTTACCAAATATTGGATTTAATCTTTTTATCAGCTTGTTTTCTTTTAATTAGCACAGGTTTTGTATTTCTTTGGATTGATCTGAGCTTGAGTGAAGTGTTTTTTGTCAATGTGCACTCAAAAACTGAGGTGTATAAGCTCAGATCAGCAAGGCCAACGATCCATCAGTTCCGAAAAGAAATACAAAACCTCAGCTAATTGAAAGAAAACAAGTTGATAAAAACATTGAATTCAATATTTGATAATATAGCACAGCAAGAAATTTAGAAGGGTTTTTTTTGTAAGCAGGTCCATTGTGCAAAAAGGTTTTTAAAAATTTTCTTCACATTCAAAAAAAAAAAAAAAACACCGAAAGGTTCTTTTAGGAACCCAAAGATGGTTCTTTATGACATCACTGCGAAAAACCACATCTGGAACCTTTCTTTATAGGAGTGTAGGTATAGCTCTGTAAGATAACAACATAGAATAGAATAGAATAGTGCGTCTTGTAGCTGGACACACTGATATAGCCATATCCATAGCCGAAGTTCTGCTGTCTTCGTAGAAATGTCAAATAATAAATGCAAGGTAGTGTCATTGTATTTGTAATCCACTAGCTCTCTGTCTATTTTTCTCATGCTGTTTGTGTGAGCACTGATCAGAGGGAGGCCTGCGGTTGAAAGGGTCCATGGCCCCTGAGCACAGCCTGCCTGTAATCCTGTTAATGTGAGCTAAAGAGAGGCACTCTCCCCATACAGACAGGCTTTCAGAGCACACACAGGACGTTCCCCTCAGCACATACTCCCACTGACCCACATTCTTACCGGAGAAAATAGATAAACTCTCAGAGGAGTTAGTCATTCCTGATTCAGGTGTTTCACTAAAAGGTAAATGCCAAATAAACAAAGAATGTTCCCCTAATGTTAGCAAATGGTTCCCATTTGGTTATTTTTTTGGGAACCAATTTCTTATATTCTAGGAAAAATTTCTTTAGGTTTCTTTAGATTTTCTGTAACATTCAATGTTCTCAGAACACTGCAGGGAGGTAAGAACCTTGTAAGAACATTTCTAATGGTTATTTTTAGGTTTTATCTAAAAAAAAATCCCATAAACTAAAATGAGTGTGCTAAAATTAACTTTATGGCTCTAGGTTTAAACACACACACACACACACATACAATTGCAATAGACTAGAAAACACAACAATTAATCAAAGTCTGTCACGTGGGCTTCAATCTCCAGCGCAGTTTCATTTTGAAACCCTTAAAGCTCCATTTCAAACAAAACACACAAACAAATCAAGTATGTAAATACCCTATTACGTGCAGTTAGTATTCTACATTTTTGCTGATTACAAAGCGCAATTAAGCACTTCAGCGTTAGCGCCTATTCACATCCCAGCTGTCCACCTGTCTGAGGCCTGGGAAAAGACCTTGGCGCTGGTTCACGCCGCGGCGCCGTCTCTGTAAAACACGCAGTGCGCGAATGAAAAGAGGCGTAGAGCTGCTGCTCGCACAGCCCGCGAGCTCCAGGCGCTCTTAATAACGTGCTATCAAAATAAGACCCCCACTTTCCCTTCTCCGTTTGATCCTAGAAAGTGAAACTGTGCTAATTACGCGACGGAGACCATCTGGACTCTTCGTTAACCCTTTCCGCGGTGATTGTAGGCGCCATTAAGTATTCTTGAATTAAACGGCGCCTTCACTAGAATCAGCGTGATTTGAGCTCAATGTAGAATTTAGCCTACGTGCTGAAAAAACAAACACATTCCCAATTCGAAAATATACCGTGTATTTCTCTCACACACCTTCAAGGGATTATTAAAATAACAATGACACTTCAGCAATATAAATCTGAACAATTTATTTAAATGTCATTCCATACAGAATGTGTTCAAACGCAGGTTATGCCGAGTAGAAATAATCCTGGTAAAGAAACATTTTTTTTCTTTAAAACAGATAAACATGTAACTATATACATTTAATATCTTAAATCAATCAAAACATTTTTTCCTCCAATATTAGTAGTCAATAAAACATGTTCGTTAATGTCCCATATTCACAGTATTTCTAAACTTTTTGTTTGAAACAAATAATCCAGAAATCTAAGATAAAATGTGCGCTCATAGGAAACGTTTTTAGAAAACCTGTAACATACAACATAACTCACAGAGAGTTTTATGTTGTATGTAGATATTAAATTCCAGCTGTTTAGGATTAATACAATTTCTTATTCAATTTCAGGAAAATAAAAAAATATATACCAAATGAATGCAAAATATTTTCCCATACATCCCACAACAGATTCTCATTGTTCTTGCAAAAATATTCAAAATAAAGAGAAAGCATAAACTGTATTTTGCAGTCGGCTATCTTAAATTTCAAATATTTCTAGAAGCTAATCATGAGAACAATCAGCTTGTCCTCTGTCACGCGCTGTAGAGCCGTTCGCAGCTCTGCATCACCATCTAGTGGTCTTATAAGGAATCACAGGTTTGTTGACTCAGTTGTACATTCTCAATGTTCCTCAGGTAAACTGGGCTAATAGTTTTATATAATAACATATACTGATATTAACAATAATGGAACAAAGTTTACCGTTTTATTTTAAGAGTGTAAGTAAAATAAATGGCACCTGCAGTGAACGTCACAGGTGACAGGACTTTATGAAGTAATGAACAAATGCAAACAGGTGAATACAGGCAATTTAGCTGCTGAGTTTTTCCACTTCGTTTGGTGTGGCCACTTCGTTAAGCTCATGATGACCTTCCTCCTCTCCTGGTACCTGAAACACATTCACATTTCCTATTAGTACATGATAAGACTGTGTCGTTCAAAATACTCAAACTGTCTCTGATATTGTACATACAATGTCATTTAATACTGCACATTATGCAATAATGTCTAATAAGTCAAGGGCAGTCAAGGAATCTATGGTTGAAACAGGCTTACAGAATACAGCATAAACTATAAAATGCTATAAAAATGATACTGAAAAGTCTTTACCTCCCAGTAGAGTCCATCCTCAAAGCAGTGAGTATCTGGAGGAGCACCGTAAATGGGCAGCTTCAGAATGAACCCTGAGAAAAACACAGAAATATTGTTATGTTTGATCTGATCAATAAACACACGTGTATACAAAGGGAAGCATGAAAAATCTAGAGTTGTCATGATGATCAAATTTTGGTTGATTAATTGTAACTGTAATTTAAGAATTCAAATTGCAATCATAGAATAATAATGTATGATTTTCTTTAAAGCTTTGTAAACAATCGCTGTGCAGGGACCGCTTCATAACATTTGTATATTTACTTCAAATTCTCTCATTTGAATGACACAGTATGATAACAGTGGAAAACTTCAAACTGATAAGATCAAATAATTGGCCTAGTGGAAGCATACACTCACTGCACTTTCAAACTGTACACCCACCTGTAATGAGACCACCAATCAGAGCCATTCCTAGTGTGACAGCCAGGGAAATAGCCTGAAATCCACCCTTAGATTGAGGGTTCCATTTCCCAGTTTCAACATCAGCGAAAACTCTTTGCAATCTGTGTAAGATGGGATACAGAGGCACATATGTGTCAGTTCTCACTAAGGTTGGGAATCGAAAATCGATTCCAATTCCAGAATCGGATACTTAGCCTCGTTCAGACTGTCAGCCCAAATCCGATTTTGTGCATATCCGGATGGAATCTGATTTGAATAACTGACTGTTCACAGTGTATCGCAACTGTTCATATCCGATTTGTGTGGATTATTATGGATTTCGCCTTATGAGGCAGCATCAGAAACGCAGGAAGCTGTAATGTGCGACTATTCCGTGCTGCCATTTCCGCTGGTTTCAACACTCAAGGTGAGTATACTAGCAGAATATTGTATTTTTCCACTTGATTTACAGTTCGCAACAACACAAGCTTGTTTCCGCAAAGACATTTATTATGTTTTCTACAAAAAACATCTGACGTATTTATGTTTTACGTGGCGTGGGAAAACGGATTTCCAGAAATGCGATTTAATTAGGATTCCAAACCACATACGAGTGTAGCTCGAAACGGATTTGCACAAATCGGATTTCATGTAGTTCGTTGTCGTTCAGACTTTCTAAATATATTTGGGCTGACAGTCTGAACAAGGCTTTAAGGTCAGGAATCGGCTACTTGTTGTAAAATTAAAATTTGGATTCCGCCTATCAAAATCGTAAATCACCTTTTGGAAGTAATTTGACACTTCAAATAAAGATTTATCGATTACATTGTTACACCAGTAGGTGCCGAAAAGGGGCTGTTAAAATGTTATTTGTCTTTGAATCATTCCAGAGAATTGTTCAAAAATGCTGATTCATCCAGTAATGAAACAAGTACATTGAATTGAATCATTGAATCATTCATTCATAAATGACATGTGATTTTGTTTAGCTGTCTAATGTTTTTTCTTCAGAATCATGAGAGAACCACAATCTCCATTAAAAAAATCTAAATTTATCAAGCAGCTCTATTTTGCACACAAACAGCTCTTAAAGAAGTCCAGTTTTTATGTAGACTGCTGATTTTTGTTCATGGTATTCAGCTGCAACTAAATGTTTTGCAAAAAGAGACAGAATAAATTAGTTCTAAATGTTTGACTTTATTTTTTAATCACATTGGAATCGAAACTGGGAATTGAAAAGAATCGGAATCGATGAGCAGAATTGGAAACTGAATTGATAAAATTCAAATGATTCCCAACCCTAATTCTCACACAGAATGAGTTCTGCAATATTTTCAGCCATGACACACAAGTATGTAAAACAAAGCAAAACTATTAACCTTATTATATAACAATAATTAACATATAAAATATGAATACAATTATAACCGATACTGTTGTGTGACAGATGTGTTTGTGGACCAAATCAATAACACAATCACAAATCATTAATTATGCAAATAATATATATATATACAGTATCTCACAGAAGTGAGTACACCTCTCACATTTTTGTAAATATTTTATTATATCTTTTCATGTGACAACACTGAAGAAATGACACTTTGCTGCAATGTAAAGTAGTGAGTGTACAGCTTGTATAACAGTGTAAATTTGCTGTCCCCTCAAAATAACTCAACACACAGCCATTAATGTCTAAACCGCTGGCCACAAAAGTGAGTACACCCCTAAGTGAAAATGTCCAAATTGGGCCCAATTAGCCATTTTCTCTCCCCGGTGTCATGTGACTCGTTAGTGTTACAAGGTCTCAGGTGTGAATGGGGAGCAGGTGTGTTAAATTTGGTGTTATCGCTCTCACTCTCTCATACTGGTCACTGGAAGTTTAATATGGCACCTCATGACAAAGAACTCTCTGAGGATCTGAAAAAAATAATTGTTGCTCTACATAAAGATGGCGTAGGCTATAAGAAGATTGCCAAGACCCTGAAACTGAGCTGCAGCATGGTGGCCAAGACCATACAGCGGTTTAACAGGACAGGTTCCACTCAGAACAGGTCTCGCCATGGTCGACCAAAGAAGTTGAGTGCACGTGCTCAGCGTCATATCCAGAGGTTTTGTTTGGGAAATAGACGTATGAGTGCTGCCAGCATTGCTGCAGAGGTTGAAGGGGTGGGGGGTCAGCCTGTCAGTGCTCAGACCATACGCCGCACACTGCATCAAATTGGTCTGCATGGCTGTCATCCCAGAAGGACGCCTCTTCTAAAGATGATGCACAAGAAAGCCCGCAAACAGTTTGCTGAAGACAAGCAGACTAAGGACATGGATTACTGGAACCATGTCCTGTGGTCTGATGAGACCAAGATCAACTTATTTGGTTCAGATGGTGTCAAGCGTGTGTGGCGGCAACCAGGTGAGGAGTACAAAGACAAGTGTGTCTTGCCTACAGTCAAGCATGGTGGTGGGAGTGTCGTGGTCTGGGGCTGCATGAGTGCTGCCGGCACTGGGGAGCTACAGTTCATTGAGGGAACCATGAATGCCAACATGTACTGTGACATACTGAAGCAGAGCATGATCCCCTCCCTTCGGAGACTGGGCCACAGGACAGTATTCCAACATGATAACGACCCCAAACACACCTCCAAGACGGCCACTGCTTTGCAAAAGAAGCTGAGGGTAAAGGTGATGGACTGGCCAAGCATGTCTCCAGACCTAAACCCTATTGAGCATCTGTGGGGCATCCTCAAATGGAAGGTGGAGGAGTGCAAGGTCTCTAACATCCTCCAGTGACTCCAGTGTCAACCTGTGAAGCTCTGGTGAATTCCATGCCCAAGAGGGTTAAGGCAGTGCTGGAAAATAATGGTGGCCACACAAAATATTGACACTTTGGGCCCAATTTGGACATTTTCTCTTAGGGGTGTACTCACTTTTGTGGCCAGCGGTTTAGACATTAATGGCTGTGTGTTGAGTTATTTTGAGGGGACAGCAAATTTACACTGTTACACAAGCTGTACACTCACTACTTTACATTGTAGCAAAGTGTCATTTCTTCAGTGTTGTCACATGAAAAGATATAATAAAATATTTACAAAAATGTGAGGGGTGTACTCACTTCTGTGAGATACTGTATATTAGTGCAATCAATCGATTATAAAAAAATAACTAATTAATCGCACATTTTTCTGAAATTAATCGCGATTAATCCCACCTAACATTAAAGTTTTTAATTATACTTTTATATTGCAATAATTTCACATTCAATCTTTGAATTAATGTAGAAACAACATAAAGTATATTTTTAATATTTGTTTAATGCCATCTTGTTTTTTATGACTGAAGGCAAGTATCACTGATACCAACTGATGTCTCTATGATTTTTTCCCCCTAATATTTAAACAATGACTATAGCCATTCAACATGCAGTATAATTGAGAGTAATCAATATAACATTTATTAGACTTTAAAAAATATCTTCTAATTTATGTGAACTTAAAACAATCTTCAGATAACCCATTATAATAAATGTAATATGACCTGTGCCATTCAGCAGGAAAATATATCCTAATTTAATAAAGTTATCAAACACTAAATTCTAAATTAAATAAAGATAAAGGAAAACTACAGAAGTTATTGATTTCCTCTTTTTAATTTTGTTCTTTGATTAACAGACATCACAGCAGCTGTTTATTAGGTTATTTTGGCTGCTACTTTAAAAACTGCTGCTGCTGAACTTGATGCGGAAATTTGGATTCCGCCTATCCATTCCTGTGTGCATTTGGGTTTGAGTATGATACAGCGCTTTAATATAGCCTAATAGAGCACAGTATAGCGGCTGGCAGGACAGGAAGATTAGTTTTTACTGACAATGGCCTGACAACATCTCATCTGACTGATGTTCACTGATGTTCTACTGAAGCTCCTTGTCTCCGGTAACGTTTCCGCGCTCGTTTGATTCACGCCTGGTGCTGAGGTGAAGTTGGAGCGCGCGTCTGAAAACTGTCCATTTGATGTGCCCGTAAAGACGTTCTGCGTCTGAATAAACAGTTTTGAGTGGGGTGGCCAACCCTAGCCCCGCCCCTGCTCTTGGTTCGTCTAATTTTGACAGCACTAATATATATATATATATCCCACTGGTCACTCTTTTGCGACTAACTTTCTCGTACGATCACACCAGTGTGATTTGAACATTCAGACATGCGTTCATGCTGCCGCTGACCTAAATGTATGAAACAGCTTCACGAACAGTCTTTTCAACCACACGGTATCATTATTTCTAGCATTATCATTATCTCAGTTGATCGCACGAGCACATGGTTTGGTCGCAATAATTTTAAAATATTTTTTGCGCTACAACATGGGATTATACTCAATGCATGCTGAAGAACTTTTATCATAGTTTATAGTTATATGAAAACAAAAGTGGTTAACATTCAACCCGTTCTTTTTCATCAGTAGTTTTATTTGTGAATTTAATTTTGTGAACGGGAGTTCCTGTTATAAGCCGGGCTTCGGGTGCTTTCACTTTCGATTCGCAATCTTGTTGTCACGTTTTACAAGAAAAGATGATTGATCTGTTTTGCTTACATACATCTATACACCTTTCACTTTTTAAGACTAAAACAAAAGATGGATTCATTGTTATTCTTAATTAAAAAACACAACAACAATAAAACAGTAAGATACAATGACAAACTAGCTTACAAAACGTTTGTTAACAAAAACAAATAAGATGAGGCATGGCATACACCACATGCTGTATTATATACCAACTAATAAATTACAGAACATTTAGCAAACACTGAGGAATCAAAAAGAAAAAACAGCGTAACGTGAGGTAAACAGCAAAGATAACAAGCTTTTTAAAAAAAAAAAAAAAAGTAAAACTAAACTTGCTGTCGGTGACAGTGCTTGCATGTTTTTTTCCACAAGAATACCAACATGTTCACCTTCTCTGGTTTAAGAAGCGGTCTTTTACTTTACTTAAGCTTGAAAACCATACATCGTTTCCTCAATATTTGCGTCATTTTTGCTGCGCGCACCTTCGCGCTCCTGCTGACGCGGCAAGTATAAACCAGGCTCTAAACACAAGCGCTGTGCAGTTCAAACGAGTAGCGCGGTTTCGTTAGGCTTTCAGTCTCGTTTGCTGTTTCTCATATGCAACAGAAATGGCAGCGCTTATGAGTTGAACAATGCGGTGGTCGCGCCAGTGCGACCGCACACAAAATTTAGTCACACAAGCAGAAAAAATGGTCGCAAAATGTCTGGAGCCCTGATATATATTAACTATTGACTTACCCGTGTCCATAAACGTCTGGGGATGCCACGGCAGCGGTGACTGCACCCACTATGGCTCCCAGAACCCCTGGCATTCCATGCAGGTTATGAATGCCACAAGTGTCCTGAATCTTCAGTTTCGATTCCAAAAATGGCTAAAAGAGCACAAAACAGCAAAAAATGTGATACTGACGCTTCTTGTGAATGTTTACAGTTATGTGTCAGAGAAATGTGCGCTACTAACCGTGAGGTATTTGTATCCCAGTACTGAAATAGTTCCAGCGAGGAATCCCACGATCATAGAGCCACACGCAGTCAGCATCATCTCTCCAGCTGTTCCCACAGCAACACCACCAGCCAGTGCGGCATTCTGGATGTGCACCTGAAAAAGACAGAGGCTTGTAAGAGGGTTTGTAATGTTGCAGTTTGTAACCTAATATCAAAGATGGCCACAAGGGGATGCTCACCATGTCCAATTTGCCTTCAGGGTTGACTAGGGCGGAGAAAGCGAATGTAGCCAGTGTGCAGGCGGCCAGAGAGTAGTAAGTGTTCATGGCGGTTCTGTGCTGTGGGTCACCGTAGTTTGTAATAGCTGAGTTGAAGCTGGGCCAGAACATCCACAGATAGATGGTACCTGAGCAGAACCCAAACTTTAGTGGATCAGAGTCCTGGTTGACCACAGGGTATAATTTTTTAGGTGTGTAAACTCTTCGAGTGACTTACCGATCATGGCAAAGAGGTCAGAGTGGTAGACAGACGAGTTTCTGTGTTTGCTCTTGTCCAGGTTTGGCCTGTACAGCACACGGGTCACCACTAGGCCGAAGTATGCACCAAATGTATGAATGGTCATGGATCCTCCAGCATCATTGGCCTAGAGATACCGTTAACATTTAAATTTGTACTGTTATGTTTACACTCATAAATGTAAGAATATAAATATGTATATAGTTTTTGAACTCCGTATGCAGACTGCAGGTTATTTGTTTTTAGCTTATTAGTTTTCTCTGTGGATATTTAATATAGATGTAAAGTAAATGTGAAGTACTCAAATGTAATCTAATAGAACTTGATTTGTTAAAGTGCCCCTATTATGGATTTTTTAAAATTACCTTTCATGCAGTGTGTAACACAGCTCTAAGTGAATGAAAACATCCTGCAAAGTTTTAAATCTGAAAGTGCACCATATATAAAGTTGTTAGCTCTCAAAAGAAAGAGTCAACTCAGAGTCATTGAATAGAGTCGTTTTTAAAACGAATCTTTAGCCGTTTCATGATGACGTCAAAGTGAAACATTAGCATATTTATGCCCGCCCACTTGTTACACACGCAGACCCGGGAAAACCTGAACCTCCCCTCCCTCAAACACCGTAGTGGATTCCTGTGGAGAAGACGCTGTGCTCTGCACTGTGAGGGTAAATCTGTTTGGGTACAGTTAGGGTATGTCGAAAAACTCCCAACTCATTTTCTCCTCCAACTTCAAAATCATCCTACATCGCTGCAGAAGCACCGAGGTTTACAACGTGAACGTGCAAGGAGGGTCAAACAAAAAAAACAACATGTAGGACGATTTTGAAGTTGTAGGAGAAAAGTGTTGGGAGTTTTTAGACATACCCTGTCTTGAATCGTTGTACACAGACACAGGGTTTTTCCTGGGTCAAAAAAAGGTCTTCGGTGGTGGCTGACGGTCATCCACACACACAGTAAAAAGTACCCTCCCCATGTGATCTGCGAACCCAATACACACCATAACTAAAATAAATGCAAAGAAACAGTTTGTGATTTTTAATTATATTTGAAGAGTTTGGTTCCAAAACGCGATAAACGCCATTTAAAAAAAATAAGACTTTCTGCCAAAATCAGTATTGTATCTGGTCGGTACTGAAAAGTAAATTTTTTATTTTAAGCAAAATGCGATATCTGCCGTGTTATTCTGTCATGATTTCTCCCTTTTTTTCCAAACCACGACAAACTCCAGTCTCCCTTCTCTGCAGAATGCGATATATCCGCTCAGCCAATCACAGCGCACCATTTCACGCACTGTAAACAGTACCGGTAATGGCGGCGCTTTGAATACACCCGGCATCCTAGTTTTCCTCATCTACTTTGTACTTTGTGATCAACAAACAAACAAAAATTAGGGCTGCAGGATAAACCGCATGTGATTGTCATGCGCATCTCTTCAGTAAAGCCGGTTCTGTGATCTCCATCACGTGCTTTCAGATGGAGCGGCATTTAATACACAGAGCCGTAGATCACTGACAAGCTACGCAATATCGCGTTCATAATCGCAGATGAATCGCATTCGATTATGATCGCGATATCGCGTAGCTTGTCAGTGTAAGTGTTTTTATTAATGCCATTAATGTTTTTGTTATATACAGGGTATAGCACTAGTCAACTAAATGAATATAACATGGCAAAGATCAATGCACGTTTGGAAGTTGAATGTAAGGGAAATGTCATTTTGGAATTTCTGTGGTCTAATGTGATATTGTTGTTCATGTTCTTGTTCATGATGAAATTTTATTTTATTGTTGTAATTAATTTAAAGCATTAACAAGATAACCTGTTGAATTAATTTTGGGAGCAATGACTCTTGAATGTAGGCTATTTTTAGTCCTGTACCTGTGTATAAGATTAGTATTGACCAAGTTCAGAGGCTGTCATACGTGGATCAACTTACTTTGTGTATTTTCAACAGTTTCAATATGAAAAATAACTTTTATATTGATTTAATGGATTTATTGCATTTTGCAAAGAAAAAAATGAAAAGAAAAAAAAAACATGTCATGGATTTATTGCATATTGGGGAAAAAATAATCAGTTTTTATAATAAATCTTTGAAAATCTAAATCTGGATTTGAATTTTTAATGTTATTATAACCTAAAGATGCTATGTGAAAGTTTGAAACAGAAAATAGTGGTTTTCATCTTGCCACTTTCTTGATAAAGAAAACAAATTTTTACTCAAATTAATCAAAATGGATTTAATGCATTTTGGAACCAAACTCTTCATTTATTCATGAAAGAATAACAGCCACTGTCAGGGAATATAATAAAACTGGCTTTGATATTTTTGTAAGATAGGATCCTTCTTTGCTAGACCACACAATTATAATTATATCAATATTGAAAAAGCATTTAAAAGTAGCATTAAAAAGTTTATATTTAACTAGTAGTCTAGTTTTCTACCATACATCTGAATAAAATCAGCAGCTGGCTAACAAATTGCTTTGTGGCTGGTTTCACCTCACTCAGTCTAAAGTAAATGATTTTAACTACACATTGTCATATAAATAACCTGAAATTAGGCTACTAATTATGGATAATGGATTATTAAGGCTAAATATTTTATTATTATTATTAAGGTTAAATCTTTTTCTTTTATTGAAAGTGTGTTTTATGTTAGTTGCATGTGCGGAACGCTTGTCAGAGAAGATAAAGATACTTTTTTTTTTTTTAGCACAATTCACAACACCGGTAATTCAGTTTAAAAAATAAATAAATAAATCTCTGAATGCACAGCATGAAACATGTATTCAGTCTTCTGACCTTTTACTATAATGTCAGTTGATTTCGAGGGAGGGAGAGGAAAGACAGTTAGGGTTTGTTTTACACCTGGTCACTTTATGCGTTTTGTCAGATCGGATATCCATCTGATTTGTTACTTTTGGCCACATAAAAAACGGATATAAATCCAATCTTGAATTAGGCCTACCGCACTATCACGTCAAAGAAGCCAACAGTGCGCTGCATTTTATTCATCATCAGCCAATTAAAAGATCGAAGATCGCAACAGGAGAGATCGGCATCAGCAGTGGAAAGATAAGTTACTTTCGGTTTCATTCGCGGCAGTTTGCACGTCGGCTTGCTGGCTGTATCCGTGGCAATGCGTGTAGCATTAGCGCTGTCATATCTGAATATTACATGTCATATAGCCTATAACACGCTCTCACACGTTTGTTTTTTAACACTTTGGGAGGAGTAAAATGTACATATGTGGTTTCAACAACCATGCATTTACACTTGTCCAGTTTCGTCTGGAATGCGTCCCAGACAAGTGGTTTGAGCGATCGGATTTAAATCCGTCTCGAAAGCGTTTCGAATTCGGAGGACTGGTCTTTTCACGATTGGATAGCTGAGAAAACCAGAGAAAACGCATGGAGTGAGCAGGTGTAAACAGGCCCAGAGAGAGTGCGCGGGGGAAGGGCTCTCTGCTCTCTCTCCCTCAGTTAACATGCGCACTATCACAAGCGCAGCAGTCATTTACATTACTCATAAATCACACGAACCGATCAAAGACAAAAATTCCCAGAGACAGAGTACGCATGCGCCTCGCAGAGCTAGACAAGACGAGCATTTGTGGTTAAAAAGTGTATAAATATATATATATATATTTTTATTTTTAGAAAATGATTTTTAGAAAACGATCGTTTCGCTAGATAAGACCCCATTATTCCTCGGCTGGGATTGTGTAAAGCCCTTTGAAGCTGCACAGCGAACCGTTTGGGAGTCGTTGAGAAAAAAGGAAAAAATAAATGCATATTATAAGACAATGAAAGTGTTTTTTGACCTTGCATGCATGTCAACCTGTTGTTGGGGACTCCCAAAACCAAAATATGAACCTTTCATAACTCATAATAGAGGCACTTTAAAGTCTAAGGTGGTGCTGTTACTACATATTTTATGCACGTCTACATTTGGCAAGACCAAAAAATATATGAAAGACACATATTAGAAGGTGATCTATACAGCTGAAAATTTATAATGGCATTAGATGTAAAGAGAAAGCAATTCATAAAACTCTACTCAGGATGCAGGATTAATATAATAGCTTACAACAAGCTATACATTGTGATTATGATAGTAGAACCATGAATTTGTCTTTACCATGCATGTGTGAAATATTAGGGGTGCTTAATATGTTTGAGAATTTTTTAATTACCTGTATTGGTCGATATTGGATATTTAATAGTGTATGCTCATTTCGTCTGTTTTGCATACTGTACTTTATAATGCAGTGATGTCATATGAAGTATTTAAAATTATAAATTTTAGATTGCTTTATTTTTTTAATGATTTAGACAAAACTATGAATTTTTGTATTTATCATTTATCTGCCATTACATGAAAATAATTATTGGTTTATTGAGCAGAATTTCAATATGGGTGCAGTGTTTCCCACACGTTGATTTATTTGTGGCGGGCCGCCACAATATCCACATCGACTGCCACAAACACCCACCACCCCCTGCCATCAGCTCCCGCGTCTCACACACACGAGCGTGACTTCAGCACTATATTTAACAGCTTTCAGACTCTTTTAGCGGCTTTTTTTCCATAACAGGTACATACTGACAAACCTAGCGGCTTTTCTTTTGAAAAAAAACTTTGCTTTCATTCAGTTGGAAGATGTCGCCAGTACTGCCCCGCGAGCGCGAGGTCTGACTCTCCCAGCGCAGTGTCGCCTCTCTCTGCGTCTATTCTGTGCAGTGAGCGGCAGAGAAGCAGCGCTTTCAGTTGGCCGTACCACAGCAGACTCGTCAATAAATGAATATAAAAAAAACGTTTCCAAGTAGGGCTGCACGATATATCGTTTCAGCATCGATATCGCGATGTGCGCATCCGCAATAGTCACATCGCAGGATGTGCGATGTTTAGTAGGCCTATACTTTTCGTTATATATATATACTGATTGTTTTCTTTGCTCACACACAGACACTGCATCTACACCAGACGCGACAGCTGTACAGAGATATCCATTATTAAATAAATTTAGTAGCAGAGCTACTGCAAGATTTCAGTGCTGGAAATCCATTTATCCTTTGCTGAAACTTCCGCGTTGTCGAGGAGAGCACTGATCACGGTTGCTTAGCAACGGCAGAAGCCACGAAAGCGCAAGCTCCAGAGCGCTTTGGAAAGAAGGAGAAAGCAGCGCGGCTGGCGTTTTTCCACACGTTTTTAGCCACGACACGTGAATGGCCTATGGCCCCAAAGTCTGTCTAAACTGGACGTGACAAAGCTACTGTTACAAATCATTTGAACTTTTGTGTCAGTACATCATAAATAGAGCGAGGCATCAGTTAGAGCGGGGATTTAGACCGGGATTAGAGCGGGAATTTGTCGCGCCACGCATGCATCCAGTGTAGACAGACATCATCACTGATTATGGGTTCTACAGTATTTTGTGGCGTCGCGCGCGTCAGGTGTAGACAAGGTAAGAGCCATGCAGATGTTATGGTTGTAATTTGTTTATTTTCTATGCTGATTTACTCACCTATAAAATCACCCCAATCATTGATTTTTTTTTTTACAAATAGAGATTAAAATCATCTGGTGATTTTTTTTTTTTTTCATATCGCAATATATATTGCAGAAAAACAAAATATCGCAATGTGAGTTTTTTCCAATATCGTGCAGCCCTATTTCCAAGCACCTGTCGCTTACTGACTGTTTGGACTTTTAAATTTGAACGTAATTCATCTGTTAATATGCACATAGTTTGTTACTGAGCCTGCAAGTGCGCTGAATAAGACAAAACGGTAATATAGCCAAAACCACCGCATATAGTCGCTTTTTAGTGTATGTTGATTTTATCAGACGATGTCATGATTATAAATCAGGATTTAAGGAGTATAGTGAGAGTGATTCCTGGTTAACATGTATTAATGGGTCGTGTTTATTATTTATACCTGTTTTATGTATGACAACAGAAAATATGTAAATGTGAACAGCCTCATTGGGCATGCAGTTGTATTAGTATGTGACAGTTCATAGAGTAGAAAATCTGAAGTGCCAAAACTCGTCTGAACTTGACGCAATGACGTCATGAATATGCAAATTAATATGTGACGTCACCTGCCGCCACAAGTGTCACAAAATCCTGTGGGAAACACTGTGGGTGCATCCCTATCAAACATATATCCAGTATTTCGAAAATTCACAAGTTATTCAGGTGAAAATTCAGATTTAGTAACAATTAGCAAAATCTCAAAATCATTTTTTTTTGTGCTTTTGTAGATCAGACAGATATTGTATTCACACTTACCCCAAGGATAGAAAGCAGGATGAACTCATTGATGGCGAACAATGTCACCTCGAAAATGGCCATAACAAGCAGCTGCACAGGACTGGTCTTCCCCAAAACGGCGCCAAAAGAGATCAGCACGGAACCAGTGCAGAAGTCTGCATTTATCATGCTGCAGAACAAACATATTCACTGTGAATAATTACAGATACAGTAATGCATGTGCCTGTGAGTGAGGGGCTGCACAGTCTAGTCAGCTGCTCAACCACCACGTCCACTTGGTGGCGCTGTGTTAAGCTGTAATCTACTTTACACATATGGCCACAGCAGCAGCATATGTGCACACACATCTAACACTTACAGAAACATAACAAAGACATTATTTTACCTGTCCTTTTTTCATAAATCACCCCTTCACAGAGCTGAAGTGATCAGACTATTGTAGCCTTTTGGTAACAGATCTTTATTAGCCACCACTGCTGATGGCCTCAAACATTACCTGTCTCTTTAAAATGCAAATGACTTGATGTAAGAAACAAAAATGTAAAAGTCTCATATGTGCGGTTAAATTTTTACCTAGTCACGCCAACGTGGATCTTGCCATGGTGCAAGCCGTGGACAAAGCCCTGCATAAGTGTGGCCCACTGTAGGGAAAAGGCTGCGATGAGGAAGTTAAATCCGACGCTACTGAATCCATAACGTTGCAGAAACGTCATCAGGAACCCGAAGCCCACGAAGATCATGACATGAACATCCTGGAAACCTAAAACACAAAGTCAGTTAGCGGTTTTCCCTATTCTTTCCCCTCTTGTTCTCACAGTTTTACATTTTTAATAGTAATCTCATGAACTGCAATTGCTCACTGATATGTGTGTGGACTGGACACATACAGAATTTTTTTTTTTTCTGACATGGGTACTTAGCAGCACCATTCAGGGCCAATGTTACACTATGGGTATGCTGAACCCTACATTAACCCCTGTGTTCTTCTCTGTCTAAAGCCATTCATTCACCCATTTCACTTCTTTTGACACAATTACACTGTTGCCAAGCAACTGGCCATTGACCTGGGCATCAATGGGGATGGCTTGGCCCCTGTGGGCAAACTGTCCCAAATACCTCTCACAGTCACCCTTCTTTGGCAGCCCATAAATAAGTCTATGAGCTCTTCGTGTAAGCTGAGTTTACTGCAGGACAAATAAGTCGGAGAGTTAACCCAAAAATGATACTAATGTCTTTACAAACCTGAATGACCAAACTGGTTGGAACCCATTGACTTTGATTGTATGGACAAAATATCTTCTTTTGTATTCAAAGGAAGAAAGAAAGTCATTTTAGGTTTGAAACAACATTAGAGTAAGTAAATGATCACAGAATTTTCATTTTTGGGTGAACTATCCCTTTAATGAAACCAATAAGTGAACTGTGAAGCAATGTATTCGCATCCTTACAAAGTAGATAACTAAACTGTGATCAGCAAAGACCACTCAAATAATTATAATACATTATAATTTATTGTATTTGAATACATAATAAACAAAAATGTGATTCATCAATCGTCTTAAACTCCTGAATGCAGCTGTTTTAATGTCACACTTGTTGTGTAGTTATGTGTCCTGCAGTTGAGTAGTGACAAGCGAAACAGATGTGACCACTCCCATAAAGGTGAAGAAGCATATTGGTGAAGATTAGTGACCAAATACTGTACAGATAAGAAGTCTATTACAAGACAGTAAAACCACTGTTCTTTGCAGAGGATTCGCCCTTTTTCTTTATCCTACATAATTTATGTAAACTTCTGTTAAACCTGTTGAGTGAAGTCTGTGAAATTTGTCATGATTTATGCAAGTCACATGTAGGTGTGTCTTGGGCTTGCAGTGTAGACACAACATGAAATGCAGTAAATGTTATTAAGTGCTTCACATAAGTCTGGTGCTGAGTGCAAGTTTAGTGTAAATCGCAGAGATTAAAGGACGAGGCAGTTTTAGTAAAGCGAGGCGGGTGGGAAATCCAACTACGGCTGAAATTTGATGACAACTGCACAAAGACAAGCACAAAGTAAACAATAAATCAAGCTTTTTAAAGAGATCAAATTCTCAATGAAATATAAATGTGCTTCACTTAAACCTGTCAGACCACTCAAACACAAGTTACACAGTTTAGGCCAATGTTCATCTGCAGTTCAACCAATCAAACACATTCTTCAGTTATCAAGTTAAAAGGCACCATGTGTGTTTCTACTAGTGAACTCAATAAATTTTTCAATAATTACCCAATTGCATGATCATCTCTGATCCACAAAGATCTTCTCAACATTGAGTGCCTGAATGTATTTTTAGTAGTTTTCTACACATCATTCATTTAAAAAAGTGTCACTTACTGGGATAACGATAGTAGAACTCATTCTCATGATCATTTCTAGTAGCACTATGGGTTCTGTTTTCATTCCACAGCTTGGCATGTGTGTCATCGTTATACTCCACCAGCGTTCCAAAGAGGATGATGAGGATGACTTCCAAGATGATGCATAACAGCGGCAGCCGTAGCCTCATGTTAGTAGACTCAGCCATAGTGCTTCCCGTAGTGCTCACTCTCTATCCCCTTCCCTCTTTCTGGAGCAGGGCACAGGCTCTGATGGGTCTGGAGGCAGAGTGCAAGAGAACATTAGCTGACACAAGTCTTTTTATTGTTAGTTTGGCCACTTGATGATCTTGTTAACGCCCACCTGCTCTCTCAAGTCTGCTGATTTGCAGCAGTTCTGGGCTCCTCCCTCACCTTTTTGCTCATGAGGTGCACAAGGAGTACATTTTGAGCCAATGAGAATATTTGAGTAAAATGTGAACAATGCGATTTTAACAGAGCGATCTTTAACAGGAAGGATTTTTCCCTGGATATGGGAGGCATGAATTGGCTAAGTGTAAACGGGTCCAGTGTATTGGGGCAGATAATGATCACTGTTCCATTAATATTGCCGATGTGGGATGTAAATAGAACACATTTTTTCTCACAATAACCCCCCCCCCCCCAGGATTCACTTTCAAACACATTCCACAACGCATTTTGAAATGACAAGGACATGAACTCAAACCTTTAGTATTGGTACTGACGGATGAATAGTATCTGTCTTTGTGACAGGTGGGATTTCAGCTTGAGATTGGATATGAAACTTCAAGTGACATAACAACCTGAACTGTTTGCCTCAGATATACATTGTCATAAATATCTACTCACACACAAAAGTTTGGGTTGGTAAGATTTTTAAATGTATATAATCATTATATACATTTAAAAATCAAATATATGAGAGACATTATATATATTATATACACTATTATACATTAAATGTAAGTAAAAACAGTAATATTGTGAATTATTATAACAATTTAAATTAACACATTTTCATTTTAATATTTGAAAATATAATTAATTCCTGTGATGAATTTTCATAAGTCATTACTCCAGTGTCACATGATCCTTCAGAAATCATTGTAATATTCTGACTTAATGTTCAAGAAACATGTCTTATTGTTCTCAATGTTGAAAATAGTTGCTCTGCTTAATATTTTTGATATATTCAGAGTTCTTGGAAATAGACATGTAATAGAAAGTTCAAAGGAACAGCATTTATTTTAACTTTTTGTAACAATGTAAAACTTTACTGTCACAATTTAAAGCATCCTTCATGAATAAAAGTATTAAAAATAGTATTACTGACAATAAACGTTTGAATGGTAGTGTGTATATATTTAATATTAATGCAAAATATTACTTAAAATACACATGTAGGCAGGAGTAACACTAAAAAAATATAACAAATCAGTGACAACTTTTGAATCCAGCAAACATCCCATTGGCTGGTTTAAACTGTTTCTAAATTCACAGGAATAATTTACACTGTAATGTTTACACAACACCATTGATAAAGGCCTACAAAGGAAAGCTACTAATCCGGCTCTCTGGCTGACAAAGGCAACTTAAAGGAAAACATACAAAAAAAGTGGGTTTAATCCCTCCTTGCACTCTTGTGGCTGAAGTATGATAAGAGGATGAGAAGAGGATGAGAAGTAATTCTACATGCTTTGGAAACAAAATAAATAAACAAGAAACTTTTGAGTGTTACCTTTTTGAGTGAATCAGTTACTCCCCAAACCGTCAAACTTTCGATTTTGACAATATATATATATATAGAGAGAGAGAGATTATAAAAACTTTTTTGCAACATATTAACAGATTCACCATAAGACTGAAAACAGGGTCAATTTTGATTTCATGTGGCCTTTAACAAGCTGACAAAGCTTGTTCTGACAGTTTCACGAAAAATAACTATGAACTATTTAGGCACAGCTTTCTGGTCTAACCCAAAAGCTAAACCCATCAAGTGTCATTTTGACTCTTCTGGTCAACACAGTACTTGACCTTTGATCTCTTTCACCTCTGCTAGCATCTATGAGAAGCTGAAGAATGCTGGGATTACAAACATCTGTGTGTACAAGTCCTTTCTCAAATCTCACTTTTCTCTTTCAGACTAAAGTCTTGTGAGAATGCTAGTATCTCAGGTACCAATGTTTCAAGCTCAGAAAAAGTGGGTTGGATGTGAAAGTATGAAAAGGAGACAGATATGTTTGTGTAGGAAATAATAATTTGATAAGTGCACACTCTCCTATCTGAAGTACTTTTCAAGGAGAGTGAGAAAAAATAACACAACAAAACCAATCAAAAATGGGCAGAGCATCTCTCATGAACAGAAGTTTTAACAAGACAAACTCAAATTCTCCGTGTGAACCAGCAGTGTACACCAGAGGGAAATTCACGGTGCATGAAAATCAAGTCAAACCTGCACTCCCACTAAAGTCTGTCACTGCTTTGGGTGCAGAAGACAAAACTGAACAATTCTTGGGTGTTCAAAGCAGTGAAATTGAGTGGTATGTATGTACGGTACATGTGGCAGAATTGACAATAAAGCTGACTTTGACTTTGACTTTGACTGTACAAGATAACGCCACTTCCAAGAGATTCTCTTCATCATCTACAAAGCTACTGCCCAGTGGGGTCTTTTGAAAGATCTCGAGATCTCATATTCCAGGATTCCTTTGCATGCAGCTACAGGCCCTGGTACACACATCCATTCATCATCTGATATCATATGAGGGAAAACAGTTAACTTAAACTATAACCAGTGAACCGCTAAATGTCATTCAGGAATGCCAAGTGTTCTCTTTCTGACAAAGGGGGAAAAATATTATTTATCCAATGATGAAGAGCTGCAGTAACCATTAAGGAAGCAAACAAAAATGATCATGTTGCATCATTGCAGTACAATTGTTAAGATATTGTTAATAGTCAAAATAGTTTAACACATACTGATAGGAAGATCTATATTATATCTATAAAAATTACATAAGTCATATCTGAACCAATTACTTTATGTATTAACTGGGAGTGAGTGACCTCGTAAGAAACATCCACAAATGTGTTATATTGACAGTAAACAAGCAAGAAGCCTAAGTGCCCCTCTTTGAGTCAGAGAGCAGCCTGAGGGTAAGGACAGGACTTTTACCAGGGCATGACAAGTCATTTCACCATGTCTCTTTTAACTCAGTCTTTAACTGATAAAATGTTTGCACACTCATTTTAAGCTATGGGGGTCTTGGGCATGTGATCCTGTCACAGGCACCTAATATATGAGATCAAGTTACGCATACAAACATAAATAATCTAAATGCTACAGATGTAAATTATGTACCAGTATGAAAATCTAATTTTGACAGACAGTTGTCCAGTTCATCATGTTGTAACTATACCAGACATTTAATAATCAAACAAATAACATTCAAACTGTGCTTCTGGTCAACCATAAAAATATAAAACCGATAACATGCAGAATTTCTCGAGGTCTGCATAATGATTTTTATTTTTTAAATTTCCGCTGCATATATTCGCTGCTGATTTGGGTTTATGAATTTGCAGTTTGTTTTGGAGAATTCAGACATGCCTATGGAGAAGAACATGAAAAGGGGGAAAAAAAATATTCAAGGCAGCTGAAAAAGTGAGCAATCAGCGTTATGAAAAACCCTCCTGAGATTTGAATGCGTCTGAAAGCTCCCATGCGCCCCTAGAGGAAGACCACTATCTGTCCACGACGGTTAGCGCTAAGTTACAGTAATTAGCAATTAACCAATAATTTATTAATTCATAACAAACCTCAGGATGCTAACCATACAAATATGAAATACAAAATAAATATATAAAAGCACTAGACTCCATCCTGGTAACTTACATTCAGTAATATAAGTTAACTAACGTTAATAAGACTGGGTTAATAGATTACAGTGAGGGATATATTCAACATTAAAACTCGTCGTTTCTAAAACAGACAGTTAACCATCTATGAAATTTGCGATACACGTTTTATGCACAATTTACACACGATTACAATAAGGTGTGGATTTTATAACAGTGGTTTTACTCATCATTACATACCTGACGGGACAGGAAGAAGACGTTAGCTTTCTTCAAAACGGGCTCGTGAGTACCAGGGTGTCGGTGGGGGAGGGGCGCTACTGACACCCGCGAAAAGCTACTCGGAAAGAAAATATTAGCCTATAAGTAAAATCGATATCGTTATTATTATTATTTTTAATGTCTTAATTAAAAAAAAAAAGTTTACATGGGAAGTTTTTCCCAGTATAAATCCTGTTAAATATTTAGATTTTTCTCATTTTTTGCTTAGAGGTGCTTAAAGGTGCAGTGAGTAATTTTGTTTTCTTTAAAAAAAGTGTTTACTCAAAGTGTGACGACTTGATTTATTTCAATACCCTAATAAAATCTGCTTATATTGTACATGCAGTGTGTCACCTCGGCTCATACCATGATATTTTAATGCATGCACATGTCTGAATGTGCATATCAACCCTTACCACATGGGGTTCACAGAAGCGGAAGCTGTCAAAGTTTGGTAAATGGAATGGAAATTTGCCCTAAACCCAAGAAAAAAAGTGTTTCTACGACTTTCCAAAAGATGAATAAATAAATAAATAAAACAATGGCAAGTTAAAACACAAGTACAGTGTTATAAATGTAGGCCTACATTCTTTTAAAACAAAAATTTAAATATATATAATAAGTTTTCATTGTTAGATTTGCAGTGTTTATTGTAACTGTGGAAACGTATCATCACAGTATAAAAAAGGTCTGACTGAAAAGCTTTGCATGATCAGCTGTGTCCAAGAGAGATACTGAACATCTCAGTCATTCCAAACAATAGTGAAGCGTAAAAACCTAATGACCTCGAGTTCTTTAAATCTTAAACACACCTCTTTACCGACAGATACCATCATTTGACTCACACATTTTTTTTTCAGTAAATTATTTCTATTTTTTTAGTTTAGTACAGTATAACCAAATGTAAGATTTCCAAACGTTGCATAAGACCCGCTCCCCACCCTTTGTCCCCTCAAAAAACAAAAAAATATATTCTTGCCAAAACCACCAAGCATTCCATGCATGCAATAGATTGTTGTGGAGTGTGAGCTTGTGTCACTTGATCTTTCTACTTCATCTTTGTGAGATAACACAATCAAGTGATCAGTGAGTATACATGGGGGGGGGGGTGATAAACTGAGGAACATATAGAAAACAGAAGCAGCTTCAGGAGACGCCAGCCAAGATCTCTCCAGATAAGAACATGACAAGACCTGTCGTTACATAACAGACACATACGTACATAGTTTTAATCAGAAATCAACAGAAACTGAATAGCAGAAAGGGACAAAAGGTGAGAGTGCTTGTGCATTAAATAATATAAAATCAGTAGCAGTTCAGTATACTTTTAACCTCTGTTCTCTTTTTTCACATAGTTGCTCAGTCGTGACCTGGTCATGTGCGTTCTGCAGGCCCTCGAACGAGGATCGCTTCAGGGAGCAACAGGTGAGCGTTGAGATGTGTGTGCGTGAGATCCCATTCATGTGTGAGCGAGAGAGAATGAGATGTCTATCTAGATGTGTGACTGTCACATGGAAGCACATGCCCAAAAATTTCTCTGCAAAAATGTCAACCATCAGCAATTTTAAAGACAGGGGTTTGATGTCGAGGATAAAAAAAAGAATTTACAGCATAATGATAATTGCAACACTAATCATAATTAAAATTATGTAATTACTTATTTTCATTTGTTTGAGTGAATCATTAGATGTACATGTGAGCCAAAGCACTGCAGGTATGGCTACTGTTTTAGTTCCTCAAAACCCTGCATCAATAAAATAATAAAGTAAATGGTGAACCTAGCATTAATTAAGATGAATAAATGCTGCATAAGTATTGTTCATGTTAACAATTATTAAGTATTAATGAACTAATGCTGACAAATGAAACCTTATTTAAAGTGTTAACAAAAATGCACAAAACCAATTTCTAAACAAGATACTGAAAGATCACGTACATAGATTGTAAGATTAAAGTTGAATTTAATTAAATTGCAAATACTTTTTCTAGAAATGAGTTGCATTTTTATGTGTTTTTTTAAATTTCATGTTTTATTTACATTGTTTACATAGTAATTACATAATAATATTTACATAATTTATTTTTATTAATATTTATTAAATCTTGTGTTTTTATTTAAATTCATTGTAAATTCATTGTATTTTATTATTCTTTGTGATTTCATTATTTCATGTGCTTGCATATGTGAAATGAATCACACGCAGAAAAACCCGCTAATTAGTCTGCAGTGTGTTCAGAGCAATACAAATCAGGGATGCAGATTTGAGCTGGTAAAACTTGAACAGGTGTGTTTTACACTGCAGACTTTGCATGCGAGTGAATGAAACAGTCCCTCTCCAGAACTTTATCTGATCAGAAGCCAGCGCCAATCTGCTATAATAATCTCATAGTGGCAGACAATGAACATATGACCGAAAAAGAGAATGAAATGGCTATTCATAGAGGAATGTGTGAAGATAGCCAGTCTTATCAGTCAGCCCACCAGGGACTGCAGACTTTTTATTGCAAAGAATAGAATTCCTGCTGATAAAAGGGGTGTAAAACTGCCCAGAGATGTTCAGGATTTGTCAACTGCTGTAACTCAAAGAAAGTGCTCCACAATCGGGTTTCAAACATTCAAGTGCTTTACACAACTTGTACACAAAACACATAGAAACACACACATTGAAAGGGAACAGGAAAAGACAGTTCTTTCTCTCTCATCAAACTTTAACTTCTGAAGACAATACAAAAATGATTCAGTGAGTAAAGGTTTAATAATTAATATAATGGAAAAAATAGCCTATACATGAAAATGAAGTTCTCTTGCAGATTTCTCTGAATTTTTACATCACTTTTTGTCTGACACAAATGATCTTAATGCGGCATTTTGTGTGGGCATGAAATCAAATAAATGTATACAATAATATTATAACTGCACTTAGCTCTTGAAACTAACAACCCTAACTAGTCTTCTATCTCGCTACAATCCATCACGCTCTACAAGGTCGCAAAACGCTGGACTCTTGGTAGTTCCTAGGATAGCAAAGTCCACTAAACTAAAGGAGGTAGAGCTTTTTCATATTTGGAAACTAAACTCTGGAATAGCCTTCCTGATAATGTTTGGGGTTCAGACACACTCTCTCTGTTTAAATCTAGATTAAAGACACATCTCTTTAGCCAAGCATTCACATAATGTATCTCGTAACCCTCATTATATCTGATCAAATTCATGATCATTATTTTGCTTGGGTTGAACACATCATTTTTGCTTGGTTGGAACATGGAACAGCAGCTATACGCCAATGTTGTCTCTATTTGCTTCTCTGTGTCTGTCACGGGATTGAGATCCCGAGGTACAATCTTCAGTCTGGATCCAACCCTTACGAAGATCTGAGATGACCGAACACCTGAGAAGAGATGATGCCAACCCCCCAGAAGACCTCAGACGATGCCAACCCTCAGACAACATACAAAACTACCAAATTTTGCTAGAAGTTGGATCGCAATATATAATAATTGCATGCTTTTTACTGTACATTTCTGCCATATGGACATCAACTTGACATATAGTCACCACTGACAAGCTACTACTAAATATAATGTAGAAACTTTCATTTTCTGTAAAGCTGCTTTGCAACGATTTGTATCGTGAAAATGCGCTATACAAATAAACTCGAACTGAATTTAATTGAAACTCAACATTTAGATTCTAAATACAAATGACAAAATAAAGTTAACAGGCCACACCGGACACCTGAAGAGCTCTTCTATCACATTATTGAATCTGTAATGTTTGACTTTAGTCTGACTCCAGATAGACTGAGCCTGGTTTGCACTGTACACATCGTCACACTTCATGTTGGTTATAGAGCTTGACTAACCTGCTACTGTCTATACACAGAGCAAGAATTAACATGTTTGGTTATGACAGACCCACATACACATATCTGATCAGGTATGGTGTTGATAATGGTATGAATCCTCTAAACACGAAGAGGACAGATCTCTCAATTTGCATTCTGCTGGGTAAATACTGGATGCCCATCCACCTTCCTGCAGAGTTTAGTTCCGACCTTGATCAAACCCACCTGCCTGTACCTTTCTGTTTACCCTGAAGACCTTGATTAGCATGTTCAGGTCTGTTTGATTATGATTGGAGCTGAAGTCTGCAAGTGGACTTTGAAGGCCAGTTTTGAGAAGCCGTGGTTTAGACTTTTTTTTTTTTTTTAATTCTGTCATTATTTATTCAACCTCATGTAATTACAGAGGTTGTCATTTTTTTCTTACTGAACACTCAAAAACCTCAATAAACGTAGTCTATACTATATAGCTGAAAACTATAACTTAAAACTTTGGGTTGGTAATGTTTTTTATATTCTTATATTCTCACCAAGACTACATTTATTTTATCAAAAATACAGAACAGTGTGAGAAATATATCTGTAAAATAACAGAAAAAGTACTAGCAGCTTATTACCAGGACATTATCCATTAATGTTATAGACATTTCTGTTAACATCCTAAAACAGAGAATGAATGCAATTAAATTGTGAAATTCACAGTACAGGTAAAACACCTGTAAAAATAAATAAATACTGAAAACTCTTTCAAATTAATACAGTGTGCCTTATTTTTACAGATTTGTTTTAGAGTGTAGGAACAGTAATATTGTGAAATATTGTTACTATTTAAAATAAAGGTTTTCTATTTTAATACATTTTTAATAAATAATTTGTGATTAAAAATCTGAATTTGAAATAAAAGCTGAAAAGTCTTCAATGTCACATGATCATGTAGAAATCATGCTGATTTGATGCTCAAGAAAGATTTCTTATTATTATCAATGTTAAAAACAGCTGCTGCTTAAATTGAATTTTTTTTTTTTTTTTTTTTTTGTGGAAACCATGATACATTTTTCTTTTCAGGATTCTTTGATGGATAGAAACTTCAAAACAATGCTGTTTATTTGAAAAATACTTTTATGTAACAATTTATAACAACTTCAATAAGCAAGTCTTTACTGTCACTTTTACCCAGTTTAATGCTTTATTCTTCAAAAATTTACCAACAATAAACCATTAAAATAGTATAGTGAAAACTATTCTTTCAAATAATCAGATTTCCTTGAACACACACAAATCTAATACTGCTGGAACTTGTTTGATGTTTCATAAGATATAGGACCCAAAGCAAAGTGATATATGAAGGTGGTAGGTGGGGGGGGGGCACAAGAAAATAGCAAGTCTACACTTGACATCAGTTAGGCAGGACGGTTATCCTCTGGGGCGAGTCTATCATTTGTCAACCACTGTCTCTTGTAACAGAGAGCGTTAGAACTACACAACCTTGACTCAAACCCCATGCACTTTCCCAGGGGCTGGGTTAACATGAGGTTAAACACTGTGCAGTTTATGGGTGGGAGAGGGCTTTCACTGATCAACTATGCAAGCTGGATTCCTTAAATCTTTCTTGAAATAATAAATAAAAATAATTTAAGAGGTTTTGAAGTTTAGAACTAATGTAGAAGACTATGGGAGTGAGTAAAAGAGACGGATATAGACAGAGCGAGACAAAGGTCATCTAAACATGTCTTTGCAAGCGCAAACAGTAGAAGATGACAAAAAGAGCCATTGATGGAGCAGGACAATGCAGAGTACACTGGCAACGCTTGAATCCCATTATACCGCTTTTCCTCCAACTGCTTGTTTCCTTTTGGTGTTTTCATGCTCTCTGCTGCCCGTGGGTCAGTGCTGGAGTTTAGTGACAAAGCAGTCATTGTGCTCGCGGGTTAGAGAGAGACGGAGGGAAAGAGAGCACAAACTATGGCCCATTCCACTTCCTCTTTCTGGTCTGGCCTGGTCAGCTATGGCTAAAAGTGACTGGTCATGCAAACAATTATGACAGCACAATCTGATCAGTCTAGTCAGATTTCAGTATATGACCTCTTAAAATAACCAAGTAGTGCCAAGTAGGAAACAGGGTTGTAACTAAAAAAAAAAAAAAAAAAAGAATTGAAATAAATGTTTACTGAAATAAAATATACAAAAACTTAAACATATTTTATTGTTTTATATTATATATATATTGCTCAAAATTGCTTACATTTTTGCTCAAAATGAGAAAAGTCGCTGAAAGGAACAATGAGAGTCAGTGTGATACTCATTAACATCTGGAGCAGAGGAGAAAAAGCCTGCGTACACATCCAACACTTGTCAGATGACCCTGATCGGTGTGTTTCTCCACTGCAACCAGAGCTGAAGAAAACACGGTTACTGTCATGGACTGTTTCGGGATGTCCTTTTTAAATTAAGGAAGAGGCTGAAGACTAAGGTGAGACTTTTTTTCCTTTCCTCACAGCTTTCTGTTTGAATCAAATATCAATTAAACTATAATCATCATTATTATGTTGTTTAGGGAAATGGTGAAATCCACAATGAACTGTATTGCTGTGTTAGTGATTTCAGCCTGTTTCTTCTCTTGGACCTCTGCAAAATACCACCAAAATAATCAAGGTAATATCATTTAAACACTTCATATGAGAGACTTTGTGATTACAATATAAACATGATTTGAAAGCCTTTACAAGATATTTTAACACATAATAATAAATTACACAATGCTTTTACAACACTTTTTTTTCTAGACAAGGACAAAGAGCTAAAATACCTCTTGGAACCTCTGGTATATGCTGAGGTCACTGCTCGCCGTGGACACGCAGTCGTTTTGCCCTGTGTGATGAGGTTCAAACCATCGCACTACAGAGTAAAGTGGACCAAAATCGAGCCCCCAAGTCAAGGAGTGGAAAACATAGTGCTTATAACAAACGGACACGCAGATAAGCAGTATGGCTCAGTCGGGCCCCGGGCGTCTCTCTTGCGTGCACATAACCTGGATGTTTCTCTCCGTCTAACTGACCTGGATCTGGAAGATGACGGCAGCTACCGCTGTGAACTGATCAACGGAATTGAGGATGAAAGTATCATTATTACTCTAAGGATTGAAGGTAGGACAGGCTGACAGTATTTTACATATATTAAATATATACATTCATATATTTTAATATATTAATTATAATTGGCCATGTATTTCAGGTGTTGTATTTCCTTATCAGAGCCACCATGGCCGGTACAGATTTACATTCTTTGATGCTAAAGAAGCTTGTGCTAAAGAGGATGCAACACTTGCTACTTACAAGCAGCTTTACAGGGGTAATAATAATATTTACACACCTAGATTGTTCACTTTAACATACAACTTTGAGCAATATTGGCCAAAGTGTTTTTAAATTCCCAAAGACTGTCACGTGTTTGGTGCTTACCTATATTAATTCTCTAATACTCTTATGAATGATCGATCTTTACAGCCTGGACTGAAGGGATGGACTGGTGCAATGCTGGATGGCTGAGCGATGGAACTGTCAATTACCCAGTCCTGCAACCACGGCCGGCTTGTGGAGGGGATCTCCTGTCAGGCATCCGAAGTTACGGACCCCGTCACAAAACACAGGACCACTACGATGCTTTCTGCTTCACCTCAGCCACTAAGGGTCAGTAAATGGGGATTCTGCTGTGATGGAGATGGGGAGAATGGGGTTTAGATGATGACAAAAAATATTTCACACATATTACAAAAACTGTTAGTAACGTTAGGACAGAGATTTTGCCACATACTTTGTTAAATTGTTTATAAAATACTATTCTGAAGTTTGGGGTTAGTAAGTTTTTTTTTTAAAGATTAAGTTAATACTTTTGGTTAACAGGGATGCATTCAATTTATCAAACATGACAATAAAGACATTTATAATGTTATAAAAGATCACGGGCACCACTAAAATATTAAACAGCACAACTGTGTTCAGCAGTTCACTGTTTTTTTTAGTTTAGTTTAGTTTAGTTTAGCTTATTTTCTTATATAGCACATTTCTACTGCCCAAAGTGCTGTACAATGCATTCAAGAAAACCAAACAAAGACAATAACAAACACAACATCTTAAAATAGGATTATTTATATTATATTTTTGAGCACCAAATGATTTCTGAAGGATCATGTGACACTGAAGATTGGAGTAAGGATGCTGAAAATTCAGCAAAACATTAAAATAAAAAATGTTTTTTGAGCACCAAATGATTTCTGAAGGATCATGTGACACTGAAGACTGGAGTAATGATGCTGAAAATTCAGCAAAATATATTAAAATAGAAAATAGTTATTTTAAAATGCAATATTATTTCACAATGTTACTATTTTTATTGTATTTTTGATCAAATATATGTAGCCTTGGTGATCATAGGACACTTCTTAAAAAAAAAAAATTTAATAGTAGTGTATATTATCTTTTCCCCAAACATCCATGTGTCTAGAATAGATCCATGGTGATCCTTTCCTGAAACAATAATTGTTACAATGGTATATAGGTAAACTGATAAAGAGATTTTTAGGAGCCATCTTCCCTATTAAACTGTTTCTGTTTAAAACAAAAGGCCATTAGAAACACAGTCACTGTTTGTTCCCCCAATAGACTTGAAGTGACACACCCAGTCAGCTCTGTTGTTTTTGTATTTTGGAAAGACAAAGAGTCTGTTAATCTGTAGAGTGACATTTGAGCTCCCATTATGCCTGATAAAGCTGTTGAATATGGAGATGAGACTGGAGAATTGAATGTCAATAACACAGATACAGGAATTCCACCTAGAAAACAGTGCAGTTTGTTATGCAGATCACAGTTGTTCACTAAACGTAATTATTATTTCTATGCTGCACTTAGAAATACCTAACTTTTTTGCTTTTCCAGGCTCTGTGTTCTTCATTGCGGGGCCTTTCAGTTTTGCCGAGGCTGAGCGTGCCTGTAGACGGGATGGTGCCAGTCTAGCAAAGGTTGGTCAGATCTACTCATCGTGGAAGTTTCAGCAGCTTGACCACTGTGATGGAGGCTGGCTGCAGGATGGCAGTGTACGATTCCCCATCATCCACCCGAGGGAGCGCTGCGGAGGGATTGCAGAACCGGGGGTTCGTAGCTTTGGGTATCCCAGCAAAAGTTTGCGGCTTTATGGGGTTTATTGCTACAGGTAACTGCTCCATGTTTTGCTGCCTGGTAAATGTCTGCAACAGGAAGTCTGCACTTACATGGCACACTGGCCAAAAGGTGAAGTCCCTAAAGAGGCGCAGAATGTATCCATAACGGTATGCGCACCACTAGAGGCTCCCTGTAGTGTAGAGTTGCAGGAAAGGGAATGTATGAGCTATAAAGTTAGCATTCTGGATTACAGCTAGCATTCACATCCGTCTGGGTTATATATCAGTTTATTTACTAAGCCTGTTTTAAAGCAGAACATTTTGGGTCCTTCTGGGAAAACATCAGTCAAGAGTGGATTGACACAATGGCTTTACATCTGCTTGAATAGGTATAGCTTGAAATGCTAACTCAATAGCTTTGACTGTATAGCAGCAAGAACAATATGTAGCATAAACGAAGTCTAACAATTATTCAATCACTGTATTTGTAACAACATGCCTATGTAGATTCCCAATGAGCTTTATTTTTGAAAAGAGAGGTGAACTTAATATTGCTTTTTTCCATAAATTTGTCCAAAGGGAACACATTATAATGTTACATTGTTTAGCACCATATACTGCATGGTGCCTTATTGTTGGATTTTTATTTATTTATTTTAACACTGTCAATGAACCAAATAGTAAGATTGTAAAATGAGTGAATAAAATTCAAAATTAAAATATGAAATATGCATTTACATATTTTTTTTGTGACAATCCTAAAGTGTAATTTGCAGTATAAGTTACATATACATGCACAGTGTTTCAAAACTACAGCAAACAGTAATCAACCTACAAGACAAATTCTTTTCAAAGTGCCTCACAAATCACAGGCGCACTACTAGTAATGCTAGTTAGAATATTGACCACAGATTTGTTAAACTAATTCTTAATAACACTTATACACACACATTCACATATGCAACAAAATTCATAAACATTTCTTATTGTGATAACTTTTTTATTGTGATTGCTCTGATTGCTTGGAATGTAGTTCATTTCATGTTTCTAGATTGATAAAATAAGCCCTGGTTTCAGGCCATCAAAAACTAAAATATGGTTTCGTTAGTGATGCATCACTGAATCAAATGAATCTGATAGTAGTCTACTGAAAATGGCCATCTTCCAGAGTACAATACAGACCTGAAAAACTGAGCACCAAGTCGCAGAATGACCAACTGTCTTTCCATAAAAAGACTCAACGTGGGTCTGGAAATCACAAACATTTGTGGAGTGCATAAGGAATCTTCCCTGCTTCATAAAGCTTTGCTGACCCAACATCATTAACACAAAGGATGGGTTGATATGCCTCAATTGACTTGATTGAGTTTACAAAGGTTACAGATTTTTTTTTCAGAGTACTTTAAAGCCAACAACAAGTACAAGAATATTCCTGTTTTGTTTATTCCTGTTAGTTTATGACAAAGTTGGGTCATTGTTAGCCTAAGAGTTCTTGATCTCAAGTTGAGGCTTGGTTGGCAATTCTAAACGAGGAAAAACACAGGACACTGAATGTTTAAGAATGGATAAGTAATACTGCTGATGAGGACATATTTAGTAACTACAGGGCAACAGTGTAAAACAAAATGATTCAGACCAGCTGATGTTAGAGGGCATTTGTTCATAGGTTTATCTCATAATTTATTTAAAAAAAAGAAGAAGAAATGAAACAGAACAGGTGTCTGGTCCAAACGGTTACAAGCTTTGTTTGGAAGTTGCATTTTATCAAGTGTGCTTTTTCGGTATCTTAGAATTACAAAATGTAATTCAGTGTCGAGGTCTACAGAGAGAAAAAGGTAAAAAAAAAAGAGCTGAGTGAAGAAAACAAACATTAATAACCTTTTAGTCTCATTTAAGTATCCTGTTATAAATGTTTGGTGTATTTAAACTGTTATCCAATTGGAAGTACCCTTTTAAAAAAGTTAAGTGGGACCATTTTTTTATATAACATTGCTGTTATATACTATTAAGAACTTTGTAGAGCTGATCGATGGACATTTTTAAGAAGGATAAACGAAGGGATGACATGATAAACAGGAGAGTGAAAGAATGCCGTGTGCTTGTTTTAAAAGTTCCATTTTATATCCACATATTCAGGTGTTGTTGTTTTTGTTGTTGTCTCTTCTATGATTATTTCCTTGTTCTGACCTGTGGGCCATGTTACCGGTTCTCCATTTGAGTACACTGATCCCACTGTGAGCAAAATACATGAAATGAACACTGTAAGCCATTTGGATTCAATAACTTAATAATATAATATAAATCAAAAAAAAAAAAATTTTCACCTGGTGAACAAGTGATCATAGGTTCCTCCCACTGTCCATTGCTCTGACATGTGATGATAGGGTTTTGTCTCTGGATGAAGCCTGGCTCACAGTAGTAGCGCACCTGTGAATTGGCCCTGTACTTGAGTTGACGACGTCCAAACATTTTAGTGTGCAGTACGAGAGGGGGCTGGCCACAGAATGCTGCTAAAGAAAAACAAACCATGATGAACTTTTGCTCTTCCTGGTCACCGGCGCCACCACAGAAGGTGATGTACTCACCAATGCCCTTCTTGCACGTGTAGGACAGCTGGTAGTTGCAAGGGATATCACTCCAACGCCCATCATCGTACCACACCATGACAACACAATCCTCACCTGACAGGAAGTAGCTGTCTGGTTGTCCACGATACCAGTTCTCATACAACTGATACAGAGAGACAGGTCAAAAGTTTGGAATAATCCAGTTTTTCATCAAGTCAAGAACCCTTGCAGTTCTAGTTTGAAAAACCCTTGAAGAAACACAATGTTTTGTCATGTTTTTTTTTTACAGAAAGCCAGATCAGTAGACTCACCAGAGGGTTCCCATCTGACCAACGGAAATCTCCCTCAATGGTCTTGTCATTGAGACCCGTCCACTGATACTCCCTGTATTTATCTAAGGAAAGAGACAAACACAAAAATGTCAAAGAACCAGCATACACTGTCAGTAAGACACAACATAGACACCAGTTCCAGTTTAACACCCAGATGCATCATATATGAGACGTACACAGGACCTTTTAACACAACCCTCATTCACTCGCATGAATACGGTGACACGTTCAAAGCCCTTCAAAGGTTTGATGATTGTATAGAAATGCAGCGCAAAATGCAGCGCCTCTCAATGTTATGTCAACAAACCTGGTCTTTTATGAATTCCTTTATGTACTGTAAGCTAAAACGCTTCAGTAGTGTGACACACCTCTTAGTTGCTGCTTAGTTTAAGCAATATCACTCGAGCAAGAGTACTGCTTTTCTGATAAACAACTTGAAAAACAGGTTTTACCATTTACTGCACTTTGTTATTCTTCTCGTTGTTTCCCTACAGCGGCTATGTCTCACACATTCACAGAAAATGGCTTACTTCCATGTTGAAAAATAAGGTCTATAAATCAGTTGAGTAAATAATTCAATGACTCATATAAAGAATAAAGACTTTACTTGGTTTGTTCTTGAGTGAATCAAACGAATTGGTTGAACAAATGATAATTCACTCATCAAGACACTCACTTTTGAGCCACCTACTGAGTTCCTGAAAAATAAAAGCCATTTGCAAAGACTGACAGCCTGTCTTATGACACCTTGTTAAACACATTCCATTAGGTTCAAATCAGGTTCCATCAAGTTAAACTTTTTAACATATGATAAGAAGTCAAAATGATTAGATCAACAGAAAAGGCCAACTCTACAAGTAGTTGTTCAGACATACCATTGATAAACTCTTGTTCCTCAGGTGACATAACAGAGACCAGGTGACCTCCGCACATGCGACAGTGCTGTTCTGCCACCTCCCATTTCTGCCGTTTTGTAAAATGTTTGTAACAAAACCCTTGGAACTTTTCCCAGCCTGGTTCACAGTGCTCTAGATCTTTGTGGGGAGAGATTGGACAAATTACAACTGAGTTGCTCAAATTATATATATCATTTTTAAATTATCAGCAAATTAATATTACACACACACACATTTATATATATATATATATATAACATACATAAATTTAAAATTTTCATTAAGAATCATAGATCTAAATTTACTTCCATAAATTGTATTCATGTAAAATATTAAAGAACCACAGAATAAACATTAGATTTTAAAAAAAATATAACAAAAAAGTATATGAAATGTATTATAGTGTAGAAGTATAATGAGATATGCAGGTAACTCACCTGTCTCACAAAAGTCTCCTCCATAAGTGGGTAGACAGAGACACCCATGACCTGCTCCACTGTCTACACAGGTGCCTCCATTTTTACAAGGGTTCTCCAGACATGCATCTAAAAGGCCATTCACATGTTTTTATAGCTGACTATAAAAATATTGCACATAAGTGAAGGATTTAAAATAAAGCATGATTATACTAAACACAAGATGGTGCTACTATGCAGTAATAGCTGCACTGAGAGTATGCCATATAATTTGTGGACCATAAAAAATAAATAAAAAAAAGGCTAAATATTGATCTCTGATTGGTTCTGTTAACCTCTATCTACATAAAACATGCCTTAGCGGCACCAGATACGTTGCCCTTTCTTTCCAGTTGTTCTGTTATCAGTTTCTAGTCATCATGGCCCCACTAAACCAAACTCTTCCTTCATGCACGACTGAAACAATTTGTTGTGATGGGGGTTACACACTTTGGATAAATTCTTCCTGTCTCTATCTGTCTGCACTGTACTCTTTGATAGACGTGCGAATCAGTTGGTGCAGATTAGTACATGTCAGTTATCAAGTTACCAGGTATTTCAAAGAGATGTACTGTATTTGCCAGTGTTTGGAGGGAAACAACGCCCTCTTTTGATAGCAATGATACAATTTAAACAACCAATAGATGGTGCTATCACTCCTAGATGTTTAAAGCTGTGTTGGTATTAACCAAAACTAAAATGATTAACATTTTTTATTTGAATTGGTAAGTGAAATGAAGCAGAAATAAATACAAATATTAGATTAAATATTTTAGCTAATAATTTCAGCTATTTGAAATAAAATAAGCTGAAGTATTAAAATGACTAAAACTGAAATAAAAATGACCTAAAGCAAAATAGATTTAAACAAATTAAAATAAAAAATGTAAAAATGGTCACTAATAGCTATACTTTATTCATCATTAAATAGCACTGAAATACTTTTAGGCAAGTTTTTTTTTTCTTTCTAAATGCCCACATTAAAACACTTTTTTTTTCAGCTCTCATTTTCCTTCTTGTAAATGATCAGAGAACTACTACAGCACGAAGAGCAGTCTTTAAAATATAAACTGCAGTCTGGAAATTGAGACAATATATATACTACAATATGTTTACCTGAAATGTAGCCTGTCCTGACCAACACTCTCTGTGTGGGTCTGGCAGGTAGAGTGGAAGACTCAGGTGTGGTTGTGACATCATTCTCATCTTCTGTATTGTCTGTGTTGGCTTTAGTCATGAGTTCATAATCATTATCATCATCATCATCTTCATTGTTGGCTGACGTAGTGGATGGTTTTTGGGTTTGCGTTGTCGTCTCATTGATGGGTGCATTGGTGGAGTCAGATTCATCTAAGCCTTTGATGTCATCTGTGGTAAGTGCCGCTTCCCCACTGAATTCAACCTCTGCTCTGAACTCTCCTGGGTTTGTGGAAGAGGCCACCGTTTGCCAGATGGGACTTTGGGTCCCATGAGGAAGAAACGTAACCTCCAGACTTTTCGTGGATCCCACAGTGCTGGCCTGATTATCATCATTATCGCTGTTTGTTTCATTAAGGTCTTGCAGATCTGTCAGATTAGAGGGAGCGATGGTGGCCACATCGGAGTATGGATGCTTAATAACTGAAGACCTGTTTCCTGGAGGTTCTCTTTCTCCAGAAGACTCATACTCATCCTCATCACTGCCATCAACGCTGAAAGTTACAGTAGAATTATTAAGCTCAGTGGATGTGGTGATTTGTTGATTAGGTTCCTCTCCAAGCCCTTCCTGCTCCACCCTCTCCAATTCTTCTTCCACAATCTCAAGGCCAGATGGAGTTGTGCTTTCAGAGAGGACACCTTCCACTTCCTGTGGAGAATTGATTTCTATCTGTACAGGCCCCTGTGTGGTTAATGTGCCCAGATGAGGCGTTGGGGTGGTCAACAGTGTGACTGGCAAGATGTCATCATGATCGCCAGAACTTTCAGAAGATTCGGTTTCCTTCGGTGTCGTACTCATGGTCGAATAATCACTGGCATCATCAACTGCACCAAGAGACACAGGAAGAGTCTCATTTGAGATCTCCTCAGCATTGTGATGGTCTGCAGAAGTGTCTTCATGTCTGGGTGTAAAAGCTGCAAGTGAACAATCAAACACAACAATTTACTTGTAATTTGTAAAGCAAAACATGATCAGGATATGGAATTTTCTTATTTGGTGATTTACAGTTTATCTATTGCAATTTACTCACAATTTGGTAACACTTTAGTATAGGGACCAATTCTCACTAGTTGCTTATTAGTATGCTTATTATTAAGATATTGGCTGTTTATTAGTCCTTATAAAGCACATAATCTGCATGACTATATTCTACTTCCCCAATCCTACCCAATACCTAAATTTAAATTTAACAACTGTCTTACTAACTATTAATAAGCAGCAAATTAGGAGTTTATTGAGACAAAAGTCATAGTTAGAATTGGACCGTAAATTTTTATTTACAGTTTTACTGTATCTGTCAGTCCATCTGTTTAAAATATTCTCTCTGTCTGTAAGGCCTTTAAACCTTCAAAGTTCAAGGCTTTTTCCTAAAACTTTTCAAATATGTATCTCTTTGAATTCCAAATAATTTTAATTCCACTTTTTAAAAAATTAAACAATTTAAAAGGCATTCTCAATTCAGTTCTGAATGGCACACATTTTGGTATATTTTTGGTTATTAAAACGATTACGCACAAAAATATTATTTGCTGTACACTATATAAGCATACTGTTTCTTTTTACTTACTAGGGCTAATACTGTTCAGATGTGTTAATGAGAAGCTCTCTGTCATAGTCTCAGGTGTGGATGCTCCATATGTCTCTGATTTATGCGAGGTGACCAGATGTTCGGCCTTTTGTGTGGATAACAAGGTCAAATCCTCACCAGAACCCTCTAACAGACCTTCAGTGCTGGATGTACTTGTTGACATGGACTGAGTTGTGTGTGTAAAAAGACCCTCGTCTTCATCTGGCTCTGGAGTTTCTGTGCTATTTCCTGCATTTTCTTCTACTGTAGCACCTTCAGGTAGGTATGTTGAAGGACTTGACTGGACTGAAGCATGCTGAGTTGTGGTGGCATTGCTTGAGTCATATTCCAGTGTAGTATCCTCAGTGGTCATGGAGATCTCACTAGTCACATGATCTTTATCCTCATCATCCAGGTTGGTTTCAGGCATGGGTTGGAAGTGTTTGGACCCATCTATCTCCTTCGGTTGAGAGAGCGGTTCCTCTGTTGTCTCAGGCTGAGCTTCTGCAGGTGGGATGAATTCGATGGGCTCTCCCTGCTGTAGGTTGGTATCTGGCATTGGTTGGTAGTGCCTATGATTGCTGCTCTTAACACCATCAACTGCTGAAGCTTTTATATCTGGTTCTCTTTTTTGTGTGAAATCAATGCGTTTTGGATCTATGTAAATCTCTGGAACAGACTCAACTTTTTGCAAGGTGAACTCAGTAGACTCAAGATATCTATCTGTGCTGGTTGGAGTGGTGGAGTCTCTATAGGCTATAGTGCTATCTTCATCTAACTGAGGGCTTGTGGTGTGGTTGTGTTCCTCAGGTTCTGAAGTAGTCTGTGTGCTGTAAATAGAGAAGGACTCAACAGCCCCATGTGCTTCATTTTCTGAATGTTGAGTGATCTGATCCACACTATACTCCTCTTGAGGATCTGCTAAAGTCACAATATGCTGCTCGGTGTCCTCTGGCTCTGTTGCCATATGATCTATAGTTGAGACTGTCTGAGAGTTGCTGTTAGCTGCAGAGGAAGAGTAGAAGAGATCCCATTAACCAAGGGATAAATCAAAAATGATTCATCTTTATAACACAAATTAAGATATTTTTATGAAATCCAAGAGCTTTCTGACCCTGCAAGATAATTACGACGTTAAGGCCCAGAAACATTGTAAGGACATTGTTAAAATAGTCCATGTGACATCAGTGGTTCAACCTTAATTTTATGAAGATACGGGAATACTTTTTGTGCACAAAGAAAACAAAAATAACAACTTTAATCAATAATTTCTTCTCTTCTGTGTCATTCTCCACCACCATTCACAAGAGTACCATGTGTGGTTCTGCTGATGCAGGAGCCGATGTTCTGATGTAGTACCTAGATACACCTTGTTTATAATAACATTACAGTTGAACCACTGATGTGACATGGACTATTTAATGATGTCCCTACTACCTTTCTGGGCCTTGAACGTGGTAGTTGCGTTGCTGTCTATGCAGGGTCAGAAAGCTGTCGGATTTTATCAAAAATATCTTAATTTGTGTTCCGAAGATAAACAAAGGTCTTACACATGTGTCAAGAATTGCTGCGGAGACTGATCCGGAAGAGATGAAATTGTTAAATAAAGTCGTTATTTTTGTTTTCTTTGCACGCAAAACGTATTCTCGTAGCTTCAGAATATTACGGTTGAATCACTGATGTCACATGGACAATTTTAACAATGTCCTTCCTTATTCTGGGGCTTGAACGTGTCAGTTGCGTTGCTGTCTATGCAGGATCAAAAAGCTCTTGGATTTCATCAAAAGTATCTTGTGTTCCGAAGACGAACAAAGGTCTTATGGGTTTGGAACAACATGAGGGTGAGTAATTAATGACAGAATGTACATTTTTGAGTGAACTATCCCTTTAAGATTGTATGGGATTGATAGTTTAGGTCAGGAGTTTTCAAACTTTTTGATGCCAAGGATCAACCTTTCTTTCATGTAAAAAATCAATTCATACAGTGTATGAAACATTATCACATCTTTAGCGCACAGCCCTAAAAATGCTTTTTTTCCTAAACTTTTATCACAGACCCCATAGCACCCCTTGGCGGCTCCCTTGGGCATCCCTAGACTCCAGTTTGAACCTTGGTTGACTTAAGACAGTTTTATAAACTTAGAAAACCTCAAATTAAAACATATCTGTAAATACCTCTGAAGCAGTAAGCGTCATGGCGAGTGTGTGGTTCAGGGAATCCATTTTGATTGCCAAAATGATAAACTGTCTTGACACCAGGTTCAGATCCCCCACACCGTTCACGAGGGGTCACAATGGGGTAGCGAATGCTTCCATCAGCAAGCCAGCCAGGACTGCAGTGGTTCAGACCATCATTCCAGGCGGCATACAGTTGGCCAGTGGTGGCTAGCTGAGCTCCCTGCTGCTCACAGTATGTCTTAGCTTCCGACAAGCTGAAGCGCTGTGGGGATGACCCATGAAAAACCTCTCCTAAAAACAGTTACATCAATGAATGAATGACCAATTTTTGCTTTTAAAAGACTGTCAGTCACAAACAAGTCATCGTAAACATTCTTTGAATGTGGACTGCTTGCCAATATCAACAGTTTGGAGCACAGTAGCATTGTTTGCAAAAATGTAATATTAGCAATGATATGGGAGTGGTTTACCATGAATGTTCTCCACATAGCAATACACATCATATAGTTCATCATTATCCACCATGCCATAGTTTCGAACGCCTGGTAATCCATCCATGTCTCCAAAACACCCTTCACGTGGCATCTGGATTGGGTATCTAAGAAGGCAACAGCATAGTATAAAAACTGAATCCTAAAGTTACATGTATTTTTGTTATTAATCAAAACCAACTATACTTTACTCCATTAACTAATCTATTTTCTTATTTTGTTTTTATAGCCGAAGCACTGCAACAGGACAATGTTTAGCTCCGCCCCAAATCCAGAAATCCATTCCAAACATTAAATGGCATATGTTCTGACAGACTGTGATTTTGTTGCTTTACGTGTGAATAGACAAATTGCTAGTACCTAGAAAGTTGTCTGCATCAGGTTTACTGCAAGTATATACAGGATATGCTGGTTATTTGATGTGTCTGTCCACTCACCTAACGGAGCGATCTGAAAGCCAGCCAGCGTCACACTGCTCATAACCGCTGCGGTACGCAGCCAGCAGCTGTTCTGGAGAAGCAATCTGAGCTCCAATATCTTCACACGCGTCTTTGGCCTCATCAAAAGTGAAGGCATAGCGACTTGAGGTATGGCGGTAGTGGAAGACGACACCTAAGAACACACAGCATGTCAGTGTTCTCATATATCATAGTTTTTGAACTGTTATGAAGTGTTATTTGCCATTTTCTAGTCTGGAAAACATTTGTCTTATTAAAACATTGCTTTTGAACAAAACTGTCAAGTTGTAGCAAGTTACTATACAAGACTGTCCAAAAGATGGGATCACATGGTGTTCAATTTGCTAAATTTATATTGCATTTATTTTATATTTATATATACTATAAATATAAATATATATTACTGTTCTGGACAGTAGCTTTTGATTGTTTGTTTGTTTTAAAAAGCTTTTACTCAGAAAAAATGTATCATGTTTTCCACAGAAATATTAAGCAGCACAAGTGTTTTCAACAATGATAATAAATATTTCTTGAGCACCAAATCAGCATATCAGGATGATTTCTGAAGGATCATGTGACACTTAAGACTGGAGTAATTGCTGCTGAAAATGGCAAGAATAAATTACATTAAATATATAAAATATATTCAACTGGAAAAGATATTTTAAATTGTAATACTATTTCTCAATATTACTAATTTTACTGTAAATAAATGATAAATAAACTGATAAATGCAGCCTTGGTAAAGATTTATTTCAAAAACATTGAAATCCTTCCAATTCCAAAAGTTTGAACGATAGTACGTGTGTGTGCAAAACACCGTTGACTAAATATTGCAAGACAATCTGGGGCTGCCAGTGATCTTTGCACGTAAAGTAGTTCACATAATAATCACCTTTTACTTTGACTTGAGCCTGGTCATGAGCGTCCTCCAAGCCATGCTGGACTTCACAGCGGTAGAAGCCTGTATCGTTGTGTATCAGTTCATCCAGTCTGAGGGTGAGATCAGCTGAAGAGGCAGCATAATTCAGCAGTGATGCCCTGCCTTTATACAACTCACTCACCTTTACCCTCTCACCACGGGCCACTAAGATCTCTGTCTCTCGGTCTGATGAAAGAAAGCTCCATTTGACTCGTGGCTGGGTCAGTACAGCATGTCGACCCAAAGACGGGGTCCGGGAGAGACTCACCAGGCAGGGCAAAGTCAAGGAGCCCCCCAAAATGGCAGACACTGGGGGGCTATCGGGAATGGTCACTTGTAAGAATGTGGTCTCATCTGAGGAAAAGACAAGAATGATTGAGATACTAATCAACTGACAGTTTAATACTGAACTGAATTGGATTTGTATATTTCAGTGCATTCACTTGGGCAATAAAAGTACAACAACATACTGGACATAACTGGACTCCAAGAGCTTTCTATGACCTTTACTGTTATATATCATTAATTATAGGCTATCTTGTGTGTTGAACAGTAGAGGTGAGACACACCTGCTGCAGGACTGAGGACGGCAGAAGATGACAAGACAAAGAGGCAGATGGCACGCAGCAGTATATGCAGGAACATCGCTGATCTGAGACCGAACAGAGGGAGAGAGTGAGACAATATATAGAAACAAAGTCAAAAAACAGCATTATAAAATCAAATGGAACTGTGACATACCACAACATAAGATCTTTGTGTTGAAATGAAAGACGCAAACATTTATTTCCAGTACAGCAATTTAGCTAATTTATGTCATTTAATTTAACTGCATTCTGTTCCAGTGTAAGTTCATGGATATTCATAGGGGAAAATGACACACTGCCTTGTGTGAGAAAGCGAGAAAATGAGAAAGAGGGAGAGAAAGTTCTTTGTGCCTCTGCTGTTGCCAGATTGTGAGAATTCACACTCTCACTGAATTTTTTGAGCCTTCTAAAATCAAACTGTTTGACTGCAAAATTTGAACAGCTATTGTAATAGGCATTAAGGCACTAAATTGGGTGATTTTAAATCTGTTCAAAATAAATGAAAATAAAAATGCTTTAAAAAGGGGTTCTCAGCCTTTTCAGGACGTCCAGGAATCCCTGCCAAGAGGTATATATTTTGCTAATACTTTATAAAGAATATCATTTATTAGAATGTGACATTATTACATTACATAATACCTAATGTAAAAATTGTATAGTTATATTTACAGTTTTATTTATTTATGTGTGTGTATTTCCAAAAAAAATAATAATAATACAATACAGTTATAGATACTGTCCCATAAGAATATATTTAGGTCAACCAATTAACAAATATTTAACACTTTTAAAGAAGATTCTATGTATATATTTATATATGTAATAATCTACTCCACAGATCCCTTTTGTAGACCTCTGGTTGAAAACCCTGGTTTTAAAGGCATGTGTCTGAATGGAACAAAACAGAAAGGCTTGCCTGCAGTTCTTTAGAAAAAAACCAACAAAATGCTCAAACAGCGCAGTAAACAAATTTTCACTGCAGACCCACAGCACAGTCTTTGGAGGGTGTGTTTATTCTTTAAACGATGAGATTTTGCAGACTTATAATTTGTGTTGAATAACATTTTTATTTGTTTTAGCTTTGTGTGTGGTTTTGCATTTTCACAAGCCTTTCTGAATCAAAGATTACTCGAGAGCGTCCCAGACAGAGGATTTGGCAACCCTGTGCAATGTCCAGCTGGCATGATTCAAATCTTTGGAGTCTTTGGGAGCTCTTGTATGTGCTCAGAATTCTGACGAGTCACCGAACAGGCTAACTACCCTTTTCTAAACATGAGCATCTCTTTTTACCAGTACATCCATCTCCACTAAGGTCATCTTTATGCACCTGTCTCTGTGCAGCCCTTAAACTACACACACAGCACAATATAGACTGTGTTTAGCTAAACGGCCCAGTGAAAGGAAATGTTTTTAGCGGCTAGATGGTTTCTAAGTGAGACAGGCTGAAATAAATAAATAAAAGACCACCTGCTAGATCCACTGAAATACTGTTTGTAAAGACCGAATGAACTGAATAGTCATGCCTCAAAGAGTGAGCCAGAAAAGCAAGTAGACATAACAGTGGTCCAGTGATTCTAACAATTTTCATTATCCCTGTGACTTTTTAAAACCCGTACAAAAAATCTGAGTAAGTTTCAGCAACACTACACAAGCAATTTTCATGCAGGAGTCCAGGCACCGTTTAAATGAAGTGGAAGGTAATGAGTTGATTACATCAATTTTACATGATAACATATCATTGACTTTAAGTTATTTTAATGACAGGATGTTTATGATGATGTCTGTGCAAAATTAGGGGTCATGTAAGTATCTAATTGTAACTCTTCTCTGTTTACATGAAATCTTTTACAACCAACCAGATGTGAAATTACAGACTACAATCCCTAAAGAAAGACCCTCGTTCCTGATGTGTAATGTTACCTAATAGAGCGCAGACTGATGAAGTGGAAATTTACTGATGGAATGTGAGTTTTAATCAACGAAACAAACAAGGAAGTGCACTGGAACAGGAGTTTTTGTCTTCTGAACAATTCATCTGTGTACTACTGCTCTGGGTTTGGACATCTGGACATGTGAACTGCAAGAACACCAAATTCCTGACAGCAAACCTTCCTTATGGACTCATTAAAATGAAAATGAATACATTTATTACAATTTATAAATAAATATGTACATTAAAAAACAAAACCATTCACAACACCAGTTTGGTGTTTTAAAGTTTTAAGGAAATATTTCATATTATTATCAGTGTTGAAAACTGTTTATTTACAGATTAATTTAAATTAATTGATTTATCTATTAATGTATTTATTTATTCTTGTGGTAACTGTGATAAAGCACCATCTACAAGTAACCATTTAAAAGGTAAGGTAGGATTTTAAAAAATAAAATAAATTCATGTTTTAAGTGACAGTGAAGACGTTTATAAAGCTACAAATGATTTCTAATAAATGCTGTTTTTTAACTTTCTATTAATCAGTGATCCTGAAAAGAATATCCCAGTTTCCACAAACATATGAAGCAGCACAACACTGATTTTCAACTTTGATAAAATAAGATAATAAAATATATTTAAATAGAAATCAGTCATTTTAAATTCTAATGTTATTTCACAATATTACTGTTTTTACTGTATTTTCATCAAAATGCCGTCTTGGTGAACACAAGAGACCACAAAATCATAGTTTTTTTCAGTACATTAAGAAAAAAAAAACTGTGATTTTTGTGATTTCTCAGAAAAGCAACAATTCAGTACACTTTCTTGATGTAACCTTTCTCTCCTGTTTTCAATTTTAAAAGGAAGTTCACCAAAGATTTGGCCCATTAAGCTCTCTGATCCAGAGGTCTAACAGAAGTGGTTTACTGTAAGTACAAGACAGGAACTACAAAGCCCAGCAAAAGGAGAATTCAGGGCACAAAAGCCTCAGACGCACCAGAGCAGGACGTTCTGACGCTATGGTGCATTTTTTAGTGATGTAGAGTAATGGGTACATGGAAACGGTTCGCCTGAGAGGAAAAGAGAGAGAGAGATGGATGGAAACTGGCATGAACTGGTTGACCTGAAGTTGGATCCACGAATGCGTGTTAAAGACTACTGCCATGGAGAATAGGGGTGTGTTTGCACTAGTCTCGTGTAGCCAGACCTTCAGACTGACGGCTCAAAGTCTGGAATAGATGGCAGCTTTTATTGGCCAAGGCTCGCCCATGAGGTCGATTGACCGACATGTCAAACAACCAATCACAGTTCGTTTCATTCAGCTTCACATTTCGGTGCGTGGAAATGTCGCCACAATAACAGTCTCAGTGTGTAAAACTCTCGGACGTATTTTAAAGATTCTATGCCGCGAACCCTGATAAGCGCTCGTCGTCACCATTGTAAACACGACGGCTTTCTTCTTTCGTGAGGGGGTTTGGCGTCACGGCATCTTTGTTTCCAGGCGGAACGTTAAAGAACGCGACACACACGTCTACCGGAAATCCTGTATAATTCAACAAATCAGAGGACGACTTCGAAACTCCTGAAGTGTTTCCAGATAAGTGTGCCATATGCATCAGACGTTTAGCCAACGGTCTGTGGCCGTGACGTCTGAGGCTGAGACTATGTTTGCACATTCACTGAACCTCCTCTAAAAGTGCACTTGGACTTCTCCAAAATTAAGGATAGAAGCAAATATTTTTGTGACAGTTTTCAGAAGGAAAACATCATGAGCTATAATACTGAGAAGACTAAACAAAGCTGCCTTGCTGTTTAACTGCAAGTATCTGCAAGTATTTGATCTGTCTCTCTGCTTTTCTTGTACCCTGTTCTTGAGAACATTACAACAGATGCAGCCACATTTCCATAAGCCAAAAGTAAAGCCAGATTGCTGTAAGGGCAAACATGGAGGACGGGGCCCAGCAACCTCAAGAGTGCTTAGGCAGGCATCTCCATGGATGCCTGCTGTCTGGAATACAGAATGACTTCATTTTAAAGGGAAATGGGGAAGGAGGCGGTCTATTTCACTTACATCACAGCAGTGATTTTACCGATCGTATAAGAAGGTCACTATTTCTTGCTGAAGATTATGCCAATGGATAAACTCTCAGACAGACAAGGGATGATAAAAGAAAGCAGAAAACTTTCCCACGCACATCGTTCACTGTGGAATGCTGCATTTTTTCCTTGACTTTTCTCTGCGTTGTCTGTCTGCTTGGTCATGGACTCTTCCCTTTGCTCTTTCTTCTCTTTCAGTGCCACACCCACCTTCAAACTCAAGGCCTTTCTAACCTCGCATGACTCTCTGTGACTTGGTCCATCACCCGGGGCAACCAGCACTGTCCTCAGAAACACAGACCGACCGGAACTCACACAGAGAGAGACAGAGAGGGTAATTCACCCATGCTGAAGAGGTCTGAGGTGTTATTAGCCAAGCAGCCTGTGGTAGATCTGGCTAGCCAAGCATACAGCCATTCTCTGAGCTCTGTAAGAACCTGCAGAGAACGGATGTGAATAGTGGACTGAACTCACAGCCTTATCAATGAACAACATTGTATATTGTGTATAACCATTAACGTAGATGCATAAATGCTATACAAAAATCTATGTAAAAATATATAATATATAATATAATACAAATTGAAGTCACATGCATGAGTAAAATTTTGAATGAAAAACTTGACACATTAAAGGGATAGTTCACCCAAAAATTAAAATTTTGTCATCATTTACTCACCCTCATGTCATTCCAAACCTGTATGAGTTTCTTTTTTATGTTGAACATAAAAGAAGATATTTTGAAGAATGCTGGTAATCAAACAGTTGATGGTCCCCATTGACTTCTATAGTATTTCTTTCCATTCTGTGGAAGTCATTTGGGACCAACAACTGTTTGTTTCTTCAAAATTCTTCAGAATATCTTATTTTGTGTTCAGCATAAGAAAGAAACAAACAGGTTTGGAACAACATGAAGGTGAGTAAATGATGACAAAATTTTCATTTATGGGTGAAATATTCCTTTAATGAAATAATAAAAATAAATGGAGCATACCGTACACTACCGCTGAAATGTTTGGAGTCGGTAAAAAAAAAGAAAAAAGAAGCTCACTAAGGCTGCATTTATTTGATAAAAATACAGTAAAACAATAATATTGTGAAATGTTATTACAATTTAAAAGTAATGTTTTCTATTTTTAATATATTGTAAAGTAATGTTTTCTATTTTAATACATTGTAAAATTTAATATTAATTTAATTTAATTTCTGTGATGACAATGTTGAATTTTCAGCACCTATAGTATATTATCCCATGATTCTTCAGAAATCATTTTAATATGCTGGTACTTAAAACATTTCTTATTATTATCAATGATGAAAACAATTGTGCCGCTTAATATTTTTTCTGGAAATTGTGATACTTTTTTCAGGATTCCTTAATGAATAGAAAATTCAAAAGAACAGCATTTATATGAAATAAAAATTATTACATTATAAATGTCTTCACTGTTACTATTGATCTTTTTGACTTTTTGATTTAATGCAGCCAATTCTTTGGTATTAAGTATTAAATTTATCATGAGAGTCCCTTTACTCTTCACACTGGGGTGATCAGGACTGGACATGACTGCTGTACAGTTAAATTAGGTCAGATGTGTCCTGTAGGGGTTTGTGCAAGTATTTTGGCAATGGTGATTGAAAGAGAAGACACCTAATTCATTTGAGAGGAAATGACCAAATAGTAAATGTTTTTCCACAACAGCTACTAAATATAAGTGAAGGCATCTCTAAAGAAAAGCAGCAGTGGATAAGAAGACGTGTGGATGCCTCATAACTGTTTAACTTAATCTGTCAGATGATATGAAGTATCTTTATCTTATAGCTGCTTGAAAAACACTCACACATCGACTTACTTCTGCTCTGCTACACCTTTTTGAGCGATGGGTTTAGAAACAAGCTTAGCCACTGTGAAGATGAATGGTTGCTGTGGCACAACAGCCAATAAAGTGTTGCAATTTTACAGCTGAAAACACACTGCAGACATTAACGCTCAATGTCTCAATAGAATTAAGTTGACTCACATAAGCACTGGAATAACTGCAGATGTAGACCAAACAGGTATTCATGAATCATGGCTCTCATGCTACATTTGGCACCTGGATTTCTGCTTAGTTTGTACCACAAAGCAAAATCATTCAGCAGATGTGTTGCAGACGTCTTTTCCTCGCTTGCTCAAAAACCTCTAATATTTCTGTCTACAAAGCCTTTAGTCTTAGGCACAATATTAAGAAGAGTTAAACTCAGCATACTAATATTATTTGTTTTTTTCATCAATTCAGTTCCAACAAGGGCAAGAATAGATCCTGGAATTGAACTGATGATTGGTTCTCACATTAGCAAGCCTTTTCAACACTCAGTAATCTGTAAAGTATTATTTTCAGAGTGAAATAACTGGCCATATTTGTGCAGTAATTGCAGGTAATGGAGATAAAAATAAACGATTGCAGGTTGAGTGTTTGCTAAGCTTGCAGCAAATTCATCTCAAATGCAGTCTCAGTTTCTGCTCATGCATATAGAACACGCATTCATTTAGAAATGTCAAGAACAGGTGTCTTCTCTTTGAAGGCTCAGGCTGTGTAAAGCACTTATGCACCATCCAACACTGACAACCTTTCAAATGCATTCTAAACAAATTCTAAAATTAATTCTCAGTACAAGGACTCCAGGAATAGATATGCTCTCAGCAATAACAGATCCACATGAAAAGGACTTTACAGTATGATGCCTGATGTCTAGAGCCTTTTTAGTTTCATTAAAGAAAAAAATATTTTTATGCTCCAGTTGCTTAGAAAAAAAATGTGCCGGTGCTTTAAAAATCCAGATGCAAATAGATTGCTCCGAAGAGCCTGCAATGTAACATTAAGTTTCACAAAAACTTTTACTCCAGTTCATAAGAATATTATGTACTGGTGACTAAGACTGTTTATCCAAGAACAATTATTAAATGGTGTTCTAATAATAATCTGAATGGATAGTGCTCTGCATAATAGTCTGTACCAATTCACAAGGGCTGATGCAACATGCATATTCAGCACAGTAATGTCCTCCATAACATCTCCTGCTGTGCTCTAAAACTTAAAAATGTACAGGGCAGAAAATATTCTGCATAAGCAGAATTCACTAACCCTAAAAATGATGGCCAACAAGTCCAAATCCAAAAGCCATGAAATAAATTTGCCAAGTTGCAACTTTTACAGAATCATTATAGGCAATTTAAATGCATTTAAAGCCACATACCTCATTCCTCTTGGATTCCTCTTGAAAAGCCCCCGTGCAGATGAAAGATTGAATAGAGTCTCATAGAGTGCAGGCTGGAGATGATGGATGCTGTGAGCTCGTCCAGAGGAGGAGAAGAAAGAGAGAGAGGATGACAGAGAGCGGAGGAATAAAGGGGCACGAAGGATCTGCGATCAACCCACTCTCTTTAACCAACAGGGTTCATTTTCCTATTTGTCCCTGGCACAATGAAAAAAAGTGGGAAGGGACGGAGGAAAAGTTAAAATGTCCTAAATTAGAATGAGCTGAGCTAGAGAGAGAGAGAGAGAGAGAGAGAGAGAGGACACGATATTAATACAGTATCATACACACCTGAAATGTTGCTCGTTGTCCTGTTACTGTCCTTTAAAAAAAAATAGTAAACCCAGAATAGGTAACGCGCGTAATACTGTTTCAAAATGACAAGTGACTGAGAATTGAATTGATTTGATACGAGCACTCGTGAGAAGCATGCAGGTTTTATGCTTAAAAGAACAAAAAGAGCGAAGTATTTGGCTTAGTGCTTAGCTCCATGCGTCGTTTGGGTTCATTTCTGGATCATAATTGGGAAACTGTTATCTTGACCGACATTTATTGATTCTGTCAAGGCATTAAAACATGTCGAGGTGAATATGGTAAAACAAGGATCAAATTGACGCTTGAGTAAAACACACACAATATAAGTGTAAAGACTGTAAAATTATTCAAATGAATCACATCTCATAAATTAATTCTAAACATAATTATGTGAGACAAGATTGAGTGGTGTTAGTTTTGTTTAAAATTAACATTTCCATGATCAACATGAGCAACCTTCACTCTTAAAAATAAAGGTTCTTTATTGGCATCAATGGTTCCACAAAGAAACTTTACCATCCATGGAACCTTTTCATAAAAGGGCCTTTACAGTGGTAAAAGGTTCTTTAGATTATTAAAATGTTCTTCATACTAAGAAAAAATGGATCTTTTAAGATCTATTCACTGAAAGGAACCAAAACTGGTTAATCTATGGCATCTCTGTGAAAACCCCCTTTTGGAACTTTTATTTTTAAGAGTGTTGTACAATTGCATAATTTTAGTTATGAATTAAAGGAATGGTTCACCCAAAAAATGAAAATTTGCTGAAAATGTACTCACCTTGAGGTCATCCAAGATGTAGATGAGTGTTTCTTCATCTGAACATGATTGGAGAAATTTAGCATTACATCACTTGCTCGCCAATGGATCATCTGCAGTGAATGGGTGCCGTCAGAATGAGACTCCAAACAACTGATAAAAACGTCACAATAATCCACAAGTAATCCACACGACTCCAGTTCATCAATTAACATCTCCTGAGATGAAAAGCTGCGTGTTTATAATAAACAAATAATGGTCTAAGGGTGAGTACATTTTCAGCAACTTTCATTTTTGGGTGAATTATTTCTTTGACAAAATGTATCCAAAAACTTCAATTTTTAGGTTGTCTTAAGGTTTGTTCCAGAAATAACAAACAAGTTAGTCTTAGTATAGGGTAATCTTTTTGTTACATGAATAAACATCTTGAGGAAACTTTCACTCTCACTGAATTTACCCATTGTTTAATGTAAGAATTGCTATTTAAGACAAGGATCAACTTTGCATTGAGCAAGAGTCCAAGGGCTGAGTGCCACAATGAATGCTTAGGTTCACTCAATTGCTAGGCCACAACAACATTGTAAATGAGAATTAAATATGTAAGCATCCATTTCTGCAAGCATAATAAGATAGTAAACACTGTCATGGCTAAATGCTATGATGAAAATTCATCTGGACCAGTGCAACTCTATATCACATCTGTATAGCAGTGTGCGTATACCTTCCGTGACTCGCTGTGCTGACTCTCTCTCTAAGCTAAGAGAACTTTGTGTCAAGGTTGGTGAGCTTTAATAACTAGATCTTTCAGTAATGATGAGACAACTGCTTATTCAGAGAAATGACCAGTTTGAAATGGTTTTGAGGCATGAGTCACTGCTGATTCACATCTGTAAGTTTGAATCTGATCCATTTGTGAGTCATGTCTGTGAAGGTAACCGCATGTGGACACAACAGACCAGAGTCTGGCCTCCTCTTAAAACAGTAGCAAGCTTTCATAGATGAGAGAAGCAAAGGATAGTTTGCACACACAGAGAGAGGAGAGTGAATATGGCTTTGTATATCACATATTCTTCAACACAAGAGGAATTTACCAAATCAACACAGCTGACTGTCTCAGAAATCCCAAAACTATGCTGAAGATGAGAAATCAGGTAATATCACTCTGAACATCTACAGAAAATGACTATATGCATAAAAACTACAGTGCATTATTTATTTGACCTTGCATTATGGTAATCCTTTAGTAACTAACTATATGCCTTAGGACCAGACAATAAAACAACAGTGCATTATTTATTAGCTCTGGCATTATGGTAATCCTTTAGTAATAAGCAAGGGTACCTCTTTCTGTACCACAAGATTACCTCTGCCTGCCAGCCATTGAGGATTTTAAAACTTGATCCGTTTTACAGACATTACTACCATCCACATCCAAGCCACAAGTGGGAAAGTATGAAGTCACTGACTGCCTTCTTGCTACAGCACATCATATTAACCCCAATTTCATCAGGAACACTTTAAAATGACTAACATTAGTGAATGCAATATGTATCATAACTAACAATAAACAATTTACAGCATTTATTAATATTATGTATTATGCATATTAAAAATGCAATGTTACTTTGTGTGTAATACTTATTTTATAAATGTATTATTTATTGAAAATTCATATTAATTCATAACACAATGCTTATTTATAAAACTTGAAATGTTAATGCATTAGTACATGTAGAAATTAATATTAGCCAAGATTTTAAATGTTGCAAAAGGATCATTTATACAGACATTGCAAAATTAAGGTATATAACTTTAAAGTATTGCAATTTCATCCCAGATGTACCAAGTCATTAAAAATTTGAAAATTTAAAGAGAAATTTCATATTTGATATAGAAATTAAATTGATTAAAAGTGACTGTAAACAATGTTCATATTTCAAATAAATGTTTTCTATTCAAACAATCCTTAAAATATGATCAAGGTTCCATAAAAATATTGAGCAGTTGTTTTGAAGAAATTTTGAGTAGCAAATCTGCATATTACAATGATTTCTGAAGAATCATGTGACACTACATATATTATATATGCTTAATACTCCAACATTTCAATTACATGTCAAAATCTGATGGCAATCCAATTTATTTTTTAAAAACTTAACATTGGTATGACAGAGATAAACAAGAAAAATGACAAATTTGGCACTATGTCAAAAACACCCATTCTTTAGAATAAGGCTGAGGCAAACCTCATGGATAATATAACAGTATTCACCAAGTGAGCCCTTTAGGACTGCACTAAGGATTTTTACAGCCATTCTAAATGTGTCGGCCTAAATGATCTATGTTGAATCAGTTTTGCATATTTTAAAGAATACTTATCCTTAATCCTACAAAAAAGTGAGATTACTATATGTAATGCAAGTGTCAGACTGTGTTCTACAGTATGTTCTGCAAAAGAGAATCCCAAATAAGGCTAAAAATCAGTCCATCGTGAGCTTGTTCAACTGCTGGGAAACTGGTGGGCAAGGAACATCCAGCTGCTTCCCAAACATCACCAAAGTGGTGCAATCGGACTCTTAAAAACAGACTGACTGATGATTGAGTGGGTTTGGAAGGAAAAGAGCTTTGACTGTAATCTCAAGGATAGCAGTTGAGGCCCTGTTCATTTGGACAGTTAAATACAGGAGGAGCTTTAATTCATGTGGTGGTGTTGAATTCAGAGTAGAAGAGGAATGCTGACTCGTCCTGTTCGTCAGACATCAGAAAGACAGACAGCCGGAGAGCAGTGAGAGCTTTTTTTTTTTTTTTTTTTACTTTCTGTGAAGATTCTGAACAGAACTCAAAACATCATGTGTACAGTTTATCATAACGTCCAATTATTTGCAACTTAGTTGCTTTAAACAGCCAACAAAGCCAATATAGTTAACTTGAAATACTTTTTTCATTTTTGTTTTTACAGAAATTGAAGAGCCCCCTAGTGGTATTTAAACCCAAGCATAGATGAGATGTTTAGCTGATAAAAAGGTGGGAAGTAAAAATCCTATCTTTAAAAGCTTTTATGTTTTTTTGATTCAGAACTAGATCCATTTCTTTAGCTGAAAGGCTGAGAGCTGAGTTTTTGCTCCCACATGCTTTCCACTACTTTGAACAGTTCCATGGTGGCTTTGGCATCTTCTACTGATGAGTGGCCTCCCTTTCCTCTCTGAAAATATAAGAAAGAGTTTTTCAGTGGAAAAAAATTCAAAGCCATGCCCGTCTTTATTTTCTTTATAAAAATAGTCTGACTCGTCCTCTCTCAATCCTAGGATCCAAGAGCTGCTTTGAACTGACTCCAGATATACCCTGTCTTCAATGTCTGACAGCTGAACTCCTCTAAGCGCTCTGATCTGTGTGGCACAGGTGAAACTGACATCCGCTGAGCCACGTTACAACGTTTTGTGCTGAGTTAAACCCACCTGTATGTCCTTTTTGAGAATAGCCTTTGTGAGCCTCTTCAGAGACACCATTTCATTCTCAGGCAGTCCAGCTTTCTGGTTTAGCAGCGGAATCCGTGCCGTATCTCGTGTTTGGCAAGCAGGATGGAAATATTTTAAGGCCTTGAAGTCATTATGGATGGCATGGCCCACAACCACTTTCCCTGTTATTATCTTCACAATCTGTGGGCAAAATGTATAATAATGCTTAGTAGACTTACAAAATCAATCAGACTATTACTGGTTTGTCATTACTTGGTTTATTTTGAGCACAATGAATAAATGGATGATATTTTTGTCTAAATAATTAAATAAAAATAAATCAATAAAATTATATAAAAACAATAAAATCTAAAATCAGTCATTTTAAATGCTGTGAATTTAGGCACAAAACTTGGCTGATAACTGATAAGATATTGTTCTACCAATATATACTGCATCCATATTTTTAAAACCAAAAACAAAGATTCTAACATTTTGATGTTTCTATGGTGATATTTTTACTGATACACTAGGAATGTTATATTAGTATGTAATATGTCCACAAATTATAACATTATGTGATCTTATGTGATCTGAAAAAAACTACTCAAGCCTTAAAGCCTTCATAAAATGTAATGGATGTGCAATGTTTTAAAAAATATTTTTGTATTTTCCATTTTAATTAAAGTTTTAGTAATTAAATCATTTTCATTTCAGTTGTAGTTATTTTATGACATCAAGATAAACTAAATGGAAATGGGAAAGAATGCTCTGACAACTAGCTGAAGTAAAATAAGTATTTTTTTATTTTTTATTTCAGTTAACATTTATTTCAAGTGACAACAATAAAAACAGCTGATTTGCTTGATAAAAGTGTCTTCTATACATATAAATGCAATATATATAACATGATCACTGAAGTAGAGAAGCTCTTTCATACCTCTTTCTGTGCCTGATCAAAGGGTATGGCATGGAGTAGGTCCCGCCTCCTGATTCCACTCCAGGGAGTGCGGAAATCTGTCACAGGATTGATGGGTTTGATATATTTATCATAAATCACATCTCCCTCGTAGGTGACGATACTGCAGCGGGCGATTTCACTGCAACACCCCTTTGGTCCTGTACCCACCATCTCACAGTCCAACGCTACGTATTTTAAAGGTTCGAGAGTGTGGGGTGCCGCTTGGTGTGTCGGATGCCACTGAGATGTGGAGGCAGTGCATGGAAATGAAAATGTGGATTTCCCTGAAAACGTCTGTGCAGAACTAGAAGGCTCATTGGTCTTATTAGGCAGATAAGAGGTAAATTTAGGAAAAATAGCACCTGGTTTTGATTGATCACCTCCATTGAGCTGCGTGTTTCTTGACTTGTTTTTATTTTTCTGCTTGTTCTTTTTGTTTCGCTTTTTATTTTGTTTCTCTTTTAACAAACCCTTGTGCTCCAGGTAATGTCTCCTTCCAAGGAAACGTTCATGCTTGGCATTTCCTCTGAATTTACCTGATTTGCCTCCTCGACTAGGCTCACAAACCAGGTTCAACATAAGCCCTGACATTCTTGTACACACGCAGAGGTTGATTACAGCAGTCTTCTTGATGTTCTTTTACTCTTAAATAGAAACAAAGAAAAACAAAAACGACTGTTAAGACAAAGAACTAACGTGACCACACAAAATGATTGTGATAATCATTCTGTAGAAAAGAGTAGAAAATTTTTAAATATTTTTTTATTATTAACATAAGATACATCTAATAAAAAAATTAACTCAATAAATAATTAACTAAAAAATAAAAAAAGCATTGAAATCATTTAAAAAAAATATTTCAATAAATAACAAAATAATAGAGTAAAATATACTACAATGAATAGTAAAAGATTTAACTATGTAACAGAAACAAACTAAATAATATTTTACACATCTTTATAATAACTTTTCACTGTATAAAATGGGTCTTTATTCATTGAAATATATAGATGCCTTTTAAAATAAGCTCAGACGACGTATCATATTAGTTGAACGTGGCATGTAAAAGTTTGAAACCCTCTTTATAAACGATGTTTTTAAAGCTATGCAAAGACACTAGCATCTATCACAATATAGTGAGAGTTGACCGTTTTACTAAACAGACTCGACATTTTCAGTTTTGATACAGTTCCTGAGTCTTGTTAGAGTTGAATAAAAATAACAGGTCGTTAATGTCTTTTAAATAAACTGATTATGAGCATTGCTCTTGAATATCAGAGCACATTTCTATGATGGACAAGTCAAGCTATCTAGCCATTTCGCTGAGTATTACACTGTGCATAGCGAAATAAATTGTGCGATTCTATTACATATCGACATAAACTTTCAAAATTGCCGAACACATACCATTATTTGCTCCAAAACCTCGACCTTTAATATTTTTTCCTATTCATTACGAGCATGTCGTTCGTGTGACTGCATGTGTACTTCCGGGTCGGAGTTTAACGGTTATGGGAAGTTCGACTCTTTCGAAGAGTTCATTTCAAAGAACCGGTTCAAAGCCTACTTCAGTAAAGGTTTCTGTTTACTGTTTATTAAGTTTTCGACGCCGTTTTTATTATTAATGTGATTATGGTATATCATAATTTAAATTTTGACACAATTTTTCTGTAAAAAAAAAAAAACACACACAAATGCATTGTTCGCATATTGTTCGTCACCAAGTAAGAATCAACTCTCAATCGTGAATGAATCGTTTAGGTCGGTTTTGTCATAGACATCTATGGGTTTTGTGAATCAGTTCAACCGAATCATTGATTTGTTCACGAATCGGACATCACCACCTGCGAACTCGTGTGGTCGGATTGCTACATGTAAACACCAAAGTCTTAATACGTTCCCAATCAAGTTTCTATATTAAATGACTAGTCGGAATATTGAGGGACACCCAGTTTAACCTGCATGGTGTTTTTAGTGCTGAAGAGATGTTTGTGGCGGCTTTTTCAGAGCAGGAGCAGAGAGAGCTAGCTGAGAAGCTGACTTCGCTCCTGTCAACCTACAGACACATATCAGACTCCTACATAATAGTAATAAATCAACAACTAATTGTACTATTTCAGTGTTTGTGCATTATAAACTGCTATGTTTTGAAGTTTGTCACGAATTCAAGTGTGAGTGTAACAGTAAACGGATAATCCCGTGTGTTAAACCGTGGGGTTTCTGTCAGCTGAAATATTTATGTACATGTGAAAGTGTATCTGTGTTTGCGTCCACGCAGGAGTTCTTCAGTGAGAGTTTGTGGGACACTCTGCCTGTGAGCTGGCAGGACGCCCTCAGTGATCTTACACCCCCACAGATCGCTGATCTGCTGCTGGATAAAGAGATTAAGGACAGGCGGTAAATGAGTTTATTCTTTGTATCTGTCTCGGTTGCCTTAAATTAAGATGATGTTACAAAGCCAGAACATTGCTCAAAATCCACTTTGGAGCATTTGCCTGTAGACAAAGCTTTGAGACAAATAGATGAAGAGTTCAGATGCAAAAGCCTCTAAGTGCCGTCTGAAATTTTCTTCTAAAATGAGCATTTTTATCAGGCTCCTATATTTATTTATTTAACTTTAATTGCATAGAAAAAGGACCTATACATTGCCATTAGAGTAAAATTACTGAACCTAAACATAGGAGCCTGATAATGCTCATTTTATGAAAATTTCAAATGGCACTTAGAGGCTTTTGCATCTGAACTCTTCAGATAGAAATGCATGAAGTGATCAAATATATACTTAGAATGCAAGGAAATTTCTTGTCTGCAAAAAACGGTTTTGCGTTGGGACCAATATTTTACATTGGACATCAAGTGGTGATCGAACACAATACCAAAATTGTTTATTCTACCAGTTATTTTAGTATCATTGTGATGCTTTCATGGGTTTTATTATTATTTTCAATTATTTTTCTCTTATCATTTTAAATTTGTTTAAAATTGTAGAATTTTTGTTGTTTTTGTTGTTTTCATTAGTGTTTTTTAAATTATTTTAAAATGATTTAAAAGTTTTTGTGTATTTTATTTCAGTGAATGTTTTGTTTCTTTCTTGGCTTTCGTTTGTTAGTTATAATAAAACTATTATAAAATCCCTTGAAATCAAATGTATATTCCTTCATAATCAAACACTCATTAATATACCATGAACTACATAAGTGAAATATTCACAGGCACATATATGTGTGTTTGTGTGTGACTTTCTTTTAAAAGGTTCAACATACAATATATATTTTTAAACAATTTTATATAGTAAACATATAAATGAAAGTAAATTCAAAGGTGTTGTATTTATTCTGTCTTTTAGGTACCCATCTGTGTGGCCTCTGTCCTTACTGGCACTGCGGACAGCAGCACATGCGCTGTCGTTTCCACGTAAAGCACCAGGTGGGGACGGTCAGGACACAGGTGCAGCAGTGCCAGAAGAGTTTCAGCCGAACCAGAGTCAGAGTTCTTTGTTAGGACACATTTTTCGTAAACACGTCAAGCCCAAGAAGCAGCACGAAATCTGCCGACTAGGCACGGTATGGATACATTATACTGCATGTAATGTCAATGGGAAAGATTCTAATTGCCATTATTAAAGAAATATGACTCTTATTAAGACTATTTGATCATCTAAAGATCATTTAAAATGTTTTTTTTTTCCTGCTGAACTGTCTCTCCTAGCTGGTCAAGAAGTTGTGTGATCAGGCTAACTGTAGCTGTGTGGTTGATGTTGGGTCTGGACAGGTACAGTAATGTCTTGTTTAATTTTCTTATTCTAAATATGCATATTACTCACTTTAATTTGATCCATCCCTCCAGGGCCATTTGACAAGGTTTCTGTCTTTTGGACTCGGTCTGGCTGTCACTGGAATTGAGGCTGACCCTAACCTTGTTTCCATGGCTACCAAATTTGATAGACAGCTTGTATTGACACTCGCCAAAGAGAATCAAAAGGTATGATCCTCACAAATTATTCTATTATATAATCTATTAATATTATCCTTTACGTTATGTATTTTCTATTTCGTAACCATCTTTTGATATTACATAATGATTGATACATTTTCAAGCTTGTATTATCACTCTGACCAAGTTATTTTTATTTTATTTCGTATTATTATTATTGTTGTATTTTTAGTGTTTAATTACTATTTTTTAATTTGAAAAAAAAATAAAAATATATATATATATATATATATATATATATATATATATATATATATATATATATATATATAGTCCTAACTGTATAAACCACAGTTTTTTTGTTTGTGCGTTGATAATTATCATCAGTGTTTCTGTTGTAGTCTGAAAATTCTCAAAGTTTTCATTCTGCACCTGGTCCTTCTCCTCGTCATGTGGTGGGCTGGGTCAACCCAAAGGCTTCATGGGATGTCTTCATTCAGCAGCTTGGTGTGACAGCAACTGAAAGTGACAGTATTGGAGCAACCACTGGTCCATATGAAAAGGAACAGCGGGTGGAGGAGCTGAATCTAGAGCCGCATTCATGCCAAATCAAAGCAGAAGACTTGCAAAATACACTGCCGACTCAAAAAACTGACATCAATACTTCAGACTCTGTAGCCCAAATAAACACTGGGGTTTTTCCATCAGGGATGGCGACTGAAATTCTTACCTGTAAAACCGTACCAGTTACTGATTGTGGTGCCAAAAAACCTGGTCGTTTTGTACTCACAGGTCTTCATGCTTGTGGAGACCTTAGCTCTACACTTCTGCGTCATTTCGCCAACTGCCCTCACGTTCAGTTCATCACATCGGTTGCTTGCTGCTACATGAAAATCTCAACCCAGGAGAACCCAAACCCTCCAGGAGTTTTCCAGCCCCCATTTTCTGCAGACTCTGAGGAGGATTCCTGTTCAGAATATGGTTATCCGATGAGTGACTGGGTACGTGGATTACCAGGGCAGCAGTTGTCGTATAAAGCACGAGAGGGAGCGTGTCATGCAATAGAGGACTATCTCCACCGACTGAGAGAGGAGAGCAGCTTACTGAGGACACACTGCTACAGAGCCATCTTAGAAAGCATCATCAGAGTGGAGAGGCCCGATATGCGCAGACCAGGAGTTCAGACTGTTAGGAAAGCCCACACACTGTCATTTTCTGAGTTAGTGCCTTTATTGTTATATTTGAGAATAATAATATCTTTAAAGGGGGTCATGAACTGCCTCTGTTTATTATTTTGTACTGTTCTCTGAGGTCCACTTATAGCATTATCAAGATTTTTACATCAAAATTTTGAAATAATTGGCAATTTTCTGTACTGTTTTTGACCCCCCTCATCAGAACGCTCTGTTTGAATTGTCGTGGCAGATTGTAGACTCAGAAGTAAACGCCCTCTGCTATGATTGGCTAACACTTATGTATGTTTGACAGCCTACATCCTTCACACATGGATGCTGTTGTGTTTTAGGTTAAAACCGCATCAGTACTCATATCAAACAATCTGTTTAACAGACAAAGCAATAGTGATCATGTAATAAAAACAATTACTCACACTTGTTTGTTGCAACAGTAATATGTGACCCTGGACCACAAAACCAGTCATAAGGGTCAATTTTTTTAAATTGCGATTTATACATCAAATGAAAGCTGAATAAATAAGATGTATGGTTTGTTATGATAGAACAATATTTGGCTGAGATACAGCTATTTTAAAATCTGGAATCTGAGGGTGCAAAAAAATCTAAATATTGAGAAAATCGCCTTTAAAGTTGTCCAAATGAAGTCCTTAGCATTGCATATTACTAATCAAAAATTAAGTTTTAATATATTTATGTTAGGAAATTCACAAAATATCTTCATGAAACATGATCTTTACTTAATATCCTAATGATTTTTGGCATAAAAAAAAATCTATAATTTTGACCCATGCAATGTATTTTTGGCTATTGCTACAAATATACCCGTGTTACTTATGACTGGTTTTGTGCTCCAGGGTCACATATAGTCGGCACAGCATCGTCTTTTAGTTTCAGTCTTTCTGAAAATCCCGCGTTGTGCCTTGTTTGTAAACGAACCCACAATGTGAAGTGAACAAAAGACAAAAGAGTTCTTACTGACGCGGTCTGGAACTTCATCCACTTTTTCCTAATGTTGGGATCAGAAGGAAGGCAATGTAAAGACTATTTTTTCCACAACTTGGCACTGCACAGCATCTTCTTGTCTTCAGAGCCATCTTTATCATTTGGTTTCTGTGTTGACCTGCGCGCTCGACTCTCTCGTACAACAATAATCCGATTTTAACACGATTAAGACAATACTCTGATTAAGAATCTACCATGTAAACAGATTTTTGATTACCTTAATCCGACTAAAGTCATCACAAATCGAATTAAGACGTGGAGTATTCCTATTTTAGTCGCATTAACAAAGTGCAGTATATACATGTACACACCTTAATCACATTATTACTGTCGTGTAGGACATTTCGCTGCATTTTGCGACAGGATATCCACACGACAGTGTCAATACAAGCTGTCTATCAAACCATTTGACGGCAAATAAAAGAGCATGGCTTCAACAACGCCGTTGTCTGTTTGCATGTATAGGATGACAAATAATTAACTGCATTTGAAGCTTTTGTAAAATTAAAAATGAAACACCCAGAACTGTATATGGCATCATAATGAAGTCGAACTGTATGCTTATACGTGTGCCATTAATCGATCTATGTAGGCTACTATAACATGTAAAACGGGAACATGAAAGGAATATTCTAAAAGCAGCTCATGTAACCACTTTAATCATAATTTTGTATTATTAAATGAAATAATCAAAATCTCTATGACGTGTTAAACTGTCAAGTACATCTGAGATACTAGACAGCTGCATTATAATATTATCTTTTGTTTTATCACAGGTATGCTCGTTTGGCATTGCCACGGGTGGGCCTACCTGCTGATCTCCCATTTGACGCTGACGCTGTGGATGCAATGCTAGCGCACCAGGGTAAAGTGGTGGCGTACTTCAGCCTGGTTCTTCTCCTCGCACCTGTGGTGGAAACTCTAGTGTTACTGGACAGAATGATTTTCCTGCAGGAGAGAGGTAAATAGAGCAGAGCCAGTCACTCATATAAAGAAATGAAAATGACCTAATTAGCTTTTTTCTTTTGACACAACTGTATTTTTCTGACATGTTTATGTAATTAAAATTTTAATATTGTTTTTTTTTTTTTTTTTTTACAGAGATAGAAGTCTCAGAAGTTTCATTAACTTAATGATTAATTTCTTAATATTTATAATTTATTATAGCAAAATAAAATATTTTAGATCTTGCCGTAACTCATTAATGATTCCATGACCACTTTTCCAGGTGTAGAAATCAGTCTTTCAAAATTCCCTTATTGTATAACTATAATTCATCTTTGTATTTTCATATTTAGGTTTCCAGAGTAAACTCATCCCACTCTTTGATGCTGCTTTTTCCCCACGAAACCTGGTACTGGTGTCCGTCAAGCCCAAAGAAGCACAGAGCTGAATGAAATAACATACACCAAGATATTCGAATCCAAGTTCTGAATCACAACCACATAATTAGATTAACAGTAACATTTTATAAATAAAATGCCCTTAAATGAACCGTCACACAAACCATCTGACATTTGGAAACTGAAATTAGAGGTCTGATTTTCCGTTTTCCAGAGTGACCCATTAATGGCTCATTGTCAGTCATTTTTTCCCCTGTCATGCTTGCCTTCACTTATATGCAAAAACTGTCTCACATTTTAATTGAGATTTTGTCTCAATTGGAGAGAGGGAAATTCTTTTAAATTCGAAATCTTAATATATGAATTTAATATTTTTAACTAATACAAAGACAAGTTCAAACTCTTTTGTTTTTTCATAGTTGTCAGACTGGATTTATTGCATAAAATTTTCTCTAATTGTTTTTAAAGCAGAGGATTTATATTACACTGGGCAAAGTTACTATCGTCTATGGTTCATCTCTATTACAAAAAACATATTCAGACCCAGAATCTACTGACCGCAGGTGTATGAATGTTCTATTTGTAAATAAAAACACTTTTTAATGAAAAGGCTGACATGTCTTTTTTTAACCCATAGATGGCACTCTTAATATAAAATCAGGTCAAACCTTCAAAAGCAGTATTTTAAAGCCACCCCCCCCCCCAAATGATATTTCTAGTACATAAAGCATGCTGCAGTCACAAAGAGACTAGTTTCTTTGCTCATTTCAACTTTATTTATAGAAACTAGAAGTGTTGATGTATTAGAATGGTTCAATAAAGTAAATTTAACTATTTTATTCCGTAATACATATATTATGTTTTTCAGGATTTACATGACTTTTCTAGTCATTTGTGATTACAGGGTTTAAAAATAAAATATTTTAGAGGTCAAAGTTTCATTAAAACTTAAAGATCTTTTAGGATTTGATTAATTTCCATGACTTTTCCAGGTCTGGAAATCACTTTCAAAACTCCCTCATTACATTTAGGTTTTCCAAAACAGTGGGAATCCTGCTGGTTCTTAAATAATAATAAGTTTGTCAAGGGAACAAGAGACGAAATATAATGTCAGTTTAAATCTGTAATGTGTTTTAGCTCATTTTATGCTTGTTTGTCTTATTGTAAATCATTTTAAGTAATATTGCACCCTTCGGTTGAGAACTGGCTCCAAACAAAACATAGCATCTTGTACCGTCTTGACGGTTCACTTCCACAACTGTACTTTCCATACACACATTGTCTGCACATCACAAGTCTTTATTTCTGATAAATAACATTTACAAAATGTCACACAGCTGAAGAGAGACATGGAAAAACATTAATTCTTCATGCTCTCTACAAAGAATTCATTACATGCCACTGTGAGAGCAGCCACCAGCACAACAAACTCCTGAAAGTCCACTTCTCCATCCCGGTTCTCATCCAGATCAGACATGATCTTCTCCACAACCATGGGGTCTTTACTCGCCTGCAACAGGACACACAGTTATTCTTCTTTTATGCATGTGAGAATGTTGCTGAATGTTAATGCTACATAATTAGTTAAAAACTTACAGCTAAAAAGTCACCGAGTTCTCCCTGAAGCAAACTCTTGAGCTCGGATTTGCTTAGCTTGTACTTGTCTCCTTCTTTGGAAGAGTATGTGTGGAACACTTTAATCAGGCCTTCCATTGCGTCTTCCAGTTTTGAAACCATGTTGTTGTTTTTCTCTTTCGAAAATATACTCTGGAAAAAAAGAAAAACATTTCACAATCTTGAAGTTTAACTGTCCACATGTGAACACCTGAGAATCTACGATGGTGTTTTAGTGGACTACATGCTCAAATTAATTTAAATGCATTGTCTGTATTCAATAAATGCACATTGTGAAAATGCAGAGCCCTTTTCGATTCTTAAAAGAATGTACTGTTTGCACAGACACTTCCTGACCCCAGGGGCCCCACCATCCCCCTAAGAATGGGGTTACACAGCCACTGAGGAATCTAATATCTGTGAGCGAACAGGCCTTTTGGCACTGGCAGGCTGATGACAATCATGAGTGAGATGGAAGACAGGTATACATCAATAATTCAATCAGTCTTTTGTATGAACTAAAGGCTCTGAGACCATTTATCCACCATTAAGGCATGTAGGTCTTTTTTAATATTATATGGCTATAAAATCTAAAGTCTCACATAGCCTAGAAGACATTAACATTGAATGAGAAATTAACATCAAAACATTTAGACTGTAAAACAATCCACAAATGCGCTAATGAACAATAACTTTCCATCAGCGATATTAAAGTGAGTTAATTCAAATTGGTACAAGAATCACTCACATTGGTAACAATATGCAAGTATGTAGCCTAGTGCTTATTAAGATGCAAAAACTTGTTCGTATTACAAGGAGAATTATCTATGTGCGAAGTAATATTTATTTTTAAATGAAAGGGTCTCATTACATGCATTAAACTTTGACGTCATTAAATAATTATCTTAAAGTGGCATTTATTCTTAAACGTCTTAAACCATTGTCAACTTTATGTTTACAATTAATGGCGTATAATATTGCCAGAAAGTTATCAGCATAACATTAGCAAGTCTATATAAACAAACAGAATTCTCAACTCACCTTGACAAAGAAGTGGCAACTAGTGCTTGAAAAGTTACTTGTGCTCATTCATTAAATAGCGTCCATTCACCTGTGCGGGGGAATTAGTCTAGTGGGCGGAGCTTCTTCCTATCGCGGCACGCACGACCAATGACGTCATCACGCATACTCACACAACCCAAGATCTCGAATAACGTGCTCAAATACATTGAATGCTATCTCACGTTTAGTTTTTGTAGGTTCACAATAGAGCACAGGTAAATGCTTAGATTTTGATTTCTGAAATGATTTTACTAGTAAACTAATCAAGGCAAAGCTAAAATTAATTGGTAACACTTTACAATACGGTGACACTAATATGCATTAAATAATGCTTAACTAATGCACAGATAATCATGAGTTAATAAACTCATGAAGAACTAAACCATTTATGAACAATTACTGCATCAGCAACAAATGAACGTTCTATATGATTCATAGATTAAGTAATCAATAAATTGTTATTAGTTAAATGTGTCATAATGTATTAATTACCTAATAACTTATTTTATTAACTAATGAAGTAAATTCATATGTTAAATACCACAATGGGTTCAAGTATGCATTTTAACTTGCAGTTGTCTGCTTTAATTAACCATTAACTAATGATTTGCATGGGTATCATTATGTTATGACTTTACTTGTTAAGTAACTATTAACTATTAACTAATTCTAAATCTATAACCACAATGACATATTACTTAACAATTAGTTAATAGTTCTGTGCCTCAACAAGTAAAGTCATAACATAATGATACCCATGCAAATCATTAGCTAATGATTAATTAAAGCAGACAACTGGAAGTTTAAAGGCATGGCTTCGACCCAATGTGGTAATTGACATATTAATTTACTTCATTAGTTAATAAAATAAGTTATTAGGTAATTAATACATTATGACACATTTAACTAATAACAACTTATTGATTACTTAATCTTTGAATCATATCGAATGTTCATTAGTTGCTGATGCAGTAATCATTAATAAATGGTTTAGTTCATCGTGAGTCATACATTAACTCATGATTATCTGTGCATTATTTAAGCATTATTTAATGCATATTTGTGCACACGTATTGTAAAGTGTTACCAATTAATTCACATTCACTGCTTTGATTTTGATTGCTTTTTTTTGTCAGGAAAGGCTCAATGTGAAGCTTTGCTATGTTTACCCATGTGCTGGAAGTTCTGGAACTTGAAGCATATCTCTCTTGAGGCCAACTAGATAAATTATTGCCATCATTCTATCTCAGATTTTACTTGAGTAGCCTACTCACTTTTCCTCTTATTAAAACATTTTTGGCTCAGTCTCTAAGATTTAAACCAGGTCAAATGATATCTGTCAGGCTAAAGGAATCTTGTATTGTGCAATGTTATGAGGTGGAGTGAGGCATGTTTGTGGCAGCTCAAGTTGGTGTTTCATTTTCACAGTAAAAAATGTGACTATAATCAATCTATTAATGACATATAAAATTGTATTTGTGAAAACAAAATGAATTATTATCAGGGTTATTATTAACTAAACTTACTTTAAGGACAAGAAATGTTAACTAAAATAAATTTATATATATATATATATTTCAACTATGACTTAACCTGAAGTACTAACATAACTAAAACTAAATAAACAAACTATAAATAATAAATGAAGACTATATAGACATTTTTTTAAAAAACTAAACAAACCAACAAAATTACTAAAAGTAAAGCACAACCAGAAAATATAAAAATAAAAACTAATTCAAAATATGAACAAAAACTGTAATACTATATCACTTATATTTAAAAAAACACAAAACACTAAAGCAGAACCACCCACACCAACACACACAAAACAGTGATGACTAAACATCCGCCGCATTTATTATCGCTCTGAATGTTTCCACTCAGAAACATCACGTGAGAAGGTAAACATACAAGACTGCAAATCGGATAACACGATGCGTCATAGCTTCTTGTTTATTTGCAAGGATCCATCTGTTCAGTAAAATAAATTTTGATTCATGATTTACAACTAAATAGAGCAGACATAAAAACATCATTACTGGAGTTGAATGTGAAGTTAGCTGTGGGAGAGTGAGGGGCACAGGTTATGCTTAATCCAGATCATAAAGAATAATGGAATGACAGTGAAATGATATTCAAACTGCCTTGAGATAGAACATTGTGGTGCTAGCCATTAATATCATTAAAAATATATATTTTCAAAGAGGCACACTATAATATATATATATATTTTTTTTACAAGAATGTTACTATTTTATGTGGTAACCATGGCAACTTTATCTTATAATGATTTTCTCCTCAGAAATCAATCAAGCACATCTGTTTCTCCATCTATCTATTCATAGTCCTGCCATTACATTAGTTTTTTATATATAAAAAAGAAGGTATCACATTTTAAAATCACAAATTCACAGATACAAAATACATTTATGTGTACAAAAAATAGATACATTTAAAAGTCTGGCAAAGAAAGGTAGAAAATGAATATATAAAATCTGAAAAGAGTCTGTATTTACACAATTTTAAATGTTAAATATTTTCATTTAAATATATTAAAACATTATTTAATGACAATTATATACTGGCATAAGGGGTAGGAACAGTATTGCAGATAAGTAAGATAAGTATATACTTGCATACTAAAGTAAATAGAACTGTATTGATTGTCAGAGTGAGCATGTGTGTTGTTGAGCATGTGGTTTGTCTACTTGTGTTTGCTCACTGACTGAACATGAGTCAGAATTAACTTTTTCCAGTCCTCCTGCAACCAGTGAGTCAGACAAACTGGTTTAGAGGAATCTTAGCTTAACATCATTGCAGATCAGTTACCATAATGCATGTCATATTCTGAATGTACAACATTCAGAACAACAGCTGCATGTTCTTTCTGGTCATCTCTGCCACTGATAACCTTATTTATGTCCTTCAAGCAAGTTCTCTAAAGTTTGTTGACATCTAATAGAAGGCTCATCACTGATTTGGTGGCCATCTTCATCTGTACCTGCAGAACTCTGGTCCTGTGGCAGCTCAATCAGGGAAACAGACCTCACTGAAGACAGGCGGCTGTGCCGGCTGGTCGTACGCCGTCTTATGATGTTTGGTTTGCCCAGAACACTCCTCAGCTGGACCCAGAAAAAGCTCTGTTCTGTTGGTTGCTGGGGCCACTCTAGGTAGGTTTTGGTATTGAGCATCCTTTTGAGCTTGCAGAATTTACTGGGAAGAGAAGTGGGGTCTATGGGCTCCTTCACAATCAGGATAACATCACTGAACGTCTTGCCAATGGCCCGCTGTTGGGCAAAGTAGAGCTCGTAGTTGCACCACTCACTGTTCACGAAGTTCCGCGACAACACGAAGATTACCTTAATAACAAGAAAACATTTTAGGATGCAGTTTGGGAATTTATACAATATTTCAAACTTTAGATTATTTGCTCTTTCATTTACTTTTAGGGGTTATTTTATAAATAAACAAGTCACTGTGTGATATTTCCACTTCTGAGTTTCAGTTGTGAAATACACAACTGTTCAAATGTTTGGAGTTAGATTTTTTTTTAAGGAAGTTAATACTTTTAATCAGCAACTTTTAATCAGTTGATCAAAAGTGACATTAAAGACTTTTACATTCGTGTGCAAATGATTTCTATTTCAAATAAATTCTTTCTATTCATCAAAGCATCCTGAAAAAATAAAAAAAATAATATAAATCACTGTTTCCATAAACATGTTAACTGTTTTTACCATTAATAATAATAAAAATGTTTTATGAGTATCAAATTAGCATATTAGAATAATTTATGAAAGATGAAAAACTACATTTTAAAATATGAATCAGTTATTTAAAATTATTTAAAGTTATTTTTATCAAATAATTGCAACCTTGGTGAAGATAAGAGTCTTATACCGACCCAAACTTTTGAATAGTAGTGTATGATGTTGAAACTGTGAGAAATGAAGTCGTAGTTATGAGAAATAATGTTGCAATACTGAGATATATACAGTATAATCAACGTTTTATTTTTTTACTCCGAGATGGAAATAGGCTTCTATAATTTGAAGGCTTAGATATTTACATCCATACTACACTTTGGTGATGGAAGTCTTCATTAAAAAAAGATTTTGGAGAATCCTTGTTCCAATAATTTTAAGAATGGTGACATTGCATGTTTCTCTTGTAAACACGCATCATTGAAGAATATAAATGTGTGTGGACACACCTTGCGACTATCTTCAATGTTGTCGATGATGTTGTCAATGATCCACTTCCCTGGAGTGAAGTCTCTTTCATGGATGCAGAGGCGGTAAGAAGGCTTAGAATTCTCTAGACAAGGGAGCAGCTGGTTTCGAACCCAGTCTGCATCCGCATGGCTGTAAGAGATGAAAGCATGAAAGGTGTAGTCCACAGCCTGGCCTGAACCTTCTTTATGGGCCCTGTACTTGGCTCTGATGATCTGGTATGTAGCTTTAATGTACCATGGCACGTGAAAAATGTAGCACAGAAGCGTCAGACCAAGGACAACGGCCGCTGTTGTTGACACGCAGATGATGATAACGAGTGTAATATTACAGACTAAATGGCCAGGGAAGTATCGTGATACCATTGTGTTGAGAAGACGCTCGGGATGGTAACACTTGTAGTTGTTTGGCCAGTCTGTGATGGTCACTTTGCCCTTGCTTGTGGTTTCCTGTATGAAGGTATAGAGATCACAAATACAGTGGTAAGGGTTGTTGCCTGCGGTCAGGATACGTAGACTAGGCATGTCCTTAAAAGACGTCATGCTAACAAGTCCAAAGGAGTTCCCATCTAAAGCAAGCATCCTCAAGTATGGATTCCTCCAGCCAGAAGGGATGAACTTGATCTTGTTGCCACTGAGGAGGAGCTCGGTCAGATTGGATGCCTTATTAAAATAGTCCATGTCAAGCTGGTCTAGGCTGCTGTATGAAAGATCGAGGAAGCTTACAGAAGTGGGAAGGCACTTAAAACTGTCACTCGTCAGACTATTATGATGAGCGATTACTTTGGTAATGGTTGGTCTCCAGGAACAGACACGAATTCCCATATATTGCAGCTGGTTGTGGCTCATATCGATTGTAGTCAGCTTGACAAAGTCTTTGGTCAGAGATGACAAGTCACTGAGGCTTGTAAGTCGATTGCGACTGACGTTGAAGGTTTCAAGCTTGAGCAGTGCGTTTCTAGTGTCACATAGTGGGTTATAAATATAACTGTCCCTCAGCTGGTTGTTAGAGATGTCCAGAAGCTCAACACTTTTCATCTCCGGCCACGAGTCGCACGGCACGCTGTTGAAGTTCACATTCCATACAATGAACTGGCGGACATGATTGAGCCAGGTAAAGCTCCAGTCGAAGCGCAGTATATCTGGATTACTGATGTCCCTGTAGAACAACAAGCAAGATCAAAATAATTAAGATGAGTTTTCCTTTAAGATAAATACATACAGGGAAATGAGAATCAACTATGCCAATTCCTCCTAATGATTCTGATTCCTTGATGGTTCCATTAACAATTATTTTTGTACTTTTAAGAAATAATTATAATATAATAATTGTTGGGCAAAGTAGAGTTCGTAGTTGCACCACTTGCTGTGCAAGAAGTTCTGCAACAACACGTAGATTACCTTAAAATATAATATGCAAGTAAAATAAAAATAAATGCAATTCCGCTGCCAAATGATGAGATAATTTCAATAATAAATACATTTAAAACATTTCTTGCAAAAGGAGTGTTTTTACAACTTCTAAAACTATATGTGGTAACATATTTAATTAATTTGTTTTTAATAAATAACACTGAAAAATACAACAATGTATCTTTAACTACACTTTATCGTTTGAACAACCAGTCAGTGACTTCACTGATTCAGGGTTTCTGCAGGATTTTTAAGCTCAAATTTAAAACTTTTTAAGACCTTTTTTTAAGACCTGCACAAATAAAATTAAACCATATATGTCTATAGTACCATATTCGACTGTCAAAAGCATAATTTACAATTCAGATAAATGTTCACAAAAACAAAAAGTTTTATAAAATGATCTTTACATAAATGAACTTTACATTTCAGCCTTTAAACCATTTTTAAGAAAATGGATAAGTCAAAAGTATTAATAATATTGATTTTAACAATTATCATCAATAAATTATCATATAAATTAAATAACATGAATTAGGGGTGTGCGAAATTGAAAAAAGATTATATCTTGATATTTTCTGGGATTTTATCGATAACAATAATTAGACGATATTTTGCTGAGTGTGTTATTGTGCTGATATCTTAAAGATTACCGTGGACAGCTGACTCCTGATTTTTTTTTTGATATTCTTCATATTCTGTGTGGTCAGTTCACAGCAGCGATAGAAATGAGTCTTTTCCAACAAGTTTTATGGGCATTTTTACCTTTAAGCCATTTTTTCTAAAAGTGTGCATCATCTTTTGAGTCAAATTCTTGCATTTGGGCTGTTACCAAGCAGATGAAATCAGGATCAACAAAATGTATCTTTGCAATGCATCTGAAGAGGCATTTAGATGTATTTACACACTGTTTAATGCAGCTCGGAAGGACACAGAATGCTAACCTGCAGTTACAAATTCATAAATAATGTTTTGATATTTGAAACATAAAACGTTAAAAACTGATGCTTGAAATTATTTTTAAAAAAAAATGAAGATACTTTAAATGTGAAATTAAAACGGCCAATAGGTGGCAGTAAGTCAGTGTTAATAAGTGAGTCGTTGCAATTGAACCGAATCATTTAAACAGTTGATTCATTCAGGAACGAATCACTGTCATGTTGCTCAGAGACACAAAACAGTGCTGTGGCTGTGTTTGGAATTATTTTTGTTGGAGAAATAGAGCAAAAGCAGGAAATATGGTGTCTAAACGTAAGTCTCTTAATTAACTTCTTGTTTATTGAACTATTGCATAAAATCAAAATCACATTTGTAATCATGCTGACTTTTGGAGAAAAGATGGCACTCTTCGCATTATTATTAACTATATATGAAATGATATACCGTAAATATAGGCTATACATTTTCTGCCCCCATATCTTAAACTATGTGATCATTCTAAATGTATTTTAATAGACTGAATCGTGCAGTGAAACTCGTACGCGCACTAGTTTAACCTGTTAACTGATTCATTCTCTGCCAGCAGGTGTCGCGTTTGGCTGAAAATATAACGGTTTTCCCGGTAAACACCGAACACTGTGCAGCGCAGCACCGGACTTTAAACGTGCAGCGCTCTTTATTTAATGAAATTATAGCCTTTTGAAGTTTAATCGTCACATTCAGCCATATCGCAATTCTGGTCTTTCCGTCTCCAAATTTAAGACCTCTTGAAATCATAATTAAGACTTTCAAGGTTCAAGGTTCAAGGTTCAAGGTTCTTGTTTATTTGTCACATACACAATCATACAGGGTATAATCAGTAGTGAAATGTAGATCAGGACGGGTCCGCTCAATGGACAGTGCAAAAAATAAAAATAAAAAATAAAAGATTATACATAACACAGGAGCATGTCTATAAATATAGGTAGGAATAAGATAAAAATAAAAGTAATAATAATAATAATAATAGTACAAACAAGAAATAAAATAAGGAGTAAAATGTGCAATGAACTAAAATGTGCAATACAGTCAACTGAGGGTTTAATAAATATTAATATAACCAGGGATGTGCAAGATGAATGTGCAAACAGGTTGTACCGGGTATGTACACCTAGCAGCAATGCGGATGATGGAGAATGATGGGTGTCGCAGTTAATTAAATGAGTCCTGTAGATGTTTATGAGACTGAGTTTAGGAGCCTGATGATCTGAGGGTAGAAGCTCCTTCTCAGTCTCTCAGTTTTTGCCATCACACTTCTGAAGCGCTTGCCCGAAGGAAGTGTGATGAAAAGACGGTTACCGGGGTGATATGAGTCCTTGATTATTTTTGCAGCTCTGCTTCTGCAGCGTTTGAGGTAGATGTCCTGCAGAGAGGGGAGGGCAGACCCAGAGATGCGCTCAGCTAAGCGCACAACTCTCTGCAGGGCCTTGCAGTCCTGATTTGTGGCGTTACTATACCACACTGAGATGCACTGAGTCAATACACTTTCTATGGCCCCTGAATAGAAAGTTTTCAGGATTGCTGGTGAGACCCTGAATTTCCTCAGCTGTCGCAGATGGTACAGTCTTTGCCTGGCTTTCTTGACCTGTGTTTGAATGTGTGCAGTCCAAGTCAGGTCCTCGGAGATGTTTACACCGAGGTACTTGAAGCTGCTTACTCTCTCCACAGGGGTCCCACTGATCATAAGAGGAGTGTAGGGCCGCTGCTGTCTCTTCCTGAAGTCTACAATCAGCTCTTTAGTTTTGCTCACGTTCAGAGAGAGACAGTTGTCCTGGCACCATGATGTTAGTCTCTCTACCTCACCCAAGTATGCGGTCTCATCATTGTTGGAAATGAGGCCCAGAACCACAGTATCATCAGCAAATTTGACAATAGAAGTGGAGCTGTGAGAGGACACACAGTCGTGTGTGTAGAGAGAGTAGAGCAGGGGACTCAGAACGCAGCCCTGCGGGGCTCCTACGTTCAGGGTGATGGAGTTGGAGGTGAACTGGCCCATTTTCACCACTTGTGGTCTGCCGGTGAGGAAGTCCTGGATCCAGTCACAGAGTGGAGTGTTTAAGCCGAGGTCTGAGAGTTTGACAGCTAGCTTGGAGGGGACTATAGTGTTGAAAGCTGAGCTATAGTCAATGAATAACAGTCTGACATAGTTGCCATTTTTGCTGTCAATATGAGTGAGGGAAGAGTGCAGTACCTGAGAGATGGCATCATCAGTAGACCTATTTGGGCGATAGGCAAACTGAAGAGGGTCCAAGGTAGCAGGGATGGAGGAGCATATGTGTTTCTTTAAAAGTCTCTCAAAAACCTTCATGACTGTTGATGTGAGGGCAACTGGACGATAGTCATTCAGGCAAGAGGGTTTACTGTTCTTAGGCACAGGGATGATGACAGATTTCTTGAATGAGGTGGGAATCACAGAGGTAGCAAGGGACTCGTTAAAGATGGAAGTAAACAAACCAGCAAGCTGATCGGCACACGATCTCAGAACGCGACCAGTAATCCCATCAGGTCCGGCGGCTTTTCTGATGTTTACTCTCCTTAATTCTCTCCGGACCTCGTCCTCCGTCACGGTGATAACACGATCAACATCGCTGCTCTGTCTGCTGCTTCCTGACGCGTTGATCGGCAGAGTCGCACCGCCGTTGCGATCGAAGCGGCCGTAGAAGATGTTTAGCTCTTCGGCCAGCAATGGATCTGCTCTCACCTCGGCGGAGGGGTTATTTCCAGAGGAACAGATGGTCTTCAGTCCCTGCCACATGCGTCGAGAGTCATTGAGCTGAAAGTGTGACTCAATTCTCTCTCTGTATCGGAGTTTAGCAGCTCTAACTGCCCGTCGGAGAGCATAACATGATGATTTGTAAACGCTCATGTTTCCTGACAGAAGACCGGCGTTGTATGCGGCAGTGCGTTGGTTAACCGCAGCCCGCACCGTTCTGTCCACCCACGGTTTCTGATTAGAGAATGTCCTTATTGTTACCGTTTCAGTGGCTTGTTCGGTTAGCATGTAAACAAAGCTTAGTGCTACATCCGTGAACTCGCTGACGTCAGCTGAATTCGCCCGGAACATGTCCCAGTCGACGTCATCAAGAGACGCCTGTAGCATAGCTTCAGAGTGGGAGGACCAGCGCGTCACTTCCCTCACCCCGGGGATTCCTGAACGATCCTTTGTTTATATTCCGGTGTGAGGAAAATGGCCGCGTGATCAGACTTACCGAAGGCTGGCTGGGAACGAGCTTTATAGGCATTCTTGAACTGAGTGTAGCAATGATCCAGTGTATTCGGTCCTCTGGTTGGACAGGATACATGCTGATGGAAGTTCGGCATTACTTTCCTGAGGTTGGCTTTGTTAAAGTCCCCAGCGATGATAGAGGCAGCGTCAGGGTGTTTGTTGATGTAGCCGCTTAGCTCCTCGTGGAGTTTGGACAAAGCCAAGCTCGTGTCTGCCTGAGGTGGAATGTAAACGGCAGTAGCGATGACCGCGGAGAACTCGCGGGGTAAATAGAATGGGCGGCAGATAATGGATAGATGTTCCAGATGAGGCAAGCAGGAACGCGACAGAATGGAGATATTCCTGGGGTCGCACCATTTCTTGTTAATCATGAAACACACTCCACCCCCCTTGATTTTTCCGGCCTCAGCTGTTCTGTCCATCCGTAAAACAGCAAAGTTATCAGACGGTGTTACAGCGGTGTCCGTGATCGAGGGAGTGAGCCATGTTTCAGACAAACAAAGGATGTTACAGTCTCTAATGTCACGTTGGAAACTAATCCTGGCTCTAAGATCGTCCATCTTATTTTCCAAGGATTGGACATTTGCGAGCAGAATACTGGGGAGAGGGGGCTGTGAGCTTTGTTTCTCAGTCTGTCACGAATTCCAGCGCGTCGTCCGCGGTGTTTCTTTCGCCTTCTGGGATTATTCGGGTGGCCTTTGTTGAACTCGGCGTTCCAAAGAATCTCCAACGGCCACGCTGGATCCGTGGGTAAAGTGTTCTGAAGCAGGTTAGTGCAGCGGTGTCCGATGTCCAAAAGTGTTCTTTTGTCATAGATAAATAGTGCAGACGTTAATCGTGTAAAAAGAGAAAGTAAAAATACGTAAAAGAGTATATAAAAACACAAATTGAGCGGAGCCATCCTTTAACGTCGACTGAACACAGCAGCGCCGGAAGCGGAAGCAGGAATTCTTGTACAATTTAAGACTTTTTAAGGCCTTAAATTTGATACAACTAAATTTAAGACCCCGCGGACACCCTGTGATTTACTGCAAGTCTCTCAGTTATTTGTAAGCTACATGTATTTGATTTACAAAAAAAACCAAAAAAAAAAAAAAAAACACTTAGTATCTTAGTAGAGTATCTTAGTACAATGTAATGGTAAAAGCAACAAATGTCATTTAATCCTGTTTTTGGGAAAAATGGAAATGGTTCTTCTAATAAGGATCCAGTTTTCGGTTCCTGAAACATACATGTGTGTGTGTGTGTGTTTTATTACATACATTAAAAAACAGTAATATTAGGATAAATATTTAAGCATTTTAAAAAAAGTTAAAAAAAAATCAACATTGAAAAATATAGTAACTTACGAGAGCACCAGCTTTTCCAAGGTCAAGTTTGTTACACTGGACCCCTGTGTTCTGTTCTGTGAACGAGCAAAGTCGATGAGCAGCAGTTCCAGGCCTTTGATTGAACTGATTTCCAGATTTACCAGAGCCATTCTCATAACTTCCTCATTGAATTTACCTCGATAGAAGGTTAGGAGTTGAGTCTTTATATACTGCAGGCCATTAAAAATATCCTGTTTACCAGTGTAGTACTGAAATTCAAAAAAGTTTCGGAAACGTAGCACATCAAAAGTCTTGTTTGCCAGATCTTTCAATATCATAGGAAGCATTTCTGGTTTTTTGTCAAAAGCTATATCGAACCACAAGTTTTTTGTGTTGAGGTTGCTGAAATACCCAGGTTCATAACTTTTAAAACCAGTGCCAGTTTTAATAGCAAACTTGTCCAATGAGATGTTCTTCAACACATAAATGTCACGGCTTCCCAATCTACTGACCAGCGATCCACCAATGGACAACACTTTTAACTGGGTGAAATTTAAAAAAACAGCATCCAGAAATGCTTGTGCATACAAATTATTGGACATTTCTAAAACCTTTAAATTTGTGAGCGGCTCAAGAGCTTTGAATGGAATTTCTGTCAGAGAGTTATTAAATAAGTTTAGATTCTCCAAAAAAATGTTTCCCTGAAAGGCATCATCCACAATCAGAGAGATGTTGTTGAAATTAAGCTTGAGGACTCGAAGATGACTAAGTTTGAACAGATCCTGTTTGCTGATGACCTGTATGGTATTGAAAGACAGGTCGAGCTCTTCCAGAGAGGCGGGCAGATTTGTTATAGGCACATGGTCCAGCCGTAGACCTTTACAGTCTGCTGAACGCATATCAGATGTAATTGTACAGGACTGATTGGCTTTAGCTGGTTTAATGTGCACAACTGCCTGGAGGCTGAGAAGAACCAGTAACACAAACATTCTTTGCTTAGATCTGAAACAGAGGATAGGGAAAAATATTTCCGTTATTAGCAACCCAACCTTTCAGTTTCAACATTTCAATTTATGTTACAATAGTAGATGCTTAATGACATGGATGAGGTCCGCAAGCAAATCAAGGTCAGAATTTACTTAAATATGCCATGCTTACTGGAAAGGGTAAGAAATTATTAGAACTACAGTATAATTATATATGTAATAGCTATGTCATGAATCAATCATACAGTCAGTTTACAGTTGTTGGAAAAAATAAATGTTCTCACAATACACTGTGTACATCAACTTCTAATGTTGACTTTTGAAAATGTGAGCATCTCTCAAAATCAATCCTAATGTTGCTATGTGAATATGAAAATATGGCAAACATCCTGTTCAATAGTTATAGACTTCATTTATTTTGCATTATTTCATCACGCTAAAAAAAAATCATATTGCATGCCACAAATTAAAAAAGAAATAAATTAAGAAGCACATTTTACTTTTTCCATGAGAATCTGTAGTTTTTCAAAGTCTGGGTTTGTGGAACAAGCAGGAATCCACAATAAACCCTCCAACTTCATCTGCTGGAAAGAGTGATTAATCATTCGACATGTCTTAAAAGAGTCCTAATGAGAGTGCAATGCTCATACACAGTAATAATTAAACACCTTTTAGCCATGTGACTTACAACGCAAATCAATATTTCTACCAAGGACAGAAAGAGGAAATTAACCTAAAGTAGCTCTGCCCTCTAGAACAGACATTATTGTCTTTAGTTCCTTGCCAAAAATAAAAAAGTTCCCTGCCGAGTTCCATTAAGTGATTCAATGTTTCATCGGCAAAGCAGGATTTTCATGTTTTTTCCTTTTCGTTATTTTTTTTTTCCCTACAATTTTTCTGTTTTCTGTAGGGGAGAGTGAGGACGGTTGCAACAAGGGGCAGTTGCCACATGGTTTATTATGTCAATCAGGAATGAGCTACAGAGAGGATGTTCAAACTGTACATGCTCAATTAGCCCTTCAAAGCAGCCACATGTGACCATTCCTTCTACAAAGAATCATTTTCATGGTAAAAAAAAAAAAAAAAAAAAATGTATTTATTTTTTTTGATCAGATTTTTTGTCATTTACGTGATGCATTGTCATAATGTCATAATTGTAATCAGTGTTTCCTTCGCTTCTAATAGGCATAGCTAGCATGTGTTAAAGATATTGTGCCAAGCTAGTATAGGAAGTTTTATCACGGCTGTCAGTGTAGGGACAATTGCAACACATTGTTGCCATAACATTACAAAAAAAAGCTTGCCATAACATTACAAAATTGCAATTTTATGGATTAATAAAGAACCACTTTCAATAGTCAGGTATCTCTCCTTTTTTAAGTAAATAGGTTTTTAAAAATCAGTTAGTCTAATGTGGACCAATTTCCTTATCTCTCACCCTCTCTTTGACACACACACACACACACACACACACACACACACACACTAAAGTCAGTTTCATAAAATGGTAGATTCGTAAGACTGATTTCCACTTGGTTAACTGCTTGTTAGTCAAACTAGTTCTTAAGACACAGTCAGTGGCTACTGTGTTTACGCAACTGGCCCCAGTAAACTTTAACAGACGTAGGCTATTATTAAATTGTAGTGTCTTGATTTTGATTCAGTTAATATTTTGTAGTTCAAATGAATTGTAATAATTAACCAAAACGTTGTTACCCCCCTCCCCAGCCAGTTTAACTTAAGGCAGTTTAATTTATGACCCCTGTTATGGGTCAGTTGCAACATTTGTCTATTCAAGTATAACTTGTATGTATATTTTCATATGTAGACATGTTACAGCAGTGTGGGTGGGCAGCTGACAGAGGTGGCTTTTTTTGTGTAAAATTTGGCTTTCCAATACAAAACGTCTCTGAGAAAATGAAGGAAATGCAAAACTGGCTGCAACCGTCTCCACTCTTCCCTACCTACAATACTCAGCTATTGTAGGCTACTCATGCAAACACCTGGGGAAAAGCACATCTGAGGGGCGCAAGAGTTCAAGAGTCCTTCAACAGTGAACAAGTATTTGGGGATGTGAAGCTCGCGAAAATTCGCTATTCAGCGTTTGGTAGGGTAAAGTTAGGTCATATCGCACTGACACTAGAATAAATATTGTGGCAATAAAAAACGAGCAGGAGGAAGAAAATCTACGAAGAGGGAGAAAACGGTGTTTATAAAGTTGCTTCCGTTGGTACACGAGTCTGCGCTTTAAGGTTTGATTAATTTGATAAACGTTTAAAGACAAACAACCGCACACTGGTAACGTTAGCTAACATAAACACGTGGATTTTAGTTAGCGACTGTTACGGACCACAATGGTTTTAATGTCGGTAGCTAAGCTAATTTTACGATTTTCATCGTTCTGTTTTAATTCTTTATGAGTAATCGTTGTGGGGCAAAAAAACAAAGAGTGTTTCTTTTATTTTATAATAAGACAAGTTAATGCTCACCTCTGTCGATTTGGAGAAAAAAAACGAGTTATCAAACTTTGCAAGTTGACTCTTATAAAGTTGGTCCAGACGTCCCCGCAGTGGAGATATAAAAATGTTCTGGGGAAGCTCGAGCACATCGTATCAGCTTTCACCGAGCTCCTTCCTTCAGTCTGTGCTTGGTTGTGCTGTCTGTGATGTTCCGCCCCATTAATGCTTCAGTTATTCAGCTGTGTTGAGTGAAACAGAAACGGCCGTTCTGGGGGGAAAAATCTCTTTAAAGGGGTAGTTCACCCAACAATGGAAATTCTGTCATCATCATTCACTCACCCTTATGTCATTCCAGACCTGTATGATTTCCTTCTTCTGTTTAACACAAAATAAGATATTTTGAAGAATGTTGAATGACCAAACAGTTTTGGTTACACTTTGACTTCCATTGTATGAAAAAGTATGAGGCATCTCTCAAATATCTACGTTTATGTTTCACAGACGAAAAAAAAGTCATACAATGATATGAGAGTGAGTAACAGAATTCCCATTTTTGGGTGAGCTATCCCTTTCAGTTTAAGCAGATATTACCCTTAGAGCAGGGGCGTCAAACTCAGTTCCTGGAGGGCCGGAGCCCTGCAGAGTTTAGATGCAATCCTAATTAAACACACCTGATCCAGCTAATCAAGTCCTTCAGGCTTATGCTGCGTTCCAGGCAACCCTTAGCCTGTGTTTTTCCAACCTTCTACCCGTGAAAGTGCACTGGAACGGCAGTCAAACCCGTGACTTCCCACCCGTGAACTCGTACTAGATCGATGTACAACAACAATGGCAGCCCCTACGGATGTGGTGTTTATGCAAGTGGTATACGGTGAGAAATAGACTTTAGGACAATATAACGTTGCAATTAAATTAATAATCTAGCTACCACAATTCCTTGCGCTCAGGCAGTTTGGCATGACTTACCTGGAACGCTACAAAGTCGTGAGTCGTGGTTTGAAGTCGTGACTTACGGGCTCAAAAAACTGCCTGGAATGCAGCATTATTTGAAAACTACATGGTTTGTGTGTTGGAGCAGGGTTGGAACAAAACTCTGCAGGGCTGCGGCCCTCCAGGAACTGAGTTTGACACCCCTGCCCTAGAGTATAATGTGATTTTTAGAATATAGTAAATTAAAATCAACTGTGATTCAGATTACGTTATCATATTGTTTGTTTAAACACTTTTTTTTTAGTTTTTTTTGTTTTTTGTGAAATCTTAGTAATTTCAGTTTAGACTGTTTTATAGTGTTTTGCTTAAGTTTGGTTCTTCTCTCAGCATATAGGTTTGGAACAACACGAGGGTTAAAAGTCCACCCAAAAATCATGTCATCATTTACTCACCCTCATGTTATTCCAAAACTAATTTCTTTTTTTTTTTCTGTGGTGGAACATAGATATTTTTGTCCATACAATGAAATTTGCTTTGTTACAATGGTAACCAAAACTGTTAGGTTGCCAACTATCCAAAAACTATCTCCCATGTGTACTATATCTTGTGTGTGTGTGTGTGTGTTTAAAAGAAGAAAGACGTGTAAATATAAGCATTTAAATGTGGAAACAGATTTAACTTTTCATTGAGCTATTCCTCAATAAATTATGGCAGAAATTTCATTTTGGGTGAACTGTTCCTTTAAAGATCTGGGCTGCTATAAAGATTGCAGGGTTGATCCCAGAGCCCTGCACACCCTCAGGGTGTTCCAAGTCATTACAATTAGTGCACTATTTGCCTGTGCCAAAGACATCTGCTAAATTAACATGTGACCACATGTTGAATGCTTATTGCCAAGGAAATTCCCTCATTCAGGTGCTTCTACATTGTGTAATAGCAACATTTTGTGCCATATTAGAGGTTTTTAATTGTTTTAATGTACACTTTTATAGATCATTGGTGCATTTTTTGTTTTTGCATGTTGCCTAATGTTTGAACATGTTCTGTTGACTTGAAAAGCAACATTTAACCACAAAATGCACAACAGCATTTTGTACCATATACATGTTAAAATAGTAAAAACATAAACAAAAACAATATTGATAAACAATAAAAAACAAATACAGTATATTTTTTTGTTATTTATTTTAATGCACATTTTCAGGGACACATTTAATGTATAATTATGTTTCTGTATTTTACAATGTCTTCAATCCCTTTAGAAAAAAATTGCTATGACTTTTGGTAACCAGTTATAAATATGAATTATTAAGTGCAAGCTTACACAACTGCAAGATGCTTTTGAGCAGTAAACCGTGCTGAGCGTCCCTACATGAGAAAACACTCCCTGCCACAAGTCTCGGGCGAAAAAACACAAGGCATAGCAAATGACAGACATATTAAAACACAATGGTCGTAAACTATATTTGCAACACCAGTTACAGAGTAAAAAATTAATTCAAAAACATACCATGTGACAGTTGTTTACAGTTGTTACTTTGTGTCATCTACATTGAAGGACCCTGTGTCACTTACACTGCCAGAAGTATTTGATGTGTCGTGTGTATCTAGATACTGCTATATGTGTCAGAAAGGTAAATGTTTGGCTTCGAAGCACAGTGGAAAAGTTAGAAAAGCTCTTTGACGAAAATGACACAACATTGGTTTGGCACTACAACGTTCCTTCATTTAGTGCAGTGTAGCACATTAGGCCAAGAGACAGAGGTACGAGTACACAGAGAGGGCGACAGTGCTGTGGCATTCAGCATGCATGCAAACAAACGGTTAGCACACGCTAGCATAAATAGCTAATGCACTAATGTGTAAAGCAACACTGCAGTCAGTCCCTGTACTATTTACATGGCTATTTATGACACTTAAGTTTGCCCGAACATCAACCCAGAGATTCAAATGTAAGAAAAAAAAAAAAAAACGGCTCCTTTTAGTTTAGGATTTGCAGATTATATCACCAGCAGAGCAAGAAACAGAGCGACACAAGACGGAACTACATAACTAAATACAAAAACAAAGTCACAACATCCATCATCTGAAAACACAATGCACTTCTGGTTAATTAGTGATCAATTCGCTCATAACACCATTGTCCTGCTCCCAAAATATAGTGAGGAAAGAACAAGGTTAAAGACAAAATTGGCATTTGGGGTCAGTTGCTCTGAGGGAGAGTGAGAGAGCACAACAGAAATAGTGGTGGGGTGTGTTAGGGGTGCAGATGAAGATTAGAAGTGTGCTAGAATGTTCTTGTATGAGCGTTTTTATTTGTTCCTTTTTGTAATGTGTATAAGATAACCACCCTAAAGTTTTATCGTCTGAAGTCATGATCAACTGAAATGTTATGAAGTAAAATGCTGACAGATTTACACTCTGAGCACCTTAGTGCAGTGTGACTGTTTAGATCCATCAGGAATACTTCCTATTCCCATAGGCAGCAGTGGTGAAGAACAGCATATGCAGAGCATTACAATTAAAACAACAGCATAATGTTAAGCCTCTGTACACTGCGACTACAAAATGCAACTCCATGTTACATGTACTGAAGCTTATTGACCGGGAAATGTAAAAATGTATTTCATGAGCATGAAAAGTACAGGCATCAAGGATGCAAGAGTGTTTATGTCTGTTTGTTAAACACAGTGATGTACTGAGATAAACTGTAAAATCTGGTTATTATGAATTCTGGTTATTCTTCCTGTCCACCCACTGAGCAAAAGCGGTCGAATCTGTGTCAGTTTTGTATGGATTTGTTTTTCAGTTCACATTTCTAGTTGTGATTGGTGAGTGATTTTAAACTTGCCAAACAGGCGCAAACATACTCCTGAAATCATGCTGAAATAACATTCTGCGTCAGGTCGGAATGACTCAATGGAAAGACAAAGCCAGCAGATTCTGCAGGTTCTGCTCAGTTTGCAAGTTGTGCTTAGGATGTGACCCTTAAAGCTTAAAAGGGACTCATCCTTGTTTTAAGGCTTCAGTACTGTCCTAATTGCACACAATGGAAAAATCGAAGGATTTATAACAGTGTATTCATGTTTCAGCATGTACTTGCACATCTAACACATCTGTAACAATTCTACATACCAACAAAAGAGTAACACTTTAAAATAAGGTTCAATTTAGTTAAATCATTAGGTAACATGAACTAAAAATGAACAGCATTAATACAATTTTAATTTCTGCATACACTAATGCATTTTAGCATCTCAAGTTGTTTAAATGAAGAAATGTTGTTTTAATTTTTTCCACCTTTATATAGTGTGCATTCTGTCTAAATGAACATTAATGTATTATGAACAAACATGAATTGACAATGAATAATAGCATATTAAATATTAAATAATAGTAAATTAACCTTGATTGCTAAATGCTGTAAAAATTGTTCATAGTTAGTTCATGATACCCTATTCTTAACTAATGTAACTGAACCTTTCTGAAAAGTGGTGTTACTAAGAAAACTAACCAAGAACTGATCTGGATTCCATGTCTGAGTGTAGTTAGCAAAGCAGTCCTCTGAAACATCTGAATGTTGGCACTAACATTTTGCAAGCAATGTATTATGCAGTACAAATCTCATGTATTAGATATTGAATATACAGTATATAAGTCTAAATGCTTTCAGGCTGATGGCATGAAATAGTTCACTTACGTAAGTTCATGTTTTACATAACACAGAAGTTTGGTATGATATAGCATTTTGCAAAATGAGACGATTTCAGGCATTTTCTCGGCCCTTTAAAGAAAAGAATAAACTTGTGATTGCTCTGAATAAGAAACAAGAAACACAGTTTATACAGAGACCAGCTGCTCCCCAGCAGTTTAGTCGGACCGGCCTTGGTACTCATGCTCTGCTGACCTTAGTATTAAACTTGTTTCCTTTTGAGACCCCAGGATTCATTGGATCTACAGGAGCCACTGTGCCGCGGCAGCCAGCAGCAGAGCCGACCCCAGGGTGGAGGCTAGCGAGGTGGAGAGGGGCCCACCGTTGAACACTAGCTTGTAGGACACCACCTCCTGCTGCAGGCCACTCTCCTCCACCATGCAGCGGAACACGCCCTCCTTCAGAGGCAGGTCAGGGGTGGGCGCCAGCACACAGGAGGAGCCGGAGATGGTGCAAGGATATTGCTTGATGCAGTTGTCTTTCTCCCAGCGGTAAGTGGCATGATAGGAGTGCACGGGGCACGGTAGTAGGACGGGTCCATCTTTATCCACTAAAACCTGTTTGGGGATGGTGCTACGTGCCTTAGAAGCTGTAGCCCAGGATGACAGGAAATATTTTAGTTTGATTAAATAAAAAAAAATACTTTAATTTTATATATACAACCCGAATTCCGGAAATGTTGGGATGTTTTTTAAATTTGAATAAAATGAAACAACTAACTTAATTAGTTGCTAGATGTTCTCCCAGCTGAATCTTTAAAAAATGTCTTGCTTTTTCAGCCCTTCATTGCCCCCGAGCCAACTTTTTTTGATACAGGTAGCAGGCATACAATTTGAAATTAGCTCATTTAGTGGATAAAAGTGTAAAATTTCTCCATTTAAACATTTGTTATGTTCTCTATGTTCTATTGTGAATAAAATATTGGCTCATGTGATTTGAAAGTCTTTTAGTTTTCATTTTATTCAAATTTAAAAAACGTCCCAACATTTCCGGAATTCAGGTTGTAGACTACTGTTCAAAAGTTTGGGATCAGTAAGATTTTTTTTGGAAGAAGTCTCTTATGCTCACTGAGACTGAATTTATTTGACCAAAAATACAGTAAAAACAGTAATATTATGAAATATGTCTTACATTTTTAAAATAACTGTGTACTATTTTAACATATTTTTAATCATAACTTATTCCTGTAATGGCAAAGCTGAATTTTCAGAAGCCATTATTTCAGTCTTCAATGTCATATGATCCTGTCATATGAAAGCCAAGAAGCTTTATTATTATTATCATTGTCAGAAACAGTTGTAAGCTTAACACATTTTTGTAGTAACAATTTTATATACGTATATATATATATATATATATATATATATATATTCAGGATTCTTTGATTAATGGAAAGTTTAAAAGAACAGCATTTTTTTAAGTACAATTTTTGTAACAATGTAAAAGTCTTTATTTTAAATTATTATGTTTAATTTATTTTAAATGCTATTGTTGCAGAAATGATATGACTATTAATGTGTGTGTAGAACACTTGCTCTTCATTTAATTTTTTATTACTAGAGTTTTAGGTGTGTATTGTTCTATCATTTGTAAATGAGATTCAAAAATAATTTTCAATGGCATTAAACCCTGTTAGGTCAGCAAACTCCAGAACAAATATTTTGGTCACACTTTATTTTAAGGTCCAATTCTCGCTATTAACAACCATTATCTATGACTTTTTCCTCTATAAACTCCTAATTTGTTGCTTATTAATAGTTAGTAAGGCAGTTGTTAAGTTTAGGGATGTAGAATATGGTCATGCAGAATCTGTGCTTTATAAGTACTAATAAACAGCAAATAGGTTAATAATAGGCATGCTAATAACTAACTAGTTAATAGTGAGAATTGGTCCCTATACTAAAGTGTACCAATATTTTTGTCAAGCAAAAGAAAAATACAAACTATATATAGAATAAATGCAAAACTGAGTTTCAGTGGGAATTTGGGAGGAAGAAAAATCTGAAACAGTTTGGAAATATTTCAGATTCTTCAGTGCTATAAAGTGTTCAGAGCTACAACCAGAAAACTGCACGTTTAGAAGCCTTTTTGAACAACCTACCTGTAGCATAGCCACAGACCGAGGCATTGGAGTGGTCAAGGGTCTGAACAAGGGTTCTGATTTCAAATAGGGAGAATAGAAAAATACGAGTTTAACTCAACAGGAAAAACAGTAATGCATTATTGTTTTGGGATAATTGTGAGTCCATATGTACCCAGGGCTAATGTTGTAGTCTGGTGGGATTGCAGTACATTTCTTCTTGGACACATCCCAAGCACAATATGGATCTCGTGAAAGGATGCATTCCTGGCAGCTGGCTCCGTAACGACCACAGTCAGCCAGAGGGATGCGCTGCACCTCAAGCTCGGTGCCAATATAGAGATGACCCTGGCACAAAGTAGAATACAGAGGTGAAAGGTGCCATCTGGCTCCTATCAAACACTCTTTTAAATATCTATGTGAACAGCCTTTAAATTACTTTCTGATTGTAAAGTAAAAATAGTGATTGAAAGCTAAATATATTACAGTGGAATAATATGTCCTACCACTGCAGGCTAAAATTGGCCTGTTTTAAAGTGAATTAGCTTATTAAAAATGTGGGCTACCTTTTTAGAGTCAATGGCCATGTTGATGATGGGACTATCATCGTGGAATAAAGAGTACTGTGCTATGATAAAGGCTCCTTCTATGGCATGCAGCACCTTCAGGACTTTTCCCTTCTCTGTACAGAAAAAGGAAAAGACACAAAAAGAATAACAGAATGAGATTAAAATATATGGGATGCAAGATATTGGTGCCATATATAATATTTGTTGATAGTAGAGATTTTTTTCAAATTGTATTTACTGGTATCACTCAGTATAATATTATATAATATAATCCATTATATCCATATAATATATAATAATGGATATTTAATAGTGCTGCTCATTTCCTTTATTTTTACATTTTGATTACCTTTGCTACATCTAACACATATTAATCTTAAAAAATACTAATAATTTAATAACACTGTTAAATGTAATCTTTAGCAAATCTTAAAAGAATATCCATTTTCTATACTATACATTCATATATTGTAATGCCTAAATTCCCTTGTAGCATTTAAAACTGATGATTTTAGGTTGTCATGTTTTATTTTTATTTATTTAGGCAAAATAGAATAGAATATTAAAATCAGCTATTTGTCTGTCAATGAAAATTCCAATATTGGTGTAGCTTGCAAAAATACACTATTTTAGTGCTATTTTAAAGCAATTCTCTGCAATTCACAGTACCTGTGCCCAGATAAATGATGCTGTAGTGTTCATCATTGACAGCCAAGACTGTGTCTGCCACAATATGTGTGAAGTGATCTTGAACTGGCAGGTCTAGAGGAGCTTCGTCGACCGGGATGATCATGTCCTCAATCTCAGGGTGATCCTTGATCACAGTCAGGATCTTCTGGTTATGAGCCTGAGTGTTATTCCTAAAAGCACACTGGATAAAGGTGAACCATACAAATTAAGAATCAGGCTGTACCTTTGTTTTGTAGATAGATAATTTAATAAATGTTCAGAATGTAATCATACTGTATGTATAACAACATGACTGTCTGTTGGCACATAATTTTGCCTTTGACTGGTAAATGTTTCAGTGTGTTGTACCGTTCCAGGACGGGGAGTTGACAAAGGTGAGTTGTAGCCCTTCAGTCTGGATGTAGAAAAGGCTTGGTCAATGTCTTCAATGGAGTAGGCACACACTACGGTGGTGTTCCTGTGGAAATACATAAATGTGGAAATGGATCTTAAAGGAATAATTCAAGATTATTTTTGCAAGTGTTGTTATGGATTATGGACTTATATTTTGGCCAAAAGTGAATGATGGATTTGTTTTTAACAGGATCCTCTGGTGAGCAAGTGATGTAATGCTAAATTTCTCCAATTCTGTTTTGATAAAGAAACAAAACATTTTGGATTGTATTAGGGCGAGTAAATGTTCAGCACATTTTCATTCTTGTGTGAATTATTGCTTTAATCAATTACAGATAAATGTAATGAGTCAAGTACAGCAGCAAAGCACAGACATTAAAATTCTGGTTAATATAGATAAAATTATTTTTATGTTTTGACCAATAACTATTTACTCTACTTGTAAATAAATACATTTAATTAAACACTAAATATAAATTAGTTTGTTTCAAACGCAACAAGTGTATTTAAGATCCTCAACATTATAATGAACAGTATAAAAAATGGATATTAAAGGGATAGTTCACTTTGAAATTAAAATTTGGTATCTATCAGCTTACCCCAAGGGCATCCAAGATGTAGGTGTCTTTTTTCTTCAGTAGATCCAATTTTGATGTTTTTAGGTCAAACCGTTCTAGTCTGTCAGTCATATAATGGCAGGTATAGGTCACTGTCTCTATAAGAGGGAAAAAGAACATGCACAGAGAAATCCAAATTAAACAATTCCCCATCGTAACTACACATTGATGGCCTAAGACACGAAACGAGCAGTTTGTGTGAGAAAACGAACAGTATTTATATAGTTTTTTACCTCTTGTACACCAGTCCAAGTATTGAGTGCGCACACAATCCGGTGTGTGACGTGTGTGTGCGCGCGCTCTGGCTCACCTCATTCACACGGGGCGTCAGCGTCAACGCTTACGGAGGGCGTGTCTGAACAGTTACAACAACCAATCACATACTTCTCTGGTGTTAAAAAATGGATATGCCTCCGTTGGCGCTTTAATTCAGAGATCTGCAGCTAAAGATTATGTTTACCAGTGTTTTTATTAAGTGTGTTAATATAATTTGGATTTCTCTGTGCATGTTCTTTTTCCCTCTTATAGAGACAGTGACCTAACCTGCCATTAATGACTGACAGACTAGAACGGTTTGACCTAAAAAATCAAAATTGGATCTACTGAAGAAAATAAGACACCTACATTGGATGCCCCTGGGGTAAGCTGATAGATACCAAATTTTAATTTCAAAGTGAACTATCCCTTTAATTCAGAGATCTGCTGAAGATTGTTTACCAGTGTTAAGTGTGTTAAATAGTGAGAAATGAGTGTGCAATAAACATGCATTATCGAACCAATACTGATAAATAAAATTTAATATTGATTGATATGGTACCAATATTTGTATATACACTCTAAAAAATGCTGGGTTAAATACAACCCAGCTCTGGGTAAAATATGGACGAACCCAGCGATTGGGTTGTTTAGACCCAGCGGTTGGGTTACTGCCCAGAAGGCTTGGGTTAAACATTTAACCCAACTGTTGGTTGAAAACAACCCAGCATGTGTTTTGTCCAGTATTTACCCAGCACTGGGTTGTATTTAACCCAGCATTTTTTAGAGTGTACCTTTTAAAAAAAATAAGCTAAAAGTGAGCACAATTAACATTGTTTTTATCAATGTTTTGAGTAAAAATCTATAGGGATTTATTTTTTGGTGTATAATGTAGTCTTGCTGGAGGCATTATTCAGCAGCCTGATGTCAAATGTCTTCCTACTCACTTCTAGACTTTACATCTGCTTACCAAGCATTGGAGAAGATGCCATATATCAACCCAGTGCGTTGATGAGAGGACAGAACGAAAGCCTGCTTGAAGTTGTTGTACTGTACAGGAGTTCCAGCTTTCCCACACATCACACGTGCCTTCAGGAACGTAGTCCAGGAGTTCGGCAGCACATTCGGAAGCCCTCCCTCATCAACCTGAGCCGCAGATGCAAAGGTTATCAGAAACCTAGAGTCCGCACAGCAGTGTATATGAAGCAAGAATGCATAAAAGATTGTTACCATGCAGACTCGCACTATGCGAGCCCTGTATGGCTCTTCATCTAGACTGGATGTACTGTTGACCTCACTGAAGAAGAAATAGATCTCATCTTTGAGTTTCTCTGTGTGTGGTATCACAGCGGCTCCTGCAAACTGGGGATCTGAGGGAGATGGTGAGAGCAAATGTATTATTTTCAAAGACTCAAACTTGCATTAGTCTTTGAACCTATGGTTGAAATTGGATTTTTTTAATGTTTAAAATGTCTTCTCCTATTCCATGTTAATATGCAGAGATTTAATTTGTCATTTGTGAGTTGAGTTCACCAAAAATGTAAACACTGTTGTGCTGCTATCAACATTGGTATTTGAAAGGCATATCATGCAACATTCACTCATCCTGAATGACATAAGGCTGGGGTTGGACTACTAGTAAAATTCAAATTAATAATTCATAATATATATATGTTCTGTATACTACCATTCAAAAGTCTTTCATTCATTGAATTGCTCAAAAGTGACATTAAAGACTTTTTAAAATGATCACAAAAAAATTATGTTTCAAATAAATGCTGTTCTTTTCTTTTCATTAAAGATCACGGTTTCCAAAAAAATATTATGCAGCACAAAAGTTTTCAACATTGATAATAATGTTTCTTGAGCAGCAAGTCGGCATATTAGAATGACTTCTGAGGGATCGTGACACTGAAGACTGGAGTAATGGTTGAAAAGTTAGCTTTGACATCACAAGAATAAATTATATATTAAAATAGAAACCCTTATTTTAAATTGTAATAATATTTCACAATATTATGTTTTTTTCTCTATTTTTATTTTTGATCAATTAATTCCAGTCTTGGTGAACATAAGGGACTTGTTTTGAAACATAAATATATATATATATATATGTAAATAATTTTTTTTGGGGGGGGGGGGGGGGGGGGTCACTCCAGAATTTTCAAGTACTGTACTGTACTGTATCAGATTAAATAGTAAGCTGACATAGCACAGGTGAATCCATTAGTTCAATCCTTCATGAAAATCTTTGTTAATGCAGTTTAGATAACAACTGTCAACTCACTCTGTAACCATTTATTCTCTGTCTTCAGCTGCTTTTTGGAGCCATATGTGCGACAGATAGAGCCAGTCTGTCCTGCAACCGCTGACAGAGCAGAGTACAGATTCCCATCTAAATGAGGAGAGAGAGATTAGAATATCCATCAGCCAAACCTCTGTGAATACAGTTCTGTCAAGTCAAAGATTCCCTTAAACTTTGATTCAAATTTAGCAATGTTTTCAATACTTTGATACTCAAAATAAAAAAGAGGCCTGTGCATACTATGCACACACAAAGCAATTTCACGGCAGCGCTGTTTCTACTTCCTTCTGACTGACAGTTAGAGACATTGTTGAGACATGCTACTTCTTTCAGAATCAGTGTTGACCTTTCAGCTCTGCTAAACTCACATGGCATATAAAATACTCAATTTTGTACCTGACATTTAGAACTTTATACAGGAGGGTGAGAGCTCTCTTTGTCATATACTATAGGGATTGTTGTTCTTTTTGGAAATTGTTCTGTAATTTCATCCGCTACACGGTATATTTTCAGTAGAGATCTGTCAAGATTTGATTCGCTGAGCCTATAATGCATTGTTTATAACAAATGGATATCTGTTCTCTGAGGGACGTCATTTATGGCAGGTCAGAGAATAAAATTCATTAAAAGTTACATTACAGTCTGATGTACTTAAATACCTATCAAAATGAAGGAACTAAATGAATGAAACAAATAACATTCTCTCTCGACTTTATTGCATTATATCCTTTCTTTTCCCTTTCTCCATTCCCCTCCTCTCTCTGTACCTGCTGACAGACTGATGGAGCGCTGAGAAGGGAAAGGTGCCAAGATGTTAGATGCTGCTGTTTCCTCCGGCATGTCCGTCAATACACTGTCATTTACCTGGGTGAGAGAGATGATGTGATTATTCACTACTTCTTAGGCTTTTCATTAAAAAAACAGCATAGGCACTGCAGCACTTTTTAGCCGAAAAGATGCTGAAAACTATTTCCATAATTTTATTTATACAATAAATGTGCGTCCCACATTTCAGGATGTCAAACTCTCATTTTATTGTATTGCTTTCCGTTCTGTCTGGTTTTTATCCTAGGGAAACTGTTAAATGGTTGGGTTATAAATCACACCCACGGCAGAAACACACTAAGGTTATGAAAATGTGCACAATCATACAGAAGCAGTTAAATAAATAGCCTGAATTCTGCCAAAGCAGCTGAGCTCACAGGGAAAACTAGTCTCATTTTCCTTTCCTCCTTCCTGTAATCCACAGAAAATGCTAAAACGATTGAAATAGCGATTGAAACAACTTGCATTCGATAAGTGTCTTCACAACAATTTGTGATATTAAAGGAATGTGAAATGTCTGCATTGAGCAGTTGTGGCGTGCATGTTTTTTATTTCATTTCTGCAATTAAAGAATAGATAGATAATTTGGCCTTCCTGTGTCTCAAACAGTAGAGCACTGCACTGGCAACACCAAAGTCAAGGGTTTGATTCTCAAGGAAAGCAAGAATTGATTAAATGTCCTCTGAATGCAAGCTAAGTTGCTTTGCCAAATGCATACATGCAAATATAGACACTAACAAAGAAAGACACATCTTAATCTTAAACACTTTTGTGGTTTGCTTACAGATGGAGTTTAAATTGCTTCAGGACTGTGATAGTCACATATATAATGGCAGGTAAGGCATCTTACCAGGAGCCAACATTTAGGAGCACCTGCTCTTGTCCCACACACCACGAACGAATCACCAACTCTCTCAATTACTGTGATGAAATTAGCACACTCTTGCTACACAAAGATGAAAGAACACAATATGTGTCAATGCAAAACATATAGACAACATATAATATAAATCACAGAAATAGATAGAGTTGCTAAACACAGTATGTCATCTAGTGTGGGCATTTTTACTTTTTCTATACTAAACAGGATTTTGTGGCTATAATCAAGTTTGTTTTTCAGAATGATCCACTTAACATCTCCTAACCACCATCTTTATTTAGATATTTAAAGAAGCCTATCACTCATCAGTTGGCTGTCTGTGCCATTACCCTTAGAAAATAGCCTCATTCAGTCAACTCTGAATGATGACCTGCTCATCATGGATGACTATTTCTGTATATGTTGAACCAGGGCAGTGAATCCAGCCAGGCTCCAGCTTGCATAATGAGGAGCGTGTTGGAAACATGTTTGCAAATGTTCTGATTACAGTTTCAGAATTCTGTATTTATTCTAATCCAGCTAAACCTGATGGGTGTAATTCACTCAGAGGGTTTATGAGAAACGGATAACTGGACACTAGTCATTTCTTGTGGTTAGATTTGTGAGTGCACTGAATCACTAGGCTTAAATGAGTCGAGATAATCTTGTTCTCACAAGCAACTCGAGGTCTGAATAAACTGAATATTGTGAGATTGAGAATATTGCTTCTCTTACCTTCCATGCTGGTGATTTAGAGACACACGTCTCTTTTGCATTCTCATCCATTACCGCATGGATCTGTGAGCACATCAAAAACATACTAATCATGCCGCCTTGCATACACAATAATGTAGCGATGAATTGTTCTCATCATGTTAATGCTATATTCTATAATTACAGAGAGAAACAGGTCATAAAGTGTTATGGTGACAGTAAAAGGATAAGAAACCATAACTATCCCTCCTTGGCAAGAAATGCTTGCTTTTATGCAACCACAAGTAATCGTTTCAGAGAGCCTCCATTATAAAGCATTGTTCTGCTCCATAAATAATAGCACATTTTTGCTACTTACTGAGTACAGCTATCTAGGTCAGACTCAGGATTTAGAGCAGTGATAGATCTACTTTGGCTCCAGGTTATTGTGTCAGCCCCCCTACCTGCGTGTCATGCACTCGTTTATCACTGAAGGTGAGCTTATAGATGACCCCTTGGCCCCCCAAATACAGGACATCAGTTTCCTGTTGGTGGTAAACCGTTGTGTAGTTCTCCGGTTTCATGAAGCGAAACCGAGGTGACTCTATAGAGAAATTGATAGAAAAACAGTGTATAAAAATGTTTCTGGCAGTCTTTAAATGTATATATTCACATACTGCATGAATAAATAATGTGTGACTATGAAAATAGTGGTTCTGAACAGGAGGGTTGCAATACAAAAATGGGTCACAGGGAAGAACTATGCAAAATTCAGCTAGACATAAAAATATGTATAGTTAGGATAGCAAAATAAATAAGCTTTTTATATAAGATAATTTAAATGCATTAAATGCTTCATGTATCTGTTATTGTTGAGATAAAAAGCTGTGCATCCAAACTCTATGATAATATTAACTGAATATTTGAAACAGTGTTGCAACCAATGTATACATTAAAGAAATAGTTCACCCAAAGATTTACTCACCCACAGGCCATCAAAAATGTAGATGAGTTGGATACCTCATCAGAACAGATTTGGAAACAATTTAGCATTACATCACTTGCTCGCCAATGGATCCTCTGGGTGCCGTCAGAATGAGAGTTCAAACAGTTGATAAAAACATCACAATGATCCACAAGTAATCCAGTCCATCAGTTATCAAAGTGAGTCTATTGTGAATTGAAAAGTTGCATGTTTGTAAAAAACAAATACATCATTAAGATGCTTCTTGCGAAATACTAGTCCATAATCCATAATAATGCTTCATCCAGTGAAAAAGTGCATCACCTGTTGTTCCCTCAAATTAAAATCCTCCAACATCTTTGTTCAGAATTTTTTGGACTGTTTACATTTGATCTGTGCATATTTCAGCCTGATTCAGACAAGACCATTTTTCCTCACTGGAGAAAGCAATATTATGGATTATGGACTCATATTTTAGCTGGAAGCAATGGTTTTTAAGTTAAAAATGTCTTAAAGATGGATTAAAATATGCAGCTTTTTACTTCACAGAATGTTAATTTATGTTGTGTGGATTACTTGTGGATTATTGTGATGCTTATCAGTTATTTGGACTCTTATTCTGACGGCACCCATTCACTGCAGAGGATCTATTGGTGAGCAAGTGATGCAATGCCAAATTTATCCAAATCTGTTCAGATGAAGAAAACAATTTAGGCGAACTATTCTTTTAACAAGGACTTGGCAATTTTCCTTTTCAGCCTGTTCTATGTAAATCGTTTTGCATATTTTTGGAGTTATGCACTTACTAAATCTATGCTATAGCCTATTATTTAAGGGATTTGAGTAGATTTTCCCTGTAAAATGGGTTTTGTAGCAAAATCATTTGAGATCTGAATTATCTAAATGATTAATTAAAATGGCTAAGCCACTTTCGTGGGTGTTTTTCATCTGACCTAAATGGAGAAAACGGTCAAATGTGGTTGTCAGGGGTAACAGCTATGTAAAACTATAAATTATTTCCACTACATTGTATAAAGCGGGGATTTGTGATTATTTCATAAACTAACAGGTTGCAACAGGTGTTTGTCTCGGTCTGCGCTGGTAGAGATTTCATCTTAATCAATAACTGGTTATATTCGAAGCGGGGGCTGGCGAGGTCGAAAAAGCCTGCAGACCAGTCTGATCCGGTTTCTATTTGCATACGTCGTTTTCCATAGCACAGTACTTTAGTTTATGAGATTATTTGTCTCGCCATCGCATCCTTCGTGATTTCAGGGAAGACGTGCGCTGAATTGAGGATTCGGGGAAGCGTCGTTGTCCATGGTGCTGAAGTGGGCGGTCAAGACCTACATTGGAGACACATTTTGGTCGTTCTCGTTGCTTTCTCATATCTGTAATTGTGAGTGGTTGTAGTATCTCGTAACACTGAGGGCGATGACCGTGAGACATGTTGATGTTATCAAATAAACACTTGTGAATCGCATGACCCATACTGCTGTATCGACATAGAAGACTGTGAACGTGCTTAGAATAAATAATAGTGGTAGGTTTCGTGGAATTTTCCATGGGCTATTCTCTTCTGCGAGTGTGTTTTTCCTTGCAACGCATGTTGTGCCCTGAGTCTTGGAAATGCATCAGTTGCTGCAGTGCCATCATTCCCGTTAGCTCGCGCACCTGCATTGCAGCTCTGTAGATTGCGTCCTATGAATTTCTTAAATCAAACCCACTTGCAGCGTATTCTACACGAAAACTGCCTTCAAAATCAGCAACGTCATTCAATGCATTTACAAGCTTAGTTAGAAAGCGAATGGTCGTTTCAGAAAATTACTTATTCTGTCGCCTCCAGGAAGATTCAGGAGCTTGTTTACTCATACATCCCAAGCAGGCTACTCGCTCTTGAACAACATTACTAACATGTCTTAAAGATAGCCTATGTTACTATGGATACACAGTCAAAAATTCTTCCAGCATCCTTGTATGAACCTTTGGTTCTTAGATATGTTAGATATGTTGGCTCCATCACTATCTGCTTAATTTGTATACAATGTCAGTACTTAAGGCGTTGCGTTTTACTGTATTTTTTCACTGTAGTCTAATATATAGGCTTATGAACTCTTAACCATGATTAATACCACATATACGTCATAAAGTGAAGTCATGACGTGCATATGAGCCTCAATTGGTTTTTGTTTTCAAAACAGCAATGTAAAGCAGTCAGTGCCTCTTGGCCTGCTTCATTTACTAACAATGTGATCTGACTTATGTTCCTTACATCCTAATGGAATTGGAAGTCTTATTACGCAGCAGTTTTTGTTTTCCCCGAGGGGGAAAAAAGATTAGCAATTTCTGCTTTAGTAAGGATAAACATCAGAGACTGAGAACGAGTAAATTCCAGAACTCTCCACCGAATGCAGACTGAAACTATTGCACCGAAGAAAAATAGTCTTACCCATTACGGTGAATTTCAGCCGAGGTGATTTTTCGGCCAAAACCATTGAGAAAAGAGTCGCCAGTATGAGCAGATTCATGTTGTTCCGCGATGCTTTAATTGGAGTGACGCCACGTTAACAAAAGTCTCGTTTTAGATTAAGACCGGTGTTGTTTTGCAGGAGTGCGCGTGTGATAAGCGGGTGCCGCCTGTCCCTCACCAGACCTCTCTGAGAATCCGAGGGCTAAATGCCTTCACTGCACACCTTCTGAAAGAGAGAGAAAGGAGCGAGCAGACATGCGCTCACAACAGCGATCACGCGGATTGACATCTTTAGATAAAGCTAAACACTTTTTCATTTATTTATTTACATGCAATGCATTGTGAATAATGTATTTCACTGTAATACACTTCAGCTTGTAGATCTCGCAGACACTAAATATGTCTTACAGTTTATCATAGTTAAAGTTATCATAGTTTACATGTAGGGGTGTAAATAATTGTAAATATATATATTTTTATACATTTGGGGCCAAGGTTGGGGGGGGGGCATCAACAAGCTTGGCCGCCTTTGGGCCCCCTTAAATTTGTAATGGTATTGCACCAAACAATTTTGTGTGCAAAAAAGTAACCAAATTCGACAAAAATGCCCCTGTACAACTAAACTAAATCTATTACAGCTGTTGCGAATGGAAATGAAATGAAAAGTGTCGATTTTGGCGCTCAAGTTGTCAAGTTGTAGCCAGAGTTTTGTTCAGTACATGCACTCGCTGACTGAATTCCGCACTCTTGTGGAGTGCAGATGTATGTACGAAGTAAGAGATTACGGTAATTTCACAGTGCAGACACTGATTATAACGGGAATTTAAATAGATAGTTCACCCAAAAATGAAAATTCTTTCATTAAGTACTCACTCTCATGTCGTTCCAAACCCGTAAGACCTTTGTTCATGTTCGAAACACAAATTAAGATACTTTTGATGAAATCCGAGAGCTCTCTGACCCTCCATAGACAGCAAGGGAACTACCACGATCAAGGCACATAAATGTAGTAAGCATATCATTAAAACAGTCCATGTGTGTGTCAGTGGTTCAACCGTAATTTTATGAAGCTACTTGAATAAGTTTGTGTGCAAACAAAACAAAAAGAATGACTTTATTCAACAACTCTTCTCCATGTCACCCTATAGCTAGGGTGACCATACGGGCCATTTTTACGAGACGCACCCTTGCCAGGATTTCTATATTGCCTAAAATATCCAGGTTTGGGCTGTTTGCACTGTGCGGATTGATCGTTGTATGACATTATTTCACGAGACGGCTCCTTATGCTTTCAAATCGCTCTCGCGGTACTTTGGTGTCATAGAATGATCGGTGCACAGCTTCAAGAACGAACAAACAAACACCTGCATGTATTTGCATCGCTTTGATCGTTCTCACCTTCTCACGTGCGACACGCCACGATTGGTCAATTATGTACAATACCTGCATGTTATTGGTCAAGCTACTTTGGATGTTTTAGGCAATATAAAAATCCTGGCCAGGACGTGTCCCATATAAATGGTACATATGGCCACCCTACCTATAGCGCCATTTTGGAGAGGATAATGATGTATGCGCCTGCTTTATTCTGAATGTAAACAAGCAGCATGCGCATGCGTTGTTTATGTGCAGGAAAAGCTCATGTGCATCGTGATACTCTCCAGAATGGCCCTATAGTGTGACACGGAGGAGAAGAATTGTTTAATAAAGTCAGTCTTTATAACATGCACAAAAAGTATTCTAGTAGCTTCATAAAATCACGGTTGAACCACTGACACACATAGACTATTTTAACGATGTCCTTACTACGTTTCTGTGCCTTGATCGTGGTAGTTCCCTTGCTGTATATGGAGGGTCAGAGAGCTCTCGGATTTCATTAAAAATATCTTAATCTGTGTTTCGAAGATGAACTGAGGTCTTACGGGTTTGGAACGACATGAGGGTGAGTAATTAATCAAATAATTTACATTTTTGGGTAAACTTATCCCTTTAAACTTGCTCTAGACTGAAGTCAGTGATAATGTTTTTTGATAATGTTAATGTTCTTTGCCTGCTTAATTTATGTAGGTCTGTATAATTCTGCTGTAGGCCTAATTAACTATATTCACTATATTTTGCTATAGTAACTTACAATGTTTTTAATAAATTGTGACCATGTTAAATACAAATTCAGCCTCATTAAAAATATTTTATGACCTGACACCCATATCTGGTACTTGCCTAAAATGACGGGTTTATGATGTGTGCAGTTAATAGATTACACTTGGATACTTTTAGCCTTTACCCTGTCCCTGGAGTTGGTTCCCTCTCTACCTATGTGCATCTAGAAATGGCAGTGATACATGACAGTAAAAATGACTTGAAATAATCCTGAAAGTACCTTGAGATAAAGTGTGCCCCTTAAAAGCATAAGTGGCCCCTGTCTGACCCAGTATTTTAACCTTATGATGCATGCATTAAAAATGACTAAATCACCAAAAACACTACCCAGTGATTCAATGCAGGTTATTGGTAGTTTGTAAAGAGGTAAAGAAGATTTTAGTATCTATAATGTATAACTATATGTCTATATTTATCTATTTCTCTCTCTCTCTCTCTCTCTCTCTCTCTCTCTCTCTCTCTCTCTCTCTCTCTCTCTCTCTCTCTCTATATATATATATATGAATGAATGCCTATGCTATTTTTAATTTAGTCATTTTGAATATCAACATTTGTCACATTTAGGCTTTTTAACCCGGGCAAGGGGCCAACTTACTCCATTAGGGACCATCTTACCCCTTTTTAAATATTTTACATTTTGTGCTATAACAACTAAATTAGCAAATGTTTCTATTTTTTTTTTTTTTTTCAGTGTGCTGTTCATTTTGCTTTGTCAGGTCTTGCCAATACTCTGATTTAGATTTTGACAGAATCAGCATTTAGGATCAGCTCACTCTGCGTCTTGCCCATGTTATTGTCCTATTCATCAAATGCATCAATACTCCTGAAGCTCAGATACAGTAAGCTAATGCTCAGTGCTTCAGTGAAGGAGTGGGCCTGAAAAGATTCAGTGTAGATTATTTGAAAGAAAAAAATAAATAAAGAAAAACCTCCAACATTTATCATAAGTATTTTCAAATGATGTGTGGGTAATCTGATATATTGCAGTTTCAAAGCTTTTAAATTGTTCAAACTTGCAAATGTACAGGCCATTGTCTCATTTATGTCTCTCTTTGGCTTCACCTAGTGGCCAAAAGGCATGAGTGCCATATACTTTGGTTAAAGTGGTGGCACATATAGTTCCTCACATTTATGAGTCTATAAAAGAGAGATCTGAACATACTTTGTTTGACCATGGGATCATGTTGACTGCACAAATACATTAGTTTGAAAATAATAAACATGGTGTAAAAATAATTTTCACTCAGAAATTACTAATAAATTACACAAATAATTACAAAGAAATGTCAAGTAAGACATTAAATTAAACATGATATTTTGAAGTAGCTTTTTTTTTTTCTTTTTTTTGTTGTAAAATGTACTACAACCATTTTGGTTTTATATAATGATAACTGTCATCTTAATAAAAATTATTAGTTTAATAGTTGGTTTAATTGTAACACATTTTTGGAGAATTAGAAGCATTTTTATTTGATTTTTGTACAAGATTCTGTTTGTGGGCTGAGCACATCTGTTGCCAGACAGACCTATATAACAGATTGAGACATCTAGAGGTAATCCTAAAGGGTTTAAACCACTGGTCATACACGTGATTATTATCTTTTTTTCTGGGTTATTCTGGGCAGCAGCAGAAATGATTTGCTCTGACTTACTCTTTCTCTCTCTCCCTGCAGAATCCAGTTAAAGCTTGAGAACTGTCTGTCCAACAAATCAACGGCCTACCTAAAACATCACTGCGAGTCCCCCATCCCTTCCTGTACGCTCAGACAATAATCTGTCATCGGCGTAATAAAACATACCCCTCACAGATCAATTTCACTTTATTACATGGAAAAACTGCATAAATACTGTAATATCAAACCTAAATCGTAGGTAATCAGATGAGAGGCAGCAGGGGGAAATTATGTATGGAAATTAATAATGTTTAACAAACAAGACAGTGATTGATGCAGATAATTATGCAGATTTCTCTCTTATTATCCTCCACGATCAGATGAGCTAAAGAAAAACTGCAGGCACTCAAGGTTAAAGGTGCTGCATTGATGAAACAGATGGAGCTTACATCTGGACTATTTTATACTGCATACACCAGAGTAACAAAGAGGTATGATCACAATGTCATTTAAAATTACAGCTGTCAACTGTATTAATGAACCCTGCAAATTGTTCAGACTTTCAGGACTCAGAAATTAATTTTACCTAGAAATGAACTTTAATTTTTAATGAGGAGGTTTAAAATGGAACACTATGGAGTAAAGATAGCAAGACGAGATTTTCTGAACAAGCAGACTTGCATAGTCTTTAATAATCCAATGCAAAACATGATAACATATATACAAATGCATTAGCAAAAACATCAAAATGTTGAAATATAACTTATCTACATTACATAAATTGCAAAGCATCTTAGGTAAATATTAAATAATCATGTGTGGTCATGACATTTGTGTATAGCCATTTCACTTGAGGTTGTTAAAAAAGCCACAAAAGACATTTCTGAATGACCCTGCAAAATGTTTGTAAGTTTACCGCAACCTATAAGAATAACAGCTGTAATGTACAATATCACACAGAATATGTAATACAATAATGCATTTCAATCATTAACTTATCCAAATCCTTCACTTTTTAAAAATGTATTAGTTTACTTATTTTCTATTGTAATGCTACAGTCTACAATAGACGTTTATAGGCTGTTAAGACTTCTATAGCAAAGTATATACTGTAGTTCTATGGGTTGTATATTTGTGCAACAAAAAGTTACAATATCTAAAATTGCATTGTAACAGTTGTCAGATGCATCATCGCATGGCCTGCTCTGGTTTAATTTGGCAGTGAAATTAATATCTCTAAAGGCTAACTGTATCAGAACCCTCTCAAAGGAAGAGATTTTATTCATTATACTAAGAGCTGTGAGCCTAAAAAAATCAAGCAATAACACCAAATCAAGGGCACACCACAATACTATCCAACAGTTATTTAATTATTTAATAGTGGAATATTATTCAAATAATTTCTTTACACACTTCATATATATATATATATATATATATGTGTGTGTGTGTGTGTGTATGTATATATATATTTTTTCTTTTTCTTTTTTTTTAATCTTTTTGTTCATCTTCAGACTTTGGCATTGCTTAGCAATATTACAGAATTTATTATTGATTTGATATATTGGCTACCTTACTTCTCCACTAAAGTGTTATAATAATAAAAAGCTAAGTTACTATACCTACTTACATTAATGTCAATCAGGCCGACAAAATATGAATGAGATTATTATTATTTTTTAAATTATTTACTATAGCTATTTTAAATAGTTACTATAGCTATTTACATTGTTGTCAGTCAGACTTGTTATGTTATCATAAGGCTTCATACCTTTCTGTGTTGGCAAGCTGCATTATGAATGAGCAGTTGCTCCACTATAAGAGTTACTACAGTTTTAAAGGCTCACCTAATTGTAACCATGACCATGAATTCTCTATTCCAGCTCAAATAAGCTTCATTGTGAATCTCCCAGTGTCCCCACTATCTCCACCTCCACCCATGGATGATCGTGGCACAAAGTCTATAGTGGCAGTGTGTTTAATCTGACCTTTGCTCTGACTCCAGAAGAACATAAACACAAAACAGATCGCCACAGAGCTGAGGAAAGAGAGAAACCCCATGGTGGTAGCAATGATGAGGGTTTTTGCATCAAACGGGTAAGGACTTGGCACCCGTGCAGAGGAGTTGGTAGAAGGAGGTAAGGAAGTTTCCATCCATCCCTCGTCTGAGAAATATGACGCTGTGCGGTTTTGTGGAAACCCCTCCACTTGCAGACTCATGGAGATGCTGTCGTTGCCTGCTGCATTAGATGCAGTACATAGATACGTTCCACTGTCCTGTACTTGGGTGTAACGCACCTCCATGCTCCCATTAGCAAGTACTCGTACTCTCCCGACAGAGCTAAGTGCAGTCTGCTGGGCTGACAGCCAAGTAATAGAAGGCGACGGATAGCCGTCTGCTTTGCAGTCAAACCGTACGCTCGTGCCCTCCACAACACTCACATCCTGCTGCTGGCGGTTCAGAATCTGTGCTTGTCTGCAAGTAAACATAACTGGGAGATCAGCTTCTGAAAAGTCACGAAATGTCTTCTTGTGCTGATTTAGAGGCGAACAGGTGGGTTGGCGGCCATCGAAATCCAGCCGCCGCCGTCGTCGCATGACCCAGAGTAACCTGCAGTCGCAAGCCAATGGGTTTCTGTCCAGCCTCAGTGTCTGCAAGTTCCCTATGGAGTGGAAGACGCTTTCTTCCAATGTGGACAGACGATTCGAGGACACATTGAGCAGACGAAAGTGGACCAGACCCCTGAAGGCACCCGGCTCAATACGTAGCAGGTTCCCACCTACCAGGTGCAACTCTTGGAGCCGCAGAAGCTCCCCAAGAAGGTTGCCCTGTATGGAGGTGATGGGGTTGTAGGACAAGTCAAGGTACTGCAGGTAGGTGAGAGGATGCAGCGCAGCATAAGGTACGGCGCTGAGGTTGCAGTTGCTTAAAGTTAAGGTGGTAAGGTTCAGGCCTACCAAGCTGTTGCTATTTAGCGTCTCGAGAGAAGGCCAGTGGAGGATCTGCAAGGTGCGCAGCTGGTGCAGTCGGCGAAAGGCATTGTTGGGCAGGACGCTTATGGTCAGCTTGCGCAGACGCAGCTTGGTCAAGCTCTGAAGTTGCGATAGAGCCTCGGTGGGGATGGAGGTCAAATTGCTGCGGTCCACGTTCAACTCCTTCAGCGCCTGAAGCCCAACAAATGCCCGTTGCGAGACAAACACCAGGTCATTTTCTCCTGCATCAAGCTGCTGTAAATTAGTCATGTCCCGAAATGTGTAATCCAGAAAAACCAGGATCTCATTCTCGCTGATATCCAGACATCGAAGGTTGGAGAGACCAGAGAAGACTCCAACTGGGAGGATCTTGAGACGGTTGTTCTTAATCCTCAAGTATCGCAGGTTCTTTAGCCCCTGAAATGTTTCCACCTCAATCATGGAGATTATGTTGTCACTTAGGTCCAGGTCCTCTAGCTTTGACAGGCTGGAGAACTGACGCCTGGCTAGCGTTTTCAGCTGGTTTCTTGAAAGATCTAAGCGTTTGGCATTGTTTGGTAACCCCTCAGGCACACCTGTCAGGTGTCTTGAGGAGCAGTTTACTTCCAAAGTGTCAAGGTAACAATTGCATTTCTGTGGGCAGGTGAGGTCTGCAGCCGATAGGTTTATGCACCACAACAGCAGGACTGTCCAAGCTCCCCGCCGGCCACACAGCATGCCACACCTCCTTCCTGCAAAAAAATAAAAATATGGTCAATGATGTCAAATATATGAAAAAAAAAAAAAAAAAAAAAAAAAAGTCTCTTAAAAAAAACCAGCATATGCTGGTTAGGTAAGTTTTGAAACATGGTAGCTGGTTTGAGCTGGTTTAAGCTGGTCCTTAGCTGGTCATGAGCTTGTTTAAGATGGTCATGTGCTGGTCTTAAGCAACTAGCTTCTGCTCAGAACCACCTCATAACCAGCTTATAACCAGCTCATAACCAGCTCAGGACCAGATTAAACCAGCTCATGACCAACTAAGAACCAGCTTAAACCAGCTGCCATGCTTCAAAACATACCTAACCAGCATATGCTGTTTTTTTCAACGGGAAAGTTCCTAGAAATGTAATCTTTGTATTCTTGTTGGTTTTGAAAAACTTGTATGTTATTTTTCAAGCAAAGTTTCAATTTACAATCTACAATACATGTGGTGCATTTTGTTTTACATTTCTGGATTTATTTCCTCCAAAATATTCAAATTAACTTGCAGGAAATAAAATAATACTTCTCATAGAAGATGTTACTTTAAGTCATTGTATGTATGAGATGCATTTGCAATTAATAGATATGGACAAAAAAATGAGTGTTTTGCCATTGATCCAAATGCATCTTGACCAATCACAATGGAACTGTACTAAGTAGTATAGGTATTAATCTACATATACAAGAAGCATTTTCAAGAGCTATAGATGTTTAATGACTGAATCAGAAGACAAGCTTAGTTGCTTTCCCCATAACTATTATTTATGACTAATTTACCAAGGGACTTTTGTGGTGCCAGTTCTCATAACCAGATGTTTTCAGGTTGGTATCTATGTTGGGCGCAGTGGTTGTTGAAGATGCATTTAGTCACATTTAGACGTTACACTTCCAAAAACCTAAAGCCAGAGAGAAGAGAAGAATCAGCACAAAATGATTGATACTGTGTTATGATGATTTGTGCTTACAATCTCTTTAATCCTCTGCTTTTAGACAGACCGACTGATCCAGACACAACTGAAGTTGTAAAACAGCTTTTCATCCATTTCTGATGAAGGACGACATGATGTTCTGACCTGTTTTTGACTGCATTTATGTGCTGTCATTAGGTAAATAAACTGACGAGACATGTGACAGCTGCACAGTAACATGCTTATTTTCCTTTCTCTGCTCTAGAGCGCTTTTAGACAGACCGACTGTCACATACACAATCCAGACACAACTGAAGTTGTAAAACAGCTTTTCATCCATTTCTGATGAAGGACGACAGTGGAATGTTCTAGACCTGTTTGGGTGTGAGACTGTCATTTGAATGTGCCGTCATTAGGTAAATAAACATGACGAGACATGTGACAGCTGCACAGTAACATGCTTATTTTCCTTTCTGTTATACGAATAGGTGATATCTTCAATGTCTAGAGCGTCTGATGTGAGAGGACAGGTGTGCAGGGCACTTTCACTACAGTCCAGCTTAACCTCATGTCACAGGGTACAGGTGCACAGGCCTGGACACAAATTAGGAATTACCCACCCAGCATGGACAGACGTTCAGTTTAATGGACAGAGCTGTGCCAAATGACATCAGACATTCAACAGAACACAACACAACACTGGACTGCTCAATAATACATGCATGGAATCCTGTTTCCACCACAGAATAACAAATATCAAAGGTACTTGTGAATTTATATACACACTTCTGACTTTTTTCTCGCTATTCTGAGACAAGATATTAGCTTGAAATTCTCAGAATTTCTTTTGTAGATATAAAATCACAATTACCTTTATTCTGTGGCAGAAAAAAAACAGAACTGCATAATGTAAAATCAGAATTCTGAAAAGTCTGAATTTATCATTTATGTATGTATGCAGAAACTGCCTTCCATATAAATTAATTCAGCATACTCGCACTGAATCAAGAGTAAGATCTTAACATACATGCACTGAATTAAGAGTAAAACTGCACTAAAAAATGAACTATTACAGCAATATAACCTTACACAACTTGCACTGAACTTGTAATGCGATGGATTGAGATCTGAGATTGAGATTTGTTCTTTCAACAAGTGTCCTCGGTGATTTAGTCTATTTAGATTTGTTCGTTCACTGAATGTTAAATGTCTCCTGCATCTGCTGAAGTCAATGAGCAGCACAGGAATCTTTCATTTATCATTATCACACACAGTTTTTATTTATTGCTCGCCTCCGAAAGTCTGTTTCCTTCTTATTCAGTGAACATTTTGCATCATAAAGATGTTTTGCTTTAATTTATTATAGGGAAACAGCCTCAACACTTCACACATAAACCTCAGAAATTGTGACAATTTAAAAAACAGTTAAATTAAGCTCAAAACTAAGCTTTAAATAAAACATTAGAAAGTAGCAGTGATGACAAAAACATCATCAGGATAAAACAAAAACCACAAACCATGTGAAAACACTTTTTTTAATTAGAAAATGCATCTCTAAATTATCACATTAGTAGACCTGTTTTGTAATACTTAAAAAAACGACCTAAATTGAAGTTAAATTGCTTAATAAATCATAAGTTTACACTGAATTTCAGTAGTCCTTTAATGAATGAAACAAAATGAGTATAAACTCCTACCTTGTCGTGACAAATGATCTCAATTAATGCAGTCCTGCAGTACACCTCTCCCACTGCTTGCTTGCTTATTATAGCCTATTCACATGGGTCTGGGTTTCTCACATCTCCTGTTTACACACAAAGCTTCTATTTTGAACTTGTTCCTGCTGAAACCACTTAAAACAAGGTTGACTTGTTTCCCCGAGTCCAGTGTCGTCCCCTGTCTCTACACAAAGGCCTTATACTGGCCAAATAAGCTGACTCATAATGCTGTACCTAGCGAAAGGAGAGAGAGAGTCAATCCTGGCTTGGCTGTTTTGACACCATATTGGTTTTCCACACAGCAGAGAGCCTGGCTTACACAAATTAAAGGTGCGAATCCCTCTCTGTTGACTTGTGAAAGACACAGTGCAGCAGGTGTACGAGATCTGGGCATGGAGGTGACGAAACTCATGTTCTGTCTCTTGCTGCTGCCAATTACATTTTCACACTGTCTGACAACTATAAAAATAATATAATACAAAATGTATACACAAATAAAAAATATTTTATACTCTTATTTATTTTAAACCACAAAAATATATTTATATGTAACTTTAATGTTCATTAACTTATTTGTGGCCCAAACTCAAGAAGATGCCCCTTAGTAAAACTTTTGCATAATCAGCTACCCCGACTGTCTACCAGCTTTGGCAATGCTCTTATCTAACAAACAACACTCTGCCAAACACTGAGTGTGCCCTTGTCGATCTGATGCAATGTCATCAGAGTTAGCCGGCCTTCACTAAGCTGAACACACACACATTGTGTTGTTTTCTCATATTGGGCCTGACTTTCATACTTTCACGTCAACAATCAAAACTCATCAGAGTCAGACAGGCTTCATTAGGTTACAGTAAATGACATGGACCTTTGCCAGGTACTATAAACAGGGGAGCAAAACCTTTCCTCTGCTGCTGTAGCTGTTCCCCTGACTCCATTAGAAAACCACAACACTTAAAGCCTCTGCAGTTTGACTCCAATTTGCACTTCACTGACTCCAGGCATGCAAATAGGTTTATAACCGTGCTAAAAGAAGTACTATTGAGTTTTAACTGTGTATTTTTGTGCGAAAAGGTCAGGAGAGGGACGTGCCGAGCAAACAGATGAGGGAATCCAGACGTTTTGAAATTAATATTTAACATTAGAGGATATTCACAAAATGCCAGTCAAACCCACAAGAGATTTAATTTTTATCCTTATTTTGGCTTATCTTACACTAACCGTGTCTAAACTCGCAGGAACTCTTCAGTGACAATATCAGAGGTCTCTGACCTGCATATTTAGTGTGATCTCTAACCTCTAAGTGCATCCAGAGAATGTACTTCACCTGTCTCTCGGAGCCCGTGCTATTCTCGTCCCAGCCGGATGAAAACTGCCCAGAGCCGCTCTCCAATCTCCAATTAGAATTCCTCACATCAATTCTTCACAGCAACAATTGCAACTGAGTGAGAAAGAGGCTGTTTATGGCTCCTGGCCCTCCACCCCCGCCACAGAATGCAGTCATGTGAATGAACGCAAGTATTAAAAGCTTTCTGAAACAGGTGTTGTTTAGCAATGGGAGATGATGACAGATCTTCTGGACATGGAGTTTTTGTTCCCTTCGAGCTTGCCCGGGGAACCGAAAAATAAATAAAACAAAGAAGGTGAGGTTCACACTTGGATGCACAAACCACAGATGCTTCCTCAAAATGTTTGTATTTCAAGCCCATAGTGAATTTACAAGACGCTTCTGCTCATCCTTCTGTAATCCGCCTTTTGCTGAAAGCCATAAGGATGGAGTTTAAAAGCATCTCTGTTGTGTGCCTGCATGTGTACCATATACAAGCATTTATAGTCTCAGCTCCGGTTGATGTGTGACTGATTTAGCTGCTTTAGTCTAAAGGAGTGTGAGAGGAAGATAATCTGACAAGGGTGGCTACAGGCCTGTAACAATCAATTTGTACTGTAAACACCTCAGGCTGTAATGTATGTGTTTTGTGGGTTCGCACATTTTGCAGACACTTTATGCTTTTAATATCAGCTTATAATATCCATGGGAATCGACAGCAAACAACAGTGCTCAGTACTAAATGAATGATTAAATTATGGTTATCGACTGAGTTGTTTTTTTTTTGTAAATATTGAATATTTAAACGTGTATTTGTTTTTACATTTAGATTATACTTGCCGTCATCTAGCGGTATTACTAATTTTATAAACTGTTTAAATGAAAGCTTTTGCAAATCAGAAAATTAATATCTATTTTTTATGCTGTACATTATAATTTTTGTCCTAAATTCACTTGTAGTATTTAAAATGATTTTTTTCTATTTTTAGCATTTTTTTTATTTAGACAAAACAGTATTGGATTTTAATACTGGATATTTATTTGTTACCTGCCAAAACATCAAAATTATTATCGTAAAGAAACAGTTACCCAAAAGTGAAAATTTGCTGAAAATGTACCCTCAGGCCGAATCCACAATCCATAATAATGCTTTCTACAGTAAAGAAGTGCATTCCCCTGTTGTCCTCTCACATCAAAATCCACCATCATATTTGTTTAGAACTGTTTTCACTTATAAATAGCGTTTTATCTGTGCATATTTCTCTCCTGATTCAGACGAGACAACTTTTTTACTGGAGAAAGCAATATTATGAATAGAGAAGACATTAATTGATGGACCGGATCATGTGGATTATTTGTGGATTATTGTGATGTTTTAATCAGCTGTTTTGAACTCTCATTCTGACGGCACCCATTCACTGCAGATGATCCATCGGTGAGCATGTGATCTAATGCTAAATCTGTTCTGATGATAAATCTGCTACAGTTGCATGAACATTATTTAGTTTTGCCTAAGAAAGCATAAATAAAACTTTGTAAATTATAGACAAATAATTACTGTAGGTATTGGTCACAGAAAAGTATCTAAAATGTTGTATATGTTGTGTCTTTTATACTCAAACAAACAAATATGAATGTGCATGCTTCTTTGTTTTTCATGATTATGTGGAGCAGCTGAGAGAGGTCACGCTGGGTTTAGATCACAACAGTCTGAAGGACAGATTATGATCATTCAGTTTTGTGCTGGTCACTTTAGTCAGTGCATGTACATTGTGTAGCCCAAAGAGAATCAAATATAATGCAAAAGGAAAATATGTGTGGAAAAAAATTAACATGAGATCATCTCACATGTTCCTACTGCCTGCCAGAAAGCAGCACGCATATGTCTATCAGTGTTTTAAACTAACTTCAACAGAACTTTTCAAGGACACGCAAGTAAGGTCACCTCAGGCTAAACTGAATGCATTAATGTAAATGGGTCATTGCACATGTGCTCAAGTTCATTGTTAATTTTAGGCATTTTTATGGACAACGGATGACAAACATTTGCATATACGCTGTGTAATATAAACCTGTGAAACATGCAGCAGCAAAAGCATCTGCAATTCAGTAAACATGCTGGTGGGACAGAGATAAATTGTTAGTGAAGGCCCGGATTCAGATTTCATTCCAGTGATGCACTTGTCTTGAAGAAGAGCGTATAAATCAAGTCTGAGTCCATTGATTTTAGTGTGATTGTGGAGAGGTCACACATATGGATGTGGTTTAGGCTCATATGTCATCTGTGAAAAGCACAGAATCTGCTTCACCCATGTATGTATCAGACGTCCATAGATTTGAATCCATCAATTGAGGTTGCAACCCAGTCACGCTGACAGATTGCCTCCCATCCAGAGTCACAGATCCAGCTCTCAATGAAACATCCTTACAGGAAAAACAGCTATTGCTTACTTAAAAGATAGGTCTGGTCTATTGGGAAATGTCGCCAGTGAGACCTCTGCATCTGGCTGCGTGTTGTAATACAGGACACCCATTAGCAGGGTCATATGGTGCCCTGGATAGTTCAGTGTTTAAGCAGTCCTAAATAGGTCCGTTTTAGGGCAGCAGGATTACACAAAGAACCAGGATGATGCTCACAATGTGAGGCAGATTTATCGGGCCCCCAAATTGCAAATTTAGTCCTGCTGTGATTCATTAAAAAGCAAAACTGGTCAAAACAGGGCATCTGCACCTGTTCAGTGATATTAAACCCTGCTCCAAAATGACCTCATAGCGGCAGACCTCATGAATCACATGCCGATACATATGAGGGCGTGAGGAGAATGTTGAGTGACCAAGCAAAACAAACCAGTGATCAAGTAAGTGCTTTTACCACACCGCCCCATCAACCGGTGATAAATCAGGCCCTGCTGTGCATTAAAACTCTTCTGATTAAAGTGCTCATCTGGACCGGCCCCAAAGCTTGCGCTCCTTTAGCACTGGCTCACGCGGGGCGTGACGGGAATTTGCTGTGCTGCACATCACTGGCGGTGCGGGATGTTGTTTGAAATCTCATGAGAGAACTTGCACAGATTGATTAGTGCTAATTAAGACATCTATTACTGCCAGGCGTCTCAAAAGCCACAGTGACCGTGCGACCTGAGACAGAAAGTCGAACACGGCTGGTGCGCACAGTGCAAGCTGACCACTGGGGTCTCAACTACTATTTTTAGTTGTATATTTGACTCCTAAAAGAAAGGCTATCAAAGTTATGTGCCTCATAGGACTGATCTGGCCATGTCAAGTGGGCTTTAATAAACAGTGCAACAGATCTATCTATCTGTCTTTCTATCCATCGATCTATCTATCTATCTATTTATCTATGTATCTATCTATCTATGAGTCAATGACTCTAATCAATGCTTTATCAATTAGTTTGTCTATTAATCAATTAAAATGAATGAATCAACCAATAAATCGTCTGTCATCTATCTATTTATTTTTCAATCTATCTATCTATCTATCTATCTATCTGAGTCAGTGAGTCTAATCCATGCTCTGTCAATTAGTCTAACAATCAATGAAAATCAAGGAGTCAATAAATCCATCTATCTATCTATCTATCTATCTATCATCTATCTATCTATCTGTTTATCTATCTATCTGTTTATCTGTCTATCAAGCTAGAGTCAATTAGTCTAACCAATGCCTTATCAGTTGCTCTCTCAACTAAACTATTTATCTATCTATCTATCTATCTATCTATCTATCTGGTAAAATCAATGCTTTCCTATTCCAGTTTTACAAACTAGCTGATATTTTTAGGCAAATTATTTTAATAATATTTTTAAAAGTTTATAAACGAAACAAACGTAAATACATAAAACATTCAAACTGAAAACTAAACTTTATTGTCTGTTTTTTAGCTAAGAATAATTTAATATAGCCTACAACATAGCCTATGTTTTGACATCCATGTCAGGTTGTGACAAAATTAGTTATTTCCAAATTAGTCGTAACTCTGAAGAACTCTAAACAAACATTGTTTTGAAAATAGCCTGCATAAACTATCGCAACAAAAAACACAAAGCGGAACTCACCCGCTTCCCTCACGATATCTGCATGGCAGCGATATCATAGCTCTCCAAGTCTCTGTCCATCTCGGTTCGCAGTTCCTCACTTCTGCACAATGTCCTCTAACATCGTGCTCAGAAAGACGACGAGCATGTCTTGAGACAAGACCCGAATGTTTTTAATCGCTTTGCTCCTTCATTAATTCCTTCTGTCTACGACACATCCCTCCAGGGTCTTGTAGGATAATTGTAACCTTAATTTAGGTTGGCTGTTCTCCGCACTGACGCTCCTCTAACTTCCAGCTCCCACCTGCCCGTTTCAGTACGAGTGAACATCCCAACCCCAGCGGTTTTAGAGAGCAGATCGGTGTTTACTGGTCTGTTCAGCAGAGCTGATGAAGGATAACACCTCGCGAGGGCACTCTGAGAGAATGACAGATATTTGCGCGGCTTGGCCAAATCTCCGGATTTAGGTAAAACAGCAGATGGTTGCCTGAGAGAGACTCGCGGCTTGTAGCGGGTAGAAAACATCTCATAGGACACATGTTTACTTCAGTCGATTTATACGATACAAAGACTCACAGTGTTGAACTAAATGTGACTTTTTGTGGTAAACAGGTTTTAACTGCATTGTATTTGTCGAAAAGAGAACAGTAGGCCTATAGAACACTTTTTATTGAATTTAAGGTAAAATGTTGTAGCTGGCTGTCAGAACATTATCGTAACAATACGGTGACAATATTAGTTACGGAATGGCACAGAATTAGCCATAAAAGTCATTAAAAATCTCATGAATATTTCCACATGAATATAATGCAATTCTTACTTGTAGCCTATACCTATACACTTATCAATTCATTGTTACACTATGTATTTTAAATTTGGTTATAATTATTAACGACAAGATATATTACGATGCACATTATGAATAATTATAATGCATTATACCCTTTAAAAATAACCCTTTATAATGCACTATATACAAAGGCTTCAAGTAAAGTGTTACTGAAAAAAACACTCTGAATTTGAAATAGAATTTATAGAATTTTTGACAAAACAAACTGTCAGCTAATACAGTGGCAACATCTGTGGTTATAATTTAATATTTAATATAGATGAATGGATAAGGCTTTAGTTATTTTAAGGCTGCAACCAATATACATATAATATGCTGAATGGTCAGATCTAGGAATATGCAGGACAAAAAAAGCATTAAATAATATTTTAAGAATTGCTAGCCAGCCTTGATTTTAAGCTGAATATGCAAGTTTCACGCATCTGTAGGACAAATTCTGAAACAAACATGTGCAACAGCAACACACATCGGTTAAAGACCTATTGGCAGCCCCAGTATTTTATCTCATGCATAAATAAATAAAGACTATTATATTATATATATTAATAACTTCAGATGCCTTTTATATGGGCATCAACTTAACCTAGCACTACAGTAGATGTAAAAGACAAAGGGTTTGGCAAAAAGGCCATCTTGTTGTGATGTATTACTTTCGTGAAGTTTAAAGAACTTAGAGCTATTGCACCCAATGAGGATAAAAATGTTTCCTATATTAGATTCTGGCTCTCATTCCCTTCCTTCATTACAAATGAATAACAGAGGTGTGATTTCCCTTAGTGGCTCAGATTTAATTAATGAATCCTACAGGCAAGTCATGTAGAGGGTGTCACTGCATCCATTTGCTCCCAAACATCATAAAGATGTTGCTCCTCCAGTGGCAACAGATATATTGCTGATTCCATGGTTGTTTACTTCTGCTCTACAACCCTGGTTGTAACAGCAAGTAAACAACCATGGAATCAGCAAGATAGCTGTTGCCATTAGGGAGCACACTCCTTAGTGGATTTGGTGAGCAAATGGATGCAGTGACACCCTCCTATGGCATGACTTGCCTGATTCATTGTTTTTGAGACTAAATATCACACCTCTGTTATTCATTTGTACACTGGAGGCCAGAATTAACATTTATGGTTCATTGGGTAGCACTATCTGTCCTCCTCACACTCAAAAAGTGGTTTTTTTTACATTAATAGTCTGGTCTAATGTTGTGTGATGCCCATTAAAAAGGCACTGAAGTTATATATGTAGTCTGAATGTTTGATTGTGAGTTATTTTCATCCTGGCATGAGGGCTAAAATAGCTGCCACAGTCTGATTAACCACAGAGATGTTTAACACAAGTTATGTAACATTGTTGTCTCTCTACAGATGGTGAAACTGTGCATGTTTTAAAATCAAGGCGAATGGCTACAGTTCTTAAATATTATTTAATAAAAGCTTTTTTTGTCCTGCAGTACCTGGGAGATCTGACCATGGTAGATATTTAGAGGATCTTGTTGCAGGCCTGCACATCTGACTCAAAGCCTATGAAATAACAAATAGTAAACAGTCTTATCCATTGCATCTGTATTAGCCAATACTTAAAAAAAATTATGTTAACCAACAAATGATAATAATTGCCACTACAGAAAAAAAACTCTGACAGTTTGTTTTGTCAGAAAATTCTATAAATTCTATTTCAAATTCAGAGTGTTTTTTTCAGTAACACATTTTTTAAAGCCTTTGTATATAGTGCATTAGATAATAGGGTTATTAAAGGGTATAATGCAACGAATTATTCATAAAATATGAAACAATGTGCGTAATATATTTAACAAGTCGTTAATACTTGTATTATAACCAAATTTAAAATACATAAGAGTGTAACAATGAATTGATAAGTGTTATAATGTATTAACTGTGGTTACAATTATTCACGTGATTGTACAATGCATTATAAGGTTGTATTAAAACTATTTTTTATAATGCATTATACATAAAGGCTTTATGTAAAGTGTACCGTTTTCTCTTTTTTTTCTAAAATGTCTTCTGCAGAGCTTGGTCTTGGTATAAAGCCAGGAATTGGGATTATTTGCTTTTAGTTTTTTTTTTCTTCCATGTTGTAAACAAGGCCTTACAGCTGTTTGTTGTACATTTAAAAAGGATTGTCAAAGGATGTTTATCTCATATCCCAGCATAACCTTCTGAAATCTACTACATCATTCCCAGCTGAATATTTCTCTCTCTATATTTTTCTGTGTATCCACTGACACAACAATCTCTTGACCTACCTTTATAAATGCCGTACTGACCTTGGCTTAGAGTAAGACGGGCTGCACACTGATTTGTATTGGTCAACTCCTGCCGTCACAAACCCTCAGATCCCTGTGCACGTGGCAGATGGGACAGTTTTGAAATTGTGAATGTGCACTTGCTCTTCAAAGACTGGTTGTCACGCTGCAATAATGTATGTTTTGCCAGGCCTCTGTGTCTCAGCTGTAGTCCCCAGCATGTGGACATCTGTGCGTCAATGGTGGCGGCACTGGGAAAACAGAAACAATCCCCTGTGATGGGATTTATGAACGGAGTACCTCTGCTTTTACTCATAATATAATTAATTAAAATATATAATGTAATATCAAAGTATGAGAATACTAAAAATCTTAATTAAAAACTCCCATTAAAAAGTGAAATTAAATATGGAATCACATGCAAATATTTGCTCATGGAATCACGTTGAATGATGTTTAAAAAACATCCCAGAATGCACCTCATGAGGCTGGTTGAAAGAAATCCAGAGTGTTAAGCTCATTTAATAGTCTTGATTTGTTAAACGTCTTTCGGTCACCTGCCATTTGTGTTAATTTATAGTTTTGATGACTTTACTATTTCACTAACATGTGAAAAATAGGTATTTAAGTGTGTCCAGACTATGTAGTGTAGTGTAGTGGACATATACAATAGTGCCCACAAAAAAGGGAAGTTTAATGCATGGCTCTGTAGCGCTCAGTCTGAACAATAAACTGTTAAAACTTTGAATCAAAAGTCTCGTGACAGTCATGGGAGCAGACATATGACTGCAGCAAGGCATTCTGGGTTTCTTCAGTTTTGTGGTTAGACTGGAATGTAAAGTAACAGGAAACAGATGTAGAGTTCACTGCTAAAAGCTAGATGAGGAAAGGAGGAGGATTTTTTTTTTTGCTGTGTAGTGACTGAGCATTTGACATGCTGGAGCTATTTAAACTTATATCAATACAACGACAATGTATTTAAATTAATACCTGATATTTCAAATTTAATCAGGTCCATATGATTGCATCGCAGTGTTTTGTGTTTATTTGAGCATTTGTTTGTAGTGTTAATTCTTTGTTTATTGTACAAAATAATTTCACAACAATTTAATTGTGTTCACACCGACAATATCTGCACTCACAAATTTTAAAAAGAGATACATAAGGCATAATCCTTAATGCTTTAGCAAAAACACTTGAACACATACACACAATGCTGGTTCTGATCAGGATCAGATGAACGATAAAATAGCCAAAAGTTTTCTAAAGAATGAATGAGCAGGTGTGTATTACCAAAAAATGCTTCAATCATTTAATGTATCCGGTCAAAGTCAATCCTTCCTTTTAGGTATTGCAGTTTAATATGTAATAATATCAAATTAATTCCAGTGAACACTGTGTTTTACTGAGAAACTGCAGTAAATGAGATGCACAGTAAGTATCTGAAGTATCTTTCTTGCTACACTGGAAAAAAATAAAAATAATTGTTGAGTTTATTTAAGTGCTGGGGTGTTATTTTATTGACTAGTTTGTACATTTGGTGAATAATGTGCAATAAATTGAAATTAATAGAAACTGTGTTCCACAAACAATTTGTGCAAATCTGACTAATCCAATCCCAGTTTTTAATATGAATACATTTGGGACACACTTTTTTTTGCTGAATACATTCTTAAATATAGTGTTCTCAGGCTTGTCACCATGTCAGCAGGCTGTGCTGCTTTTGGCCTGTGATATTTATGGGTTTGCTTGTATGTTTGTGAGTAATCTGCACATAGCAAGAACAACTAACACTAGGGGACTTTCCTCAACATACATTTATATCTTAGTGCTGACCGCATGCCTATACAGTAGACATCATGGGACAATTTTCACATAGGCGTCATGCAGTGACACACTGCACAGGGAACTCAGGTTGTTGACTAACAAGCAGAAGTGTTCATGACAAGCTAACATGGCCCTAGTAGAACGAAGCTTAGAAAGAGATGCTATTTATTGATACCATCAAATCAGTGGAGTTTGAAGTCATATGCCATATGTCCTTTATTTATGCCAGCAAAAAACAGCTGAAAATGTGAGCTGATGAATGTACAGAAGGTTACAGTCTCCAAGATGAGAAAATGTGCATCACTTAATCACATCCGTCCTTTTACAGGATCACAACAAAAAATGCCCTGAAAAGCTGGGTGGACTGTTTCCGTAACCATCTAGCCTGCTCAAAGGTTTAAATGCTAATGAGAATCAATGGCAAGAATCAAAAACTGCTGTCAGTAAGCAATTCCCAAGACTTTAGAGAGAATTTAATCAGTTTTGGAACATAAAGGAAAAGCTGCAGCAAATGCATTATGCAAAACTAATGGTTGTTATGTAAAAATAATGGATGCATAGGAACTTGCTACTGCTTGCAAATTTGTTTTCCTGGCAACTGTATATGCAAATGATTTCACATCATTTAAAGCTGAAAATATTATAAGGTATCTCTAAAATATAATAATTTCTGTTGTTGGTAGTGTTGGTTTTAGTATTTTTAATTTTAATTTCAAATACAAATCTCTTTCCACGACCTTGGTATAAGACACACTATTCCCAACTTCCCACTTTTCCTAAAACTGTAACCTGACTCCTGACATCATCGCTCTGAGCTGGTGTTTAAATGATTCCAGATGAAGCGGGTCTTCCTCCTTTTCCCGCAACAGGAGCAACTTCCTCAAAACTTCAGCATATAAAGAGCTCGTCCACTAACCCAGTTTCATACCATCTTTTGTTCTGAACTTCTGTAAATCATCCAGGTAACCGAGGTTCCTCATCCGCATTCTGTTTTTCTTTTTAACTCGTCTGAAATTGTTTGCATTGTTTATATGTAAAGTGTTGTAAAAGACTGTTTTAATACTGTTTTAATAATTCGAAAAAGTTGTGGGTGCAGCTTTGTTGCAATCACTTTCGCTTTCTTTTTATTCTTCAAGAAACCTTTAAAAAGTTTTTTATTTATTTTTAAATATAATAACACGGTAAATTTCTTCTAGCTCATTTCAGAAATCACCACTTAATCTTAATTCTCTGAACTGACTGAATAAGTTTCACTGCGGTGAAGCTTCACTCGGTTTTGTTTGTGGTTTACAGTTTTACGTACGCCGCTGGCGTGTTTACAGTGTGGCTTTACACCTCTGACTGTAGGTCTGTTTATCAGGGCAGAATGTCTGCGTTTGGTGGAATCACTCTACTCGTGGTGGTGTGGTGTGGACTAGCTCACACTCTGGAGAATCTCACGCTGGATGAGGCATGGGAGAGCTGGAAACTCACCCACAAGAGGGAGTACAATGGCCTGGTGAGTAACAGACTATGAAGACAATACAATTATATTTGTTTCCTTAGGGTGCCAAAAGAGTTAATGAACTAGATTGGGTTAGTGTTTTCATGAAAAAGCCATCTGTTTCTCCCTTCTCTGGAAAAAAAAAAGCTTGTGTATTTATGACTACATTGATTGGAATGTACTGGCTAAGTCCCTTTCTAATAGGGCCTTGCTTTTACATGTACTGTAGCTCAATATATTAAAAAGAAAGACAATCTTACAACCTTAGGATCTTTATAGAATTTTAAGTAATAGGTGCAAATTCCACCTAAATCCTCACTTTAAGGTGCCATGCATTATAAAGATTAGATGCATTAAAGAAATAGTTCAACCAAAAAATGAAAATGTGCTGACAATTTACTCACCCATAGGCCATCCAAGACGTAGATGAATTTGTTTGTTCATTGGAAGAGATTTGGAGAAATTTAGCATTACATTATTTCCTCATCAATGGATTCTCTGCAGTCAATGGGTGCCGTTAGAATGAGTTTATACAGCTGATAAAAACATTACAATAATCATCAAGTAATCCACATGACTCCAGTACAACATTTAACTCTTTGTGAAGCAAAAAAATCCATCAAGATATTCTTAACTTCAAAACGTTGCTTCTGGCTAAAATACTAGTCCTCTATTATTCTAATTATTATAATGTTCAGGGTCATGTAATGTATCATCAGCTGGTGGTTTATATATAGTTTGAGAACCAAGCACTTGAACCAAGTGTTTACATGTATGTTTTATGGTGGACAGGATGAAGAGTCTATTCGAAGGGTGATTTGGGAGAAGAACATGCTGTTTATTGAAGCCCATAACAAAGAGTACGAACTGGGGATTCATACCTATAATCTGGGCATGAACCATTTTGGAGATATGGTAAGTGCCCTAATTCAATCTGCTAATATTTTCCTGCTGTAAAATGTTGAATGCATTGTTTTACAAACATTTGCCAGTCTTATATGTTGGAAAACATCTGCATATGTGTGATCCTGCCCCTTTAAGTTTAAGATGTCACAATCTTGCTAAACATGTTTGCAGAGTATACATGACAAAAGCAATGTTCCATCAACAACATAACATATGTATTATAAAGGCATGTTTACTGAAACTAGATCCAACTTGATAACATTTTTGAGGGTTGATCAGCTATTTTAATCAAGCTTTTTTTTGTCTAATGCTTATCTCTCTGCAGACACTAGAAGAAGTGGCAGAGAAAGTCATGGGACTTCAAATGCCCATGTCCCGGGACCCAACTAACACATTTGTGCCTGATGAAACCGTGGAGAAGTTGCCCAAATCAATTGACTACCGTAAACTGGGATATGTCACTTCTGTCAAGAACCAAGTGAGGAAATAACAAAATATTTCAGTAATATTGCGATAATATTTCCTCATTCTGAGAAACTCTCACACGATCAACCCTATCCTCAACTTGAAGTGCCTTCACACAAATTTCCACAGAATGAGGGTTACCATCTAATTATGATCCATATCATCTGTTGTTTCAAGCAAACTATAGTTATCACTGTACTTAAGCGCCATCCAGTGGTCAAAAAGACTATTTCTCCACCAGTATACAAGTGTTTTAGGCTGTCTTCAGTGTTTTTTTGTCTCTCGCTCTCCTCAGGGTTCATGCGGCTCATGCTGGGCCTTTAGCTCTGTTGGGGCTTTGGAAGGTCAGCTGAAGAAGACCAAAGGTCAGCTGGTGGACCTTAGTCCTCAGAACCTGGTGGACTGTGTGACTGAAAATGATGGCTGTGGTGGAGGATATATGACAAAAGCCTTCAAATACGTCAGTGACAACCAAGGCATTGATTCAGAGGAGAGCTACCCCTATGTTGGAACGGTAAGAGTCAGCCTTATACTAAATGACTCAGAAGGCAAAATGTTTTTATGTGTGCCATTGTTTTGGCACTAGATGCATTCAATGACTATGCCTTTCAAATTACACTGTTATTACTGTTTTTAGATCACTGTTTTGTGAGTGACAAAGTGTGCTTGTTAGGTGATAACTTTTGCTACTCTTATGGAACAATGACTTGATTTGAGACACATATGAAGTATTTTGGTTGTTTTAGTGCATTTTGGATGTGCAAAGCTGCCAGTTAGTAAGGTGATCTGCATGGAGAAAAAGTGAACTAAATTTTGAGAAATGTGTCCTAGTGACTGAAAAAAAAGTCACGACAGTTATGATTTTTCCTTTCACTACTGCCCCTGCAGGACCAGCAGTGTGCCTACAACAGCTCAGCGAGAGCAGCCACTTGTAAAGGGTATAAAGAGATTCCTGAGGGTAATGAGAGGGCTCTGACTTCCGCCGTGGCAAAGGTGGGACCTGTGTCAGTGGGTATAGATGCCATGCAGTCCACCTTCCTGTACTACAAAAGCGGTACTTAACATATCTTTACATCATCTACAAAGTGTTTTGTTGTTGTTGTTGTTCTGCTGAAATTGTTTATAGTGAAGGATAAGATTAAAATCTGGAACCCTACTATGTCCAAAACCCATTTCTAGGTGTATACTATGATCCCAACTGCAACAAGGATGATATCAACCATGCAGTTCTAGCTGTTGGCTACGGAGCCACACCGAAAGGCAAAAAATACTGGATTGTGAAGAACAGGTAAGGAAAATATGCTGGAAGCAGAGCGCAGCATTGTTAAAATAATAAATAAATTATTTAATTTAAATAAAAACATAATGATAAAAATTAACAATTAATTAAAATGTTAATAAGTGAAGATGTTAAAAAAGTACATGTAAATTAAAAACAATACATTCCAAAAAAAATAAAATAATACATTTCCATGTTGTCATATTCAGCATGTAATAGTGTAGATTCTCCTAATCCATTTGTTTTTTGTTTCTGTTCTTGAAGTTGGGGTGAAGATTGGGGGAAGAAGGGGTACGTCCTGATGGCTCGTAACCGTAACAATGCATGTGGCATTGCCAACCTGGCCAGTTTCCCTGTCATGTGAGAGCTGGAAGCAGGGAGCTCACATGGGACCAAACTTGTCTGCTGCTGACCAATAACAAAATTGGGGAAACACTCTCTCAGTTGATTTGATACCACTATTTTCCTCTTGTGTCTTAGTGTGCTCAAATTGTGCAGTTGAAACATTAAATATTGATTGGGTCTGTTAAACACTCTCTGAAAAAAGATGCATGTTTAATTTTGATTTGAATACCACAAGGTTAAGTTTATTTTCCAATATCACACCTTGTACAGAAACGTCATTAGATGCCAAACCACCTTTATTTCAAATTCAGAGAACTTGTTCTTAATACCCAGGGGCCTACCCATCAAATTGTGCAGCATTGAAACTGTTCCACGGCAACCGTTGTGTCCGAGTTGAATATTAGCAAATGAAAATAAATTCATAAGGCGAAATTGTTGATATTGTGCTTCTCTAATACAAGTATAGTCACAGCACAGCTGTTAATGTGTACTTTTTTTATTTATTATTCCCCTGGTGGGATCTGTTTCACTCACTATTTCATATTCATCCCGTTTTGAAACACAGTTTTATTGAGAATTTGCTTTTATGATGTAAATTTGTACACTTTGCATAGAATTATCCTGCAAATAATGTAAAAGTAAGTTAATTGCTCAGTGCAAAGAAAGAGAAGTAATAGGAACCTGGTGTTTTTTTTTTCACACATGAACAATTAAATAAAATGTTTAATTAATTAAACAATTGCATACATATTTGTCCATGCCCATTTGATTAGGTAAAAGTATTAATTTAAGGTACATTTAGAACAGATAAAAAATGTCATTCAGTTTCATGCAAAATGTTTTGACAGCCAAGTTAAAATGACTAAAATTAAAATGAGTGGCGTCAATATAGGCTATATTTTTTTACACTTTTCTCATTCTCACTAATTCACCTCTGAAGGGAACCGATTGTCTTGTTTTATCACACCTAACTTTGTTTACAGTTTAATGACACCAAAAGTCAATATCACATCCAGTCTCTGTCAGACCAAGAAACGTTTTATATATAATAAATGACTTGTCCCTTTTCATTCAATTGTGAGGTTAATCATTTTATAAATTTTGTTTTTTGTTAAAAAAACGGTAAATCAATTGTGGCATGAAATTATGACAATTTCTACCACTGCTAAATTATGTTGAAAAAATCAAATTCATGAAAAATGTAGACGTTGGAACTTGTGCAGCAGCAAGCATCACGACAAAAAAGGAACCTAAATCTAGGTAAATGTGTGCAAATGTATGGCCCCATTCCTATATTTCTGCATCCGCCCCTGGACGTACCTGTGGGTATGAAGACTTAGTTTTAGTTGTTTTGAGGTGGAAGAGAAAGCATCCTTTATTTTGGGAAGTTGAAACCAAGAGAAGTCAAGAAAAGAAAACATATAACTAAACTGTGTAAGTCTGGGCTGTTTAAACAAAAGTCATGACAGTTATGTGTTCAGTGGCGTGAAATCATATGACCATAACTGAACCACTTCCCCATTCCCCAGATGAATGACCCAGCTTTACCCTTTTTTTTTTCTTGTTTCTTGAACCCACATCTTCACATTCAATAACCGCCACTTAAAATCTCTGAACTTTGATTTTACATTAAAATTACACTCAAAAACAAACAACTTTACCTTCTTGTAATTACAAGTTTATGTTTTACAAATGCAAATGTCAAGTGCTGATATAAATTGAACTGATTTGTTATATATTTTATTACATACTCACTTAATTTTGTGATGTACAAATAACAAGAAAGTACACTGCAAATGTAAACATATGTAAAAAGAAACTAAGTAGTAATTGTGAGAAATAATTACAAAATGACACAATTACAAAATTGAAGATGAAAAATAAATCCACTATTAGTGCTAAAGAGATGCCTGGTACAAATGACTTTTTTTATTTTATTTTATTTCACATTTATTTTATTTCACATTTTTCCAACAGTAATTCAGTCACAATTAAGTATAGTTTGTCTATAGATACAATTTTACATGTGCAGTGCAAGTGCCTCATTTTCGAGTGGCAGGCCTCTGTAGGCTTCTTTGCTCGAGGCCTCTGTATGTCAGAGGCATTCATTTACATTTATCGATTAAATAAGAATTTATTTCAGAAAGCTTTGCATGGTGTGAAATGTTACATGACTATTTAAAATGGGCAATGCTGAACACTCCACTTTCAGTTCTGCATGTTTGTTCTGAATGATTGAAAGCTGTAGTAGACTAAATGTTCCACAGAGTTTTTGTTACAAAATATAACCATAGACCACATCAACGTGACATGAACTGATGGATGTTCTGGAATCCACAAAATTCTCTTTTCTAAGAGACAAAAGATAATTATCATTTATCACTCCTGTAAGTTCTAATATTAGCCTAACTACGAATCCCCCTAATCAGCACACATTTAATCATTTTAAATGCAGCTATATTATTTCAATCAAAATCAGCACCAGGTCAGCACAAATATTTGTCAAATCATGATGATGACTCATTTTATAAGTGAACAGCACATGCTTCATGAATGGAAAAATAGGTCATGCTACCAATTGTTCCAGTTCCGCTGTGGTTACGTGGCCTTTATAACTTTTGCCCAATGGTAAGAAATGTCATTCTTTGCACAACATGTTCATTTAGGACCTAAACCTTGTGGCATATACACTCTCAAAGCCAGATACCAGGCCAGCAGGTGCTTTATATGTCATGTGCTTGCGTGCTTGAGTAGTGTTTAACCACATGATTTCCTCTGGCTGTCTTCCTGTTTCCTGTATACTTTAATATATCATGTAAAAAATAAAAAATACCACGCTGTTATCAAGTATTATATAATTTTGTCTAAAATGAAAAATACTGTGCATCGCTTGAGGAATATCTTCCTCCGATGTTTAATATAAATTCCGCTAGATGGCGACCCAAACACAAGATACTGTATGAGAAAGGACGTAGACAAGAAACATTCTCGTTTCCGATCCGTGTGAAACCTAGTGCCTACGTAGACAGCTTCTTGAAATGGAGGTTTATTTCCACTAATCGTAAATGACATCTGTCTTTAACAGTTCAGTTAGCAGGTCAGCTGTGAGCTGCTGCTGGTATTTTCTTTACAGTTACAGAGTAACTTCGCTGGAAAACCCCCATAGGCTGTATTTTTTTTAACAATATCAATTTACAAAACTAGGCTATAATTAATCAAAGCCTCGGACACATTTTTAGGTTACTGCAGTTTGCCATGTATCTTACTATTGCATATAATTATTTTTAATATTAACAATAGTATATTTATTTTTAAGTTTTATCATTTGATTAATTGACATTTAATTATAAATACTTATATTATTGAACTATTGTATTAATCAAAACATTACATGGTATGATTTTATTCACTACATTAATTACATTTTAGTTACATGTTTATATTTGATTATATTAAATATAGGTTAAATGTTTTTTTATGTAGCAGGGCGAAGCAAAAAGTAAGCAAAGACATCTGTGCCATAGGCTATCACAATAACCAGAGATTAGCACGTGATGGAACAAAATAAAAGCAAAGGAACCAGGAACTCTCAGACGTTCATCATCACCTCCTCTACAGACCAGTGAGACCACCAGAAGTGCAGCTTGAAGAGAGTGCACAGGTACGAGACATGAGCTCATTTTTGTTTTTGTTGTCGTTCACTTTTATGTTTTTGTCTCCTCTGTCGGGGTTTCCTCCCTAAAAGTTTCTCTTTCGGTTTTAATTCAGGTGGTGACTGGTTTTCTGACAACATTTCCTCAAAGCGATTTAAAAGGTTTCCAGTGTTTTATTACTTGTCTGTAGAAACTTTGGGTTTAAAGTGAAAACCCTCAAAAAAATACTTCAGTTGTCGTGTGTATGCGTCGTGGAATGAAGGATCAGTTGAAGTCGATCAAACACCAGTTTAATTTCTGTTGTCCGTTTCTTCCTTATTATTGGGCTATGTGTTCTCTTGTTCGGTTTGAGTGGCTAACCTTTGAACTTGCCATTTTGCCTCATTACTAATATAAATACTTAAATGTCTGGATTTATGAAGTCTTATCACTAATTGGATTTCCTCAACCAGATTTACAACACTTGGTTGTTTTAACTTCCTTTTTGGTGTACTTCTGTTACTTAATTTTACTCCGAATTTGTTTCCTTTTATAGAAAAATCTGACTTACCATGTGGTTCATTCAATAGATACGAACATTTTATAAAAAAAACTATAGATTGGTACAGAAGGAATTGTGTCAATACTGTGGCTGATTTAGATGTGATGTTTAGGCCAGCTATCAACATAATGCAGTGAGAATAAATTATCAGACAAATATTCATATTTAAATTTTAAATGCATGTCAGTAACTATTGCGAGCCTTTTTCCTTGTCAGGCCATGATGCTCGGGAGCTTGCTGTTTGCTGTGTGTTGTAGCGCAGCACTGGCGCATTTCAACACAAATCTAGACCAGCACTGGGAGTTGTGGAAAAAGACGCATAACAAGTTTTACTCCAGTAAGGTGAGAATATGAATTTCACAAGCATCTTTAAGATCCAAAAGCTCATTTACTTATGGATTAATTTTCATAATGGTGTTTTGATTATGTTTTTGTCATGCTAGAATGGTTTCATTACTATAGTTTGAAGTGGTGTTGATGTTATCCATGTATTGGAGTTGTATTGAAATGTCTGTCTTGTCTTTGAACTGGAAGTATTTACAAAGGATATCTGTAATAAATGCAGTGATAGCAGTCTCACAACAACATATCACATGTGTGATCCCTGTAATGTGAATGTTGTTTGTTGCAGGTTGAAGACCTGGGCAGGAGGGAGTTGTGGGAGAGAAACATTCAACTTATCACCCTTCACAACCTGGAGGCCTCCATGGGCCTGCATTCATATGACCTGGGCATGAACCACATGGGTGACATGGTGTGTGGTCTTTCGTTCATGATTATCTGCATGCAGTAGCTTCCATTTTGCACAAGTTCCAGTTTTGCTTCTGGCATGCAATACTGCTTTATTTTCATAGTTCTGTGGTACATCCTTTAATTAGGCTATTTTCGACAAGCTCTGTAGCAGACACCATTTCACCTACAGTCACCAAAATTTATACACGTATAGATCTCATCAGCCTGAACAACTATGCTGACAGTAAGTGCTTTGCCCAACAGGAACTAAGCTATTTTGGGTTATTTTAAAAACGCATGATTTGGAATTTTATATACACATCCTTGGGTTTTCATGCAATTACAAACTAGGTCAACGTTCTCAAGATACTGAGAATGCAAAATTGTGAAGGGATTTTTTGATATCCTGAATGGCTAGACAATGAATATATGGTGGAAAAAAGCAAACGGGAAGTGTGTAATTAATTCAGCATAGATTGGCTGAATTTTATCAAACTTCAGCAGTTTGCTAATTGAAGGATGCTGTTTACACTGATGTGACTATTATGAGTGAAAGTTATAGTGCCTCACAGCTGGCAACAGGAAGTGTCATTTACATGATGCTTTGATTGCTTCTAATCACCCTCTGTATTTTTACCCAATGTTGCTTCAGACTTTTAGGGATCAGAATAATGCAAAAACACCACAAAAGTAAAACTGTGAAGATTCTTGATATCATAAATTACTGGTGCCATGGCAATGTTTCAAACTTTAATATTCTTCTCCTATCTACTCCAATTATTAATAGGATTCACACCAAACTTTGTCTACATGATGAAAAAACATTGAGGAACCTAAATAGTGAAAATGTTTTGATATCTCACGCCGTAACAGTTCCACAGGGGGAGGGGGGGTTGGGCGCTATGGTGATCTATTAACATTATAGGCCAGAATCAGAAAGAGCTTTATTGCTAGGTATGTTTACACATACGAGGAATTTGTTTTGGTTACAGAATGACAGTGACAAGACAAGTCAATGGCAAATAAATACATAGAATAGTTTATGTGTACTCTATGCCAATGTAGTTTTATATAATTTTTCACAAATGTTTCAAATGATTATAATGATCTAGAAGCATTCTTATAGATCATTAAAAGTTTTATATAATTCTTTTTCTCTCTCTGTGTGTGTCTGTGTTTGTCACATTCTTAATAATCATGAGTAACCCTTTCATTGTTGTAACACTAACAGCCAGACTGTAAGAGGGTTAAATGCTCATGCCCACTTAGCACAGTTCTTCTGAAGCAGGGGTAGGCAATATCGGTCCTGGACTGTAGAGTTTAGCTCCAACCCTAATCAAACACACCTGAACAAGCTAATCAAGGTCTTCAGAATTACTAGGGCTACAGGTAGGTGAGGTTTGGAGCTAAACTCTGCAGTACATCGGCACTCCAGGACCGACGTTGCCTACCCCTGTTCTAAAGCCACCGGAGCTTGGGCCCATCATCACAGCTTGCAGCTATATTTTTAAATGATTTTCTTTACAAAAAATCATTAGCTATTTATTTTATAAAATGTTTTATTAGTATCTATAAATTATGCAACTATAATGTTAACTTCATTCTGACCTTATTTTCCTATTTGTGTCATGTTGATTCAACAGACACAGAGGAGATCCTGCAATCATTCGCCACGACTCGTGTCCCTCCTAACTTTAAGAGGCAAACAGCGAATTTTGTGGGCTCTTCTGGGGCTCCTGTCCCGGACTCTCTGGACTGGAGAGAGAAGGGATACGTCTCCAGTGTGAAGATGCAGGTGTGAAGATGCAGGTGTGAATGTACTCTGTTTGACACTATGCTAACTGATATCCGCTTAAATAGCTGTGTGCATTTTTATTTATTTATTTCTATCTAGCATGAAGACATTGTTTATAGCAGGCGGACTGATTATATTTTAAGTGCACCCAAGTAAAATGGCTTGGTTGTATTTCAGATGTTGCTCTTATAATGTGAAGTGAATTGACCACATTCTCTGTCAGAGAACTTGGCGTCATCTTTTTTTTTTTTTTTTTTTTTCACTTCCTTCATTTTGTTTGTCCAGTCAGTGTTTGAGGGAGTTTATTTCCCCTTTCCTGTAACTTCCTCTATGATGATTTGGAAATTCAGAAACCAGCAACTAAACACTGATTGGTCAAAATGCTGTTTCTGCAGCTTCACAAGCCACTAAGTTCTTGTATTTCCTGTTTTAGTAGTTTTATCACGTTTCTCTCTTTTCTGTCAGGGTGCATGTGGTTCTTGTTGGGCATTCAGCTCTGTTGGGGCTCTTGAAGGTCAGCTGATGAAGGCCACAGGAAAGCTGGTTGACCTCAGTCCTCAGAATCTGGTGGACTGTTCCTCCAGTTACGGCAACAAGGGCTGCAATGGTGGTTTTATGAGTTCTGCCTTCCAGTATGTTATTGATAATGGAGGAATAGACTCAGAGTCATCTTACCCTTATGAAGGAGTGGTAAGTTGTGTGTGAGGGTCTGTGTGAATAAAACTTGCACGTCAAGTAATTACATGGGTTAAATATTAAGCGCAAAATTATTTGCCGTCTTATTAGAAGTGACAAGGCCTGTTACCACAAAATCTGAGCCATACCAATTCAGAGCAGGTTCTCTACATTGCTAAATTTTCATTTGTCACAGTTTGAGGATAGAGCATGTGAGTTTTTTGTTGTTGTACTGTAATCCATTATAATTATGGGTCTTAATGCGTAATCTAATAAATAAATGTGTCCTGCAGCAAGGGCAGTGCAGATACAATCCATCCCAGCATGCAGCAAACTGCACCAAGTACTATTTCGTTCGTCAAGGAGATGAGGAGGCCCTGAAGCAGGCTTTGGCCATCGTTGGGCCCATTTCAGTGGCCATTGATGCCACCCGCCCTCAGTTTATCCTGTACCACAGTGGTGAGCATTTCTTTCTTGTTGCATTTCTATCAGACTGATTACCAGATCTCAAATGTTTGTAATAAGGGCTGTTAGTGCTGTTTTTTTGGATTGTTGTCTCACATCTGTCCACCACAGGAATTTACAATGACCCAACCTGTACAAAAAGAGTAAACCATGCAGTGCTGGCTGTGGGATATGGTGCGATTGCTGGACAGGACTTTTGGCTGGTCAAAAACAGGTACAATCAGAACAATTGTTAAGATTTGTGATCATAAATTGACTTGATATGATTTTATTTTTTGAAATGTACCCCCTCAAAGGCTTGTAAAAGCAAAACATCTGTGACAAACAAAACACTCAAGAGAAAAAAATACAAATGCTAATTGTTTTCATTTACTTTAACAGTTGGAGTAACCATTTTGGAGATGGTGGCTACATCCGAATAGCCAGAAACCAGAACAACATGTGTGGCATTGCCTCATACGCCTGCTTTCCAGTTATGTAACTACAACACTGTTGAATTGTTGAACATTTCAAAAAAAAAAAAATTACTGTTTTATAGTCTAATATCTTTGTAAACATGTGTTCTATATGTGGTTTTACATTTCTGTTACTTTAAGTCCAAATGTATTTTATGAGTCTTACAAAATAAAAATGGATTTTATCTGTTTTCTTTGGCTTGTATTGAAATTTAATTGAAAGGAAATAGACTAAATATGCTATTTACTTTATTTGGTATACTTACAAATGACAACAGGTCAGTGTAACATCACAAGTTTCACATAAGATAGCCTGTTAAAGAATTACTTAAGATCAGTACATTACACAGTACACACTTAAGATCATTACTTAAGCTCTATTATGGATATGAGTTAGCTATGATTTGTTTACCTTTAACAAATACACCTTTAGTGTATTTCATAAGGTAACATGAGGGGTATAAATTATTATTAGAATCTAATAGGTAGAGAAGTTAATTTATTGTTGGTTTCCGGCTGTAGCTGTATCCATTTTAGCCACAACCCTATTCAAGTGCTCAAGTTCACAGTGGCAGTCCAAAATAGAAAATCTAATCGCCACAAAGGCAAAAATATCCTTGTGAATGAACCAAGTGGCTTCAATGAGTATAAAATTTGCTGTTTGGGGGAAAAAAAGACTTAAAAGAAAAAATTGAAAGTGAGGCAGATACTGAGCTATGCCAAGTCCCTATATGTATGCTTTAATCAATCTAAATAAAGTCAAACTTGTCTTTTAAAATGTATCTTGCTGCTTAAAGTAAGAACTGTCAATGTGTATTGCATTCTGTGAGCTTTTATTTTACTAGTGATGTTTTTTTTTAACTTAAAATATTAAGCAACAAATATGTAATCTCCTTTTTCTGATTAAATTACCTAAATTAAAAGATTTAAAGAAAAAAAATGATTTTACTCAAGAGTAATGAGTTGATCTAGAGACATACTGTATGTATTTTCTGATCCACAGCCGTCACATCTGTAAAGGGAGAATGGCATAAAATATTTCAGATGTTCGATTCAGCAGAAAAAGATTTTAGAAGAGTTTTAAAAATCACTTTTAAGTCTGCTTATCTGAACTATTAGTAAGTGGATGTCAAGAATTTTTTTATCCCTGCGTCGCAATGTGCATACTATCCACATCTGCCCTTAGTAGTATTGAAATGTACTAATATCACATAGAATTTAGGATGGATAGCATGCACATTGGGACGCAGGCTATGTGTATTTTTTTCTGGTTGATAGAAAGTGAATTCTTTTAGGCTGTTTTGATCCAACAATAATAGGCCACTTTGTTAATTTTCAATAATTAATTGATTAGTTTGTTTATTTATTTATCGTGTGACATGGTCAAGCAAAAATACAGCTGTGTCATGTGACAATAGGCAGAGATTAGCACGTGATGGAACAAAATAAAAAAGCAAAGCAACCAGGAACTCCACGACGTTCATCATCGCCTCCTTTACAGAGAACCAGAAGTGCAGCTTAAAAAGAGTACACAGGTGAGACGAGGCACATCTGAGTTTTTTTTTTTCCCTTCACATTTATGTTTTATCTTTTTAATAAAAGATTCCTTTGTCTGGGTTTTCTCTCAAAAAAGTTTCTCTTTCGGTTTTTAATTAAGGTGGTGACTGCATTTATGATAATTTTTTTCCTGTGAGATTTAAAATGTTTTCAGTGTGAGTCGTCAATTTATTTTTTCTTTACTTTCACGTGTATTTTTTAAAAAGTCTTCTTGTTGGTGTTTTCCTCAAAGTTTCTCTTTCTGTTTTGACAATGACTTTTTTATAAGAGCTTTTTTTTCCCCAAAGAGATTTGTAATGATAGCACAGAGTGTATTTGTCCAAAGCCCATGATCTCTCTGAAGATTCACAGCAGACAGCCTAATGTAGATTTTAAAGATTTTTTCTTCGCCCTGTACTAGTAGTGAAAAAGAGAAAATATTATTTTTCTATGTTAACTTCATATGGTAGCCTAACAAACGTCTTTGACCCTTGAGCCTTCTCTCTTCTCAGCTTCTATGCCACATTTTTTAAATGCTGTGTGAAGTTTAAAAACGTCTCTCGAAAGTATGTGCACTTTTCCATTTTGTTGGCTTTTTTTAATGCACAAATGCGCACTGTGTGAATGGTTCGTTAGTTCAGCTCACTGCAGTTTTAAAGTCCTCATTGAACAGTATCTGTTTGCCAGTAGGTGGGATTTGGGGCGGAGTCGTTTCAGAAAATCGTTATTTGGATTTCGTTATTTACAGTGTTAGGAGAGTTACTTTGGAATTGTAATAGGTTACAGATTACAATTACCCTATTTAAAATATAATATAGTGTAACTATTGCAATTAAAGTAATAGATCTCTTATTTGATTGCTTTTGTAAATTTCTAAAGAATGTTTTCAACTGTTAATCATTTTGAAAACAAGCATAGGGTATATAATTAATTAACCTTTCAGCAGTGCTCAAAACGCTGATTAATTTCAGACTTTCTAAATCCTTCATCACTTGAATTAAGATTATAATAATAACATTTTAAAGCACAGCCACCACAAATAAGACTGTGCCTCTTTTTACTTTGAGATCTCTGAGGTTAAATTAGATTTTAAGGTTAGTTTAATAGTTATAATACTGTTTTTAAAATCAAATTCTTGCTATACAACAGGAACCACTGGCATTTAACAATGCCTTGGAAAAACAGTTAATCTTTAAAAAATAGGCTAAAGCATATACATAAACCCAAATAGGAAATAAAACAGTTATTGAATAAGCATGTCCTATTGTGTCCTAAACTCCTGAAACATTGGTGTCACATATTTTAAACCGATCTGGGAAAGAAATCAATTGTGTGTGTGTGTGTGTGTGTGTGTTCATAAATTTCATTCACTGAAATAACCTCTTCATATTGTGGCTGATGACATATCAGCCAGATGTCAACATAATGCAATTATAATATATTATCAGATAAAATATTGATGTTTGAATGCGTGTCAGTAACTTGCATGGGACTTTTGTTCTCGTCAGGCCATGATGCTCGGGAGCTTGCTGTTTGCCGTGTGTTGTAGCGCAGCACTGGCACATTTCAACACAAATCTAGACCAGCACTGGGAGTTGTGGAAAAAGACACATAACAAGTTTTACTCCAGTAAGGTGAGAATAGAATTTCACAAGCATCTGTCAGATGATCCCAAAGCTGATCTTTTACCCACATCTAGAATCAGTTAGCCTGCCCCAGGCCAGTCAGGTCAGTTTCCCAGCTTAAGTTGCCACAGGGATTGTGAGTTTTGATCAGTGTTGTCAATACTTTTATATAATGGTTTATTAAACCATGGAATTGTCTGTTTATATTGGCAGGTTGAAGACCTGGGCAGGAGGGAGTTGTGGGAGAGAAACATTCAACTTATCACCCTTCACAACCTGGAGGCCTCCATGGGCCTGCATTCATATGACCTGGGCATGAACCACATGGCTGACATGGTGAGAACATGAGTCCAGTGTCTCTTTTTCACTTTTCCACTGCATTTACTTGTCTGTGATTTGCACATGCATCCAGTTTAAAAAAAAAAGGTTTACTATATGAGGGAACTTTACAGTAATAGAATACAGTGATTTCATTTTTGCAATACATTTTTTTTCATTTTGATGCTTTCTTTAGAAAACTTTCTTAGAATTTTTTTTTCTTTCAATAGCACCTAGAAATTAAACAGCCATAAAATAAATTTTGCTAGGCATAGACTATAACCGATGCACTGCAAAACAAGTGACAATTTCATCACCTGTAAATCAAATTGTCTTTTTTGTGTCATGTTGATTCACAGACAACGGAGGAGATTCTGCAGTCATTTGCCACGACTCGTGTCCCTCTTGGCTTTAAGAGGCAAACAGCAGAATTTTTGGGCTCTTCTGGGGCTCCTGTCCCAGACTCTCTGGACTGGAGAGAGAAGGGATATGTCTCCAGTGTGAAGAACCAGGTATGATTATACTGTATATTTTGAATACAATCTGATATTTGCTAATTTATTTGTGTCTGTTTAGATTTTTGTTGGGACAGCTCATTTCTGTTTCTTTCGATAGACAAGGCCAAAATTTTAAGTAGTTTACATTATTAGTATATCCATAAATCCGTCCTAATATCTATTATATTTATTTATTGTTATTTATTTATCCTTTATTTTACCAGATAGTCCCATCGAGATGCAAAATATCTTGGCCAAATGGCAGCAGAAAAAGCAAATATTTACCATTTAAGGCAAAAAGTTTCCTGTTTTATCACGTTTCTCTCTTTTCTGTCAGGGTGCATGTGGTTCGTGTTGGGCATTCAGCGCTGTTGGGGCTCTTGAAGGTCAGCTGATGAAGACCACAGGAAAGCTGGTTGACCTCAGTCCTCAGAATCTGGTGGACTGTTCCTCCAGTTACGGCAACAAGGGCTGCAATGGTGGTTGGATGACTGATGCCTTCCAGTATGTTATTGATAATGGGGGAATAGACTCAGAATCATCTTACCCTTATAAAGGAGTGGTAAGTTGTTTGTGTGGATCCATGTGTTAAAAAAAGCCGATGAGATTACATTCCATATTAGAAGTGACAGGACCTGTTATTGTGAGATTTGAGTGATACATATGCAGTTAGGTCTCTACATTTCTGGATTTGTCAGTATTTGTATTTAAATATATATATATATATATATATATATATATATATATATATATCATATATATATCCATTATCATTAAGAGTGTAATCTAATAAATAAATGTGTGCCTACAGCAAGGGCAGTGCAGATACAGTCCATCCCAGCGTGCAGCAAACTGCACCAAGTATTATTTCGTTCGTCAAGGAGATGAGGAGGCCCTGAAGCAGGCTGTTGCTAACATTGGACCCATTTCAGTGGCCATTGACGCCACTCGCCCTCAGTTTATCCTGTTACCGCAGTGGTGAGTATTTTTTTTTTTCACATTTAAATCAGACTGATTACCAGTTCAAGGTATTCAGGTTACAAACTTGGGATTAAAATGATTTGTTTTCATTGACAAATATTATGTTATCTCACATCTGTCCACAGGAGTTTACAATGATCCATCCTGCACCAAAAACATAAACCATGCAGTGCTGGCTGTGGGATACGGTGCGATTGCTGGACAGGACTTTTGGCTGGTCAAAAACAGGTACAGGCTGATTTATGAAATTGTGTGATCATAAACTGACTGGGTCTGATATTGTTTTGGGAAATGTACCTACTCAAAGGCATGTAAAATCAGAACATCTGTTGATGTTAAGATGAACAAATACAAATGCTGATTGTTAATTTTACTTTAACAGTTGGGGTACTGGATTTGGAGATGGTGGCTACATCCGTATGGCCAGAAACCAGAACAACATGTGTGGCATCGCCTTATACCCCTGCTATCCGGTTATGTAGCTGAAATCTTGTTAAAATTATGAATATATCAAAATAAGATTCAACATTTATTATTTTATAATCTCATTTCTTAACTGTAAATGTGTTCAATATGATTTTCCCCAATTCCATTGTCTTTTAAAATATTCCTAATATTAATGTCTTAAATAAATATAGAATTTTAAATCTTTCTTTTTTCTTTCTTACTTTTTTTGGGCTTGTAAAGCATTAAAAGGAAATATGCTTTCACTTTATTCAGTATGTTTACAAATGACTTGGTTTTATTCAGTGCAACATCACAACAAACAGTTTCACATGAGGTATTAAAGGATTTTTCAAGATCAGCACACAATGTCCAGTTATGATTGACATTTAGATTGCTGTGATTTTTACACCTTTGGTTGATTAGCCACATTCATAAGGTAACACAAGGGAGAGAATGGCATAAAATGACACACATGTTCACACCAGCAGAAAGAGATTTTAAATGAGTGATTTAAATGACTTGCTATATTTTCTGTCTGCTTATCAGAATCATTAATAAGTGGATTTCCAGATGCCAAAAATGCCTTGAGAGAATGAATTCTGTAAGCATATGTTCCTATGTGATCTAATTTAGTTAGCTAATATCAAACTAAATTCGTAGTACAAAAATGAAACGCCAATATTAAAAAATATAACATTAAAAAGTGTATAAAGCACTCGTTTTTCTAAAGAAACATTGTCCAACAGCGACACCAGCAGGTACAGTTACCAAGTACTGCTCACTGCAGAACCAAATGGACTCCGGCTCCCAGTCTCTGTGATGTCCAGCTCCACCTCTGTGGAACCTAATGGGTGAGTTATGTATAGCGTGTAGGGTTAAGGTGTATATCTGCTCCACCCATTACCTCCAGCGAGGGCTCAATTTGTTAAAAAATGTAGCAAAAAAAAAAATTAGAGCTCCAGCTCCGGTTCCCTTTCTCTGCAGCGAGCACCCTCTCAAAGTAAGCAGAATATCACTCCAACTCCAGTCATATTCATGCATCCATAGATATCTATTCCCTATCTGTCTGTCAGGTCATTGGGGCTCTTGAAGGTCAGCTGATGAAGGCCACAGGAAAGCTGGTCGACCTCAGTCCTCAGAATCTGGTGGACTGTTCTTCCAGTTATGGCAACAAGGGCTGCAATGGCGGTTTTAGAGTGCTGTCTTCCTGTATGTTATTGATAAAGTGGGAATAGACTCGAGAGTCATTTTACCCTTTCCACTAATATTTAGCAGATACAATCCATCCCAGCATGCAGCAAACTGCACCAAGTACTATTTCGTCCGTCAGGGAGATGCGGAGGCCCTGAAGCAGGCTTTGGCCAATGTCGGGCCCATTTCATTGGCCATTGATGCCACCCGCCCTCAGTTTATCCTGTACCACAGTGGTGAGCATTTCAATCAGACTGATTACCAGATCAAATTATTGTTATTAGGGCTTGTTAGTGCTGTTTTTATATCGTTATCTGTCCACCACAGGAGGTTACACTAACCCAACGAAAAACGTGAACCAACAGGTACATTAAGAATGATTGTGAAGTTAAGTGATCATGAACTGACTGGGTATGATTTTTGTTTTTTTGTTTGTTTGTTTTTTTTGCAATGTACCTCTCTCAAAGGCTTGTAAAAGCAGATCATCTGTGACAAAACATTGAAATGAATAAATACAAATGCTGATTGTTTTCTTATTCTTTAACAGTTGGGGGGACCCCTTTTGAGATGGTGGCTACATCCGTATAGCCAGAAACCAGAACAACATGTGTGGCATCGCCTCATACGTCTGCCATCCAGTTAACTGCAACACTGTTTATTTGAACATTTCAGAATAAGAAATTTACTGTTTTATAGTCTAATTTCTTAATGTACATGTGTGTTCTATATGTGATTTTTACAATTCCATTGTCTTTTAAAAAATCAAAATTTTATGAATCTCACAAAATAAATATGGATTTTTTTATCTTTTCTTGGCTTGTGTTGAAATGTTAAAAAGAAATATGCTATTTACTGTTTGGTATATTTACAAATGACAACTGGGCAGTGCAACATCACATTTTAACATAATATATTACATTTATTAATATAAGCACACAATTATGGTTTTAAGTAAGTTATGATTTTTTTGTTTATTTTAAACAAATACACCTTTAATCAATCAGCTACATTCATAAGAAAACACAAGGGGTAACTTTGTATAAATTATTGCATAAATTTGGACAACGCCAACAACCTGTTTAACACCAGAGAAGCTCCACACCATGTTGAGTCGTGGGTCGTCCTACTGTGATCACACACCGGACGCCTGTGTTGAAGTGGTCAAATACAAACCGGTGTTCTAAGGACGCAATATTGATGTGCGCATGCGCAGTAAGCCCTGGTAGAGAATTCTCAAAAAAAAAATCTGACGGGTAGGATAAAATGTCAGGACACCTGTTGCCCATAACAGTAAATCTAATATACAGGCAAAAGTGTTCCTCACGAAGAAACAAAGTGGTGTCGATGAGTTTAATGTTTGTTGTTTAGCACATTTGGATCAAGGCATTAGCAGAAAAAAGAGAAATGGAGCGGTGTCCCATACTGTATGTCTTTGCAGATTACCCAGTGCAAACATGTCATGCTTGCGGCTGGGCCCATGCTGGATCACTACTTTTATGCGGGCACAGTGGGCTACGGCCAGTTTCCATCCATTCACTTCACGTGTCAAACTACAACAGGCCCAGTGTCTCGGCTTGCCCAGGCGTCCAAGTCCCCGTTGTTCAACCTCAGTCCGCAGGCTCTCTGTGAGCAGCCCAAACTATGGGACTGCCCAGTCATTAACTTCCAACGATGGATCCAACCTCGCACCCTGGATCTTGTGTTCCTGCAGTGAGGACCATCGAATGTTTTTGCAGAGATGGTACATGTATAACATATGGCCTATGTTTGGTTGATGCTAAGGTCTGCATTAAGTCACACAGTGTTAAACAGATTATGTATGCAGACCAGCAATTTTGAGAAGGACTCTTTATTGGTGAGGTACCACATCATCGGAAAAAGGGTCCTGTACATTGCCTTGTTTGCTTATCTTTTGTTTTTTTTGTACTTTGTGTATTTACATTTTTGGCTATTTAGCTGTATTAACCTGAATTTCATGTTTTATATTTTGTATTTAATAAATCAATTGATTTTGAAATACCTTTGACTACTGTACTCATTTTGAAATATAAGACATTGTTATGGGTGACTGCATCCATTTCAGATGTTTAATAACATGTCTCCCAACAAGATACTTAGTTATCTCCTTTAGTATGCTGAAAAGTATTTAAAGAAACAATGTATTTTTATAGATCTGAGGTGCATTCCTGTTCCTGGAGATCTACCTTCAAACTAACAGAGTTCAGTTCCAACCTCTGATTAAACAAACCTGTAGAAAAAAAACTGTAATTATCAAGTGCTCCTTCAGATCCCAATTAGTTTTCAGGTGTGTTTGATACAGGACCAGGGTTAGGCACCCCTATTGTAGATTAATAGTGTGGGCTAAGTGAGAACTGCCAGTGCAGGGCCAACACTAAGGGGCCAACGTTTTGCCAATGAGCAAAATCTCAGAGGCCCTTAGGCTAGCCCTAAGTGGGCCCGTAAAGGCTTGTTTGCAGATATCAATCCTAGAAACAAACTTGTGTTTCTGAAAAGGTATTCCAGGCTAAAGGCCATAATAACAGCAGTTGACAGTAATGGAAACAGAACATGACGGCAGGCTGAAGGATGTGTATTAGGCCTATCTGACACAAAACTGATGCAACATTTCCCCCACAGATGAGATTCATTCTCTATTGTGCAGGTAATGATTTTTTAATTATTCAGGTTTGACCGTCTGCGTGATAAATGCTAACTAGTATAGATGGGGATATTTGTGTTCACCTTTGGCTGTTTTTTAGACTGCTCCAAGAATTGTCAATGTGTAGTATATTCTAAGCTTTTATTTTACAGGTGAGTATTTTGTGACTAGTTTTGTGTAATTTCTTATGTTATTCAGCAACAAATATGTAATCCCCTTTTTCTGACACAAGTCTTCTTATTATTTTTAATGGCTACAAATGGAACACCATTTTACTCTGATGAGACCGATCTACAGCTTATCATCGTCACATCTGGAAAGGAAGAGTGACATTTCAGATGTTCACTCAAACGGAAAGAGATTTAGAAGAGTTTTAAAAAACACCTGCTATCTTTTAGTCTGCTTATCCGAACTATTACATTACAGTGGTCCTCAAGATGCCAAAAATGTAGGCTATGTGTATTTTTTATGGGTGGTATTGTGAATTAACCTGTCTAGATCCAACAATAATTTGTTAATTTTATTTCAGTCATTTTTTTCACTCGTGTAGCCTAACAAAGCAAGAAGACAGCTGTGTCATATGACAATAGGCAGATATTAGCACGTGATGGAACAAAGTAAAAGCAAAGCAACCAGGAACTCTTTTATCATCACCTCCTTTACAGAGTCCAGAAGTGCAGCTTAACAAGAGTACACAGGTGAGACGAGATACATCAATTCAGTTTTTCCTCACTTGTAATCTATTTAATAAAAGTATTTTTTGTTGGTGTTTTCTATCAAAACACTTTCTCTTTCTGTTTTAATTAAGCCATTGACTGGGATTATAATAGCTTTCCTCAGTGATTTGTAATGATATAGAGTGTATTGTCCAAAGCCCCTGATCTTTTTAAGATAACGTCAGATAATATAGATTTTAAATTAAATTCTTGCACTTTCTGTACTAGTGGTGAAAAAGAGAAAAGGTAAGGTATGCAAACTTCAAACGGCAACAGACGTCTTTGACCCTTGCGCCTCGTCTCTCTGCTTTTTCAGCTTCTCACGCTACGTTTTTAAAATGCTGTTTAGAGTTTTAAAATGTGTCTCGACAGTCTGTGTTCTTCCATTTTTTTTTGCGTATTTAAAGCACAAATGCGTTCTGTGTGAATGGCGTTTGTTCAGCTCACTGCAGTTTTAAAGTTGAACAGTACCCGTTCCGGCCAGTAGGTGTGACTGAGAGCTCGTTTTCAGTAAATCGTTATTAATTCAAAGCCCCAAATACTAACCAACCATAGCAACTTCCCTGGTTTCTTTCCATTGATATGAACATATAAATGGGCATATACTATAGTTTCAGAAGTCATTAAATGAAATAATCTCTTCATATTGTGGCTGGTATGTCGACAAGCTGTCAACATAATGCAATGAGAATATATTATCACATAAAATATTGATGTTTGAATGCATGGCAGTAATTATCACTTGTTTTGCTCTTGTCAGGCCATGATGCTCGGGAGCTTGCTGTTTGCTGTGTGTTGTAGCGCAGCACTGGCGCATTTCAACACAAATCTAGACCAGCACTGGGAGTTGTGGAAAAAGATGCATAACAAGATTTACTCCAGTAAGGTGAGAATATGAATTTCATTCATCTGTCAGATGATCCAAAAGATGATCTTTTACCTACATCTAGAATATTTTTTTTATCGAATGATCTGTGAGGAATACAAACTCCATTTCTTCCTTGTTTCTTATCTAACTGGTAAAGCTTGATTCATGGGCTTATTTGTTATGTAAATAATAATGTATTCATTTGAGACGTAAATATTATGACCAGTGATATCAATAGTTTTAGATATTGCTGTATTAAACCATGGAACTGTCTGTTGTTTATATTGGCAGGATGAAGACCTGGGCAGGAGGGAGTTGTGGGAGAGAAACCTTGAACTTATCACCCTTCACAACCTGGAGGCCTCCATGGGCCTGCATTCATATGACCTGGGCATGAACCACATGGGTGACATGGTGAGAACATGAGTGAAGTGTGTCTTTTTTATAAAAAAAAATAAAATAAAAAAAACCCTGGCACGCTATACTGCTTTACTTCCTTGTTTCTATTTTTGAACATGAAGCTATTCTGTGTGAGGGAACTTTTTTTTTTTCATCCAATATATTTTCTTCACAAAAGGTTCTAGATGTTTAAGTTAATATAGTGTCTAAATTGCACAGCCATAAAGTTTTACATTTTGGCAGACATCGACTATATCAGATGCAGTGACAATTTCGTCATCTGAAACTCAAATTTTCCTCTTTGTTTTGTTGATTCACAGACAACAGAGGAGATCCTGCAAACGTTAGCCACGACTCGTGTCCCTTCTAACTTTAAGCGGCAAGCACCAGAATTTGTGGGCTCTTCTAGAGTTGCTGTCCCAGATTCTCTGGACTGGAGAGAGAAGGGATATGTCTCCAGTGTGAAGAACCAGGTGTGATTATACCATTTGTTGTTGTTGTTTTAATACAAAAACAAAATAATTTTTTTTATTTCTCAGGACAACTCTTTTTGTATCTTTTGATAGAACTGAGACAAAAGCATTTTTAAGAATTGTAGGTTCACATTATATTTCTATTATATAGCTTCAAGTCAAAAAGTGTAAATATTCCACAGTTCTTGTGTTTCCTCATTTTAGTAGTTTTATCATACTTCTCTCTCTGCTGTCAGGGTGGATGTGGTTCTTGTTGGGCGTTCAGCTCTGTTGGGGCTCTTGAAGGTCAGCTGATGAATACCACAGGAAAGCTGGTCGAACTCAGTCCTCAGAATCTGGTGGACTGTTCCTCCAGTTACGGCACCCATGGCTGCAGTGGTGGTTGGATGAATGATGCCTTCCAGTATGTTATTAAAAATGGTGGAATAGACTCAGAGTCATCTTACCCATATGAAGGAGTGGTAAGTTGTTTGTGTGGGTCTAAGTGAAGAAGAAACAAGTGATAATTACAGAAACATGGTAGAAACATTTCATATTAGAAGTGTCAGGAACTGTCACTGCAAGATTTTAGCAATGTGACGTGACGTGACATACAGCCAAGTATGGTGACCCATACTCGGAATTCGTGCTCTGCATTTACCCATCCAAAGTGCACACACACAGCAGTGAACACACACACACCGTGAACACACACCCGGAGCAGTGGGCAGCCATTTATGCTGCAGCGCCCGAGGAGCAGTTGGGGGTTCGGTGCTTTGCTCAAGGGCACCTCAGTCGTGGTATTGAGGGTGGAGAGAGTGCTGTACATTCAATCCCCCCACCTACAATACCTGCCGGCCGGAGACTCGAACTCGCAACCTTTGGATTACGAGTCCGACTCTCTAACAATTAGGCCACGACTTCCCCAATGTGCATGCAGACAGCTGGATCTGTCAGTGCTTGGCACATTTTTAAAAAGCTGCAATCCATTATTATGACTATAATCTAATAAATAAATGTATCCTACAGCAAGGGCAGTGCAGATACAATCCATCCCAGCGTGCAGCAAACTGCACCAAGTACTATTCTGTCAGTCAGGGAGATGAGGAGGCCCTGAAGCAGGCTGTTGCCAACGTCGGGCCCATTTCAGTGGCCATTGATGCCACCCACCCTCAGTTTATCCTGTACCACAGTGGTGAGTATTTCTTTCTCATCACATTTCAGTCAGGCCGATTGCCAAGTTTTCAGGTTGCAAACTGAAGGTCAAAATTATTTTTATTTTTCATTGGTAGCTATTGTAATGTTATCTCACATCTGTCCACAGGAGTTTACAATGATCCATCTTGCAGCAAAATCATAAACCATGCTGTGCTGGTTGTGGGATACGGTGCGATTGCTGGACAGGACTTTTGGCTGGTCAAAAACAGGTACAGGCTGACTGATTGTAAAGTATTGTGATTATGAACTGGCTGGGTCTGATTTTGTTTTTCGAAATATACGCAATAGCCTTGTAAAAAGAGACCATCTATTTCAAACAAAACATTGAGATGAATACATATGCTAATTGTTATCTTTTGCTTGAACAGTTGGGGTACTGGATTTGGAGATGGTGGCTACATCCGTATGGCCAGAAACCAGAACAACATGTGTGGCATCGCCTCATATGCCTCCTATCCGGTTATGTAACTGAAACCCATGTTGAAATCTATGAATATAGATAAGAACTATTTTATTATTTAGCTAATTTCTTAGCTGTAAATGAGTGTTCTATATACTGTTTTTTCCCCCCAGTCTTTTAAAAAAAAATCAAAATGTATTTTAAGAATGTCTTACAATGTAAATATTACATTTTAAATCTGTCTTTTTCTCTCTCTTGTAAAGCTTTAAAAGAAAAATATCTTTCACTCTATTCAGTGTGTTTACAAATGACTTGGGTTTTATTCAGTGCAACATCACAACAAACAGTTTCACATGAGGTATTAAAGGATTTTTCAAGATCAGCACACAATGTCCAGTTATGATTGACATTTAGATTGCTGTGATTTTTACACCTTTGGTTGATTAGCCACATTCATAAGGTAACACAAGGGAGAGAATGGCATAAAATGACATGTTCACACCAGCAGAAAGAGATTTTAAATGAGTGATAGGTAAAAGAAAAAAGAAAACACTTGCTACCTTTTCAGTCTGCTTATCTTAACCGTTAATAAGTGGATCTCCAGATGCCAAAAATGCCTCGAGAGAATGAATTCTGTCAGCCTGTTATGATCCAACAATCAAGTTTGCTAAAATCATATTTTTTTTTATTCGGGTGATCCATATGACACAGCTAAAACATAATTGCATCATATTTGTAGAGACAAACATATTTAACATTTATTTTGGTCTCTATCCTCACGTAACAATGTAACACTTTTTTGGCTTTTTTTTTCTTTTTGGAGGGATAAGCAATCATAAGATCAGCAAGACCCCCTCTCTTGCTCCGATTGTCATTCCCATTTGGTCTTTATACTGTTAAATGTTCTTCAATCGCTCTCTCTTTCTCTCTCTATCTCTCTCTCTCACACACACACACACACACACACACACACACACACACAGACAAACAAGGTTCTCTCTGCCTGCAGGTAGGGCTGTGGTGTAGTTGTGTTCACGGATTGATTCCAGCACATTTGGCTATAAAAACTTAGTAACGCACAGACGCTCCCTGAATGGATGGGATCTTTGGTACAGTTACATCTCAGCTACACGACACATCACACACAGTTGAGGTAGATGAAATTAGAGCTGTCGGGTAGAACAAAAATGGCCAAACGGGTTCCCCTCAGTGGGCCGGCGAAATGGAAATATCACTTAAGATTTACACACTGTAGTAACACTTTCAAATGTATCTGAAGTGGTTAAACACTACGAGAATATGGCGTGATTTATGTTCCTCTCAGTAAGCGTGTGAATAAAATGTCCACTAGGAGGCGCCAAATACTAAATAACGTTAGATGCGTCTGCCATGAGCTGCTAAACGTGATCTTCGGGACGCTACAGGTCGTCGAGTGATCTCTAACCATCTACCGCGTAAATTTGCAAATTATGATAACCTAAATCATTACATCTCTACAAAAAGAGAGGCTCGGCTAACCACCAGTGCTGCAACAGGGTGACCTGAAGAGTTGAGATGCACACGCTGACACCCTTTGCCCCTCACGCAGCATGCTTACAATTGTCGCTCATTAAACTTTAATTCACATCCCCAAACTCCCATTCACCACCCCTCTGCTAGCCTCTGATCTGCCACCCCTCCCCATGAACGCCCTAAGCCCATGGGCCCTACCGAGTGCCGAGCGCCGGCCTCAGCCGCCGAGAGGACACAGATAAAAAGGGCCTCTTTGAAGTCGGCAGAAGTCGATGCCCTCTTTCAAGTGTGTCTGTGAAGGGGCCTCACTACATGCCCTGCAAAGGTTAAACACAGGGGAATGTGAAAGAGCATTGAAAAAGGGACGATCTCCCCCTCGACGGCCCACCCCGAGAGACCACGGCACAGCACGTACAATCATCGTACAGTAAATGTGGACTGCAGTGAGGAGATCACAGTTCAACTGCCTAAATATAGAATCATCTCGACTTCACAGCCACTTGTGTGCTGTTTAACGATCACGCTGAGTCTCGATTTGTTCGGTCAAGCTGTGGCCTAAAGAGTCTAGACATGCAGCACATGTGAACGAGGAACATGGATGGGTACGCTAGCTTGGCTATCGAAATACTAACACAGCGATCAGGAGATGAGAAACGTCGGACATTCAGGGAGGACAATATTCATCTTTGGTATTGGGACTCCTATCAGAGATAGGGTCATTTTTCACACACAAACAACACTCGGTGAAATAAATACTGACGGTAACTAGCAAATAAATTAAATAAATAGCTAGAAGATTGGAAATAAATACATAAATAATTATAAATACACAAAGTGGTTCTCAGTTCGTTCAATTCAAGTTTTTTGTGAGTATTTTTCATCAGGGTCTTTGAGATTTTGAGCTTTTTCCGGTACGAACAGCCATCGGCCAGATTGTGTGCTTGAAATTTTTACAAAAACAAATGGATTTCTCCATCCTCAGTGATCTAAGAAATAATTTTAAATCAGATGGAAAGTATGCAAGAGCATCCAGGATTCCTCTTCTCAGCCATTCTGTCAGCAGAAACTCACCAACAAGTTAAAAGTCTGTTGCAAAAAGAGTCATGGCTGAGTTCCTCCTCATATTGTCTGAGAGGATGCGACTCCAGTCCTGTGCTGAGACTGTAGTTGTCCCACAGCAGATGCCTTTTTTGGACTATGAGGCCTGGCTTTTTGTAACTAAGGTGTATAAAAAGAAAACAATCTCTCAAAAAATTTTCATATTTTGGTTTCAGCTTCTTTATCCAGTAGTTTTTCCCTTTAAAAGAATCTCTGAAAGATTCATTTGCATCCTTCTTTGGTCATTCATTTTCCATTTGTTGCAAAATCATCTCTCTCTCTTTCGAGAACTCTAAAAATATCATCTTGACTGTCATGATCAACAAAGAAAAACCAGAAACATTTGCACTGATTTTTAGACGCTGTAACGAATTACAAAATTAATAGATTCAATATCTATTCAGTAGCTTTTCATAACCCTCAATATGTTGATTTGTGAGAGATTTCATAAGCCCTGCTGTGTCGGGCCCATCCTTTGCGATTAAAGCTAAAATAATCAACGCTAAAACTACAATCAAATCCTGTCTCATCTAGACATTGCGAACATCAGACTTCATCTTTGGTTTCATATGCTGTTGATTTGTATACAAAAACACCCTTGATTAAAAATCTCAAACTCTAGGAGCTACAGGTAAACCTGTGTGCTGTGCAGAGCGTAAAACAGCTCGTTTTCCCATCATGCCGTGGAGCAGGTCACAGCTGGAGATGCAGAGCTGGACCCCGACGAGCCAGTGGAGGATGGGCGGCCCTCTTCAATCCAGCGGTTGACGTTTCTGCGGCGAGCGTTCATGAAGAAGTTGCTTACTGTGGAAAGCTCAAGGCCAAGCTGCTGAGAGATGGTGATCTGCAGGTCTTTGGTCGGTCGGTGGTTCTCTCTGAAAATGGCCAAGAGAGTGCGACGCTGCAGGTCTGTGAAGACTAGCCGGGTGCGCTTGGGCCCCTGGTTGCGCTCTAGCTTGGATTGCTCCTGCTCCTTACGCTTACAAGCTGAAAAAGAGACAGAGAGAGAAAAAAAAAACATTAGTCTACAAATAAATATCTTAATTGCTAAATCTTAATTGGTATTTCCATTATTATTAGCAATTTATCTTTATTATCTAATAGGCTCCACACTTTGTTAATTGCGGAAAACATAAATAGTGTTTGATAAAGGTCTATTCAGTGTAGATTTTTAACGTGTGACATGCATCATTAACAATAATATAATTAAAAAAGTTTCAAACTGTAAACAGCAAAAAAAGAGAGACAGATGCGCAAATAATGGTTGACAGTTTCATCAAGGAAATTATGGTCAAAGGCTGAAATATTCTCAGATTTTTAAGATCTCAACATTTTAAAATGCTAACCACTGAATCTGAAGTACAAGTAGATTAAGGGATGATAATTAAGTCCTTCGCTTTTGTAGAAAAAAAATATGCAAATAATCAGGAAATTACAGCCGAAAGCTAAAATGTTAAAACATTGTATCTGAAGTGCAATTAGTTTGAGAGATGATGAGTAAGTACTTTGCTGTTGTAGAAAAAAATATGCAAATGATCAGGTAAATACAGCAAAAAGCTCAAAAGAAAGATTGCAAATTTTAAAGATCTCACCGTTTTAAAATGTTAAACATTGCATCTAAAGTGCAACTAGCTTGTGAGATGATGAATAAGTCATTTGCTACTACAGAAAAATATGCAACAGATCAGGAAATTATGATAAAAAAAACGAAAATAGAAATAGAAAACATTGCATGTAAAATGAAACTAAGCAGTCCTGTGCAGTACAAAAAGATGCAACAGATCAGTTAGAGCCAATGTTGTCAATACTCAACATTTTCATTTTGCAGTATTTATCATATATCGCTATTAATGTTATATAATATACAGCTTAATTAAATACTGCACTGGGTGTAGACCAGACTATTGCCTGAAAACCAGAGTCTCTATCAGACAACTGCCAACTTGATAGATAGATAAATGTACTTTATTGATCCCCGAGTGGAAATTCAGGATAAGGGAGATTAAGTGATAAAGAGAAAGACTGTAAACGTGCTGAACAATAATGATCTATATCAAATACAACAAACCAGAAGAAACAAAACGTTCAGAAAGTCTATTGTCCTTAAAATTCTTAATGTTTCAGTTCAGCATTTACCACTGTATCATATTCAAACTCCTGATTCTCTCGATCGGCCCACTTGCTTTCGCCAATACAACGGCGACCATTAACTAAATGCTTCCTGATGTTGTAATCATGTGTAAAAGGTAGGAATTACCATGCTATAAATCCTGCGCTCCGCACCACACTCCCAGACATAAACATCCCCCCATAGAGTTCTTATGATCGTGGGAGCAGGCCCTAATCATGATGTATACCACTTGTCTCATGTAGCTGAAACGTGATCGAAAGCCTTTTTCATAAACCACCCCCACCCCCCAATTGCCTATCACCCCCCTCTCCCCCCGAAGCCGTACTCCCTGCCTACTCCACCCCCTGCTGATTTTTTTTCGGCCAGGGGCTGATAGAAATTATTGATTAAATCTGTGCTGCTCAGACTCCCCGACCTATAGAGGAGCTTTAACCCCTTTAGTGCTGGATGAAAGGGGAGCTTCTACGTGCCAAACCACATTTATTGTCAATCTCTGCAGGGCGGCAGAAATCTAAACTTAACTATGCAATTTTTATAAAAAATAGTTTGGGGCTGAAAATGTAAAAGTAACAGCATCAGTAAAAAAGCCTCTGCTATTTAAGCCGATTATATCTCTGTGATTCCTTAAGACAAGAGCTTTAGGCTTCAGTGCTTGTGTGTGAAATCCCAATGCTGTCCGAATGCCGAGCTTTAGAGTAATGATCTCTACCCTGCCCTGCGACTGAATTTCTCTCTGTTCATCTCTCTCCCAATCAAAGCTCAGCCAGTTTGTGAAAACACACAGACACAACCAACAGAACACATCCACACAAAAGACCTGAGGAAAAACTGAGTGAGAGAAAGAGAGAAACAATTCAGGATATCTAGTAAAACCAGGATACAAATTTTAGGTCAATAAATCTAGCTTATAAAATATTAATAAATAAATGTACAATAAATGCAGTGTGATCTATGGCCCTGTTTGCACTCGGTTAAAAAAAAAAGTGTCATAATTTTTCCTCCCAATAACGACGGTGAGTATCTAAAAAGTGCTGATGGATTTTAAAAGGATGGGTATTTGTTGTATAAATGCTTGTTAAAAATCACTGCATTAAGCTGAATCATCATTAAACATGTCTGTAAGTTGAACTCCTGCTGTCTCTGAGAGAGGAGGCGTGTAGCCGCATGCATTCTAATGTTTGCTCACACCGTCTTATTCACAGGAGGTGTGTGCTGGAGCCTTCTGCGTTGCTTTCCCAAGGAAATCAATACTAGCTAGTAATTAAACAAAGGGCATGGTGAGAAAAGTCAACACTCATGGAAAGTGGGTTATATAGGGAAATACGGAGGTGTCCACTTATGCTTTCGTGCACAGAAGCTGTGAAAAAAGCCTTAAGAAAAATCCATCAGATGGTGATTGGTCAACAGAAAATTCAGTCAATATCAATTAAAATTTATGAAAAATATTCCAACTAATAATCCAAACCTAAATTATGCATTATGCATATAACAAAAAGTCATAAATAAACAGGGCTTACGTTATCACAGCACCGCTCATCATCCTAAATGAACATTTACTGCCAATCAAAATTTACACAATGGCATGTTTAGCGACCACCACAGAAAACAACAGCAGGACACGGTACCGCTCAGGCCAACAGGGCATTGATTGATTCCATGTATTTCGTTGCATGGAACACCCCTACGACTGAGGGCACAGTGGTCACCAATCAATATCTGTAGTGGTAATGCAAGCAGAATAATTCATTCTGAAGCGTATTTCATGCTTAGGTGATTGATCGCTTGGGATTTGGAAAGATTTCGGGAGAATCTGCGTGTCTGTGTTTGTCTCCCACCCCACAATCCTCAGTGGCTGCTGCAGCACGCCAGCCGACATTTTGAAAACCGCCCCATCCCTGCATCACCAATCCCCCCCCCCCCCTCGTCCATTCTCATGTTACTGTTTTTTCTCTGGATCTCTTTGTGTGCTTTGGACAACAGTTAAAGTTTCAGCCTCTTTAATGTCAAAACATTGTAACACGGCAAGATTCACTAGATTTGAAGTGAAATATGACTTATTTCTCAATAATACACACAATGTTCATTTCTCGCATTACTGAAACATTTAAGTGCCAATATTTCCAATATTTTACTGTACGTTAAGCAATTGTTGGTCAAAGACACTGTTGTATCTGTGGTACTTTTCATGTATTGTGACTGAATAACTTTAATTGAAAATTTTCTTTGTTGTTAATCATATATTAACCACTTGCTACTGTTTTTAACAATACTCGCCCAGATTTACTACTAATTTGGGGGATTTGTTCTGTTTCTCAACAACAATCCATTTTAAATTCAACTAAACAAGCGCAAGCTTTTTACCTTCCAGACGTAACGAAGCCATCCTCTGAAACTCTGGCTCCTGTAGCCAGTGGGACATTCTCTTGAAGGTTTCACGGCCAGACTTGAGTTTCCCCCAAGGTTTGGGGTTCCTAAGCAGGTCTGACAGAGTGCCCTGAGACCTGCACAGAACCCGCTCTGCGAAAATGGCCTGTGGGATGCTGTACCTCTTCAGTTCATTGATGATTCTTTGAGCCACATCTTTGGTGTTGATCTCCTCCCCTCCACCACCGTTCTGCGAGCTGGCCAGCATGCCCTCCCTTCCCAAGCTGGAGCTGGAGGAGGAAGGGGAAGAAGAGGGGAGATCCCCGAGTTTGGAAGCCTGTTGGCTCTGGAGGTGGTGCTGATAACTCTGGTTGTATATATGGGGGTGGTAGGTGGGAGTGTGCTGATGGGCATCCATTTTGTTTAGCTGGTGGCTGACCCCATGCTCGCCCCCCAGAGAGGGCGGTGACATTTCCCTCCCGAAGTCTGGTGCTGTTCGACAGATGTTACCCCCATTGCTGACCATATGGACCTCATGGCCACCTGGAAGCATCTGGCTACTATGTCCATTCTGACTTCCCAGGCTGCCATAGCCATGCATGGCGGTCTCCAGGCCTGCACTGCCCAACGGTGGAGACAGACCCTGTCCCAAACCAAAGTCTTTTCCGTAAGGGGTATAGTAGTTTCCTCCCAGGCCTCGATCTTCTCGCATGAGAGTGAAGCTGCCGATGACGTTGCTCACAGGCAGGCAGGGGTGGTGATGATGATGGTGGAATTTGTCATCAAAGGGCTGGAGGGGTGTCAGTGTGGTGTAGGTGCTTCCACAGCTGGTTGGTGGGTCCCTGCTGTACCCCAGAGTTGCCATGCTGTGGTCATATGCGGGGCTCTGGTGATCAGATTCCAGGCCCATGACAGGGCCTCCCAGTGAGGGACGAGGGAAAGCAGCCGTGAGATCCCGAGAGTGCAGCATGGCTCGGCTGTCCTGACTGTGTGCCAGCTCTACGTGGCTGTGCAAGGACATCTCACCCATATTACCATCCATATCTGTACCTTCCTTGCTCCACTTCTTCTTTAAATTCCAGCTGATGTGTTTTTAGAACCGTCTAGAGTGTGTTTTCTGTAATATGATCTAAAAACAGTTCCTGATGCTGTTTATTTCTCAAAATCTGATTTCAGTGTACTCTCAGAGACATTTCATCACAGTGGCACCATCTTGGGTCATGCAAGCAAATTCTGTGTTCCATAAATGCTTCTGAATTTATCCATGTGAGTCTTGCTTTTGCCTTGTTGACCAAAGCTGAAAAAGAGACAGGAGGACCATGATCACTGATTTGTTATTGATGACTTATTCAGCTTTATTGATTAGTCGCAAATATTATAATACTTGAAACACCATGATTAATTCCGTTACAAGTAACTTTTTTTGTTTATTAATAGCAACCTTATTTTGTTTATAAAATTCATTACATTCAAAATTAACTTAAACAATCATATCGAGGTTTAAAAACAGGTCGAGAAAAATTAAGAATTGCTTACCTCACAACGTAGCTTATCCGACAGGATGGAGAGAAGCGAAACAGCCTCTCCAAAACACAATCAAAAGCCGATAATGGGATGGGTTATTCTATACACCAGCAGAAATCCCGAGTTTACCATCACACAACAGTCGGTTTTACGTAACCACTTTTGTGTGTCATCAGCACATTTCGGTCTTCAAAAAAAGCAACGGCTCGGTCCGGTCCTTCACTCCCGTTATCCGCTAGATTCTCGCTGGACCACAACTGTCGAGGATGCAACACAAATGACTCGTAAGGCCGTACGATTTTGTCCGATGTCCGGACTTCGCTATGTTGTAACCGTGTCAAAAATGAGCGCCGATGTATGTCTAAGCATCACGCTCCGTCGCTGTCATTATCTCTGTGGTTTTGCCCTTCTGTATCCTCATCGATCTCGGCCCCAACTCTTTCTCTCCTCTCTCTCTCTCTCTCTTCCCCCAGCCCCCCTTCTCTGTACGTCACACTCTTAAAATCTGACAGATGTGGGGTGAATTTACAACCCTCGTTAACTCCTTCCCTCCTGCGGACCTCAAGAAGCCATTGTCTTAGGCGGGGCTCGTGAGAGTGTTCGAATTATACAGTTTCAGAAGAGTTGACTTAAAAAATAATTCAATAAGAACATTTTCAAGGCGCAATCTGTTGAGGATCTCGCGTAACCCAAATTGTCTTTTTATGCCCTAATCAGTTATCCAAATATTAAATAGCATAAGACTTTGTAAACAGAACACACGTCTTTTGTCATAGGCTATAGGCTGCGTGTAATATGTAAATCTTCAATAAAGTGATGAATAATAGAAATCTATATTTTTTAGTGTTCAGTCACTAACGAAAAGTGCTCAGCGTACTGTTGCTATGGTTACTTCCTCAGGCCAACGCGATTTTGCATTTCTTTTAGCTAAAATTGAAAACGCGCAGCAATATTTTGAGTCTAAATATAAAATGTGATGTTCATGTAATATTTTGTATTTAGTTCAATCTACAGCCCTTCAAGAATTGTGTTTAGGTTTATTTCTGTTGATAATAATAATACATTTTGAATTTTTAAAATGTACGAGAAAAAAACCTGTGCAATCCAATTAGAAGGCCAAAGCGTTTATGTACTATTAACTACAGTTTTATTTTCCCAAACTAAGGGCAATTAACTGAAGCAACAAAGCGTAGTGACAGAGAGCGTTTCTTATCAGCTGTCAGCTTACAATGTAGTGGACAATTAACATAAGAGTTTGCTCCTCAATCACAGAAGTGCTAAACAAGATCAATGCACTTGATCTATCCAATGCGCACCTATGACCCTCTTTTCTAAGAGCACACGAGACCTTTCCTAAACCGCGCTAATAATCAACAATTACACTTCTGTCATGTTTCCATTAAAAAAGGGGGGAAAAGCCATTTATGCGACACGAGTTTGTGTGCATCGGAGAGGAGAGAGAGAGAGGTGGGAGTTGATGCGGGTAGGTGTTTGAAACTTGGAATATTAATCATATCTGTCTGTCAGTTTAATTTTTAGAGATGAGCAATTCTAGCGCTTGAATTTTTTTCCAGTGCGATGTGGGACTGCTGTCTTCCCGCAGCAGATGCTGCACTATCGATCCGCGCCGAGCAGGGCCGAGGGAGGGAGGGAAGGAGGGGGGTGTGTGTGTGCATGTGGAGAGTGTGTGGCTGGAGGTAAAATGGTCAGCTCTTACCGCAAAAAAAGGTCTGTTTGAGGGTCGAGGTGAAAGTTCACTCACTGCGGCTGGAGAGCTTAGACGATAGAACACTCGAATGAAAACAATCCGATTCAGAGCGCATTGATAACCTTTTACACCCTTTATAATTCTGATAAATAAAACAAGAATTTCCCTTTAACCTTTTAATAATTTTCTTGTGCATTTTAAAGCCATCTGGAAAATACAGAATAGCATGTGGATTGAATGGGATTTGTGTGTGTCAGTATGTTCAGGTGAAAACTCAACATTAGCAGAACACCAAGAAAAATATTTTAAAATATAGATAAACAACAGTAATGATCATTATGGATGGTTGTGTAACAATGACCTCTCTTTTCTGACATACCATGATTTTTTCCCCCGGTGCATTAGGAAGGTTTATTCTATTAATATTATTGTTATTTCAAAATAATTTTATGTAGCACTGTTAAGATTTCTGCACGAATTAGAGAGAGCTTATCTGAGAGCTACAAGTTCGGCACCTTGTAAGGCATTGCAGAATATTATTCACCAATTCTCTTTTTTTGTCTGGGACACGTATCAATGATCAAACATTGTTCAAAACAAACCGTGGAAATCAAAACAGCGGCCAGCGAGTTAGTAAATTATTTATACCCGTCTATTGAGCTCTTTGAGCCTTTGGTCGAGCCACGTCCTCCTCCCGAGTGGTGTGTGTAGAGGCCTGCAGGTTAACACTACATGAGGCTAAACGAGAGCTAAGCAGACAGATAACACTGTGTGTTCTTTCAAAGTTATTGAAGAGTTTAACTCTTTCACATCATAATGTTACTAGCTTGTCTTTGAGACCGTAGAGACGGCGTTGAATAGCTCATATCACTCAGAACATCAGTTAAATGTATTTTATGTAGTGGCCTAAATGCGTAAAACTGAATAAATGAAACGATGGACGCGACAGAACCTCAGTTTTTGCAGAAATACATTTCTACTTCTACTACGAAAGCACATTTCTAGTTTAAACTGACGGTGCAAAATTTACAGATTATTCTGTATATGAAATATGTTTATGGTAGCCTATTTACGGAATTACTTTACAATTCAAAAGTAATATGCATTACAAGGTATAGCCAGATTTGTTTTCCCTCGGTTTTCTCGGGCTTCTGATAAATCTCAAAGACATGAATGTTATTGATCACATTTGGAAACAGTCTTGTTTGTGTGGTTGAAACCTTTGTATCAGAATAGAATTTATTCTGTGCACTTATTTTGTGGAAACACGGTAGGTTTCATACAGCCCAATACTATTTATAGAAACATCTAATAGAAAATTAATAGTAATCACTGTTTGTAGGCCTACTTGTAGCCTCATAAGAGTTACGATGGAAAAAAATATTTAAATAATATTGTTTTAAAACTTGTGCAAATAGCCTATAATTTCCTAAATCTAGCTGTTCATGTTCATCAATGTTTATCTGTTTGTCTATTTGACTGCAGCGCTTTAGCTTAACAAAATACTAAAGACTTTTTAAAAACCATATATACACATATATATATATATAAAAAAACTAACGCAAATCTGCTAATGCAACGAAAAAAAAACAATTATGAAATTGTGCAGCAAGCTTAAATTGTAATAAAAATATTTTACTACTGTTAACCTACAATTATCACTTATTCCTTTCAGATTTAACACATTTCATCCATATGAGAAGTGTGTAAGTAGGTTATTAAAACTGATTATTTACATTCTTTATTATATTCAACAATATTTGTTTTCATGCGTTTTTGTCTCCTGTTTTATTGTTAATGTTTTATATCAGTCGTAATATTTTGGCTTCGGAAACAAGTGTCTAAAAGCACAAAAATAAATGAATTAAAAATGATACGTAGCCTACTACAAACTAAAACGTGCATTCAAATGCGAAATATAAAAGGGCTAGAACAAATTAATTTCGTCCAAAAATAATAGGACGCATGGTGAATAATAAAAAGAAGTCGATCGATGAAAAAGTCAATAACTCAATTATGCCCGAACCTCACGGAGAGCAGGCCCATGAAACATGAAAAATCACATGAAAATAAAACTTTGTGCGCCTGACTGTCACTTTACAATTATACAAAAGTTAAACGGAGGATTAGCCTATATAACAATTCAAAAAGTTTAAAAATACATACATCTATAAATGTTCTACAGCCTATAAATATTTAAAATTACATTTGCAATTTTTTTTAATATTTATTATGGTAGGTGTTTTAACGGACTGCATCAGAAAAAGAGGAATTCATTCATGAACCTCAAGGTACATTTAGATAACTTTCTGTACGTTGTAAAGTTTAAACTGAAGTTGAAGTATAAAGCCTAGATTTTAACTGTAAAAAAATAATAATAAAATTATAACATCAAGTTCATGCAAAATAGGCTACATCTTACATTACACAGGATCTTATGTCTAAGAGCATCTTCATACAGTACCGCTGTTTATGTGCACTGGCTATATTATTTGTTTTAAAAATAATTTCTTAATGTTTTTCCCCCCCGCACCGCATCAGGAGATGGAATTATTCACTAGAATTTACAATTATAAAACATACAAATATATTACAGGCCTACTTACAGGCCTACATATAGGTAGTTCGCCTATTTTATTTGTGTAGAGGTATTTAATATAAAGGTTTTTATATAAAAACGCTTTTCAGACAAACCCTGAGAGAGATTTATAATTTTCACAAATATGATATGAAGACAAGACTGTATTAGGGGAGTCTGCTGAATTACTATGAAGGTCATGCTCATATTCAGCTTTCAGTAACGTTTCACTAGTCACATTCACAAACGTAACCACAATGTTAAAGGATAATATTTTCTATGATTTTACGATTTAACCTCTGAGCCACAGCAAGTGTTCAGCCGCATTCAAATGGGCGCGCGCCCGTGTATTTGGTTGTTTATCGATTGGGAAACGTGGGCGTGCTGCCAACATGCAGGATGGCAATCTATTATTACCATTATGAATTATTAGCAATCGGAGTCTAACAACCGGCCATATATATATAATACAGCATGTTTAATATAAATTGCTAAAAGATTTCTAATGTTTTACATGCTACTGCATAGCGTTTAAATTCGTACAGCATTTTAGTCTTTAGTTAAAATTTTAACGACATAATCGTCAATGCAACAAGATGATGCGATTCAGATTAATCCGTTTGGAATTAAAGCATAGTTGAATCATATTTAAATCGAGTCTTAAAATTCTAATAATAAAATAGCGTTAGATTTTTGTCACTAAAATAATTTAAGATGCAAGGCCTTCTCCAAATCAAAACTATAGCAGCATTAAATAGAGCAGCACTCAGTTCCACTGCTAAAAATCCTCATCCTCACAATACTAAACATACAAACACTTTGACATGATTCTGATTTCCATTCATTCCACAAAATAACAGCAACAGCAGAGCACTTAAAACACCCACATGCATTGCACAATATAAATACAAGTCTATGCAAACACAATGATCTGATTTTGTCCATTTAGAACTCAGCTTGTGAGTGTGAAGTGAACCTTCACATTGTTTACGTGTTTATAAGAGTGTGTTGTGTATATCCCATCTAATAGATGCTCTGTGGGTGGGTGGAGGGTCTGAGATTGCCTTGCAGTCGGTTAGCATCCTTTTCCCTGCCCCTCTCTCTTCCATTTTTTTCCTCTTCCCCTCTCTCTTCTTCGCTCCTCTCTGCAGGAGCTAGTATCCACATCCTCCATCCCATCTTCAATTTTATCATAAGACAATGTTCTCCTGTCCCTAGAAATCCCCCATTTTGTGAGTCCCCTCTGTGTCCTGCATCCGTCTATTTCCACACAATTTGTCCTGTATCCATTTTGCTTTCCAGCCCGGCGATGTGGCATCTTCCCTGTCTCAGTGTGTGTGTGGGTAGATGCGGTTTCTGTTCCTGCTCTTTTTAATCAGCATGTTAATAAGAAAGGTAACTAATCAATACGTTCAATGGCCTGGCGATTGATACCATCTCAGCCTCCCTCCCCTCTCTCTTTGACACACACACACACACACACACACACACACACACACACACACACACACACACACACACACACACACACACACACACACACACACTATGAGCACAAAGTCTAAATAGTAAACAAATATATATAATAACATTGAGAGAATAATTACTTTAGTTTAAGTTCGATCATTCAACAGTGATGTCTGATACTGGTATCTTTAAGGAATCTGAAGTGTGGAGAATAGGCAATAGGGAATTCAAGCATTAGCTTTATTAAATGTGCGGGATCCGCAAACACAAAGGGATGATTTTTTCACTTGTATCAAAGCACATGGTGATACACGTCTTTTCCAACATCAACACCAAGAGTAAAAATATCTCTTAGTGAGTATGTGTGTTCTTCACCCCAGGGTAAGGTCTTCTACTACAAATGGGTAAATCCAACAGGATGGAAAGAGAAAAATGGCAGAGGATAAAGAGAATTCCCTTACAGAAGAAAGTGTTTGGGGGAGAAAAAACATTAAACACACATGCAAACACAGAATGGCCTTTAAAGCTGACATTCTGCAGACCTGCGGTCATGCTCTTACTTCATGATAGTTTCTTTGCAGTGTGTACATAGCAAAGTTCTCTTATGTTTGCCTTTGGTTGACCTTAACTGTTTGCATGTTGAGCTGGCAGATCAGAGAAACTAGATTGTACATTCTTCTAAAGATAAAGCGTTTTTGTTTTTTTGCATTTTAAACATGCAAGCCTTTTTTAGATAAAGGGTAAAATTCAAGGATTTTGTAAAAGGAATTTTCTGTGTTCAGTGCAAGTTAGCTTAATCAATAGCATTTACTGGATTATACTGATTAACATAAATAAATAAATTAATTTGAAATCATCCCTTATTTCCTTTAAAAAAGCTTATATTTTATAAAAGCACTTAAATAGATTCTTCTGTTAAAATGTATAATTTTTATGTATTATTGTGTTTTAATAGGCATTATGTTGTCACTGCAATAAAAGTTATATAATATAATGTTATACGCAAAGTTAGTAATGCACATTGTTTACATATTGCAGCTTTATGTAACTCAAAATATAGCTTTTTTAAAGACAAGTCAATTTTGTGTAACCCAGAATATTTCCGTAAAAGGATAAATGAAAATTCTGTCATCATTTATTCTCATTCAAAACTTGTATGACTTTCTTTCTTCTGTGGAACACAAAAGAAAATATAAAGGTGAGAAAATATATTTTGAAGGTAAGTAAATGACAGAATTTCACTTTTGTGTCAACTATCCATTTAAGTAAGACGTACAAGGCAAACATTCTTCTATAAAACAAATATACAGTATCATATACAGTATCATTAAGCTTTACCCATCAAATGTGGCTTATTTACATGCTTGGAATTATTAATGACTAATTGAAAAAGCCTAAGTGCCATGTTCCAGAATTCTCTGATATGACAGAAGCCCTATCATATTTCTGGCGCTGATGCGAGCTTGTGTTTCAGCTCACGGCTCTCTCCGAATGTGGCGTGTGTGTGTGAGCGTCCCTAGGGAGGTTTAGAGTGACCACTGCCCCCTGACCCCCCTTTATACTGTCACCCCACAACTCAAACCTCCATCAGAAATGCACCAGTCACCTAGCAACAGAGGCCTAGTAGTAGGAGGTCAAAGACCAGGGGCTATCGCAGATATTACACACACTCCAAGAAACGTTAATATAGAATCCCAGAATTACAGTCATCCATTTTAAGAATTATGTCATGGCATCATTTTATACTGTATACTTTACATTAAGCCTCCATTTAAGCATTGTCAAGTAAAGCATTGCAAACTGACTGTCACGCATGCACAGGAAACACGTACGTATAATATGCCACTCAGCATGAAAATAAAAAATGTTAGGGATGAAAAAGTGTGCTCACACACTTTTGACACTAAAACCTCTTTGTTTTCCACTGAATAACAACAAAGGGCAACGATGACCATTCCATTTCATCCAATCAAGAAAAGGTCACTGACCTCTGACCCCAGCTGACCACAAGAGGAGGATGGGCACGATCCAATCACCTTAAACAGTCCGAGGCAGCACGTCCAGGGTAGAAGGAGGTAATGAAAAGAGGGGGGTGGAGAAAGGGAACGAATAACGGATGGGTGCAGATGCAGCATTAATCTGTGCCTTGATCAGGGCCTGCAGCGCCTTGAATGGAGGGATGAAGAATACCAGAAGAATGAAAGGCACATCCACCTCGACTACATCTGTGCTGTATTTTAATCTGATGGTGAAATGTGACGAAATTCACTTACCGCACCTTCAGCCTGACATCATCTGAGAGGAGTTTAATCATCATTTCCGACACAGGAGGCACCACTATGAGAATTTATGACCTTGATGACCTAATCCGCTTGTTAAGTCGTGACGTAAGAAATAGTGTTGCAAGGTCCAAGCTTCTTCTATGCATTTCAAATGAGCATACTAGCTCAACAACTGTTTTTTTGCTATTACATACATTTAAGCTAAGCTTTTAAAAACTCAGTGAGTTGGCGCCAATAGCCTTACTGTGCTACGGGCGTCCCAAGTTCGAATCCTGACTCAAGGATCCTGTCCCCCCCTCTCTCTCCCACTGTCAGATCTAAACTGTCTATCATAATAAAGGCAAAAACGGCAAAAATAAATCTTTAAAAACTCACTGTGTACACTACAGTCCACAGGCTCACAGCCTCCAGAAGAATATCTTAACGATTCATAAAAGATCAATCAGTCTGCAGATAAGGTTAGAATCATGATTTTTCGGGAGTATGACAGCACACCTTAAGTGTATATTAGCACTGCTTTTAGCACATCTCTCTTTTTTGTTTTTAAATATTTATTTTTGGCTTTATCAGGATAGGACAGTATGATAACAGGAAGTGAAGTGGGAGAGAGAGGGGGGGGGGGGGGGGCAGAATCGGGAAAGGTCCACGAGCCAGGACTCGAACTCGGGGCACTCGAAGCGCAATGGTGCTTGGTGTGCTGCCCACGAGGCTATTGGCACGCCATGTAACATATTTCTAAAAAACATTCCATAAAACAGCATTGAAAGTTGTGAAATTTACATGATCTCTAGGACCTTTATACAGTGCATGCCATTTCTTCCATGTTAAATTACGATAAATAATGATAATTACAACTTTAAAGTTTTAATAATCATTAGAATTCTAAGAGAATAGGGAAGTCTACACCACATCTATAATGACAAATAGGAACAAATTATTTGAAATCACTTTCAGAGCAATTTTTTCCACCTGATAAATTATATTTCCATCCAAAGTTACGAATTAAACTTATGCGATTCAATTTTCAAAATACAATTTGCTGCAATATGAGAAGGCACTGTCTATAATAATTTTTGTATTCAATAAATTACGAGCTTCAGAGCGCGCAGACGAAACGCGGTCATGTTATCTTATTTTTGGAGCCTGCTATTTGGGAACACAGTTCTGGGAGTTAATTATAACGAAGCACTTTGACGAGACTTTGCTCAAGCATTTTAGAATGACAAAACTAGCATTTCAGATGCTGTGCAATGAGAATGTTGGATGGTCCAGTTTTATGCTGTCCCATCGCAAAGTCACATGTCTTTTTTGAAGCACATTAAGGAATTTATTCAGTAAAAGTGTTTCCATCACAGTTTATGTACATGTTTTACATGTACATCTACTTAGTTGAGCGCATACGTTTTTTATGTGCATTTTTAGAATTTATGCACATCTTGGCGTTTCCATCCAGCGTTTTTATGCGATATACCAAAATGCGCATAAGAATAGGTGGATGGAAACAGCCATTGACAGCCAATGAGAATTTCTAAGAGCATTCAAAGTTGCAGTCGACATACTGTAATTGCAGTGCGCGATTATAATAAACAGAATATTATCATCTGCTGGTGTGGATGCAAGTAAAGTTATTGTTATAGTTATCATTCCTGGTGGAAACAGACCTTAATGTTTCCTTCTAAAAGATGACCCTAGTATTGCTTCACAGACATTTTTTTGAAGGCCAAACAGACCAGCTGCTCACAAACAAGCTTGAGATTAGGCAACTGTCACTCCATTCAAAAAGAAAAGGCTGTTCTGTACATACACACACACACACACACACACACAGATGGTTGGTCAGCACGTGCCCAAAGGAGGGCAGAGCAGTGACCCTCAGCTGGACACTATGGCCAGGTCAGTGACACTCAATCCCTTCTTTCAGGCCAGCTGCCACTAGTTCTGTGCTAATAGCACCTCCCCAAACACACACATACACACACACCCTCAGGCTCCCTCAATCTGCCTACACTGACCAGTGAAAAGACAGGGATGGGGTGGGGTGGAGGACAGCTGGACACTCGCCACTCTCCTGTCTCCTCAGGGGGTGTCCTAGTGTGTGTGGGTACATGTGAGCTAGAGAAAAGCTTAATAGCCTGGTGTTGATGAGAGCAATTGGAACCAAGAAGAAAAAAAAGAAGCGGGTCTGGCACACATAGACCCCACAGAGAGACAATTAGCAAGTTAGCAATGACCCACTTTAGTTGGCCACCTGATTTCCACCTTGGATTTCATTTTCTTGTAAGCACTGTGACAGAATCTATCACCTGGCGGCAAACCTGTGTCATTTAGCATTGCGGCTACTTTGGCTAAAGTACCCCAGCAACTGCAGGTCCAATGATCCACAGCTCCAGGCCGTCCAGTACCATGGGCCGGGCTGAGCCAGACAGTCGATAAATCAATAGGTCACTCAAGCACACACACACACACACACACACACGTCACTGCAGGGCTGAGAGGCCACATGAAACTACCATTGATTGAAGGGGGTAGGGAGAGCGTTGACGGTCAGAGCTGTGCATGTGTGTGAGGTTATGGGGCTCACCTCAATTCCTAACACTGCAATAGGGAGTTCAAAATGGCCTGGGTAATGCTTACACACTTAAACACACGCACACACAACAGAGCCGAAAGATCTTGGTGTGCTGGTACCCTTCTATCACAACTCAAAACACACATTCTAAGTGATTGAAAGCCTTTGAGTCTATAGTTTCTCAGACTATATATACTTTTTTTTTTGGGGGGGGGGGGGTTGCCTTTATTATGATAGGACAGTGAATAGCAGACAGGAAGCGAAGTGGGAGAGAGAGGGGGACGGGATCGGGAAAGGTCCTTGAGCCGGGACTCAAACTCGGGACGCCCATAACACAATGGCGTTACGGTGTCAGACTATATAACTAGGAATAGACAATATATTGTTTTTTGGTTGATTTTAGTGTTTTTTTTTTTCTTCTGTGTTTTTGATATTGGACATGTAATTGTTCATGCCTGTTTCTCCTATTTATTTATTTTTTTTTAAATTGTTTTCCTTTTTTTTCACTGAATGTTAATATTTAATAACAATAATAATTTAATAACTGTTAAAAGTAATCTTTAGTGAATCTTGAAATGAACAATCCATCTTTCATTATAATATGAAATGTAAATATGCCTAAATTATAATCATTATAATATTGCCTAAATGTAGCATTAAAAGTCATAAATATTAGTCTTTAGTGTTTTATTTTTCATTTATTTTAATAAAATGCATAATTTTAATTTTGGATATTTATTAGTTACATAAAATGTAAAAGTTTATCAGAATTGGCCAAAAAAAATAGCCAAGCATCCCTATTTATAATAATTTTTAGAGATGTAGATTTGTTCCAAAGCTCCATCATGCCTCTTAAAAACAAACATTCATTTTTGGCATTGATGGTTATAAAAAGAACGTTGAACATCCATGGAACCATGTTTTTTTTTTTTTTTTTTTTATAGTGGAAAAAGGCTTTTTAAATTATTAAAATGATCTTTACACTAAGAACTAAGAAAAAAATGGTTCTTTTAACTATTGTTCACTGAAAGAGTCTTTGGGGAACCCAAAATATTTCTTCTATGGCATCACTGCAAAAAAAAACTCTTTTGGAACCTTTTTTATTAATAAGAGTATAGGCTGATTTTATATGTTACTATACATCAGCTTCACTAAGCACGTTATTTCACTTTACCGTAAAAATTAACTAACGTTCTATTTAATGACTTGTTTAACCATTTTACTTCTTTGAATGTGATCCATATTCACATAGATTGCATCTAAGAGGATTCTTGTGTTAAGTTGGCTGGCTTCTAGTGTTAAGTTGTCTTCTGATCTGCTCTTTGTTGCAGTGTTTTGCCCACTCATGCGCTCATTGAAAAAAGCATTAGCCTGTTCTTCTCTGGCTCTCTTTTATGACCTCGTCAAGTCAACGGCTGCAGCATTGAACATGTTTACTTGACCTGCAAATTGGGGTCAAGGCAAAGTAAAGACCCCTACACTTGTGCAAAGAACGCAGACAAACAGTGACCATTGAGACACAGATATTGTGTACACCTACAAAATCCAATAAGTTTTTGGGGAAGCAAATGCAAATTGCACTATGACAAAAAAACAAAAAAAAAAACAATCATAAATACAATAGGTAATAGGTATAACATTTTTGGGTGGCACTTAAATCGGCACAAGCTGCCAGGGACTAGCACAAGGTGGCAGGGAGTAGAAGACAGGTGTAAATAAACGCCGGGGCTCTGTCCTTGCTCTGTGAGTTGCCATGGCAACGGCTGATAGAGCATCCTATCGATCGCACTGTCCAGTCTGAATTGTGCAGCCCCTGAACCCACGTTTTTTTCCCTGTGTGGTGATGGGTGTGGATCAATACCTGATATTGTATGCCTCTTTTGCCTTGCGTCTCTCATGGCTTCCATAATAGTAGTAATGATAGTGAGAGGGAAGCAAAAAGAAAAGGAAGCCGCCTGAAACAATGGTAAAAAGACAGCTGGATCTATTTAGTCACAAATGCAGAGAATAAAAATCACTTCCTACTTGAACTCGAGAGGCACGCTTTTAAAAACAATAGATAGCCATCATGACACTCTGCCTGTGTTATTCGCTTAAGCGCTTTACTGCGGCCCACACAGAATTCAGTTTCCCCAGCACAGAAAATGTCACATCCGATTTTTCCGCACATCTCCCGGTCTGCATATGCGAACAGCCACACGCCATTTACCTAATGTGAGGCCGTTTAGTCCAGCCATTGCTTTGACTGTTACACAAATCAGAACGGCCAGGAAGACCAGGCTGCTCCGGTTCAGCAAGAGCTTGTGAAGGAGAGCGAGGCACGGAGAAGGACCTGCGGGAGCTCGTTTAAATCTGGCCTGAGGGATCCCTCCAGCTAGGGGTCACGGTTGGAGTCACAGCGCACTGGATTTAAAGGTGGGGCTCCTTAAGGTGCCTCTGTTGCCCCGAGGCACAGCCATCACAATTCCTGCAGTGCTGGAAATGAAAGCCGGTCTAGGACAAAGACCCTTTCCTTGCTTATGGCCACTGCTCAGAAAAATTACTCAAATGATTGAGATGTCGGTTACATCTTTCTTTTTGCCTCTGTCCTCCCCAGCAACACCCTAGTGTGAGTTTAAGAAGAATTACCGAGGTTTGACTTCTTGAGCGAACGTATAAAATTAGTTTTATATTATTAATTATATATAGACTAAGAGAGCATACTAATACTATCACTAAAATTGCAAAAAAAAAAAAAAAGCTTTTGCATAGTCTACATTCAAACCATTAGTACTCTGCGCGTTAAAGCAAAACCAGCTCCATATATTTCCTAAGAACGTTGTTCACTGATAATTTTTTTTTTTTTACATGCATAAACTTCCGTCATGCCAGTCTGAGGAGTCCTTGATCTCTAGAGACTCGACTGAAGTCGCTCAAGCTGTTTTTGTGTTTCAGTGCTGCATGTATTTGGCTGCTCGCCTGCAGTACTGAGCTCTGTGCAGCGGTACAAATGTAAATCTGTGCTCCGCGGGGACGGAGTGTGAGGGGGAGCGGAGTGGCTGCCCTCGCATCCCTGCGAGATGAAAACCCATCCACTCGGAGAGGCACAGCGGCTACCGGGGCAGAAGTCAGGCGCGGTGGGGCCAGGCATGTGGGAGAGAGGAGTGATGGAGGGAAAGTTTTCTCTGCCTCAAGCGCTCTGCATATGTTGTGAGAGTGAGAGCCTGCAGTGAACTTGGCAGCACACTTCAAAACTTTATGGAGCAGACGTGCACACTGCATCCTAATACGAGCTGTGTCTTGATTCGTGATTCGGGATTCTTGAGATTTGTCAGACACTGTGCCTTGAATTTTAAAAAAAATGTATTCTTGGCTCACCGATATAAGATTTTGCTCGCCTACATTTTGTTTAAAGAGCGGTTTCTCATTGGTTCGCTTTGTTCTCAAAGCGCTCAGATTAATCATAGTCGATGTTGATCACATTTGGGTAAACAGTGTAAATTTAGCTGCCAAATGTTTACATAACCACTTTTAACATTTAAAGAGATAGTTCATCTATTTACTCACCCTCAGGTCGATCCAAACCTGTATGACTTTCTTTCTTCTGTGGACACAAAAGAAGATATTTAAAAAAAATGTCTGTTATTTGTCCATACAATGAAGGTCAATGGGATCTAATGATGTTTAAAAAAAAGCCAGATGTTTATAAGAAAGAGTTTGAATAAATGACAGAATTTTCTTTTTCGTATTATTATTTTTAATAATTAATTAAATTACTATTATTAAATGATCAACATATAAATTATTATTAAAAATATATTTTTTTAGTTTTTGTAACAGAAGTTATTGATTATCTACCTAAACATCTAGACTATAGATGAAATCCTTCATAACAAAAAAAGGTGAAAAATAGGTACTGACCCAAAATCAGTTTTGTTTTTTAAATGCTGTTTCTAGTCGAATGTAAGACAGGTCCTGGATCTATGGGTGGCCAGTTTCTGTATTCAATTCGAGGTCCACGTTAGCGAGCCACTCTGTCCTGTCCAGGAGCTCCATTCACTTCACAGTCAATAGTTATTTATCATCCAACATATTAGCGATTGCAGTGTCGATATGAAGTCCAGCGCTGAAATTAGTCAGTGCCAAGCCTGTAACTACAGCCCAAGGTCAGACACACACTCCATTGACAGGAGTGATGGTCCGCAGCTCACAGGCACATACATCCAGCCCAAGGTCAAGTGTACCGTACTGCTATTTCAGAGGGAACACACGTGTAAAACACTCTGTCATGTTGAGAGATGCCAAGCATGAATTCAGCTTGATCGTGACACATTTTATTTCATGTTTTGGATACTAATCAATACGGTAAAAATGGAAGCCACTCGAAAGATCCTATGCCTTTTTGTTTGGTCATAGATAAAGGTGCAATTTTAGTTCATATGTGGTTTCTCAGCTTTCAACATGTACACACATACTAATATGAACTTTTACCAACAAGTACTATTTAGGGGTAAATAAGGTACAAAGATGTACCTTAGGGTACAGCCCCAGCAAGAGCATTGTACCTTTTTTTCTGAGAAAGTGAGGTCTAAAACATTTGGACAGTCTTGTTATTTAAATGAGACTCTTTTAAACACTTTAGATTAGAGAATGAACAAAGGTAAAACATTACACTATCACTGACTACATGCTGTGTGTATTAAGTTAAATCAAACTGAAACTATCTTCTGTATTTTTATTACAATGAAAACTTATTTAAGCATTTTTGTTGGCCTTCTTTAAAACAGAAAAAAAAATTGCACTAAAAGTTTAGCTAAGCTGCAAAGCTGAAGAATTGCTAATCAGCAGCAAAACATTTTCTACCCTTCTGGCAAGGTCAGGGGGATCACAGTCCCCTGCTAAATGTCCGAAGCCCCCCCTCTCTGAAGCCCTGAGGGGTGATATCACCCCCCACACATAGATACACAGCCTGACAGCAGCTAACTTGGTTCGATTGCTTGGTCCAAACTCCACGCCACTGCCCTCCCCCTCCCCCCGCAGGTCTCTTTTTGCATTGTACTTTCAGGTCCAAACTGAGATATTTGCGTCATCAATGTGAGGTAAACATGATTACTAACAGCTGCTGTAAACTAGGCGGAGAAGATGCTAAATGGACGAAATTCTGATGTTAATACCAAAAAGCTCTTGTGTGAATGGGCAAAGTGGCTTCTGTGGTTTCTGATCAGTGCCAAATCAAGTCCTAAACACTGCACTCCTAAACTGCATATCTGGAATTGTTTTTTTTTTTTTAGATGCTTTTGTCTCTAGCCAACTTCTTAGAACACTCAGGCAATGAGCCAACAAATATTTTGGAACTAGATAAAGTGAATGCTGCTGTAAACAGGGACTACTACATACTATTGTTACAATGGAATTCTAGAATAAGGTTGCAAAACAACCATTGCATTGTATTTTTTTCAAGTAGATGTAAGATTTTTAAAAATAAAAATATATTTACAAGTAATAATAAAACTCATATTTCAAATAGTTGATTGTTGACAGCTGACTGTCAGCAGGTGCAAATATACAGGAAGATTCAGGCCTTGACTTTACAGCCTACATTTGCTGCTAATGCTTTTGTAGATTAATTTTTATATATATTTAAACAACTCACCAACATCACCAATCGTACTGGAAAATGCTAAGTTGCTTAGCTGTATAGATCAGCATTAGAAACCAAAGCTAAATCTAGTTTTCTGTTCAAATGTCTGTAGTCTAATATCTGTACTTCTCTAGACATAAACTCTAAAACTCATTATTCATTAAACGATATCACTCAGGTTCAAGTACATCCATAAAACTGTCTGCTTTACTACAGAAAACTGCATGTTATTTTATTGGAATCACTGTTTTAATACAAAAACTCAGGCAGAGTGCATGCTGCCATCTAGTGGACTCATTACATCTGTACACTGTAATGTATCTGTCATGACTAAATCTTGCAATGCTACTAACATTTCCTGGCACTGAAAGCAAAATATGACTATTTCAAATTTATCTGATAGAAAACTAACATAAATAACAAAATGCAAAATTAATTTGTGCACTCCTCATTTTATCACATTCCCTTGAACCATACAACTTGTTAATGCATTTCTGCAACTAAATTAATAATAAAAAAAACAAATAAACAGCATGTTTGCCGCGTGACTGTATTAGAAATACTGTGAGTGTACAAGTCAATGTTCTTTAGGTACACTGACTTTGCGCCTCTTCGGGGCTGATGGCTGGGGATCTTGGCTTAGCTGGAACTCTAACTGAGAGATCTGCAGAGACAGAGGAAGTGTTTACCACAACTAAACACTGTTTTTATGTGACTCATTTGTTTACGTTACATTTTTTCCTTGCTTGGATTGCATGATACAGTCATCAGAGTGACACATTGTATTTTGTATTTTAAAACTGTTCACAAAATTCCAGTGATTATACTGGCAAAAGATGTGATAAAAATCCAACCAATATGACAAGATACAGATATGGGCCATGGCCAGTGTATTTCCTACCTGAGGGTCAAAGATGCGTCCGCTCCTGGTCTTCCTTGCATCCACCTTAAGGTCAGCAGTTTTCTTTACCAGATTGTCCATCTAAAATATGCATCACATAATTTAAAACAACATCCTCTCATCCACAGGCCATTAAAGCAGACTAGCAATTTACTTGTGTGTGTGTGGTGAATTGTGTAGCGCTACCTTTGCATTTGTTAGGTTAAGATCCTCCTTGCTACTTCTGTGACCCTGTTGTGAGTTTTCCTGAGTTTCTGTAAATGTGACAGACCATGAGCAACAGTTGCTGGGAGTTGGTTGCATTTTCCTTAAAGGGGTGGTTGATTGCGATTTCACTTTTTTAATGTTAGGTAGTGTGTAATGTTGCTGTTTGAGCATAAACAATTTCTGCAAAGTTACGGCGCTGAAAGTTCAATGCAAACGGAGATATCGTCTTTTAAAATTCTGGCAGTTAAACTTTAATGCCTACAAAAACGGCTCGTAGGGACCACAACGACCTACTTCCCGGGTCCGTTACGTCACGAACCCAGATAAACCCTGCCCCCAAGAACATGAGGGGCATTTGCGACCATTTTTTGAGAATGTGCGAGTAAAAATTTGACATGGTCGCACTTGTGCGAGTGCATGGTCTGCGCTGCTCCAAAGCGTCTGCTTCATACAGCGAGCGCTGCAGAGCCACGGCACATTGTAGCAGGAGTCAGATTTCACTGATCACGTGAAGAGAGGTGCTTTCAGCGCGAGCGCTTCATGGGTAGAGCCTGGTTTATACTCGCCGCGTCAGCGCGAGCACGAAGGTGCGCGCAGCGGACGGAGCACAACGGAGGATTTGGTTTTCAAAATAAAATTAAAGACCGCTTCTTAAACCAGAGAAGGTGAACATGTTGGTATTCTTGTGGAAAAAAACATGCAAGTCCTGTCAGCGACAGCCAGTTTAGTTTTACTTTTCTTTTTGTTTTCATTTTGAAAAGCTTGTTATCTTTGATGTTTACCTCACGTTACGCTATGGAGGCTTTCCTTACTTTTTTTTTATTATTACTTATTTGATTCCTCAGTGTTTGCTAAGCATTCTGTAATTTATTAGTCGGTAGCCTATATAATACAGCATGTGATGTGTCCTATGCCATGCCTTGTCTTATTCGTTTTTGTTAATAAAGGTTATGTAAGCGAGTTTGTCATTGTAGCCTACTGTTTTATTGTTGTTGTGCTTTTTAATTAAGAATAACAATGAATCCATCTTTTGTTTTAGTCTTAAAAAGAGAAAGGTGTATAAATATAAGCAAAACAGACAATTATCTTTTCTTGTAAAACGTGACACCAAGATCGCGAATTTGAAAGTGAAAACGCACATGAAAAGAGGATCTCCCGTTCACAAAATTTAAATCACAAATAATACGGATGAAAAAGGGTTGAATGTTGAACACTTTTGTTACCATATAACTATAAACTATGATAAAAGTTCATCAGCATGCATTTATTAATCAAATGTTGTAGCAAAAAATAATAATAATAAATTGCGACCAATTTATGTGCTCGTGTGACCAACTGAGTTATTCGCAAAAGAGCGACCAGTGGGAAGAATGAGTCTAGAGCCCTGTAATGGATTCACAAGTTTCAAAATCAATGTTCTAAAGCAACGGTTCTCAATCCTGTTCCTCGCGTCGCCCTGCTCTGCACACGCTCTGCTTCTGCATCTCTCTCTCTCTCTCATTCAGATCTTCAGATCAGCTCCAACAATGAAATGTTCCATTTATACACTTATTTTCAATCGGGCTCAAACTGATAAGCAATATAGATGACGCCATTGTTTACAATACAACCGGAACACATGCGGCTGAACTGAGGGGAGGGACGTTCAGACACGCACTAGAGGCGGTTTAGCCAATCACAACACACTGGACCAGCTAACCAATCTGAGCCCATTGCGTATTTCTGAGGGAGGGGCTTCATAAAAGCAGGAAATGATCAGCGTGTTTAGAGGAGAAGGGACAGAGCGGTGTGGAATAAAGGTAAATTATGTGAAAAATAATGCGTTTTTTAAAAAGCAAAGCATTAACACATGTTAGACTGCACCCCATTAACACAATCAAGCCTAGAAAAAAAACAGTCAACCACCCCTTTAATTTAGATTCATGCTGATCTCATTAAACTGGCAAAGCACAGTATAATATTCACCTGAGTATTCAATGCCTGCATCAGTGATGACATTCTCCTTAGTTATACACTCCTGCAAGCAAAAACATCCATCTTTTGAGATTCATCCTCACATTTTGTAAAGGTAAGGCAGAAAAGGAAATGAGAAAAAATCTGCTAATTATTAAAAAGACCCCACCTGCTGAAATCTGCTACTCCATTCAAACATTAAAAATTTTGTACTCACACATACTACCTCCTCCTCATCAAACCCCACCTGCTGCTTTAACTGATTTTATATTTTCTTCCAGACAGATCAGTAGATGTCTAGCTTCTTTATCTCACCGTCTCAAGTCTCTTTTGCTCAGTGGTAACATTCATTCTGAGGCTATGAAAAGGTGTGACCACCTCTCCCATGGTCAGATTTACTGGTTCCCTCTCAAACAACAGCGTCTCATTGTCATCGTCCTTGAAGCCAGGTGGCTGATACTCCTGAGGGGTCACTGAAACACAAATACACACTGAATCTGAATAACACAGTATTGATACCAGAGGTCACCAAACATTTTGCGATGAAAAGCTGAAAACCAAATTATATGGAGGTTTGTTGTACAAAAGTAAATACTGCATCATATCCAACTGTATTATAAAAATTATTAAAAAGATAAATTTGAAATAAAAATATGTTTCAAGGAAATTTTTTCCTCTTGTGATATGATATGGCACATAAAGGTCATCATTAAAGACATTGATCGATACGATATTTGCTTTACGGTTTTATAATATCATCCGATAAACGCCGATCTTGTGGGCGTTTTTTGCACGCATATCGCCATTACAGCGCATCTGAGGGGAGACGACACAACGGCGTCCAGTATTACTTGCTTTGCTGTAATTAGTAAATTTTATTTAACATAACAGCCATTAAGCACAAATTAGATGATACATATCTAGCTTCTTTATCTCACCGTCTCAAGTCTCTTTTGCTCAGTGTCTCGTAAGCCGCTTCATTGCTGTTTCAGTGGGTTGATCAGGAAATCTACAGCACGGAGCATGCTATGAAAAGGTGTGACCACCTCTCTGTGTGCCAGGAATGGTCAGCTCTCTCTCTTTATTTGCAACAATATCCACCGCCCGGCCATCAGCTCCCTCACACACAAGAGCGCGACTCAATTTACAACAGCGTCTCATTGTCACTTTTTTTCGCTATCGTTCTTGAAGCCAGGACTCTGGCTGATACTCCTGAGGGGTCACTGAAACACAAATACACACTGAATCTGAATAACACAGTGCGCTGTGAGACAAAACATTACAGCCAAAACCACCGATACCAAGTTAGAGGATTTTATCACGATGTTGCAAACATTTGAGAGTGATTCCGTTAACATGAAAAGCTGTTTACTATTTATAAAACCAAATTAGCTTTATGGAGGTATTAATTACAGTTGACATTTAGAACAGATCTTAGTGCCAACTCGTCTGAAGCAAACTTAAATACTGCATCATATGCCGCCCAACTTTTATGTGTATTACCTGTTTGTTTTTTTTAAAAATTATTTTTAAAAAGATAACAGTGCACTTTTTTTATTTTTTGTACTCTCAAATAAAAATATTTGTTTTGTTTTTTCAAGGAAGGAAATTTTTTCAGTTCAGTGGTGTTGTAATCTTGTGTCAAAAACACAATATAACAGTAAATAAATATGTTCTGCATATCGGTTATCGGGCACATAAACAAACAAATTAATCGGTATCGGTTCTAAAAAATAAATCGGTCGATCACTAGTCATCATGCACCAAATTTGAGCCACAGGCCCTTGTTTGTGCATCTCTGATCTGTATGTTGTGTGTAGATCTGCAAAGTATCAAATGCTTTTAAATAACTTGAATAAATATTAAGTTAACCACAATAACTTATCACATACTAAAAAAACAATAAATGAAATTGTCTGTGTCACATAGCAAGTGTAAATTTACCCTCATCATAGTAGAAGAGTTTCATGTTGAGGCAGACGTTGTCAGGCAGCGGGCCGAGATGTTGCATCAGCATGTAAAGTTTGCGCACCAGCAGCATACTGGATTTCTGGGTGTTGTCACAGGCCATTTTACTCTCAATCTGCCCATTTTTGCTGGAAACACAGACAATTATTTTCAAAGGTGCAACATTAATATAGTCAATGTGCAAACACATGGTAGTAAATAATAATGCTGTAAAAATGTTATTAGGACATTTTATAAATACAAGTTATGTATTTAGGCTAGTTTTGATAACTGCTCAGACAGATAGGCCACCTCTCAAAGTCCATCTGAGGTCCGTTCTCTGTGTACTTGACTTTAAACTGGTAGCATTCGGTCACTTTCTACAACAAAAGCAAAAACGGAAAAGTAAAAATGGAAATTCAAAGTCTTAAATAAACAAGGTCATCATGCACTGATTTCATTATTATTGTATTATATTCAAACAGTAAGTAACATTCAAGTACGGTGTCTGATCACCTGTGGATTGTCTGGATCACAGTAAATCTACAAGTAAAAAAGTAACATTTTCATTTAAAAAATATTATTATAAGATACAGCATATAAACTATTATACTTCTGCATGCAAATGTAGTTTTAAATTGATTACTGTTTGTTTTCAAACCCATTAGTTAATACTCACTGATAGAAGAACCATGCGCAGCTAATAAAGTAAAGCAGATGCAAAAGGTTCAAAGGTTACTGAGAGTGATGACCAGTATATATCTTGTTACTAAACTGGTTATTACCCATAAAAAATCTACAAAAATACAGAAGAGGGCAAAAGCACACTTACATATCTTTTTTGAAGTGCATCAAAACATCCCTGCAACCTGAAATATTAGAGGTAAGATACTCTACAAGCAGCATATTATACTTCCAAATTATGTATATGTACTTTATTAAGGAAATATTACCACTGCACAATCTGCTGAGCACCAGGACAGCTATGCTCTCGCAGTATTAGGACTTTCATCTCTGTGAAAAGAAAGAAAGAAATGAAGTTGATCAGGATTTCTGTTACCTGTACCACTCTGATGTATCACTTTTACCTCCAACATATTTGTGTCCATAGGCCTTTTCTGGGAAAAGACCTCTGAGGTAAGTGATGCTTGAGACCGCAATGGCTAAAAGTTTCTTCACAAGCACCAGTGACTGTTGTTCGGTGGACACCACATCAGGCAGCATCTGACAGCTCTGAAAAACACACACAAAAAACACATTCAGTAAGAAACATACTGTTAAATGGACAGGCTAGCAAAAGCCTGGACAAGCTAAAGGTAAATTAGCGTCACAAAGTATGTGGTATTGTGCTAGATGTGAAAAAACAAATCTTTAACGTTACGTTACCTGAACAGGGCGCAATGTCTGTTTACTAGCCATGATGACTGTGACGGATTACCAGTCAAAACCCTAAAATTAGCATCAGCAAATATAATGAGCGATTTTCAGTTAACGTTACTGTCTTTAGCATTCAAACAAATGCAGCAGATTTCCAGTCACTCAAAAGCACATACATATGTAAAGAATATAATGCTCTTACCAGATAAAGTTGACAGTAAAAATGTTCAGTGATTCTGACGGACAGTTAAACTGTAAAATAATGGCAAATATATTAAAAAGTGATAATTACGTTCTCAACCCGTCTCAACCGACTTTTAACCGTCAGTCACTCTCGCGCGCCATCCACAGATCGAGCACGCGAGTCCCGCCATAAACTCCTCCGTGACGTCATGCCGAAAAGAAGCGAGCTGTCGAAATATTAACAGTAGGAGAACAACAAAATTTGACTTCTCTTTTATTTCTTGTCTAATTATGTGTAAGTACCATATAAACAAACACACATGGGCTTATGAAAAGTTAATACAAAAATAAAATTATGCCATTTTGAATATAGGAAAGCATCACATCGGGTACAGTTTATTTTTTATTTTTACATTTTGTCAATTGATTTTGTGTATTGACATAAAAATTGTTATAAAAAAAGTTTGACTTTTTGTGACAAAAAAGCAAAAACAACCTAAAATAGTATAGGGGCTGCTTCGAAATGGAAACAAAACATTTTCAAAAATACAGTATTTTGATTACTAAATGATCTGATCTATAAAAATGTCATTCTTACCTCAGGTATGCCAGCCTTGAACACAGTGGGAAATATCATACATTTGGGGTAGGGGATTGCAGATTCACATATTTAAACGTCACTGCGTCTACTTAGGTCTACGGCCTTATATTTACTATTTCAAAAACAGTAATTAAAAGCTCTCTCCTATATAACTTAACAGTATTGTCGCAGGCATGATCCATATTAAAAACCATTTATTTGAGAATTTATTGAGAATTTTTATTAAAGTCTCCTGTAGATTTTAATACAATTTAACAGTTTAAATTGCCCTGTCTTATGTTTATTAATAGGCGCGTTCGACTTTAAGCGGCGCTGCACAGAATGATCAGTGTATGACATCAAAGTACCGCGAGAGCCACTCGAAAGCATAGGATCCGTCTGCACTCTTACCGCTCTCGCGGTACTTTGATGTCATACACTGATCATTCTGTGCAGCGCCGCTTAAAGTCGGAACGCGCCTATTGTGTGAGCTCGCAAAGGCATTGTAGCCTACCATTGGTCACTTTTTTATTTTGATGAGACTATTGGAAATCTACTGGCTGATTCTCCTGTCTGTCAAACATCAAACCAGATTCCTATTGGTTCTTCCGCTGCGTGACCGTCCTCCAAAATGACGTCACAGCAGCGAACGCCATTTTGAGACTGAACACCGTGGGTGGACCAGCTCGGGCACGAATAGACGGCGAAATTTACACTCATTTACACTCAAACACGTTGATTAATTGGACAGCAAACGCCGAGCAGTCATGTCAACAGATAACCAGGACACGGAGACGCATACGGAGCAGACGGACGAGACTCAGGTGAGAATTAGACTCGGGCTGCGCCTCACTCGGTGCAGTCTCTTGTGGTGTCTGTCAGTTTCATTCACTATAATGTCATTACGCCTAAATACTGTTAAAAAAATGGCGTCTTGCTCATTGACACCTTTAATACAGAAATCTCTCTGACTCTTTGCTATTTGATTTCTGAGCTGTCAACTGCATGAGTTGAACAAGGTGGTTGACGAGAATTTCACAAGCATGAGCCTCCTTTTGATTGGTCAGGGAGCTCAGACGTCACGAAATAACAGTGTTTGATTGGTTCATTCTGTCACTTTAGATTTTGTCACGCCTACTTTAACCTGATGGTGTCAGTTGGGTTGTGTGAACGAAAATAAATGAGATTCAGGACACGACCACAAGTCCCGAGTACTTGCAGTTTTTAAGAGTAATTTTGACTGAGGGGAACATAATAGCCTTGTTTGCGCTTTTTCCAGGTGGTTCTGAATATAGCAGCTCATAAATTACTTGTTATAGATCTTAGTAAATCAGCATATTGGACTTTATTAGAAGAGTATGTTTTTTCTTCAGGTCTTTTGTGTTTTTTAATACCAAACTGTGTGGAAATTGCTGTCAGTGGAGGAAAAAAATATCATCATGATAAATTGCAGTTTTAACCTTTTAGAAGAAACTTTTTTTTTTTTGTTCCCTAGACCTGATCAAAAACCTTTCATAAATATCATGAGGGAAAAATAAAATGCTATGATCTCTTAGGTCCTTAGAGTTGAATAAACTCATAGGAAACTGTTTAGATTCTGTGTTTGAGTTTTAAAATGCTGTTTTATGAGTTGTTTTTGACTCACAGAGACTCATAGGGTGTAGCATGTAGAATTAGTTACTGTGTCGAGATGATTTACAAACCTGTTTTTCTGCAGTCTGCTTTCTGCTAATTGCATGCAAATGTATGTGTCTTTTAGCCAGCATAACAAGAATGAAAGATCTGCCCCTTGTTGACACACGGTCAAGTCATTTGCAAAAATGGTCTTTATCTCAAGTCATGCAGTCATAATGGAAGCATGCTTAAACATCTATACTGCAGTCTATATCATTAGTCTTCTCTAAAGGCTGCTTTTTGTTGTTTACAATTATCCAGGCATCAGTCTAAACACCCCCCCACATGAATCCTCAGCTTAGGGAAAAACGGAGGATGATTTAAAATGCAACCAAACAACTGAGGTCCTCAAATATTTGTCTTTCTGTAGCCTTCTGTAATCTTGTTATGTTTTGCTGTCCTGTGTAAGACCTGAAGACCAATTTGGCTGTTTTACTGTTCAAAACAAATGATCTCATCTTACACCACAACCAGACAGAAATGTGAAGATGTTTACAAATAGTCTAAACTCAAATGACAGAATTTCCAGACATTCAGATTGAAACCAAAATGTAGTTTCCCTATCGAAAAGTGAAGTCATAAAAAACACCTGGGAATTTAATGCCAAGCTAAACAGTCCTGCTGTACCTTGCCCTGAAATGTGATTTATGACCACACCTTTTGGGAATTACTGGAGGAACAATAACATGATGAAAGGGGTTTTGTTTTATTGTTGTTATTATATTGTGGGTGTGAGATTTATTACTTTTGGATGGCAGTGTGCATATAAGAATTTTACTATGAAAGCATTTATACTAATATCTAATAACTACACATCACAATATTTTTTTTCAGGAATCCCAGGACACAAACTCAAACCCAGTGCGGACAGAGGAGGCCAAATTGAAAGCAAAGTATCCCAGCTTGGGTCAAAAGCCAGGTGGCTCTGACTTCCTGATGAAGAGAATGCAGAAAGGGGTAAGTCAAATTTCAACAACTGAAAAAAGCATGTTTTTAAAGGAATTCATTCATACAGTTTTTTGAAGTTCCAGGTGCTTGCAACATAGCTAAAACAAACAAGACCTTTTTATTATTTCATAAAATTTCAATGCATTTTTTGTCTCCAGCAAAAGTATTTTGACTCAGGAGATTACAACATGGCCAAGGCAAAGATGAAGAACAAACAGTTGCCTGCCGCAGCCGGTCCAGACAAGAACATCGTCACCGGGGATCACATTCCAACCCCTCAAGACCTTCCGCAGAGAAAGTCCTCACTGGTTACAAGTAAACTAGCAGGCTAACGTCACCCATAGGTTTTGAATAAACCCTCTTACCAAACTTCCAAAACCTCCCCAGCCCTGCCAGACCAGCTTCATCAGGACTGGTTATCAATTTATTTGGTTTTATTTGTTTTCATTTGGGTGTAGAGTTTTGCTGTCATTTTCGTTTCACTTCAGTAGGTCTAACCAACCCAGCTCTGTTACCCTCTTCAGTGTCCCACATAGAGTAGGAATAAACTAAACCCTCGGTACTTCAGGCCCTGGTGGAGCATGATGCACTTTACTCTGTGTACCCTGTACATCCGTGATATTATGAACAAAACCCTGAAGACTTCATAAAATGCTGTTCAAAAGATGCTTTTAAAAGTGTCAAATAATTTGAAAATGATTTAAGATTGTTTTAAAAGGCATTGTTTTATATATAGATAATACTTGACAGCCATTGGCCCCAGATTTACATTGGCAGACCTCTTTATCATTCATAATGACAAATAAATGAATGTTTTATGAGAATTTCTTTGAAAAAGTCAGTGAACAAATGGTAAGAGCTATTTTGGTAAAGAATGGCTGGTAGCTGTGTAGCCTTCATCCGCTCTTCTACCTCTCACTCTCTAAATATGGCTCAGTTGAACCAAATAACGGCTGCTTATGACTGGATTGTTTTACTATTCTCAGCCTTCACCTTCCATGGTAGGATCTGAGCAAGCGGTTCCAATCAGGCTGATTAGATTATTGTAATCGCAGCTTTTGGGTGTAAACAGAGAATGTTGTAATTCACTGATAATAACCAAGAGCAGAAATGGTCTTTGAATGTGGCATGATAACGAAAGGGGCTTAAGAAAATGATCTTGTCATTGCACAAAGCATGCGTTAAAAGATAAAGTATGTTCATAGAAAGTAGTGGCTATATGTGCTAAATCATTAGGGCATCTGTAGTCATTCAGCTTTTATGTACACTAACAGCAGTGTATTTATTAATGGGATTAATGTGCGATATGTGATATTCGACGCATATGTAGTGTGAAGCGCATGACCCCTTTGATCATCTCAGATCATGACGACGTAATCATCTTGTCCATCTTAACAAAATTAGTCGATTTGATCCTAAATACCTTTGTGTTTTCTGAGGAATGAGATGCGGAAGGAAATTTGCAGAATTAAGCAGCACCTTTGGTTCAATATTTGTAAAATATTTTAAATCTAAACAGTAAAATTCTCTACTTAAACTTGGACAAAGTGACATGTTTAAACATATAAAAAGTATTGAAAAACATTACCCATAGATTGCTTTGACATGCAGCTTATTATCAGGCTTCAAACCAACATCAGTTATACAAATGACTTTAGGGAATATTATATCCTGTAACCCATTTGTTTCTTCAATTTTCTCATCATTTAGCAAAGTGTCCTTCGTCAGAGGGCATTAATCGATTAACCTCTGTAGCTTCTTCAAAGTCTGAAGAAGTCTGTGCAGGGCTGTTGTAAACCATTGGAAACTTTGTAGTGGATCTTAACAGCTCATTTATTCCAGGCTGTAAGACTTTGTACACTGCTTACAGAGTCCTAGAATGAGGATAGATACTTTACAGAGCAAATCTAGACTCAACCTAGGCAGTCAATCCAGGTGTCTTAAGTCAGGATTTGCATAGTCATAATCAAGTTGCCCCTTCTAAAACCACATACTCGCCTACATGTGGCCTGAAGATTTAAAAGAAAATGTGTTTAGCCATGTGAAGTTAACATGTTAAAAACAAAATTACTGTACTATCACTATGTAAATCTCACTAAAAGGTGAATTACATGTAAGGGATTGAATGTTTTTTCATGTATGGTTGAGGTGCTGGTGGCAGTTGGCAATACATCAGGGAAATATGATGGTCTTGCACTTAGTTTTTGTCACTTGATGGTATGTGTGGATGTACAATGTTTGCTTTGAGGAATGCGTTATTGCACAATGCTAGGAGATAATCTTATTTTGTGCTGCAGCCAAATTGTAAATAGTCAAACTGTGCATCTGGTGTCATATTTGTGCATTTTGTCTTGCATTATCCGTATCAGTTGTCTTTCCAATATACACCAAGTTTGTGTTTTATCTTTTATTTGTTAATATTGTCTGTCTGAATCTCTCTGCTTTTTGATGCAGCATATTGACAAGGATATCATCAATTCTAGTGTGAGAAATGTAAATATTGGGGATAAGGATGCTTGTATTGTAATTAAAGACAACTTTTTAATTGGTTGGATTATGAAAAACGTTCCACTATACAGCTAAGTGATATTCATGGTACCTACATATTAACTCTAAATCTACAACTTAAGGTGCTCTCTATTAGACACACAAAGATGTATTCTTTGCATACTTTATGGAGCTTTTAGTGTTTTTTTTTTTTGTGTGTGCCCCATTTATATATTCTTTATTGTTTCAGATGTTTTGCTTGAATTACTTTCTGTTTGAAAGTGGATTTCCTGAACTTTCCAGATTCATCTGGTCTCCTACAATTATATTTACATGGAAGGATGGCGAATCACGCAGTAAAGATAGATGTTTAAAATGAATACTGGAGCTATGTCTGAACTTCAAATAAAGTTTTACATTAATAACAAAACCACTGAGTGGTACTTTTTAATTTTTCTAACAAAAACGTCCATATGTGTACTTTTGTGAAATTAAAAACTTATATTATAGTGCAAGTAAATCGTGTCTACTAGTTGCCAATGTGCCCATTTCTATCTTGTTTGCAAAATTAAATGGGGATCTTTGAAAAATAAAAATCTGAAGCTTCGGCTGCTTGCAATTTGCTTTTCTGTTCTACAACTCTCTCACTAGAGGGAGCGCCAGCGCCACTCTTTGAAAAGCTGAAATGGGCGGACCAAGAAAAGAAAAACATTGGGTGGAATTTTTAAACCCAAACATAATACAGATCTTGTTTTCATTAACACCTATGGTCGTTCATAAACTGAATTGGTAGTTAATCCTACCAAACACCTAGCTGTGAAACATTTTGACATCAAATTATTTTAAATAGCCTATTATTGCCTCTGCTGATGCAAACCCGGTGCTGTTTTACGAAGAAAATGTAAACATTCTCATTGTGACAGCTTTGGGGGCTTTACACGAATGTGGGGCGCATTTTACGTGTAGAACCAGTTATACCTAACCGTTCCGAACGTTTCGAAAGCGCAGCGCGTTCAGTACGTGTTTTGTCAATGATTGGTCAACAGACAAAAAGTCCCGCCCTGTAGGCATATAAATGAACAGTGCAAGCTTCTCCCAAACTCTTCCGCCTTGCAAAAGTAAAATGTAGTTTTGAGTGTAGTTTAAATTTCGAAGTACGTCGTTTCCTACCAAATACGTTGTTGATAAATTGGATTAAAAGCATTAATGTGAATTAGCGAAAATGTTCCCTGGGAGTAAAGTTTCAAACGACAACGGCTTTTGGCCATGCATTGGAATAGCAGCTCTTAACGTCAACGACAGCTCAAGCAGGTGTCACATCAAGCCACTGGTAATGCCAGAACTGAAAGCCCAAAACCAGTTCACAGGAAATGGTCTCCAGGGCTCGGTACCATCCTCGCCTGAGACGGACTGCGAGGAAATGGATAATTACGCCGCCCTGGAAATGGACACAAGAGAAAATATTGACATTTTCTTAAAAAGCTTTACAGGACTCCCTCATTCTAAAAGTGGAAAAAAACAGGTTCTTTCTACGATGAAGCGGGTCGTGGACAGTCTCGCGGTGAAGCATGAACTGGCTTACAAAGGTAATTTCACAAGTATTTTGCTTCCTTTTAGCAAGTAGCGCTCTACGGCTTCCATTTCGCTTTGTTTCATAATGTTTATGGGTTGATAAGAGCAGGGCGAATATTGTTAAAGAGTCTTATGGCAGCCTCACCCTCAACACAGGCACCTGGCCTGGCAGGTTGCTCCACGTATTGCTACATTTGAGTCAGCAGTGGCCTTTAACGTTTCAATCTTTCAGGTATGATTGCACGGCTAAATCCGGAGCAGAAAGAAGATGTGAGTTTTGTCAAGACTGTGGCAACAGAACTTTTCAGCGATGGCATCACAAACTGGGGTCGCATTGCCAGCCTGCTGACTTTTGGGGCAATGGTATGCAAGCATCAAAATGATGGAGGACTTGGCAAGTGTGTGAGTCTGGTGGGGGAAGAGATCTCCTCCTATCTTCTCACAGACCAACGGGACTGGCTGCTCAAAAACAAAGCATGGGTGAGTTATTTTTTTATTTCTCCATTACAGGACTGCATATACTCTTATTTTGAGTTTTCCATTGTTTGTAACCTGTACTCACCTTGTGTATGTATATTTTTCTCCTTAGGATGGCTTTGTGGAATTTTTTCATGTCCCGGATGCAGAGGCAGCTGTGAGAAACACATTGATGGCCCTTGGTAGTGTGGCAACATTCGGAGCTGCACTTGCTTATTTGATACGGTGAATCCAAATGGACTGACAGATATTGAAAAACAAAAAGGACTCCAAGTGAACAATCTTTTTCTTTTCTTTTTATTTTTTGTTCTAGGAAACATCTAAGAGAAATCAGTTTGCTTTTTGTTTTCAACATTTTGTATTTTTTGGATGTCAAGTGTATATAAAAACTGGTTCAAATCGAAAACTATTTTTTTATTAAAATAAAAATGTAAAATGTTCAGATTTCAATTGTTGATGTGCAGGTAACACTTTCAATGCCAGTTTTTGTGTGCAGTTTACACTAAATTGTCATTACACATCCAGTAGTGTTCTGTATGCCAGAGATATACTTGGCTAAATTGTGAATTTTGAAAAAGCCGTACATTAAGTTTCACAACTATTTGTTGCAACCGATTTTAAAATTGTGTAATTAGCCATTTTAGCACAATATTTTCACGATGTCACTTTGTTTCAGAAATATTATTTTGCGATATAGTGCACATGTATCCACATGATTTCAGGTGCTGGCTTTAGCTGATAAGTAAGCTTTACAGCTTTTATCTAAAAGCTTATGGTGGTTCTGTTTTTGAGTCCTAAGCTTAAGACTATGATCGCTAACCACAAGGCTGCTAAATGTTTTCATTGCCTGCAGATTGACCTTTTGGATACACTGAGAAGTTTGAGAAGAAGTCATGGTCATTGATCTTTTTCTGTGAATACTGTTTTCTAAACTGCGAATTAAACCTTGTTTTAATATTCTTAGTTAATTAATCTCTCACTACCATTAAATGTGTGGCTAGGTAAAGTACAAACTGTATGTGCTTTATTTAGTTAATCATTTGTAGCTTCAAAGGTTTTCTAGCTTTTCGTCTGTAAGAGTTATTATAGCAGATTTGTGTAAATTGTTAAAGAGTTGACAACTTCTATGTATGCTCTCATTCACTGTTATTGCGGCCTTCTGAAAACGTTGCACTGTACTGAGGAAATATTTTAGGAAATTTGAAAGAAAGAGTCACAAAGAAACTCACTGATATATGTGAACACCATTTGAGGGGGGAATTCATGTATTTTATTTTGTTTTAGTCATGTTGAATCACACTGTACCAACTGTAGGACCTAAGCATATTAATGCTTCATATACAAACCCCTTGCCATCCTTCTAGCTTTTGCCATAAAGGGTTTGTAACCAAACCTTCCAGCCACTGATGTCTATGATTATCTGTATGACTGAGTATCCTGACTGTAATCCTGACTCAAAATATATCTTTATTTTGTCACCTATAATCTGTTTTAAATTATTTTATTCTGATAAACAAATAATAGCATAAAATATGAATTCCTTTCCAACTGCTCAATGTGTAGCAGGAAGCATGACGTAAATATGACCTCAGTATTTGTCATTGTGTTCTGATCCTTATACAGAGGAAGTTCATCAATTGATTTCTCAATCTCTTTGTTTGCTGTACTTTTTGCCTGAAGCTGCTGGATGTAGCCAGTTTGGCTTGATTTCTAATGTGGAAGTAATGCTTGTTAACATAATGTTCGTTAACATCATGACTGTCACACGGTTTGCGTGATTTACTTTACTGACTCTATGCTTTTGTACAGTGAGTCACTTTTTAATGCTGAATGGCCAGAGTTTTAAAATCATATGAGGCTTGAAGAAACCTCAGCAGTTTATATTGTTTAAAAAAATTCTGGCTGAAATTACTGTGAATGAAATCAGATGTTAGTGGCTTACGTGGTAATGTCCACTTCCTTAGTGAATGACATCCACGGTCTATAAGAGGTCACGGGAAATGTTTCCATAGTAGAATGACAATTCATAATGCGTTGACATTCAGGAAATATCTTAAATACTTTGCATGTGTGTATGTCACACCCTTGATAAGGAAAGGCCAGTTAAAGAAGGAAATGTCATGAACCATGAGCAAGGCAGTGGGACTCCAGTGATGGTCCAGTCTATGAATTAGGAATACAGCCTGTATAGGCTTATAGGAAGAGATGTGTTTGAGACTCATTGTATGTATCATGGTTCATGACACTTGTGCTCAGTGCTGTGTCGAATGGTACAAATAGTTTTCAGTGTCTTAAACAGTTAGTTTCATTAGCATTCCCACATTTGACAACTTAATGCTAGAAAAAAGCTAAATGACTGCCCTGAAGGGACAGGTCACCCAAAAATGAATGTTCTGTTGTCATTTACTCACCGTCATTTGGTTCCTGTGTGACTTTCTACTGTAGAGCACAAAAGGAAGATATTGGAAGAATGTTTCAATGTTTATTTTATTTTTTTCATACAACGAAAGGCAATGAGGCCAAATCACCATTAGACCTTTTTTTTTTTTTTTACTTTCATAAACAAAAGCACACTGAGACATTTTTATTTTCAAAATATCTTGTTTTGTGAAAGACTTTCAAATATGACAGAAGCAATGATGACAGAATTTTAATTTTAATTTTGGGTGCTACCCCTTTAACTCTTTAAGCCAGAAGTTTGCTTATCAAAACATACAGCATTTTTTTTTTTTAAGATCCAGGATATCCTGCTGGAATATCAGATTAGCCTGCATGCTTAAAACATTTCAAGCTGATTTGCAAAAGAATCTCCTTACAGAACACAGTTTAGAGTCCTTCATTAGGAAGAATTAGGAACATTTGTGTGAGTGTTCTTGTTTGCTCAGATTGGCTTCGTGTCTGGTTACAGGCCATCCGTGGGGTCTAATGAGGGCTATAGTAATGACACACACAGGGCCTCACCTGATCCTCCAGCTCACTGTGGCAGCACCTGCTGTGGTTACCTGAGCCAGGTGGCACATGGCTGTTAAACTCAGTGGAATACTAGTAAAGCCATGTGACAACACATGTACTAATCTGTACAATATTTTTCTATGGTAGGCCATGGATTGTTCTATTTTTTTTAAGCATCCCACAACAGATATCTGTAGTGAGAGGTTAAAAGCCATTAACTTGTGATAGATTGATTTGCTTGGCCAGTGTTTTTGCAGTCGTAGGCTCTATTAGGCTTTTAAAAATAACTTAAATTGGCGAAGTGATAGAAATAGTGCTGGTAGCCCTGTTCGATCATTTACTGAGCTGTTTAACTTCAGTTTTCTTTATTTCCTTTTTTATGTTGTTCCCAGAGTGTATGTGAATCTAAAGGCCTAAATAAATTTGTGAAGTGATATGGAACTGTAATGTGGTCAAAACTGGAACTACTTCAACCGTGCAGTTATAGAAAAACATTAGAACGCTCTTCAGCCAATAAGAATCTAGCATTCTAGACTGCTGTGTTATACAATGGACTACTTAGTGTGGGGAAAAAAATCCAATGGAACATAATGCTAGTTAATGTCAAGAGTGTACAAACAATGGGCATATCCGGACTGCATGTAATATTAGAAACCACTTTGCTAGATGTATTGTCTATTGATTTCTCTGCATGTGGAACAATAGGAGGAGGAGCATGCACTATATTGTATAAAGGAAGCAGGCAGAAAAGACCTAAATAGAACTTAATAGAAAACATTTGGTGTTTAAAAAATTGAGCTTGTGTTATCTTAAGGAAAAATGAAGTTTGTTTGTTTATTTATTTATGCATACTTTGGCCAAACTATCTAATCACATGTTTTACTGGGAAGTTGGTTGGCCTGCTTGAACAGTGACGCTTCATTTACATAGCTCTTTAACTTTATCACAGTTTTCATTATTTCCTTTTTTTATGTAGTTCCTTGTGTTTAGCTTTCATGTTCTGGTAATCTTGCTGATAGAAGAATTCATAGTCATGACAGACCACTGCTGGATCATCAGATTTGTGACCTTTCCTCTACAGCATGATTCCACAAGGAAAACACGTCATTTCCACACGCTGTCATAAAGATAACCGCTCTAAAATCAGAAAAAGTGTGCCACCCTCTGACCCCTCAGTTGATGGATTTTATGCACAATTTGTGTATTTGATAAATATTTCTAATATTTAATCTTCTGATTATGTGGTTAAACAGTTCCTAGTGGTCTATATTAGTCAGCTCATTAGGAGAAAAATATTGTTCTGACTCACTGTTACCTTCGAGTCACCTGACTTGTGTCTTGCAGTGAGTGTTCCTTGGTTTATGTACTGTGTACACAAACGGATGAGGTAAAACTCACAAGGCACATGTGGTAGGCTGTCGAATAGCATACATGGTGTAAATAAATTCATCTTATCTCATTTGATTTCCCTTAATCTGACCCTAGCTCACGTTTTTTCCTCTTGTGGAGGCTTCTGTCCTGGGTCATTTATTCCAAGCACATGTAAATGTAATACAAATCATGCGTTTCCATTGTGAGAGCTTATATACCAAGGATGCACAACAGATATTGCTCAAGATTGTTATTATATTTGAGAAGAAAGTGCTTGGTAGTCCGACATGCTGAACTATGTTACATTGGTGAGGCAACTGGACATTTTGTATGCTGTTAATGCTGATGTTACAATGGCTGTTGAAATACAATCTGGTACAACTTTTAAATAAGCAAAAGAGTTTCAAAAATCTGTTGTGTTCATATTGCACATAACAGTGTTTTTATTGTATACTCTTTGAGAATTCCAAGCAAGTGGTTAAAATAACTGTTTACATGGAAGATTATTGAGTAAGTGCCAGGTATAGCCATTATGGAAGACTAATTCTTAGATTTAGACGCCAGCATGTTTGTGGAGATTTTACTCTAAATCCTCATCATCACTGTAAACCTGCTGACCTTATTCTATGATGTGTGGTTGACAGGCAGCAGGTCCATAGTAATCTTTAGTGGTAATGTGGTCTGGTCTGGGCTGGTCTGATTCTGTTCAGGCTGTAAAATGTTTGAGGTGAAGAAGGACAAAGGTTTGTTGAGCTATGACACACATTCATTGTCAAAATAACTTACTGACAGAACACATTAGACTGACTGATGTTGTAAAAAAGGTAGTGGTCAAAAATGTGTGTATTTGTTATGATTTATTATATACCTCTAGCAACTCCAGCTGTATGAAATTTGGTTTCCACCAGGTTTGAGGTTATTAGCAGTATGACATAACAAATTAAATGCTTACAGTAAGTGTATTTTCTGTAGATTGTCAAGTCTTTATCTTATTAATTCTGCATTATTCTGATATACTCTGAACAGTTTCTCTAATAATAATTCACTATAGCAAAACTGTATTGTGTGATGCCACAGTGTCCTTAAAATTATGAGATATATGTAAATCATTTTGTATTAATTCAAGCACTTCATGATTCCATGTTGTCTGTGTATTATGTATATGTCTGTTTGTATCCATATTTCATATACTGAATAAGCTCCTGTGTTTTTCTGAAAAATATATTCAACCCGAATTCCGGAAATGTTGGGATGTTTTTAAATTTGAATAAAATGAAAACTAAAAGACTTTCAAATCACGTGAGCCAATATTTTATTCACAATAGAACATAGATAACATAACAAATTTTTAAACTGAGAAATTTTACAATTTGATGCACAAAATTAGCTCATTTCAAATTTGATTCCTGCTACAGGTCTCAAAATAGTTGGGACGGGGGCATGTTTACCATGGTGTAGCATCTCCTTTTCAAAACAGTTTGAAGATGTCTGGGCATCGAGGTTACGAGTTTCTGGAGTTTTGGTGTTGGAATTTGGTCCCATTCTTGCGGTTTCCAGCTGCTGAAGAGTTCGTGGTTGTCTTTGACATATTTTTAATTTAATGATGCGCCAAGTGTTCTCTATAGGTGAAAGATCTGGACTGCAGGCAGGCTAATTCAGCATCTGGACTCTTCTACTACGAAGCCATGCTGTTGTAATAGCTGCAGTATGTGGTTTTGCGTTGTCCTGCTGAAATACACAAGGCCTTCCCTGAAATAGACGTTGTCTGGAGGGGAGTATATGTTGCTCTAAAACCTTTATATACCTTTCAGCATTCATAGTGCCTTCCATAACATGCAAGCTGCCCATACCGTATGCATTTATGCACCCCCATACCATCAGAGATGCTGGCTTTTGAACTAAATGCTGATGACACGCTGGAAGGTCTCCCTCCTCTTTAGCTCGGAGGACATGGCGTCCGTGATTTCCAACAAGAATGTCAAATTTGGACTCGTCTGACCAAAAACAGTCTATTTTAAATGAGCCTTGGCCCACAGGACACGACGTCGCTTCTGGACCATGTTCACATATGGCTTCCTTTTTGCATGATAGAGCTTTAGTTGGCATCTGCAGATGGCACGGCGGATTGTGTTTACCGACAGTGGTTTCTGGAAGTATTCCTGGGCCCATTTAGTAATGTCAATGACAGAATCATGCCGATGAGTGATGCAGTGTCGTCTGACGGCCCGAAGACCACGGGCATCCAACAAAGGTCTTCGGCCTTGTCCCTTACGCACAGAGATTTCTCCAGTTTCTCTGAATCTTTTGATGATGTTATGCACTATACATGATGAGATTTGCAAAGCCTTTTCAATTTGACATTGAGGAACGTTGTTTTTAAAGTATTCCACAATCTTTTTACTCACTCTTTCACAGATTGGAGAGCCTCTGCCCATCTTTACTTCTGAGAGACTCTGCCTCTCTAAGACATCCCTTTTATGTTACAGACCTGATGTCAATTAACTTAATTAGTTGCTAGATGTTCTCTCAGCTGAATCTTTTCAAAATGTCTTGCTTTTTCAGCCCTTTGTTGCCCCCGTGCCAACTTTTTTGAGACCTGTAGCAGGCATCAAATTTGAAATGAGCTAATTTAGTGGATAAAAGTGTAAAATTTCTCTGTTTAAACATTTGTTATGTTCTATTGTGAATAAAATATTGGCTCATGTGATTTGAAAGTCTTTTAGTTTTCATTTTATTAAAATTTTAAAAATGTCCCAACATTTCCAGAATTCGAGTTGTAAAATATTTTTTTTCACTAAAAATGTTTCAGCTTTTATGTGTTGCATTGCAATTATGAGATTTATGTAAATCGTTTTGTATTAATTTAAGCACTTTACAATTCTATATACTGTGTATATTATGTATAACTGCTTTAATCCATTTATATTTAATATACTGTATAAGCTCCTGTGTTTTTCTGAGAAATATATTTATTTTTTTCCAAAAAATGTTTCTGCTTTTTGGTGATGTATTACAATTACTTCTGAGATTTATGTAAATAATTTTGTATTAATTCAAGCACTTCATGATTCCATATTTTCTGTGTGTATTATATATAAAAGTCTGCTTTTATATATATTTCGTATACTATTATATAAGCTCCTGTGTTTTTTTGATTAATAAAAATTAAATATGTATTTTTTTTCTTAGAAAGTTTCAGATTTTATTGATGTATTACCATAACTTATGAGATTTACAAAAATATTTTTTGTATTAATTCAAGCACTTTCATATCTCTATATCATATATATCATATAGGCCTAGTCTGCTGCCATTGTATATTTCATCTTCCTGTCTTTTCCGAGAAATAAAAACCAATGCTAGTAATAGTGTCTCATCATCTTTTCTTTTTAAATGCTTGCAGGTAAATCATTTCACCAAAGCAGAAATCTGTTGAGTTACTTTCACTTTTGCTTAAGATTCTGGGAAGATTATCTTCTCAGTAGGCCTACTTTGACTACTTTTCAAACTTGCAAATGCTCAAAGAAAGGACATAGTCTTGTGACTCTATGCATTATAATATAATAAAATAACTATAATATAACTAACTATAATATTTGAACAGTTTTTATTATATGCACAGAAAAGTTCTTCCAGACAAAAGAAGAAAATAATATACTGAATGCCCCTAAAATACAGATAGATGGTAATTTCCAGCTTTTGTCAGTTTCTGGAGGGCCACTGTCCTGCAGAGTTGAGTTCTAACCCTAATTAAACAAACCTGCAACTAATCAGCGTCTTCAGTATTACTAGAAACTTGCAGGCAGGTGTTTTGGAGATGGTTGGAAGCTACACTCTGTGGGACAGTGGCCCTCTAGGACTGGAATTTAACACACGTGTCATAGAAGGATGACGTTCAAGAATGGTCAATAGACTGAACACACACTGTATGTGGCTTGTACTTTGATCTATGTAAGAGTTATCTGTCTACCCTCTCTACCGGAATGAGGTGTTTAAAAGTGAAACTCTTCAATTATTACAAGTCATCCAATCAAAACTGTTGGTAATCATGATGTAATGGATTTTTATTTTATTGAGATCATGTTACAAGGGGAAATTGCAAGTACAGTCCTATGGAATTTTTCTTCTTTCAGCTGAGTTCTCCTTTCTGCTATTTTTAAAGCTGATAATCATGGTAATGTCTGGATTTTTTTGTCACATGCTATCATATGAAAATCGAGAAATAGATGTTGTGATATTTTTTGTGTGGAAAACTAGGTACACTCTTTCTTTCTTTCTTTCTTTCTTTCTTTCTTTCTTTCTTTCTTTCTTTCTTTCTTTCTTTCTCTTTTAAAAGCATGTATCTCACTATTAAATCTAAGATATACAAAAAAAGAGCGATCGAGGAGCTCTTAACATATCTGTGGTCTTTGGGAATGTGTACAAGGAAACTGCCAAAACCACACATATTTACATCCAGGAAGGTATCAGAAAACCAGGATTCCCCTTTACTTATTATTTGTCATTATTTTGCATGATGCAAAGTTTTATGTTTGTTGTGTTCTGCATTTTCTTATTTATTATTATTTTCTCAATGTCAAAATGCATGTCTGGAAAAGCAGCCTAAATGCAAAGTGTCGTGTTTGGAAAAGGTGTTGACAAGGAATGTCTTGCTGCAGCATGTTTGTTCTAGGGCGTGTAAGATAACTCCTGAGAAAATGAGGAAACATTTCACTCTGACTAATAAATCCTCAGAAGTTTTATGTTGCAGATGATAAAATGTAAACACATGCAAGGCACGATAAATATAAAGGGATCATTTTTCACCTGTCAGCTGTTTTGCATGTGCTGCACAATATTGTAAATAAGCCAAAGGTTGTCAGCAGCTTGCAGAGGTGTCTTTGTTTCTTTACTCATACATATGAGCATATCAACATACAGCTTGCTATTATGCAAGATTTTTAGAGTATTGAATATTTCAAATGTGTGGGTGTTTTTACTTTCAAAAAGCTTGCTATTACAGGTTTGGATACTTGCACAAATTCCTTTCTGTTTCATGAGAGAACAGTGTTCAAGAGAACTATCAGACACTGTCAGACACTATATATTCTATGTATATAATAATACATTCCATTATTACATTTTAATATGTCTAAACTGTTTTTTCCCCTTATCCACCTTATCAACTTGAGCGGAGTGACCGATAACCTTAGAGTCTCAGATGCATTGGTGGATTATGGTTAAATCTTCATCCTGCAACGGGATCTCATTATTATTTACAGTGCGTAAAGTGTGGTGGTAAATCTATAGTATATTCCAAATAACATGGTCATCATTGCAAAATGATCTGCCTATTGCTTTTTTTGTATTGTTGCGGAGTGGTTTAGGTTAGGGTTAGAGACTCAAATATATCAGTTTAATAGTAAATGTAACTATACAAATTTATTACACAGCTCTCTGGATTATGTGATTCTGATTGGTCAGTCGCAAACATCCTGCAGACTTTGCTTGATCTGTGCATATTTCTCTCCTGATTCAGCTGAGATGACCTTTTCACTGGAGAAAGCAATACAGAGGACTCATATTTTAGCTGAAAGCAATTGTTTGAAGTTAAAAATGCCCTAATTTTGGATTTATTTCTTACAAGCAGTCCTGTGGATTACTTGTGGATTATTGTGATGTTTTATCAGCTGTTTATATTTATTCAGCTGTTTGAACTCTCATTCTGATGGTGGCACCCATTCACTGCAGAGGATCCAGTGATAAGATGGCAAATTTATCCAAAATTTTCAGATGAAGAAACTCCAAATGTAATTTGACTGTCATGAAAATGACTTGTATAACATTGTTGCAATGTCTGTGTTGCACGAATGATTATTTTGTACATTGTAAAAAAAAAAAAAAATTCTTAGTGTGAATCAGAAGTTGTTACCAGCTTCAGTACTGTGATGTATTTCCAAATGAAACAGCCATACAGTTGGAAGCAAAGGATGTTCTGATCAAGCTGATGTCATCAGAAAAGAAACGTCATTCCAGAAGGTAAGCAAATTTTCAGATTTAGATTTTTTGTGTGTTTGTGGATTCACTTGAATTAATTGTTTACCACAAGACTAATGTAGTAAAGTGCTCTAACAAATTAAACTAATTCATGCAGACCCAAAGATAATACACGGGCAAGATTATATAATAATTTCACCCAAATTAATAGACTGCTTTATGTCTACGTATTCCATCAATTTAAACTGGTGTATATCCAAATCCACAAAAATGTGTGGGTTTATGTACTAATAATACGAATAATAAGATCAGGTTGCATAGTTCCTTGATGAAGTTTTCAGATATTTCTCATGTTTTACAGTCTGCAAAATAGTCATGCTTGCTAATATGTTGTTATAACACTTTGGCTGAACTTGCATGGACAGTGGTTCTACATGATGGAAACATGTTATCGCAACTCAAATATTTCATGTAGGATGAACTAAAGCAAACTCAGTAAACTAAACTAAAATTAGACATATCCAAATAACTTGATTCAATCGTGCCAAAATAACTTGATTCAATCGTGCCCAAATAACTTGATTCAATCATGTGGAACTACTGTCCATGATTGAATCATATTCAGCAAAAGAGTTTTTTGTTTTTTTTTAGTACAAATAATACCTGAATAATAAGATCAAGTTGCATAGTTCCAACAAAAAAAAAGTTTTCAGATAGATTTCTCATGTTTTACAGTCTAAAAAAAGTCAAGCTTAAATACTTCAGATTGTTGCAAGAAAGCCCAAACAACATTGAGCTCATGTTGTTTATGCACTAATAGGACATTGACCTTGACCTTGACAGTGAACTTGACAGTAACTGTAAACACGTGAGAGCTTGTCACTGCTCTGTTCCCACGACCGACTCTTATTTCAGTTGATCTCTTGTCTTTTTTTCCCATGCAGGGTTTAGTTACTTAGAAACACATTTCCAACAGGGCTTTGTTGTCATTTTCACCTTAAGCATCTCAATATCTCAGTACATTCATTGGTAGTATAGGCCTGCAGTTTCAGATGCTGCTCTAACCCCACAGAAATGTACCATGTACAGAGTGGAGCTACACTTCTGTCACTGTACAGTTCCTGTAATGTCACCTAGCATGACACAACTTGTTGGCCTAGTCTGATCTGTTTGGCAATGACAGCCTGATGTTTTGATGTTTTCGTACTCTGGCATTCATTGGTCTTCTTCCCACATCTTTCTGGGAAATAAAAGCTGGCTGCTTCAACTTGGGAGTTTGCCAAACAACAACTTGGCAGTTCAAAGATAAAACTACCGGATATCTCAAATGTCAAACCTTTGATTTCATATTAGTTTCATTGCTTAATTTTGCTACAGTATCACGAGCCTTTTTCTAATCGAAAAGTGAAAATCAGTGAAATTTATGGCAAATAAAAAAGCCATCAATGTGATCTTATGTTTCAGTTATCGACTGTAATGAAAATGATCTCAGATGGGGGAAAAAAATAGTAGCTGTGGTTGCCAGAACGTTGTGGTAGCATTTTTTTTTGTTGATTTTACGGATTGAACTGAAATGTACAAAAAGTCTATTTTATTAACTAATATAATGTTAACCTACTGAAGTACTAAAATCTGTTTCGTACCTTTACAATACACTGACAACAACCTAAAAACACAGGTTGTAATAAGAAAGTCACATGTAGAATCAAAGTACATCACATATAGCTTTCCCACAAGTTGAGGTAAATATCTAAATTTCATACAAACAAATACAATACACTATCATGGTAACACAAAACACTAAAATGATCCAACAAACATTAATTTAACAACATAAGATGTAACACAAAACCCAAATGTACTTAACTAACAAGAAACATTTTTTTTAAGTAGCATTTTTACAGTTTCTGTATGTACTTCCTGTGTGACTTGCAACATTCCCTTCATTCTGTCTTCATTCAAGTCTTGTTTTTTGTCATAGTCACTGTTTGCACATTGTTTGCATAGTCTTGCGAATACTTTGTCATTGTCTTGTGCTATTTTTTTTTTTAGGATAGGCCGACATTTTTTTCAATTAATGACACATTTTGGCATTATTCATTTGAGGGAAAAAAAAGCCTGTTCATTTCACTTCTGTGTTTTCTTACCAAACCAGTATGTCCATTCTGACTCACATTCACAAACTGCATCTTCATTAGACATGACAAATGGCAACCACAAAGCTTTAAAGGAATATAAGAGTTTGTTTATATCAAAAGGTGACAGACACTGTAAACTGATTCATAAGTGCATGCAGAGGCCTGTATAAAGGTAATCTTGTTAGTGCCTTTCATAATTTCGTTCTGTGGGTAATGAAGGATACGTGGCTTTTGTTGCCTCAATGACTGTTCAGCCAGGTATTATGACTGGTATGCGTCGCACCCTTCAAACGAATCTGGATTTGATGGTTACATGCCTGAAAGAACACACATTGACTTCTTTCTGTTCAAAGACATTTTTAAACCAAAATAAACAATAAAATCATATCTTAATATTAATGAGTCATTTTATCACTTTTGTACAGTGTGAAAAGTTAAATGTGCACTGTTGATTTTTGCTTATGTTCGCACAATCAATTTTGCAACTTTCATGCTTCCTCACACGTAGCCTATGGCAGGTTGTGTATTTAAGAACATAATGTGCTTGACACATGCAGCAGCTGTATTGTCAGTAAGGGGTGTGTATATCAATGTATGTTTGGATGAGATATGTCTTGTCATTTTAACTGCCCACCTTTCACTTGTGCTTGCTGTGGTGTTTACTTCTGTATGCACTCTGATACTGGACACTTTTAAACTGATTTATGGCATATTTTCACACTTTGGTATATCATTAAATGTAGATTTATACAAGAAAAGTCATGCTGTTGGTAAATGAGTTTACTGCCTGCTTGGAAGTTTCAAATGTCAGCATTGATAAACTTTTTCAGAGATGTTTTATATATACTGAAAGTGTGCAAATCTTTCCCATTTAGAGTGGCCTTTAACAATTGTCAACATAACTAATACTAAATAGTTAGCATGAATCTGCCATTATAGCTTTAGTTTTTAGCTTTTGTCCCACAGGATGCATCAAATCAAAAGTGACAGTAAAAACTTTTATTTCACATAAATGCTGTTTTTAAACTTTCTGATTCCTGAAAGAAATGTGCCACAGTTTCCACAAAAATCAACCATTTTCAACATTGATAATGATAAGAAATGTTTCTTGAGCACCAAATCAGCATAATAGAATAATACTGAAGATTGGAGTAATGGCTGATGAAAATTCAGCTTTGCCATCACATGAATTTATGAATTAAGATATATTAAAATAGAAAACAGTTATTTTGAAGTATAATAATATATCACAATATTACTCTACTTACTGTATTTCTGAATAAATTATCACAGCCTTGATGAGGAAAAACATAAAAAAATTACATGATAACAAACTAACCAGTGAACTAACTAGCTCCTGTTGAGCGACAGCTTAGTTTAGGCAAATTTTCAACCCTGCTACCTGCTGAATTTGTCTATTTAATTTTGTTTATTTAATATTTATCGCTAGGAATAACTATTACATAACAGTACAATAATGCTGTATTTAGATGTCCTAAATTAGTAGCAGTTTTACAAAAATGGCAAACCAAAAAAAATTAGGTAGTTTAACCTTCTGAGGGTTGAATACAATTCCTTCTACAAACCATTTGTTGAAATATTTTTCATTTTTGATAGTTTCAGCCATTTTTTGTTTCTTATTAGTGAAAAATGCCAGATAAATGAAGTTTCAAAAGCATGCTCATGATAAAGGATGCTTTAGTCTTGATCTGAATCTAAAAAGAATGTCTTTAAGCAGTGGTATATTCTTCTCTCTGCTTTAGGAAAAAAAGAAGTCATGATGTGAGTGAGCGGTGGGCTGGACGTCTGAGACATTACGTCAGCATGGATTCAGACAAGAACATTCTGTTCTGAGGTCAAAACACGATTCCGGTCTCTGAACATGCCCTAACAGAACCAGTGGCCTTATGTAATGTCACGATGTAATGCTTTTGACATGGACAATGATGCAGAAGGGAATGACAGCTCAAACAAAAGCAAACTAAACAACATTATATAACAGAAATACCTTAAAACATACGCGTCTCTTTGAGATTTGCTCTACCAGTTACTGCTAACTGGGTCAAGCACAAGTCAAATTGGACTAGATTTGTTCTCAATGCACTGTGTTTCTCTACACTTGCTGATTATAACACTGGACAACAAACCTTTATAAGGAAACATTTATGCACCATTTCTGTCTGATGTCTAACATTCCTGTGATTCATCTATCATTTCCTCTGATCTAATCTAGCCTCTCATTTCAGCGCCGTGTGGTCCGCGTACCAGACTGGCCTATAAAGGGGGATATGTAACACCCCCACAAAGCCTGTTTCCCGGCAGCAGCGTGTTTTCACATTCCAGAGTTGTGAGATCATATTCCAATTCAGCTCTCTCCTGAATGATATCTGTTCAGAGGCCCAAACAACGCCATCCTTCATATGGTACCAATCACACCACCCACGATAGAGCCTTTGAGCTCTGCACCACACAACAACAACAAACAGACTCCAGTCTGTAAACACTGTCAGTGCAGTATAATTCAAGTTAGTTAGGGGGAGCTTCGATTTCTTCTGTGAACGAACATGCCCCTTCTCAGTTTCACCAATGTTTTTGTATTCTAAAAAGACAGCAGGAGGGAGAGAGGGGGAAAAAAATGAGACGAAAGCCATGCAGACATCAAAGAAAAAAGAAACCAAATGCCATTCTGAATACAAAGCGCTCATTGAGGGCATCAGCATTCTTTTTAAAAGCCGAAACCCGCTCAGTATCCACAGAAATTCTAGAATCAGCTGGTTCACATCATTCTAGGGCTGTTCTAGAACTTCAAGTTCTGAATAAAGAATGGTTGTAATCTGGCAGAGGGAAGCATTACATCTGCATTACATTTCCATATCTTGGAACCAACATCTTCCTTATTCCTTACTGAAATGCTATAGCACACCTCTGCTGTAAATAACGTTTGGTGTGGGAGGAAGTGAATGCAACAAAGTAGGAATTTAAAACATTTTAACAACCTTCAAAACAAATCTGCTTGCTTTTTGGGTAACACAGCAAGCACATTTCAAGTATGTAAACTTTGTAGTTAGGATGGGTTTGTGGGTGTGCACGTTCTACCTTTGGTTTTCAAATGAATGTAAATGGGTTGAGAAGGAATGACATTGAATGTTTGCTTAAAACACACACTGCAGCATTGTTCCAAGGACAATTGGGTTCTGTCAGTGCTGCATTCACTACTTTCCCAAAAAGGACTAGCAAAAGCATATCGTCTATGGTAAATTCAGAGATTAAAAATACAATGAGCACAGTTTTGGTAAATTACACTCTTTATATATTGTTTAAAAATCCCTGAATAATGGTAATCAAGGGAAATTTGGATATAGGGATTCTCGTGTGTGTGGCTGTGTGAACAAGAGAGATCTGCATGGGTGGCAATAGATGTGTACATTAACCTTTCCCAGACCAGGAAAGGGAAAGCAAATACGGAACCATGGAATTCACATGATCTTGACCTCTTGGAGAATTCTTCTCACAGCCCAAGAACGGTTTATTTTAATCATTGACAAGATGCAATTAATTAAGGTACATTTTAACTTACTAGTCCTGTAATGAGTACCTGCTATCTCATTTAAAGAATTACAGTTTGATAGTGTTGTTGTTTTGTATTAAATGCAACTTTCCTGTAAATGAGTGGTGGTTCTCTGTCTCAAGGTTTTTCCCCATGGACTTTTGCAAAAAAAAAAAGTAAAACCGTCGAATTGGTTTGGGCTTGGCATTTCCCCCCTCAAACCCACAAAGGTAAGTCCCCAGGCATTTGAACGACCAATGGCAAACAGCCAATTTTCACATTCATTTTACTTAAAATATTGGTCTTCAAAATGCCTCATGCCTTTAATAATTGACTGGCAGCAAATCCTTGTGTATTAAATAATAATCAAAGCTACTTTGCAAAAAGTATGTCTCTCATATACCCTGAAGGGACTAATTAGTGGCCATCTCCACAAAAATCAGTATATTTCAATGTAACTTGCCTGGGAAAAAATGGTCTGAATGCATTTTTGGACGTAATGAGACTTTCATGACATGCCAACATGCAAAACAATGGAATGTTGTTTTGGAACGTTGCTTTCATTTCTGATTAATACAGTACATATCTGAAATATGTGAAGAATTTTTTTAGGGTTTCATTGAGTTTTTTAGACTAAATTCTATGTAAAAATGGCATTGTCAATCATTAAAAAGATCAAATGAATGATCTTTTCTAAAAATATATACGAGTTATTCCTTCACAGGAGTTTATAACATTTGATGAAGTGCACTAAACAGTTTTCAGAAGAGCCAAGTTCAAAAGTTGCCACGTTCTACTCTCATTTAACATTCATAATTTCTTTTTTATGCTCCATAAGATTCATCAAGCAAAACATAAACAGATAAATTGTGTAAAAGTGTTTATTTATTTTTCTACTGTTTATAGAATCATCATATTGCTGACACTTGGATAATGATCCATGACGACAACTTTAATAACAAGGAGAACAGCAGACACATTCTGTCACAAGGCTACTTGAGAATAAACCAAAAGATTATTTTTAAATCAATTTTAGTGGATATATGTTTCAGTTTATGTCCACCATTAAATTTGTTAACTGCTGCTTTTTGTGAGTGGAGATTTTATAATTAGTTTTAAACTTTATCCAGTACTAACCCAAAAGACTGGAAAAGTCATGGGAACATTTTCAGAGCAAATCATTTGGTGAAAATGAGAAAACCTGTTTTCATAGGACTCATATAATTTCCTCCTGTCATTTTAATTGGCTCCGTCACAGCTGGTGTTATGCGAGAGTTGAATAATCACTTCCGGACACGAGGGTACTTCAGTGCAGTCGTCCTCACTGCAGCTCTGTCTCCTCCTGGCGGCTGAAGATGAATGTCCTCGTTCTATTAGTTTGGTCTGGAACAAGATCTCTACATCGATTACTCTCTTAATACCACATTAGGCTAGTGAGTCTGGCATTTATTCAGCTGTCAAGCTGGCATGATCTGATAAAATTTTCAAAACCTTTAGATGATCTCCTGATGATGCAGTAATTTTTGCCCATACTCAACAGATTTGAGTCCTATCCTGAAATCTGGTCCCCTGCTCTATTTTAACTTGTCATGTCATTCATTTTAATTATAAATACCCATCTTATCGTCTTTACATATCTGTGAAATAGATTTAGGTGTCAGGATGAGTTTAGCTTACAGCAGGGCTCCTCGAAAGACTGCGGGAAACCGCATGTCCAGACTGCTGGACGCAGAGGAGGAGGATGAGTTCTACAAGACCACCTATGGAGGATTTCACGACGTGAGTGATGAAATATCACCTGTGCGGCTTGTCGTGGGCTTGTGTTGACACATTTCCGCAGCTGTAATACATTTATACCTGAACCTGACATGAACCTGTAAGAATATGCTCTGTCACTCTGATTTTATTGTCTTGAGACTGTCAGGAGATCTCTATCACATGACTTTATGGAGTCATTGTGCTTTTCTTTAGTTAAAAAAAGAGGAATTTATACACAGTACATAATATTTATATGTGTTTTTGTATATAATTTTACATTTTGATTATTTCACATTTAGTTATTCTGTATGTTCGGTTATGTGCTACACTTTCAATTTATTTTAATTCAGCCATATAGATTTTCACAATTCATGTTGTAAAGCAGATTTAAAAATCTATTATTCCAAAAAATTAGATATAGTAGTATATATTGTATAAATGATATATTCTAACAGAATGTACATTACAATATAAATATATAAATATAGTCACATTTTCTATACATGTAAAGCTGCAATTCCTTATGTATTATTCAATATGTTGTAATATATTAATATAATATATTGTTCTGTATATTTTTGTTAATTAATAATTAATGTAATTTAATATATTCAATACATAATTATTAAATACAGTAGTACATAATGAAAATGTATGGAAATGTATTTTTGTGTAAGGTTAAGCACATTGTATGTTCAATACGCTGTTCAAGAAATATCCTCATATTGTATTTGAATAGAGTCTCTCTCTCTCTCTCTCTCTCTCTCTCTATATATATATATAAGAACACAATAATAGGGCAGATATGTATTTCAATAAATGTATACAAAGCATTAATAGATTTATACAAAAGGGTGATCAAATGTTTATTATATTAACAGTTAATTTAATACATGACTTATGACTGGTTTTGTGGTCACATATTGTATACATTATATAATTAATTGAATGTAATCCATGCGTTTTGCAAATAATATGCACCTGTCTAGTGTCTCCTCTGTGACTTTGAGTCCTGAAAACGTGATTTCTGCAGGAATCAGGTGATGAAGAATATAAGGGTGACTTGTCTGAAACAGAAGATGAGGTGGACAGTGACTTTGACATTGATGAAGGGGATGAACCCGACAGCGAGCAGGAGGAGGATGGGCCACGTCGAAAGAGCAGAGTGGTGACCAAAGCCTACAAGGTACAGGAGAGTTGCTATGTAAAAGAACCATAAAACCATCATAAAAAGCTACCATAAATAGCTTCAGATGACTGGGAATATAGTGCATGAGTCGTATAGACTAGTTTTATGATTCATTTATGGTGCTTTTGCATCCTTTTTGAAGTTTCAGTCCTTATTCTTTGAATTGTATATAAAATAGTGACCAGTACATTCTGTACATAATTTTCATATTTATGCTACTTGTAATCCCAGAACCTTGTGTTTGTGTAGGAGCCAGTTAAAGTGGTGCGGCAAAAACCAAAACAACGGAAACTGGCTGAACTGCCCAGGAAGACAGACAAGACAAAGATCGACAAATACATCCCCCCTGAACTACAGGAGGACATCAGCAAGAGTGAGACTTCTGCACTTTATTTAGGTGTAACGCATAGTGTACATAAAGCTGAACATATTCATGAACTTTTGTCTCACTTTATTGTTTGCATAGTTACACATTTACACAGGCACATGTGACATAACCGGACATACATAACAGAAATTTTGTCATTATTGTAACCTTAAGAAGCAAAAGTATATGGGAATATACTGGAAAATATAATGCAATATATGAAATAATCATTTTCTATATATGGGAAACTAGTGCTTATACTACAATATATGCATGGACCGTGTATTGCTATATGCTGATACATATAAAAATTTATGCAGACAAAAAATGCACCAACATTTTTTTGTAGTATCTTTTCCTCAATTAATTAATTTCAGTTAACACATAGGTGTACATAAAGATGAACATATTCATGAACTTCTGTCTCACTTTATTGTTTGCATAGTTACACATTTCATATATGAAAATATATGTAATGGTATATCAGAAATAAAGTGTTTATTGATAAGAAATATTTTTTATTTTAATTTTTTTGGACAGTTGGATAAAATCATGACAACATGGTGGGTGGAAAAAAAAGATTTGACATGTTTAACTTGATGGATATAGTAATATTGTATTAACACATTGTATTATTATGTATATTTTAATATTTTCAAATAATTGTATGTTAAGTGTGGAAGTATATCAGTTATTCTGATTTATCAATTTTGTTGCATTTTGTTTTAAATGTGATTTTTAGTTGGTTAAAATTAGCCTATTTTCCATTATTATTTTTATGCAATGATACACAAAAAGTCTTTATTTCTTTCTTGCAATTCCTTCCAAGCTATTGACTGCCATAAAAATAGTTTCTATGAAAAAAGCAAACAGTATGTATCAACAACATTATCCAACAGGAAGTGAGTAGATGTTAATGATAACAGAGATTTACAAACCTAATAACAATTTCTATGAACCTCTGATTGCACATTTGCAATATACTCATAAACCACAAACAAAATAACATTAGGTTCTGAAGTCATTGTTTCTTCTTCACGTGTATTAGATGATCCAGTGCAATAAAATGTGTTTGTTGGGGAAGCTGTCAATGAGTCAAGTTTACATTCCTTCCTTGAACGGCAACAATTTAAGCACGTGGCGACCACATCATAAACTGTGGAGAGTGTTATAGTAAATGTTAGTAAACTTTGAAATTGTTTTTGTCTTAGACAGGACGTCGGTGCGCCAGTCAACAACAGAACACACACGGCTGACGTACCTGAGGCTGCAGGAGAGGCAGGTTGCTCCGCGTCGAAGAAAGGGTACAAGACATGAGCGACCTTTGACCCAGGCTGAACTTTTAGCAGAGGCTAAGGTCACAGCAGAGATTAACCTTCGATCACTGGGTGAGGGATTGATAACTGATAACTACAAATTGTTCTGTCTATAAAACTTGAATGCTAATAGATGTTTGTGATTTTTTGGCAGAAAACTATGAGCGTTTAGAGGCAGATAAAAAACGGCAGGTTCATATGAAGCGTCGGTGTGTGGGATCTGTTATCCGATATCACTCTGTGCTCATGCCACTGGTGTCTGACGTCACTTTTAAAGAGGAAAACGTGGATGTAGAGGGGTATTTCACCTGGGTCCTCATCTCTTACTGAATGTTTACTTTTTTACTTCTATTGCTTTGTAGACTTTAGACTTTTATTGTCTTTCAGTGGGTGTGTATCTATCTATCTAACCTTTATATACCTTTATACTGGCACTTAAAAATATGTAGATAAAGTCTCTGAAGTGTTCTCATGTTTACAAATACTCCTCCATTCATTAATTTGACTTAAAAAGACAAAATCAAATGTGATTATTTTTTTTTCTATTTAGAGGTGAACTGAGTAATTTTGCTTTGAGTAATCTTATGCGTACAGACATCATTTTAACATTTTTTCAAAACAACTATTTTTTATTTATTTAAACAAACATGTTAAGCATGCTTTATAAGTATAATATAAATAGAATAAACAATTAAAAACAAATTTATAAAGAATTATTATTTTTTTAAATCAATTTATACAAATGAAAAATTGTGATCATTCTTAAATGAATAAATAAATATTAATACAAATAAATGAATTAACTCAGATTTATTAATTAAGCTAAATGTTTATTTATAATAACTAAGAAATTAATGTTTGAAGAGTTAAAGATTTTCATCTTTGTTATGGTTGTGGAAAAAAATTATGTATTATATATGAAGAGTTCATTTGCAAAAATAGATAACTCAGTTTTTAACAATTTTCAAAAATCAAGTTTTTTCATTGTGCATTCCAATTAATCTCAATCAAACTGCAGTTGGGTTATTTTTATTAGGTAAAAAAAAAATAATACAGCTAACTAACAATAATAACATAATAAAGAACACGATTTTTGAATTTTTTTAAAAAGGAAGTTATCTGTTTTTGCAAATAAACTCTTTACATAATTCATCTATACACATAATTTTAAAATTGTGTAAAACTTAAATGAGAAAACATGATTGCACCTCTATATTTTTATCTTTATATATTTTATTTTCACATCTCTAACAGTTTGGACCAAGACGCCCAGCAGAATCCAGGCCCTCACCCTCCACAAGCTCTTTTCCAGTCAGAATCAACCCTTACTGCGCCACCTAGTGTTGTCTCCGCTAACACAGCTGCTGTAAACCCTTCCCTGTCATCAGGGCCTGCCAAATGCTCCCGCACCTACATCACATTCAGTGATGATGAATCCTTCCAGCGTTTCTTTCCCCAGTCCCCACCTCCTCGAATTCCTGTCCAGGAGGTCTGCCCTGTTACCCATAAGCCAGCGCTCTACCGAGACCCCATCACAGACATTCCCTACGCTAATGTACAAGCCTTTAGGATCATCCGGGAAGCCTATAAAAAGTATGTGGCTGCCCACGGCCTGCCCTCCACTGGCACAGGGACTCCAGCCGACACCACTGCAAAGAATCTGCGCCAGAAGATCATTATTAAACAAGGCATGTAGAACAATACACAAGATGGAATCTATCTATCTATCTATCTATCTATCTATCTATCTATCTATCTATCTATCTATCTATCTATCTATCTATCTTGTCTGTCTCTCTGTCTGTCTAAAAATAATACATATTCTTTTGTGAAATACAGTACAACTGCATAAAAATGTTTGCTGCCAAATCTCTGTCCAGTGTATTTGTAAGTGCAATAAGCTGTATAGTTGAATGTGATTTTTGCATAAATGCTTAATGTAACTTTATTTATTGTTTTTTTAAATGCACTGTTTAATTTAATTATGTGGTGATATGTATTTATAATGTGTCCGTATTATTTAAAACAGCATTAAAGACTGCTGTCGTGTAGCCTTTTAGATGTCATTATTTTTTTATAATAATAAAAAAATGTGGGCCATCTATAAAATTGGTTTATGTTGGAAAGAACCCACTTAGTACTCAATGCAGCCAATGTATAACCTTTGACATTAAATTCGAAAACAGATCTTCAATCAGGTCTCTCTGACTTGCAATACAGCCTCTATACCCCAGAGGTCACTCCTCTCTACTAAAATGTTTCGTGTTTAATGAGTAAAACTGAGTTACTCAAACAGATGACTACATGTACCTTCTCTGCAGTGTCAGCCTAATCTCTCTGTCCCTCTGTTTCATAGTCATTAATCTCTCAAAGCCAAAATAATGAAATGCTGACCTCATGAAGAGTAGCTCGTATCCCTGTCTCAGCTCAACCCAGAAAGCAAGCGAGGACAGTCAGTGAAGAAGGGAGGGCTTAAGGGGGGAACGACTACCGGGGAGGGGGGCGAGCGAGGGGCTATTCTCTGATTTCAAACATAGAGTTGCTGTACAGAAGATCCCAGCAGCTCTGAGTCCTAGTGAGGGTAGGTAACACACTAACTCTCTTTCTGTAATCTGTGTCTGTGTGTCTCTTTTAGCACCAGGACCACATTAGTATAAGTTTTTATGGACACTGTATATAGTTATGTATTATAAGCAGGATTTGTTTTTTTATTGACTATTTCAATTATTTGAAATTTAGAATTGTTGCATTCAGCTGCTAATTTCATGAATGATTGTTTTTGGTGATTTTGTTAAAGCAGTCAGTGTAGTTTATGGATAGAGGCCCCAGGGGGTGGTTTGTAGTGTAAAGTGTATAGTAAAAAGTTAAAGGTCAAGTTTGTAGATAGTTGTTGGATTAGCTGGATAATGTTTTTGGTTTAGAGTAAGGCTTTATGGAGAACATTGTTTTGCAGAGTCTGCCTGCAGATGCACCTGTTGATGTGAGAGCATGTCAAAACAACAATCTTGTGACATTTTTTTTTAAATACCTGCCGATTGTCATCCTTTTTTTGGTGGTATAATGTTCTTAGACATATTTTTGTTTTCAAAACAGCCCTTATTTTCCCAGCCAGCCTTGCTTGCAATAGTGCTGCACACTGCAGCTTTGCAAGCAGAGAGGATTTACGCAGCTGGAAGTAGCTGACTTGTGAAGCTAAAATTAATCTGAGGGTTGATTTGGAATTTTACACTTGGGTGGTTAGACTTGGTGAAGTCAACCTACAAATAGTGTGAAGTCGTATGAGCTGTGTGTCAGCTGGAAAATGCTCCCAATGATCAAACTCCATAACTGAACTATGGATCTGAATAAGAAGGTTGTTTTTAGGCTCTTGCTGCACGTCAGGAGAGTTCTGGACACTTGGCAAAGTCACTTTTGGTGTTTCTGGTGGATGATATGGTATCTGATGTGTCAGTGCCCAATATTTGTTCTACGTCCTTCTGAAGTACCAGAGGGGGAATTGGGTTTCTGAGACCCAACCAAAGTTTTTGTCATATGGACGGTAATAACTTTATGGACTCTAGAAGCAAAACAGTCAGCAGAGTCAGGTTGCTTTTGGAGATGTTTAGTCAGTTTGCAGTTTGGAAATTGCCATGTTTTACAAGAAAAAACAGATATTAGAAAGGGTAAAAAAAAAAAAAAAAAAAGGTTCCAAATGTTTTCTTTTTTTGCAAACATGCCATAGAAGAACCATGTTGGGTTCACCTTTTAATGAACAATTATTTTGCTTAGTGAAAAGAAGGTTTTAAGAATCTGAAGAGAACTGTAAAGAACATTTATGGAAAGTTTCCATGGATGTTAAGTTTCTTCATGGAATCATAGACACCATTACCCTCTTAAAAATAATTAATAAATAAATACCCTCTTTGGTTCCATGAAGAACCTTTAACGTCCATGGAACTTTTCCATTTGACAAAAGGTTCTTTATAGTGGAGTAAGGTTCTTTGGATGTTCTTCACACTAAGGAAATATGGTTCTTCTTTTAAATACGGTTTTCTGATGAAGGTTCTTCTTTGGAACCTTTATTTTTAAGAGTGTGGAATTATTGGAAGTATTGTTTTTCTTTTTTTCCACAAGTTTAATTACTTAAACAATTCAATACACATGGCGTATTAGATTTAGTTTGTTTGATTTGTAGTTTAATCACTATAATAATTAAAGTCAGAACACCTTATTATGATATTTTTTAAATGATTCTGATTAAAATGATCAAATATATATAAAATGATTAAAATGGTCTGTTCAATATACACAAATCAATTCAATTGAACTCCAATCACAGGATATTAAAATTCTTATTTAAAAGATCAAAATCTATTATAATTTGTATGTTGTGTTTGATTTTTTTTTAAATTACTGTACTGACTAAAAAGAAATTGAGTTAAAGAAATATTTTCTCAATGTGGAAAGGTTAAATGTTGGCTGCCGCCTTGCAACAGTGAAATAACAAGGATTCCATGTTGAAGGACTAATTTAAAAAAACCTTTTCACAACTAGTGAGCCTGAACAGGTGAAACTCAGCTAATACATTTAAGGCTTGGGTTGGTGTCCTTTGGGAGCTCTGAGAACAGGTGTTAGGAACAGGCAGACTGCCGCTCTTTCCTGGGATATGTGCACAACACAAAAAGATGACACCTGGTCGGCAGAAGGCCTGCTTTTGGCCTGTATGTTTATTGTAAGATTGAAGAGACAAAGTAGTTAATGGCTATTTATAATCTCTGAGCCGTCAATCTTGTAGACTGACAGGTTCCTGAAAGAATGGTGTCAGATGCATTGCCAATTTCTGAGATCAAAGTCATTTAGGAGTTCACATGAAATAGTGTAATTTGAATTTGTTAAGAACTGAGATTACACAATTAAACCTACATTTAGTATAACAATAGTTCTGTTTTAGCCAGATCAAGCAAACATTTTTTCATTCAAAGCAATTAATTCAAAGTCTCCACTTCGTTCAGTTCTCTTATTTTACATTTCTAGCTTTACCGTTAGTCTAGCGAAAGATAACTGAAGTAACTAAATCTGAATAAACAACATAATCTTCTGCAAATGATTCATAACTATTTTTGAAATGAGGTAAGGACTGAGTTTAGCAATGGTAATGCTATTTCTGGAATCAGTAAACTTGTGGTCAGTTGATTGATGTGTACAATCTTTAGTTTTTATTTTCTGTTCTTAGCTCTCTGATCCTGTGTTTGTGTCACTGGCTTTACAAATTAGTGCCACACTACTCTGGTCTAACACCTCTGATAGACAGACAACCACAAATACACACCCAAAACAAACACACTTTTGTCTTTTTAATTTTTTCCATAGTGTAAAATCAGCCATTGCTAACTCTAATAATCTGCATTATTTAATTAAATTTTATTTTATTAATTTTAATGATTTATTTTACAAGCATCAGGAGTGTATGAAGAGTGCAGAGCATAACAGACCCTTGTGATTCATTGTGTGATATGTAGCAATAATGTTCATTAGCATATATTTATAGACTATTACCTCACTGGTCTCCAAATGGTTTTATCACATGATTGTAAACATTGATCGCCCAACTTACAGTGTTTACACAAAAAATGTAAAAGTAATTTGATTAGAAATATTTACACATCAAAAGCATCTGAAAGATTACAATCAGACATTTTTGGAGAGCTTTAGCTTTGTGTTATGCAAAGCCATCTCAGATTACAAGCAGATAGCTTCAATTCTTTAAACTTCTTTAAAGTTATATGTGCAAACATGCAAAAAATCTTTCAGTATCAGTAGTCTTTTTTCACTGTAAAAATATCTAAGATCAGTTTACACAAGGCAATATTTTTTAATATGTTCCAACATGTAGTAACAGTCGGATGAGTTCAGGTCAGTTACACAACATGTTAGGCTTTATTGTCTGTAGTTTGTGTTGTAGATCCAGTTTGGGTGTGGTGGTCTGAAACTGGTGACTAGCCCATGACTCTATCAGTATGTTTCACAAGGTAGACGGGTGGCAACATGGGCCACCTTCACATGAGTGTGAGCCAGTGATAACTCCTCACAGTTCTAAACTTCTCCTCCTTACTGTAACCCAAAACCCAAGCGTTACTGTTCAGAGACTAAAAATAGACAAGATTCTCTCTGTCTCTCTGCCTTGGAATGAAAGAAGCAGTGAGTACTTTCCTCATGGTCCCATATGATTGGCGAGTCTACTGTAATTACATCGTGTTGTCAGAAAGTCCTATCTCTGTTCCCAAGTACATTGTACCTTCAGACCCCCAAAAGCTCTTCCTGTACACAAATGCTAGCCTTGTCCTTTTAATTCAACTGGGCTTTGTGGCATTTAACAATGTAAGCAGTTCCCTATCATGCCCTTTCAATGGCTGGCTCTTTTGGCCAGGCTGAAAGTGACTTGGACTGGAAAGCTTGAAAGGTTTTACCATTCATTCTCAACTTCTACAGAAAGCATTGAGGGACCGAATAAAGCAAGCAGCCATTATTGTGCCTTATTTGCAAGCCAAATATAGTAAAACAAGATTTTTTTTGTTCAAGTTTCTGGCTTAAACTTGATCTCTCTCTCAGGGCCCGCTGTCTCTGGGCGAGCTGTGTGAATTGAGAGTACCACCGAGCAGCAAGCATGTCTAAGAGCGATCCCCGAGACATCGACGAGGATGCCATTCTCAGGGGCCTCAGCGCCGAAGAGCTGGACCAGCTGGAGGATGAACTACAAGAGATGGACCCTGAGGTACTATGCCGTACAACTGTTTGAAACTAAAGCATGGATAGGTAATACTTGTGTAGACTTTGAAATGTTTTGCCACATGCACTTATTTTTGAGGAGACACCAGTGGCAGGCAATTTAAGGCTGGAATACACTACACAACTTTTTTTGCCCTTAGTTGCTTAAAGGGATAGTTCACCCAAAAATGAAAATTACCCCATGATTTACTCCCATTCAAGCCATCCTAGATCTTTGAAGCTTTGTAATGGCACTGAATGATGATCGAGATTTCGAAGCCCCAAAAATGAATCCATTCATCATAAAAAGTAATCCACATGGCTCCGAGGGGTTAATAAAGCCTTCTTAAGTGAAGCGATGCATTTGTGTAAGAAAAATATCCATATTTAAAACTTTATAAACCGTAATCATTAGCTTCTGTTAACTGTCGTACGTGTGTTCGTTAGAGAGTGGTGATCCAGCAGATGACGTAGGACGTAGGTGTAGCGTAATCTCCGGTGAGAATATGCTAGTCTCATGAGAATCATTCACTGGAATGCCACTCTCTTGTGAACGCGCATATGAAGTACTTTTTAAGATAGATGGATGCACTTTTTTGGGCTTCAAAATCTCAAACACCATTCACTGACAATATAAAGAGCCAGGACATTTTTTAATAAAACTCTGATTGTATTAATCTGATAGAAGAAAATCTTTTACACCTAATGGCTGGAGGGTGAGTAAATCATGGGGTAATTTTTATTTTTAGGTGCACTTGGTCTGTCTGCAGGCTTGAGTTCCCAGATTTCATAGAAAATCACGTAGTGTATGATGGTCACAGACTAAAACTTTTCAGGTTCATATTATGATTCCAGTTGTTTTGAGACAGTTGATATATTGTTTTCATTTGTTATGCTATTGTATCTTCAAGAAACAAGGCACATGTTTATGTGTGAGTTTCTAGTGTTCGGAACAGCTTCAAAGTATGATAGTGTGTGATCGTCAGTCATTCGGGGTATATTGCTAGTTTTTATCTGTAGCTATTTACAAAGTCGGCAAGTTTATGATGCAAAATACACACACAAAAAATAAAGCGGTTAATATACAGTCAGCCGGTCATTATCGCAAAATAAAAGGTCCTCTGAAGCCATTTTCACTACAATCGAGACACAAGACGGCATCAGTGGCATTTGTATGAATGAGTCCAGGATGTGACGCGAGAGACATAAAAAAGTAGTGGTATTTATATCAGTGATCTGATATAAACCATAGCCATGGGTGACAGCAAATATTTGAAAATATATGACAGCTGAATGCTCTGATTGACCAAGTATTCCAGAGAGCTGTGTTATAAATAAGCATGATTGCTGCTGTACTTGGCAGTGCTCAGAATGCATTTTGTTTTCACAGAAAAAGCAGTTTTGACATTGTAACTCTTGTGTCCCATGGGGAAAAAAAGACCTACGTCAGATTTTTTTGTTTAAAACATGATTTTGTAAGGATGAACCGATCATGTGTGTGTGTGTGTGTGTGTGAATGGGAGATTTCTGATTGCAGAAATCATTTTAAGCATAATGATTTTCTTGACCTTTCAGAATGATATCCTTCCAGCTGGGTTCCGTCAGCGTGACCAGACCAAGAAAAGTGCCACAGGCCCCTTTGATCGCTTCGCCCTGAAGGATTTCCTGGAGAAGCAGGCCATGGAACACAAGGACAGAGAAGACCTGGTGCCCTTTACAGGGGAGAAGAGAGGTACCACAAACACTGGATTCATTTTAACAACACTTCTAATATCTTACATCTGAAAAGCCTTTGTAAACAAATGTGTTTTGAAATATTCATATTCGTCATTATTCTGAACTTTTTATAGAATTGAAATTATTAATTATTGTATTATATATAATTTTCTAATTATAATTGTATAATTTGTTCATTTGTTTCTTTCTTGTATTTGTATAATAGCTGTGAGTAAAGTGAACATTTCTCTTTCCCTCCACTGTCTGTAGGAAAGTCCTTTGTCCCTAAACCAGGATCAGGACAAATCCCTACGGAGGAACAGATCACTCTGGAACCTGAGCTGGAGGAAGCACTGAAGAACGCAACAGATGCTGAAATGTGTGACATTGCAGGTGGGCATCACATTTCTACTCTGTTCCTGTTGTTTCTTTTCACATGATATAAAGCAACTTATGATATCCGGTTAGGAGTGCTCTAGAGATATGCATTACAACTCTTCTAAAACTAATCCTCACTTTAAACCTGTAACGTCCTGTAAACGGCTCTGACTGTAATCCAAGTTTTGATCCTTGACTAAGGACTAATCCTCTGTTTGCTATTGTAAACAGCTGATCACAATACCTCGTGCATAACATTTGGCAATCAAACCCTTTCTAATTTCATCTGCTTTATTTGCGTTGTACAATCAATGTCTCATATGACAATTTTTTAAATATATATAAAAGAAGCAGCCTAGCTGAATTATATGTGGAACTATGAACGGTGTAGGTCATGCACAGAATTATACCACACAGTATCTATTTCCCCAAGCTCAGCAGCTCACCAAAATAAAATGAGCAACAGCCAACTAGTCAACATGAGCAGAGATGGAGTGAAAATGTTTATGCTTGTGTATTAAGTTGGCTGCAAGTCGTCTGTGTGCTAGAAACACTCTATGATTGTGTGTTGGCAGCATTTAGCCAAACATAAATATCACATATCTTACTGCTTCTATTAAAAATGCAACATGAGACACAAAGAATTCACATTATTCTTGATTTAGCACATTAAAGTGATGGAAACCGGTCAATAGTCTAATTGTCCTTGAGCACTTAATAACAAGCCTTTGCCCTTAAGGACATTTAAAGCTGTAGAGTTTTGGAGCGTGTCACTGGCTGCAGATTTCCCAGCAGAGCCCCTCATTCAGAACACAGTTTTAACTCTGGAACACGTCCAGTTCTGGATTAAACTGTCAATAGGGATTTGCCATTGGTGATTTAATGGATGAGTCTGCTTTTGCTGAGATGCAGGGTAGCTAACTGGATTTCTAAATAGTGCTGGTGGTTTTAATCTGGTTATCGTATCTGAATATGGAATTCAAGCTGTAGTACAAAGGTAAGATCTGGTCTATCCCAATCCCAAATTCATCTGCTGTTGCCCTACTGTATTTTTTCACCAGTCCAGCCACTGTTAATTGAAACTTGGAGGTGGAGTTTATAGTGGATTTACTGGTTAGTCAGCGTCACCTGCTGTTCAAATGCAAATGTACAGTTTAACTTAAATATCTAGTCAGTTCCCTGCAGTGCAGCTTAAATGATTTGTGCCAGTATTTCTCAATAATTAAAAATGATTAATTAATTAAAAACATTATATTTACATACATAACATTAGTTTGTTTATTATTTTATCATTTGTAATAATATTAATTAAAATAATTATTAAAAATTAGTAATTAAAAATCTATTATTATATCATTTTAAATGATTAATTATATTACTGTATAAATGTATAAGTAGAAACTTATCAGTATTAAAAATGTATTAACTATTAATTCATTAATTATACATTTGTCAACATTATAATCATTATTATGATATTTTTATATTGAACTATTATTAATATAAATTATAAAATAATATTTTATATATGATTTAAATCTTTTAGATATTTAAATATCTATACATTTATTTAAATTAATAATTATTACTATTATTTATTAAATTAAAATGTATTAATATTAATTAACCATTTTATATTTGTTATTATTATCATTGTTATGGTTGTTGTTGCTATTTTAATATTTATTCATTATGTTTTTATTAATACACTGGCATCCCATAAGAGTAATCCAAAATAATTGAATGTGTATGCCATTAACTAATGATTCTCGTATCCTCACAGCCATCCTGGGAATGTACACACTCATGAGCAACAAGCAGTATTATGATGCCCTGAACACCACTGGCAAGATTGCCAACACAGAAGGCATCAACAGTATGTATACATACAGCACATTTAACGCTGAACCACTTCATGTCAAACAAAAGTTTATATAATGAGATTTTTCAATTTTTGTTTACTTTACCTAATGTCACTTCAGCATATACAATAGTTCTATATCATAAACTGGACTATACTCTTTAGGTGTGGTGAAACCAGATGTGTATAAGATTTATCCCGACGAGCCTCCTAATGACACAGATGTGGAGGACACTCTCCGCTGCATCCAGAAAAATGACAGCAGCCTGACGGAGGTCAACCTCAACAACATCCCGGTCGGTAAACATGCTAACTGTACTCACACCTCAATAAGCATAATTATGATCACATTACAGATTAGACATAATATTAATATTATAAACAGATTGCCTAATTTACACTTTCTAGTATTTGTTTTCTTGCAAGCATCTGATTAATTACCATAATTAATCTTAAGAATTGAAGTATTTCTGTGCATGAGCAGAATGGGGTAGTGATGACTGTTTGTGTTGCTGTAGGACATTCCCATCCCAACCCTGAAAACGATTTTTGAGGCTATGAAAGGTAACACAAACGTGTTAACCCTCAGCATCGCTGGGACACGCAGTAATGATCCTGTGGCCTATGTAAGTCCTGAAGCCTGTGTTTTTGATGTTTCATTTATTCATTCATTGCTTCAATCTCATATTTTACTACATACAAGTCTGAAGATAAATTGCTAAATGTGTAAAAGTGTGTCTTGATCAAATAAAATCTAAAATCTTAGACTATGTAAAGTTTATTAGATTGAACATGCTGTAAATAATTGTTAAAATGCATTTTATAGACTCAAACCATGGAGCTTGTTTTTGTTAGATTTTATCAAAACTATTCAGTTTAGTTATGCACACTAAAATTCAAAAGTTTTGAGTCAGTAAGTTTTTTTTTTTTCTTCAAAATTTTTCAGCAAGGATGCTTTAAATTGATCAAAGTTGACAAGACAATTATACTGTTACAAAAGATTTTTATTTCAAATAAATGCTGATTTTTTTTAGCTTCATCTTCATCAAAGAATCAGGAAATAGCACACTGTTTCCACAAAAAAATTAAGCGGCACTGAAGACTGCAGTAATGGCTGCTAAAAATTCATCTTTGCCATCACAGGAATAAATTACATTTTAAAATAAATGAAAATAGAAAACATTTATTTTAAATTCTAATAATATTTAGTACTTTTTTACTCTATTTTGTAATGGAGTCTTGGTGAGCATAAGAGACAGAAACATACAAAAATATTTTACCGACCCCAAACTTTTGACTAATCAATAGTTATTCTTACTATTCTTCATAAAATCATTTTTCAACTCTGTTGTCCTCTGCATGTATTGTGGAAACGATGGAGAGCTGATGTCAGTTGTTTCTCTTGCTCTGTTCCTGTGAGTCAGGCTATAGCTGAGATGTTACAGTCCAACACTACCCTGCAGAGCCTCAACATTGAGTCCAACTTCATTACTGCACAAGGCATGATGGCCATCGTCAAGGCACTGGGAGAAAACTCCACTCTGATTGAGATTAAGATCGACAACCAAGTAAGAGACTAAAACACTCCTGCTAGAAACATCTGATGGCATGTGTTTAAAACTAAAAATGAAATTGTTCATGTGTGTTTACACAGAGACAGAAACTGGGCGACTCATTTGAGATGGAGATTGCAACCATGTTGGAGAACAACCCCAGCATCATAAAAATTGGTTATCATTTCACTCAGCAGGGCCCGCGTGCAAGAGCCTCAATGGCCATCACTAGAAACAATGATATCCGTGAGTGTGTTCCCAAAATATTTTCACAAGTATTGCAGCTTGTGCTTGTCTGTAGCTGAAACAGGAACATTTTTCATTCATTTTGGTGTGTGTTGCTACATTGAACTTGATATTTTTTGTATTTATCCCATCTCCAGTTCGTCAGCAGAGAGTAAGCTGAAAAGAGGATGGAGTTTAGTTCATTTAGGAGATATCAAAGTACTCCATGTGCACTCTTGGAAATCGTACAGATGCTTCAGTAACAGCCAGGACAACCCCTACAGATGACCCTGATATGCTTTTACCATTCGCCATCGGCCATTGTGGATATCATTAACGCCAGCTTGATAAGACTTCATTGCTTTTTGTGGATTTCATCAAATCAAAAGCTCTGATCTAATAAAATTGACCTGCTCCTTAATACCTCAGTTTGCAAACTTGAAAAAGACACCAGTTGCTCAGTTCATTTTCTGGTAATATGGTGCTCCCGCAAAGGTTTTTTGTAAATATTTTAAATAAAATATTACATTCTGTATTGTCTAATCAGATTTCAAAGTTTCATTAAATTACAATACCATCATGTAATACAGGTTTGTACTGTCAAACACTGACATACACTACCATTCAAATGTTTTATTTTTTAAGCAATTTTATTCAGCAAGAATGCATTATACTGATCAAAAACAACAGCAAATACATTTTTAAACACTGTTACAGAAAACTAATGTTGCAAATAAATTTGTTCTTTTGAACATTCTGTTCATCAAATAGAAAAACGTATCACAGTTTCCACAACATAGTAAGCAGTGAAAATGATCAACCTTGATAAAAAGAAGAAATGTTTTCTTAAAACCCAAATCTGCATATTAAAATGTTTACTGAAGAATCTTGTGACACTGAATGATAACTGAAAATTCAGCTCTGCCATCACAGGAATAAATTATATATAAAAAAAAGGTTTCACAATATTACCATTTTTACTGTATTTCTTAATCAAATAAATACAGCTTTGCTGAGCACTTCTTTCATAAACTCTTAAAAAGTCTTACCGGCCCCATATATTTTAACAGTAATGTAAATACTGTCATTTCAAAGCAGATGCTCTCAGCAGACACACAGTACAAAGCAGCTTTATTATATTTGTAGATCTGGACTCCGTAACAATTTAGATTAGATTTAGATGATGCACTATTGAATTAATAGAGGATTGAGATAAAATAATGTATGACTCATGTCATAATTTTGATTATATGATGACCCAAACCCAGAGGCACAAAACAAATGGAACTATTCAATATCCCATGGCAGGGCTTCCTGCTCCCCCTCCACTAACCTATTTTTACACGCAAACTCCCAGTCATGAAACCCAGTCTCATGGGTTTGAGTTACAAAGCTCCACATATACCACCTTCCTCAAGATTTATGCTCCCCTTTGGAACAGACTGTAACCTATGAAGATTCTCAAGAGTCCCCTCTTATCTTCTGTTATTGCCATTTTTAAAGAAAAACATATACATGGACCTTTTTTTAATTTGACAGATTTGTGGCTTCATGTGTGTAAGTTAATATGAGTTTTGATTTTGGTGGCTGTCTGAACTTCACAGGCTTCAGAATGTGAAGTCCCACTATGCCAAAAACTAATGGCATTTGGCAAAGGATCCACAGAACGAAGCACATTCTTTTCTCGATTTGGAACAGATTTGGACCTCTTTCATCATACAACCAACATTTTGACATTGAAAGTAAAATAATAATGAGATTTGTGATATGCACCACATGAAATTCAACACCATGAGGTCACAACCTCCTCACTTTATTCACGCAGAAATATGACAATTATTTTTGAATTTTCTATAATAAAACAACCACCATTGGTTCAGAAATTGAAACAAGATTTAAAGTACATAGTACTAATACAATTTGCAAAATGCAACAGCACAAACTCTTTTCCAGAAAGAATGTCTTGAAGTTTAGACCTTATTGTATATAAAGTAGGTCACAGAGGCATGGATGTAAAAGATGTCATATGAGAGCTGTGACTATCGATACAATATCGTCATCTCATATGCAGTTCAGTTTAAATGCATCCTGAAGCATTTTTGGCAGTTGCTGAACAGTATCGAGTCTGCTATGAAGATCCACTGCTAGGAGGTAACTGATCCGGTTCTTCTTCATCTGAGTCAAACTCAACATTCCCATCTTTAACCCATTTACCACTTCTGTCCTGCAGCCATCCCGAACTGGAAGAGACAAGTGAGAAAAAAGGAGTAAAATAGATTGAGAGATAATCTATGAGAAGCACACAGTTATTTAATGATTACTATGTGGGTGCTGCAGATGAGATCATTTAGTTTTAAATGAATAGTACACACCCTCAGGTCATCCAAGATGTAGATGAGTTTGTTTGTTCACCAAAAACAGATTTGGAGAAATTTAGCATTAGATCACTTGCTTACCAGTGGATCCTCTGCAATGAATGGGTGCCATTAGAATAAGAGATTTTGAAGAAACAAATTCATCACCAAGGCGTTTTCAATTTAAACATTTGCTTCTGGCCACAATACGAGTCCATGATACACAACAACACATCCACCAGTGAAAAGGTATATCCACTGTTGTCATCTCACATCAAAATCCATAGACATATAGTTTAAAACTGTTTTAGACTGTTTCCGCTTGTAAATGGTGGTTGATCTGTGCATATCTCTCTCGTCTTACTGATGAATTTGTTACTTACAAACGTGCAGCTTTTCACTTCACAAGATGGAGTCGTGTGGATTACTTATTATTGTGACGTTTTTATCAGCTGTTTGGACTCTAATTCTTACGGCACCCATTCACTGCAGAGGAACCATTTATGAGCAAGTGATGTAATGCTAAATTTCTCCAAATCTCATCTACTTGGATGGCCTGAGAGGGCAAGTACATTTTCAGCAAATGTTCAGTTTTGGGTGAACTATTCGTTTAATACCGATTTGGATGTTAGCATCAGTTCTATAGTCAGAATCTGAGTTAATAGTGAGTCACAGTGTCAAGTGTTGTCATACCTTTTTAATTTGAGGTAGTGTTCCAGTTCTTTGCGTCTCTGCTCTGTTATAGGCTCACACACAGTGCTGGATCCCTTCTTCCCCTTCTTTGTCTCTCCTTTCCCTTCAGTCTGTTCCTGATGCACTACAAATGACAATTAACACAAAATATATGCAAATTAAAAGAACATAAGCACAAAATGTCTACTGCATTCAAATAAATAGATATTTGTTGTACCTGTTTTGCTACTTGTTGATATGGAGTCAATACTTCCTGTCATGATGGACAAATGAGTTGAGCTGATATTGTTGATTTGATCTTTTCTGTCTTGGCCACATCCTGACGATTCCAATCGTTCACTTTATGAATGTAGAAATAGATAAAATAAACATGCAAAAAATTTTTTTTATTAATCAATGAAACTAAAAAGACAGCCTAGAGAGGACTATAAAAAAATCAGACATATGACAGTAGATGGCTCAGCTCACAGACATTACCTGGCCTTTCTGTGGCAGCTACTGTACGGAGCAGTTCTGAGTAGGGCATGATGGGTAATTTTACGTGTTTGACTCAGTAGAGGAGCTGAACTGGAGGGTTCCTGAGGACAAGTGACAATGTAATATTGTAATAATGTAATAAAAAGTATATGACCTTATTATATACACTGCCGCTCAAAAGTTTGGGATCAGTAAGATTTTTAATGTTTTTTAAGGGAGCCTCATCAAGCCTGTATTCATTCGATCAAAAATACAGAAAAAAACTGTAATATTGTGAAATCTTATTGAAATTTCTAATATTGATTTCCTATTTTAATATACTTTAAAATAGAATTTATTTCTGTGATGCAGCGCTGAATTTTCGGCATCATTACTCTAGTCTTCAGTGTCACATGATCCTTCAGAAATATTCTAATATGTTGATTTATTATGAGTGTTGAATAACAATTAAAAAAAAATTCATCCATCCTGAATAAAAGTATTAATGTCTTAAAAAAAAAAAGAAATAAAAAATGTACTGACCCCAAACTTTTGAATAGCATTGTATATTGTAACACAACATTTATTTTTTAAATAAATGCTGTCCTTTTTAACTTTTTATAAATCAGAGAATCCTAAAAAAAATATCACAGGTCCCAAAAAAAATATGAAGCAGCACAACGGTTTCCAACATTAATTATAAATCAGCATATTAGAATGATTTCTGAAGAATCATGTGACACTGAAGACTGGAGTAATGATGCTGAAAATACAGCTTTGATCACAGAAATAAATTATATTCTAAAGTATATTAAAATAGAAAACTGTTATTTTAAATTGCAATAATATTTCACAAAATAACAGTTTTTTTTCTGTATTTTTTATCAAATATATACAACCTTGATGAGCAGAAGAAACTTCTTTAAAAAACATTAAAAATCTTACTGATCCCAAACTTTTGAGCGGCAGTGTATGTACTGTGGGGTCTTAAAGTGTGAGACCACACTAAAAATCTGATTTAAAATCAAAAATAAATCCTTGTAATATAAAATTGGAAAAATATTAAAATAAAGAAATATTATGAAGTAAAATGATTTAATATGTAATTATAATGCAAAATGAAGAAGAAATATTAATATGTAAAATGAAGAAGTAATATTTAAGATGCTGCACTTTTTTGGCCAAACAAGTTACAATTTGAAGACAATTTGACATTTGTGTAAAAATTTCACTTTCATTGTTATATAAATAATAATACGATATGATGATAAAATGGTGTAATGGAAAAAAGTTAGATGGACTTTTTAATTTCACTGATTAATAAACTGGTTGAAGAAAATGAATCCAGTTACCTGTCGCTCATCTTCTGCTTTAACATAATCTTGATGTCGTCTTTTATCTATTTCATGTTTAAGTTGATTCTTTTTGCCGTAGAACCACTTCATTCCTATAAATTAATAGACCAAAGAGGACTTAAAACCTGAATGCTGGTTTATAGAGAAGCTGAGTAAATGTATAAGGAGAATCTCACCTTCAAGGTGTCGCTTTCCCTTCCTGTGCACCACGAGCATATCAACAGTGTCAAACACAGGACGGTGAGAACACACAAGGCAGCTGTATCTACAGTGGGGGGGGGGATAACACATTATTTGGTGAATGGGTCAGACACTGACTTCTTTCTGCAAGCCAAACAACCAGGAATTACCTTCCGTTTTTCATCAGAGTAGCTTCATCATCTGGGATGAAGTTAGACAGAAGATCTGCAACGCGTCGTTTCTTGTAAGAGAACGAGAGAAAAACAGTGAGAAAAGGGAAAAAGGACTGGTGCATGTGTGCAAATAACACTGCTTGCTGTTTTTATTATACCTTCAGTACATTTAGCTGACTTTGATCATCACCCTCCCTTTTGAAAGACATGGTTGGCCACCTGCAGTCTTATTATTTCAGGTATTAACACAAATAATTTCTTATTTCACTCTCACCGATAAGCAGGCTTACTAATGACATCCCTTTCTTCCTGTTTTGGTCTCTGGAATTATGGGTAATGATGTCTGATTCATGAACGAATCGAGTCTGACGATCGGACTGATCCATTTAGAGCTAAACCACTCTTTTTGTCTCTCTTTTTTGTAATTTCCGTCTTGAAATAAGCTTTATTCGTGTTCAAGGCATGTAAACCTCATAAAACACGTAATGACGAAAAAAAGAAATGATTAATCATTTTTAACCAATTCGTTGTCCGAAAGAATCGATTCGCTGAAATGAGTCGGACATGGGCGGATCTTTCACTAGCTGACGCCATGGCAACAGAGGCTAAGCTAATCTTGGGACAAATAAGTTTTAAGACTGTCTGAACTTAAAATGTAACGGCTACTGGTAATATTTCTCTATTATTTATATGGTTGATATATTATTTAATGTCTGAATTGTACATTTTTGGGGCGCCACTGTTATTTTAGCGAAGTTAAAAGTATTAAAGCCTCAGTGTGTCTGCGTAGGACCGAGTTATTATTTCTGACAGTGTGATTTATCTACTGGTTAAATGGCGTCAAAACGTTTATCTCGGGTAGTGATGTCGTTCGCTGAGCAGATTATTCTAAGAGCGTGATAATTAAATCAGAGATTGTTTATTGCTGCAGACTTTATTTCTCCAGTTAATTGGACTCATAACAGAAGCTGTTATGTTTAGTCCTGCCGTCATGCGTTCAGCAGCCGCAGATGGTCAGCTGAAGTTCATCTTAAGTCATTATTAGATATCATGTCTGCGGATCACTCAGCCTCACTGGCCGGGACTCACGGCCTCCTACGCGGCCAGCGCACCCGGTCCTACGGCAGCCTGGTGTCCTCTTCATTATCACCCGTTAGACAAAGACGAATTGAGCATAAAGTCCAGCCCGGTGAGACCTTGCAAGGACTATCACTGAAATATGGCGTGTCAGTAAGTAAACAGAAAGCAGGTATTTGAAGAATTTGACCTTTTAAACCTTGGGAGGTAATTACATAATTATCAACATAATGTACGTTCAACTTCTTTTCTGTCTTTACAGATGGAGCAAATCAAAAGGGCAAACAGACTGTACACAAATGATTCAATATTCTTGAAGGAGTCCCTCTTCATCCCCGTGCTGACAGAGTCTGTGTCTTTCACAAATGGAGTGGAATTGACCGAGGACGAGACAAGTCCAACACAAATACACACTGAGATTTCTAATGAGATCCCCAAAAGCCAAACAGACTCTAGATGTGAAGCGAATGCTGAACTGTCACCAGTGGAATACCTGAAAAAGATAGACAGCTTGATCAGTCAGTCCAAACAAGCAGCTGTGAAGACCTTCCAGGAGGGAGAGAAACAGTAAGTTGTCAGAATTAAATTATGACTGCTGTCATTATTGTTAGGGTATTACAGAGTTCACTTATTGCAGTCGTTTTGTTTGCTGTCAGCTGAGTTGTTCAGCAAGTTTCAGTTCAATGGAAGAACCATGAGTCATATGATTTGGGAGAGGTTACAATGAACATCAGCTGATTCATTGCACTGAAAAAAAAAAATGTTGTAGTGTTTAAGGCCCATTCACACCAAGGATGGTACTACAATGATTTAGATACAGTTAGTCCTAAATTGAAAAGAGCACAAATGCACAAATGTCATAGGGAGTTAAACTAATTTAAAGCCAGATGAAACGGCTTTGGCATTCTTACCATGGTGGTGCCATGTGTGGTTTTACCTGTGGTTATCATGATCTAAGTGTATGGTACTGTGGAAGACCAAAGGTTAATTTTAAAGGGGTCATGAACTGAGCAACCAAAATTGCCGTGATCTTTTGACACATAAGAGGTCCTTGTACTATAAAAACATCCCATGAGTTTCAGAACTCAAAACTTTCTTGTTAGTCTAAAAACAGCTTATACTGAAGCCAGTCTACCAAAATGACAGGTTTTGGAATGTACCACTCTATGATGTAATAATGTCAGTAAACACCGCCTCTGCAGAAGATCATCAACACCCGCTTCTACATCGCTGTCTTTTTAGCCCCGCCCACCGAGTTGCACATGTAGTGTAAAAAAAGAGAGAGGCGAATGCCAGTCTACACAGAAACCAAATGATAAAGATGGCTCTGAAGACAAGAAGATGCTGTGCAGTGCCAAGTTGTGGAAAAAATAGTCTTTGCTTTGCCTTCCTTCTGCTCCCAACGTTAGAAAAGAGGGGATGAACTTTATTTTTAATGAAGTTCCAGACTGCGTCACCAAGAATTCGTCCTTCATTCACTTAATTTTTACAGCAGATTTATTTACAAACAAGGCACAATTCGACACGGGATTTTCAAAAAGATCGAGACTAAAAGACGATGCTGTGCCGAATATATTGGATCCGACAGTAATGTCACAACACACAAGTGTAACCGTTTTTATTACGTGGTCACTTTTGCTTTGTATGTTATTACAGATTGTTTGATATGTATTGAGTTATGCGTTTTTGACCTAAATCACAGCAGCGTCCATCTATGAGGAATTTACTCTGCCCAACATACACAACTGTTAGCCAATCATAGCAGTGGGCGTTTACTTCAGAGTCTACAATCCGCCACACCTATTCAAACAGAGCGTTCTGATGAAGGGGGTTAAAAACATGACAGAAAATAGTCTATACTTCTAAAATATGTTTTTTGATGTAAACATGTTGATAATGTTATTCTCATACTGATAATACTCATTACTGATAATATAGTGTCCGGCCCCCAGGTGTGTCCACAACATCGAATCTGGCTTTATAGTTATAATTTTTGGTGTGAATGCCCCTTTTCTTTGAAGCAATTTATAAAGAAATTTCTAATAAATCTTACAAATATTAGAAATATTGAAATATAAGAAATGTAAATTCTCGTTCACCATTCCTGGCTGGTGGAATGATCTTCCCACCCCTATCCAGAATACTGGATCCCTGTCAATCTTCAAGCAACAACTGAAAACTCATCTCTTTCGACACTACTTGACTTCATCCTAAACTAAAAAACTCTTTATTTATTCCTTCCCTTGCTAGCTTGTACTTATTTGAACAATGACTGAGACTTGGTGTTACGGGCACTTCCTCTGTCTGATTGCCTCTTCAAGATTAATTGCTTTATGTATTCCCCAATTGTAAGTCGCTTTGGATAAAAGCATCTGCAAAATGACTACATGTAAATGGCGAGTAACACATTGAATTAAACATGAAATTTTGAAGTAGAAAACTGATATAGTATTTTCTTGTAAAACAGATTCTAATAATCTTTGTTTTATTCACAACTTCGAAAAATCATTTGTTACGGTGTACAAACTTATTTGGAAATATATTATCCTCCTGTAATGAATCAATTACAAAAGCTCATTCTCGTTTTTATAGTATAAATTGTCCAGTAATGAAATCACTTAAAACATTCACTTTTGCATTTAAAGGTTTTCATCTATGGAGCAACTCCATCACAGCAATCTGACGTCTGACAGAGCATCCTCTCAGCAGGCCATTTTGGGAGCTGTTCCCATTACAATCACCAGACGGACCAGGAATTTGAGGGATAGGGAGGATGAGATCTTCCAGCTCTGATGTAGGCATTTATTAGGACTCCTCTGACTGTTTTCTGTGCTATTTGTACAAATTGATTGTTTTAGAGGGCTCCTTCATTGGGGTTTGTGCCTTTATAATGTGGAGATTGCTGGAGTGATTTGCAATAGTTTTTTCATTAAACTACTTCCAGCTTTAGACACGCATTAGCACTGTAAAAGCACTAGCTTGATGCCTAAAAGTAATAATGTGAATTATAAATCTGCTGTATTTCATATGAGCATAACCAAAGTAATGACAGACAGATTTGAGTGTGACATAGATGACAGCATTTAAACGGAATATCTAATTAGGAATCTAGCTTGAAAAAATAATGCACTTGCTAATTAATATAGACTTTAAAACTACCTCACAAATACTTGATAGAAATACTTTTATAGTTTTAGAAAACTGAAAAGTATACGCTTTGGGAATGTGCCACTGGACATCTTTCAGATAGTGACCTGTCAAACTTGTGAACACAATGCATGGTTTTGCACTGCAGTCACATGCTTGGTTTGGTGTTTTTCTGTTTGGTTTGAATTGTGCTAAAGTGTCTAATGGCCTTTGTGGTTACCAACACATGATAAAGATTTCGATAAAGTCTCATTTCCTGGACTGGTTCGTGTTTTGCATCAGTGATATGAATGCAGCATAAAATGCACAAATTAAATGCCATAAACACATACAGATCTTGGTCTTTTAACTTTGAAATCTTGAGTGATAATCAGTGGCAAAGAGTAACAAAAGATGAACTAAGTTGCAACATGTAACTAAAGCATGCATTGTGTTTGGCACAACTGAATTGCACTAATATATTCCTTCAATCATGTGCATTTCTAACCTGGAATAAATGAATTGCATGTTCATACAAAGCATTAGGGTGTGTATTATGAATATGAAAGTTCTCCAGATGACAAAGTATAATCATTTTGCTTTTGTAAGCTGTTTCTTGTCATAAATATATAACATTTTATGTCAGATTAACCCAATGCAAATACATGGCTTACAGTAAAAACAGTAATATTGTGTAATATTACAAATTTAGAATAAATGTTTTCTATTTAATATATTTTAAGATGTAATTAATTCCTGTGATGACAAAGCTGAATTTTCAGCAGTCTTCAATGTCACATGATTTTTTCAGAAATCATTCTAATATGCTGATTTAGTGCTTAAGTAACATTTCATATTAATATCAATATTGAAAGCCTTATATTTTTTATGGAAACCATGATACATTTTTCAGGATTTTTTTAACACAAAGGTTAATAGAACAGCATTTATTTGAAATATAAATCTTTTGAAACATTATAAATATTTTTTTTTGTCACTGATCAATTTAACATGCCCTTACTGAAAGTATTAAAAACAACTTTTTGACTTTTGAACATTAGTGTGTTGCAACACTGTAAGCAAATTACAAAAGGGCTGTAAGGAAATATTTATTTAGTGGTTGTTCCTTTTTAGAACAGCAGATTCCCCTCAGGGCTGTTCATGTCAAAATATAGTTGTTGACTGTGTAGTGCCAAGCTTAGATTTGTATCATAGCCGTAACCACAGGGTAACACTAGATGGCAGTGTAAATAGAATGCCTTAGTAAATGTGTTTGTGTTGTTCTGGCTCTTATTATTTTGTTGTCCTGGGAGGTAAATAATCAGCTCAAAAATGTTAACAGTTTTGAACAATACAATGTGCTCTAATTTACAGCAGAGTAGCTGAACCCCAGTGGTTTAAACATCATTATTAAAAAATAAGTAGTCTAGAAATCTGCTATCCAAAGCAGCTGGAGTCCCAGAGCTTTAAAACATTGTTCAGATGATACTTTTATATTTGATCTGAGCTCGCTCAGGCAGTAACAGTGGCTGTGTTAACAGTATCAGTCCACTGATTGATCTAATATTCATTAACAGCCCAGCAACACTATTTCAAAGGTTGAATTGAAGTGCGATGCTTTCGGTCAGTCACTTTCTGCTTCTTTGGTTGCATTGTATGCAGTCTGAGATAACGGGTGGTCCTCGGTGCCAGTCCTGTAAAAGTCTTTCAGTGCTTCGCCGTCCTCATATCGTCCCGTTCTCCAGCAGTTTGTTAAGCCCGTTGCAGATTTTGTTGAGGTGGGGTTTGAGAGGCCCGGATGGATTGTAAAGCTGGGTGAGGAGCTCAGGGTCAGCGTAATGGTTGAAGACGTGGTTGATGCGTCCGTGGGATTTTGGTGTGAGGTGAGTGTTTACAAGCTTCAGAAGCATGTCCCTACTTTCTTTCAGGATCTCTGATATAACCGCTTTGTCAAATGTGAACTCTACCTGTAAAGGGAAAGAAGAGACTTTTGGGATAAAGTACAAATCTGGTTACAAATAAGGCTGTGTTTGGAACCACATCACTTGCTTTTGTTAAAAGCTGGATGTAGTTTACAATGATCAATTGACAAATAACAAATAAATAGATTGTGATTTTGTAAAGGAAAAGTATCAAAGTGCCAAAGAAATGCTTACATAAATGCTTAAAAATACTTAGATTACTACATGTTAATTAAACAATAAAAATAAAATAATTAGAAATAATTACATTTATATTAATAAAACAAATGGAAGAAATGTTTTAAATAATGTGATTAAAATTGGCAAAAAAAGTTTTTGTGCAAAAGTGTAATTTCTCCATTATATATATATATATATATATATATAATGGAGAAATTACACTTTTGCACAAAAACTTTTATATATATATATATATATATTATGAATATTCTTACTGTGCCACAAGACATTAATGAAAAAAAAATTTTTTTCCCCCCATTTTTTTATTTTATTTTATTATTTTACTTTAGTAATTTCCCAGATGCTCTCAGTGGTCAAGGTAGGTTAACAATATACAGTCAGTGGTCACTAACTTTTTTGTTTTAAAAATAAAATAATAAATATATTTCTTGGTAAATCTGTTAAACAGCACACAGTCAAAACTTTAGATGCCTTTACCTTATGCAGTGTCACAAATATCAATTATCCCCATAGTTCAAAATTTTATATGTGACCCTGGACCACAAAACAAGTCATAATAAGGGTAAATTTTTCAAAATAATAAATAAGCTTTCCATTGATATATGGTTTGTTAGGATAGGACAATATTTGGCCGAGATACAACTATTTGAAAATCTGGAATTTGAGGGTGCAAACAAATCAAAATACTGAGAAAATCACCTTTAAAATTGTCCAAATGAAGTTCTTAGCAATGCATATTACTGATCAAAAATTAAGTTTTGATATATTTACAGTAGGAAATTTACAAAATATCGGTAACACTTTATTTTAAGGTCTCTTAACTAGCTGCGTATTAGCATGCATATTTCTAGAATATTAGCCATTTATTAGTAGTAATTAAGCACATATTAATGCCTTATTCTACATCCCTAATCCTACCCAATACCTAAAATTAACAACTCGGAGTTAATAGTGAATACGTGTTCCCTATTCTAAAGTGTTACCAAAATATCTTCATGGAATATGATCTTTACTTAATGTCCTAATGACTTTTGGCATAAAAGAAAAATCAATAATTTTGACCCATACAATGTATTTTTGGCTATTGCTATAAATATACCCCAGCGACTTCAGACTGGTTTTGTGGTCCAGGGTCACATATATCAACCTTACCTGAACTTCATGAATCCGAGAGCGTAAATTCAGAAAATACTGCTTAAAGGTGTTAGATGTGTGTGTTGTGTACCTCGTGGAAGCTGATGGCTGTCATGGCTCCCCGATGTAATTTCTTTTGGAAATTCTGGGCCAGCTTTAGCTCCTCCTCATTGAATCGATTGTGCCTGAAAAGGACAGCTATCTTCACCACCACCTTAATGAGGTCCTTCACCACTTTCTGGGCCTCTGAGCGGTTCCCAGTGTACTCTTTTGACACACGGTAAAGCTCGTCTAGAATCTCGCTGCTGGTGTCATCGATGAACATCTGCACCACAGACTTGTTGGCCATTTGGCTCAGGATCTTTTTCTGGGCCTTGAGCGCCATGTCCTTGGAGTTGAACGTCTCCATGTCTTAAAAAGAAAGAGGAGAGATTAATAGTAATTCAAGATGCTGATATTTTTGGTTTGTTACTTCAGTGTACTGTAACTGTAACCCCTCAATGTCTTATAAGTGTCTTATAAGTATATATAAACAGTAACTTTTAGTAACCCGTCAGTAACTTATAAGTATATATCTTATATATATATATACTTAGTAGTATATTAGTATATGAAGTACTAATTCGATGTTTTAAGAACTAGCATAATAAAGATTTATTCATGAGTCTAAAAATTTGTAATTTAAAATGGCATATGATTAATCACGTGGTTTTGTTTATGAAATATTCTTATGACTAACTGTGCATTTTCCCCTGTATTTTATTTCTGGTCATGTATTGTTAAGACTGTCAGCGCTGGGAGAACTCCCACCATGGGGAAGTCCCCTTACAGTCTTACTTTACCGTATTGTTCATCAGGGGAAAGCTCATGCCATTTAGGACCTCATCATTGCCCACACATCTCATAAACAACACTAATTGTTCTCAAGATGATGTGTCATCATATCCAGCACTCTCAATGCTGCTCAGTGACATCCACACATCTGTGATCAGTGTGTCTATATAACATTCAGTATTTTATCAAGTTTAAAGGAATAGTTCACCCAAAAATAGAAATTTTACTTAGTTTAATCAGCCTCATATATATATACTGTATATATTTAATGCAAGTTTGCTTTTTTATTTTTTTTTAATGTTTTTTTACATCAGTTTACATCACTTGCTCATCAACGGATCCTCTGCGGTGAATGGGTGCCGTCAGAATGAGAGTCCAAACAACTGAAAAACATCACAATAATCCACATGACTCCAATCCCTCAAATAATGAATAATGAAAAACCCTTGTCTTATCTGTCATATTTGTTTTGAACTCTTTTAGCTTGTAAACATTATTTGGTATGTGCATATTTCTCTTCTGATTCAGACAAGACCACTTTTTCACTGGAGAAAGCAATATAGAGAACTCTGATTTTAGCCAGAAGCAATGTTTTAAAGTTAAAAAAAAATCTTAATTATGGATTTGTTTTTTACAAACACAAACACTTTTTGATTCATTGACAAGCAAGTGATATAATGCTAATTTCTCCAATTCTGTTCCAATAAAAAAACAAACTCTACAACTTTAATAGCCTGAGGGTGAGTAAATGTTAGGTAATGTTTGGGTGAATTATTCCTTTGTGTGTGTGTGTGTAAAATGCAATAATATTAGTTGAACTATCATTTGCATGCACATCCTTTATGCATTTAGACTGTAGTCTCTGATTTCCAATAAATACAGCATAGTTTAGCATTGCTTCACAGATAGTCATGAAAACGTGCAAAGACATGTATGAGAGAAAGACTCACTGCATAGTACTCACAAGTTCCTACATGAATCTGAAGACTGTATCATGATACAGGCATCTATGCGCTTAGAAAATTTCTTCAGTGTATTGTTGCAATTTTTGAGGTCTTGCGTATTTCCTTCATTAGATGTTCTTGTCATTGGTGATGATGTTTTTGTGGAGCGTCTATTAAAAATCCTGTACTACATCACAGATTATGGATGTACTCATCTGCGCAGTGATTCTGTAATAAATGCAATAACTGCAAAGTACATTAACGTGCAAATGACCTGCACTGTGTTCTTTTAAATGAATCAAGACATGCCAAATGTGATGTCGTATCTCAGTGCCGCCATCAGCTGTGTTTTGCTTTTTAAATCCAATTCTGTTTATGGCGAACCAACCTGATTAAATTTTAATGCAGTTAGAGTTTCATTTCCTAATGAACTCTATTTAATTAGAAGCACTGAGTGCATTAGAACAGTCATTACTTTACGTTCTGCGACATGGAACATCAAAACAACTATATAAATACTCATTTGAACAAATCAGCATGTTGTACACTTCAGATGAACTGTGAAAGCAACATAATCCTACGGTTTAACTCTCACTACTTCTCATTTACTCTAATTAATCTAATTAAAAAACGATCTGATAATGTTTCCCTATGTGGCTATTTAGATGCAACTTTATTTCTGTTTTTAGAAAATAAATATGAAATTTGTTTGGAATTTGGTTCTGCTCTGGATCCGGTTTTCCGGCACGGCTTCAGCACGGATGAATCTAATGTTTTTAGGTGAATGTGTTGCTGTCAGTCACCGCACCAGTGTGGATGTTTACTGTACTTCGCAGTCACAGATTCTAGCCTATGTCTTGGAATATATCACCCAAATAAGAATTTTCACCGTGTATTGCCATCTGAACAAGTAAGTTACATGTCTGCCATGTTTGTTCTGACCAACTGAGGAAAAAGCATTACCATAAATCGTGCTACCAATGGTGATCTAAAGATCGGTTAGCTTACATCACATCAAACCGTGCAAAGTGTTATTATTGTTATACTTTATTCTCAAATTATTAATGTTAACAACATCAGCATTGTGTGACTATGAGTATAGTGTGTATTAGCATGTAGATTTCAATTTCTGTACAGTCTAATATCTAATAGTCATACCATTCAAATTTCATATTAATAAATTATTTTAACCCAAAAAGCAAACTATGCTCCCTTCGAACTGGTTTTCTTTAAAATACAAATCTTGTGTAATCTCAGGCTATCTGTAATCAGAAGCAAATTTAAAACTGGAATATAATTTAATTTCATTCATGTGTTTCATAAACACATAATCCTTTCTGGATCATAATCCGCCATCAAAATGATACATTTAATTATTCTAGCTGCTGTGAGAAAAGGCTATAAACGATGCACCGCCTGCAGGATCCTCACATGCGATATAGTCTATTAGCCGGGAAAACTTCATTATAGGTGTGTTCGACTTGAAGCGGCACTGCGCAGAATGATCAGTGTATGACATCAAAGTGCCGCGAGAGCTATAAGAAAGCATAAGATCCGTCTGGCTCTCGCGGTACTGTGATGTCATACACTGATCATTCACTGATCAACTACGCGGCGCCGCTTCAAGTCGAACACACCTTATGTTTACAGACGTGACGTAATGACGCAGCGGCATGCTCGAATTTCCTGCAAAAACCTACCCATACCACTCAAATTAGAAATCATTATTATTAGCTAACCATTGTGAATCGGGCTAAAGTAAGGCGATAGTTTTGAACACTGGTTATGCTGGCTGGTTATGTACTTGCTCAAATATTGATTTTGGATAATTTTTAACAAAAAAAAAAGTTACTGACTGAAGCTTTAACATTAACATTATTAAATAAAACTCTAAATTAAATAATTTTAAGACAAATTGTTGTGCTTATGGATTTTTTTAAGGCCCATACTGAGCTCATTCATACCTGACAAGATGAGATATGAGCAACTTTACCTTAATTTGATTACGATTGACTTTTAGTTTTAGAAGGCAATCTAAGGTCAAGCAAATTTATTAATTTTATACCTCTTCACTTAGAATCAACTAAAATGGCCATCTGTATCCACTCTCCTGATTGAAAGGTTTGTCACAGACAAGGTAAATATTTTGCATTTCTCAGATGACTTCAGTGCTGAGCCTGAGGCTCTGTGTGTGTGTGTGTGTGTTCACATATGTGTAAAGCCCAGGGGATTTATAGGATGTGAGGAATCATGTTGTTCCTCCATCCTAAAGACCATAGTAGTCACCCTGTCATTACAAAGCAGCAACTCGCAGCACAAGCCCGAGTGACAGCACAGAAGAGACAGGTCAAAACCTGCATCTGAGTTGCTCAGGATTTGGCAGCCCACTGTTTGGGGGGTTTTATTCAGAAGGGTCAAACGTGACTTTTACGATAAATATATAAATAATGAGAGTGTGGAAAGTACTGGTTTGAAGTGTGTGAGTGGGAGCAGTTTGTTTCTGAATTGCTCTAGGCTGAATTAAAGTGTTAGACGAAGACAAAGACAGCCCTGCTGAAAAAACTCCAGCTTTTTTATTTTTTAGACTATTTTAGATACTCCATAAATTAGAGTAGACCGCCATAAATTTGCATGCTGGTTTATGATGAGAGAAAATAAAAATAATTTCAAATTTCTTATTAAGCTTGTTGACTGAGGTAAACCAGCTGGTTAAGCTAGTTAAGAAGCCTGATAGGACATCAGACCCCAGAGGCCAGCATCCAAAACATGCGGGTCTTTTCAACCTGGTATTCTCTAATAACATGCTTTTAGTCATCATTACTTAAAGAAAATCATTAAAGAATCATGCCTTAATGTGTCCGCCCAAGTTTTAAATCATTCCTACGCCCGTCTACACAGACATACGTGTAAAAACGTGCGTTTGGTGCTTGTTCTCAGCGTGCCATGTGTTTCCTCTTCAGTATCTCCCACAGCACCTGAACAGTGAGATTTGAGCATGTTTTTTTTCTACACTGTTTATTTACTGGCATTTTCCTTCTTTGCAGTGTTCTTTTTCTTTGTAAAGTTAGCACTCATATGCATGTGTGTGACTATTTCACTCCTGAGTTGTTTTTTAATATCTGATCATAGAGGAAGTGAAACTCTGGGGTGTTTGGCATAGCGTTTACCCCCAAATTTTCAGTTAAACCCACAACAGCTAAATTCTCCTGACACATGCTGCTATAATAAAGCTCACAACCTACAGTATATATAGCCTGAGTTCACAGAGGTTAGGACCCTTAATATGACCTTTTATTTCAGTAGAAGGTTTTCTTCATATTGCATGGTTTATAAAGGAAGACTGGACATTGTTTTGTTTATAAAAGGTCCACCGGATGGAACATCAACTATCCCAGTTTGTTTTAGATGTTTAACATGGGAGTGGTTGAACAGAAAAAACAAGTTTCAACTTGACATTATTAACTACAAACCTCCAGATTTCCTAAGCACACACTTTTGACCATAACAGAACTGTAAAATTAAAGTTTCTCTTGCTGATAAAACAGGATCCTGACATACCTTTATCTATAACCAACACCTGGAAGAGATGGCTATGCGTTTAATTCACTAAAGTAACATCATCTTGTGTACATGATCACAGCGCTGTCTGAGATGATGGAGGAGAGGGCAGAGGTCAAGACCAAGACAGACTCACCTGGCTTTTCTCTCGTTCACTCTCCCTCTTCTGTTCAAACGCTCTGTCCTCCCTCTGCGCTCAGGTGAGGTGGTTGAAATCCAGCGCGCGAGTGATGAAATAATCTCCTCAGACAGGTGAAATCAAAGAAAACTCTTCTACAAACTCTGTCTTGTGCTCACACCACTGTAACAAGATAATTTGACTTGTACTTCCTCGAGGAACTAAATGTATAAGACACACCCCTGAGTGTGCTTACTCTCTCTCTCTCTCTCTCGCTCTCTCGCTCTCACTATCTCTCTCACTATCTCTCTCTCCGCCCTGTCAGTGTTAGCTGCTGACATGGTGTGTCTGCTTGCCCTAACAAGTGCAACCCTTGTAAAGAATTCAGCAGTAATCCTGGATGCGGCCCAGTGAAAGGGGAGGTTTTAGCCTCTTTGTGATCTGGTATGTAGCCACTGTCATCACTGACACTGCTATGTTTCTCACTTAACTGTGTTTCTCATTTAACAAAATCATTAATGGTCCAAACTGTAATAGGTCTATTTTCTGGTCTGGAATTGTACATACACGCGAACAAAAAGACTCTTGAGCCAATCAGATTTAAGGACTGGATACTACATACACACAATGTATATACTCAAACGTATATACATATGTGTGTGTGTGTGTGTGTGTATATATATATAAACTGTGATCTGTGTGTTCTCCATTAGACAGTGTTGTTGTTGTTGTTGTTGTTGTTGCTGCTTCCTGATCAGTGTTTCCATCTTTTCCTGCCTACAAAACCATGAATTTATTTTCAACTGAATAATATTCTCACTTTGCATAGCTAGGACAGTTATTTGTTTTCCCATCAAAACCATACAGACATTTCATTGATTTTATGCAAATGGTTTTGCTGAATTGCTTCGCTTACAGCTGCATAGTTCACAGATTTTTGTTTGTCATTTATGTGTCAGCAGTTTATTTTTATTTTTAAGAAGTTTTTGTATCATAAAGTATTATGATCTTTTTTTCAGTGCCATCGTCAGTTATTTTATTGCTTCTTTGTGGTTTTAATGGTTTGACAGTTATTTTAAAATATGAAAATGCACCCTAAAATGTTACATTTTAAAGCTTTGATAATCGCCATTGGCTTGTTCACTGGATGTTTTTTTCCCTCCTAATAAAGTTTTTTTTTTTCAGAAGTTTGTCTTCCTAAAATTCTCCAGTGATGCATGCATCTTAATATATCGCTAGTAGACAAATTAAAATTGTGAAAAATTTATAATAAAGTTTATTTCTAAAAGGCCACAAGGCTAAAAATGCTCTTAATGAAGGAAACAGCTTTCCTGTAGCTCAAATGGTAGAGCATGGCGCTAGCAACGCCAAGATCATGGGTTCGATTCCCAGGGAAAGCAAGAGCTGATAAAATGTAAAAACTGTAACTTGAATGTAAGTCGCTTTGGATAAAAGCGTCTGCTAAATGCATAAATGTAAATGTAAACATCCTTGTACACAAACATGCTTTGATAACTGAACATATTATGTTCTTAGGCAGCCAATTATGTTATATATTCCATTTCATTTTAGTGGCCTAACCTCCAAACTCTATGCAAACACAGACTGTAAACACAAACAGAGAAGTGAAGTCTGCCATTGATGGAAAGTTGGGTGATAACAGCACTTTATTTGCCTATTTCTTTTGTAAACTTCATTGTTTAGTCACTAACATTCTAAATTGCTGTACAATGAATTGGTCCAGTGTAATAGAAAGTCACCCTCAGGGTTAATGTCTTGTGCATTACTAATGTCTATACTAAAAAAGCCTGCTTATCTGGCTGTTATCTGAATGGAACCATCTGGACTTAAGCCCTAATGCATAAAGACTACAAAAGGAATGGATGCATTTGGCTTGATTTGTGAAAGTCATGTTTACAATCTGTAGTATCACTTCCAACACCTCGGCTGAAACCTCAAGTTACAATAGTTTCTCCTCCATTTGTATGAGTTTGAAATTGAAAACATGACATTTGTGTTTTTCTGCAAAGCTAAGAGCGTTCAGGCAAAGTAAGAATTAAGCTCGTTTCCAAGACAACAGACAGGAAGTGTCGCTTAAGTGGTTTCCTGATGGCTTCCTCTTTATCGCTGAATGATATCTGACATGTTGTCTGTGTGCAAGTCTGTAATGTGTTTCAGAGATAAAACAATGAATATCCAGTTAGCTACAGTTTAATGAATTTAATGTATTTTGTGATATTTGTGATAATGTAAATGTCATGACTGTCTTAATCTGGTAAAAAGAGCCCCTCTTACATTTCCAGATTTCTGTTACATTTGCTTATATCATTTGTGTTCTTCCTTTTTTGTCTCTTAGCAGAGTTTGAAGTAATATTAGCAAATTGTATTTGGGCCATTCCACCGAAAGGGTGCCATTTGCTTCCAAAACTCTTCAGAAAAAAAATTCATTTTCTATCTTTTTTAAAGACTGAATCTAGTAATACACATATTTAACTATTCAAAATCTGTACTGGTCCATTTCAGGTAACTTTATTTAATTTTTTACACAATTTTTAAGTGGAAGATGGATGCATTTTTCTCAGTCCTGTTACCAAAACTCTAATGTCTTTTAAAAAGCATGCTTAAAAATATATCAACAAATTCCTTCATTTCCCCCTCACGCAGGTGTTTATTTTGAAGAAATTGTTGGTTTCATGATCAAAAAATATAATTTTTATCATAAAAAAATCACTATTTATCTACACAAGGTGGTAAAGGATGACATGGATAGTGGGGTAACAAGTAACTCCTGCTAATCCTCTTGAGATGACTGCTAATGTATCTAAGATATAAATAACAAATATTAAATTATAATTTATATTAAAAATAACAAACTTAAATAATATTTCAGTTTTTCTTTGGATATTGTTTTCTTATAGCGCAGCTCACACTCAAACGCCATTCTATATATGAGTCTAATACATAATTGCCACAGGACAGAAATTTCAAGTACATTTTCTGTCATACTTGCAGGAAAGTAATATAAAACAACAATGCAGGAACAACCATAGGTTTTCTCTGGGCAAAAGCATTGTCTCAGTGTGGATAGAAGGCCAAAACTTTGAGAAAAAGATGCCTTTTCAAATTTATCTAGATTAATATGGATGTAGCCTAATATTTACATTAATAAATCTGATTACACTACTCACTCCTGTTACTTTTACTCAGTTACTATATATAAGTATAGGATATATGAGTATATGAGTAACAGGACTGAAAGTAACAGGATTGAGATTTTAGGATAAAATCAGCAAATACATATAATCTAGCCACATGAAGTACATGCTAATATTATGAGAATACTCAGCAAATTATAGTGATTCACCACAGATTTGTATTTTTAAAATAAACCAGTAACATCTAAGAAATAATTTAGGTAACAGGACAGCATATTTATAATGACGCTCCCAGCCAGTGTTACAATATCATCAGATATACAGAAAAGAAAATAAGACCACATGCTTTTGATCATTTCATTGCCTTCAGAAGATCCAGATGTTGCAATATTATGTTGAAAATGTGTCTTGTGGATTTTTCCCAGTTTTTTAGAGGGGGATTGTGTTAGAGTAACAGGACTGAGTGAAAACCTGGGGACACGACTAAACTGTGTATTTTATCCAAAATATTATACATTTATTTTGAAATAAATGTATTTAAACTTAAAGCACAGATGGGATATGGAGGTACACAAAAATGCAAAATAAAAAAGATTTCTGAAAGATTTTAAACATTATATTTAATGTTCAAATGTAGCGTTAGACACTGGGGACATGTACAAATGCTATATTTTCAGTGTTTCAGGTAGTTTTTAAATATTTTTTAAATTATATATTTTAAATTTGCAGTTAGATTAATGTGTGGGACACTTTGCTTAATAATAAAATGTATTTTATAGTTAATTTTTATGCATGTTTGTACCTATAATGTCCTGGGGACAGAAATGGCACCCATTCGGTGGAATGGCCCATTTGTGGCTTAAGAGACAGAAGTAGTTCAAGTAGTAAGTATGTCATGCTAGTGTTTGTTTCCTAGTTTATCTTGTATCTCAGTGTGTTTACATGTGTGTGTGTGTGTGCGTGTGTAGGCTTGTCTAAATGTAGGTGTATGTCTTCGGTTGAGCATGTGTTCACATGTTTTATTTAGGTCACTTGGTTTTATCTGATGTGTTCGCGCTTACTTGAGCAAAGTATGTGTTTCACAGCAATATTACAGAGCTCCTCAAACAATAAAATCAAACGTAAGCTGTAAACAATCACATTTAACATATAAGATGTACAACAAACTCTTTGTTGTCAGTAACTGAATGAATACAGGTATTCAGCACATGTATCACAGTGAACCTCTCTAAAGTTTAACATAAATGCTGTAACTGTACATGCTAATATACTCAATACAGAAAGATTTTAACATATCACATGTGTTGATGATATTAATAAAACATTCAAATGCATTTATTCAAACTCTTTAAAGAGGAAGTACTATAGCAGCCGAACTGCACTTACTTTGTGATACCCAGGCTTCGGAAGTCCTCTTTTATTGTGATTCATATAATTTAGTTACCTGTGTTTTATGGCACAACTAAATGAAGTCTGCATCAAAACATGATTTGTGCTTGTGTTCATTCATTAACACTTAATTGAATCCCAGAATTTGCTGCCACACATGCAGTTTTCTGACCATTCTAGAACTGATGTGATCTATCTGTGATATAATAAATACTATTTTATCATCAATCTCTCCTGGCTATTCACAGCAGATTGCAGGCTGTGCTTCGCATGGGGAGGTTAGCTGGTAATCGTGAGTACTGGCTTCTGAAACTGTGCTTTCTGTTGTTTAGCTCTGGAGCTGCATTCTCCTGGCTGACAGCAGGGGGAGTGCTTTCCTGCGCATTACCAGAAGCGTTCTCTGCCTTCCCTCCTTTGTTATTCTTTGTCTTTTTATCCTTTTCTTTGTCCTGGGACTCATTGGTGAATGTGTTTGGGTCTGGAGCGCCCTCTAGTGCTGGCTGGGTGTCAGGGGGCAGGTCAGTGGGAGTGGGTTTGCCCTCAGCCTGCTCCTCATTGGGGGTGTTCATGTTTGATGGGGAATGTTTGCTGTTGGTGCAAGTGGAACTAAAGGAAAAACACATTGAAGAAGTCAGTAACACAACAGTCAAGACTTTTTGTTAGGTTATTTTACTGGAGAACATAAAAAAACCCATGATGGATTGAATGGTGCATGCTCAAATGATTGGCAGGTAAGTCATATTATGTTTCATGCATCAAAATGATTATTTCTAAACTGCAGAGAATATTAAATGAGCATTTTATGTTAGGCCATCATATATTAAATGCTAGCTAAGAAGACCAGCTTGCCTGCATATGTTGTGTTTTGTGTTTGTTGGTATGCTAGTGTTCCCACTAGGCCTTTTGGACTAGCAAACGTTTCTTAGTTAACTATTATGCTTGTCAACCAGTTTTACCAGTTAAGTTTTGCCCACCTGTTAGAATTTGGATCATTTCAGCAGGATAGAGCCCATAGTGTTGTGTTTTTCCAAACTCACCCATTTGAGCTTCTGTCTTCTGAGTCTTTCTGCTCATTGCTGTATCTGAGCTCTGCTGGAGTCTTAAATGAGATATCTTTCTTTCCCTTCAGCCAGTACGTCTTCATATAACCTTTACCCTTAATCAAGAGAGATTAGAGTTGATTTCACACCAATTTAAGACGTTATTTGCTTGCAGTATGAGTCATATAAAGTAATACTCAATTTCTTTTTGAGAAATTAGTATTTTTGAAAATAAAATCATATACACCCACATGAAATTAAGCAATTTAAATGGGAAATGGCAAAGAAATGTTTTATTTTACATGGAGTGGATTGGAAATTTACGTTACTGAGTGCACTTTTTTGGGGGGGCAAGTATTTGGTTTACATGAAAGACTTGCAATAAACTGTGGCTCTGAAATAACTTTTTAGTTCTGTACTGTGCTTATTCTGTTTGAGAACCTAATATGTACACTACCATTTAAAAGTTTGGGATCAATAAGTTTTTTTTTTTTTTTAAGAATTTGATACTTTTATTCAGCAAGGATGCATACAATTTATCAAATATGACTGTACTACTTTGTTAAAAAAAAAAAAAATCTGTTTCAGATAAATGCTGTTCTTTTAACATTTCTATTAATCAAAAAAATCCTGAAACAAATGTATCATGCTCCACAACAATATGAAGCAGCACAACTCTTTTCAACATTGATAGTAATAATAAATGTTTCCTGAGCCTATTAGAATTATTTCTGAAGGATCATGCGACACTGAAGGCTGGAGTAATGGCTACTGAAATTTTTTACTGCAGCTTTGGTAAGCATAAGAGACTTAAAAAAAAACATTACAAACCAATCTTACCAACCACAAACTCTTGAATGGTGTACATAGTACAAAGTTTTAATGTGCATAACATTGTTGATATTGGCAGTGAAGATGATGAGGTTGATTATGTATTGTAGTACCTTAACAAAAATCTTTCCTCGTTCCTCGATGATGTATGGTTCATGCTCCAGATGGTCTTTGGTGGTCTGACTGATGTGGATTTGCATGCCCTAGCCGCACAGAAAGAGAGAGATTATAATTAGCTTTTTAATGAACTTCATTTTCTTTAAAATGAATTTAAAATTACTCATTAATATTTTCTATTGCATGATGAGACAGTTTTGTTTAGTTATTAGAAGCTGTTCATTTTTCTCAGTACAGCATAAGAAAGTGGCTCACCACACCATTAGACTCCATCCGAGAAGCCGTGTTTACCGTGTCTCCAAACAGACAATACCTGGGCATCTTCAGACCCACCACACCTGCGACCACCATTCCAGAGTGAATACCTGTGTGAAGACCACCACAAAAGAGTTTAAAAAGTCTAAATCACTTTCTCACAATGTGTGGCATGTAGAGGAAAGATCAGATGAAAGGGTTGGAGTGGCTTTGTGTGATGCTGTGTGAGTCCGGGTGCACCCACCGACACGGATCTGGATGTTGTCCCCAGTGGAGGGGTCTTTTAGATGGTCGATGGAGCTCAACATGTCTAGAGCCATGTCACAGATGTGGTGGGCATGGAATGTGGTCTTATTGGGCACACCTGCCACAACCATGTAGGCATCCCTAATGGTCTCCACCTGAGGGGCAAGAGCATTTGTTGCATGCCATTTCACTCAATCTTGAAGGCTTTAATAATGACAGTAAAGATTAAAAAACCTTAATTAGAAATATTTAACAGTAGAAAATAGGGATGCATTGATATAAAAATTCTGCAGATACCACTAAGCTAATATTTTCTGTTTTTATATTGAGAATGCTCTGGTTTTTCAACCAAAGTATACATCCAAAATTATTTTCATGTCATGTTCGATATAAAAAATTCTTAAAGACATTTATAATGTATAATAAATGGATATTCATTTTGAAATTTGCTAAATATTACATACACTACTGTTAAAAAGTTTATTGGGATTTGTAAGGTTATTAAATTAAATACATTTATTAAATTAATACTTTTATTTCAGCAAGGATGCATTAAGTTGATCAAAAGTGAATTTTTTTTTTACAAAAGATTTATATTTCAAATAAATGCTCTTCTTTTCAACAGTTTATCAAAAACCATGAAAAAATGTATCTTGGTTTCCACAAAAATATTAAGCATCACAACTGTTGTGTTGATATAATAATAAGAATGTTTCTTCAGAACCAAATTAGCATATTAGTATGATTTCTGAAGGTTCAGTGACACTGAAGACTGGAGTAATGGCTGCTGAAAATTCAGTTTTGCATCACAGTAAAATTACATTTTAAAAAAGAAAAATTGTATTACTGTTTTATTACATTTTTTAATAAATATAAATGCATTCTTAGTGAGCAGAAGAGACTTCTTTAAAAGACACGTCTTACCAACCCGAACTTTTGAACAGTCATGTATCCACTATTGACTGATATGTATAAATAAAACAAATCACTAAAATAGGCAGATAACCGAAATGGTGCTGATATATTGTGCCTCCATTGTAAAGAAAAAGTAGACCACTGTCTTGAAGGTCTTTTAGGTCAAAGAACATGCATGAGAAGCTATTCTGTTGTGTCATGTGGCTTTCGTTTGAGTTACTTATGTTACCTTGTAAACATTGTGCTTTTCGCTGAGTGTGTCAAAAACGATGTAGATCTCATTTAGCATGTCCACCACCTGCATGGGGGTGATGTGGATACAGATCTCATTAAACTTCACCACATCGCTGAACAGGATGGTCACGTCTGGGAACACCTGGAGGGAGATAACAGATCAAGAACGCCACTTAAAAACAGCAGGACAGCACTGGAGAATATACAGATGGCTTTTCATCGTAATTCATTATCTCTCTTGAGATCTTGATATAGTCAAAATCACAATTGTCAGTCAATACTAAGAGAAGTTCATATAAATTGTGTGCTTTATTGTGCCAGTAGTGTGTGTACCTGACATGTCTCCAGTGCTGTGATTCCCTTGCGCAGCCGGTCTGCCACTGCTTTGGGGATCATGGCGTACAGCAGGGAGTCTCCTCTCTTCTTCTCCTCATCCAGCTTTTTAATGATCTCCTGCAGCTGTGCATACTTCTGCTGCTCCTGTAGGTGGCACAGTAAGAGTTTGGCCTGTCATTTGCATGTTATTTCTAGATGCATAGCCACAGCAAGAGACTCTGTGCTTATTAAACGGCTTAACAGACTTGAGTCAGTCCGTGCCAGAAATTCTGCTACATAACTCCTTTTATATAAACTGAAATAAAATGTGTCTCTTTAAGGATGGTGGTGGATTACAGTATTTGTAAATCTAGATTTTGAGCTCGGTGGCATCAGTGCGGCAATCATACCTGGTCAAGTGCCAGTTGCAGCTCGGCTGATTGCTGTGTTCCTGCCAGGATGAGCTCTCTGCTGGAGTCGTGCAGGTTTAAATCATTGACGTAAACACCCATTTTTATCATGTCCTCCACTGTCTCAATACTGTACAAAGGAGAATACGGTTTAAAATAGACTTCAGCATTTTTAGCTATAATCTTAGCCTTTTTTGTGGTTAAACTGTATATAGAGACAGTCTGACAATTGAAGAGTTAGATGTGTTTATATAGTAGTTTTCAAATGGCGAGTAACAGGTCTGTTCTGATTGGCTCATGGACAGTAGGGAAAAAAACTATGCAAATGATAAAAAGCCAACTAACTATGTAATTGTACATAACTGAGAAATTAAATGGGCTTAGTAACTTTAAAGGGAGGAGAAAATACATATTTCTGTTTAAATTTGTTTATTTTAAGGATATATTTGTTTGCCTATGGGCACTGAACAGTTTTGCTGCAATATTGGATTATGTCCAATGTAAAAATATGGATTATTAAGCAAAACCAGGGAGGTCAGAGAGAGAGAGAAAGAAAGTGGAAAATGGTCTTTTAAAATTAAATAATGACATTTTGGGCGGTAAGGAAATTTTAATATTGTAAGTCGATCTCAGGATTAAACTAAAATGGTTTGAGTGCAGGATATGCTCCCTTTGAAATGACGTGATTGTCCGGTTTATGTGGCAATAACTAAACTACTGTTTTCCATTAGCTCAATGTTGTAAATGTGTGAGATTATGAGGGCTTACATGGGAGTTCCTAGAAAGATGAGGGAGTCCCATTGAGGGACATACTTCATCTGGCCCTTGAGGTGGAGAGGCTTTTTAGGGGGCTCCCGCATGTCTTCAAATATGGTTTCACTGCACTTGCCTATACACGAGAGAGGACATTTCATTTTTCACTGCATAGACAGAAGATTTGCATTCAAATGGATGATCTTGAGGCACTTTCTGAGTCAATTTTAGTTCCCAAATCACAGAATAATGATTGTAATTTTATTGACTTGATAAAATTTCTCATTGTTGCTCATTCAGAGCACCAGTTTACTGTAATGTGTCTAACCGGTGACAGTCTGAAAAGCCAGCAGCTCGATGTCCTCTCCTCCAGAATTAGCCGAGCTTTTGTACTGAGTCGGAGCGCTGCTGTATTCCTGATCCGTCCCCTTCATTTCCTCCATCACTTTAATATTTGAGAGAACAGCAGAGGCAGTGACAGAAGTCAGCATGAGATGTTTTAGAATATTATCTGCTTTAATCTGTAGAGGCAAGGCATCTGAGTGTGAACTGTCACATATCTGATTTCTGATGTCTGAGGTTCTGACTGGTCAGTGTGCTTTTACCAGTCATTAAGCCCATGTAGAATATGTGAGCACAGAATTCTGCAGAAACCTCATTGAAATTCCACAGAATTTAAAATAAATCATCTTTGAGAAGATTTCTTTACACATGGGTCAGTGTCGTATAGAAGAAGTCTAGTTTAAACCCACATCAAGTTTTTAGAAATGTAGTTTTTGTGTTCATGTTTAGCTAATACGGCTTTTTCAAGATGGACATTTGAGTCATTATAAAAAAAAAAAACTGTAAATATAAATGAGATCATTTATTTAAAATAACTTTATTTGACCGAAAATAGGAATATTTTGAAATATTATTACAATTTAAAATAGGCCTATCTGTTTTCTATTTTAATAATATTTAAAAATGTATTCCAGTGATGGCAAAGCTAAATTTTCAGCAGGCATTACTCCAGTCTTGAGGGTCACATGATCCTTCAGAAATCATTCTAATGTGCTGATTTGTTCCTCAAGAAACTTTACTTCTTATCAATGTTGAAAACAGTTGTGCTGCTTAATATTTTTGTGGAAATTGATACATTTTAAGGATTTTTTGATGAATAGAAAGTGTAGTTTTATTTTTAAAATTTGATTTGAATTTTAACTATACAAATATAGGACAGATAGGAAAAACTGACTCTTATTGTTATTATTTGTACAACTTACGTATAAAAATACAATAAAATTTAATTCTACAGATTTTCCCCAAAATCAGTTTAAGAAATGTGAAAACATTCTGCCGATTCTGTTTTGCCCCATACTCTAATACTAACAAGCAATCTAATACTAGTCCAAGCACTATACCTCTCTCTTTCTTCTTGGGTTTTTCACTTTCCTCTTTCTCCTCTGGCTCTTCTTTGCTGAGTTTAGGGATGTTGACCTTCTGTTTGCTCTCTACCACAGCCTTAGACAGCAGTTCAAACACATTGTTGAGGTGGGTGTAGATCTGAAAGAGCACACACCAACAAAATGCTTTTTCAGGACATAAATGCCAAGAGCAAGAAAAGAAAGCATAAACATTTTTTTAGATGGCTCATCTAAAACTCTTAAGTTGTTGGTTACTTTCATGCTGCTTTGGCTTTATATCTGTTCTCCTACTCTTCCGTTCACTCACATTATCCCAGCTGAATTCCAGCATGGGTCGCACCAGGGTAAACTCCTCATTGACCTTTTTGCCCTGCAGATCAGAAAACACCTCTTTCAAACCGTCTCCGATCCAATACATGGTCATGTCCCTACGGAATATCACGCTGAAGGGGAACATGTCAAAAAAGATTCCTCGCTTCATGGGCAGTTTCTCATAGCCTGGAGCTGTTTTCTGCTGGGGCATACGGTGCTTAAACGCAGCATTGTCAAAATTCATCTTGTACACCTTCAGAGAGAGTGAGAAGATCAGAAACGTGAGAAATAAAGAATAACAGAGCTTGGTTTGTGTAAACAGAGAAAGGTAAATGTCTGTTTGGACTCCTACCACATATGTCATTTTCTCTGTTTCCTCTTTAGACAGAATCTCCACCTCAATGTCTGTGTTGTAAAACTGTCGGCCCACCTGAGAGAGCTGCCCTACAGAGAAGTCACAACAGACGCTATTTGAATTTTAAACAGGCTGAGGCAACACTGTGGACTGACTGACCAGCTTTCATTGTGTAAGATCTAGTCGAACATCATTTTACCACATCTCTATTACCTAAGCTTTACTTTCAGATCATTATTTTACCTCACATCTCTCAAGAATTTTAATATGCAGTTTCAGAAAGCACCAATAAGCTCATTCTGTTAATATGGTAACTATTCAACGAATAAACAATGTAAAAAGCAGATTCATTAAGTACATATAGGGAAGCTCAGTAGAAAGCTATTGTACAGTTTTTGGATGTAAATTATATTAGTTGAGATTGGGTGAAATCAGGCGGAAATCTAAGTACTTGACCTGTAATAATTATTATAAAACAGTTCATTTCTGCCCTTGAATTTACATTAGTGGTGGCAAATTTTCAATGACTTTTTCCGCAGGTTACTTTGTGCCAGTAGGTGGCGACAGGCAACTATCTTTATAAATGACTCATTGAATCATTGATTTAAACCTATTTAAAAAATGAGTGTCAGAGACTCACTGAAACATTCATTCAACAGATTTGTTCAAATCATTGATTCATTCAGGAATCATACATGAATCACTGAATCATTTATCCAGTCGATTAATTCGTGCATGTTGCTCTGAGATGCTCAGTTGTTAACTTTGCTTTGGCTTTATTTGGAAACATTTAAAGTATGTGACCATATAAAACATATTATTGACATATTGTTTATTGAACTGTAAATTGTTGTATAAAACCGTATTGTTGTATAAAAGCAATATCACACCAGACCTGCTGGTCTGAATACACTCTCCTCAACATGCATCTAAGAACATAACTCATAGCACTATTACCTTTGACGAACTGTGTGAATCCTTTCCTGGTTGAACGGTAGTGCAGGGTAAGACTCGTCTCACATTCTTCCTCTACACAGAAACTGGGCGGCTGGACTTTTGGGAAGGAGAAACGGAAGTACTCATGCAGGTTATCTAGCTCATTGATGAAATCTCGTACATTGCGCCCCAGTACCTGAGACAGAGATATTAGAAGAGTTTTAAAAGCGTGTAAAAAGAGTTTAAAATGTGATTAAAACTGTACAGTTAACCATTGAGAAAGCCCACTAAAGAAAACTAAAAGAAAAATGTTAAACATTACCGTTCAAAAGTCAAATCAAATCAAATCAAATCAAATCACTTTTATTGTCACATCATCACAGCACATGTGCCTTGATGAGTGAAATTCTTGATAGCGTGCTCCAGACAGTGCAGTAACATATAGACAGTACCATTACATACTTACAGACTTAGACAATGTGATACTCAGTACACACAACTGTACAGTGAGAAAGCCACTGAAAACTAAAAGAAACGCTACTCAAAAGTTTGGGTCAGTGAAATTATCGGATGCTGGGTCAGTGAAATTATTTGAAAATATTCACGAAAGAAGTCTCTTATGTTCACCGTGGCTGCATTTATTTGATCAAAATACAGTAAAATCAAATACAGTACAATACAAATACAGTAAAAAAACAGTAATATTACGAAATATTTTTACAGTTTAAAATAACTTGTCTATTTTAATATATTTTAAAATGTCATTCCTGTGATGACAAAGTTGAATTTTCAGAAGCCATTATTCCAGTCTTCAGTGTCCTTCAGAAATCGTTCTGATATGCTGATTTGCTGCTCGACATTTCTTATTATTAATGTCGAAAACAGTTGAGCTGCTTAATGTTTGTCAACTGATACTTTTTATTTAAGGATTCATTGATGAATAGGAAGTTGAACAGCATTTATTTGAAATAGATTTTTGTATTAGTGTAAACGTTTTTACTGTGACTTTTGATCAATTTAAAGCAACCTTGCTGAATAAAAGTATTAATTTCTCCAAAAAAAGATATCTGACCCCAGATTTTTTAACATAATGGTGGTGTATGTGTTTTCCTATAAGAGTATCTGTCTACCATGTTTGAAAATCACCTTTAAGATCCTCTCATAGCCATAGTTTCCTATCCGCTTGACCATGTAGACCCCGAAAGCATACATCAGCTCATCGTGAGTTTTCCCCAAAACCTCTCCAGCTGCCTTTGCCAGTCTTAAAATCAGATTATCACTGGAATAGCAAACACCATCATTGTTAACTTAGACAGATGCAATCTATGACACTTCATTTATCAGAAATGAGACTCTTAGGACTCACTTGTACATCTGGTGTCGAACAAATTTGAGGTGCGGGATCTCCGCTCTGGCCTCGATTAGCCTCCATACGTCCTCTCCATATGATTCATTAATGTAGTCATTCACCGCTTCCAAATACAGGCCATACATCTTCAGGGGGGTTAGAACCTCCACTACACTGCCCCAGAAATCTGATCAGCCTGCAGAGAGCACAATACCTGGATCTGAGACGCTTCAGTGACATCAAGAGGCTTTTAGTTAGGCTTTTAGATGGCAAAAATCAATATAATGCCCAAAAAGACAAGTTGCATAAACAAGCAGAGATTTATAGAGGACTTGAAGATGCAAACATATAACTCATCTCTGATATGATTAAACTGTCCAGTTTAAAACGAATAGATGTTCACTAGATATTATATTGTTGCAGACAATTTTGTGTAATCTATGAGAGTCTGAGAGCCTCTGTGTTGCTTATCCATCCTTTTTTTGTTGTCTATTTGTGTAAAATGCTATTTTGTTTGATTGATGAGTACTATATAATATGCTGTGCTGTTATAAACCATCTCTCGTGTGACAGGCTATTTAATACCCAACATCCTCTAAACCCCTATATTCTTGTGAAGAAATTATAGCAGATAATACAATCTACACTACTAATGAACACCAAATTCGATTAAACTAATAGATCAATAGATGATAGAGAAGTAAGAGTATGTATGTGGCTTACCTGCAGACCCTCAGTCCTGTGTAATGAGTCTGAATTTGGCTAAAGCAGAACCTTCTCTCTCCCTCTCTCTCTCTTAGTCTCTCTCTCTCTTTAAACACCTGTTTTTGGCACCTTGAGTACTTCATACTCCTTTCTGTCAGGACAATGGCCACACAGGCTAAAACAGGAGAGCAGGAGCGTGTTTGTGGCAGGTGTTAAACAACACATAAGCATGGCCAGTCATCATGCATAGTCCCCTTTCTCATTCTCATGGACATTTTTTTTTGCTATAAATGAAGTGTAATCCTAAATTTATGCCATTTTATGTGAGAAAAAAAGTTTTTTTTTAAACCCCCTTTCAAAAAATCAGAAAGACACACACACACACACACACACACACACACACACTACATCTGTTTTCTATTGTGGATGACCTGCTATTGACTTCAGTTTTTGTTACTGAGCTATGAAATCTATCCATTGTGAAATCCTTTATATTGTCATTAAGACATGTTTTATTATGTTTATTAAGCTACTGTCATTCATTGCGATAGCTGATGATTAAAGGAGAATTAATATTATGCATTTCTGTCTCTAAAACCATGACAACATATTGGATAAGAGAATTAGAAGGAGATGAATAAAGAGTGTATTATTATTATTATTATTATTATTAGGCTAAAGTCCCTTTATAGTCTTTGGCTATACGCAAATGGCTCTTACCCTTTAACGGCTTCAATCTAAATTGTCTGCATTGAAAGAAAAACTGTGCTTAACCTAACCTAATATAAGTACAGGAAATGCATGCACATGTTCTGAATTTACGTAGGATTTTTAACATATTGGAAATTGCACAGATATGTCAAAATTTGAGTAGATAGTTCAGATTGTTCCAGTTGTTTTAAATAAAAGATCTCATTAAAAACGTAAAAAAGGATTAACTTCTCTCTCTCCTTACAAGGTTAAAATGGTCAATGAAAGCCGATTCTTCTGTTGTCGCTCTGTGTATTATTCTCATTAGCCGCTAGGGGCCACTGTTGACACATCGTCTTTATGCTATTGACTCCACGCTGAAAGCAGCAAAACGTCTCGGTTGTTGCCTTTTACTATCAAACGGCTCATTATCGCAAATAAATGGCTTACATCATATTTATCCTATATATATATATATATATGTGTGTGTGTGTCAAGGTGCGCGTGCGTGTGACTTATATGCGCATCCTATAAGAAACTCTGAGTAGGCTACTTGGCAGAGCAGTTAGTGGTGTATGCGGAAAGGACCGGAGAAGCGAGAACTGTATTCCTGTATAGCTTCCTCACAAGCCAATAATTAGCATGTCTTTGTTTCCAGTCACCCAAGAAAGCCCTCTCAGCACCTATCAGCCTCTATCTCTCACATACAGTACTCTCTCTCTATGGTCTATTTGAATAATAAAAAGGGTCATATCCAAGTCCACCAGTTAGCTACTGTAGGTCTCTTTCTTGTTTATTTACTGCATTTTTTCCCCTCTCTCTTCATGAGTGTACAGTGTAAGTTACAGTAGGTCACAATGCCTGTGATAAACACGGTAGTCACAGGGACTTATCTCAGTATCTATTAGATGCTGGTTTTAAATACCTTGCTCAAAACTCTCAAATTAGAATAGGTTTGTGAATTATGCCCTCCAAAGTTTCTAATTTTTTGTAGTAGCCGTTGAGTAAACAAGAGAACACAATAAAACTACACAGACAAACATTTAGACAATAATCAACTACATCATGATTAAAAACAAACAAACAATAGCCTAATTAATAATCAATTGGATATTTTTTTCTAGTAAATAACTTTTATTTTTCTTGTTTTACACAAAAATGTCATGGAAAAAAAAGTAAAAAAAAATACATAGTTTGCGTTTAATTTGTACTAATATGTTTTAATGAAAATTTTAAATTGTTCAAAGGTAGGTAGGCCTACTCTTCTATTCCATTTGATTTTATGATAATAATGAGCTATTTTAAAAATATCTAGTTAGTATTAGTTTCGTTTTTTTGTAGCCATGACTTTAAGGTAGTTGTACTGAAATAACTTTCAAAAATAAACCTTCCTAACCTACAAATATTCAGTAAAATGTGTCAACTAACCCCGATCTTCCCTATATGCCCACTTATATTCAAATGATTCCTTTTGAGATATTGTCTCCAGAACCTTCCCTCGTTTTCATCCAGTGAGGTACTTTTACTCTTGCCTCTGAGGATTGTGCATAACAAATACCTCGATCATTTGTTTGCATTAGCATTTCAGCTTTGTGCTGAAATCTTTCGAAAATCCCATGTCAGTCTATCTGTGAGGCAAATCAGGAGCTCTCAGAGGAGCTATGAAGCCGTATGTGTGTGTGGAGGTTGAATGCAGCATATGTGAATGCGCGTGCATGGATGTGTGGGAGGACAGCATGCTTATGGTTCCAAAGCCAATGCTCCGAAAACCTCTGCAGAATTTCTGTTTTATTCTTATGGCAGGTTAAGGAATTACATAAGACATCTTATTGATTTGTTGTTTCGTAAGTAATGAAGTAAGAAAGATGGAATAATTTAAAGACGTACATCTCCTTCAGATATCTCCGGCATGCAACTGGCACTGTGAACTTGTGTGCTTGTATAATGACACGCTTTTATATTTGTTGGCCTGCATCTGTGTTGCTACTTCACTGCTGAATGATGGATGAGTCGTGTTTACATTACAGTCAAAAATATTACTAATGCATGTACATGGCGGCACATCCTGTGGTCTGACACTGATGGATTTCATGCATAATAAGGCCAGACTCTTTCAGGACCAGTAGTCGGAGGGAAGAATGCAAATGCCCCCATTATATCTAATATGTATTCACTCATAAATGTTAATTCAATGAGTGTGCGTATTTACCACCAGAATGACTTCCTGGAAATATTGCCACATTTTCAAATATGAACTCACTATTTGGCAAATCATTTGTGTGGTCCCTGTAGATAGGATTGAGTCTGCAGCTTATTTAATAGGAACGTGACCATACAAAGGCAATGTGGATAATTCACACGTTGTGAAAATGGAAATTTCTTGGCAGACGAGCCCGAAGCCATTATGCCCCATAGCTGAATCCTGAATACCCGTCTGCGTCTGTTTCCTATTTCTCCTTTCTTTTTTTTCTCCTCCCAGTCCACAATTCTCACTGAGACCTTAACATTCTTGTCTATCAATGGCATAATTTTTTCTATGGCCAGGAGGGTTCATGTCTAACCACACGAGCAGTTAAAACGTCTATGATCACTTCACTGCTAGCTCTGAAGCCAAATGCCTGTTTCATATTCATGCGTTGATCTTCCAGTGAGTATTTTTACCGTTTAAGGATGCGACTGCAAAGCCCCAGCGAAGCACAGACGTTTCATTTTGTGCTTTTAATGAAATTATTGATAACGGCATTGATTCAGAGAGGTTGGTGTGACCTTGACATTTGCTTGGCAGGCTTTTAGAAGAATGTGAACCAGACATTGTTTTGATTTATATCGCCATAACACATCAAGTCAGGTTATTTTTATTAGGTTGGTGGATATCAGATTGATGACATGGACTTGTAGGAGGCATCTTAAAAATATCAATATGCAGTATGTTCTGTGCTTTCAATTGCACTTTCAGTTGTACAGGAGATAAATCTTCTCTATTAAAAGATTGATATTTAAAGATCAATTTTGTAATTTAATATATTTTTGATTATTTTCAAATTATTGCATGCAAAATGCTCATATGAGTAAGCAGCATTATTCTAGACCTGCTTAAAATGTTAAAGTTCAGATTCTGCAATGACTTCTTCAATGAAGTTTGGTTTATACTTGTAAGATTAACAGGGTAGATCTGTAGATGATTTAGACGTAAATGATTGGATTATATTACAACAACGATCGATTAATATTTTGGGAAATCTTTTGCAGTTGTTCTGGAATACCAAATTCTGTAATTTGCATTCAGGCTATTAGGCCCCCAAAACTGAATAAATGTACAAGAGCTCTAACTTCAGGCACTTAGTGAATTATTTAGGCCCTACTGGTAATGTATTTCTCAAACTAAAAATCAAAGCTCATCACAGACTTTAAGAACATACAGTTTAGAAAACAAAACTAACTGTAAAATCAAATATGATCAAAGAAGTGATGTGCGATCTAACAAGTCACATCAATCAGTTTCACTATGAATTATTTGGTCAGGTATATTTGAGTTTAGTCTACCAACCAATGATTTTCATTACTACAAAGGTGGATACATTTTTACCAGGGTTGATTACCTGCTTTGGGGCAGGTTATGTTTTCGATTACAGTTCTCATATAGACACTGGGCCAATCATCTGTGAGCAGTGTGATGAATCTTTGATGCACTGAAGTCATTTGCCCTGTATCTCTCCCTCCAACCTAAAGTGCGCTTCACAGGGAGAGACTTTCATAAATCCACATAATCGGCTTTCCATAATAATTATTTGAGAGATATAGATTTTCAGGAGAGAGAGCCTTGTACCTTTGTCAGCATTTTGAGCTGCACATTAAAAACGTATTATTGGTTTGTATATATTTGCAAGTGCTATATTGCTGTAGGTGATGCAGAGAACCTGCAGAAAAATACTTTCTGAAGTTTTGATTGTATAGTGTAGAACAATAGTGGTGATTTTTTTTTTCAGTGACATGGATTAGCCAGTAGGTGGCGACTTGGAGTCATTGAATGATTCATTCAACCATTTGTAAAAAAACACAATTCATTTTGTTCCTGTATAAATTAGTCTATTATATGAATTAGTTTGATAAATGACAGACTTATAAAGATGGAATCATTGAATCATTAACTCAACCGATTTGTTCACAACCAGGCCACGTTCACAATCGTTTAAGAAGTACTCCTACTGTATGTTGCTTTGGAGACTTTGTGGAAATTTTGTTGGTGGGAAGAAAAATAGTAAGTAACTGGGAACATTGTGTGTAGTATGTAAGTTGTTAAATATTCATTTATTTATTGAAATGTTTGCAAAATCACATTCTAAACCATTCTGATATTTTGAATATCAGCAAGGCTGTGGTTACCTGCAGTGTCCTGCATGCCTATAGTCAAAACACATGCTTCCTTTGTGTGATATTGCATAAATACAGTGGGTAAAATAAGTATTGAGCCCGTCACCATTTTTCTCAGAAAATATATTTCTAAAGGTGCTATTGACATGAAATTTTCACCAGATGTCGGTAACAACCCAAGTAATCCATGCATACAAAGAAAACAAAACAAATAAGTTCAGAAATTAAGTTATGTGTAATAAAGTAGAATGACACAGGGGAAAAGTATTGAACGCATGAAGAAAGGGAGGTGCAAAAAGGCATGGAAAGCCAAGACACCAACTGAACTCTATCAGTAATTAGAAAGCAATCCTGCCCCTTGTCAGTAGAAATTAATATTAGCTGGTTCAATCCCAACTGATGCCTATAAAAAGGTGTCTCATTACCAACGTGTCACACAAGAAACATTTCATGATGGGTAATAGCAAAGAGATCTCTCAAGACCTTTGCAACCTTATTGTTGCAAAACATACTGATGGCATTGGTTGCAGAAGGATTTCTATACTTCTGAATGTTCCAGTGAGCACTGTTGGGGCCATAATCCGGAAGTGGAAAGAACATCGTTTCACCATAAACCGGCCATGACCAGGTGCTCCACACAAGATTTCTGACAGAGGAGTGAAAAGAATTATCAGAAGACTTGTCCAAGAGCCAAGGACCACTTGTTGAGAGCTTCAGAAAGACCTGGAATAAGCAGGTACAATTGTTTCAAAGAAAACAATAAGTAATGCACTCAGCTGCCGTGGCCTGTATGCATGCTCACCACGCAAGACTCCATTGCTGAAGAAAAAGCATGTAGAAGCTTGTTTAAAGTTTGCTACACAACTTTTAGAAAAGCCTGTGAAATACTGGGAGAATATAGTCTGGTCAGATGAGACAAAAATTTAATTCTTTGGATTCCATAATACACACCATGTGTGGAGGTCAAATGGCACTGCACATCACCCCAAAAACATCATGGTGTGGCACTGGCAAAATTCATATAACTGAAGGAAGGATGAATGGAAAAATGTACCGAGACATTCTTAATAAAAAATCTGTTGCCATCTACCAGGATGATGAAGATGAAACGAGGGTGGACATTTCAGCAAGACAATGATCCCAAACACAGCCAAGGAAACTCTCAATTGGTTTCAGAGAAAGAAAGTAAAGCTGCTAGAATGGCCCAGCCAATCACCTGACTTGAATCCAATAGAAAATCTATGGAAAGAACTAAAGATCAGAGTTCATAGAAAAGAGGCACACGGAACCTTCAAGATTTGAAGACTGTTTGTGTGGAAGAATGGGCCAAAATCACACCTGAGCAATGCATGCCATTAGTTTCTCCATACAGGAGGCGTCATGAAGCTGTCATTACCAACAAAGGCTTTTGTATGAAGTATTAAATAAATTTCAGTAAGCGTGTTCAATACTTTTTTTCTTTGTCATTCCATTTTATTACACAGAACTTAATTTCTGAAACTATTTGTTTTGTTCTCATTGTATGTATGGATTACTTGGGTTGTTACCGACATCTGGTGACAATTTCATGTCAACAGCACCTTTAGAAATATATTTACTGAGAAAAATGTTGACGTGTTCAGTACTTATTTTACCCGCTGTATACAAATCTAATATAAATCTGTAAAATATCCAGTACAGTAGTTTAATATAATTTTGCATTAATAATTATTAATATTAAAATAATATAGCTTAATCATTACATTAATGCATTAGAGTGCTGCAGTGAGTACCCATTTTTGTCAACCAAACCAGAAGGCATCGTCACCCAGTTCCCCTCGACAAAAAGCCAGTAGGATTTTTCCATTGGCTTTTATTATTGCAGAAAATTGACCAACAAAAGATTAGTATTTTTACATGGTTTATTCATCAGGATAATCTTCACAAATGAACACAACTTTTATGAATTTTGAAGCCTAAATACAATTGCCAGAAGCAAAAAGTTAAACAGACTATAAGCAACTACATGGTCATCATAAAGCATAGCTTTTGACAGCTCTTTAGTCTTCATTTTCCCTGAACACTTGAGAGTAGTTTGCATTATTATAAACACAATGACGCTTTATGAGTGGTAAGTAAATTAGTTTTCCTGTTATGATGGTTGTGTATTTATGGGGGTGACCCAAGTTCGATTCCCGGCTAGTGAGGTCCTTTCCTGGTCCCATCCCCAAAACTCCTCTCTTGTCTTTTTCTGTCTAATCTCTGCTGTCTCCAAGAATAAAACAATGAATTATCTTGACCTTTTGATAACCACAGACCTTATTTTAGGCATTTAACCAAAAACCCATTCAAAAAAACCATTGGGCAGGTAGTGAAAATACTAACTCATTTCAGGCTTTTGTCCTACAAAAATAGTCATCCCTGCAGCCCCCTGTTGATTAATTTTGGTACTACTAGTGACTCAGAAGTGACACATTTCCCTGTGAAAGAACCAGAAGTATTTAAAATAGCAATATTCCTCTATGTGAGAGTCAGATGACACACTATCAATACACTGGAAGACTGGAAGATTTCAGCTCCTTGGCAATGAGCAACACTGGTATTGGCATTTGCATTTATTCATTTGGTAGTGATTTGTAAAACCTGGACTTTCCAGCAGGAAGGCAGCTGAGAATACATGATGCTTGCTAAGCTAGGCCTCAAACACCAAGGAGAAACCCGTAAGTCCTCAGCCTAACCAAAAGCCATTACTACAGTGTTGGCTAGCACCTCCCTTTGGGCCTGCTATACAGCAGATCTCGCAGCTCTGAGCCATAGGCAGGAGCACAATAAGATTACAGTGTCTGAATGACAGCTAGCACAATGCAGGAAGGATAAGAAGTGCAAAGAAAGAAATACAGACAGAAGGAGAGAGAGGGAAGCAATCAGTGCATGAATATTCCATTTACTGCACTGGAGCAGCATAGCAGTGCCTTTAAACCTTCAGCCACCTGATCTGGAAATGAAATTACTACAGCCGATGCTCTTTTCTTCAATTTCTCACTCTTCCCTTTACAGTCCTTCGTCTTATCAAGGCTGACACTAATCCAATTTCAGCCCTGCTGGGGCCACAGCTTGCACGGTTATGTATACTGATGCCTCCGCTGGTACACACACACAAACTTGTACACAATCTCACACACACTCTTGGTTGCTCGTATGCACCTTTGTGTTATCTGGATGCAACAGCTGGTCTGTAATTGCATTAGTGAAGTTCATTTGGCCGCAGCTGTTGTGGACTGGATGAGCAAGGTGGGCTTAATACACATACCGATTCCAGCACATCTGCCTTTAAAATGCATGTGGACACACAGACACCCGCATATTCAATCCCCCTACACACGCAATCAGCCTCACATTTTTAATGGCCATTTTTAATGCCTTTAAATCTGAAGCAAACTGCTATGTGAAAACACAATCCCCTCCGTAATCACCTGTGCAGCACTGGAGGGAGGGATTAATCAATCATGAGAGCCTGTTTTTTTTGTTGTTGTTTTTTTTACTGTTCTGCAAAGCATTGTGGTCTCATTTTTCTGCAGCTATTTGTAGATGTGCTCCGATTGACAGTTTCTCCAAGGATGAAATTCACTTAATTTGACAAATTTTGTTTATTGGAATGCACTGAAATGATATCACACAACACTGAGTAAATAAATGTAATAGTGTATATATATACTGTATATATATGACATATATGTATATGCTGAAGGTAATTTCTACATTAAATAATTTAGTTCAGGCTCTAAATTAGTACTCAATTTAAGCACTTATAAGTATATTTTACTTGGAATTGTTTGTTATGTTTACATTCTTTAAGTAAATATCAAAGTTATGATAATCATGCACTGGGGCATGAATAATTAAAAAGGTTACACTTTTCATGAGTTGTATTTACACTGTTTTATGGTATGAGGTTAGGTTTAGTAACTTACTATGACATATGGAGGACCCATTCATACTATACTGATGTTATCATTGTGTATGGTGTAGTATTGATGTCTCTGAGTTCATTTGGGTATAATTCTATTGAGTGGACATATTATCTTAGAAAGGATAACAAGCTGTCTATATATATGTGTGTAAGTATGCTTTAATAGCATGGTTATATTTAGTGCTATGAGTAAAGTTTATAAACCGTGACTGTGAAATGCACTTGAAAATTGCCGATTTAACTTATATACGTATTCATCAAATAACTGGCAATGTTAAATTTATAGATAAGATAATAGGATTATGCAGTAAAATATATAGATTTAGAAATTCCAAGATGAGAGCTACAGTTCCATTCTATTGAGTAGAGAAGATAGATAGATAGATAGATATTTTATTAGAAAGAAATTAATTATTTTAATATGCAAGGATGCATTCAATTGAAGTTGTTTTCAACTTTCTACTCATTAAAGGATCCTGAAAATGAAAAACGTTATCACAGTTTCCACAAAAATATTAAGCAACTGTCTTGAACGAACAAACACACACACACACACACACACACCCACCTATCTATCTATCTATACACACACGTGTATATACAGTATATATGTCTGCATGTACAACCCCAAATCAGAAAAAGTTGGGACAGTATGGAAAACGCAAATAAAAAAAGAAAGTAGTGATTTCTAAATTTACTTTGACTTGTATTTCATTGCAGACAATATGAACACAAAATATTTCATGTTTTGTCTGGTCAACTTCATGTCATTTGTAAATATACATCCTTTCCTGTCATTCAGACCTGCAACACATTCCAAAAAAAGTTGGGACAGTAAAGCATTTACCACTTTGTAATGTTGCCATTCCTTTTCACAACACTTAAAAGATGTTTAGGGACTGAAGACACCAAGTGATGAAGTGTTTCAGGTGTAATTTTGTCCCATTCTTCCTGCAAACAAGTCTTAAGGTGGGCAACAGTACGGGGTCTTCGTTGTCGCATTTTGCGCTTCAAAATGCGCCACACATTCTCTATTGGAGACAGGTCGGGACTGCAGGCAGGCCAGTCAAGTACCTGTACCCTCTTCCTCCGCAGCCAGGACTTTGTAATGTGTGCAGAATGTGGTTTTGCATTGTCTTGTTGAAATATGCATGGACGTCCCTGGAAAAGATGTCTTCTTGAAGGCAGCATATTGTGCTCCAAAATCTCTATGTACTTTTCAGCATTAATGGTGCCATCACAGAAGTGCAAGTTACCTTTGCCAAGGGCACTGACACAACCCCATACCATGACAGACCCTGGCTTTTGGACTTGTTGCTGGTAACAGTCTGGATGATCCTTTTCTTCTTTGGTTCGGAGCACACGGCGTCCATTCCTCCCAAAAAATACCTGAAATACTGATTCATCTGACCACAGTACATGTTTCCACTGTGTGATGGTCCATCCCAGATGCCTCCGAGCCCAGAGAAGTCGACGGCGCTTCTGGACACTGTTAACATAGGGCTTCCTTTTGGCACAGTACAGTTTTAACTGGCATTTGTGGATGTAACTACGTATTGTGGTACTTGACAAAGGTTTGCCAAAGTAGTCCTGAGCCCATGTGGTGATATCGCTTATAGATGAATGACGATTCTTGATGCAGTGCCGCCTGAGGGATCGGAGATCACGGTTGTTCAGCTTAGGCTTGCGCCCTTGTCCTTTACGCACTGAAATTCCTCCAGATTCCTTGAATCTTTTAATTATGTTATGCACTGTTGAAGGTGAAATATCCAAATCTCTTCCTATCTTTCTTTGAGGAACATTGTTTTTAAACATTTCAATAATTTTCTCACGTATTTGTTGGCAAACTGGCGATCCTCGGCCCATCTTTGCTCCTAAAGGACTAGACCTTTCTTGGATGCTGCTTTTGTACCAAATCATAATTACAATCACCTGTTGACATCAACTGTTTCAAATCACATCATTATTTAACCAATTTACCTCATTACTAGCCCTAAATTGCTCCTGTCCCAACTTTTTTTGGAATGTGTTGCAGGTCTGAATGACAGGAAAGGATGTATATTTACAAATGACATGAAGTTGACCAGACAAAACATGAAATATTTTGTGTTCATATTGTCTGCAATGAAATACAAGTCAAAGTAAATTTAGAAATCACTACTTTCTTTTTTTATTTGCGTTTTCCATACTGTCCCAACTTTTTCTGATTTGGGGTTGTATATAAAATATGTATTTATTTAGTATTAAAATATTTACTAATTGTTAAGTATCACAGGTTTAGGATTGTATTATAAATAGCTGAAAGATCAGTGCAAATAAAAAGTTATTTAATTTTTTTCACTTTATATTAACATTCAGCAGTCTGATCAAACAATAAGTCAAGAAAAAGATGTTCAGAATTGAAAATGTAAGGTCAAATCGAGCACATTGCATTAATTTTAGAATACAATATATATTTAACACAGTATAGCCATTGTTGCATTCTGTGTATTTTGGCAAATAGGTCATCTTTTTTCCTTTAGGTAATAGGCACACAAGTAAAGCTCCTATCTACGTGGATGAGGAATGTACAAGTGGCCTGTCTCCTCTTATACAGTGTTGTCTCTGAAATGACTGAGTGCACCTCAGAAATCCTCTGTCAGTTCATCAGGTAAAGCTGTTGAATATGTTTACCATGTATAAAATGCAACCCATCTGAAATGCCCTTGACCAGGCTTGGTAAATGGGAAAGAGGTGAAATCTTTCCCCCTCAAAAAACAGCTCTTTAAATCCATTGCTCTGAGGAGCAATCATTGTGTCCCTATTATTCCTGCTGCTGTCACCCACAACAGATAGTGTGTCTGAGTGTGTATGTGTGTGAGTGCAGAGTAATGGTAGGTGGAGGAAGGTCAGCCAGTCCTTGCAGAGCGACTCCAGGGAGTGTGAACATGGATATTAGATTATCTGCACATGCAAATCACAGGCTAAAACAAAGGCCAGATTCAAATCACACCAGCAACAGGCTCACATCAGAGCTACTGGGAATGCATTTGGGTGTGTTTCTATTAAACAGCACCAAATAAGGAATAGTCCAGATTCAGTACAAGTTAAGCTCATTTGTAAAAGTTAAGCATTTGTTGCAAAATGTTGATTAAAAAATATATCTATATCTAATCTATATCAATCTAATAAAAAGATTTCCTATAAATGCAGAAATCTCAGATATCTATCTATCTATATATGTGTGTATATGTATGTGTATATATGTGTGTGTATGTATATGTATGTGTATGTATGTGAGTATGTGTATATGTGTGTGTATATATATGTATGTATGTATATATTATCCACCAATTCACAGACTATAAATTTGTTTAAAAAATATGTTCGTTTTTTTTTTCTATGAACAAATAGCACCATAAACCCTAAAATCCTGAAATTGTAAAAATGACAATTGAAAAAGCTTTACAGCTTGAATAATACAAGTTTAAAAAGATAATTAATGTCAGTGCTTTTATTAAATTATAAGCTTCACATTTCTGCTTTTTAACTCTTCAGAATTAACCCCATTGACTTCCATTGCAATTTCCACACTGTAACCTTTTGCTGTTTTAGAAAGAAAATGACACAACCAGTCAGGATTATTTTTATGTTAATCAACATTGTCCCACACTTGCTGTGGACTGAGCTAACGTGTATTGAACAGAATATTCCTTTTAATGAAACGTTTGACAGTTTAGATGTAAGAATTGTTGTCCCTATTTGGTGCTACTTAAATGTGCATGTTTCATGGTAAATTTGTGTTGGTAAAAGCTAGTTAACACTGCATTAAACACAACAAAAAAGCAAGAAACCAAATATAGTGTTCCACAAAACACTGGCAATCACTTCTGTTTCTGTTTGGTACAGAATGGTCATGTGAGAAGTTCATCAACGGCTAATTAGCTGAAGTTAAAGCTTTTGAGCTTTTAACAGTGGCTGCGCTAAGTGTCAGCTGCTCTTTTGAACCTAAAGAAGCAAAAACTGTGAATTTCATGTTTATGTTAGAGCACCCTAAGCTTCTTTATATAAATGTATAAATTTAGCACTGCGATAAAAAGCTGAGTTTAACACCGAACTCCTGAGATGAAATGCTCACTTGTGTCTGTGTGTGTCAGTGTGCAAGAGTGTGGGATTGCTTACTTCAGAAATAAAGGGCTCCCAAGAGTGTTTGCTTAGGTAGACTTTTATAGTATAACAGAAAAAATGGGCTGTGCTGTCATCTTTTACCCCTCAGGCGCAGACAGAGAGAGAGAGAGAGGGAGGAGGAATTGTGGAATTGTCCCCTGCTAAGCTGCAACTGCTTTCGGCAATACAAATGTAAACTGAGAGTGAGAGAGATTTTCACTTTCAACACTTTTATAGTGTACATCAAAGACTCCGCTGTAGTTATTCAGACTAGTTTATTATTCTGTGTACCAAGAGTTTGGAAACTGCGTTTTAATCGGCGGAATGGCCATCAGTGAAATAGAAAATTAATAACATCACACTGTCTCGCAGAATAGTTTGCAGGGTGTTACGCTCATGAATGTGCAAATTTATTTGCATATATTCTGCACTGTGTCTTCATGATCATGTCTGTCCTAATTTGCCAAAAGAGCTCTGAGTAGGTCACTTTGGGGCTGTGTCTTTTCAAGTTCTTAAAGTATATTCACATATGTCTTACATTTTGCCACAAGAAGATGAAATGGTTATTATTAATCTAAATAATGCCTTCCCAGGGACACCTTCATATAATGAGTGGATATTTGTTTTTACATGTATTCTTTTTTTAAAATGTATGTATGTATGTATTCAATTCAAGTTCAATTCAAGTTAATTTGTATAGCGCTTTTACGATACGAGCGCTTTATCGTTGCAGGAAATTAAGTTTCTACAATATATTTTACATTGTAGAAACTTAGAAATATATTAACTTATGGCAAAATTTGTTAATTCTGTATGTTGTTGGGGGATCAGAGGTTGGCATCCTCTGAGGTCCTCTGAGGGGTTGATATCATCTCTTCTCAGGTGTTTGGTCATCTCAGATCATTTAAGGGTTGGATCCAGACTGAAGCGTGTGTAATTCCTCCCGTGGCAGAAACAGAGAAACAAAGAGACATAATTAGCGTAGCTGTTGTTCCATTCAAGCAAAAATGATTTGTTCAACCCAAGCTAAAGAATAATAATGTGCGTTTGATCAGATATAACTGCAGTACAAGATTATGAGATGCATTATATGAATGCATTATATGAATGCTTGGCTAAAGAGATGTGTCTTTAATCTAGATTTAAACAGAGAGGGTGTGTCTGAACCCCGAATGTTATCAAGAAGGCTATTCCAGAGTTTGGGAGCCAAATATGAAAAAGCTCTACCTCCTTTAGTGGACTTTGCTATTCTAGGTACTACCAAGAGTCCAGAGTTTTGCGACCTTAGGGAGCGTGATGGATTGTAGCGAGATAGAAGACTAGTTAGGTACGCAGGAGCTAAACCATTTAGGGCTATAGATAAGTAATAATATTTTGTAAGTGATACGGAACTTAATAGGTAGTCAGTGCAGAGACTGTAAAATTGGGGTAATATGATCATATTTTCTTGACCTGGTAAGGACTCTAGCCGCTGCATTATTGACTACCTGTAGCTTGTTTATTGAAGATGCAGGACAAGCAGCTAGCAGTGCATTACAATAGTCCATTCTAGAGGTCATGAATGCATGAACTAGCTTTTCTGCATCAGAAACAGGTAACATGTTCCGTAGCTTGGCAATGTTTCTAAGATGGAAGAATGCTGTTTTTGTAACATTGGAAATATGATTTTCAAAAGACAAGTTGCTGTCTAATATAACAATATTTAATGTATATCTATCTATCTATCTATCTATCTATCTATCTATCTATCTATCTATCTATCTATCTATCTATCTATCTATCTATCTATCTATCTATCTATCTATCTATCTATCTATCTATCTATCTATCTATTAGTGCTGTCAAACGATTAATCGCGATTAATCACATCCAAAATAAAAGTTTTTGTTTGCATAATGTGTGTTCTGTGTATATTTATTGTGTATATATAAATACAAACACATACAGTATATATTTTGAAAATATTTACATGTCTATATTTATATTCATATAATTTATATTATAAATAAACATATTTAATATATAATAATAAAAAAAAATCTGAAATATATACATGCGTGTGTGTAATTTATATATACATAATAAATACACAGTACACATACATAAATTATGTAAACAAAACTTTTATTTTGGATGTGATATATATATATATATATATATATATATTTTTTTTTTTTTTTTTTTTTTTTTTTTGGATCATGTTTAACTGTTAAGCTTAAAATGCTGCTTGTTTCTGACTCGTCAAGACAAATTTTTGTTATATAACGATGCAGATTGGTGCAGATTGTTGAAGCAGCTTCATGGATATAAACAAGAAAATAACATTAACATTAGTGTTAATGTTGCAAAATGAATCAGTCTTACATCAGCTTCAGTTTTAGCTGTAAAGAAGCTCTGCAGTAACTTTGCAATGAAGTTTGTAATTAAATAAGTAAGTTACTTTCCCTATGAATACCAACATTTCCTGTTGAATACACAATGGTGTACTGGCATTATTGGGTACTTTTGTACGTGGTGCCATTTATTGGTCCACCTAGTAACAGACGAATAACTAATAACGTAAAAAAGGTAAATATTAGTAAAAAGCATGTAATAAAATTGTATATATATGAATGTATATATATATATTTTTCATTAAACTCTTAGGTTATCAACTCTTGTTTTCTTTGCTCACTCTGACGATAGATCTTTATGGCTAGTCATGTGTGACAAGTCATGATCGAGTCTTTGGTTAAAGGGTTCAATCTCTGGTCTTCCGCCCGCCAACCAAAATCACCAATGTTTGGACACGCATGTCTGCTTTTTCCCCAGAAGCCTGCAGTGCTCCGGGGAGGGAGGAACCAGAGACAGACTGATGATTTCTCCTGCACCTCCCGTCTGTGGTTCGGGTTCCTACCGTTGCTTCGCCCGCAGGCCTGCGTGATGTAGTGTAGAGGAGCGGGGCCTGTGAAACGCTGTCTGCTGTGAACTAATGTGCTTGTATTCTTCCTGCAGCAATGTCTGCCTCTCTTTCTTTCTTTCTCTCTCCACAGCCATTTGCCTCTTCTCCTTCTGTGAGTCTGGCACCCAATAGATCTCCTGCCTTCATTCCCCTGCTCAAAGAAAGCAACCCAGAGAGAAAGACATAATGAAGTGGAAAGATAAAGAGTGAGATGAAGAAAGATAAAGGTCAAAGTGGGTAACAGAAAGAGAAAAACGCAGCTGAGAGGGATGGCAACATTTGGAGGGAGTCATCAAAGCTGGATCTTTCTTCATCAGTGCATTTTGGTTGCGTGGTAAAAGCTCTGGTCCACGGCCAAGCACGCTGAGTCAATGATGCTCCTAATCTGGATTCGGGCACACATTACAGCGGTCCTGGAGGAATCTGGACCCCACTCATCATTTGAGGGGCTCTTCTCGGCTGATCTCTCCTCCTGGCAAGGAGCATTAATGCGATGTGGAGGCCTCTAATTTCCCTGCTCACAGCAGGCCTACACTTCACCCTTTGTCTGGCTGAATTCAGCTGCTGAATGATTACAATGAACACCTGATTACTTTGTGCAGGTGTCATCTAAATAAATGCGGAGGCTGTTTAGTGAATAGACTATTGTCCAAAACGGCCTTAGGATGATATCATTTTACCTTCAACTTATGTAAATATATTTTCAGCTAATGTAAATCAAGATACACTTACTTGAAGTAAAATTATATTAGGTATAGATAATAGATATTAAAAAAGATATTAGGTTTTATGTAACACTTGATCAAAATTGTGTGTATGCTTAAAACATGAAAAATATCTGCCACTGGGGTAAGAAAAATAAACTTTTTCATATTCCATTGGTTTTCTTCTTGTTTTAAGCATAATCTTGATATATTTTTCAGAAAACAACTTATGTCTTATGATATCTTATGCCATGACTTTTTATATAACATCTCAAGTAAATTTATCTTGATTAGGAACATTTGTACTGGAAAACAAGACAAAAATACAAAAAGTAGAGTTTTTCCTGTAAATATCCCTAAAACAAGATATATTTACTTCAGAACCAAAATTGCATTGGATATAAATACTTGTTTTTAGAAAATACATCTTGAAATAATTTTATTTTTCTTGTTTTAGGCATAAAGTATAAGCATAAGTATAAGAATCTGGCAAAGTTTGTGCTTAAAGATAAAATAAAATGGGTTAAGATAAATAAACTTAATTTAAGATATAAGATTATAAAATCTTATGCAAATGTTTTTCTCAAGTCTTTGAAGGATTAAAGCATGCTTAGATTTTTAGAGGGAAAAAGGCACAAATACTGATTAAGCAAGTGATTATAAAGTCTAATTAAGATTATTGCGATGTCTGTTTTAGATGTCGAATGATGTGTGTGATTTATGATTTTGAATGGTTTATGTAATTTGTGCCGCAGAGTATGTTGCTGAATCAAACTCTTCTGTTTGCATATTTAGGAAGAAATCACAGTAGTTCCTGGAAGCAGTCATGTGTGAAAGCACCCTGATGTTCTTGTGGATATTGAGTCTTCAGAAACTAAACTCAAATGAAAATTGAATGAGCAGATGATGGGTGGAAAATTCTCTACTCCAATCTCTAACTCTGAAACTATTTTTTAAATCATACCGTACTTGAGGTTGTTCTATATGACAAACAGAACCGTTAGTTCTATATACTGTAATCGACAAGATTTAGACCTTGTTACTGTGAATGAATGCATGCATATTTACCATTACTCTTTACCTCTTTTTGTAATCTCTTTAAATTTCCTGAATGTAGTTTCTGTTGTCGCCATTTCCTGTAAAATGCACTGTTATTCTGCACTCCATAAAGATGAAAGTGTCCTAGAGATAGCCCTCTGGGGACCGAATCCTGCTGCGTACTGTGTGATCACAGCGTTTCAGTCGCTGGTCGTGTGTTTGTGATGATCCCTGGCAATCAGCGGAGCTGTTTCTCAGACGTTCGGAAGACAAGAGTGACACTCATTTACTTTGTGAAGATCCTGTTTGCTTTGTTACTGCCGCACAAATCTGTATAATTCTGTCACACTTGGATTAAGACTAGCTCAAAATCTCTGACAGGGAAACAGGACACACATGCAGATTGCGGTGTTTGGGGGTCTTTGTCTGCTGAAAACACTGGGTGGTGTGATAAATCCTGCTTGACTGCTGCATGTTCGACTGTGCTTGTTTGTGCCAGTAGATCTAGTTGTGCCAGTCCAAATGTGGGCATATGCCCTCTTCCCCCAGCTAGTGCCAGGAATCTGACACCATCTGTCTGGATGTCACACTCCCATTTTCCAGCCCATTTCTTTCCACTGTAGGATGCTGTCAAGGTGTTTAACGTTTGTGTGGTTAGAAAGGAAAGGAAACCATTTTCTTCATTGCTGAGCTCTTTTATGGCACATTATTCTGGGCCAGACACTCAGTCATTCAGAGCGGGAAAAAGGGATCAAATCTAATTCTCTTCAGCTGGATATGCAGGGAAACCAATCAGTTTATGATACTGCTGGGCTGTGTAGGAAAGCGAACATTAAAAGGGAGATTTACAGCTCTTTCCGAATCATTGGCATGGCCTGTGATGAAGTTTACACCATACAGTAGCCTCAAAAAAGTATTTGAATGCTTATGCTGCACTTGAAAGTGTCTGAATGCCTTTGCATTAGATAACATAATATCAAGCAAGTGGCTTACGCAAACAAAATATGCTAGACCCAAGCCATGCTTTTTAGCTTGCTTTTAACTCAAAATTTTAACTTATTGGATGTATGTTGTCAGATTCAGATTCAAGTTCATACAGGTTTTCTAGTGGAGTAACCACTACCATAGTTCATCACATTACCTATTAACATGATCCACTAATGTGTGACAGCTAGAAAGTTTTTATTGCCTTTTTTCCCTGCAAAAAATAAAAATGTTTTGCTTGTTTTCAGCTGGCTGGTCTCTCAGCCTGATCAGCTGAAAAATTGTCCAAAAGTGCCTGACCAAGTTGTGAGACCAGATGGATTTAATATTCATCAGAGATATAAATTAATTAATCATCCAGCAGCCATATCACCCTGTAGCCCAAGACTGGTTGCCCACTGAAGTTAAGCAGGGTTGAGCCTGGTCAGTACCTGGATGGGAGATCTCCTGAGAAAACTAAGTTGCTGCTGGAAGAGGTGTTAGTGAGGCCAGCAGGGGGTGCTCACCCCATGGTCTGTGTGGGTCCTAACGCCCCAGTATAGTGATGGGGACACTATACTGTCAACAAGCGCCATCCTTTTAGCAGTATAATACACCCTGCAACATGACAGAGTTCAAGGTGCTTCCTCAGATTTCAGTCCAATTGAGCATCTATGAGATGTGCTGGACCAACAAATCCGATCCATGGAGGCTTAAAGGATCTGCTGCTAATGTCTTGGTGCCAGATACCACAAGACACATTCTGAGGTCTTGTGGAGTCCATGCCTCGACGCATCAGAGCCGGTTTGGCAGCATGAAGGAGACCTACACAATATACTGTACATTTATGTGACCCTGGACCACAAAACCAGTCTTAAGTCGCTGGGCTATATTTGTAGCAATAGCCAAAAATACATTGTAAGGGTCAAAATTATCTATTTTTCTTTTATGGCAAAAATCATTAGGATATCAAGTAAAGATCATGTTCCATGAAGATATTTTGTAAATTTCCTACCGTAAATATATTAAAACTTAATTTTTGATTAGTAATATGCATTGCTAAGAACTTAATTTGGACAATTTTAAAGGTAATTTTCTCAGTATTTTGATTTTTTTGCACCCTCAGATTACAGATATTCAAATAGTTGTATCTCAGCCAAATATTGTCCTATCCTAACAAACCATACATCAATGGAAAGCTTATTTATTCAGCTTCCTACATTCCTACATCTCAGTTTTGAAAAATTGACCCTTATGACTGGTTTTGTGGTCCAGGGTCACATATAAATGCATTATGTTTGTATATGTACTTAGGCGTATGTACTTGAATGTGTTTCTGTATGATAATGAGGCTATGATGATGCATAAATGTCAACCTTCTAAATCTGAATTTCCTTCATGGCTTAATGAATGAAACATTTCTGAGATGTTAGATAAGCCAGTCAGCATTATCATACATTGTAATTCCTATACCATTGCAGATATACAAATTGCAAATGTCATGCATAATTATATGCATAATATATTTTTCTCATTTTCCACAATCAAGTTTTTGCTCAAGATTTCAGGATTATTATTCACCAGTAATAAGTTCCAATTGAATTGTAATCATAGCTAGCAAGTGTTCAAAAAGCAATCTTACAATGTGAGAAGAATAATTAAGTTCTGCTTTATTGTAATTCTGATACAGATTAGATATTCTCTCTTTGTCTTTATGTAAATACAGATACAAAACCGCTTTCTTTTATTAAAGATGAGCTGCCCAAGGGGGAAACATATTAAATATTTCATCCGCAGATATGGGGCTCATTACACAAGACTGTTTTGACGTTATTTAATGCTTGGGGCCGACCCAGCTTAAAGAACAAAACACACACACACACACACACACATGCACATAAAAAAACATTTCCCTTGATGGCATTTTAATCACAGGGAATGTTGGATATGTACAAAACCTTTTGACACTAATATTATTTACACAATATGAAAAAGAAACAATGTTCACCTCAACCACTCAAATCGAATTTCCAAGGCTCTGAATAATTCAGAAAAAAATGCTTGCTGCGACACACATTTTTAACCAGTGGCCATAAAATAGCTTAGTTGTTTTGTTCATGCAAATTCCTGAGTAACTCACTACATTATACTGTTTTAACAGTGGAGATAATGAAGCCATGTCAATTGGCCACATTTCATACAGGGAAAGATACAAATACAAACAAATGAAAATACAGTCATCATTTATACGCTCGTTTGATGATTGTGTTGGATAGGCAAATTTTATGATGCCTTTGTGGTTTGACAATTGATGTAGTGGTATGATATTTTTTTCTTGTTTTAAGCATAACTCCTCTCATTATTGTTTTTTTCCCAAGGAAAATTAAGACACCTCAAGTTATTTTGCATTTCAATTAAATGTATCATAATTAAAAATGTTAAATACCTTTAATGGAAAACAAGACAAAAATACTAAGAAAACCATTTTGTAACTTTACAATAAGGTTCCATTTTTTAACATTAGTTAACTACATTAGTTAACAAACTAACAATGAAAAACACATCTAAAGCATTTATTAATTTTAGTTAATGTTGATTTACTAATACATTATTAAAATCAAAAGTTATATCTATTGATATTATTTAATGTTCTTGAGCTAACATGGAGTAACAATGAACAGCATTTTTTTTATCAACTAACGTTAACAAACATTAATAAATACTGTAACAGTGTATTGCTTGTTGATAGTTGATGCATTAAATAAATCTTATTGCAAAGTGTTACCAACCATTTTTTGCAGTGTTTAATTTACAGTATTGGCAGACAGATCATTTTAAGCAAAATCGACTGAAGAATACCCAAATGAATCGTTATCAGTCCAATTGAATAAAGAGCTTGTGAATCAAATCAATAAATATATACCAAGCATTTATGTTGCTCCAGTATTCACTTGTTGTAATTGCATGGAATCGTGTGACCAATGCTTTATTAAATATGTTTTATATTCTATAGAGGAAAGAAATATGAGCTTGGGTAAATGATGACAGACTTTTCACTTTTGGGTGAACAATCCTTTTAAGGCACAATCCATGTCTTTCATGCTCACATTGGTATCTAGAGAGATAAATGCAGTATAAATGGTCTTTCACGTTGTTTTTGTGTCTCTCTTGTTCCATTATTTCCTCACCTCAGTGTAACCCCACGTCTCTCGCCAGGTTAAACTGTAAAGGCATTGATTCTGTAGTAAACAGAGTGAGCTCTTTTCCATCTTAACTGGTAGTCTACATTAATATACCGTATGTGTCTCCTGTGGGAGCTCACAGACGCTTTGCCATCTGAGCTCCAACATGCTGCAAATGACCGGCTGCATCCCACTTATCATCTCAGGGGTCCGCCTGAGAGTCCTTCCCTTTGCTCCTACACAGCCTTCTTTTAGATAGGCTTTATCCTGTGAGAGCGCTGATGTCTGAGCGTATGTGTGTTTGTGTGCTAAGGCCTTCTTTTTAAGCTCTGTCATTGGACGTCCTTGAGCTGTTATCTCCCCTGGTTTAACGTTCATTGGCCACACACCACTATAAACCATCTCTGAATGCTGTATCTCCCAGCTGACGGGGCATATTGGAAATATGAAAACATCACATTCCCTAGACTATGCATTGTAGCGCTTAGGACTGTGTGTGCCATTCAGGATTGAACTGACAAAATCCTTTTAAATTCCAATTAATACATAAACTTTTATGGACCAGAACACCTCATTTTGCAGAAGGTAATTCCTGTAGTGAATTTCTTTTTTTAGAGTGGCCAATTCAATTCAAATTTAAACTCATGTTTCTTTAATTTTAAATGTTGTCCTACTATGGTATAGGGTTATTATAGTTGTGATAGTTTTTATTTTGTACAGTATTTCATTTTCAACTTTTCTTTTCAGATTAGTTTTTACTTTTTTATTGTTAGTTTTACTTATTATTATATTTTGATTTACATTACATGTTACATTTCTCAGCACAGTAGTGTTATTGGTATCTAGTACCATTTTCATGTTCAGGTCTAACAATTTATAATATACAATGAATTTTTGGTTATAGATCTTTTGTTTTGTTAACAATAGTAAAATGACCCTCATAAGATGTTCCCTAGACTTTTAACTGTTGACAAAGATTGCATAGGTGATCGTCACTCCAATTAAACTGGTCTCAGTTTGTGCTAACAGCAGTTTGAACTGACAGCCATAGCTATGGACTTTAATCAGATGTTATCATTTAAATTTGTTTGGCATCTTGAGTAAAATAGCTCCATGTTTAACCTATAGCACATACAAAAGCCTTGAATCTGAAGCAATACAACCTGTTTTACAGAATACAGAAATCTCTTGTGTATAAACTGCATTACAATTTAATCTGGAATCTTGAGTTGGGCACCTGATGGACATCTAAAGTGACCAGTCTTTTTCTGATTGTTGGGGTATGTTTTTTTTTGTCTTTTCTTTGTTCTGAAGCTTTTTTCTTAATTTTTTTTTATTTCTCACTGTACTGACAACAACCTGACTGGGAACACTGCGTAGCAGCCAGCCAATCGGATTGTGTGCAGTTTGCATCAGACAGTCCGTGACTGGTCTGTGGCCGGTCTCTGGATGTGCTGTCTAAGACCGAGACTGTGAATGTCCTTTTCATGACCTCTACCTTTGTATGAACGCTCTTAGACTTGCTCACGTAGTATGCTAGACAGAATTGCATGTTTCCTATACAGGACTGAATGTTTAATACCGGAATGATCCTTATCAGTAGCGCATGATCTGTAAATCCATGATATTGATGTCTCCTCACTCTTACATCTGGAGTGCACAGGCATAAAGAAGGGAAGAGAGTGAGGTAGACGAAAAGGGCAGAGCACATCCCGAAAATTCTTTCTCCAATTTAAACCCCGAGGGGCATGTGCAATCACCTCTTTGTCTTCCTCCTGGAAGAATGTAGGATTTGCCAACGTTTACCTACCCACAATCCATTATTTAGTGCTGGAGAAAGGCTGGCGGGATGGAACTAGGCTTCTGTCTTCCCTCTGCTCATGTTATAAGAAAGCCCTCAATTGATATTGCTTTTATTCTAAGGTTATATTTGACTGGCTCTTATGCATCATTCAGCTGTTTTCAATGTGCAGAGGAGAAAGAAGGAGACAGGTGGCCATCTTATTGCCAGAATGGCTGTAAGTGGGATTTTTTTTTCTTCAGAGATACAGTACTTCAAGTTCTACTATGGGGATGCTTATCCTCGTTTTTGTTTATGCAGGTTTTTCAAGGATGAAATAAGATATTTTGCAACAACATTTGTTAAGCATGTTATACTTGGCTCTTTCCATGCTTAGCGAGAAGAGAAAAATTCATGTGCGAGTGGAAATCAGACTGTATCATATCCACTCTGAGCACCATATTGTTATATGATACTTTATAAACACAACGAGCCCGGGCTCCCCGCGGCTTACTTTGGCTGAGAGAGCTCTGCAAATTGCCATATTAAACTGCAGTGGGCAACAACAAGGGTTTTATTTGTATCATTTTCTATTTTTGAATCTTGTATATGGCAGGGATACTCTACATTCAGCTTTAATGGCCGTTGGAGCAGCGTCTTTTCAGCAGCACATCAATATGTTTTTTTTATGCTTATGTGGCACATTTCCTCTTCGTTGGTTAACTGTAATATACAGTTGGTGATTAAAGGTTTTGAAAGGTTCAATGTCAGCTCCATATGCAACTGAGAGAGATTTTATACAAGCAAAAATATTTTCTCCATTAAAAAAGAAGTTGCCTCCATGACCACATTACCACTCTAATGACTATTATATTATGTAAATGAGGATACAGTAGGACATGCTGTATTTAATTTAAATTCTAATCATATAGCATTATACAACTGTTATTGCCATTTTAATACATTAGTTGAGAGGATGAAAATTGAAATTATTTTATAATTTACTTAACGCTCGTGTGTTTTTGTTTTTTTTCAAACCTGTATGGCTGGTTTTCTTCTGTGGAACACAAAAACGTCTCTCTTTTTCCCTCAATTATTTTGGACTTTTTATTTTATGGACACAAACATTCTTCAAAATATCTTCTTTTATAGGTTTGGAGCAACAGGAGTGAATAAGTTATGAAAGAATTTCAGTTTTTGAGTGGAATATCCTGTTTGCTATCACTTTTCATTATCGTTGACATTTTTTTTTTTTAAATCAATCAAAAAACATTTTCATTAGAAATTGCCAGATTACCACTGTGAACATCACTACTCGTTTCTTTTTGCATATAGGGAAGTGAGCATATTCAGACTCAGGGATTGTTAGAAATCCATTTGGTGATGCTAGTGGCACAACAATGACACAGTAATCCTTGTTCTCTATCATGTAAACAACATAAATCTGGTTTGCACAGAGCGGAATGAATATATTTAGAGAATGTGGCAAATGGAGCAAAGGTATGTTATTAAGGCGACTGACATTACAGTGAGCAATTCTGTGATTCTCTCAGTGAGAGCCCAGAGTCTGCCTCCTTTTTCTTTCTTAGCATTTGGTTGTAACCTTTCCAAGAGTCCTGTGTGAGTCATTGAGACGATAGGTGCCTCTGCTCGTGCTGAATGGTAAGGGCACCAAGCCTGGGCCTTTATGACTCTGACCTTTAACAGACAGCTGCGAGGATGAAACCACAACAGTGAAATGAACAGCGAGTGTGCTACCCTCGCAAAATGAAAAAATCATACTCTCTATTGCACAGGTGTTTTTTTTTTTTTTTTGGCTTGAGGAGGTCAGTGGCTCAGGCTACGTGATTTGTTACGTGTCAAACAAATCGGGCTGTCCCAAATGGCAACAAATGGAAAAACACTTCAGCTGTAACTCAGACACATGTACTCTTTCAGGGGAAGATTGCTTGAGGTTTTCAGTTCAGTGCGGAGCACATTACTTACAACCCAAATTCTGGAAATGTTGGGACGTTTTTTAAATTTGAATAAAATGAAAACTAAAAGAATTTCAAATCACATGAGCCAATATTTTATTCACAATAGAACATGGATAACATAACAAATGTTTAAACTGAGAAATTTTACAATTTTATGCACAGAATGAGCTCATTTCAAATTTGATGCCTGCTACAGGGGCATGTTTACCATGGTGTAGCCAGAATACACCATGGTAAACACAGCAGAATATCGAAGAAGCCTAATTAAAAAAGATTTATGCACCGAATGTGATATTATATAGTACAAGAAGAGATATTAATAGACTTTAAATTTTAATTTAGCATTTAGCTTAGCTTCTTAATATAGCCTGCAATAAAGGTAAAATTAGTATTTTTGCTTTTACATATTTTTTTTTTTTTTTTTTCATCTACAAAAATAGTTGGCGGACCCCTGCAGTACCACCTCAGAACCCGACCCAGAAGTTGGTAAAGTCTTGCAGTGTTCATAAGTTTTTTTTATGTATTTACATTTTAATTAAAATGATATTATCATCATAATGCATTGTTTCATGTTATCATTGACAAAATATATTAAAAAACCTTTATCAACAAACATTTTCATCTGTAATTGTGTAGATAAACACTGCTTTGAACTTCTAAACCATTTTGCTGTCACAAAAGCGACTCTTCAAACCCCAGTTGACCATCAAATGGAAAGCGCCATAAAGGACTCTTAAATCCATCCTGAAGACCTCTTTTTTTCTCCATTGTGATTGGATTCGTAATCGAAAGCCGCTCTATTTGCTTGTTGGGGTTGAATCCGATGGGAAAGCAGTACTGAGATTAATATTTGATGGAGCAAAGCAGCACCAACCTTTCCAGCTTCCCTCAGGTAAGAGACTCCTCACTGACCTTTCAATACACACCTGTCCCCATGCTGCTGTTAGCCCAGCTGCTCCTCTGAATCTTAAAGATGAACTGAGATCAATATGGAGCACTAACTGTAACCACCTGAGAACAGATATTTTGACTTGCCATCAATAGCGAGCAAGATTCCATCAGCTAGAATCCATAGCCGTCGTGATTTCACGTGTTGTGTAAGCCAGACCGTGCCTGGTTCGGGCAAAAACTTTTTGGCTAAGAATGACTATTTTTTTCATACAATTAGTGCATTCAAGCTCCTTGCCAATTTATAATGTCACCATAAACATCTTTGTTTATGAATGAATAAGAGAGGTTTATTAGGCTATAACTCTAACCAACCTGAAGATAGTATTGTTTGAAGATCCATTTTCAGAAGTGGTTTATTTATGTACAGTAAACGTGTTTACAACTTCAAAGCAAGCGGTCATATTTTGGCTGATTAGATTTGGTAGTTGGCCCCTGCTGGTAGTGGCTGGTAGTGGCGTACTTATACCACTGTGCTTGGAAAAAAAGCCTGTTTTTCCATGATGACCATTAAGATTTAACCTATATACTGCACATGTGCGGACAAAATATTTTTGGTTTATAAGCCACGGATAATTGTAAATTGACCATTCAGCTTTTTCCCCTTTTAACCTTAAACTGTTAGTGAGTTGAACTTGTCATAAAGAACCGGTAGACTCCTAAAAATAAAGGTGCTTCAAGATGCCATATTAGAATAACTTTTTTTGTCTAAATGGTTCCATAAAGAACCTTTAACATCTGAAGAACCTTTCTGTTTGGCAAATGGTTCTTTGTGGAGAAAGGTTTCTCAGATTATAAAAAGGTAAGAAATAGATGGTTCTTTAAAGAACCTTTGACTGAATGGTTCTTTGTGGAACCAAAAATGGTTCTTCTATGGCATCGCTGTGAAGAACCTTTTAATCACCTTTATTTTTAAGAGTGTATTAAGAGACTTGGGTAGCACATGTCTGTGACATAAATAACTTTTTGCACACACAGAGTTCAGTCTGGCTAATATCAGGCACTTTTTAATTGAATTATTTCCTACCTCAATTCTGCTTAAATTGTTTGGAAGTGCTTTCAACTAAAAGTTCCTGCTTAACGAATAAATAGATGTCCCAATTCCATCCTTCATTTACTTACAGTAAATAAACCTTTGTTTTTCATTGAAAATGTATCATAATAATTAATTAAAAGTAAGTGGTTTTTGTGAGTTCACTGCTTATTCTGTCATTGATGAGGCATTTGATAAGGCATATCAGGCTGTTAACCTCAAACCTCAACCAAATCAATTATTTGCGTCTCTGTGCTACTTTGGTACACTACAAGGACAACATAATAATTGGCTTTGCCCTTTTTCACTGCCTGTCTGACACCTGCATTTTCTCTCTCTGCGGGGAAAGTTTAAATTAGGGTGTGAGTTTGCTAGTCTTGAATCAGGGCTGTATGTTATTTCACTGCCAAGAGGTGGAATACACTAAAATGATCAGAGTTAGAGTACATGCTTGCTGTTTCTTGTTGTCCCTTTCTCTATATTCATTTGTTTTTTCTATTTCTCTGCCTCTCTATCTGCTTGCCACATAGAGTAATACCCTTCTGTAAAGTGACAAAAGAGAGGGACTCAGGATGCTGCATTATTGAGGAACTGATTTCTTCCTCTGACAGCTTAGATGTGCAGAACCTTTCACTGTGGAAAAGCCCCAACCTTTTTTTAACATTTCATTCTGTGTTTGAGATGAATAAAGTCCCCTGGTGAACCTTCAATAATAACTTTGGTTTCAATAACAAAACATCACATGTCTTTTTTGAGTAGAGCTCAGGCTGGTTTAGACAGAAACTGAAGTGTCCAGACCTAAACCCTCTTGCAATTTCAACCTAATGTGTATCCTTTGAATTTTTAAGTTTTTATTTTGTTATGTGATCATTAATAATGCATTACAAAGACACACACACAGACAAAATTCCATTAGCTGTTGATGAAATGTCATAAATTGACAATGTTCACCAAGGTTGGAGCCAATGTTGACTACAAGGCTGGTTAATAGATTTCAATAAATAAACATTTCAGACACAGGGTTGTAATAAGCTTGCAATTATTGACTCAAATTTGATAGGGCAAATCTGTAGACCTGTAATTAGTGCTGAATATTTGGGTTCTCACTTGTATAGCATAAAATGGTCGTCAATAGTATGATGGCTCATATTATTATTATTATTTTTTTTTTCTATTATTTGTCTATTTCTTATTTTGGCAGCTAATAGTAATGGTTGTTGTTTTATTGGATAATTTCAGATTGGTATACATTTTTATTTTATTTTATTTTATTTTATTCAGGAACAAAACCACTGGAAGTATGCAGTAACCACTGCCTCAAAAAAAATGTTTGTGAGTGACTGCCATTGATCTTTGGTTTTTAAGAATCAGTATACATTTTATTTGAATAAATATTAATCAGAAAAGCTATATTTTTTTACCCTGTACAAATTATCTTGTAAGGTTTTCTTTGAATTATTTTATATTGCTCTAAATGGGATTAATTTTCCATATAAACTATTCTATTCTGCATTTGCTTGTTTTATTATGCACCATTTTGGGAAGTACATTTGCTGTATGTTGTTAGATTTGGTTTATCTGTCAGGGTTTCTTCTGCTTCAGTCTGCATTTTTCTTCAGACATACTTATGATTCTTTGAACTTCAGTGATATTTGACCCAAGGCTAATGTTGCGAGAACTCTCCGTCTACCCCTGTGCACCTGTGTTTGCTTGCATTTCATTAGAGGAGGTAAACAGAATTCTTGCAAACAGCACTCACGGATATTTAGGCATGTTTAGCACACAGTTCAAACAACCACTGTATTTGCTTTAAACCACTGTTAGCACCAAAGCATCTAGCAGGGTCTGTGTTGAGCATTTTAGACATGATTTGCACTGCACTTTTGTCTTAAAATATTCACTTAACGTTTGGTAAGGCTGATGAAGTGAAAAGCACGTACTGTACAATAATGAGGAGGTTATAGAGAGCTCCACGCAGCCTTTAATCGCTTCTGCTGCAGCTCATGTAGCTAATGAGAATCCCTCTTTATTCTCTCTGATGCCTAATTGCCTGGAATGGACAGTAAATCATAGATTGTTCCCCTCAAAGCACCTTTTGAATCCTTTGCTCTGAGAGAACAGATGTTCACCACCCGTAGAAAATACTCTGATGGTTTATAAGTCGAAACTCAACTGTGCGGACAGAGTGTGTAACTCTAAGCAGAATTCTGCTGTGTTTTATTAGAAATGTTTGTCTCTCTTGACACAATGTTTAAATTTGTGCGCTGGTGGCTTTCAGACATTTCAGAGAATTATATTTAGTGGTAAATTAGTATATTTAGTTACATATACTGTATATCATGTTGACTGTCTAAACATTGACATCCAGTTTACTGCACCAGGCATCTATACTGTGTAAAATGGAGAACAAACTGTGCTGCAGATGCATTGGCATACGTAATAACAGATTTGTAGTATGTGAACGGTGCAAAATAGTAGTTGGAAGTGGATAGTCAGAAACCCAGAGTGGAGCTGTAGCAGAGTGATTATAGAATCCTTTGAATGGGAAATACTGTGCTTTGCTAGTGGGGATGTTAAGGGATTGGGATGTTTTGAAGAATGTTGGTAACCAAATAGTACTGGTTCCCTTTTGACGTCCATTGTATTTTTTTTGTCCATGTGGGACCCAAACTGTTTATTTACCAACATTGATGACATGATGGTGAGTAAATGATGACAGCATTTGGGTGGACTACCAAATGGAAGTAGCAAATGTACATGTTCAGTTGACAACCTTACTTTGTCTTTGTATGTTTTAAATGAGCAATATCACACAAGTACCCGTCTACATCAGAATTTGAATCTGTGGAGGAAGGAAGTGGTTCCACATTCAAAATGTTTTTTTAAGACACTCCGTGGTTGTTTCTTATTTACACACTTGTGCTGTCGAACTGTTTTATAAATGCAATATACAATGGCAGCACTCTGATATACAGCATTAAAGTTACATAAAAAATGATGTTATGAGACTTTGCTCTCAGCCAAAACTATTTGCTCTGGAACAAATAATAGATTAACAAGACCAAAGACTGCCTGTTAGATATACCCAAAAGGAATTATATCTCATGTTTAACCACTATAGAGACATTAGAGTCAGTGGCAAATTCCAGAAGAACTGGCCGAGGTGAGGCTGCTCTCAGCGGGTTTATGAGCACTGACGCCCCGGAGCTCAAATCTCCAAAAACGGCGAAGCAAATTTGCAAATAGACATTATCTTAACAAACCACATATTTGAAGTCTAAACAAGTACATTCCCACCTAAAAAACTCTTAAAACTACATTCCGTGATACAAAAACAGCATTATTTTTTTTTAATTATAGTGAATTTTAGCGTCCGCAATGACACTCGCTGGGAGAAATAACGCAAGCGAAGTGATACAGTGAAACCAGGGTTGCCAGGTTTTCACAACAAAACTGACCCAATTGCTACTCAAAATTAGCCCAATTGCGTTTCGAGGGCAGTCCCCAGTTAAATACAACCTGCGGCAACAGTGTTTAAGTAGCCCAATTCCATGGGAAACAGTGGACTGGGCAACATAGAGTGAAACGGTTTCCATGTGATACTGGGTTAATATCTCCAGGGTGGGAAGACTTCTCAGCCAATCAGATTCGAGGACCAGAAAGAAGTGTTGTATAAAATGTTATATATAATATTTATTACATTTACATTTAAAGGCTTAAAGCAAAGCGGTATGAAATACAAGTTAAAGAGTCTGAAAAGAGTGAAAGAAGAAAAAGTTTGAATCGAGACAGAGGGCAGATGTGAGTCATAGAGAGGGCTGTATTTGTTCTAGGGTGCATGATCAAGCCTGTGCTATTTCAGAACTCTTCATCTCCACCTGAGCTCGTAGCTCCTCTTCCACAGCGAGCAGCTTCATTTTTTGTTTCGTTATCGGCCGGGGCAGGCCTCATTCTCATCACACAGGAGGAAGGAATCTGATTCGAGAAGCCCATTTTTTTTCTCCGAGCCTCATTAAAGGGAGGGTGAAGCTACTTCACACTCCCTCTGCTGTTCACCCCTTCCGTCGCCAAAAACCCTCTCATCTGAAAAAATACTAGGATGGAAAGAGAGGGATAAGATACGGCAGCGATCATGCCAGGCAGGATGGATCCATCTGCCAAAAGGGGTCTAGCATCAAAGAGACCCATGAGGAGAACACTAACTCCTGCCAACAAAAGATGGAGATGGAGAGAGAGAGAGGAAGAGGGATCTCTTTGAAAGGTAACCATACAATAACATTATTAAGACTGCAAGACCAGGGAGACCGCTGGCTACGTTCAACCTTTGAGTGTAAGCACACACTTGCTTCTTTCCGCCATGGGGGGTCGTGTCAGGATGTGGATACAGGTTCTTTCATCTCGACTTGTCAGTCATACTTCAGCTGTCCTTCAGAGTTCATCACCCCCATCTGTGAAACATGGAAAGGGGCGTGGCATTCAATTATTTTATGCTAATTCAGCCTCGTTTTCAATCATGGCCACAGCATTCATTAAGTGAATTAGCCAGTCTGGACAAATTATCATAAAAAACTTTGCACTCATGTTTAATGATGGCCATAGTCAAAAAGGTGTTAACGGCACCAAAATCAATAAGGGTAGTCAAGCAAGGCATCTAATTAAAAAGAGGTGAATGATGAACTTGGAAAAAAAGAGAGAGTATGATTGTACATTTTTGACAGGTGTGCTGATTTCAGTTTAATTGTGATCTCACTTAACTCAGAACATTTTTTTCTAAACACATTAGAAGTCTCATTCGTAGAATAAATCAATAAGAAAGAAAAAAACATTGCTTTTTATTAGGATTTTCTCTGTTCTTTTGCATCATAAACATACATACATTTAAAAGCTGAGAATCAATATTTCTTCTTTTCTTTTCCAAATGTATTTTTTATCCATGTATGTAACCCTTTTTATCTGTGTGATACACGTGTGCAGTCTGTTTAAAATTTTGTACTGTCTTAAAGGAATAGTTAACCCAAACATTTTATTTAAATTTTGTCATCATTTACTCACCCTCATGCCATTCAGAACCAGTATAAGTTTCTTTCTTATGTTGAACACAAAAGAAGATATCTGAAGAATTTTGAAGAACCAAACAGATGTTGGTTCCTAATGACTTTTTTTAGTAGGGAAAGAAATACAATGGAAGTCAATGGGGACCATCAACTGTTTGATTACCAGTATTCTTCAAAATATCTTCATAACTCATACAGGTTTGGAACGACATGAGAAGGAGTAAAGGATGACAACATTTTTATTTTTGGGTGAACTATCCCTTTAAGGAATAATTTTAAACATATTTTTTTAGACACTGGTAACAAGTCCCAGGTACAACCCTTTGAACAGACTGTACATTTAGAAATTAAATATTGTATCTACACCAAGGTCTATTGTTAGTGCATTTTGTTCATCTGAGCTCTGTTTTGTGTGTTTTTAGGTTCAGTTTTAGATCCATGTCCAGTTTCTTTATATTTTTGATATGTGAACCTCATAGGAAATCATAATGAAAGTCTTGTTTTCCCCCTGGAAACATGAAATCCTGATTCATCAAAACTAAATGAGCTGCTCTCAGACGTCTCATGGATCTAAGGCAGAACTGACGGAGGAGCAAATTTGAGGTGTGTGAGCGATGCAGACAGAGCAGGAGAGAGGGAGGAATAATGCCAATCAGATCGCAAAAAACCTGTAGCCTCCTGCCGCCTCCTTCTTGCAGCTGTCAATTTCACTTACCACCAAGAAAGAGACAGAGAAAGGTGTAGGTGTGTGCGTGTACCAGGGAACTGTTTGTACTGTCCGATAATTGGCCAGTAACCCCTGGGACCGTAATGATCAAAGAAACACTTTTGCAGCGGTCACAAAGTTAAGGTTGTTTTCTGTTATGAGGAGTTGAAGCCCTTTCTCTGATTCATTCACACCAACTGCAGACCAGTGATGGACAATAATTGAATGCTCTCTGTTCAGGTTTGCCACAATTGTGTATGTATTCACAACCCACATGCCACAATTAAAGCGTCTCAAGATCACTTCACATCCATTTGGTCGAAGCTCTTCAGCTTTGAAATGTTCAGTCTTGAATCGCTAAATAATGAAACCTTAAAGTAGATGATAATTTAATGCCATTTTGAATCATTTGGACTTTTTTCCCATTGCAGACTGCTTTTAAAATGTTGAAGGAGTCTGCAGTTATCCAATAATTCGACGTTCAAAATTGCGAGCTTAAAAAAGCGTATGGTCTGGTTTTTATGTTAAGGTAATTGTCGAAAGCAATTGTTTTAATGGCTTCTACAACCCTTCTTCTAATGGCTGACTACATTTTCTGGTTGAAGTCACATAACTGCACAACAAAAGGGAGTCTTTGCCTGCACTGCAAATCGCTATTGTTAAAATATCCCATTAAGCATCTAAAGGTGACTTTTCTTTTCACAGAAATGACACGCTGAAGCGCACAGAGAGGCTGGAGAGAGAGTATAAGGGGTATTGATTGACTGCATTCGCCTCATCTCGCTTCTGTTGTCCACTTCCTTTTTGTTCGGTCCTAGTGATCATCCTTTCCCTCTCTCTCTCTTTCTCTGCGGGCATGTTTTGCTCATTTAACTTCATTACAGTGGCTGACAGCCAGAAAGTCAACAAAACACAGCCTGGTATGATCACCTGCAGACCCCCGTCCCTCCCCCATGGCCCATCTCGGCCCCTCCTGGGTTATTCAGGCCCGTTTCCCTGCAGTCCATTGCTCAATTACATTGATAACAGTCTGACAGGCCACAGCAGAAGCCAGGAAACATTGTCCCTCCTTTTCGCCTGCAAACCCATTCAGCAAGGTCACCGATCCCCAACTGACAGCCCAACTGCCAGCTACAAACTGCCTCCAAATGAAAGAATTTCTCTGAAGTGTCGAGCATGCCTGTCTGCCAGCCTCTTTCTGAAAGGAGGAGAGGAAGCAGGCCACCGCGGAGAGAAAGTCCAGGCATTCTTCCAGCAGAATTCAGAATCAACAAAGCAACATTTCTCGGCCCATAAAGAACCTCTGCGAGTCAACATTTGCACAAAACTGAACGTCCGATCTATACGTGCCCGTGGGACTGGGGTGAATGTCAACGTTATGGTTATGAGTTATTTATAAGATCACATAATACCTTATTCATTAAACATGAAGTCGTCAATCTGGAATGAGGAATTGAGAAACTGCAGTTCCATATTAAGGCCCTGACATAAACCATACGCTGAGTGATTGACATCTCAGCAGGTTTACAAATAGATGGACTAGGGCACGCTGGGATTGAGGACTGCATTTTTCGAAGGTATTTTCAGACGTTTTTGTTTAGCTTTATTAAAAATGTATGAAAAACTTGCTTGAGGAGCGGCTTTAAGACTTGTTTCGTCGCTGAGAAGTTGCAGTTTTTAAATTTAGAGATGCTGTTACTGCAGGTCTCACTTTTAAACAAACTCATAGCTGTCTGTTCTGACATCAAATATTTATTCTATATTTGCTCTCGGGGGTCACAAGGGAAGCAAAATGTCATGTTTAAGAACATCGTTTGTAACATAGTCTAATTCAGCTAACCCTATATGCGCAGCACATAACTGTATGTGTCTGGCAGCTAGTATTAAAGCAGTTGGTTTTACTTTAAACTAAATAGCACTTGTTTCAAACCCACTGTTTCCTTGTAACAATCTGAGTTGGATCATGAAATATATGGATAGTACATGAAATACTTTTTGGCTTGTGTCATAGAGCTACTAAATCTGATTCAGTCTAGTGAATCGTTCATCGAAATGGCTCTTTCTCCCCCATTTGTAGCAAGTCGGATTTATTCCTGTAATCATTCATCCTAAATAACCCTCTCACAGCATTTAAAATTCTGAATCATTTTAGTGATTCAGTTCATTCAAAATGACTCTTTCACTCTCATATTTGGTATTAGAAAGACTGATTCATTTTATTGATTCGGGTTCATCCTAAATGACTCTTTCTCTCTCATAATTGGCATTAGAAAGACTGATTCATTTTAGTGATTCAGGTTCATCCTAAATGACTCTTTCTCTCTCATATGTAGCATTGAAAACGCTGATTTATTAATAAATCAGTTCATCTCTCTCATTTGCAGCATTGGAAGGTCTTTATCTTATTCATTCGAGTGAATCGGTTTATCCTAAATTACTCTCTTTTTCTCTCGCAGTCGCTTCACTCTCTCTTATATAGCATTGGAAAATTTGAATCATTCTAGTGAACCAGTTCATCCTAAATGACTCTCTCCTGCTCTCGCTCTCACTCTTTTTCTCATATGTATCATTGAAAAGATTCATTCTAATGAATTGGTTCATTCTAAATGGCTCTTTCTCTGCCATGCACAGCATTGGAAAGTCTTATTCATTCTAATGAATTGGTTCATTCTAAATGGCTCTTTCTCTGCCATACACAGCATTGGAAAGTCTTATTCATTCTAATGAATTGGTTTGTTCTAAATGGTTCACTCACTCATTTCACTCACTGATTTCGAGTTTCATCACCGTTTTTGGTTGTTTTAATCCGGGTGTATTATAATTTTAGTAGCATTTTGTATAAATTCATCAATTTTATGTTACAGCGACAAAGCATTCTTCCCAACTGGAAATCGTTCACCATTTACATCTCAAAACCTTGATGTTGATTATAAAAAAAAGTTATGGAGACATCATGCGTCAACTACTTTTATTAATCACGATAAGAATTGTTTGAATTTGAATCGGTCATTAATACAGTACTGTTACGTGCCGGACTCAGACTGTTCTGTGATGGAGGGGGTGTTTGGTTGATCATGACAGGACAGTGACACACTGCCGCATGCGGACTCTCTCTCTTTCATTAATCACTCTTTATCAGCATGAAGAGAGAACAGATCAGGCCTCTTCACAGAATGCAGGGGCTGCCTGGCAACATGGTGATACTCCGTCATAAATAACAACCCACTGTGTCTCTGTTTCATAAGCCATTTCAGCCTTGTGGCTCTATTTTTGTTTGCCTCCCAGGATGACTGGCTGTCGGATAAACACTGGAAATTTGGGAGAATGCGAGATGCAGGGGCTATTCTGAGCTGCAGGCTTCTTCATGTTGATGTTACAACATTCAGGCTTTACACAAGAGAGTCTCTGCAGGGGGTCGATGGCAGGCTCACACAGGATTTATAACAGTGCATTTATAATAGTGAGTGTGCCATAAGAGAGTAGATCAAGTCAGTTTGAGCAGGAGTGGTGTTTGTGTAATTATTATATTTATATGTATTTAATTATATGTGTATGATTTTTATATGAAGTATAGGTGTGTATATACATACACATTGGGTTGAATATGAGGTAAAATGCAACTTTTTGTCATAGCAAAGATTTCATGTGATCATAAAATATAATAGAAACTAATAGATTGACCTGAGGAATTGAAATGGGAGATTCAGCTCTCAAATTTTGTGGGTTGAGTTGCTTTGCACACATTAAACCAATTAAATAAATGGGTCAGAGACTTCCAGAATTCAAAATGATATGTTTCCTCCAGAAATGTGATGCGTGTTACTGATAATTTAGTGACCTGATTTTCTGACATTTTTTTTTCCAGTCGATGTCGGGACCTTTTTATTTGAGGAGATTATCTCTAAAATATGATATTTGGAATATAAGATGTTACAAACTAAAATTCCATTTGCCATATTTAAACAGAGACTGACACGATTAAATTCAAGTCAAGTAAACAGACTGCTTTTCACCACAGTATACAGCTTTTTTGGGGTTGTTTTTATATGAATGTGTGTATTATTTGTTTTTTTTACTTTTACAGGACAGTAAGAGGAGAGACAGAGACATGTTAAACATGCATTGGCACAAAGCTTTCCATTTTTCCTCACTCATTAAAAGAAGGTAAAAGTAAAATATGCCATTTTGAGAAGTGAACCTGGGACATTTTAGGAATAAAATATACATATCTTTTAGTAAGTGTGCATTATACATGCAGTATATAACCAAAATATAGTTGGAGTGAAGAGATTAATGTTAATCTGCCTTTAACTGGACCCACTACTTCTAAAGTTATACAGTGTAGACAGGATTAATGTGGGCACTCACCATCTTTAAAATGCCATTATGAAGCACCTGGCTGAACAAATATAGTCTGAAATTCAGAAACTATCAGGATATCAATTTTACATATTTTCATTTTCTCCACAATTAGCCCAGGGCTAAGGAAAAATCCTTGTTTTTTGGTGAGTCACTTTGATATCAGCCCAGAATAGCAAAATGCAGTAAAAACTAGATATGATCAGGGTCTGAGACAGCATGAGGATGATTTTGTGAAAAAATAGTGAGACACTTATGTGTTTCAAAACCTAGAAAGCTGTTAACATAGCATTTAGGCTTGTGCTTTTGGTCTTAAATTGAGTATCACAGTTACACTGTTGTCTACCCTGTTGAAAAAAAACCCAGCATATGCTGGTTAGGTATGTTTTGAAGCATCGCTGCTGGTTTGAGCTGGTTTAAGCTGGTCCTTAGCTGGTCATGAGCTGGTTTAAGCTGGTCCTTAGCTGGTCATGAGCTGGTTTAAGCTGGTTCTTAGCTGGCCATGTGCTGGTCCTAAGCAACTAGCTCCTGCTCAGGACCAGCTTAGGACCAGCACATGACCAGCTCATGACCAGCTAAGGACCAGCTTAACCAGCTCAAACTAGCAGCTATGCTTCAAAACATACCTAACCAGCATATGCTGGATTTTTCAACAGGGTATGTTGATTCATCTTGGCCAGAATTTGAGATATTGTATATATTGTCCAGATAAAGCAATCCCATAAAACACTGCAAGTTGTTCAGTGAAAACGATCCATCTGAGAGGGTGGACGAGGCCAAGGGAAACAGGAAATCGTTCAGTCTAATAAAAAAATAAAAAAATATATTAAACCCAATAAATATGAATGCTACATATTTTGGTTGGTAGATAAATGGATAGTTTACCCAAAAATGAAAGTTGCCATAATTTACGCACGCTCAAGTTGTTCCAAAACTGTATGAGCTTCTTTCTTCTGCTGAAACTAAAAAGAAGATATTTTGAACAGTGTTGGTAACCAAACATTTTTTGGCCCCAATTGACCATAGTATTTTGTTCCATGCTGTGGAAGTGAATGGGGAGCAGCAACTGTTCGGTTACCGCATTTAATTTTATCACTTTAAATTAATTGTTAGCTTAGCTAGCTTTTGCTATTTAAAACTGACTTTGCAAAGCTAATGCCTTGAAGAGCGCCTTATACACTAACACAGGGCCGTACAGAGACCTTTGGAGGGGCAGGTGCTCAAAGTATAAAAGGGGCACATGGAACACAGCTTTTAATAGGGCTGTGCTCCTTGCTGATATGTGTATCGAAATGGATGCTTCTGTATTGATACAGCAGCAAATGCCATGACGCAGGTTTGAAAAAGAAACACTGAACAGAAAAGACCATTTTAAGTTTAAATGTTAAAGACATTTTTTGCACCTCTTAATTACTCTGGAATGATATTATTATTATTATTATTGTTGTTGTTGTTGAGTTTACAGGGTATGGTGGTTTTGCTGCTGTAAACACTACTGTTGTTGTTGTAGAAAAAATATTCCTGTCTTATTTAAAATATAATTCAATAATATAAGTTTACAAGCACACCGCTCCGCTGAGAACTCCACTTACCGGCAGCCGCGGACATTATTGAAGGCATCCTAAAGGTGTCTGAACGTGAGGGATTGTCCCGGATGAGATTGCCAGGTGAAAGGTCATCATGAGGATAATTTAATTTACGGCTAAACTATTATTAATTAATTTTACTAATAGTTAGATTGGGCAGGCCTTAAAAAAATATATATATATTGCCTTGACAAAAGGGCACTTTGGGCATCAAGGGGAAACGGGGCAGGTGCTCAAGCACCCACCACACCCCCCTCTGCAAGTGCCTGCACTAACAGCATTAGATTACAGGTCTTTCCATACTGAAATATACCAACCTTCCATCTCACATTATGATTTTGTCTCTGAGTGTGTGTGCGTGTTTGAACACTGGATTGATTTGTGTCTGTGACTACAAGTAAACAGCTTAGGAAAGAGGAGTGTTTCGCATCTGATTGACTGTTCCCATGACGGCAGGTGTATTCCAATAAATGTCATCTAATATCCAATGGAGATGTGTTTCCCCAACAGAGCTCGATCCACCTCCGCCCAGACAGACTAACTCCAGTGCAGCTCTGTCTCCTGTCTAAACATTTATGACATTTACAGTGCATTATCTCGTTCGGAAGCACTGAAGGGCAGAGAGGGGGAGATGCATGGAGTCACGTTTTACAGGGTTGGAGTCTGGCGCCACTGTGCTGCTGGTGGAGAACAGTTAGGTGTAGTCAGAGATGGACAAAAACAACCCAGACATAATAGCCTATCAGTCCATCACAACTTATGGCAAATAATACTCCACTATGCAGTATATATGCATTAAAAATAATAATAATCTACTGCATTATCTAGCTCAGAGATTTTCAAAGTGGAGGCTGTGATGGGGTGTTAGGGGGTCTGCGAAAGATTTGCAAAACAATTTTCACAATTAAAAAAATTCTACTAAATTATTATTACCACTTTAAATGAAAAATGATAATAATTTAATTAGACTGACATTTTTTCTCTTATGTCTTAAAAGTGGATAAAAGTTTGGGGAAAAAACGATAGTGGTTAAAAAGGTATGTGGCTTAATAGTATTTAGTTATTTGTTAATATGTATTTTCTGAATCAAGCTTTCAGATATTTTCAAGATATTGATATTTATTTTTTGTTTTCATAGATGACCATTTTGGTAATTTTGTAATTGTTTCTTTATAATATTACACTTATTTTCCTCACAAAGTACAGTATAAATAGGTTTTACATATGATAATATATTGCCGTCTATATATTTTAGGAAGGGGATCCTTTGAGAGGCCGTCATCATATTTGGTGGTCTTTAAAAGTCCCATATCTAGTTTATATATATTGATTTTCTCTGTATTTTGAGTTGGTTGAAATCAAATACACCAGAGTCAAGTCCCTGGCAATTATATACAGTATGATTGTATTTTTTAGTAAACTACTGTAAGTAGTGGTGGTGTTTTTGATTGCATTTGTTTTGTGATTTTGCATTCTTCATGGGCAGATAGCAATATGGGATTACCCGTGGAGGGATATACAGTATATATGTGTAGCTTGAGCAAAGCTAGAAAAGCTCCAAGAAAATTTGACATTTTTAATATTGAATGAATTAATTAACGAGTGCATTCTCTCCAAAAAACACAACATATTTTCCAGTTAATGGCACCTTTTGAGGCACAGATACTAAGAAATGTAAATAACTTGTAAAAATACATAAAAGTACATAAAAACCCATGTTAGATCAACAGAATCACCCAAATGTTGTCCCAACTAGTGAAACATTTGTCTGAACTTTTGTTGTTGTTTTGTCCTTATTGTTAGTTATTTGTTGTGTTGTGATGTTGAGAGATCATCTTTTTGCATTTGTTTACTGTCCCCATGAAGTGTTGAAACCTTCAAAAATAATATCCCAGATATCTTTGCTTTGTAAGGTGATTGTGCCTTCAGAAAAAGGATAGAATATTCCACTTGACATATTAAGTGTCATAAAAACTATATACTTATTGGACAATTACAGTATATGGTTACTAAAATGATAGCTTATTAGAATACTAATTGAAAATTTGCTAAATGAGAAATCTAGTAGCCTTGATGCATTTATTGGCTGAATGAGGCATTTTTCATTTAGTAAACAAACTAATTCAAATGAAACAAAGCAGTGTTATTTAGGATCAATAGTTGATAGAACCTAAAAATATGAATGCATCAAGTTCAACAATTCATTTTTTACAGTGTAGATTAGTGGCTTCTGGAGACGGCCTGACGATAACGCAACTTCTGAGAAATAATAATAGAAATGATAATTAAGGCCGGAATTTATTGATCTTGAAGATGCTGACATGAATCAAGGTGGCAGATAACATTTCTGTGTCTGTACATCATTACTGTTTGTGTTGTAAATCATTAGCACAGTTCTTTTCAGTTGATTTCGGGTTGTTTTGGGTTGATGCACAGGGGGGATAATTGCCTCTCGTTCAATATAAAGAGTTAGGGAGTCACACTCCCTCTTTTCAAATTATTTTGATACTTCAGTGCTCAATACGCTAAGATCGAGAGTAGCAATTATCACATGCATACCTTATTGCATCTGCATTATTCAGGAGTTTGGAATGGAACCGTGCAACTTCCAGGTTTGGTTAAACAATGTGGATTTGTCACGACACAAACAAACATGATGGAGTGCTTTCTCAAAGTCAAGGGAGAGGACACGGTAGTGGAGGAGGGTGGTGATAGATGGCCGTTTCGTCAGCGAGAGGTAGGCACTTGGATTAATATGAGGAAAATGGCACTCTTTCTCACAAGAACGATAAATAAATAAATAAAAACAAGGACTCATGAGCACTCACAGCACTGACAAATAGACAAGTGTTTGTATTAAACTCATGACACTTTAGTACTCCTGTCCAAATTGCTGCCAAATGCATTGTTTTGCATTAAGGTTAATGTTTTTGAACAAACATGTTTGCCAGTCATATTTCATCGACACAATAAAGCCGAGAGAGAGACAATTTGGCATTGGAGACAGAGAGGCTGTCGGGACTCATATTAAATGATCACTCCATTACTCTCTTCTTAGAGATTAATGCGGGCCAGGATGAAGAACTCAGGGTGAGTTTTTGGCCGTCTCGCAGATTCTGTTCCTCGAGGTCTATCTGTGGTCATTGCAAATAAATTAAAAACACTCTCCTCCTGAATGCACATGACCACTCTCCTGAATATTGATTCTCTTATTAAACTCAGTGGTATAACTGTCTGTAGTGAGTTAGGAGACATTTGTGAATTTGGAATTGGACGTTTGACATTTGGGAATTGGACAGCCACTGGGTGTTAAGCAGCACCGTACAGATAATCACCTCAAAGGCTAAGGTGTTGTGTTTTGCACTAGAACACTAGCAAACTTCACTAGCAAAGCATAGAAAACAAAGGGCCTCATTCACTAATGATGTTGTAGGGTACAACGGGGCTAAAGGCGCCCCGGGGTAAAAGGCGCCTTTGATATTATTTTCATCTAAACCACTAGATGGCACAAAAACGTGTCGTAGCACTTTCCAAAACATTCACTTTTCAAGATGCACGTGTATATTTGTCTGATCCTTGACGCGCAAAGTTGATTCTGTGCTTAATTGATATAATATTTTATGTTTTTTAAAATGTTGTAGATTTAAGTAGCAAATGAGAATCGCTAAAATTAATGCATATATTTTGAGACAAAGGTCTTCTTTATGATTTTCAGTTTTGTTTAAGATAATTAAAGCAACAGTTTTTAATTAACGAAAGAATATGTAAAAGTATGGTATTTGGGGTAAAAAGCGCCCCTGCTGTTGGGGCTAAAGGCGCACAGTAATTAACATGATAATTACTAGATGGCTGACTTTTCCATTTGTTGACATTACATGGTTAGATTCAGATGGTAAATATCATATATTATGTTATGTGTCCATATTAGAGATAATCACCATATTAGAGATCATCACTATACAGAATGTACTATCAGACAGAATGTACGACTAGTTTAAAAAAGTAAACAAATCACACACTTAAATATAACCCCATTGTTACATCAGAATAAGACTTGAAATGGCCTAATCTATGGGAGTTTTAGTGAGTAATCAGCTTGGTGAAATTTAAGTAAATCTCTGTGACCAATTTTTACCGAGCTTTGATGACTCATGATCTGAAAAATTCTAAAACAGTTAAAAGTAACTATTAAAAAGCATAGCTGAACATAAGTTCACAAATAAAATATATTGTTTAAATTGTTACTACCTTGAGTTATTTTGGAATATATGTAAAAATGCATAAAAATGAGATTCAAACTTAGCTTTAATAAATAGAATATTGATTACATTGTTAATGTAAAAATGCAAGAATAGAATTGAAAAGTTTTTCTCTCTCTTTCTGATAGTGTAATTGATGTTTATTTAACGATTTGATTAAAACCACATTTGATTAAAAAAAAACAGTGAGGACTTTGCCTCTGCACACCACTGCACACCACTGATATATATATATATATATAGAGAGAGAGAGAGAGAGAGAGAGTACAACATCTGTACTTGTATATATATATTCTAATATTTTTCTAATAACTTGGTTTAACAAATTACTTGTTCCTATAAGGCCGTCGAGACTGTGTGATTTTTGCATATACATGTGCTTGCATTTGGTTCTAAATTGAATTATAAATTTTGAATTTAATGTGAACTTATTAATGCGTCATGGTTTGTTTGTTTGTGTGCAGATGTAGTGAGTAAGACAAAGATTAGTTCTAAATATAATATAATAAATAATATATAATGTGATTTCTTTTTTTTTTTTTTAAAGATCCCATCTAATCTCGTTGCGGCCTCAAAAATAATGAAATCTGATTGGCTGTGTGAATTAGAGTCATTATCCATCTGGATTACTCATCATAATTTGGACCTGCCATTAAAATCTTAAAGCTCCTGTGAATAATGAGGCTTCTAAGAAAAATATTAAATATTGTCAGGAAATGAGGCATGTTATGGGCTAAATGGTTACTGGAAAGGTATTTGGGTCCATCTATTAAGTTAAGTATCTTTTATTAGTTTGCCTTGGTAAATCATTGATGTGATTTAGCAGAACGAAACAAATCTTATTTGAAACATCCTCTTTCATCCCTTCAAAGCAACAGCTAATCCCCTCTTCTCCCTTAAAAGGGAAGAGAGACTCTCTCTCTCCTTTCAAACAGGGAGGTTCCATCTACCTTAAGTGCTGGGTGATTTTACAGTCACTTTGAAATCAAGGTTACATACATGCTGAACTCTGCATTGTGACTCCTCCAGGTTCACTCACAGAATTTCCCCACACTTGTGAGTTAACTGAGCCATTCATTTACATCAGCAAGGCAAATTAGGCAATCCATTATGGTGCTCTGTTTAAACAAATTACTCACCGCACATCAGCCTTGGTGTGTTTACAGCACTGTTGTTGGGGGGGGGGGGGGGGTCTGCGGGACGGAAGGTCATGTGTGCATTAATGAGATAAGGTTGTATTTAAAGTGCAAGAATGAGTGTGTGTGTGTTTTCAGAGCAGGATGGATGGATGTCCATCAGAGTGCTGAGGCAGCAGTGTCCGTCCTTTGCTCATCCTTTTTCACTTTCTCTCATCCTTCTTCATCCTCCTCCTCCACACAATCTATCGCCATGTTTGCTCATTGATCTGTGAGCCTGACATAGACGCAGAGCGAAAGAAAGCTTTCCCTCTCCAATACAGAGGAGTCATTGCCTTTTAAAACACTCGCTGTCTCACTTGCATGAGTGAATGTTGCTTTGCTGCAATAAATGGACTATTAAAAAGGCAGGGAGACTGAATGTAATTACGGAACACTTGAATGACCTTCCAGTTAAAAATCACAACTTAATTCCACTGAACTTGCTGTTTCAGGTTACTTTTGAAATCCAGACTCTCAATTCAGTTTTTCCACAATCTATCAGGTGAACAAACATCCCCCAATCTGTTTATTGGACATTTACTAGTCAGCTGTCACTCAAGTGTGTGATGGTATTCAAGACGGACAGACTGACAGACAGACAGAGAGAAAGGCTGAATAATTGACCGACAGACAGATATACAGATAAACAGATAGATAGATAGGTTGATATTTATAGATAGATAGACAGACAGACAGGCTGTAAATAGACATCTCTTTGGTGTACTAAACCGGGGCCACATTGAAGCCTCTTAAGAAAAGCTGGTTTGTCTGGTTAAATTAAATGGTGTCTCTGTGTAATGATAGACCCTGTGACGGCCCCATTTGGACAGGTCAGTCATGCTGTTCTTAAGATGTGCTTCAGCGATTAGATGAGATGTTTGACGAAAGTGACAGTTTGGACCATGGCAAAAATGTTTTGATGCAAATTGTTTATAGCAAGCATTAAAGGATGTTATTTGCAACTTAATGTTCATGGCACGTCGTCAATTACCACAGATCAAACTTGCTGTGTATAAACGGGCGAAAAATGTGTTTACAGGAAATGCAAACATAATGAAAGCAGCCAATTCCACTGAAAAATGCTTTAAAATATGCATCAATCACACCTTTTGAAAGTATTTACACCAAGCTACACGTTAGCATAACACTTTTGTGACAGAAACACTGTCTGTACAAAGACATACACAGTCTTTCAGTTTATGAAGCTAGCTAGTTAAAAAAGTGAACCTTTTCCATGATCTATAAAACACTGTTTAAATGAGGTTCTACAGGCTTCACAGCAGTCACACTGGTAATGCATAACCAAAAGTAACAGAAAAGTAGTCCTGCTTGAATATTTTGATTTATTTAGACAACTTTACAGCTCAAGTAACATTATTTCTCCTGACGATTTTATCTAAGCACTTTATCAAAAATAACATTTTTGCTTTTAAACCATCCCACCCACTGTTAAGCACTCGTTTTAAGTTGTAAACACATTACCAGCTCATTTTTGAGCTCATTATTGTCTGTGGTAATTGACAACACGCCACAGATGCTGCCCGTAGACACAAAGTTGCAAATAACCCAGAATATTCCTTTAATGTCAGTTGTAGTTTGAAATCATGATTTAAATGGCAATTTAAAGTATTTTGCAATAATTATATCACGCATCACAATGAAAAGGCAAGCGTTTGGCAGTGCATTAAAGAACTGGTAGTCTCTTAACATCAGGCAATTCACTACAGCCTTGAACAATCCGATGTAGAAGCAAATGCCAAGTGAATGGATAAGCAAATAGCTTTTGGAAATAATGTTTGGTTTATTGGCCTTGAATTCATTGAGCACATGGATGATGTACCCCACTGCCTTGATTTAATGACCACCCTGTTTAAAAGCCCCTGATACTGTAAATCTTCAGCTTAAATTCGCCTGCAGTATGCAGAAGTCTGGCAGTGTGAGTGTCAGAAACAGACAGAGACACATTGTCCACACTTGCTGTCACCTCGTTCCCCACCTTGTCGTTCCTGCCAAGGCCTGAGTGACTCAGGAGATGAAACACCTGTGGGAAGCTTTGTCCTCATATTAAAGTGCAGCGACAAATTGAAAGACTGTTATTTAGCAGACACTGCTGACTTAGGAAAAACGGACCACTCGGAGCGGGCGTTGAAAAGAGGTTTCAGGAAGGCTGGCTGTGAGCCTCTTTAATACATTATACAACATTAATGAGAAATAGATGGAAAACAGGAAAAAAGATTATGTCAGGAAAGGCTTATGGTTTCATTTAATACCTAAACAAAAAAAATCAGATGTTTGTTCCCCATTGATTTTCACTGAATAAGCAGAATCATCAAATTGCCTCTTCAGATTCCTTCATTTTGAATAGCGGCAGTGATAGAATGATGTGGGTTTAAATATGAATCTCTTTGATTATGGTGTAAAGAATTTATTTTAATTAAGGGGAAGTATAATCACTGAAAACAGGCCCATTCACATTGAACAGTTAATTATTGATTTCTGGTGAGAAGTGACAATGTAATTATTGCATGCTGGCAAAACTGATCTAAGATGTCAATCAGGCATGTTTAATCAAGGAGGTTGGTCTTCTCTGTAACCTCTGATGAGTTTAATTAGATGGATTCTCACTATTCGGTTTATGAGTTAATGAAAGAATTTCTTTCAGATTTTGCTGGACAAAAGGGTTTCATTCCTAGTCTACAACTTTTAAATTCACATTGCTTTTAAAGGGGTAGTTCACCCAAAATGAAAATTTTCTTATTAATTACTTGCAGTACCCTGATGTTGTTCCAAACCTGTATACCACTATTTTTGATATTGAGAAAAGAAACATCCTGTTTTCAATATAAGGCAGTATGCATTGACGCAGTGACCTTTATGGATCAATGCGTTTTTTTTTCACAAGACACACAAGAACAAAAAATGCTTCTTGGACACTATAAATTAGTTTTTTTACTTGAAAAGTTGCCTTTATATTTTAAGCAGGGGGAAGAGGATCATCATATTTGGGTGTCCTTGCAATATCAATGTGATTTGGTCACAAGGCTCACAAAAATCGTGTAATAATATGACATGCTATTGAGAACTTGTCATTTAATTTGAGAGTAAAACTGCTTTGGATCAATTTTTATTATTTAAGGTGACTTTTCAGGTTTATACTTCTAACATTAGTCTAAAATTTGGTTAAAAAAATTAATATATGTGACCCTGGACCACAAAACCAGTCATAAGAGTGATTTTTTTAAATTTGAAAAAGCTGAATAAATAATCTTTCCATTGATGTATGGTTTATTAGGACAATATTTGGCCGATATACAACTATTTAAAAATCTGGAATCTGAAGGTGCAAAAAAATAAATAAATAAATTCAGAAAATTGCCTTTAAACTTGTCCAAATTAAGTTCTTAGCAATGCATATTACTAATCAAAATATGTTTTGAGGAAATTTGCAAAATGATCTTTGTTTAATATCCTAATGATTTTTGGCATAAAATAAAAATAATCAATAAAATAAATAATAATGATTTTACAATGTATTTTTGGCTATTGCTACAATTATACACGTGTGACTTATGACTGGTTTTGTGGTCCAGGGCCACATATTTCAGATAATTTTTAATGCTTTAATTACAATGACAATATAGAAATCCATTTATTTAATTCTGGAAACAACTTGTCTTCATAATATAATGCTTAGTATTTTTCTTGGGCAGTATATATGTTTTTTTAAGGTACCTTAATTTTAGAAAAGGGCAGGAGGATCATCATATTTTGGTGTCCTTAGCATAAAATATTTGAAAACAATAGATATAGATATTTTTATAGTGGTATTTTTGTCTTTACTGAGCTTGACAATGACTATAAACAGTGAGAATATGAATTCATCAAAATTCTCCTTTTGCGCTTCATTGAAATAACAGTGTGGAACGACATGAGGGTGAATAAATAATTACATAATTTTCATTGTGGATGAAATATCCCTTTAATAGACTCGTTATTGGATATTCTGGAAATATCAGGGATTTACTATTCATGATCTCACTCTCAGTGGCTTCATCCAGGTGAGACACGGGTGCTCATAGAGAAAGATGTCACTGCAAGTTTTTTTTTTTTTTTTTTCTTCAAATTGGCAGTCTACTGACTGCATCCCTCAGTGCACGAGAGAAATTGAACATGGATATTCGGCTCTCAGTCTCATTTATCCCTCTGGCTTATAGATGGATGTGTATTCAGTGGAAATGAACTTTTGGTGAGTAAATGGAATGGAAAGTGCCTGAAGAGGATCCACAGGAAGAGCGGGTGATATGTGCCTGCATTTGGAGGTATGAGAATTGACTGGGCTTTGGTCTCTGGATGTATCATAGACATTAGGATTATTTGATCTGAATAAATGCAGCAGGAATTCCAAAATGATTCCAGGAGTAACATACTGTTTATCCTGTGTGGAAGTGCCAGCGAGCGTTTGCTATATCAGACTCTAATATTACAATCTGAATATGATGGCTCCCACCAGACTTGAGTTTAACTGGATATCAGAGTCATAGAAATCTGGCTGTAAATGCATTGTGTTCATATAAAGGTTTTTCTATTGCAAATCAGATGTTAAATGCCAGGGAAAAGTTTACAGCACGGTTCATTTCCAAAAGGACATGTTCTGGCCGGCTGTCTGTTCTCTTTCTGTTTGGCTCATCAGTGACCAGGCTGTGGGGTCAGATGGCCGTTGGATGCTAGACAGCCTTGTCCCTCAGGGTTCGTGGCTCTGCGGACCAGAGATTGATTAAATGTCTAATGAGTCCAGTGTGAAAATCCAGCTCCATCTGGAGGGTACGATCATCCTCTGTTCATCCTACAGATCTGGAGGACCTTTTTGAGAAACAGACCTGTGAACTTTGCATGCGTGTTTTTTGTTTGTGCGAGATGATGATTATGTATTAAAAAAGCAACTGTATTTTTTTTTTGGTTGGACGTTAAATAAGGGAAAAATACATCTTGGACCTAAAGTTTACAGGAGGCCTGAGGAAATAATAAAGAGAGTATTGAGGGCGCACAAGTTAAACTGGTAGGTTTTAATCCATTTCTCTGATTGTTTTGGACAGTTGTATAAAACGAACATAAGAACTGTTTTCTGGGTGTTTTCGGAATTCAGGATCAACGTACCGTTCTTAGGAATAGTAATCAGGACCTGTGAGGTTCGTTTCGACTCTGTGTGGGTCAAATGCTGGACTGAACACCAGAGAAATCATAAAACTGTGGGGAAGAGAAAAAGGAATTGAATTCTTGTTGAGAGCATTTGATAGCCATAATGAAACTCTCAGGGGAAAACTGTATTGCCACGTAGAGAAATTAATGGATGAGAAAAAAAAAGTATAATAAATGGGGTAGAAATGAAAGACTTGACCAAAATGACCAACATTTACAGGTTTTCAAGAGTATCTGAAATGAAAATGAACTATTTGTGGGTCAATTATACATAATAACTAACTATAAATGAAATGTTGAACCTTTATAATCATAACCATAGCAAAAAGCTTTGTTTTATACATACTTGTATTATGTTTTCTGTCAGTGATATGTTGGAAAAGAGATCATTTGGATAATTTATTATTCCCATAAGAACACTGCATTCATTGAGTACATGTTGATGTTTTGCCACAATAGTGGGGCATATTGTCAAATTGGATCCAGTTCTTTTTTTTAAGGCTTTTTGACAAAATGTAAACTTTAAACCAATTCAACTTTAAACCGATTCATAAAACAGCAAATGTACAAATATCAAACCATTGTTTTAGCCAAAAGTATTTTAATTGATATACTCTATTTATTTATAACATTGAGGGTTAGGTTAGGGTTAGTAAAATATTCTACTGTAATTTAAAGGGGAAGTTCACCCCAAAAATGAAAACTTTGTCCTCATTAACTCCATGTATTTCGAAGAATGTTGGTAACCGAACAGTTTTGACTTGAACAAAATGATAACACTTAATTTTGATAGTCCACTTTAGACATTCTGCTATCTATAAGTAACTTGTCAACTTATTTTAATAACACTGTAAAAAATAAGTGTAATTTTAACTGTAAAATTTTGTAAAAACGCTACGGAAAAAAAATGTAATAGGTTAACAGTAAGTTCCCGTACTATATACAGGGACAAACTGTAAAAGATCTAACCAGACATTTCATGTAATTTTACAGTAAAATGCTGTTAATTGTACAGTTTTTAGAAATACAAAATAACAAATCAGTGTATAATTTACAGTCAAGAACTGTAAACTGTTATTCCCAGAATTCCCTGCGTGACACTCCACATTTGAAAGCATTTTGTTTAAATAATCATGTTTTTTTAATAGTTTTTGTTATCAGTTGTGTACATTTGGGCTTTGTTACATCTTCTGTTGTTTAATGAAAGTTTATTGCATTATTTAAGTATCATGTGTGTTACCATGATGGTGTTTTGTGTTTGCATGAATGACTCTGTGCACCTTCTATATATTAGTATATACTTCTGCTTGCAGCGAAGCTACTTGTGATGAGCTTTGATTCTTCATGTGGCTTTCTCTTTTACCACCTGCATTATTATGGTGGTTGTCAGTATGTTAAAGGTACGAAACAGATTTTAGGAGCAGTGTGTGTTGTTGAATTTACTTGTTTACATTCAAATTTCCTTGTTCGCAAATTACAGTTTTATACTGTAAATTTTACAGTTTGTTCTGTAAATGTGTTTACAGTTTTTCTGTATTTTTACAAAATTATTCTGGCAACCACAGCTGCCAAAATTATTTTGTAAAAACTACAGATTTTTTTTTACAGTGAACCCTAACCCTAATAGTCTACTGCCCTAAGAGTTGTACTACCTGAAGTTGCATATTAATGAGAGTTTGTATAGATACAGTTGCAAAGATAGTTAGTAAAAAGTGGAATATTGAAAAAGTGTAACCCTAATGCTTTTGAACAAGGCGTTTGAAACCAACATATAAAACCACTGCTAAACAAAAAAAAATAATCTCACAAAACCTTATAGTTGCACCGATTGGCAATACAATGAACAAACTGTTTCTTTGTCACACATTTTTATGTGGGCTGCACTTGTAAATACAACCTGAGCATTTTGCTGTAGATGGAGCCTATTTTCAGCACATTCGAGCATAATAATAACTAATGGGTTTTGTTTTAGAGTACAAGCGTGTGTTGTGTACTCGGTTGTGTAGCATCTTATCGTAGGTGGTTGTTTGCTCATTTTATCAGTGTCTTATTCAGACAGTCTGATGAAGCCTTTAAGTTATGAAGACACAGCAGCTAAAAGCTCACTGTACTCATCATATTTTAGACCAGAGTGTCAGCAGACAAACCCGTTTTTGTCACCCCACAGCGATGATTACTCCCTCAACTGCTGATGTCTTTCTGTTGCATCTTTACCTCGCGTTTTCTTCTCCCTCATTTGTTCTCTCGCTCTCTTTGTCCCCAGGAGACTGTCTTCTCTGCCAGTTGTTCTCTTCTATATGCAGGCTGTCCGCCGGTGGTACCCTTGACTCATGACCTTGAGGGAAATGATGGACCTTAACACAGGAAAGTATTTTTTGTTTAATCAGCAGGCATGTACGCTAGTGGAGGGTTTTAAAGGAGCAAAGGCCACCCCCCAGGTGAACAGAACTGTATTACTGCCCTGTAGGCAGCCAGTTTTCTGTTTATTTCATCTCAGCTGGTTCACACATTTACGCAATAATGTCCTTTCAGATCTCGTGCATAGATTAGGACAAAGGCCCACAGGATGAATCAAATAAACAATTGCAAATTCACAATGATTTATCAAACAAAAATCAAAAACAGCCATTAATACCATCCGGACACGACTCTCTCCATGCCAAAAAAATTAATAAATCCCTCACACTGCAGAGTCTTGGGAAAGGGGTGCAGAGCTGCTGAACATGTGGTGGTGTCTAATCACACAGCACTGTTATCCCATTAAAAACCGATGCTGTAATTTCATTTATGAGGCAGAACAGCAGTTGTCCTCCTTAGCAGGAAACAAATGAGATAAATATCTGTTTATCTCTACACTCTGACATGAAGTATATTAAGCAATGAATTAAATCCATTAAATCTGTTAATTTGAGTGTGTGCATGGGTGTGAAAGTCACTTTGGCAGCTATTCGATCAGGAAGGGAAAGATGAGGGAAAATGCCCCACCTTAATAACAGTGTGCTGCTAACATATTTCATACAGGATATTATGAAGGGAAGTAAACTGACACATTTGCTAATTTACAGGTAAAAAGGGTTATATGACTCTCTAACCTGCATGGGTATATTTATTCCAACTATCTGATTTTTGCATAATATGTTTAATACATTTTTAATTATTTCTTGAAAAGTTGTCATTTGTGTAATATGCATTTAGAATAAATTCAATAAAAAATATAAAATACAATAAAATTAAAATATATCAAATTCTATGTTTAGAATTATGTTACATTTAATAATTAAATAAGTAAAAAATTCTACTCATTTGGCCCGAAGGTTATGAGGATTGATGATGATGTTTGAAATGTAAAATCGAAATAATTAAAAAATAACTTTTTTCATTAAAAGTTTTAATTGAATAAAGCAAACACCAACAATATGCAACAGCCCCCAGTCAAGATTAATAACAGCAAAACCATACACTAAATACTGTTACAATATTTCTGGCATTACAGGATGGCATTACATAAGTCATTTTCATTACACGTGGCCAATATATACTAAAACATAACATATATTATTTAAATGATGCAATAATCATTATCCAAACAATAGAAAATGCAACACAAAACACCCCATTGTACATTACTGATAACAAAATTAGAAGAAACTGTATTGTTTATATAAACTATAATCATGTCGTGTCATGTCATGCTAGGCTGGGAATATTTTACCTTTTTTGTTAAGTCATAATTTTTACTTGCCAAAAACATACATTTTACAGTATTTTTTCAGCAAAATTGCATATAATGCAATGTTAAACAATTTACAGTTTTTTCAGTGTTTATTGAAAAGTAACTTGCAGTTAACAAATTAACAGGTATTTACTGTAGCATTTTTAAAGCCTTCTTTAAAAATGTATTACTAACATTTTCAACAGTGTAGTGACATCTATGGTCAAGAGAAAAATTGTAATGTGAGAGAGACCTTACCCTGGGGGGCATCTTAGCCCATCTTACCCTATTTGTGTGAAAAAGAGAGAATTATGGGCCATATCGTGGGAGGTAGCCGTCAGCAGTCTACCACAGACAGGTGATCCTTTTGTTTTATCTCAGAGAGAATGAGGGGTGAACGCCTGCTTTAAACTGACAAAACACTGCAGTCAAATATCACATCATGCACACACATCCGCACACACTCCATTTCTCTCTATCGCTACTGTCAGAGCTGGATGTCTCTTCCTATTACATCAATCCTTCATTTCTCTCCTCTCCGGTTCCATCTCTCCCGCCTCTCTTCCTTCGTTTGTCCTCGAGTCAGTCCATACAGAGCGAACAGACGTATTGTCGTTGCACACGCTGCATGCGGAAAAGCCTCTTCTCACTTCCACAACACTATCTTTTAATTAGCACCCACTTCTTTACAATTAATTTCTCTCAATTTTCCCTATTAGTGTAAGCGTATAACAAGCAAATCTTTACTAGTGCTAATTTTATATTCACTATTAAGGGGCTTATTAGAGCTCATATTAAATTAAGCATTGAAAAGCTATTTGAGAAAGGGAGAGCAGAGGGTGAGATTGCATTTAGCAGTGTTGTTTAATGCATAATGTCCGATGTTTTAGTCCTTATTAGTTAATACAGATTGTGGGAATCTATACAGTATGTTGAAAATAATGTTCAACTATAAAAGGTTTTTAGACATTTAGAGTCTTTGTGCTCTTTAGCATGGCATTTACCTTTGGTTGTTGGTGTGCTTCTCTGTTTTGATGTATTAAAAGCACACTCAGTCATTTTTTGCTAATTAAAAAGTTGTACACAAAAATAATAAATAGCACTTTGGGAAATATCATTAAAATGATGTACACACATAAGATGAAGACCCTTAATGTATCCGTCTAATAGAAAAAGCTGGGCTGGGATGGGTTGGGATTGAATCCAAGAATCTCCATTACATTTGTGTAGTATGAGATTAAGAAAAACAGAAAAGGCACAAAATAGCAGTTAGTTTATAAATGTCATACATCCAGGCCGCTAGGTGTCAGTATAAATGAAGAGTTAATTTGCAAAAAAATGTGCTTATTGATGAGCATTTTTCTCCATATATATCGCGATCTGAACCCTAAACACATTTTGTCAAAAAAGCCTGTATTGTCCACTTTCAAGGCATCGTGAGTTCACGTTTTACAGCAGAAGCCAACAAGCGCCCTTGTTGTTTTTGAACAGAAGCCGATAAGTCCATTTTAGCGAATCAGCGTGCTGTATTCAGGTCAGGTGACAAGGCTATTTTCACTTTGAAAAGATGTGCTAGCTGAGAGGAGTTTCGTCAAAGCTGACTAAAAGTCAGGATGGATAATTTCGAAGAAACTTGATGAACCTGTGATATTTTCTTCAGGGCGTAAAAGGAAAATAAAAGCTGAAACGTTTTCATTGAACCTCGAAAAAGCAGCATGTTACAATGGTGAGGGAAAAGCTCAGTGTATTGCGTATAATCACATCCATAATCTATGATCACAACAACAACAACGTTTGTCAGGTATCTACATTGTCATTTGAGGAGATTACAAAGATTAAACGAGTGTTTGTTTTTTTACTCTAAAACATGAAATGTGGAGTTATCTTCTTTTGCTATAAAACAAACTTTTAATATGTAAAAAAAAACATTGCCTGTGTTTGTTTAGTTATTATTACTTAATCAAAACAACCCAACTGCAGTTTGATTGATATTATTTGGAATGTGCAATAAAAAAAAACGTGATTTCTGAAAATAAATAAATGAAGTTATCGTTTTTATGCAAATGAACTCTTCAAATCTAAAACCCTTGATTATTGACTACTAGGACGAATAAGGTCCAGCGAAACTTTACAGAGCACTATTCGAGGGGACAGCCATTTGTAGTGTTGTCCGAAACCATAGTTGACATAATTGATTGCAGTCGTTCAATCCCATAATGCACCTCAACCAATGTTGAGTGCATTTGTAATGTTTCGGCAATCCTTTAAAACATCCTCTGTCACAAATCTAAGCTTTATTCTTAATTCACTGGTTATAACCATAGACTTATTATAAGGTCACCAATGTTGTTTTTGTTTAAAAAAGCATGTCTATAAATCAGTTCATTATAACAAAAACACAAATCTTCATATGTCATGTGTACAGTGTGTCCATCTAGAATGTTCTTTCCTATTTGACTTCTATCTATTGCTTAGACTTCTGTTGAAATCTGCTCTGATCCTTGCAGATAAACAACAGCATGTGACCAATCATTATTTGCAGACTCATGACCCAACCAATCATTTCAGAGATAGTGGGAGGGATTAGTTCAGGCTATATATACCAACAGGGATTTGACTTGGGTCACGAATTTCAGTCAATCTTTTCTATCTCAGTATCTAATAACCAATGTATATTCACAGTCATGGGCAGCAATCTTGTTATTTTAGTCAGTGTGTTTGCAGTGTTGACACTTTTAGTACAAATGCTCAGAGTTTGTAGTGCTGACGGGGTGATGTGCATGTTGCATGATTTGTAAAGCTGTGAATCAGCTGTTGCTGACTCAGGGTGAACTTACTGAACTTGTAAAAACCTGTAGACCTAGTAAGGATTGACCTCTAAGCAGTAAAAGGGACACTGATGCTGTACATATAGTACATAGTTAGTTGGTAAGACTGACAAATACATTTTTATTTCTGAAACATCATTAACATTTCCTCCATTTTATTTTTATTTTTTTGGAATTATGATAATTTTGTCATAATATGGATAATTTTATTGCCAGTATTTTTTGCATCTTAGCTATACATCAATTAAATTATATTTTCACACTTTTTTTCCCACACAAGTTTAACAGAACTACAGTTTGATGGGAAATGACACAATACAAATACTGCTTGCAGGTGATATTTACACAATGATATTTGACTTATTAACATTTGACATGTCTCATATCTAAAGCTGACACCTTTGTTTCCTCGGTAACCAAGTTCACTAACTTTTTAAAAAACTTTGTCAATGGCAAAATAGTTTTTTGTTATGAAAATGACATTTAATTAATAGGTGTAATTCATATTTTTTGATTGAGATTAATTATTTGCATTTTCACAATAAATATTACAGTGAATGACTCTTTCACTGTTTGCTGAGATTATCATGGTTTTTAATTTTATAGCTTAGTTATATTTAGCATAGGCATATATTCAGCATATGCATATTTCATATCTATTATAAAAAATAAGCATTATGCTGCTTTCAACAATTAATACTTATTTTTATATCAGTGTAAAAAATATATGGTCACAGTTTGGTGACTAATTCTTACTATCAGCCAACTATTAGCGATGGGTTTTGTCTCAATAAACTCCTAATTTGCTGCTTATTAATAGTTAGTATGGTAGTTATTAGGATCTAAAATATGATCATGTAGAATAAGGCATTGATATGTGCTTTATAAGTACTAATAAAGAGCAAATATGCTAATAAGCAGCTAGTTAATAGTGAGAATTGGTCCCTAAACTAAAGTGTTACCAAATATTTGAATGATGCATTTTCATATTTAAAGATTGAAAGGGTAACATAATAATTTCTTTATTTAAAAGGCATCGAGGTACTAACCTTTACACTTCATCCTGAATTTTATGTAACTGAATGGCTTCACAGGATAGTTTTGAAAGCAGATGAAGTCTTGCAGTAAAAATGTGCCACATTGTCATGTGTTGTAAAATAAACAATGATATTATAAAATAATACAGCCACGAGTAAACACACCATTTCAATTGTTTTCTAAGAGTAAAAGCACTAAAAACTTGCGTGGGATTCTCTTGAAACACTAATATTCTGCTGTCAGTGACACAATATAACAGCCTGTATGAGTAATCTAGCCCAAAGCTGCTCTCATTGCGGGACAAGCGCCTCTGTTGCTGAGGGCACAATTTATGAAATGTGCTGAACAGAGCTTTCGGTCTCTCATTTGCATGAGTTGTTATTGTCTGAAATGATAAATAAATTGAAAGCGCAGATGAAAAATGGCCGGTCCTCGATAAGACAGAATATGTTTCTAGTGGAGCATGAAGCTAATCTGAAGCTTTTCTCCTTTCACCATTACCCATAATGCAGAAGAGACAGAACGCACTTGCATAAAAACACACGCTGATGGCTTTCTGACGCCTTCTCCTCATTTTCTTCCTTCGCAGAGATGTGAGGAGATTGCATAAACTTCCATGTGGCATTTCCCTCACTTCAAAAAGTGGTGGTATTAAAGCGGTCATCCGATTCTGAAACAATTCGCAAATAAACAGGTTGGTTTATTGATTTAGTGAAAGTTTACTTTTGTGACTGACATTTTATGCTCTTTATGTTATGCAGCTCTGTGCCACTTCAAAGCTGATAATATGTCACATTGTTGGCCAGACGCACATATTGATGCAAATGAGAATGTCAAGAGGCAAAGAATCCTTTCACATGAGTGAAAAGAAAAAGAATAATGGTGACAGAGGTGATCATAATAATCACCCTCGGTTAACCCGAAGAACTAGAATAAAGAATGAACAAGTTATCAGAGCCAAAGTGGTTTTTGTACTATTCAATTTGACTGAAACCTGTTAGTAGACACAGAAGGAGGGGGAAGTTAATCAAATCCCTTCATAATTTTAAGTGTCCAATCAGTCCAGACCAACCACCTCTGATTTTACCAACAGGTCTTGATTAAACGTTAATCTGAATCGCAAACGAAATCACAAGCCTAATCAAATTCAACATTCACCAAGAGCCATTGTACAGATCATTACCAAATCCTCTTGACTTTGTCTCAGGTCATTTGAGCCTCAAATTAGACTTCTTAGATTCCTGCGAAGAAGCGGCCATGAGATCAGTGCGTTCGGCTAATGACATTAGTCAGTCTAAAATGGTTGCCAGATCATTGGACCTGTATGAATTTTTAAATGGATACTTGAGAAAAGTCTGCCATGTATAACAGAAGTTTTCCACCCTCCCTACGGGCTCTCGCCAGCTGTGGCAAGGTGGGAGAGGAAACATTGGCAAAAATTCTTCGCTTAAAGAAATAACATCCATCAAACTTCTTTGTCTTTCAATTCGGCCATCTTGGCAGACATGAAGAAAACCCTTCACCAATTGTGAAACAACAGCAGCACTTTTTGAGTTCCTCTCTGCTCCATTGACAAATCAATGGCTCACAAAATCTGCCACACCCCACCTTTACCGAAAAACACATTTCTCGCTTTCTCCCACCCTCCCTGGGGGTCACGAGGTTGTCTGGCTGACAAAGATTGCTAGAATGCGATTTCTCTCAATGGGACCCGGACATGATAGACAGCACATGACTAAAGACTTCACAGATTGATGGAATGAGTGAGAGAGAGGAAGATAATGGAAGGAGAGAGAGAGACTCACACACACCCACGCAGAGAGACAAAGGAAATAGATGCGTATGGAAAGAGACAGGCTGAGGGAAAGGGAGAGAACAGGGACAGCTGTGTGTGTTGCGGTGAGAAGGACGTGTCATCAGCAGACATGTGTCTGCAGCACACAATGGATGTCTGCAGCTCCAGCCTGATGTTGGTATCAGAGCAATTACTCCAGGGGGAGCCTGTGAGCTCTGGGAAGGAGAGAATAACAGAGAAGGGAAATGAGTCTTAAGAGACGCGTTCTGAGGAAACGCACCGGAGACAGGTGTGAAACGTTCTGTGCAAAAATTCTTCTGAAAGGCTTGAGAATAAAGGCACTTGATTTGGTTGTCAGTAAAGTCAGTAATATTGTGAAATCATAGTATATATTAATATTATATATAAATGTTATTTATAAATCATTATGATATGCTGATTTGGTGCACAAGAAACATTTCTTAATTATCAGTGTTGAAAACAGTTGCTTAACAATTTGTGGAAACTAGATACTTTTTCACAATTCTTTGATGTAGAGGAAGTTCAAAAGAACTGCTTTATTTAGAAATATTTACACACAAAAACCTGTATTTAATGTAGTCTTGGTCATTTTTATATAGGTTCATGGTTTTTTGACAATGAAGGCATGTCACACAACCACTCTGTCTTGGCATGTGGTTAATTTAACTAGTTTCTACCATGTGACAGTTGAATTTGTGCCAAAATACTGTAAATTTTTATTTAATTTATTTTGCTAATTATACTTAATTTTATGGCTGGTTGCATTGCATAATTTGCACTGTTAGCATTGTTGTTTTTTCCCCTCAGAAAAGACACTTTTTGGGGGGTTGTGAGACCCACCAGTTGAAAACCACTGCTTGAGGAAGAACCAGTGAACTTGAGACTTTTGGACTCTGTAAGAAAAAAAGGGTTTTGAGATATTTAGCCGTGCGGACCGATTAGTGGGAGAGTTGAAGGATTATCTGAAAACACTCCGAACCAACTTTCATTTTAAACTCCACTTAATGTGTCCCCACCCACCTCTGTTCATCCACTCCATCTTTTTCTGCCCCCCTACGCTTCTCATTTTCATTCGCTTAATGACATGTAATAGGGATTTGTTTCAGGCTTTCACACTTCATTCACAAAAGCTGAAATCCTCCGGGTTCAAGGCACTGTGACAACCAGTGCGGCGTAATTTTCCTCCCTGTCATTATTAGATTAGCACTTGTAACATCGGAAGAATAAATTGGAGCATCTCCCAATGAACGCTAGCTGTAGGGGTCTAATGTGCCTCTCCAGTGTTTGTTTTCTGGTGCACAGCAGATGGAAAAGCCAAAAAAGCCAGAGGTGCAACATACTCCGCAGAAATGTGATCATCATTAGCGACTCGATGAGTGTGTTTCGCCTTCAGCAAAGCATTTGAGAATTCAGTGTGACCTCAAGTCAGAATTTCAAAGGTCATTAGTCATTAGTCTCTTAGTTATAAACAGTATATATATATATAATCTTAGTTTTTGAATGGACATACAAGTGGTGAGTAAACATCTTAATCAGTATTTTTGGCTTGTTTTTCCACTATAATATGTGAACATCCCAAGATGATTCAAAAGCAACATTATTTATATTCTTTTTTATTTAGAAAATCATTTTACAATTATTTAGAAAATTATTTTTACACCAAATGTACGTGGGTTAAGCATAAACCGGATGAACTTTTATTAGATTAATGCAAATTAATTAGAAAGTTGCAAAATAAACAAGCAAACAAATAAGTATTATTAAATATTATGGTAACAATAGTTATGCACCATGAAGTAACTAATGAATATACATTTTTTTAAGTAACACTCACAAAGGTAAATGCTGTAAAATGCTGTCATTGTTGCACTGTTAAAATGTTTTATTAGATTATTGGAGCATGCTTTACAAGAAATTAGTATTTTAGTTTTTCTACTTCACAATTTTGTGAAATTACTAGCAATTTCTAAGTGGTATTATTTCTACACTAAATAGTATAATTCATACTCAGTATAATTCATTTTAGTTAATGCATTAACTGATGTAACTAATGTTAACGGATACAACTTTTAATCTTAAAATGTATTAGCAAATGTTAAAATTAATATTAGCTTAGATTTATAAATTCTGTAGAAGAGTTCTTCACTGTTAGCTGATGTTAATTAATGTATTTAACTCATGTTAATTAAATGAAAGCTTATTGTAAAGTGTTATCAATATCATTTGTATTTATATAAACATTAACCTATAATATACTGTGTTAATATATCAAATATTATGATTTAACACAATTTTGGACCTCAGTTGACTCCAGTCACACATGGCATTGAACTTAAATGGAACTGCTTTCACCTTCAGCACAGGTCTGGCTAAGAATAGCCGACAGGGGTTGGTTGGGTGATTGACTTTCTCTGTGAAGGGTAATTGATTGGCGGGGATTACGTGGAAAGCTTGGCCCTTGATAAAGCGAGAGGGGAACCGTGGCTGAGCAGCCAAGTGATTTGTCCTGTCCATACATGTCCCTGTCTCACTTCATTACCGTGTGGCTCTTGCCTCCTCCTCAGCCCAGCACAGCATGGGGGTATTTGTTACATCCTGCTGCACTCATTGCTTTCTCTCTTGATTAAAAATTACCTACTTCACTTTTCTTGGTCCTTTCCATCCCAAACTGAGATGTACGGCTGGAGGGGAAACAGCCGCAGAGGAGCCTGTGGATAAATATTTATTTAATAGCTGCCAACCGCTCTCTTTTATTGTCGGTCACTGCTGAGATGGGCAGAGGGAAAAAGACTCCTTTATGAGGCAATCAGACAAAACGGGCTAATAAATCACATGCCGACCAGCAAACTGCCATGTATCAATGAGGGGGTCATTGAGGTAATGACATAGACTGAGAAAATGTTCCCAGCATGAAAAAAATCACATACAATTACATTTAATGCTTTACTTTGTTATTTTAAGAAATTACAAGAGCTCTTAGCACAAGTGTGCTATAGAGGAATGGAGATTGTGTGTATTGAAGTGGCCCGTTTGAACATACTTTAAAATGAATTCATTTATTTTTTTCTTTAGGCACTTTACAGTATATAATAGGAGGCAATGACTTGTTGCTTCCAAGTTTTCCATCTTGAAAGAGCAGCTTTGAAGCACCCTCTTTTGGTTTTGTTACTGTTAAAAAAAAAAAAAAATCAATTATTGACACTTAAAGAGTAACATGAAGACTTCAGCATTTAATTGGATCAATCATATAAAGGCAGCTATATTTAAGACTCAACGAGTGTAATATTGTAAAGACAACATTTTGTTGCCATTTATAAATTATGTGGAAAATATTATTTCAAAATTATTATGATTAAATTTGATCTTTTTAAACATTTTGTGAATTATTTGAATTTCTTATATATTTATACTTCATATGTTGCTATGAAGACAATTCGATCGGAAACCATGAGAATTTTGGACAGCTGTCAATGGAGAAAGATGATTTTAGCAACATAATGTAGTTATGCAATTTACCATACTATGACACAGTTTGCACAATAAAATAAGTGTTTTCTATTTTAATATATCTTAAATGTAATTTATTTCTGTGGTGACAAATATATACTGTATTTTCAGTCTTCAGTGTCACATGATCCTTGAGAAATCATTCTAATATGCTGACTTGCTGCTCAAGAAACATTTTCTTGTTGAAAACAGTTGTTCCGCTTAATTTTGTGAAAATTATTATGCTTTTTTTTTATTATTTGATGAATAGAAAGTTATAAAGAACAGCATTTATTTGAAATATAAATCTTTTTAACATAAAAATGTATTTTGGTGTCAATTTAATGTCTTCTTGCTTGGCAACAGAAAAACTTACTGACTTACTTTTGAATGGTAGTTTGTTTGTTTGTTTTTAGCAATTAATTTTAAATTGCTGGAAATGCACAGTGCATCTCTACACATCAGTGCTTGCCATGAGAACCATACAACAATCTGTAGATGCCAATCACTTGAAGCTTTTTATTGAGAGAGAGAGCAGAAACATCCTCGAAACATGGCCCAGATTTGTGCTATATTTACTCAAGCGAGATGGAATTCCACATTTGCTGAAAATCTCACAAGCTGCTTTTCACTCTCTTGAGACGCCAGAACTTTTGCGGGTAGATTTGCAGTATGTTTGTCCTTGTGTGTGTTTGTGTGTTCATATACGTGTGCGATGAACGTGGTGTAAAGTTTGTTCGTAGAGTTGCGGAGATGGCTGGGATTTAAGGATCTTGAGAGAATACACCTGCAATTACAGCTTTCCCTAACAACCTGTTGGAAATGTAAAATACGTGTGCCAAAAACAGAACATTATGAGATTCCCCCAGTGGTGTCTGAAACATTTGATTCATCTGCATATTAGTGTGAAGAAATAATATACTCAAGTCACCGTTTAGATTAAAACTACCCCATTTTTAACAGAAATCTGTTGAATATTTTTGTGCCAGTAAATGCAACATGCTGACAAACATATATTCAAAATTGAGTGTTTGTGTTGTATCTGTGAGGAAACTTTGCTTTTATTTGTGCGCATGTAGCTTTAAATATTTATTCTTAGCTTGAGCCTAATGGCCCAGTCACTGCCTCAACTTTAGCTTGACATGTATAAATATAGGCCTATTTTTTTTACAATAATGGCTAAAGCTTTTAAAGTAAAGAAAATAGACGGATGTCAGATCACTGAATTGCAGCTATGTAGCTTAAATGCTACACAACAAAAGCTAGCATTATATCAATAAAATGTTGACTGAATACCAAGATTAGACACTTGACGTATTTTTTAATAAAATATAAAGGGCAGAAGCAACAAAATCCCTATGGGTCCATAACCCATATTTAATTTATGGGTTATATTTGTGAGGGTCAGTTTAAAGGTCATTTAATGAACCATGCAAGAATGTGAATGATCGTGTGCTGGCTGTCATAAGCTTTCAAACAAACAATAATTCTTGCCTGGTACATTTCTTGTCATCCTTAGTGTTGCTGCCTTGTGACTCATTCAGCCATTGTGGTTTATATCTCTTAGCTTGTTTGCATGCTATTCATGTGAGCTTGTATGTTTAGCATTACACTGTATTGAGAAAAAAAATCCTGTTACACATTGATTACATGCTGTCTGTGCTAGCATTACAGTCTACTGCAGGCTAGCCATAGCGCTAACAGTCCAGACCGTACAGTTAATGGCAACTCATTAGTGATTATTTTACTGCTTTGGTAGAAGTTATATAAAGGTCAGGGGCCTCATGTACTGTATGCACAAAATGAGCATTGCAAAAGGCCTCTGACCTTTAGATAACTTTAACCAAACCAGTCAAAACATGAGTCACTAATGGGCTGCCGTTACCTGCGTGGTCTGTAATGTTAGCATTACAGCCAGTCTGTAATTGATTATAATTTTAGCACTCACAGGCTGTAATCAGTGGGTTAGTGGATTTTTCCCCACACACATTTCATTCAATGCACTACATCTAGAATAAGTTAAGCACTTAAATCAGAAGTAATCATCATCCAGGTGATGTGACATTAAATTAATTTTATGTAACAAATAGAAACGGTGTTAAAATTAAAGCTCTGCATTGTATATAAGACTTTTCTTATGGCGGAAGAGTGGTTTAATGACCACAAACCATTAAAAACTCATAGCGATTTTGATTCCTGAAAGCCATATGCTTGGAATTGTGCTTTAAATTGCAGAAATTACTTTTCTTTTCGTCACCTATGAATAACAGTCACACTTTAGTTTGGGGACTCACTATCAGTTAACTATTAGCTATAAATTTTGCCTCAAACTCCTAGTTTGCTGCATATTAATAGTTAGTAAGGTAGTTTATGTGGTGGAGGATTAAGAGATCTGTTATGCAGAATGAGACATTGATATGTGCTTTGTAAGGACTAATAAAGAGCGAATATGCTAAAGTAATATGCATGCTAATAAGCAACTAGTTAATATTGAGAATTGGTCCCTAAACTAAAGTGTTACAGGAATAACCAGTGTTGGGGAATAACTACTGTAGTTACATGTAATGGCATTACGTAATTTAGTTACAAAATAAATGTAACCGTACAGTTGTTGAAAAAAATGTGTATTTAAATTACAGTTATCCATGAAAATGTTAATGATTACAAAGGGGGTTACATCTGATTACTACTTGTATTAATATTTATTATTTCTTGTTATAATTTTAAATCTGTATTTAACCTCAAAATGATCTCAAAGTAAAAAGAGGTGCTAAAGTCTGATTTTGTGGTGGCTGTGCTTTAAAATGAAATGATTATAATCTTAATTCTAGAGATGAAGTATTTCGAAAGTCTGACAGTAATTAGTGTTGAATACTACTGTAAGGTTAACCCTGCCTGGTTTAAATGTTTGTTTGAAATACTTGTTACTTATTACATCAGCCAATAATAGACCAGCTCTGTTCTCATTATCTGCAGCCACCGAATGCATATTAATCGAGAAAGAAGAATCTGAAAGATCTGGCAAGGGAAAAATGAAAACTCTTCAGGTAGAAGTTCGCCCTAGTGTCAGGTTATTATTATTTTCCTCATTTTTAGCAGAAAGGATTACAGCTTTAAACCCACATTGGTGCTGATTTAGACTCGATTTTCATGGAAGTTTGATGTCATTCAGACCCGCAGCGTGTGTGATGTCAGACGGCTTCAGACAGACTTTAAAACTCCTGCACCTGAATCATTCTCTCCTGGGAGCTGGAGGCGGCCTGTCGGAGGGTATAACAGATGTACGCTTACACACACACACACACACACACACACACACACACACACACACACACACACACACACACACACACACACACACACACACACACACACACACACACACACACACACACACACACACACACACACAGACAGACAGACAGACAGACAGACAGACAGACACACACAGACAGACAGACAGACAGACAGACACACACACACACACACACACACACACACACACACACACACACACACACAGACAGACAGACAGACACACACAGACACACACACACACACACACACACACACACACACACACACACACAGAAACACAAGAGTGAGTGATAGCACAGCATTAGGCAGAGTAAAGAGACATAACACAAGCTGGATTTGCATACTGAGATGTTTGTGCAGGCCTTTGGGAGCTCTTCTCCATCTAAAGTTGGTTGTTGCCAGGCAGCCGATATACGGTGGACTAATGGAGAGTGTTGATTGGGGGATGAACTGCTCATGTGCTAGAAAAAGTCGTCGGATCAGTCCTGGACCATTTGTGTACAATTAATTATGTGCTATGAACAGCTTATGTTTTATTTGCTTTAACTATCACCTTCTTTTTGGGATCCCTGAGACCTAGCTTGACTTTATGACTTTTGCATAATATTATAAGAAATGATTATATACATAGTTTTGACTTGATAACCCTTTATGAAAAATAACTTGATATAAAAAATTAATACATTTTCACATGATAAAGATTGTCTAACTGGTGTATTGTGTAGAGATACTCCTGCAAGTTTTTATTTTATTTTTTTTTTTATTTTACAGTTTGTTTTTACTGGGGTCAAACTGACCACAACAGTACTTGAACAAATATAAAAAAGAGAGATAATAATATATATTCAGAAATATCTGCCTGCTGAGTTTTGATTGGGTCAGAGGAGAATATTAAAATAATCTGAAGGGGAAAATAAAATGTTAAAAGGATAGTTCACCAAAAATTACATTTTTTTCTGTGAAACACAAGATAAATATATTGTAAAATGTTGATAACCAAACAGTTTTGGTGACCATTGACTTCTATTGTATGGACTAAAAAATACACTGAGGCATTTCATAAAATAACAAAATATCAGTCATACAGGTTTGGAACCACTTGAGGGTGAGTAAATGATTACATAATTTTCATTTTTGTGTAAACTATCCCTTTAATCTTGAATAAATGACTTATTAATAAATTACTTATCAATAATTTTCATTTTATACATGTGCAAGCATAAAAGCATTAAGTCAGTGAACAGAAGATGAGGGTTAATACCTGAATGACACCTTCATATTTTATATCGCAAGACAGCTTACAGGATATTCACTGCATTTATCTGATCAATATTTATTTTGAGGTGGTGAAAATGATCAGCCAGGTTTAATATTATATAGACTCTGAGAACTGAGTTGGATGTTGTCTTTTAATCTTTAAATCTTTGATGATATTTATTTTGAAAGCTGAAAGACCAGACAAGATATGTTTAAAAATAACACTGTCATGAATCATACATACTACTGGGTAAACATCATACACAAAATATCAAATGATTCGAGCTGGGTACCAATCAAAGATTTTTTTTTCATTTTATTTAATTTATTTTAATATATTGGGGAAAGCACAGAATCAAGGTAGTCTTTTGTTGAGTGTTTTGATGATAAATCACAAAAACACAAATGTATGTCGATTCCAATCATCAAACCATCATTGTGCAGTATGTGTTTACACACACACACACACACACACACACACATATATATACATACACTGAAGAGATTTGCCTCTTTTTAACCACAAAGTAAACGTGTAATTATAGACTTTCCTTTCAGGTAACAATTTCTGTATGTAAACACTGTAAACAAAAAAAATATAATCTAAATATATGGAATGTACGTCTATCCAGTCAGAGAATCTTAGCCTGTGAAAATTCACTGGAGTAATTCATATCAGGGCTCGCTGAGACTCCAAACATAAGTGATGTAACATATTTCATGGTGTTTAGTTGATATGTGTTATCAAGTTAAAATTTTGTTTACAAGCAGAAAAATCATTAAGTCATAAAGTATCCATGGCCTGATTTTTGAGCTATTAAAATTTATTGAGGTCTCTGAGATGCAAAACAGAACTTGAAAGTTTTTTTTTTGTCTCTGAAGTTCATTGTCATGTTATATTTTAGCTTTAAATGTCCAGTTTACTATATCTGGTGTAGATGAAAACTTTATTTTTAATTGATCGAGTAATGTTAAATCTTTCATATGAGGATTTTAATTTCAGCAGCCGCTTTATCCAGTATTACGCCATTTCTGTTCGCCTTTTAAGTGCTGCCAATATTGTCTTGTTCATTATTTATATTTTGTGTGAAATGTGGTTTAAAATCATTTTATTACATTTCTATCCACAAACCCAAAGGAGGCCTGCAAAGCTGCTTATGCAATTTTTGTGTTCGTCCTTGCTTACAAATTTTTTTTTCTGTTGCAATTTTACTCAGATAACCCGGCAAACAGCCAGTGAGCCATCAAAGATTATTCCCAAAGCAATAAGCTTTATCTGCTCACCAAAAACAGATTACAAAAGCCTGTAAATGCTTCATCACCAGCTTATCACGCAAACATTGTACAGATCACAGCCATCGATTCTAATGGAAAGACACTTGGAGAGGCTGAACCGGAGAGCAGAAGATGTCGATACGAGCAGGAGGAAGTAATTAAAACAGGTAATCCCTGATGGCACAAGGTGTTGATTCTTGCTTGTGTGTGAATCTGCGGTTTTCACTTAGCTATATTTAGCAGCGTCTGATTGTTTTTGAGGCTCTGGAACACTGCTGGCATCCGTTGTAGGCATCTCTGCCCGGACATTACATTTCTAATTTATGTTTTGACCTACAGAGACAGACTGAAGGTATTTATTAATTTGTGAGCTTTGCAAATGAAATTCTCCATAACACTGTGTCTAAATCATCTGTGACCTCTTCTGGCATATGCGGAAACTCACTCTTTGGCATCTGCACATACAACATGAAGGCGTTTTTATAAGTCGTATTTTATGCTGATCTAATGACAGTGTATAATTCACTCAAAAATGAAAATGTATCATCATTTGCTCACACTCGTGTCAAATCTTAGACTTTTTCTTCTCTGGAACTAAAGAGAAGATGTTTTTATTAATATAATGAAAGTAAGTGGGGCCAAAAACAACATGTGACCCATTGACTTCAATTGTATGGAAGAAAAAACACAAATATTTTTTCGAAAAACTTTTGTGCCTTTATTTTTTAGTTGTGTTCTGCTCTTCAGATGATGACTGTAGACTGCTTGTGCTATGAATGCTGTATTTTCAGAATATGACATTAAAGACTGACCTCATTTTTGTGTCCAAGTATCTGAGAAAAATTCATCTTGGCACATGTATAGTAAATATAAAAAAGTAAGCCCTTTTAATATTACAAGCTACTTTGTTGGATGCTGTAACAGTTCTTTAGCATTGAGAATTTCTGTTTGCTTGAGTAATTAATGAAGACAGACAGGTGAAGGCTGCATCTTTTCTCTGTTTTATTCACATCTGTGGCTCTTGAGATGGCTGGCATCAAAAGACTCATGATTCTCCATCTCATCGTATTATCCTCCAGTCAATGACCTCCGCGAAATGATTCTTTGCTTTGACATTTGCACATTCACAGATTACATTTTGTATCACTAGAAAAAAATCAAGCCAGTAGATTATCATGCCCAAGGCTATCTAGCTCTGCAAACTAAAATAGAAATAAAAATCTTGCTGTGCAAGGTTACATCTGCTCCACAGAAGCTCAGTTTCATTATAACCCATGATGGCATTGGGTCGTTCACCCGTTTTTTTGTTGAGATGGAAAAGCTCCACTGCTATGTTCAGAGCTGCATGTCAGATAAGTTCAGTGTTAATTCCAAATGAGAAATTATAAGTAAAAGAGAGAGGGAAGAAAAGGTTGGGTGTTGGGAACTGAAAGAGCTCATTATAACTTCAGTTATTGCTCCTCAGCCCTCCGCTTGAGCTTTAAAACCCTCAGACTCTCCTTTTGTGCTCTGTCAGCGGCTTCTTTATATGAGAGCCGTGTGTGTTGGCTTCACGGAAGACTTATCGTGAAGAAATTTGTGAATAGACAGTAAAATATCTTTGATGTTGGATATGCACGCTTCCCTAAAACCATAAAAGTGTGTTTAGATGAGAGAGGAGAGTCCCGAGAGATAGAGACAGAGAGAAATTAGAGCATGGAGAGATAAGCCCTGGGTAAGAGCTGGACTTTATTGGAAAGAAAAACGCTGTAGTATACCAGCAACCGAAGAGCGGGAGAAGGTCATCCCTCAGATCTGCCACTCCTTACGGTTAATCCGCATGGACTCATACCGATGTTCAAAACATGCTGCATCCAAGGTCATTTCTGACAGATTTAGCAATTATTATCATATCTTCCCCTCCTCTTGGAATTAAACTCATACATATGAAGTAATACACTTCACCCCAGACTCTTCAGGTGTCAAAAGAACGAAAAGGGAAGTGAGTAAATTGGAGTAAATTGAAGAGGAAAAACAGGAAAAAAGAAAAGGAAACAGGAAGAGAAAGGAAAATGAATGAGAAAATGAAAGGGAAAAGGGGAATGGAAGAAGAAAAAATGGGAGAAAATGGGAAAATGCAATGAAACAGGATAAAAAAAGACAGGAAAATGAAGAGAAAGGGAAAGGATAAAGAAAAAAGGAAGGAAAGGAGAAGAAATGAAACAAAACTAAATGTAAGAACTAAAATGTGGTCATACAATCTTAAAAATAAAGGTTCTGTAAAGGACGTTTTTCGTAGCAATGCCATAGAAGAACCATTTTTTGGGTTCCTCTCAGTTATCAGTCCTTAAAAGAACCCCCTTTTCATCCATGAAACCTTTTTTTGGAAAGGATTCATGGATGTTAAAGGTTCTTCATGCAGCCATCAATGCCTAAAAAGAAGCTTTATTTTTAAGAGTGTAACCATGGCCTAGCAGTAAGTTCATGGATCTATGGTGCTTGAGCTGATGATGTGAGTTCAAGTCTCGCTTGCATCATTTGCCAAGACCATTCCTGTTCTTCTCCTCGTAATTTCCTGTTCTCTATCTGTTATCACTACCTATAAAAGTTGCAAACCAATAAACATCAGCAAGTGAAATAGTCTGGAGCAGTCAGGGCTCACAGTATTTAAGAGAAAATGATTGATGAGATTTTAATTGTGTGTGCACACATGCATGAAAGCAAATGAGCATGCTTGTATCTCATTATTAAAGACATCATTTTTCAAAGGTCTCATATTGATTACTGTCGTGTGATTTAATTGTGGCAGTAAAATATGATGCATAATGTTGGAAACCGATGGCTGACTTCACCAGACTCTCATAATTCATCCGTATGTGTCATTTTAATGAAGTGATAATTCTTCACCAGCTTGGCGTTGTTAAAGTGACTTATTTGTACCTATAATTTGGTGTAGTAATATTACTCTTTCCTGAGGAGAATGGGCCCTGCTACCTGCTGCACAGATGGCTGATCACTTCTCTTTCATTATCTCTCCTGCCCTTAAAAAAGCCATAACACAATTACAGAGAGAGCAATTAGAGCCACGCTGTCAACATTAAAAAGCTGAAGGTCGTAATTACTGCCGTGAAATTTGTGACGGCTTGCATGGCACCAGCTTTCCCCCGCTTCTGCATTTTTTTCCCTTAACATCTAAATGTGTAACTTCAGTTTGATATGCTGTCGAGCCAAATGAGTGGATGGTTTCTGCCGTACGATTTTACGATTTTAGACACCTTAAAAAGTGGAAGTTTTGAACTGGTTAAATTAACTGACTCAAAGTCAACTTGAGACATTTGATTACGTCAACAAAATAATTTTACTGGTTAGATCAAGTAGAAATAGATCCTTGAGGTACAGTAATCATTCCAGGTTACCACTTTTTCAGTGTGTATTAGTATTTAAAAATGTAATTTATTCCAGTCATTACAGAGCTAAATTTTCAGTGTCATTGTTCCAGTCTTGAGTGTCACAGGATCCTTCAGAAATCATTCTAATATGCTGATTTGATGCACAAGAAACATTTCTTAGTATTATCAATGCTGAAAACAGTTGCACTGCTTAATAGTTTTGTGGAAACCATGTTAAATTTTTCAAGGGTTACTTGATTAATAGGAAGGTTAAGAGAACCACATATATTTACACATATTGTGTAACGTATTTACTGTCACTTTTGATAAATTTAGCGTCTCCTTGCAGAATAAAATTTTTTAAATCATATATATACCCCAATCTTTTGAATGATTGCATTCAGAAACCTGAGGTGGCATGTGCATTTCCCTCTATGTAAATAAAAATACAATGGAATTGAGCAGAAATGGCATTGATCTGTGGCTTGGATTTCCACTGCATTGTGTGTTTCTGCATTAGTTTGTGATGTTACATGTTAGGATCTTCCAGGAATGTGTGTGTAAAGCCCTAAACACAGCGAGAGAGGTTCAAAGACGGCCGTTGTCATGGTCTTTCGACCAAAGATAGTCTACGATACAGCATGATCATCGCACAGTGTGTTTACTGCAGAGGTGGGTAGAGTACTCAAAAACTGTACTCAAGTAAAAGTAAAAGTACTTCTAGAAATATTTACTCAAGTAAAAGTAATCATCTGAATAGTTACTTGAGTAAGAGTAAAAAAGTATCGGATAAAAAAACTACTCAAGTAGTTAGTTACTAGTTACTTTGGATCATATACTGAATATAGTCTATTTTTATTTAGATATATATAGATTACATTTATGTAATGTGTATGTGTGTGTGTATATATATATATATATACACACACACACACACACACACACACACTGCCGTTCAAAAGATTTTTTTTTTTTAATGTAATTTATTTCAGTGATGCAAATCAGAATTTTCATCAGCCTTTACACCAGTCTTCAGTGTCACATAATCCTTCAGAAATCATTCCAGTATATTAATTTATTATCAATGCTGTTCTTTTTAGCTTTCTATTCATCAAAGAATCCTGAACAAAATGTCACAGGTTCCAAAAAATATTAAGCAGCAAAACGGTTTCCAACACTGGTAATAAATCAATATATTAGAATGATTTCTGAAGGATCATATGACTCCGAAAACTGGAGTAACAGCTGATGAAAATTCTGATTTGCATCACTGAATTAAATTATATTTTAAAGTAAATTAATTATGTATTATTCTATAACCTCTGACACTGAAACCTCTGAAAACTCCTCACATGACTGCTTTGAACATAACGAAACAAATGCACATTGACGGATCTTCTGTTCTGCAAAATGTAGCCTATATTTTTGCAAGCGTAAATATTGTAAAAATATGAATATTAATTGTGTCTAGAACAGGTCGCTGTCAGGGTTCTGTTGTGTGTGTCATGTGTTCCCGCCTCTTGTGTCCATATATGGTTTGTTTCCTGTCCTTGTTTCATGTCATTATGAGTTAAGTATGTTCCAGCTGTGTTTGTCTCGTTATGTGTTAATTACCCTGTGTATATTAGTCCTGTCTTTTGAGTTTGATTTCGTCTGGTCTACTTGTGACTTCCCGGTGTATCTTGTCTCTCTGCTTGTCTTGTTCTGCCTTGTCGTCATTAAAGACTATTATTTGAGTTTACGTCCTTGTCTGCGTGTTCCTGTTCCTCCCTCGTGTGTGCACCGTGACAGTCGCGCGCCGCTGCACAGAGCTAACGCGGGTTTGGCGGGTGTTCATTTCATACTCTGTGACAGCTTATTTAATGTATAAATTATACATTGTATTTAATGTATAACAAACTGGTAATGTCATAGTGGTATCGTGGCCTATACCTGTGGAACAGTAGACAGCACACGTGGTGTTCATCTAATAAAAGATCTTCATATAGCTCTAGCAAACAAGCCTTTGCAGATTTGCTTTCAATTGACTGTAGATCCATAGCCACGTCTTCATCGCTCTTGATGTTATCTGAGTGAACCGCTTCAGACGACTCGGCGCGTGCGGCAGGGAACTGAACGAATCATTCAAACTGATTTGCGAACCGATTCACTGGTTTACCAACTGGTTTGATAAAGCCTTTAAACAGAATCGACGCAAAAGAATGAATCATTCGCGAATGGGCATCGTTCATTGCCCAGAGAAAAGTAGACGGCGCGTTTGGAATAAACTCAAGCATTTTTAACTTGTATATCATTAAGACAAAGTAACGAGAGGAGAGTTGCCCACAGTAACGAAGTAAAAGTACCGTTTTTTTCTCTAAAAATATACTTGAGTAAGAGTAAAAGTACCCATTTTAAAATATTCTCTAAAAGTATTAGTTACCCCAAAAATTTACTCAAGTAAATGTAACGAAGTAAATGTAACTCATTACTACCCACCTCTGGTTTACTGGTACGATCCATGTTTACTGACCAACCAATAAAAAGGCGACATGAAATCATGGCGCTAAAACATAAAACTGCTAAAACATAAAACTGCTCAAGCTCTTATGCCTTCCCTTTTCGCTGCTTCCACTTTTTTTCAGCACACATAAAAACTACAATTGCTAAAGTGTGATTTATCATTCTCTTTTTGTTTACCACTAGAGCATTTAGTAGTGTTAGCTACTAACCCTAATCAAACACACCTGAGCATGCTAATCATTGTCTTCAAATCAATGATCTTATAGGATTGATAAAATTGTGCAGTGTGTCTCGGGCTTAACAGAAAAGAAAGGGGTGAGTGAATTAGAAGACTGAAAGGTCCCCTACACAAACCCTACATCTCTAAAATCAGTGGTGTGTGTTTGAAATAGCCCACGGTGCCGCTGTCACCTCGTTAGAGTAGTGTGTTTATCAGAACGGCGGTCTTTCTCCTTCTATTCAGGGAGGCTGAGGGGCCTCATGTTAAATTTATGGTGCCATTGCTCTCTGTTATGGGCCTAAATGTCTTCTCTGAATGAGAGGGAAGTCACTCCATCAGTATAGGCCATCAGCGCTAACGTTGATTGATTCGAGGAAATTTGCTTTGCATGCTCAGTCACCCACGACCAGAGCGCAAAATGGCACCATGTGTTTCTGCAGCCCTCTGCAGGTTTTGTCTCATCGGACTAGGCCTCGGTACGCCACAGCAACATGCATTTCAACAGACTTCTGATGGGTTCATTATTATTTATTTATCTTTGATAGTGACAATGTGTATCACATACTCAGCTGAGTTGAGCTAATTGAAGTGTAAGGCAGTCATCTGTGCCCACATCTCCCTCTGACTGAATGCTTAAGTGCGTTTGGCAGGACGATCCGGCCTCTTCATTTCTAAGAGAGCCACCAGCTGAAGCTCCCGCAGATGGTACGGACTCTCCCCCTCTTTTCAACCGCACCGTTCATGGACAATTGCTGCTGCTATTTTCTTCCCTCGCTATTGACACGCTCAATTACTGGCCAATTAGTTGGTTTCTGGGAGTCGACTCCCAAACTTACTATTTACCAGAAACTACTATTTACGGCTCGGCACGCTAGCGTCTTCAGTGTCAGAGCTTCAGTCTTTGACAAATGCTGGTGTCAAAGTAAATTGGAGTGTCTGAAATAGATGCTAGTTAGATGAACGCAGGACTTTTGAACAGATCTGAATCAATAAGGCTTTAGCAGACATGATGATTAAAAAAAAGCAAAACATCCCAACTTTGTTCAAGTTTTTGTTTGTCTTTTCCCCGGATCTGTTTTGACAGGCAGAACAGTACAGTTTTCAATGCACAGAAATATTGTTTCCTGAATACAACAGCTGCATGAACTCATGGCTCAAAAAGACTTAGAGAGCATCATAAATAAGGGAGGATATCTTTAATCTTTGCCATAATCTCCTTAGAGCAAAGATGATTGCTACACATGAGATTGAGCTCTCTGATTTTTGCTCTTTTTTTTCTCTTTCTGTGGCATCTGTTAAACATGTAGAGATCGATTATTGTCTCTATGCTTTAAATCCCCTGGTTAGTATTCAGGAAGGCGGCTTTAGCTCAGTGTGAAATATTGAATTTCTGTGCCCCAGCAGTTCTGCATGTGATAAAAATGCTGCTAAACTCTGTGGTAATGCCTCCCTCCTCTCAAAATACCCACAATGCACCCTCAAAGCCTGTTGTATGGGAACAGAGAAACTCTGCCATGGAGACAACGAACGAGCCTGAGAAACAGTTGAATGCATTACACACCGCACAAGACAAGGACATTTTACGGTGCAGTGGGGAAATGAAATTAGGTAAGGCTCAAGCGAATACACACCTCCACAGATTTACAGGCAAAGTGCTTCGTAATCAACTAACACAGCGCTGTCCCTTTATAAGCCCCCTGCATCAGCCAGATGGTCAATTCCTATATCACTAGAACATCATTAGGTCTTCTTTTGACAATTATTAAGGTGCAGTCACACTAGTGAAACTTCACAGGCAAAAGGTATTGTCATAGTTTAGCGATGTATGACGTATAGCTCACACAGTAGTCAGGATGATCAGCACTGTAAACATAACCAATGAAATCTTTAGGACCAGCTACATGTCTGGGTTTGCATTCTAGATAAATGGTCAGTAGTAAATCATTGTGTAGGTTACATCGTTACATCAGTAGGTGGTGACAAGCGACTGTTTTTATGAGTCATTGATTCATTTTCTCAAGCAATTCATTGTTTACAGATTCATTCAGGAACTAATTAAATGAGTGAGTGAGTCACTGAATCATTTCTCAAATGATTCATTCAAAACATTGATTCATTCTGGAGAGAAACAAGTGACTTTTTATGAGTAAGTCAATATTATCTACTCAACTGATTCTTTCAAAACAATATTTCATTCAGGAATGAAACAAATGAATGACTCAATGAATCATTTATTAAACCGATTCATTCAAAAACACTGATTTACTAAGAAATGAAATGCCACTGCAAACACAATGGAATAATACGGCCTTATTTGAAGCTATTTCCTTTGGCAGAGCAAAAATACTGGCAATACTGTGTCTAAAATGTAACTTACTCGACATTAACTTATTTTTTATTGATCTGTTATGCAAGGGGTGCACAGTCAGTCAGTCACTACACATGATCCGCTCTAAATATCGTGCATGATATTTTATCATGTTACATTACATCATGCCCTTTAAATGTATAACTATGAATAGACGCAATACTGTATATTTAGGCTACAGTCTTTCTTTATAAAGACTGTCACCCAAGTATTTTGCTATTTTTGACAGGAGTTGACCTTTAATGCCTTATCTAATCAAATGTAATCATTCGCTAACATGCAAGAGCGTTTCTTTCTGGAATAAAAATGGCAATATTCTGATTCTGCTGCAGATATCGAAATATATTTATGAAGCTTTTGAGTGAATGATCTGTTCATGGTGCCTGGGTGTCTGATGTTAAATGGATGGGGCTAATTGCATATTTTATAATGAGGCAATCAGGCAAAATTTGCAGTTCAGTTAATGATGTGTATAGCTCTGCCAAGCCTCAAAATTGCAGGACTGACAGAGTTTTAAGGATGAAAAGTTCAAAGCTCAGACCAGTCAATCTTTTTTGCATATGGAGAGCGAGTGAGAGAGATGAGCGTGGAGATTTTACCCCTCCTCCGTCCCTCATTTTCACTTATTCTTCCATCATTTTCCCCCAGTCAAAATCATAATCAGCCGGTATTGTCCTTCTGCTGAGTGGAGATTTCTAACGTATGTTTATTCCAGTCACTCTATTCAGCGCTCTCCATCTCTTATGTGTCTTCACAGTTCAACAAATTTCTTTTGATAAATCCCAGGCAGCGAATCAATGTTCAGTTGAAGTCATTCAGTCGCCACTGGAGTGATCACGTCCTAAATGCAATTTGCCCGGCTAAGTAAAAATAGAAGCACGATGCACCTTACAAGGGTTTTCTTTTTCATTTCTGCTATTTCAGGGATCAGTGCACCTGCAGCTAAATCATGACCTCTTGTTTACCTCCCAGCCCAGCAGAAATGTTTCTTGCAGTGCACAGGGTGCACAGGGATTTATTCTGAGAATCAAATGAAGAGTACTGTGATTTTGGTTATAGAACAATCTGGAATGAGGAATGATGAGCACTTTACTCTGGGTTTACAGGTACTGGACAGTACATCTGTTATATGGGTCAGTGACAAAGAGTGACAAGAATAATGAAAAGGAAAATCAAATACTGAAAGGTTGAATTATTTGATATTTTAAGAGTCTGTTGACCCAGAGGTTTTTTTGTTTTTTCCTAAGAAATGATAATGAAAGATACAAAAAATAGTGTTTTCAAGAATTGAATTATTTTAATAATATTTTTTAAAGACATCAAGACAAGTTGTGTCAAGTTGTATAATCCTGACATTTTCACCTTGTCCTAAAAAAAATAAAATAAAAAAAATAAAAACATTACCATTAATATGTAAATAAAAATGTAAAACTGTAACTTGAATGCAATGTAAGTCGCTTTGGATAAAAGTGTCTGCTAAATGCATAAATGTAAATGTAATACAAAGGTAAAAATAATAATAAAAAAAAAGTGTTAGTTTTTATCATCTATATACTAGTTTATTTTAATATTTTGAGTTTGTTTTTAAATTCATTTTAAGTTCAATTCATTGTATGTTGTTACTTGCATTTTTATGTGTTTTAAAATGAATTAAGAATGAAAAACATGAGTAAAAAACATGACTCATATTAGCATTTCTACCATTAACTAGCTCAAATCATTTTAGTTCAAATCAACCCACTTTCCGTAATGTAGTTTAACAGTCGCTCTGCCCCAGAGCTCTTTATTTGACTTCATCAAGAACGCTTGGCCTCCCTTGTCTTCTCTGAATTGAGTAATAATGACGAAATGTACCATAATTACAGAATAATCTGAAGCATATTGTCATGATGTTGTATGGGGGCCTCTTTAGAGCCAACATTTGCGTAGAGACAATATGATGTTTTTTTTTTTTTTTTTGCTGTAATTAGCCATAATCAGTTTGTGTTTCCTTTCTCCTCCGCGGTTCTCCTTATAGGCTGTGGTAGAGGCATGCTCATGGGACCCTTGTTGTGAAATTAGTTTTTTAACACTTTATTGTATCAGATGGAACAAAATGAGCAGATTGAGTAAATGCTAATGAGCGCCTGGTATAGGTAAATATACTGAATCCATTTAGCTTCATTGTGGCATGAATTGTCTGTAGAGGGTTGATTGTACTGTATGTGCTCATTGGAGTTCTGCATTAACCTCTTCTATAAAGGCCTCATTAAATCTCTTTATTTCCAAACAAACTGCTGTAAATCAATATTCATATTCAACACACAGTTATGACTTCTGTACCTGGTAATCACCACTGCAGGACTGAACTCGGGTGAGCTTGAGTTATGAAAATGAGAGGCAATTATTCAAGTTTATCAGCATGGTCAAATCAATGAGAACCAGGAGAAATATACCCCCTATAGACCAAATCGTGGTTCTCCAGCAGTAATTTGCACAGACACCTACGGTTTTCCAGAAACTCTGGTAACTGTTTTTCAGAAACGGTGAAACGTACATTTATATTGTATTGACTGCATCTAAAACGCAGGCCTATTATGTATGAACAATTTTAGAGACATTCAAATGTTTCTGAATCCTGAATCCTTCTTTGACCAAACCCAAGCCTAACTTTAAAATGTTAAAATTAATGAAAATTATGTCATCAATTAATCATTACTTAATCATTTAAGTTTGATTTTGTTTGCTGTGGGACAGCTATGGGTAAAATGCACCATAAAACATTCAGAAAAGTTATATTTCAAGTTTTCAGAAGCCTTATGTTACAGTAACTCTGCTTGAGGGAAAAAAAACTCTAATTTAGGTTTGGGTGAGTGGAGTTTGGGGCTCAAAGTATATATAAGGTGCTGGTCATATAATTAGAATATCATCAAAAAGTTGATTTATTTCACTAATTCCATTCAAAAAGTGAAACTTGTATAATGTATACATTCATTCCACACAGACTGATATATTTCAAGTGTTTATTTATTTTAATTTAGATGATTATAAGTGACAACTAATGAAAACCCCAAATTCAGTATCTCAGAAAATTATAATATTGTGAAAAGGTTTAATATTGAAGACACCTGGTGCCACACTCTAATCAGCTAATTAACTCAAAACACCTGCAAAGGCCTTTAAATGGTCTCTCAGTCTAGTTCTGTAGGCTACACAATCATGGGGAAGACTGCTGACTTGACAGTTGTCCAAAAGACGACCATTGACACCTTGCACAAGGAGGGCAAGACACAAAAGGTCATTGTAAAAGAGGCTGGCTGTTCACAGAGCTCTGTGTCCAAGCACATTAATAGAGAGGCGAAGGGAAGGAAAAGATGTGGTAGAAAAAAGTGTACAAGCAATAGGGATAACCGCACCCTGGAGAGGATTGTGAAACAAAACCCATTCAAAAATGTGGGGGAGATTCACAAAGAGTGGACTGCAGCTGGAGTCAGTGCTTCAAGAACCACTACGCACAGACGTATGCAAGACATGGGTTTCAGCTGTCGCATTCCTTGTGTCAAGCCACTCTTCTAGCGTCAGAAGCATCTCGCCTGGGCTAAAGACAGAAAGGACTGGACTGCTGCTGAGTGGTCCAAAGTTATGTTCTCTGATGAAAGTAAATTTTGCATTTCCTTTGGAAATCAGGGTCCCAGAGTCTGGAGGAAGAGAGGAGAGGCACAGAATCCACGTTGCTTGAGGTCCAGTGTAAAGTTTCCACAGTCAGTGATGGTTTGGGGTGCCATGTCATCTGCTGGTGTTGGTCCACTGTGTTTTCTGAGGTCCAAGGTCAACACAGCCGTATACCAGGAAGTTTTAGAGCACTTCATGCTTCCTGCTGCTGACCAACTTTATGGAGATGCAGATTTCATTTTCCAACAGGACTTGGCACCTGCACACAGTGCCAAAGCTACCAGTACCTGGTTTAAGGACCATGGTATCCCTGTTCTTAATTGGCCAGCAAACTCGCCTGACCTTAACCCCATAGAAAATCTATGGGGTATTGTGAAGAGGAAGATGCGATATGCCAGACCCAACAATGCAGAAGAGCTGAAGGCCACTATCAGAGCAACCTGGGCTCTCATAACACCTGAGCAGTGCCACAGACTGATCGACTCCATGCCACGCCGCATTGCTGCAGTAATTCAGGCAAAAGGAGCCCCAACTAAGTATTGAGTGCTGTACATGCTCATACTTTTCATGTTCATACTTTTCAGTTGGCCAAGATTTCTAAAAATCCTTTCTTTGTATTGGTCTTAAGTAATATTCTAATTTTCTGAGATACTGAATTTGGGGTTTTCATTAGTTGTCAGTTATAATCATCAAAATTAAAAGAAATAAACACTTGAAATATATCAGTCTGTGTGGAATGAATGTATACATTATACAAGTTTCACTTTTTGAATGGAATTAGTGAAATAAATCAACTTTTTGATGATATTCTAATTATATGACCAGCACCTGTATATATAAAAGTTTTTGCCCCCTTCCTGTTTTAAATGTTTTGCATATTTGTCACACTTGAATGATTCAGATCATCAAACTAATTTTAATATTACACAAAGATAACAAAATGCAGTTTTGAAATAATTATTTCATTTATTAAGGGAAAAAAGCTGTCCAAACCTGCCTGGCCCTACGTGAAAAAGTAATTGCCCCCTTAATCTAATAACTGGTTGTGCCGCCCTTTGCAGCAACAACTGCTATCAAGCGTTTGCGATAACTGGCAATGAGTCTTTCACATCGCTGTGGAGGAATTTTGGCCCACTCTTCTTTGCAGAATTGTTTTAATTCAGCCACATTGGAGGGTTTTCGAGCACGAATGGACTGTTTATGGTCATGCCACAGCATCTCAATCGGATTTAAGTCCGGACTTTGACTTGGCCACTCCATAACCTTAATTTTGTTTTTCTTGAGCCATTCAGAGGTGGACTTGCTGGTGTGTTTGGGATCATTGTCCTGCTGCATAACCCAAGTGTGCTTGAGCTTGAGGTCACAAACTGACGGCCGGACATTCTCCTTCATGATTTTCTGATAGAGTGCAGAATTCATGGTTCCATCAATTATGGCAAGTCGTCCAGGTGCTGAAGCTGCAAAGCAGCCCCAGACCATCACACTACCACCACCATGTTTGACTGTTGGTATGATGATCTTTTTATGAAATTCTGTGTTGGTTGTACGTCAGATGTAACGGGACACACACCTTCCAAAAAATTCAACTTTTGTTGCATCAGTCCACAGAATATTTTCCCAAAAGTCTTGGGGATAATCAAGATATTTTTTGGCAAATGTGAGACAAGCCTTTGTGTTCTTTTTGGTCAGCAGTGGCTTTTGCCTTGGAACTCTACCATGGATGCCGTTTTTGCCCAGTCTCTTTCTTATTGTTGAATCATGAACACTGACCTTAATTGAGGCAAGTGAGGCCTGCAGTTCTTTAGATGTTGTTCTGGGTTCTTTTATGACCTCCTATGAGTCGTCGTTCGCTCTTGGAGTAATTTTGGTAGGCCGGCCACTCCTGGGAAGGTTCACCACTGTTACAAGTTTTCTCCATTTGTGGATAATGGCTCTGACAGTGGTTTGCTGGAGTCCCAAAGCCTTAGAAATGGCTTTATAACCCTTTCCAGACTGATACAGGTCAACTATTTTGTTTCTCATCTGTTCTTGAATTTCTTTAGATCACAGCATGATGTGTTGCTCTTTAAGCATGCTTCACTTTGTCAGACAGGTTCTATTTAAGTGATTTCTTGATTCAACAGGTCTGGCAGTAATCAGGCTTGGGTGTGACTAGTGAAATTTAACTCAGCTTTCTAAAATAATGTGGTTAATCACAGTTCTTTCATGATTTAACAGGAGGGGGCAATTCATTTTTCAAGTAGGGCCAGGTAGGTTTGGACAGCTTTTTTCCTTAATAAATGAAATCATCATTTAAAAACTGCATTTTGTATTTACTTGCATTATCTTTGTGCAATATTACAATTTGTTTGATGATCTGAATGTTTTAAGTGTGACGAATATGCAAAAAATGTACAAAACAGGAAGGGAGCAAAAACCTTTTCACGGCACTGTATACAGTATAACTGTAAAATAAGCATAAATGTATGATTTTTAGGGTTTAGGGTAAAAAAATTATTTCTTGATTGGGATCAATTCTAATTTTGATGGACCGATATTGATTCTTAAATCCCAAGAATTTATCTTTTAGTCTATGCTGTTTGCATTTTTGATACATTTGATAAGAAACAAAGTTTGGCGCTTTTTATTTGCCGTGACAGATCCACCTTCAAGTGAAGCGTGTGAGAGCCAATCATCTCTTTCCCTTTACTGTTATTTACTGCAAAACATAAACAAGATATGAACATCAGACGTTATGCTGAAAGTTGCAGTACAACTTTTTGAAATGTATCTCCCACTGAAATGTATTTCATCCAGTGTTTCAACCGCAGAAAGATGTCAATAAAACAGTTGTAAACAACAGGCCTTAATCATTTAACTTTAGCTACATTTATCTCAGAGGCTTGATTGTCACCTAGAAAAAAAAGAACTCTAAAGAAGATTATTTTAATAAATATATGCACTATATTATAAATAAATGCACTATATGTAACACACATTCACGCAGTCTCTGGGAATCAATCCAGAGCTTGGCATTTCCAGCATTGGTAAGTTGTGCAGACATCTGTAGATACTTTTGCATTTTGGGTGCTGTCAATACATACGAATACCCATAAATACTAATGAGCTCAGGCTGGGGTAAATCTGCTTGGCACCTTGTGAAGCCATTAAATGTCAATATTACATTTATAATGATGTGATTATTAATTTTTTAGATAAAATCTGTGAATCTAATTGCATCATTGTGAGATTGATGATAATGTCATTCCAGCAGGATGGACAATGACATGATTATCTCAAAATAAATGTAATGCTTTTCGCATTCATTCATTGTAAAATGAATGAATGCACTGCCAAATGGTTAAACATCACACTGCCGCTATAATCCCACTGAAGTAACGCAAAATGCACAAACGTAAACCATTTAACCTGGACGATATATCTGTCATACAGTCAATATTCCTGTCCCCCATACTGTACAAATAAATGGAAGAGACAAATGATTAAACATACTGGTTGAGGATGAGTGAGGGATTTTAAATCTGTTGCAGCTGATCAAATGAAACGGCAGAAAAATCGCATTACCAGGACAAACAATCGGATTAGTGATGCTGAATGACATTTCCTCCTAAACTGATTTATGTCTGTTGTTGTCTGCGAGGCCTTTACACACACACACAGAGCCGTGAGAACAGGCCTGAACATAACATGACACTGACACTCCAGCGGGTCTCTGAGAAACTGCCAGCCGTGTTTTGCAGCGCACTTATTCTGTTTAGTGATATATCGCCCATTGGGGCTAGTAATTTTTTACTGTCCTGATTACAGTAATGGAATAAGTAATTAAAGATGTACTGTAGGTTCATTTAAATAGATCTAATGCATCACTGTACTGACTGTTTAATATTGCACATTGAGTTTACATGTTGTGTAACTCAACTAAGAGTAAATATTACTGGTTTCAGCCAGTCCAGCTCCATATTTCACACTTACACCTCATCTGTGTGCTGCCAGCTACGGTCTATATATGTCAGACAGCGAGTAACATCACTGACCATGACCTGCATTCTTTTATAGACTTCAACATACAACTGAATCTTAAAGTAGTGGTTCTCAAACCTTTCAGTCCAAGTACCACCTTTGATGTAATCAGAACATCCAAGTACCAAAATAATGTTCTGTTTTTTCTGAATTGAGAAAATCAATGTCTGTTTCAGGTTTTTTATTTTCTGAAAGTGCTTGGAACTCCTCCGTCTGGCTTAAATATTGATACCACACTCAAAGCTGAGTCAGTCAAAAGAAAGCCTTCATGGTATCAAGCATCTAGTTACTTTCAGGGCAAAAAGAATAACATCTCGCCTGTTTTGTTTTGTCACATGAAATAAAATTGTAGTGAGCAAACTTGGATATACCCGTATCCAGTCCGTATCCAGCCCAGATGGTGGATCCAGCACCTAGAGATGACCTCTACAGCCCTGAATGTCAGCGGAGATCAGGACAACTATAGATGAGCCCCAGAGACTGATCCCCAGTGAAGACCTCGTCACCTGGACGGCCATCGGGACAAGACCACGGGAACCAGATGAGTCCTCTGCATAAACTGCTGGTTCGTCTGGCCAGAGGAGAACTGGCCCCCCGACTGAGCCTGGTTTCTCCCAAGGTTTTTTTCTCCATTCTGTCACCGATGGAGTTTTGGTTCCTTGCCGCTGTTGCCTCTGGCTTGCTTAGTTGGGGACACTTAATTTCCAGCGATATCATCGACTTGATTGCACAGATACTATTTAAACTGAACTGAGCTGGACAATGACATCACTGAATTCAATGATGAACTGCCTCTAACTGAAAATTGAGTGTTTGTCCTTTTGCATTACTGACACACTATTTTCCTATTTGATACTGTAAAGCTGCTTTGACACAATATGTATTGTTAAAAGCGCTATATAAATAAAGGTGACTTGACTTGACTTGATATATCTATAGATATACAGTATATCAAAGATATCTATATTTCAGGAATTAGAAATTAGTCAAAATAGTAATTATACATAATTTATACACACTACCGTTCAAAAGTTTGGGGGCCTGTAATATCTTTTAATACATTAGTATGTATTTGTATAGTTAATTAATATATAAGTGTATTTTGCTCACAAAGACTGCATTTGATCAAAACATGTTAAACAGTAATATTGTGAAATACCTGTATATTATTAAAAATAATATAAAATAGTATTTTGTTTATAATTCTTTGACGAAGTAGAAGAAGAACAGAATTTATTTGAAATAGAAACCTTTTGTAACATTATATTGATCAATATTGATCATATTGATAATATTGACTGTATATATATATCCTATATACATATATATACTGTATAGTTCGGTCATGAAACTCTAGATGGCACAGACTTTTGTAACAATAATGCATCTTAAAAGCATTAAAAATAAAAGCATTCTTTTTTTTTACCTCAATCTTTTGAATGGAAGTTTTTATTTTTTAGAAATTTTAGAATCCCTTCTCCTACTAAGTTTTCCTTGCCACTTTGGTTGCCTTTGGATCACTCACTTAGAGTACTAAAGCACCATTTTCTGTTCCTGAAATGATATGTATTGTTAAAAGAGCTGTACAGTACAGCCGACTAGACGCGCACCCATTAAACAGCTTCTTTTCAGTGAGGTGATTGCATTTGACTGTGCATTTGCCCACTAAGGTCTGATTTATTCTGTCTCTCCCTCATCACAGCCCCATAACAAACCCCCTCTGATTTTGTCCGCCATAACCCGTCTGTCCTCTGCTCTGCTCATGCATAGCTAACCGATCGTAGGCAAGCGCACGAAAAATAAGTTTGACCAGCAGGAAAACAGGCGAGGAGAAAAAGCCTTCGCTCAGACTGCAGGCTGAGTGTAGCCATCGCTCGTCTCTCCTCTCCTCTCCTCCCTCCTCTTTCTCTCTCCGTGTGGCTCTGATTGGGCGGGCGCTTTGCCACACACGTGTTGTGATGGCTTTTGTCTCCCAAGGTAACAGAATAAAGGCAGACAGCTGGAAGCTCAGCCCAATATTCACCTGTCACACCGGGCTGCCTGTGACAGGCTCCCCTGCTGCTGCAAAGCCACCGCAGAGAAATGATGCTAAATTAGGATGCTGCTTCGCTCTGTTGTCTCTGTCAGAGATCTCTCAGAAAGCTCAGATATTCTCAGCGAGCTCAGCTCGGATAACAACTTACTGTATCACAGCTCTTAATATTGCAGTAGTAAAGCCTCCGCAGGTCCCCGCACCTGCACGTGCTGTTAGCGCTTGGCCCGGTAATAATAGGGATTCGGCCTGAATGACAGTATCTGTAATTGTATTTGTGGGACAGGCGTAATTGGCCCAGGGTCACGTTTAACTTGGCACTGTTAGTGCTCGTGGCGTTTCCATAATGAATATGCAGAATCACTTGAAAGGACAAGAGAGATAGCATTCTCTCTTAATGGATCCATTTTTAAAGCAAAGATCAGGCCATCAGCGAAGAATACAGAGGCATTATATTTTATTGACGGTGGCTGTTGTTGGCGGGCGTGTTTGGCAAACCGAGAGCGAGCGAATGAAGGTGAGGGAGAAAGGAAATGAGAAAAAGAGAGCGAGAGAAAGGCGCAGAGAGGGTTGCGGGATGTTTGTAAGAGAATTGATTTTGCTCATACATTTTCGCCGATAACAAGGAAACAGACCAGGAACCCAACTAATAAGCTATTAGAGTGGATGCTCCTCCAAGGGCAGTGCTCGGGTTTGAGGCATTTTAAAACAAGGATGTGTTAATTAGAGGGTTACACAGAGAAAAATAGAAGCTTCTATCCCTCATTTATACATGGCAGAACTATTTCAGTGCTACTGCAATTCCTTTTTCCGTTAATTTGATTTCCTAATAGAACAAGCGGTTTCAGCGGTATACCAACACCAAGATGAATTTATCATACAGATTTTATAATATTGCACCATATTAAATATGCAGAGTGTTTAAAGCAGTAGTTGAAAAGGGATTTTCACAAATAGTTGATTGCTAGTACATGAAGTCACATGAGTAACTTACATTTTATGCACAATATATTTAGCGAACAAAGTCAATGCAGATTCAACTAATTTGTATCTGTGAGAGTAGTGATTCCTGAATGAATTTTGTTCCTACATGAATCATAGTTCCAAACGCATCTGTTCGAGTTAATAATTCTATGTGTTTTGAATGTATCGATTGACTGAATAATAATTACATGATGCACTCATAATGACTTTCGTTCCTGAATTAAAAAAAAAAAAATCTATTGTCTGAATGAGTCAGTGATTCACATATAGACTGTCACTTGTTCTGCTCCTGAATGAATCATTGTTCTGAATGCAGCTGTTTGAGTGAATAATTCTATGTGTTTTGAATGTATCGGTTGACTGAATAATTCAATGACTCACTCATAACAACTTTCGTTCCTGAATTAATAAAAAAAGTAAAAATCTGTTGTGTGTATGATTCAGTGATTCACAAAAAAACCTCAATGAATCAGTGATTCACATATAGACAGTCACTTGTTTCATTCGTGAATGAATCTGTGTTTTGAATGAATCAGTTGAGTAAATGATTCTATAACTCACTCATAAAGACTTGTTTTGTTCCTAAATGAAAAGTTTTTCAACAAATCCTTTGGGTGAATGATTCACGATTCACATATATAGACTGTCACTTGTTTCATTCCTGAATCAATCATTGTTCTGAATGAAGCCTCTGTGTATCGGTTGACTGAATAATTCTATGACTCACTCATAATGACTTTTGTTCTTGAACTTAACTTTTTTTTTGGAAGAAATCTGTTGTGTGAATGATTCAGTGATTCACATATAGACCATCACTTGTCTCATTCCTGAATGAATCTTTGCTTTGAACGCTTCAGTTGAGTGAATGATTTCATTAGTCACTCATAAAGACATGTTTAGTTTCTAAAAAAAAAAATGTTTAACAAATCTCAACAAATCATGTAGACTATCGCAGGTTTTGTTCCTGAATGAATCATTGTTTTTAACAAATTGGTTGAGTGAATGAATCAATGATTCACTCATCAAGACTCATAAGGTCACTTGTCACCACTTATAGTAACGAAATAGTCATTGAAACACCTCAGTGGTGTATTTCAGCATTCTTGCAAACAACTGGTTGTATCATTAATTATTGATTAGGCAATGATGGTTTCTTTAGTTCAGCTGAAAAACTTGGAATATAATTCACGAGTAGTATGGATACTTTTATATTCTCTTTTGTTGTTGTTGTTGTTTTTTGGAGTTTGCCAGCCTGTGGTCACTATTAACTGTCATTGTATGAAAAACATTTTTTTTTTCTAATATTTAAGTAATTTTCGACTATGCAGCATAGAAATTTGGAACAACATGAATAAATGATGTAATTTTACGTGAACTTTCCCTTTAATGTGTCACATTTTCATGCCAATAGGTCTGTCTCCTCAAAGTCTTTTTTTCTCTCTTCAATCCATCTTCATCTCTCTACAGACCTGCTTTAATTTCGCCTCGTTTTCTGTTGCTCCATCACTCTCTTTGTCACTCTTCCCTTTCTCATCCTGTCACATTTGTTCCCTTCTCAGGTTCCCTCTTTATTTTCTCGTCTCTCTGGCGCACACATCCTCTCCATCTCTGTCTCTCTTTTTGTCCTCTTTTTTTCTCCTCCGTCACCTTCACTGCTCCCTTTCACAATCTTTTTGTGACTCTCTGATGTATTTTTCCTGCTTATTCAGATTTAACATTCCACTCTTCCCTCACCCCGTCATTTTTTTTTTACTCCCGGCAGTGTTCTGTTGCAGAGGCAGACAGCGTGTGCTGCGTTTAAAGATGAAGACACACACATTCACTCTCACCCTGATGCATTTCTGAACATCAACTCAACAGCTCTTTCTGTACCGCACAGCTCAACCTGTTCCCAGTTGAGAAACAGCGAATCGATAGGAAAACCAATCAGCTGCTTGGTTAGACAGGGCTGGATGTTTTTATTAATGAATATAATGCATGGCCAATAGAGAGAGTAATCAAAAGAGATGTTTTGTGAGTATCATCCTTTCTGAATCAGTGAAACCCAGGAAAATTCGATTTTTAATAAAATAACTGCTTCTAATTTTACTTGTCACTGATCCAAAAAAGCTGGTTCATTACTGTTCTGCTAAACCAGGTTTGTAATTATATTTGTAAAGCTTGCTATTTGAGCCATTTTATTAAGGCTTTTATGATTATGAAGTTATTTCTATAAATCCTCTTGACTTTCCCCTGACTTTTCTGAAACTCTAAGACAAACCTCCTTGCGTGACACTCATGAATTGATAATTCTCTTCTGGGGAAAAAAAGTTTAGACCAGCTTAACAAGGTTAACAAGAAGGATTTTGTGACCAAAAATTAAACCAGCTTAACATCAGCCTGGCCAGGCTAGGAGACCAGCTAAATTAGACCAGCTAAAATCAGCAAATAACCCTAGGATGACTTAAACTGTCTCTAGCATTTTTTAAAAACACTATTATGAATTAATTTGGATGTTGCAGTGATGTTGTCGAGTTAATCTGTACCAAAATGCGCTGAGAAAGCTTTCCTGCTCACATTGTTATTGCAGTGATTTAATACATCAGTTAATAAATAAATAAATAAACTAATGCCTATTTTTATACTGAGCTAAATGAAATCCAGTCCTTTTAAGGCCAATATTTGTACAGAGAAAGTACAGGACATGATGATCCAACATGAGCTGCTGCAGTAAAAAAAAAAAAAAATTGGTCTGGTTGTAATCAGAAACCCAATTTGGAGGTGATAAAAAAGCAACGTTCTCAGAGTCAGGTTTGTATGATTTTTGCTTTCTAAATTCCAGTTCAGTTCCTGAATTTGAATTGAGGTTGAGAGCAGGATGCAGAATTGCCCAAAGTTTGAATTTTAATTTAAGGAAGTGGCATTAAAATTAACCAAATTTCAAAGCAATTCGTGTATCTGCAATATGTCAAAGTAAGGTTTTGTAAAGACAAGGGAAGTCTAGGACTTGTAAATATTGTAAATATGTTGTCAGTTGCATTCAAATCACTTTGGTTGGAGCAAGATGATGACGTACCTTTTCTACAGAACAACTTTTAACTCTACTTCTACCAAATCATGAATAAAGAATGCACATCCATGTGTGTTTTTCAGTGTTTATGTTTTCATTCAATCTGTAAAGGTCCTGTAAACTATATATTCTATTGTAATTGTGCAATAGTATCATATTTGTGGTAACACTTTACAATAAGGTTCATTAGTTAACATTAGTTAACAACATTAGTAAAACTAAGAATGAACAATACTTCTACAGCATTTATTAATCTTAGTTAATGTTAATTTCAGCATTTACTAATGCATTATTAAAATCACAAGTTGTGTTTGTTAACATTAGTTAATGCACTGTGAACTAACATGAATAAACAATGAACAACTGTATTTTCATTAACTAACTTTAACAACGTTTAATAAATAGTGTAATAAATGCATTGTTCATTGTTTGTTCATGTTAGTTAATCAACAAGTCCTCCAACTCATACGACCGTACAGGTCGTTGTTTGTCACTATCCTCAAATACGACCCATACGAGCGTTCCTTAAATTAGCGCCCCTGCCGGCAAAAGGAGATGCTACAGAAACTTTCGCCTAAATGCATTGTGGGTTTCTTTTAAAATGCTTGCTATATTTGCGTTTTAAACTGTCCCGGCTATTCGAAGTGTTTTATTGCTATAAAGATATGGATTTTTGATAACTTCAAGACACGTACAGGTAGAGTTTCCACCCGTCTCGTAAAGTAACGTTAGTCGATCGTCCCGTATTTATGAATGAAATTATGTTGTGTTTCAAATCGATACTGTACACTGTTTGTCCCATTATTTCAACATGTTTGACGTTCAGATCATACATGTTAACAAATGACACCTTATTGTAAAGTGTTACCATATTTGTACATGCAACACTACTACTTTTAATGTAAATGAAAAAAGTATAATCCATTTCAACAAATTTGAATAGTGGCGACATGTGCGTTCAACGAATACAGTTTTTGTGTACAGTCTTTGACTTGAATGCACATTTTGAATGATGGCTTTTAAAACAATTATTTTTAAATTGGTGAAATGATGAGATCTATATTCACACTAAATGAACATCCCTGAAGTAATAAAAAACAGATAACTTAATTACCCCAGTGGGTCCTAACGCCCCAGTATAGTGACGGGGACACTATACTGTCAAAAAGCACCATCTTTCGGATGAGACGTTAAACCGAGGTCCTGACTCTCTGTGGTCATTAAAAATCCCATGACACTCATCGTAAAGAGTAGGGGTGTAACCCCGGTATCCTGGCCAAATTCCCTCCACTGGCCCTTGTCTATCATGGCCTCCTAATAACCCCCATCAACTTGATTGGCTCTATGACTCTCTCTCCTCTCCACCTGTAGCTGGTGTGTGGTGAGCGCACTGGCGCCGTTGTGCTGTGGCTGCCGTCGCATCATCCAAGTGGATGCTGCACACTGGTGGTGGTTGAGAAGAGACCCCCATATGATTGTAAAGCGCTTTGGGTGTACAGCAATACACAATAAAGCTATATAAATGCTTCATTCATTCATTCATTCATTCACAAATATATGGTCATTAACCTAATTAGCAGTTCTGTCACAACCTGCTAATAATTTAGCAGTGGGCGTTCAGCTTTGAAACAGTTGATCTGTTGTAATTTTAATGCTCGTAATAACAATATAAACACACAAATTCGTCTGGGCTCAATAATCAAACTTAATTATCCAATTCCATCATTGTGCAAGAAAGCCAACACCTCCCACCCAGCACACGTTTCTCGAGGAACGCTCCTTCAGTCAGCTGTCAGGTGTGAGAAAAGAAATGTATCAAACCCAAACCGTGTTTGAAAGAACATAAATCAAACAGGCTGTGCAATAAGGTGGAACCGTCTCGGCTCAGGAACTGTTGCTGGGTGTCAGTTTATGTCCAATAGAAGCGAGACTGCCTGGTGACATGTCAGGTTTTATGTGGAGGTGGCTGGTGAGTCTTCTCTGAAAGGTTTTGGCTGTTTCAGTAGTGATTGACCAGGATTCATTGTTCTGTCAGCATTCACGCACTTCTACTTCTGGCAGTACCTGTGGATGCTCTGCTGCGTTGCTTTTACCGGCTGTCTCTCGCTCGACATGGTCACAGCCTCGAATGGCTTAGTATCCAAAAGACTCACACCAGAGTGTCTGATTGTTTATGCATTAAAACAGCTTGCGGACAGCTGAAAGATACTGGACAGTCAGCATGGGAAATCCAGACAGGAGAATCTGATTAAGTTGTCTGGGTATCTGGAGATACCACACACACACACATACCTCAACACAAACATTTGCATGCGTATGCTAACCGCTACATGACCTGCATTCTTGCAGATGTCAAGATCTGACTTGAAAGTCCATCCCAGAAAGTTGTATATGCTTATACTGTTAAAAAAGACACTGGGAGCCAAAGCAGAGTCATTGAATTTAAATTGGTGCAATAACCACCATAAAAATCAGATGGCACAATAGAAAGCCACTTGATGAATCAGAGTTCATCGTAAGTGGCCTGTCCATCAAACATGTCCAATACTCATACAGTGGGGGGAAAAAAAATATTTGATCCCCTGCTGATTTTGTACGTTTGCCCACTGACAAAGACATGATCAGTCTATAATTTTAATGGTAGGTTTATTTGAACAGTGAGAGAAAGAATAACAACAAAAAAAGTTTTTTTAATTTTAATGCATTTTAATGAGCATTTTAATGAGTCAAATAAGTATTTGACCCCTTCGCAAAACATGACTTAGTATTTGGTGGCAAAACCCTTGTTGGCAATCACAGAGGTCAGACGTTTCTTGTAGTTGGCCACCAGGTTTGCACACATCTCAGGAGGGATTTTGTCCCACTCCTCTTTGCAGGTCCTCTCCAAGTCATTAAGGTTTCGAGGCTGATGTTTGGCAACTGGAACCTTCAGCTCCCTCCACAGATTTTCTATGGGATTAAGGTCTGGAGACTGGCTAGGCCACTCCAGGACCTTAATGTGCTTCTTCTTGAGCCCCTCCTTTGTTGCCTTGGCTGTGTGTTTTGGGTCATTGTCATGCTGGAATACCCATCCACGACCCATTTTCAATGACCTGGCTGGCTTCGATGCCCTGGCCCTGATGGTACATGGCCCCGTCCATCGTCCCTTTGATGCGGTGCAGTTGTCCTGTCCCCTTAGCAGAAAAACACCCCAAAGTGTAATGTTTCCACCTCCATGTTTGACGGTGGGGATGGTGTTCTTGGGGGTCATAGGCAGCATTCCTCCTCCTCCAAACACGGCGAGTTGAGTTGATGCCAAAGAGCTCGATTTTGGTTTCATCTGACCACAACACTTTCACCCAGTTCTCCTCTGAATCATTGGCAAACTTCAGAGGGGCCTGTACATGTGCTTTCTTGAGCAGGGGGACCTTGCGGGCGCTGCAGGATTTCAGTCCTGCATGGCATAGTGTGTTACCAATTGTTTTCTTGGTGACTATGGTCCCAGCTGCCTTGAGATCATTGACAAGATCCTCCCGTGTAGTTCTGGGCTGATTCCTCACGGTTCTCATGATCACTGAAACTCCACAAGGTGAGATCTTGCATGGAGCCCCAGTACTAGGGAGATTGACAGTTATTTTGTGTTTCTTCCATTTGTGAATAATCACACCAACTGTTGTCACCTTCTCACCAAGCTGCTTGGCGATGGTCTTGTAGCCCACTCCAGCCTTGTGTAGGTCTACAATCTTGTCCCTGACATCCTTGGACAGCTCTTTGGTCTTGGCCATGGTGGAGAGTTTGAAATCTGATTGACTGATTGCTTCTGTGGACAGGTGTCTTTTATACAGGTAACAAACTGAGATTAGGAGCACTACCTTTAAGAGAGTGCTCCTAATCTCAGCTCCTTATACCGTATAAAAGACACCTGGGAGCCAGAAATCTTGCTGGATGATAGGGGACCAAATACTTATTTGACTCATTAAAATGCAAATCAATTTATAACTTTTTGAAATTAGTTTTTCTGGATTTTTTTGTTGTTATTCTGTCTCTCGCTGTTCAAATAAACCTACCATTAAAATTAGAGACTGATAATTTCTTTGTCAGTGGGCAAACATACAAAATCAGCAGGGGATCAAATAAATCTTTTTTCCGAGGCAGGGGTGTCTGCTTTCCCCCTTATTGTTTTGTCTATCTCTTGAACCCTTAGCGCAAGCCATCAGGAAATCTGAAGTATCGATTAAGATTCATGATCATAATCATAGTATTTCATTATACGCTGATGATATTATTCTATATTTAGACCACTTTGATGTTTCAGTCTCTAGTATAATTAAGGAATTTGATCATTTTAGTAGCCTATCAGGATATAAAATAAATTGGAGCAAATCTGCTTTAATGCCAATTAACAATGTTAAGGTTAATTCTTCTATTCCCTCATTTATCCCTATTAAGGAATCTTTCATCTATTTGGGCATTACCATATATAAAAACATTCATAAGTTTGCCAGAGACAATTTTAATAACATTTTAGTTAAGGTCAAAAATGATATTCAAAGATGGAAGAATCTTAAAGTCTCTCTCCAAGGAAGAATCTCCACTGTTAAGATGAATTTGTTACCTCGATTTTTTTTTTTTTTCTCTATGCTACCACTTTCTCCCCCTCCAGGTTACTTTAAGGAGATCAACTCCATAATTTCTAAGTTTATCTGGAATGATAAATGTCCCAGAATTAAACTTACCACATTACAACATCCTAATAGCGCAGGAGGACTGGCTGTACCAAATTTTGAATTATATTATTGGTCGTTCCAGCTTAAAGCTCTTCATAATTGGGTTGATCCTCAATCTACAGTTTCATGGAGGGTGATTGAAGCTGACAAGGTTAAACCAAATAGACTTCAAGATATTTTATTTACTGACCGCACAGGAAAAAAAGGGGATAATTATAAATTTGGTCCGGTTGTGGCTAACTCTATTAAAATCTGGAAAACGGTTGAACGTCGGATAGGTGGACCTCTCAAATTTTGTAACAGTACTCCTTTATGGCACAATTTTAACTTTGTATGCGGAAATCGTCCATTTGTCCAACCCTCTTGGTCTTCTTTAGGTGTAAACACGTGCGGTGATATATATGATAACCAGGGCCTCTGTTCATTTCAGACATTAAGAACCAAATTTTGTCTACCAGCATCCGCATATTTTGTCTTTCTTCAATTACGTTCTGCTCTCAAAGCGTATGGCGTTCCGTGGGCATCTTCTATTTCCCCTAATCCTATGCGGGACTGGATTGCACCATCTGCTGGGGCCATCTGTTTCCTTAATATATAATAAAATTATTGATTGCATTACAAAACCTCTTTCTATTAAAACTATTTGGAATAGGGAATTATCTGACCTTAATTTATCTGTCGACTGGGAGAGAGTGTGGTCTAATCTCAGTTTAACATCTAAAAATCTGGCTCATCGTCTTATTCACTTCAAAGTCATTCATAGAGCATACATAACTCCTTACAAAAGATTTAAAATGAAACTACAGTCAAATTTGAACTGCCATATATGTAACACTACATCATCGGGCACTTTTCTGCATATGTTTTGGGAATGTCCTATCGTCATTAGTCTATGGACACATGTAAACCTGGTTTTGTCATCATTACTGCGAATTGATTGGTCTGTTAACCCAAGTTTGTGTCTTCTTAATGACGATTCTGGTCTCTGTATTAGTTCAATGCAAAAGAAAATGTTATTTGCTGGTTTTACAGCTGCGAAGAAGACAATAATACAGAACTGGTTTACACCACAAAGTGCGTTACAGATGTTAAAGCAAAAGGCGTTACCAATAAATCTCCTACTGATAAATTACAATTCTGCAGCATTATTCCGCTATGTTTTTTGATCAGGACCTCCTAGGCAACATTCAGGATGAGTATAATTGAACTGAAATCTGAACTGGCAGTTAAATATTAATTAATTACTGACACAGTAGACACAGTCCATAAATACAAGCATCAAAAGTTGCAGGGCTGTGCATTGCTGTGAAAGCAAAAAAAAAAAAAAAAAAGTCTGCCACTGACAACCTCCTTCCCGCATTCCCCTGTTCAAAGCGTAAAAAAGTTGAAAACAGGCTGTGTTAGTGGAAGATGGCTGGGTTGTTCATTCTCATGGATCTCCCGGGCCGTTTATGACAGTTCTTTGTTGGGCCCAGATGGCGGTTCTCTGGCGTCTTCTGTTCTCTGAGTTGAAACCACACAGTCTCTTTCTTGTGTTAGCATGCAGCATGACATGAGTACAACTCAACTTCATTTATTTTTTTCAGTTGTTTTTGTGATACCAACCGCTTTGCTTGCCCTGAATCAAACTAATAAATGTGTGTGTTTTCATTATGCAGCGATGGGATTTGCTGAATGAGAAAATATGAGATGAACTCAACTGAGCATGTAGCATACATGCTGACTACACACTACTGCTAAAATGATTTCAGATCTTGCTGATGAGTTTCACACATCCTATTTTTTCTTATTAAATTTTATGTTTATTTATTTTTATGAAGGTTGCAAGTAATAGACAAATTCAACAGAATGACAGATAGAGATACAGATAAGGTGAAGTGAAGTGGAGAATTTGCAACACATGATTGGTGCTCCTACAAAGCAAATAATAATTCAAGTAATACATAAGCTGAATAAGAAGTGATAAGAAAAGCATGAGTAGATGAGTAACTACTCATACATATAGATATAAGTAAGCAGGGTGCAAAAGTAATTTTGCCAAAAAATGGACAATTAAGAATTAAGTGGATTAAGAAAATTTGCTATCTACTGTATAAATATATCTTACAGAACCTGACAAGAAACTGCCATTTGTTGTTTCATGAAGAAATATCTGTTCATTTTGGTGGCCTAATGGTAGGAATGTGCCACCACCTTGAGGACTGGAGTTTAAAAAAGTTTTAAAAACTTGGCTTTTCAAGGCAATGACTGGAATAAGTTTTCAGCCAGCTGGCCATTTTATTTGCTTCCCTCCCATTTGATGCTTCGATGAGTGTTAATTCTGGACCCTGAATAAAAGATTAGGAATTTACAAAGCACCAATGAATCTGTTGTATTGACCACAATGCTGATAAAACCATTAACTATTAAATTATTAAATATTTTTTTTGCATATTTGTGTAACCACCTGTAGGTGACGTGCACGTTTGAATTGAAAAGACCACACATCTGTTCTGAAGTGAGTGTAAGAATGTCTGTATCAACTCTATAAAATTATTGAGCTCATGCTCAAGCTTGTTGTACAATATTCAGATTTCTCGGAAATGTGTGAAACACAGGAGAATAGGTGATGTTTAGGTTCAGATTTAGGTCTTGTTTGACTCATTATTGACAAGACAAGTGATTCTTTTCACTCTTCCCGCATTGGCATTCCACAGCTAGCGGGAATACCAGGCTGTTTATTTCCATATGATCCTGCTTATGAAATTACCAACTTATGACAATCCATTCCAATGACTTTCCTCGAGTCAAACAAGTATAATCTGTTCAGCACACTATAGGGACCAGCTTTCACCAGGAAAACTTTCTGATAAATGACTATTCAATTTTCTTATTTTTTCTGAATTCCAGCTGTAGGGTATTTGAAGTCCTCAGCATAGCAAATGTCTCTCCAGTGTCTTTCACTGGAGACATTGTTGCTCTTGAATATAAATGTAAAGAAACATTTCAAGCATTCTGACAGACTTTAGGTACACAAGTGCTACTAATGCTGGAAATTCGTGTTTTGGTTGTGAAAACAAATCTTTACAAAGTGAGAAGATTTGGACATGTGCATCACCGCAGTGGCCTGACAGCAACCACCGGCTTTGTTGACAGATTCTGAATCTGGTTAGCACATATTTTCTGCTTTACAAGAGGGAAAAAAATATTTTATAACTAAGCATATTAATATGTGAATCTTTTGTGCTCTTTGAATTATTGCATAAGACTTCGACAATATAAACGAATGTGCATGAAAGTTCAAAGCTTATTCAGGGACTTTGTGTCTGCACCTTTACCTCTTCCTCGAGCCATCTAACAAAACCTTGGCGCAAGAACATTTGTTCCTTATTATTTTAAGTCATTTATTGGCTGGCCTGAGGCTACGCCAATGCATGAACAAGCTCTCTAATGGGACCCGACTGTGAAAAAAACAGTGAGACTGAGAAAGAGAGGGCAAGACAGACACAGAGAGAGGAGAGGGGGTGGACGAATGGGCTATATAAATCTGAGGCAGAGTCTAGAAGAGAGTTCTCTGGGTTTTTTTTTATTAACATCGATTGCTCCAGGCTTAGCAAGTTTGTGTTTATGTGCTTCCACATTTACAGCTCTATATAAAGTGTAGATTTCTTTCCAAACAGAGCCGAGACATTCACATTCATACTGTTTGTCATGTGTTTTTTAATGTGGGAAGACTTATGGCCACTGCAGGCACAGCTTGAGAGGTCCTAAAAATGTTAATTATTGCCTCATCATGTTGTGAGTCAAACAATGACTCATATTTGTGCATGTTTATGCTGTATTTGTTTAGAGTCTGAATAAGTTTACATACCCTTTTTACTACAGTATAAGTTTACATACCCCTTGCATAATCTGCAAGATGTTTAGCAAAAAACAAGATCATAAAATTATATATTTTTATAGTTGCCCTGAAAGAGCTGCATAGCATATATTTGCATATATTTCAGTAAATATAATTTACACAATTTATTTTATTAAAAAGATTGCAAATCCTTGGTAATTAACATATTGTATTGTATGGAACTAGATTTGTGCCAATAAAAATGAGTGAAACATTTCCAGAAACAAACTAAAAAAAAATTTAATTTTGTTCAGTTAATTTTTTTGGTGTTTAGTTAATTTAGGGCTGCTTGAGTATGACAAAAATCATAATCACGCTTATTTTGGTAAATATTGTAATCATGATTATTTAACACGATTTTGAGTGGGCCATCTGACCAAAACTTTAAATGAATGATTTATTTAAAGATAGCGATATATATGAATAATCTAATTTAAAATAAAACAGCATAATCTTGACTGTAAGAATTAAACTTAATTTGTTACTTATTAAAGCTACAAAAGTCTTTTGTTGTTCGATTGATATTAAGCACCCAGTTGGTAGCAGGAATATAGCCTGTTGTCACTTTAAGAGCCGCACGGATCCAATTTACTGTTACACACGTATTTTCATTCTCAACTGTTAACGTTCATTTATTACATAATCTACGAGGGTTTACATGAATAATCACTAAGCGTCGCATTTTGACACATTTTTGCATATATTTGACCATTTAGGTGCGCACCGTGAGCTAAAAGTTGACTTTACATGCCCGTCTCTGAGCGCATCACAGAAATCCTCCCGAGGAACAGCGCAAGTTATTTTTTGCACTTTAAAAACATGAATAAATCTAATCAACTTTAATAAATCAAGCACGTCCTATTTTGCAAAAGTCACATTTACATGATTTTACTGATTTGCACATGAAATTGGGCTTTTAAGGAGGAGTGAAAGCGCACCGCTGGAAGCGGGGCGGAATGGGGGCGCAATAATCGTTTCTATTGATTATTGTATTTGCTTTCCTGTAGCTCAAATGGTAGAGCATGGCGCTAGCAATGCCAAGATCATGGGTTCGATTCCCAGGGAAAGCAAGAGCTGATAAAAAATGTAAAACTGTAACTTGAATGCAATGTAAGTCGCTTTGGATAAAAGCGTCTGCTAAATGCATAAATGTAAATGTATTTTCATAAACGTTGGAGGCTGAAATTGAAATCGAAACCGTATTTCGATTAATTGCTCAGCCCTAAGTTAATTGTTTTCATTCTCAGAGTGTTTTTCGTCTTACTCAGTGTATATTTTTGTTAGTTTCTGGAAAAAAGTTTTGTTCATTTTTATTGGCACAAATCTAATTCCATAGTGTTGCTTTCTTGAAAATCAGTGACCTGATAATTGTGTATGAGTCCAGATTATAGAGTTGCAAAGTTGGATATTAACAGAAAAACTCAAATTATAATATTATATATATCTTATAAACTTATGCAAGGGGTATGTAAACGTATTAGCAGCATGTAAAATGACTAATTTACAGAACTGCAGAGTGTCATGAACACAGAGCTTGAGATGAAAGCCCAATTATCAGCAAGAGTATATAACGAAGGCTGGTTTTCTAGTCATGTATTAATTCTATCCTTATTCTAAATGACACAGTCAAGTATAATTTTGCTCTGAGAATTCTTTTAGTCCAGAAATAGGCCTAATCTGCATCCAAGCCACTTTCTTAACACACAGTGAAAGTGTATGCTTTTTTCAGCCTGTCTAACTCTCAACTGAGCTCCTTAATCTTGGACTCCCTCTTTCCCTCCTCTAGCAAAGTCTTCGTCCGATATCTATAGTGAGTAATGAAGTAATTTGAGCCCTAAAGCACTGCCAACTTCCTTTAATTCAGGCTGTTTCAAGAGACGCAATTTACCACATCTCAGCCGATTGTCCTTAGCGAGGCAGCGAGGGCCTTTTACAGAGCTGCTGCTGAATGTTGCTGTCACCCTGATTTGTGGTTCTGCTTTCTACTCCGAATTACACTGGTAGAATTAGTGCAGGTTTGGCAGTTCCCCATCTGCAGTGTGACTATAAACAGAAGCTAACAGTGAACAACAAGAGCCTGGCTACAGAATTTTTATTTTTTATGCACATAATGACTATGCAGTCAGGATAGGAGCTCTGCTCTCATAAATACAACTGATTTCTCATGAGCCAGATGGAGTCTGCTATATTCTTGTTATTTGTATAGAGTGTTCTCATTAATGGGGCTTCGGTGATCACCAAAACTAAAGACACAGAACAAGTAGGATTCTAAGAGATACGTGAGACTGCTTGAAAAGTGGATGACAAAAAAAATCAGCTAGCTTAAATTTTACAAAATTTTAAAAAGACTTTACAATAAGATTCCATTAGTAGTGCATTAACTAACATTAAATAACAATGAGCAATTATGTTATACAACCCCACAGAAAAATGGGACAATGAAAACAAATAAAAAAAGAAAGTATGATTTCTAAATTTACTTTGACTTGTATTTCAGGACAATAGAACACAAAATATTTATGTTTTGTCTGGTCAACTTCATGTCATTTGTAAATATACATCCTTTCCTCTCATCCCAAAAAAAGTTGGGAATACATTTAACTTTGTAATGTTGATTCCTTTTCACAACACTAAAAGACGTTTAGGGATGAGCCAGATGGAGTCTGCTATATTCTTGCCACACATTCTCTATTGGAGACAGGTCGGGATGCAGGCAGGCCAGTCAAGTACCCGTACCCTCTTCCTCCGCAGCCAGACTTTGTAATGTTCAGAATGTGGTTTTCATTGTCTTGTTGAAATAGTACGTCCCTGAAAAAGGTCTTCTTGAAGGCGCATATTGTGCTCCAAAATCTATGTACTTTTCAAAATGGTGCCTCACAGAAGTGCAAGACCTTTGCCAGGGCAGACACAACCCCATACCATGACACCCTGGCTTTTGGACTTGTTGCTGGTAACAGTCTGGGATCCTTTTCTTCTTTGGTCCGGAGCAACGGCGTCCATTCCTCCCAAAAAATACCTGATACGATTCATCTGACCACAGTACAGTTTCCACTGTGTGATGTCCATCCCAGATGCCTCCGAGCCCAGAAAGTCGACGGCGCTTCTGGATGTTAACAAGGGCTTCCTTTTGGCAAAAGTTTTAATCATTTGTGGAGTAACTATGTATTGTGGTACTTGCAAAGGTTTGCCAAAGTAGTCCTGAGCCCATTTTATCGCTTATAGATGAAAATTTTATGCAGTGCCGCCTGAGGGATTGGAGATCACGGTTGTTCAGCTTAGGCTTGCGCCCTTGTCCTTTACGCATGAAATTCCTCCAGATTCTTGAATCTTTTAATTATGTTTAGTAGGTGAAATATCCAAATCTCTTCCTATCTTTCTTTGAGGCATTGCTTTTAATTTCTATTTTCTCACATTTGTTGGCAAACTGGCGATCCTCGGCCCATCTTTGCTCCTAACAACCTTTCTTGATGCTGCTTTTGTACCAATATACAATACCTGTTGACATCAACTGTTTCAAATCACATCATTATTTAACCAATTTACCTCATTTAGCCCTATTGCTCCTGTCCCAACTTTTTTTGGAATGTGTTGCAGGTCTGAATCAGGAAAGGATTTATACAAATAAAATTGACCAGACAAAACAGAAATATTTTGTGTTAATTGTCTGCAAAAATACAACAAAGTAAATTTAGAAATCACTATTCTTTTTTTATTGTTTTCCATACTTCCCAACTTTTTCTGATTTGGGGTTTGTATTTATTCATCTTTATTAAAATTAGATAATAATAATACAGCTATCCATTGTTACTTTATGTTAGTTCAGGTCCATGAAATAATGTTAACAGACAAAACTTCTGATTAGTAATGTATTAGTAATAATACAGTTAGTACTAATGATGTATCACTAATAATGCATTAGTAACTGTTGAAATTAACATTTACTAAGATTAATAAACGTTTTACAAGAATGCAAAGTAGTATTTCATAAATCAAAATATTATTATACTAATTTGATAAATTATGCTAATGATATTAATAATACAAAGTTGTTTATAATGTGTAATTTATTAACAATTTATATTGAATACTTTGTTATATATATTGTAATTAAAAAGAGGTTTTATTTTATTTTTTGAAGAAACTGATACTTTTGTTTAGCAAGAATGCATTAAATTTATCAAAATTGATAGTAAAGACAATTATAATGTTACAAAACATGTCTAGATAAAATGAAGGCCATTTCTGTTGAATGAAAAAGCCTTTCTCGTGAATGAAGAATCCTGAACAAAATGTATCCCTTCACAAAATTATGTGTACTTTAAATTATATGTACTTTTCATAAAATTATTAAGCAGCACCAAATCAGCTTATTAGAATGAGTTCTGAAATATCATGTGACACTGGAGACTGGAATAATAGCTGCTGGAAATTTCTGCCACTTTTTTGCCACCATCACTGGAATAAATTATATTTTAAAATATATTAAATTGAAAAGAGCTACAATTTAAAATTGGAATAATGTAAATACATAATATAAAATTGATGCACATAAATATATATATTATGTATAATATATATTCTATATATATTATGGAGGTGCAACCAACTTGTGAGTTCGCTGTTCAGATTTAGAGAAGGGGGTTAGCCATACACTGTCTGTCTACCAAATGAAGAATGAATAAATGACAAAGAGAATTAGTTCATTAGTATCATGGTGAGTAACAGGCTGATGCACCATGGGTTTCATTTTGAAACAGTGGCATCTAATCAGCATAAAGTGCAACTGTTATTACCACCAACATTACATGTCCTGGCTGTTTAGTGTCATGCTACACTGCCTCAATACTCCACCTTTTTGACTAATCAAATGCCAAAAGTCTCTCAAGAGGTCCTGGATAGCATAATGTTTTTCGTAGCTTCCGCTTGAATGAATATCTCCTACATTTCTCTTCTGTCATGCTTCTAGTCATTCACAATCAACCACTGTCAGTCTCCACGGATTACAGATCTCCTGCTTGTAGAACCACATCCTACCAACAGCCCATCTGGCAGCTGCTGCAGAGGAAAAGGGAGCAGGTGGAGCTGGCACCCTGCCTGTCTGCACAGGCTCTCTCCAACCTCTACGCACCTGAAAGAAACTCCATCTAAAGGCTGAGGTTTATAAATAGAGTCTAGCTCACCCTCAAAGTCCATTTATCAAGTTACAGTTTTGATCAAAACTGTAGGTAAGAAAAATCAGAAATGAGATATGTTTAATGTTTCAATGTTCCTCCTAAATTGTAATCACACTCAAAAAAACAATGATTCTTTACTGGCATCCGTGGTTCAATGAAGAAACTTTAAGATTGCACCTTTCTATTGCACAAGGGTTCTTTATAGTGGGATAAGGTTCTTCTGATTATTAAAATATTCTTCACAATAAGAAAAAAAAGGCTCTTTTTAGAAATTATTCCTTTTAGTGCATCAGTAACCCCCCCCCTGCAATCTTTATTTTTAAGTGTAGAACAGCAAATTGAGTGTTTTTACAAATTCTTTTTTTCCCCTCCTGACTTAAAAAAAAAATCTAATCTAAAGTTTCAGATGATATCTCAACAATGTTCCAGTCTTTGTTCAGATTTGCCCTGGTTTCAACAAAATCTTCCAAAACTTCATCCCAGCTAACCAGGAACATTCTCAGAACTTTGGCTAATGTTCTGGCAAGTTTCTCTTAAAATTATAAACAAACTTTAATTTCTTCCCGTCATGTAATAGAACATTTTTTCAAAGTTATCTAGTCTGTAATAATGTTGGCAAAATTTAGCACAAAAGCAAAAATACTAAATAGTAACATTTAAAAGTAATGTTCCCTTAATGTTCTCTTTCTTTCTTTCTTTCTTTCTTTGGCATTGGCATAACATTCTTAGAACATAATTTGTTAGCTGGGGTAGTCTTATAGGTCAACACTATTTGTCTTATTTTTGTCTATTTCTATTTAAAAACATTTTTTTATATCTCAGACAAAGTTGATACAATGATTAAAAGAGCCTTGTGCTTTGAAAGAGCATCATCTGAGCAATGAAATTTTCATTAAACATGGATGTGCTTTAAAACGGCTTTAATAATGAGAACTTGGCAACATTATTTGCCATATTAACTTTTTATTGGCTAGGCAGGAGCTGATGAGTTTGCATTTTGATTCTGGAACAAGTGCTAGTGCATTAAACTCACACTCATCAGGATGTATGAGTTGTGTTATAGGCTTATACTTTATTATTCAGTCTGATTTTTTGAAAAGGTGATATGTTAAACTCTCGCCCACCACGGTGCTGATATAAAGAGTTGCGCTTAGTTGTGAAAATGAGCACAGTGCTGTTTGTGCTCGGATAGCGGGGTTGGATGGGTCACGGTCTGCTGAAAGCATTAGCAGAACGAGAACAACTAAAGAGAGGGATGGACAAATTAATGACAGAACAACAGCGCACATTTTTTAAACCAGCAACACCGAGGATTCCTTAAATGGATCCAGCGGAGGCCGTTGTATGTACATTTAATTTCTCCGCCCCCAAAATGCATTAGCTCTCTGCTTTGTAAACCACAGATCCTGATAAAGGCCCATTAAAAGTTCAATGCTTTTATTAGGTTAAAATATTAACATTAAAACATTCAAATTGTCTTTTACACATAAATAGGTTCACAGAAAGCGGCATTAATGAGTATAAACATATGAAAAGTATATAATTGAGGTCATGCTCGGCATTTGTTTTTTATTTTAGCTTTTTGTTTTATTTTATTAGATTTTTTTTCTTTATTTTTGTGTTTTTTTCTGTTAATCAAATATTTTGCTAATATCTTAGCTTCTACCAATATTTTTTTTGTATTATAATTATACTGCAAAAGTTAATTTGAATAAATTTTAATAAATCACTCATATGTAATAATACAAATGCTTTTTGTTATGCCTGAGAAAACTGTTCACTATCTGTTGCTCTACAAATGTGTATTTCCATCATATTCACATTTTTATGCCATATTTTACATGCAATTTAAGGCTATCTTCTGTTAGATTGGACAGAAATGCTATTTGTGCTTTGTAGCCGTGCAGTGATGTAGGAGTGTGATGGAGAAGTGTTTTATGTAGCCCCAGAGATGTCCCTGTAATGTAAGTTCAATGCCATCAATAATGATATAGAGCAGTAAAGTCAAAGGCCTTATTACTGCACCCCTAAAGTCTAATCACCTAATTTCTAATCAACCACACACCAAGCATTAAAAGATTCTGAAAGAAGTGAGATTGATCGTGGCTATCACTAGTGTTTTGACCCATAAACTAATGGAGGACTAATCAGAACACCAACAGAGAGCAAAGAGAATGAGGACGCTGACATTTTGCTTTTGAAGATTCTGGCTGATCCAGTGACTGCCATACTTGAAGATGTGCTGTTTTATTGAAGCACTTGACTTTAATGGCAAAAGGAGATGACCGAGATGGTACAATGCTAAGAGGAAGCTTCAAACCTTGTACTAATGAATGCACTAATAAATTGATTTTAACAAAAGGCTGTAGGAATATATGATGCGACTCATTAAAGGAATAGTTTTGGCTCAAAAACCTGATCGGATGAGTTGCATGTGAATTCATGGTAAAATATTTGATTTGCACCACACATCAGTTCATGGTAAAATATTTGATTTGACACTTGATCTCATCTAGCTCATTTTGTAAATAATCACTAATTTTATTAGGCAAATGAAATACTTTCCGTAATATACAGGTGCCGTGGAAGAGTTCATTTATTTCAGTAATTCAACTCAAATTGTGAAACTCGTGTATTAAATAAATTCAATGCACACAGACTGAAGTAGTTTAAGTCTTTGGTTCTTTTAATTGTGATGATTTAGGCTCACATTTAACAAAAACCAACCAATTCACTATCTCAACAAATTAGAATACTTCATAAGACCAATAAAAAAAAACATTTTTAGTGAATTGTTGGCCTTCTGGAAAGTATGGTACTCAATACTTGGTAGGGGCCCCTTTTGCTTTAATTACTGCCTCAATTCGGCGTGACATGGAGGTGATCAGTTTGTGGCACTGCTGAGGTGGTATGTAAGTAGGTTTCTTTGACAGTGGCCTTCAGCTCATCTGCATTTTTTGGTCTCTTGTTTCTCATTTTCCTCTTGACAGTACCCCATAGATTCTCTATGGGGTTCAGGTCTGGTAAGTTTGCTGGCCAGTCATGGTCATTTAACCAACTTTTGGTGCTTTTGGCAGTGTGGGTAGGTGCCAAATCCTGCTGGAAAATGAAATCAGCATCTTTAAAAAGCTGGTCAGCAGAAGGAAGCATGAAGTGCTCCAAAATGTATTGGTAAATGGGTGCAGTGACGTTGGTTTTCAAAAAACACAATGGACCAACACCAGCAGATGACATTGCACCCCAAATCATCACAGTCTGTGGAAACTTAGCACTGGACTTCATGCAACTTGGGCTATGAGCTTCTCCACCCTTCCTCCAGACTCTAGGACCTTGGTTTCCAAATGAAATACAAAACTTGCTCTCATCTGAAAAGAGGACTTTGGACCACCGGGCAACAGTCCACCTTCTCCTTAGCCCAGGTAAGACGCCTCTGACGTTGTCTGTGGTTCAGGAGTGGCTTAACAAGAGCAATACGACAACTGTAGCCAAATTCCTTGACACTCGTGTGGTGGCTCTTGATGCCTTGACCCCAGCCTCAGTCCATTCCTTGTGAAGTTCACCCAAATTCTTGAATCGATTTTGCTTGACAATCCTCATAAGGCTGCGGTTCTCTCGGTTGGTTGTGCATCTTTTTCTTCCACACTTTTTCCTTCCACTCAACTTTCTGTTAACATGCTTGGATACAGCACTGTGAACAGCCAGCTTCTTTGGCAATGAATGTTTGTGGCTTACCCTCCTTGTGAAGGGTGTCAATGATTGTCTTTGGACAACTGTCAGATCAGCAGTCTTCCCCTGTGTAGCCTAGTGAACCAAACTGAGAGACCATTTTGAAGGCTACCTTTGCAGGTGTTTTGAGTTGATTAGCTGATTGGCATGTCACCATATTCTAATTTGTTGAGATAGTGAATTGGTGGGTTTTTGTTAAATGTGAGCCTAAATCATCACAATTAAAAGAACCAAAGACTTAAACTACTTCAGTCTGTGTGCATTGAATTTATTTAATACACGAGTTTCACAATTTGAGTTGAATTACCGAAATAAATGAACTTTTCCACGACATTCTAATTTATTGAGATGCACCTGTATATTTAAATATTGATTGAGCATTGTTGCCTTTTATTATATTGCCAATTTGTAAAACCACTTAGCAAAGAGGCTAACAGTTACAATGGTACCTAACAACACCCCTTTACCATAGTAAAATCAGTGCATCACATGGTGTCTTGTGGTTTATTGCTTTAATAACTTTATGCCAATGGATATGGCTACTTCAGACTGATCTTAGGGACCACCATTAGCTCTGCCCGATGCGGTCATAACTTTGAAGTCTGCAAATGTCATTGAAGCCTGCTGATTACAGTTATTACTCACCCACATATAAAACTGACCAATATTTTCTTCTGATCTTGGTTGTTGTTGGCACAAAGACCCTGTGGTCTGGAACATTCTGAACTTTTCCAGAGCATTTCCTGTGTTTGAGGCCCAAACGCCTCATCCATCTCCATATCTGTAAGATTCCTACAAATATAAAAATGTATTAATAAACTACTGATCGCAGATAAATAAACCCAATCTTTTAACTACGCAATGTGCATTGCATTCGGTTTGTTTATTGTGCAGATGACTACCCAGTTACAGTGTCTTTTAATCATTTCTTTTAATCCTGATCCATGCAAACTGTAAAGGTCAACTAGAAGCCTGTAATCCTCTCATATAGGAAACACATTTCCACCAGTTACAATCTCACTATTGTGGCAGGGATGCATAGGGACATTTATTAATTTGTTATTTTGGTTTATGATGCTGGACAACCATAATGAAGTCAGAAAGTCAGGTCTTCACAAACCTTTTTCTCCTCTTTCCACTTATATGAATCATTCAAACTGAATCATATGTTCCTTAACACACACACACAAAGAGTGGAGATTACTGCTTGTTCTAGTCAAGTCACCTTTATAGTGCTTACACAAAATAAACTTCACAGTGATAACAGAATCACCATTTCAACTAGTTCATCCATTTTCAAACAAACCGTTTGAACACTTAAGTCACAATTAAAGATTATTTTATTTTAACAAATTAATTTTGCATTTTATTTGTATTTATTTTAATTTATTAAGTTTTCTTCTATTTTATTAATTGTTTTAAATTCGTATTTATTTAATTAATTTGTATTTTATTTATTATAAACATTTGAAAATACATTTATTTGTTTTAAAACATTCATTTAATGTTATTTGTATTTTTATTTATTGAATATTTATTTCTGTATTTTTTATTTAATATGTTATAGATTTTTTATTTTTTATTTATATTATTGATTTTTATTTTAGATTTTTTTATGTGTATTAATGCTATTATATGCAGAATGATAATGCCAGTAAAGTACTTTGAAAATGAAAACTGAACAAGAAAGAGGGAGAGCAAGAGCGAGAGTTACCGAATAGATGCCATTACTTATTTCTTCACGGGTAGTATAGATCAGTTTTTTAGCACAGTTTGAGGTTCTCTGCGGGTCCATTCTTTCCCACACCCTCTCTGGGCTATTAAATGACCTGCCTCTTGCTGCCCACAGCGGGACGTGGGATGGCAGCGCCGGTATGGAGACATTAAAGCCAGCATGAGTTCTCATAAAATATATGGATTTTTGCGATAGCCACATCGACAGCATTATGCTATTGGTTCAGGCTACATGCATTGTATTTTATTCAGAAAAGTGTGTTCTGTGAAGCAATTTACTTTTGAACACCGCAAAGTGGACGATGACGGAGAAGAACAAAGAAACCGCGGGTCGCTGCGGTTCTTATCGGGGTGTAGCCGTGTAAATAGCAACCGGTGGCTGATAGGATTACTTTGTCACTGAATATGCAGGGTTGAAGGGAACCTGTCTACCTCGCTATCTCATCTTCAAATGTTCCCGCTCTTTCTCTCCCCAGCATTTTGTCAAGGACGAAAGATAATATGAATACAGGCACCGCTTCAGGTCAGGGATCCCATGTAAATTGCATCAATCAGACAGCGCCCCATTGTCATGCAGATGTACGTTGTGCGGAATAAGACTCCGGTGAAGTATCGCTACAAGATAAGTATAGTTAGATAGAAGCGTACATGAAGTGCCTGCCAACCGAGAGCGCTGAAAACAAGCCGGGAATGTTTGGCATATCTGAATGTGATTAGGTTGAGCAGTTCGGGCAGATTGAAAGAGATTGTCCAGATTGTCTCGTCAGATTGCACCTCTGTTTTCCGCTCGGCGTTCGCGTGGGGTTGAGCGTGTCAGTTATTACGGCGAGCTGGGAGCCATATTGCGAGGCTGTTTCTACAAATAGCCGCCTCTACAAAAAGCCTCACAGATGTCACTCTGCGTTTGCACCCTTCCGTCCTGCTGCGTCTGGTTTATATGTCAGCGGCAGAACGCACCTGAGGAACAGTGAGGTGTCATCGTAGCTGTCACCTGTGGGAGCAGGGAAGCTATCCCCGCCGTCCTGTTCTGCCTTTAATTGCTGTCACAAGAGTGAGGAAGGGAGGGCTGGCGTCCCCTGACAGCATAATTAGTCTTCTGTAGTGCGGCTCTGGGCAGTAAACAGAGACAGCCTCTGATGCGCAGGTCCATGGGCGCACCGGTTCGGCGGTGGTGGAGGAGTGGGAGAGGCTCCTGGTGTGTTACGGATCATCAGACCTCTAACACCCTTATTAATAGCTCTATCCATCCTACTGCTTTGATTTCATTAACACTATGTCACCTCAAGGCCCCAGCTGGGCCCACAGGCGCTCGATATCCTCACACACACGCTCGCGTCCGCCGTCTCCATCCGCTGACCTCCCCCTGCTGTACAAACGCTCATTATGCAAGGGACTCATTACGCGATTATTAAATACACGGTCTCGCATATGCGAACGCAGCTGAATATTGATTAGATTCAAGTACGATTTTTGTATAATTTGTAGGAAAACCATGTGATAGGGGTTTCAGTTTGAGAGGAAAACAGAAGGCTGCTGTTTTTATAGGCACGCGCCGTGCGCAGGAGGTAGCATATGGAAGATTGTTTAATTAATCACTTAAATAACTTCAGACATCCTCTTGAACTGCATTACTTGACTTGGCAGCATGTCCAGAAGGCGTTGACGAGAATTCGGTTAAATTCGCAGATTTATGTTGTGTGTTTGATTAAAGGTGAAGTGTGTAATTATTTGGATGTTAAAATACTTTCTATCCTGGTTTAATCAGAAGCAATGGAGTAAGCCATTTCTCTGACAAGTGTAAACACCATGGCTCTGTGATGATATGAAACTGTGTTTATTGACCGGAACTGAATGATTTTTGGTTTTGTATATGGTTTTCAAACGTGTGCCATTCATTCACTCTGTGAAATGTATGTCAGGACCAGTGATATCTGATTCTCGAGAAAATGTCTGTTGGTGCTTTTCTGTGAATCGAAGATAGCCTATACAGCGCAAGTGAAGTCAATTCTCGAGTGAATGACTCTAATGAGTCATTTCTTTTTCATGAAGCATACAGAGTGACTAATGAAGTCTGATTCTTAAAGGGATAGTTTACTCAAAAATGAAAATTCTGTCATTAATTACTCACCCTCATGTGGTTCCAAATCCGTAAGACCTTCATTCGTCTACGGAACACAAATTAAGATATTTTGCTGAAATCTGAGAGCTTTCTTGACCCTGCATAGACAGCAACAGAACTACCATGTTAAAGGTCCAGAAAGGTAGTAAGAACATCGTTAAAATAGCCCATATGACATCAGTGGGTCAGCCTTAATTTTATGAAACTACAAGAGTACTTTTTGTGCTGAAAGAAAACAAAAATAACGACTTTATTCCACAATTTCTTCCCTTCCGTGTCAGTCTTCGATGCGCATTCACGACAGTACAACGACACGTGTGTGCATTTCTCTGCTTGTAAACAAACCACAGCAGAGGGTCAGATAGCTCCCAGATTTCATCAAAATGCATTTGTTTTCCAAGTATCTAGTTGCCTATTAATTCCTCAAATTTAAAAGAGTCTTTAATGGATCTGTTAAGGAATCAGAATTGTTAAATTCTTTACGATTCCCATCCCTAGTTTGGGGCAGGACTCTGGTCTGAAAACATCATTACTGCATCTTTTCGATTCTTTTGGAGAAATTAGAGTATTATTTTGCAGTCCTTAAATTGGCAGGAAAGACCGCTCTGCCCGTATCAGCTCAGGAATAGGGCAGCTGATGTCAGTGGGAGCCAGACCGCAGACGGCTCAGAGACCCACAGGCAGAATAGCACTGACCCTTTCTGCCCTCATGTCTTCCAAAAATGCTTCTTTATTATAATTTATGTTCCCCAGGATTCCCCAGCCCTGACAGAGACAGAGAGTGGGAGCTGGAGACACAGATTCAAAATACCATTATTGTTTTAACTCACTTAAACTAGACAATAATGTGTGGTTCTTCCTAGAACAAAACAATGTCCATGTTACCGAAAACTGCATTCGGATAGCAAATCATTGCAGATGCTGGAAAATGCCAATGCTGTTTAGTCAAATGAAGAAGATCAGCTTTGAGGAGCTCATAGAGGATGAAATTTAATTTTGGCATTGAGAGATGAGGGGAATTTAGATTTGGTCCACCAAACTGCTCTCAAGGGTCAACTCATTTTCTTCAGCTATAGGCCGAGCAGGATGTGAACACAATACATGTGCAGAGCACGTAATTTAATTCCATACATCTTAACTGAGAGCTGAAGGTGACAAAACACACTTGTTGATACGTTTTGTTGTTTACAATCAGTTTTAACGTAGCACAATAGTACACACATCTGTTTTAGGCTCAGGCCAAACTGGCAGACTTCCTTCATCATAAACAGAGAGATAACATACAGAATTTGGATTACAATTAAGATGTTTATGATTGCTTAATAGTTTAAAACATGCTAGCTATTTGTCAAACAACTGCCGTACTTGACAGAATAATTGGTTCAGCTAAGTCAAAGAGGCACATCTTTGCAAGTTTGAGAGTGATTTTCCACGTGGAGCTGGCTGTAGAATTGATGTTTTATGAATTGTGGAGAGGTTGGAAGTAACAGTATGGGAGCAGATTTGACTTGCAGATGGCACCGAGCCAGTTGCATCCCATTGGATGATTGACAACTTCATACTAGGCTGTTGCTCTCCACTGATGCTCTCAGAGCTTTTGGAACCAATCAAGGACATACAACTGTCAACCTAAAAAAATCATTTTTACAATTTTATACCTCAAACCTATCAATAGTTCTAGATTTATTCAGGTGAACAACACGGAATGAAGTAAATGCAGCAGAAAATATGTAGTACTTCAATGTTTGTGTGTTTGACTTTAAATATAGTACATTAAAATTTACTTTGCACAAACCTGAAAATATTCAGCAATTTCTAATTTGCATTTGTACTAAATTCAAGTTTGTAGAAATTAAAGCTCTAACATAAAAGTGTGTAGAAATGAAAGCTCTAATATAAAAGTGTGTAGAAATGAAAGCTCTAACATAAAAGTATGGGATTGTTTGTTATATTTACTGTGAGTCCTCAAATAAGTAGAAAATATTTTTTTTTATTTACAATATTATCTGAATACATTTTTAAGTATTATATAAATTGAAAACAAAATAATTCCAATTTTCGAAATTGTAAATTTAAAAAAATATATATTCGAATATGTTTTACAAGCAAAGTACTATTTTAGTCTTTCTCTTACAGTTCTTTGTAATTATTTGGGAAATGTATTCATTTTTGAGTGAATTTTTTTATGTAACTTTTTTTTTGTGGCATTACTTGCATTTGCTATACAGTGAATACTTTTTAAAAAAAAAATTATTATATATAAATTGTAGAACCAGCCAAGGACATATTTGTCTGAAAATTCTAGAACTATTCCAGCAGGGATGAACCCTCTCAGCTCTTTTTGATTTGATTTGATTTGATTTGATTTAAGCTGAACCGAACCACAATGTCTCATTTTTGACCTTAGACAATTTAGGATAATAGAAATAAATAGAAATTGTGTTAATAGAAATTCTAGCATGATAAGGACTGCCAAGGTCAGGCCAGCTGCCTCACACACTGCAATTTCACTGTACTCACATTTTTATTAGGCGAAAATGAAAGAACTATAATTATTGAGACAGCAAAACTGAGCAGTTTCACTGATGAACCATCTGCCAGCTCAGTCTGAATGTCAATGAAATAGAACGAGATAGAAAGACCCAGGTCCTACAGAACTAAAAAAAAGTTTCCTGAAGGAAAAATAGGGTGCTAACATTTTAAACCCATTGCAAGAAATCGTCTTGTCTCAGTTGCCCTCGAGTGTCTTCGCTCCCCTGAGGACACAAGAGATGCACAAGAGATCACCGACTGCTGAATGTTTAATATTGTAGCTACTTTGTTCATTGCACATATATTTTTAGACTGTTCCTTGTGTGGTTTTACTTGACTATTAGTATAAGATGGGTCTGACTAGCTTAATCCTGGATCTTGTCAGGAATGAACTTTATTTCTTCCTAGCAGATGCTTTCCTAGTAAAGCATGCTCATTTAATTCCAGTTTTAAAGTAAAATAAAGTCGAAAGTGATGACAGCAATACAGCACAATGTAAGAATGCAACTGTTGTACTGCATTAACTGATTAATGACCAAATGTATTTCAGTAAAGTAGTTTTTAATGTCCTCGTCTGCTAAATAGAACAAGGAATTAAGGGGGATTGAAGAGGGATTAGAATTCAGAGAGTGAGTTTCTTGCACTGAGATGAATGTGTTGAAGTTGACATGATAGTTAATAAGATGTCTTGTCTAGTCGATGGAGATTAAGGTGTGCTGCTAATGTCATTTGTGGATTTCTTCGATATGTTGGGATGTACTTTAGGTGTCTTGTTATTTAAAATGCTCCTATCATGAGGAATCACATTTTGCTTGATCTTTTGAGATGAAAGAGTTCACTGTGAAAACATACTGTAACTTTCAGAACACAGAACTTCATTGTCAGTGAAAAGGCATTTATTAAAAGCTGAGAAAATGGCTCTGTATTTTCACAACTTTTTGATGTCAGACATCTAGATTTGAAAACATGCAAATTCATCGGAACACATCCACATGCCAGCGCCAAATGTCTGTCCCAGTCAGGATGAGGTAGCAGGAGGAATTAAGATAGAGACTATTCCAAACACCAGACAATCTGATAAGAGTTTAATGAGGAAGTCTGTCAAACCTTGTGCTTTTGACTGTGGCACCTGCCACTCTTATCCTTCTGAAGAATCCCAGTTTTAGAAAAGAGTGGCTGAAGTTTATTTTAACAATGTCCCTGATCATTTTAGACTGATATTAATTGTTTGAGCAACACTTTTTAAGGCAAACCACTTTTACACAGAATGGGTTTACATTATAGAGTTTATAAAATACTTTATAAAGAGTTTATAAAAACATTTACTCTAAATAAATAAATAATAATTTATTCACCATCATGTTGTTCCAAACCTGAAACTTCTTCTTCTTCTTCTTCTTTTTTAATCTTTGAAAAATGGACAAGGACCTTTATTAAATTCTTCAAAATATCTTATTTTGTGTTTCAGTTACTCGGATTAGTAAAAACATGAAGAGGAATAAACATTTTTTGTCGAACTATTCCTTAGTGTTATTATTAACTAAAACCAAAAATGTTGTTTTCATTAACTGATATAAAGCTTAAATATATATTTTTTTAAATAAAAATAAAATAAAATAAATATAATATAAATATTAGATGAGAAACAAACTTTATGAAATATAAATAAGAATGTTGCCTTGGCAACTAACTTTAAATAAAAATAAGTTGAAGTTGAAGAACTAAAATTATTCAAATTAAAATATAAATATAAAACTAAATATAAATATTTGAGAAAAGTAAAAAATAAAATAAAACTCAAAAAGACAAAAAATTAATTGAAAACAAAAATATTTGAAAATATTAGTTAATACTATAATAGTATACTACTAAAATTGCACTAATCCCTTTTAATACACAGCAACAATAATGTGGCCTGATTAATTGACTAAAAAGTCTGAGCGAGGTAGAAAAATGGTCATAAAACTAAATTAAGACTCCAAAAAGACTTTACTAACAACATAAGTGGACCTTGGGGGGAAAACAAGTCGTGAAAAATGTATAATATCACTGCTTTAAATCCTTAACTGTGTTAAAGTTTTTATGAGATTAATGTGGAGATGCACTGCTGTAGCATCGGAGATAACTGTGCAGTGTATGCTTCAAAGGCACCTTTAATGTTCTGATCAAGGCACAATGTTCATATTCTCAACAGTTGCTGTGTGTGTTTCCAGGAACAGAGTCTTCTGGATCACAAACCACATGATTTGCTACTGAGACGATGACAGCAACAGGATGTGTAGCCAGCATGTCTGTGTACGTTTGTGTGCTTGAGAATAAACACAGTGTGGGTAAGTCATATGATAGACCACATAGCACTTTGAGGTTTGTGTCCATGTTGTTAATGATAGTGAAGAGTGAATGTTAGAAGGAATGTTAACACATTAAAGGTTCAGTGACATTTAATGCCTCAGATGCTATAGTTTGTTTACACTGAGAGAAGTAAATCAGGATGATTTCCATACCGATACAACTTCAGTTTGTTTGTATTGGAAATGATTAGTTTAGAAGACCTAATATATATGTATGCTCATTGCATTTCTTTCAAATATTCTCAATAAATGTATAAGCATGAAATATTACAGTATGAAAAATGTCTTTGAGCCAGACAGTACAAATCTAAATTCAAATCAGATCCTATCCCAAATTGGTATTCAAGAGCTTTAGTTTTGATGATCCATGACACACTCTGAATCAGATAAAGTCGAGACATGAGGATCAAAAGAAACAGAAACAATTAAAAGAGAATCTTTATAAAAATAGTCCTGCATTGACAGCTCTCTGACCACGATAGCTGGTTGAGAGGAAGAGAAACGGAAAACACATTAAAGATTTTGTCAACATCCATTACAGAAGAGTGAGCAGTCAGAGGATATAGTAGAGCTTTATCCACTGTGAATGAATTTGGATCTCTTTCTTTTCCAAAGAACTCACCACAGTTACTGGGCTTTTAGCAAACATCCAACTGCCAAATGAAAATTACAGATAAATCTGTCTGTAAATATGCCAAACCAACCAAAAACCCACAGAGTCCATGAAAAGCATGACAAAGCAAAACACAATGATAATTTCACCATTTGCACTTAAACATTTTAAACACTTTGCCATGCTGGGAATTATTAATATTCATAGTACAACTCTTCTCCTATTTTCCTGCTCATTTCTATATGCTTTCCCTGTTGTTATTTCACACAGTCTATGTACTGCATTCTTTTTTCTTAAGAAAATCAACAATGAAACACTAATAGATTCTAGAGCTATAGTTGATCTTAGTTAGCCTACTTGCTTAGTTACTGTTTCATGTTATGTTTCCCTCTTATGTTACAACAACATGTAAATGGAAAGAAAAAAATGTGTTCAACAAAATCACATGGACTTTAGTGTCTGACCACTGCAAAACGCCCAGGTTTTATGGTCCATGGCTAAGCTCTGTTGGAAATCTCCCGTCAATGGAGAGCTGAGCTCTCTAAAAGTGCCCACTGAACCAAGTAGATCTCCTCTCTGCTTTAGTCCAGAGAACCTCTGTGACCAAAACCACACTGTTGAATGTTTGCTCTTTAAAGTATGTTAAAGTATTTAAAGTATAAAGCCAATGAGGGTCAGAAACGAACCAGGGCACAGGTCAAAAATTGCCCAAATATTTAAAATGTGAGATATATAGTCAAACATTGAAGTGGATCAAAAAAGTTCATCAAAGTTCATCAAAGACAAGAACAGGTATTGTTTTGGTTTTAGGACAACTTTGATGAAAGGTTTTGATCCACTTCAAATGTTAACTATACTGTATATATATATATATATATATATATATATTAGTGCTGTCAAACGATAAATATGTGTGCATACTGTGTATATTTATTATGTATATATAAATACAAACACATGCATGTACAGTATCTCACAGAAGTGAGTACACCCAGGGCCGGATTTACGCACAGGCATTCTAGGCACGTGCCTATGCTCGCTGGTCCAGGGGGGGCCCAAACACAATGAAGAGATATAATATTTTTGTTATACTATGGGCTATCTACAAGAGTAAAAGAATCAAAACCCCAGAAGACATTGAGCAAATAAATATAACAAACAATAGGGTAAAAAATGACAAACTATTTCCATGTCTTCCACCTTTTTTTCTGTACGGAAATCACGCTTTCTTTCTCCCGTTCTCTCTCACAGACGCACACACAGTACAGACACGCATCGCGCACACACGCGGAGACGCACACATAAACTTGTTGTCAGTAAACAACAAAATAAATAAATTAAATATTTTATTTCAATAAAATAGTTTGGCAGCTGTAGCAAGGTTCTTGAAGCAGTTCAACTTAAAGATTCTATTAGTAGACGCTGCTGCTGAACACTGCTAAGAGACGCAGTAACCTTTTTTTATTTTTGTATTCAGTGGCGGAAACGGGCTTCCATAGAAGCATGTCAAATGTCATGAAACAAATCATCTGAACAATGTCTCGATGTGTGATTGTGACTCCAGGCTGTTAAAATTATTAGAGAAATAATGCACTCCCGAAGTGGTTATGTGGCCAAGACGCCGCGCCTATTAATTGAATGTCTTTCTCAGTTCTCAAACAAATTAAGAACTACATTCTATTTTTATTGACTGAACATAAGCGCTTATTGCGATAGAAAACACTGTAACCGTTTCCACTGATTAAGAAATATTTTTGTTTGCTTGGGTGGTAATATTAGGCCTATCATATTAATAGGGAAGGGGGGCCCAAAAATTTGTTTTGCCTATGCCACGAAAAGAGGTAAATCCGGCCCTGAGTACACCCCTCACATTTTTGTAAATATTTTATTATATCTTTTCATGTGACAACACTGAAGAAATGACACTTTGCTACAAAGTAAAGTAGTGAGTGTACAGCTTGTATAACAGTGTAAATTTGTTGTCCCCTCAAAATAACTCAACACACAGCCATTAATGTCTAAACCGCTGGCCACAAAAGTGAGTACGGTGAGGAGTTTGGAATCTGATTGATTGATTGCTTCTGTGGACAGGTTGTCTTTTATACAGGTACCAAACTGAGATTAGGAGCACTCGCTTTAAGAGAGTGCTCCTAATCTCAGCTCCTTACCTGTACAAAAGACACCTGGGAGCCAGAAATCTTGCTGGATGATAGGGGATCAAATACTTATTTGACTCATTAAAATGCAAATCAATTTATAACTTTTTTGAAATGCGGTTTCCTGGATTTTTTTTTGTTATTCTGTCTCTCACTGTTCAAATTAACCTACCATTAAAATTATAGACTGATCATTTCTTTGTCAGTGGGCAAACGTACAAAATCAGCAGGGGATCAATTCATTTTTTTCCCCACTGTACATATATTATGTAAACCAAATCTTTTATTTTGGATGCGATTAATTGCGATTAATTATTTGACAGCACTAATATGCTGAGAATTTACTTAAATAGGCTTATTTTAAATATCTGACAACTTGTTTTAAATTGTCAACACAGTTGTTTTGTGGTTAGGAAAAAAATATAAAAAAAATCCTGTAAAAATGAATGCCGGGGGAAAATATTATCTTTAATAAAATGTTATTTTATTAAAAGTTACAAATCCCCATATTGGAACAAACGCCTTCATTTTATGAGGTAATTCTAAATGCAATTACCTCATACGCTATTGGCCATCGGGCTCTTTTCTGGCCAGCTGTTTTGGACATGTAATGGACTATTTAGTCATGTAAAAGGATCTACAGTTCAAACAGTTCACGTTTTGGGCGGGGATTATGAGAAACTTTTAAAGGGAACCATCCAAAACACTTCAGCGGATCCTGATTGGGCAAGCGACCTGTCACTCAAAAGCCAGGGGCGTGGTTTGGGAGCGATCGTTCACAATGTAATAGAGTTTTAGCGCAGTCTTGCTTTTTCATAGGCGTGTGTCAACTGTGTGTGCCAAGGGGTGCTCCGCTCTTACCAATGCGATTAATGAACACAACGAACCAATTGAGGGAACACTAAACAAACAACCTGCTTTTCCGTTTCGTCTGTGTTTTAATACGGACGAGCTTCGCGTCTGCAAGGAATCATCCCTCTGCACGAGCACAAAGGAAAATTAAAAAGGGAAGCAAAGGTAAATGAGCTGGGTTTCTCTTTTGTAAGAAGTTTTTTTTCTTCGTGTCGGTTTATATGATTTGAACTCTGGCCGTGACAGTCAGCGAAGTTTGGATAGGATGGAAACACACTGCGATATTTTGCTCAGTTTGGGGGAAAATAAGCAGGTATCGTTTCAGGTCGGTAAATATTGCAGTCAGTGGCGACATGAAGGCAGCCTTTATTGCTACAAACAATGCGGTTCTGATCTGATTTACTCGTCATATTCTTAGTTTTGCACGTTTTAGGTGTTCTTCAAACGTGTATAGGCGCAAGGCATTGGTCTTCTTTGCTCATGGAAATCAAAACCACTGGGTTGTCCACCTAATGCTGTGATACAGTTGTTGACAACATAGAACACACGTTGGTCATGTTGATGAGAAACATATGATGACACGTGAAGTATTTCCGTTTTCCAGTTGAACCTGTACTGGTTAGACTAGTGTTTGCACGTGAAACACTTATCGTGTCTGCGGTTACAAGCTCTGCACGAAAGTGTTCAGTTGTTTAGATGACAAGCGCGGCACTAGTCAGCTGGACCGTATAAAGAGGAAGCCGTATATCCTGGTCCAGAAAGATGGACATGCTGGTTTTGGACTGCTGATCGGTGGTTTTGGAGGAGTTTGGCCTTGGGCACAGAGCTGAGAGTGCAGTATTCATTCAGTGTGTTGCGCACCTTTACCAGCTGTGTGGCGGCGAATTAATTACGCGTACGGATATTTACCGTGGTGATAGGGCAGAAATTAAATTAAAAATGATTGTTTACACTAAACAATTATGATAGAAAATAAATATGGGATATTGAAGCATTTATGTCGTTTTTTTATTTTATTTGACGACAGCTGTGATAATCTGAGACATCACAGTTTTACAACAGTTTGTCACGATACAAGATTTCATTAGTCGTTAGCATTAGTTACATTTTACTGCTGTTCAGCAGACTCCTAACTATTAAACTAATTAATTTAACTAATTTAAAAGTGCAAATCAATACTTAAATAATATAGTGTCATATAACCTTCGACTATTTTTCAGTTAAGTAGCTACATTTCTTCGGTAAGACAAGTAAACGGTAGTAAAATGAAGAGAACAAAGAAACGCATTAGGAACAAAGAGTGCTTGATGTTTTCCAGTATCTAACTCTAGAGGGCTTATTAAAGCTAAAGCTTAAAGTTATACAGATGAGAGCAGTGAGGGAGTGATTTTCTTTTTTCCCTGCCAATATTGTTTTGAGTATTATTAATGACATAATGGACTGCGGGAGGTTTAGGCTGCATTTACACTGCAGGACCTAATGCACAGATCTGTTTTGACAATGACATTAGATTTTTTTCATCCTGTTTGTGTACATTCACTTAAGACAAAGCTGACTGTGTCTAATATCTTGGCAAGACCTGCATTTTAACGGAGAAATGCATATGACCGCGCAGTCGAGTGCGCGAGCAAGCTCTCTTCAGAGGGCACGCGCACAAATACGCGTGAGCGTTTCAAAAGCAGTGATCCTTTTGACATTGTTAATTAGTTATGGCTTTTTGAACGAACAGTAATTAGTACTGTAAGTTTAAATGTTGGCTTTGGTTAAAATAACAAGAAGCCCTCATAATAATTACCCAGATAGAACGGTTATGCTTTTCATTGCACTGTCAGATTTTTTTTTAAAGGACAATATTGACCACTGGAATTGATTTCCAGGGTTATTTTCATCTATTATGAGGGTGTATTGTTTTGCAACTCTATAAAACGGACTATATGTCACCCATTTATGTTCATTACATGAATCGATCAATAGAAATAAATTCTCATTCTGAACAATTATGCTGTCACCTATCAAATTAGTATCAAATACAAAGAAAAGCATCTGTAATATCTGTACATATCATAACACAAATGCTTTGCTTGAGTAGTCCCTTTGTTATAGATCAGTCATTTTTGCCCCAACTTTTTGTTTTTTTGGCACTTTCAGTGATGTTTTTGCTCCAAGTGCTGTTTACTGTTTGACCCTGCTTTAGATTTCTTAAAACACTTTTGTCCCTGATAAAATTCAACCGTAAGCAAGACTAAGAGTAGCTTGAGGGGTTCATCCCTCCGGGTGCAGGAGGTATATTTCTGGCATCTAACCCGAGGTTGCCTTGAATCATCTAAGTGTTATTGAATAATGAATAGCTCACTGAGCTATCATTAGACATTTTCCTGTGGTATTTCTTTCTTTCTTTTTTTAACGTTTGATAACTGTTATTTAATAAGTAGGTTTGGTCCATAATTGCAATATAAGTGCACTTAAAATATTCAACCAGTAATTCTGAAGTGACCCAAGTAGAATTTTAATGGGTTCCAGTATTATGAATACAGTCAGATAGTGTGATGTTTTCCACTTAAATAGCTTTTCTCTCTGCTTTACTTCACTGATTTTAAGACTATTAGATATTGTTTATGTGTTACAATTACCCTTGAATATACTGTGCTGTCTTTTGAATTGCCAGAGGTCAACGCTCACTTGTTGTTCTGCGGAAAATGTGTCTGTTCTTCTTCCTTTAAAAGGCTAGTTAAAAAAATGAACATTCTGTCATCATTTACTCACCCTTATTTCATTCCAAGCTTGCATGATATTTTTCTTCTGCTGAACGTGCAAGAACGTCGGAGTACAAACAACATTTGACCCCAATTGACTTTATGTACAAAAAAAGAGACATTATTTTCTTTAAATAATGAGTGATATAATTTTAATTTTTGGATGAATTGTACCTTTAAAAGCCACGCAGGTAGAACAGATTACCTGTGCTATTAAAGGGGTAGTTCACCCAAAAATGAAAATTCTGTCATCATTTACTCACCCTCAAGTAGTTCCAAACCTGTATCAATGTCTTTGTTCTGCTGAACACAAAGGAAGATATTCTGAAGAATGTGGGAATCAGAGCAGTTCTGGGGCACCATTGACTTCCATAGTATTTTTTTTTTCCTACTATGGAAGTCAATGGTGCCCCAAAACAGCCTGATTACAATCTTTCTTCAAAATATCTTCCTTTGTGTTCGGCAGAACAAAGACATACATAAAGGTTTGGAACTACTTGAGGGTGAGTAAATGATGACAGAATTTTCATTTTTGGGTGAACTATCCCTTTAAGTCACATCTGTTCAAGCTGTATACAAAAAACTCTGCAATTTTTGAACATGTTGTGACCAAGGAAAGAGTATGTGAAATTGCCGGAAGCTGCATTTTGCTCACAGATTGCTTTGGCTATTTTACAGAGAATAGTTCTCAATCATTTAACTGTCATTTTGGAGCAAAACAATTTGGCAGCCAGATCCATTTGGAATGAACACAGGTACAGACATCTCTAATCCTTGTTTTGGTTAAAAGCTAGGTTAAAACCCTAATGATCCTCTATAATCATTAACCTGCTCGTCTAGAATGAGATCTTTGATAGTCAGACATGTACAGGACACAGGAGGCATTTTCCCTTTAAATTTACCTCTAGTTTTGTCTTAGCCCATCGTGGCTGCCTCTAGGTAGGGTAATGATGCATATAGCCTGGGTGTAATTTTATTTCCAATTTCCATTGCTGTAGTTTTGCCTCAAATGATGTTACGCTAGCTGTGTGCAGTGGATGGCTGTGCGCTCCTAATGGCTCTTAGGGTAATGAGAGCTAAAATAGCCTTGGTGCTACATTTGGATCAAAGCCATCATCTACCGTTGTTGCCCCCCCCCCCATTTCATCAGATGAGGACAATTTACTTTGGAGACTTGTTATCCTGCTTTAGTTATTCATAGCCATTTTTATGATGGATTGAAACTCTAGAATGGAACAAATGCAAGTCAATTCATTCTCTACATTTGTATGTGGACTAAACCACCGTGTACCTGTTCTGGACCGGCTGTGAGACACAATGGATCACTTTCAATTAGTTACTCTGGGGAGTTCACTCTGCACTATAATGGCCCCTCATATTTCATGTTGATTGTTGTAACCCATAGCAACAGGGTAGCCAATAGCTGGAAGATGCACCTGGAGAGGAGGGTTACGAGGCTGTTGGGGTGCAGTGGAATGAGAGCTGTTGTTCCTGCCTGGCTGCCTTAGTCCAGTGAGGGGTCTGGTACCCCTGGGGAGTGAATTATTACCTGTCAGACCTAGGGCCTCGGCATCATCCATTACGCAGCCCTCTTGTGGGGGCAGCCAGCCCCAGCATGGCAGCACGATCAGTGGGCCTTGGCCTTCAAACCTGGCCTCCTCTCTCTTGGTGGGTACAACGTGTGGCGTTCCAGCTATTATGAGCATCTCCAGAAGTTGCGAGTCCTGGCGTTATATACAAATGCACAAATGCTAAATAGCCCTACAGGTTTAAGATTCCAGCTGAGAGGTTGTGGCATCTCTGCCAGGCCTCCGTAATCTGCCGTAATGAATGGCATCATTGTGCTAAACTGTTATCAAGTTGTTGGTGGTCGATGATTGTAATTTGTCACACATTCACACTTAAGGTAATTCTGTTGAAATCTTCAGCAGAGTCCAAGTACCAGTTCTATTCTTACTCTAGTCTGAGGCAGGCTGTGATGCCTCCAGGATATTTTTAATGGGGTGGCCAGATTGGGACAGTAAAAATCTTAGAGTGGCACAAAAAAAAGGTTGTAGCATGGCTAAATTTCTGGGATATGCAGGGATTTTCTGTCTGTCAATGATTCATTGCCCATGTAGTGCTTAGTAAAATGATTATTGCATGCATTTTGTAAAAACTGACTTTAGATTTAGGGGTCCAGTTCTCCAGCAAATGTCTGAACAAACATAACATACCCTGTTTAAGGAGTCATTACGTTGTATTGATATGAAACTAAATGGGCAATGTTAATTTCAAGAGAATTCATTGTAAATGTTCAAATTTGGAGCCATAATACCTTTGTATAGGAAACAAATAAATCCTAAAAGACCAGGAGTCTGGGGTATAAATGTTGCTTATGCACAAAATAGACATTGAAATGTGTACGCAAATTTCCATGCAAATATCAGAATAAAAAATTAACTTGGCATCATTATGTGCAATATGGGCACAACATTTATCGTCTGTGTTTTTTACCGTTAAACACTGTAGCATTACGAGGTTGTAGGGCTGCATGATAAATCGCATGCGACAAGCTACGCAATATCGCGTTCATAATCAAATGCGATTCATCTGCGATTATGAACACGATATTGCGTAGCTTGTCAGTGATCTATGGCTCTGTGTATTAAATGCCGCTCCATTTGAAAGCATGTGATGGAGATTTACTACTAATCACAGAACCGGCTTTACTGACGAGATGCGTATGACAATCGCATGCGATTTATCATGCAGCCCTACATGGTTGGAAATTTGTATATGGAAGTTATATGCAGATGAGGTTATGCATAGTAAAACTAGGTGTTGTAAGCTCCATATTGTATATAGTTGCTTTGGGCAAAAGTCAGGGTAGGGATGTAGCTATGTATGCAAAATCTTGCTGACTAGGATTTGGAAATTTTGTGCAGGTTCTGGTGTATGGTTTTACTTTTTACACAAAGCTTTATAGTACATTTCCATTTTAGAGTCCAGAAAATAATATGGTCAGTTCAGTTTGAGAGGAAATTCAGTTTTCATTGTGGCATAAATTGGTTGGTCCTTGTCTGAATATGTGTAGATATGTGTGTCGATGTTTGTTTGTTTGTTTGTTTATTTATTTATTTTAAAATACACAATCTTAATGGTGGTGTAGCTGGGGAAAATGGCCTGTCATTGGAGGTGTCAGTTGAGGCACATACTGTTACAACTAGAAGAGTTAGCACTGGGCTGTAAAGCCTGGGTGAGTAAGCACTGAACCCAGTAAAAAATAAAAAGAGTGATGCAAACTGAGAGTGGACGAGTGTGTGTTGGACGTCACTTTGGACGAGTTACAGGCCTCATCCCTCAGCTCCATTCTGCCCTTGGACAGCCCGCCTGGCTTCCAGCAGCTTTGTAAGCCATTTTTTCTGAAACTTTAGCCTCTTGTCAAACATCACGCGCAGAACCACAGCAGCCACAGATGGAGAGAGACAGAGAACTGGCCACTCCTGCAAAGCACGCTGAGATGGAGTGTGTCCAGACACTACACAAAGACAGAGATATGTTTGCAAATTAAGAGAGATTAAACGCAGAAAAAGGAAAGGCAGATCACTTGCTGAGTACAACAGCTTTGTTCACTACAGATGATGTTTCATTCATTTCCATGCTTGGAATGAGTTGCATGTAGGTAAGACAAAGTGGATTTGAAAATCCTCATCACTAACAGATGTCTGATGAGGTCCAAAGCGACTTTTTTATTGCTTTGATGGATTTCATGACAAAATAAATATGACAGCGATTGTGTTTCTCCTGCCAAAAGCTGTTGTCACTTAGATGGAGATTATAGGAATAATATTTTATTTTATGTTTTTATTTGTGCTTAATCATTAATAATACAAATGCACCAATAATAAAATTCTGAATAAAATCGAATGTTATGGCTGCTAACTGATAAATGGCCGATATAAAAAAGGCTATTTTATATTTTATTTTATCTTGTTTTTCAATGGTATATAATTTAAAAATAAAGTGTTAAAAACTAAAATCCATCATCCTAAATAGTAAATTTGGATGTCAGAACATTATAATATACACTAAGAAAAATGGATCATAATGAGATTTGCTTAATATTACATTAAATAGTCTTAGTCTTTAAATACTTTCAGTGAGTATTAGAAGACAACAAAGGTATTTTGAAAATTAAATTTATGCAAGTATGCACAAACAAATATAGAAACAATACTAAATAAAATGAGTATGACCAATATATTGTGCATCCTTCATTAAAACAAAGTTATAAACCCATATTGTCTTTTATTAGCTGTCAAAATTTTACCTTATAAATGTAATGAATATCATTACATTTCTTTTGTCAGTTCTGTGAAAACAAATACACCATGTTGATCACGTACTCACACACACATTGTGATTCATGAGGAAAGAAGTCGCTGCCTACACAAACTGTCATCTTTAAGAATGTAAGGCTAGCTGAGTAATGAGAGCTAAATGGAGACTGAGTGATAACCGTGTGAAATCGCTGAAGTGTGTCATTGTTTTTATTATTTCTTTTTTCTAGTGACTCTTCTTTCGACCTGATTATGGAGTCATGATTACCCCGTTTGCCTCATTTGAATATTCAACCATATCCTCAGCCTCCAGACTCCACACAGACACCTTTTTGTACTCGTCACATTGGTATGCTAGAATTCAAAGCTGAGCTCACATCCACGGGCTTTCCTCCCCAAACCGCCATCCGAAGCTGCCGCCACCCCCCTCTCGTTCTCCCACCCCAACCTGCAATGCGAACTGCAGCTCTCTGTTTTAATTACTGTTCTCCATACATACAGGTTATTGATTGTCTCACTCCAGGGTGGTGGGCTTGGGGTTGCTCCAGATTGTGCTTTAAATGATCTCTTAATCACTTTATAATGGAACAACTCTTCCTGCTGCATTGATTACCTGCTTGTGCTGGAATTGTTGTGAGCCTTCAACTTTCTAATCTGGTTTTAAACTCTCAGGGCTCCTTTATAATATGTTTATTTCCCAGAATGCCTCGGGAAGGACGTAATGTAACCATTCTTCCCACTTGTGGTGGAAGATAAAGCATTGTTCATACATGGATAATCTGATATAGGTTATTATGCAGCATTTATGTTGCTTTCATCACCTTCTAATGAATTTAGAGGATGGAATCTGATTTGAAGAGTGAGTGGTTTCCTCCTGGGAATGTGCAAAACTACACATTTTTAAAATCAACTAGTCCGTGGGTTGCCTGAACTGGAAGCCCTGGGTAATTAGCCTGTTTTCAGGTTCACCTGATGGATTATTGGATGGGTTTCTTAGGGGCTGTTTACATAAGACTGGTTATTATGTCCAAAAATGGCTAGACAGAGCACAACGGAAGGGGAGCAGAGTTTTCTCTGTGAATGTGGCAGGATTAATTTAAAGGGGTCATATGATGCTATTTTAAAGATCGCTATTTTGTGTATTTGGTGTAACAGAATATGTTGACATGCTTTAATGTTCAAAAAACACATTCTTTTTCAAATACTGTACATTATTGTAGGTCCTCTATGCCCCGCCTCTCTCAAACGCGTCGTTTTCTACAAAGCCCCATCCTTCCGACATGCACAGTCTGCTCTGATTGGTTAACTGACCCAGTGCATTGTGATTGGCCGAACACCACAAGCACGTGTCGGAAATGTTAAGCCCCTTTCCATAATCGCGAGTGTCAGCTTTCATAATAAATGTAAAGACGGTTAATAATGTCCTTAGTTTTACCATCAGTTCAAGCCCGAAAGGGGAACAGTCACGTGACAGACACAGTGATGATGCTCGTGTGTACAGGCGCATCTCAATAAATTAGAATGTCGTGGAAAAGTTAATTTATTTCAGTAATTCAACTCAAATTGTGAAACTTGTGTATTAAATAAATTCAATGCACACAGACTGAAGTAGTTTAAGTCTTTGGTTCTTTTAATTGTGATGATTTAGGCTCACATTTAACAAATAAATTTCAAAAATTCGTCTTCACGTGCATTATAAGGTGAAATGAGTTCTCTATTGCTGCTGATTGCCTTTCAACGGCTTAAAATCAATTGTTTTTTAAACTGCAATGTTTAAAAACGCATGTAAACAATAAGTTTACGTGACCACGTAGCACCGCAACGTCACGTGAGCGTGTTACCGTGATAGAGATGATAGTCCAAAATCTTTAACGGTTGACAAATTTCTACCAGTTAATCATGTCTACCGGTATATCACCCACACCTAATTGGTACATTCCTAAGGTAAAACCGTAAGCCTCACTAATCGACTAGTCGGTTGTTGATTCTCAGTGTTTGGATTAATGCTGGAACTGCTGATTGTTTCTGAAAAGTTCACAAAACTCTCAAACTCCCAAAATGGGAGCATGTTAACTCACAAATGGAGAGACACAAATATCAAACAAGACAGCAAAAAAGCAAAAGCAGAGCAAAATAATTTATTCTCAGGTGTTCAGCATTATTGACAGCCTCTAAGCAAGAAAAAAGGCCTTTTATATATGTGTTTTATATTATTGGCATGACGGTGACCTTTAAGAGTGTCTCTGAGTGTTTCAGGTTTGTTTGTGTTTTGTTTTGCTGTAACTTTTATAGGCGGCTATAAAGAGCATCTGAAATGCGCTCATCAGAGTTAGTGCTGGATAAATGACTTGACTGCCTCACTGCATGTTTTTAAAATGAAAATTTTTATGGCTCTAAAGAGTGAAACGGAGCAGGAAATTACAGCCTGAAGATAAGGAGATTCTTCCTCTCACAGAGGCCGTGGAATCCCAAGGTAGCACAACACCACCCGTCACTCAACCAGGACTAGAAGCAAAACACAGCAGAAGTTGAAATTTATTTTGTGTGTGCGTTGGAGCAGGCGGTATTACTAAAACCTTGTATCTTGGTAGAAGTAATTGTATATACGATTTTAAAAATATATTTTTATTATATATTAATGCATATACAGTAGCCTTGAAAATACGCATGGAAATTGCACGAATGTCTTTGCATTCACAAAATAACTTTAAAACGCAAAAATAACTTTAAAACTGTGTTCACAAAGATTTGTCTGGTCACTTTGGGATTATATAATAAAAAAAATAAAAAAAGGTTTATATAATAAACAAACATGCCTAGTTTAGGATAATCCAGTGAAATATGTTATTAATGAAAGCTTTCTTATTTCATTAGATTTTTTTAGGAACTTAATGGATGCAAACCAAAAGATAAGATTATTCATAAGAAATCAAGTCTGGCATTCATGCAAAAATGGCTTCATATTATGTAACACTTGAACAGTAAATCTATTATTTTAGAAATATATATATTTTTTTATTTTAGATTCTAAAATCTGATTGGATAAGCCATTTGAAGTCTTTGTACACTATCCAATGCACACACACAACTGCACCTGTATATCTGTCAGCTAACCTCTGCCGTGTGCCTTAAAGGGATAGTTCACCCAAAAATTTAATTTGTCATCGTTTACTCACCCTCATGTCATTCCAAACCTGTTAGAGTTTCTTTTTTTTATGTTGAACAGAATTTGATTACCAGAAGAAGAATGCTGGTAATCAAACCGTTGATGGCCCCCATTGACTTCCATTTTTGGGTGATTTGTCCCTTTATTAAACTTCATGTCTTGACACATAAATAATGTCAACCAGTCGTACCTGCTGATAGCCCTGCAAGTATATTTACTGTCGTACAGTATACACTATCATGACATCCGGTTTGTGTTTGTGATTCATCCTCAGGTGTGTTTTAGCATGAACTTTGAAGTGTACATTTAGCGTGACCTCTCTAGTGCCGTTTTCAAATCCCTCCGATTTCCAAGCCCCCTATAAATAGAAAGTCTAGTATGACCTTTGTAGATACTGCGAAGGCATTCTCGTGCAGTTCTCAGAAAGAGGCCGATCTGAAGGTTTAAAGCTCAGTATCTGCTTTGTACGTCTGAGCCAATTTCTGTGAGCGTGTGCAGATAACCTGGGTTTGGTTTGGACCCTGTCGAGTTTCAGATTAGAAACAGACGTCCCTCTTGCACTATGTTTCTGCAAACGCTCTTTTAGAGACGGGGTTATTTTTAGGCCTGGCTTTGGATGTGAGGGCCAGAATTGAGACTTGAGGAAGGGGTATAAAATAACCCCCTGGCTCTTGGCCAGAGCGCTCGCTAATAACCCCCCCCCCCCCACCTCCCTACCTCACATTCCTCAAGTATGTCCCACCGACCGTTAACCATATGATGACTCAACTGTGCATGTGGGAAGGGAAATGCATGTGTTCATGTACATCAGTCTTTTTTGGTCTTTTATCCTTTCAAGCTATTTGTGATATAACAGGTACCAGCAAATATCTTTCTCCCACAGACACGCACACACACATTTCTGGTGTAGTGCTTCCAGGCTGCTTCATTTGATCTCGCTTTATTGCTTTCTCACATTATCTGCGTGTTGGCCTGCAGCTCATCCCTGCGGAGCAATCTCTGATGTATGAAAAACAACTCGCCATAAACACATTTCAACCACAGAGACTGATATTACCCCTAATGCATCTCTCACTACAGGCATATACCTAGATTGTCTCTCCTCCGCTTCTCCTCTGTCTGTCTCTCTCACTCTCTCTCTCACTCTCCAGTCCCTTGTCATCATATAGTGATCACAGTGGATATTACTGGGGGGCGTTCAAGACTCCATGAAATAATCAAGTCTGCCCCCATCCCACTCAAACCTCCCTCTAGACAGGCCCCCTAAAAATATCTCCGGTGTATCTCATCATCATATACTAACAGTAACTGGACTTCTTCCCCAGGGTGTGTCACATGGAATATATGAGCTTGAATATAGGGTGAAAATAGGCTTACAAATGTATTAGTTGACTTTTGAGGTCTTATTTTTGCTCCGTGAAGCCCTTCTTCACAGGTTTTTCCCCCCTTCCAATTCACTGAATGGATACTGTATATGGCTTGGTTTTGTCAAGAAATTGTATTAAATTTTGGGAATTGTTGCAATAATTACATTTGAAAAATATTTGCATTTACATCTCATTTGCTAAAGTAAAAAAAAAAAAAAATTATAAAAAATTTAAATATAGCAGTATTAGCTTTAAGTTAATATTAAATTAATATTCAAATAATAGTAATATTAAATTAAAATTAAAAAGTAATATAATGCATATATTTTTATTTATTTTATATTTATTTGCAACACCTTGACTCAAGCAACCTATTAGATGTATGAGTAAAAATGAATAAATAATAAAAAGTTAATGTATAAAATGAATATAAATATGTATTTTAATAATAAATAATATTAATAATATATTGAATATAGACATTTTAATGGTAATATATTTGTTGTAATTTCTTCACTTGCACATTTCATCTGATATATTGCTGTCATTTCTTCCTTTTGACCTTGTTTCTTATTTATTTGTATAATGACTCATGGCAAGTAAGAGAAATTTGTAAATGTCAGAATACACATAAGCACATTAATGTACATTAACTCGCATTATAAGGCACATTATTAGCAAATTGGAGTTTGTGTGGAGCATTCAGCTCTGAGACCGCTGTAACAGGAGTTCCTATGTGATTTTATTCTAATTAATTGTGCAGCCCTAAATAGGTAGCATAATTTATATGTAAAAATATGAAAACTTTTTTTTTGAATGGCTATATCTCTGCTTTTGAGGTCACAACTTGGTCAAGACCTTTTTAGACAGATACTTTACCTTTTGTGGCCTGTTAATTAACTGCTGGCTGAAGCATACAGTACGTGACAATTCAGTGTGTCCCTCAAAGCTCAGTGAGCAAACCATTCAGCCACAGTTAACTATAGCGCTTGGCGATACAGCAATGCTGCTTTCAGTTCAGATTTAGATGATATTTTTTGGGTTCTTTCTCAATTAGCATGATAATAGCGTGTAGATAGACGGGAAGAGCTAATCTCATTCCTCTGTGACGATCGACAGCTTATTATCACACAGAATGCGCCATCAGTTAAACTAACATGCTGAACTGCTCTATAAATCTCTCATATCACACACCACCAGCAGATGGGAAAGGGACAATGGCAGATTGTACTTCACTTTAATAATATTATGTTTCTTTAGCAGAATCGTTTCCACAGTTATTATTCTGTCGTAATAGTTTCCTGGTGGGTCTCGTATAAAATAAGGAGAACTAGTGAAAGATAGAGTGTTAGCAGCTGAAGGAATACTGTTTGTTCATCTAAAAGTTTGATCTCTTAGAAAGACACTATTTTGAGTTCAGTTTTTTGTGGAGATTTTTCCCTGTTGAAAATGAAGGTGGCATTCTTGTCTCCCAGAGTGCATCGGACCACCCTGTAGTGTTTTAAGTGAAATACTTTTAAAAACATTTGACCCCTTTTAGACAAAGTCTACATATTCCTCCTGACGCAGTCTTACTGGGTCGAAAGGTCAAAGGTTAAGCAGGAGCAGTGTGTCCTGAATACCGAAGCCATTGATTTTTCTTCCAGAGGGAAGTTGAAGGTGGAAGATACCCAGGGTCAAATCGTTTGCACTCTAAGAGGAAAGAACAGGGGGGAATGGTGGTCTGGCATCCTCAACTGGGCTGAAACTCAATCCTGACCTACATCTCTGCTTTTTTTAGTAAACGGAAACTACTTCTGCCAAGTTATTCCTGGCAAAAGGTGGTAAAGGTCTTAAAAAGTGGTCTGAATCATCAATGGATGGATGTAGATGACTATTTTGAGATTTTAATCTTTTGCTCTGGAGAAGATCTGAAAGTTTCTTAAGACAAGTAGGGATGATATAATGGTACAATATCAGTTATCCATATAAAAGTTATTTTAAATTTATCAGTATTGGTTGATGGATATATAACTGTCCATGCTCATTTCTCCATTTTTACCTTTGCCGTTTTCATAATCTTAATAATTTATTACCACTTAAATGTAATCTTTAGCAAATCTCAAAATTAATATCCATTTTTGTTTTGTACATTTGCAATGTTTTGAAATCTAAATTCATTTGTAGCATTTAAATGGACTGATTTTAGTTTTTAGTGTTTTATTGTTTTAATTTATTTAGACAAAATTTACAAGAAACTGGAGCATTAGTCTCAGCATTAGACATGCAACCCTTCAGGCTCTGCATTCTAGTAGCGTGTGTGTGTTTTATTTTTTTTCTTGATGTGTGTTTTGGTGAGATGATGTCCATGCGTTATTTATCTTTAGTAATGCTCCCCGGCGATCTCCTCTCTCCAGAGATTTATCTGGGATGATGAGACCTCCCGCCTCAGGCGCTCTGACTTAATCAAACTTCAGCGGCTCAGCGAATCAGACGTTCCTTTCAGGAACTTCTCTCGGCTTGGGCGAAACTCAGTTTGTGTGGTTTGGAAGGATTTGGTTTGTGTCTTTAAATAGATGCTAAGGAGAAGCCAAAACTGAGCATTTGCAGTTAAAGCTAAACGTATGCTGTATTTATTCAAGGGTGATTTAAATAAGCAGCAATACTTGAGTACAGAGCTGTAAAAGTTTTGAAGTAAGACCAAGCCAATCTAGAGTAATAAAATCTCTCTCTACAGTTAATCTAAGCACATAGATGCTGGAACGCTGCCTATGGCTCACTCAGATTTGTTTTGTCGTAAAGGTTTCCAGCATGTTCTTTTTTTCCTACTTGTTTTCCTCTTTCAGATATAAATTTAGACTTGGGTGAGATTCTTTCTGAATGACCACATGGCCATTTTAAAAGCTGATAGATAAAAGTTTCAAAGCAGATTGAGTTGTGAAAACTGGCCAATTTAAGAATAAAACTTGCCACGATGACAGTCCAAGAATGTTTATAATATTCCTATGATAGTGATATTTGGTCATTCTGAACCATGCCATGACCAGAGAAAGACCATAGGAAACTATTTTTTCTAAGCAATAAACTTGAAAAAAAAAAACTGGCTGTCCTGTCCTTTTAGTTTATGAGTCTCTTTGGAGAAAAGGTGTCTGCTAAATTGCACGCACTTGGTTTATGTGAAGGACATTTGGATAATGTAATATTGCTGTTTTTCTTTTTAAATGGAACTCCAATTGTATACTGAAGTCCATGGTGGTACAAGACTCCTGTTTGTTTGTACTGCATTTTACCATGGAAAAAAACATTGGATCTGACTCAAAATGGAGTAACTGACAGTAAGGCTCTGGCTGAACTCCTAAAAAGCATCACGTAACCTCTAAATATACTGTTATTGATGCACTTAAGTTGTTTTTCTATTATTCTATTCAGTGTGCTCCTGGCTAAAGTAATGTAAAAAGTATCAGCATCATGGACACTTTGACTTTTAAACATGAGTTTTTTTAGATGAAGGTGTTGGGAAAAAATACAGGATGGATGGTTTAGCTGTTAGCCCTTTCCTCCCCGACAGCCTCGGCATGAACTCTGAGGAGCGAAGGGTGACCAGCTAGCCAGGGTTCTTATCAGGGTTTGTGCTTTAAAAGTCTTTGAGGAATGTTGGCAGAACGCCACCCGTATTCTGCTTGCTGCAGACCGTGGGTTTACAAGGACTGTGCTTGGAGAAACATTCTTGTTGAAATGCTGATCTAAGATCAGGCTTCCTGGTCCTCAGCACTAGTTGTACTGTACTGAATTTTTTTTTTTTTTTTTTTTTTTTTTGCATTGATCCAGACATGGTGTACTTTGTGGTGCTGGCTCTGAAGGTGCAAAGTCCATTTCGCTTGAATTTATGATGCTTTAAAAAACAGCTAATGAAGACAAAATGTAAACAGGTTGTTAAAGAAATAGTTCACTCAAAAAATGAAGGCTCTATCATTTTTAATCATCCTCATGTGGTTCCAAAACCATATGCTGAACAAAATTTATGAAGGCTGTTTCCATACAATAACAGTTCATAGTGACCTCCTCCTCCTCCTCCTCCTCCTCCAAAAATGGAGAAAAAAAGCACCATAAAAGACCATGTAACATGTGAATAATGTTCCAGGTCTTTTGAAGTCATACAAAATATTTGTGTGAAGTTTACATTGTTATTTAGTAACAATCTTCAATAATCCCTTCCAGTGAGTTGTTAACCACTGTGAATGATTGAGTTGAATTAGAGAGTGGAGTCAGTTGTGTTCCTGAATGAATTGTTTTGTTCGATTTATGGAAAGGTTCAGTATAGTGGAAAGAACTGGCTCAAAAGAGTGATTCATTAACTAATTAGATTGATCCGTTTCTTGAATCCAACTCGGTGATTCGGTTCCAGTGAATTATTGAGTTTGTGAATAATGTACTAAATGTCTATCTGTTCCTCACAAAATGACTTGAAGACTTGAAATATAACACACAAGTTTGACTACATTAAAGACTTTTTTATCCTTAACAGACTCACTATAAATACCTGTGTGAAGATTCTTCAAAAATATCTCTATTTTTTATGTTCCACAGAAAAAAAGTAAACGGCATATGGGTTTGGAACGGCATGAGAGTGAATAAATAATGGCAGAATTTTGATTTTTGAGCAAACTACCAATTTAAATGCCAGATTTTATCTTGGATTTTCCACACTGAGCTTTGGATTTCACCCAAATCCAGTCTTTTGCTTTGAGAAGCTTTGAGAGTACACGCAGAGAAGATTTCTGTCCGGCACTGACCAGGTGATTCTGGTCTTCTGACTGTCACTTTAAATCGAACTACAAGTGATAAAATGCTTTCTAAATATTGAATGTTTGTATAATTGCCACTTTCACACACACAGGCTGTTCATTATTACTTGCGCTATATGAAAGCCATTTAACAAATGCAGGTAGTGCTGCAGAATTCGTCGAATTAAGAGGCCGCTCTACATGAGCATAACTAATTCACATTGCCCTGAAGGGGATTTGCAAGTTGAAGATCATTTTGCAATATTAAACATGGCTGCTATTAGATCAATTTTTCTTTTTTGTAATTCATATTATTCTCTGGTGATACAGGCAGCTGGAGTACTGCATTTCCTCTGTGTCTGCAGACTGTCTTTATGCAAAGCAAACTGGGGCGAGAGACAGAGAATAAGGTGCATAGAGCGAAAGAGAGAGTGACATGGAGGGAGATAAAGAGAGACAGACGGACTGACCAAGAGAATAAGGAAATGCAGCGGAGACAGGCGGTGAGACGGGAGATTTGTGGAGACTCGGGTGCTGTCAGTAAGGAGCTGGCTTGAGCTAGTGTCTCATTCTCACACGGCAGATTGGAAGAGCAGATTGCGCTCTGAGATGCCCTGAGATTTGGGCAGCTTCCGATGGGGGATTTGTAGAGATTTGGTTAGAAATCTGCCCATAATGAATGTTAAGTGAAAAGCGCCTTCATCATCTTCTCAGCAAAGACATTGTTTTCTCTGAGCACTTGTTCTGTTAGTTTTGGCTCGGTGTCTAAGTGTCACAGTCCTGAGATGACAGTCTATAGCTTCATTAACTGGTATGTGCAGATCACACAAACAGACGTTTTATGAATGAAAAAGCCTCATTTGTTTGTCTGTGGAGACAATAGATGAGAAAATGTTCTTCATATGCAACAGACTTTGCCGGAGTTTTTTGGTGTTTTCTATGGCTGTCATGTTTTTTTTAAACATTTTGGCCACTTTGTGTCCCAAGGTATTGGTGTTTTTGTTTTTGTTTGTTCATTTATTACATTAGAACATTGCTAATTTCAGATAACTAAAGATTTTTTTTCACACTCTTCCCAGACCCAGACTTTCAATCATGAAAATTATGATAATCCATTATAATTTCGCTATTATTATTATTAATATTAGTAGCAGTAGTAGTATTTGAAAATAAGGCAGTGGCTATAATTATCCCCCTGTCTGTTTATAATTATATTTTTTATTTTATGTTTTAATTAAATATTTTTTATTCAGTAAGGATGCATGGAATTGATCAAAAGTGATGGAAATTTAAGTACAGTAAATACAATTTATTTTACAAAAACAATCTCTATTTCCAATAAATTCTGTTCTTTTGGACTTTTTATTCATCAGAGAATCCTTAAAGTTTCATGGTTTTAGCAAAAATATTAAGCAGCACAAACTTTTTACCCTTTACTTGTCTTTGTTCTTAGGTCTGTTGTGGAATGTCACAACTTCCTTAAGCGACCCAGCACTTTACCCTCAGCTTAATCACCTGACTGCGGTCCTGCTGTCTGATTGGATCATCTTTTGAGGTAAGAACCTATGGCATGAAGTTTGTTGAACTGATCAAAGTCACTTGAACGGTTTATTCCATTTTCTCATCACGTCCTGCTCTTTTGTTGAAATTTGCTTGGTGAAGTAGAGTTGAGCCTCTCTGAAGGACAATGACTTGATTTGACAGAAAATTGAAATATCATACAACTTCATTATTTTGGCTGGACTATTCATCCGAGGCTGTTGCGTGGGGGACAACGTCTGTCAATTTTTAGAAGAATACAAATATAATTTAAAAGAAACATCTGACAGTCTGTCAGACAATCTGTTTAAATCAAGTCTCACGGCGAGCAGGCGACAAACGATAGAAAAGTATCACAGTTGGAGAGGGTAAAAGGGAGGTGGGCAGATTTTCAAACACTTCAGAAAAGAGAAACAAGCAGACGACGGAATCGGAGAGAGATCACTTAAGAGAAGACAAAACAGATGAGACGGGTGACTTGACATGAAGAGTGGGGAAAAATCTGCTGGAAACATGCATGCATCACAGCGCACCTGTGCAAGGCCCTTTTACTCATGCCCCCTGTCTACCCAGATATCCCTTAGAGATCAAGACACATCCCACAATGCTGGACGCAGGGCTGGTGGTGACAGGCTCTGTCGCCCGGCTGCAGGGAGCAGATGGCTGGCCAGATGCAGGGTTGCGTTTGACCTTGGGCCCCGTGGAAGGCAAAACATCATAGGCGTCCTCCGGCGCTTCCACCTTTCTGCCACTCCATGGAGCCGCTGCTTCGCTCTGACAGCTTATGGTTGTTTTATTTAGATGTGCCATATGGAGCCATTATGTGCTCCATCGTTTAGCTGCTATCGCTATTCCCAGTGTAGTTTATCACCCAATGTGTATTCGAACAAAGACGAGTTCAAGTCCCCCAGATTGTCCATGACAATGGAGATACGCCATAAGATATGACTAATCACATTTAGCTCTGTGCTCGGACAGAAAGGGGTGGCAGAATTATAATTGGGGTCAGCTGATGCAGACTTGATGGCGGGGATCTTTAGCAAGTCGGCAATGCTAAGATTTATAAGCACGTATGCCAGCTTCAGCTGCTGTGCATTATTTTACCCAGAATTCTGCTCCCAGAATGTGGGTTTAGAAAGATGCGAGGAAATGGGGATTTCTTTTTTTTCTCTCGATTTAAAAGTTTGTTTACATTTTTGTTTGCATGGCTACATGATTAATCAAAAATAATCACAATTACTATTATGAGTTCCGTTAATTGTGTGAAGTATTGTTCACAGCATATTTTTTTTTTTTTTTTTTTTTAACTGTGACACACACTTGTCCTACATTAGGATGCACAACATTATAATTTCAGTTTTCCAATACTGATAAGCCACTAATAATTTGCTGATAACTGATACATATCCAATATTAAAATTCTATACTATTTTATGCCTATTTTAACTCTAAATCAGTCATTTTAAATGATTCTAGTGAATTCACAACATTATAATGTACAGTTTAAAAAATGGATATTCATTTTGAGATTTGAGTGCTTTTTGAATGCTTCTAAAGATTAATTTTAATTATTCCATGGTCTGTCTGAATACTCGATTCTGATTGGCTGGCAGGTGTTGATTAAATTCGTTTAACTGCACAGGTAGTTCCAAGTCAGTTTAATCACCGTTCCATATTAATGCACTGCTTTAATAGATGCACACTAACCAACAAGCATCACTCGCGCACAGACACACGCACACACACACAAGGAGAGAGTGTGAGTTTGAAGATCGCACTGCACACATACATGAACTTCTTGTCAACGCTTCCCCGCGATTTTTATTAATAAAATAGCCTAGATACTAGATCTCTACATTATATTCCTCAGCAACGATGGTAAAATGGCTGTTTTTTAAGTAATTGTTTGTAGAGAGAGACGCGCGCAGACGCAGGTAACAACTGTCATGTCTCTCTCTCTCTCTCTCTCTCTCTCTCTCTCTCTCTCTCTCTCTCTCTCGATAATTAATTGAAATACATGCTATAATTCATTCAAATAAATGTGATGATTGTGATCTTACCGCACTATTTCATCTCTGTGTCTGATTTGAAGCGGGCAGAATGCTGAGCTAACGAGAAAAATAACTGTCATTTTTACCCATTCGGTCCAATATTGCGCTGCAAAGAGCAATACTAGTTTTAACTTGTCTATAACTTGGCATATGAGTGACCATGGAATAAACGGGATAATCAACGGCTAGCCGTTGATTATCCCTTACGTAAGTGTTATATGACAGCAAAGGTAATACAAGTTATTAATATATATCAAATATAGGCATTTATATTTCCAATATCATCTGATAACTGATTTTATCAACGTGTCTTGCATCACTAGTAACTATGGTTTCCCTGGTAAATTGTTGTGAGGCTGCACAAAATAATTATTATATTTAATATATTTAACTACAAATCTGCATTAATTATCATACTTACAATATCAAGATAAATAATCAGATTAGTAATCAGTCCTAATCTTGTTTTAGACGTCATATCATCTGATTCATTTAGTTATACTTCTTTATTCTCTCACTAAGGTCATTGTTGTGTTTTCTTCAGGGGACGTCTGTTTTCTAATGGCTTGATGGCTTTTAGCACACTGTTACCAAGTGCAATGTCTACAGATTTATTATTTATTTTTATTTTTTCCAAGTAAACACTTGTGGTCACAAATATGTGCCCTGCTAATGGTTCCTATTATCCATTCCCTTTCAGTCTCTCAGTTTTCTTCAATAGTTCATAGCACCATTCATTCAGATTTTCACCTTCATTTTACAATAGGGAGTGACGTTGACACCGTAAGAGATGCTGTTCTTAGATCTCAGTACAGATATTGAGCCCATGTTGTGCTCTTCCACTTTTGAATCTTCATTCAAATTCATCAAAGTACAATTTACTTTCCAATTTCAAAAGATACCTGATCAAACACTTGGTGATACAAAAGACAGAAGTGAGCTTAGTTTTTGAATCAAATCAATTGATGGCTTTCCGGCAGGCTCAAAAACAACAATTCATGGAAGCCTCAAGCCTACCTGACAATCGAAATAATCGCCAATTCTGGCTCCATGTCATTTTTCCAACAAATACTATTCCTCTTGTAAGAGGTTTATTTAACCACAGGTCAGCTGAATGGGCAGATGCCAGCAGAGGGTTTGGGCGACCATAGCTTTTTACTGATTTATAAATTCTGTCATGGTTTATCACTCTCATTAATGTCAGCACCTGCTGTAGCAGGGCTCTATCTGTCTGCCCGCAGGCCCTGCAGCTGTGCACTGAGCTCAGGCAAACTGCCCATCAGTCCTGCCCCCCTCCACCCTTCCACTCCACCAATAAGCGTTTGGCTGGGATAGTTGTCAAAACCTTGCTAGAATCAGGTGCACTTACTCTGTTGATTGTAAATGTGTGTTTATCATGAGTGTGCACATTCCAGGTATATTGGCATGAAAAAGTATTAGCCTGATTTTTACATATTTTTCTACCTGAATTTATTCATGCATTCACAATAAAAATGTAGGCAAAGGAAACATGGAAAACACAAAGCGTATATTTGTCATCATGTGGTTTATTTAAAGGGATAGCCCACACAAATATGAAAATGTTGTCATAATTTTTTCACCCTCATGTTGTTCCAAATCTGTATGACTGGCTGACTTTGTGGAATGCAGAGTTTTGGTTCCCCTTGACTTCCATTGTATTTTCTGTCCTTACAAACTGTTTAGTCACTAACATTCTTCAAAATATAATCTTTTGTGTTCCACAGTAGTCAGTCATTAAGATTTGTAAGGATGAGTAAGGACACAATTTAATTTTTTTAATAATAATAAAAAAGTAATAAATTATCTGTGTTGTCTCTGTGCAAAAGTAATTGCCCCCTTAGTCTTTGAAATCAACAGAAATTAAATTGGAGTCAGAGACCCTTAGTGGTGAATATTCCCAAAAGTGGTCAGAATTTCTCAAAGGGCACAGTGGCACCTCATCCGGGAAGCTTCAAATTATCACAGAAAAACTTTCAAAGAACTACAGGCTTCTCTTGCATCAGCGAAGGTCACGGTTCATGACTCCGCAATAGGAAAGGGACTGTGAAAAATGGACTTTAAGTAAGAGCATCAAGGTGAAAATTTCTGCTTACCAAGAAGAACATCAAAGCTGACATAATGTTTGTTAAAGAAAGCATGTGATGATCCCAAGACCTTGGTTTATTCTATGGTCAGAAGAGTGAAAATGTAAATAGCAAATACAGCATCATACTGTAAGAATGTGATGTGTACAGTGGCATTATGGTTTACTTGGTATGTTTTGCTGTTTGTTGTGGTGGCCTCTGTGACTTGTTTTCATTCAAAGTAGCTTGTATTCAACCATATATAGATCATTATTTAAGAGATTGTCTGGGCATCTGACCATGAGTTGAAGCTTAAGTGTAATTGTGTGATACAGCAGGACAATAATCCAAAACAGAATCAAGTTGACATCCGAAGTACTGAAAAAAAAAAACAAAGGCTCATATCAAATTACAGGTGGTGTTTGATTGCCGTTATTATTGTTTAACGTTGTCTAGCCAGATATTAGATTTAAGGGGGCATTTACTTTTGCCTCAGGGGTGATGAGAGTCTGTGTTAGCCAATTTCACTCAATGAAATTTTCACTTGGGTTACCTTTGAGCAGCATGTCATTTTGTTTGAAATATTGCAACCATTTTGTTCTCCGAATAGGCAATTGCTAAGGGGGCTTTTTTTTTTGTTCACTGTACTGTATGTCAATAATACAACAGAAATTTGCAACTCATGCAAAGAGAATGTTCCTTGATAAGCCTTATAAGAAGCTTCTTGAGTTTTTAGATTGAGTTTATTCCTTTTTTTGGTGTGCAGAACTGAAAATGGCGTCAAAAGAACAAGCAGAGTAGCAGGATGAGGAAGAGAAAAAGGGAGTCATGGACCAAAGCAGCGTCCCCCCTTCTTCTGTTCTTATTCACAAATTGGTTTCTTAGGACCCATTGCCACATTACACTTTGTTTGTGCATTGTGTGTGTTTTCTGCTGCCTTTAGTTTGTCTGTTAATCCATCAGCGCTGGCGATGGGGGGGAAAAAAGCTTGCACATTTGGAGCCAGGAAGCACCTCCTGGCTCATCTGTGTCCCTTAATCCTGAGAACAGCCATGCTGGTGAGATTGCAGGCCCCTCAGAGTCTCTCCTTCTGGAAACTTCAAAGTCAGGCATTGGCGATTTGGAAGACAGGGAGGTAAAGTCTGCAGGGAGCCTTCATACAGGTCAGCCCAAATCTTTAGCTGAGAGCCCCTGGTTCAGTGCAGGTGGATCTGAGGCCTGTGTTGAGGGAGAGAGAGGTGCTGTTAGGCAGATGGAGAGGGATTAACCCCCTCCACCACCACCCATCTTTGAATTATGAATGTCCCCTCTCTCTTTATGTCTCTCAGCACAAGGCAAGACTTTGAACACAACCCTCTTGCATCCCTCTATGCAGTTATGTGTCATAAAAGGCATTTTACTTTTTCTGTAAGAGTCAGAAGTCATTCTTTCTTGTGTATTTCTACTCTATCACTATCTAGGTGGAGGAACTGTAGGCTAAAGTTGTGGAAATCCAGGTGTAGGCGATATATTTTACTAGATCACATCTTTTTTTGAAATAATACAGACTGCTTTGAGAGAATGTCTTGAATTAAATGTATTAAAGGGATAGTTCACCAAAAAAACGAAAATTCTGTCATTAATTACTCACCCTCATGTCTTTCCAATCCCGTAAGACCTTTGTTCATCTTTAGAACACATCAAAAATATCTTAATTCATGTTCTGAAGATGAACAAAGGTCTTACGGGTTTGGAACGATATGAGGGCGAGTAATTAATGACAGATTTTTCTTTTTTAGGTAAACTATCCCTTTAAATGTAATTTTCTTGTTTAAAATATAAACTTCATTTTTTTTTTTTTTTATTAAATTTATTATTATTATTATTTAATTATATCTGATTATTGTCATACTACAAAAGTTCAAAATATTTTTTTGAAAGTAGAGTTTTATGTTCACCAAGGCATTATTTATTTGATCAGAAATACAGTAAAAACAGTAGTGTTGTGATCTATTATTTTACTATATTTTATAATGTAATTTATTCTTGTGATGGCAAAGCTGAATTTTCAGCAGTCATATGTCACACGGCCCTTCAGAAAACATTCTAATTTGCTTATTTGGTGCTCAAGAAACATTCTTATTATTATTAATGTTGACTTTATTTTATTATTAGACATTTTTTCAGGATTCTTTGAATAGAAAATGTTATGCTATGCTATGCTATGCTATGCTATACTGACACAGATTCAAATCTGTATATCCCACATGACTGACACAGTTTAGTGTACCTGGATCATATGTGAAAACCTCTAGGTTTGTTTATTTTTAGAATAACCTTCTTGTTCCGCCTGAGGTAATATACATGATAAAACAACTCATTTTATCAGACTGTAACTCTTGTGTAGCCAAGAACTTGTTCACCTTTAATACCTGGCCAAAAAGAAAGTTGGTTTTGGACCCGGGGATGCACTGTGATGCTGATGTTTGAACTCGTGTTGTGCTCAGGGAGACAGGGACTCCACAACTGCTGCTGTGAGGATTCACAAACACAAAGGAGTGGCAAATTCATGAAAATGAAACGAATGAGGTTAATACAGCCTGTTTTATGCAGAGATCCTTGAGGATGACATTTGTTATGTTGCACGGAAATGTAAATGAAGAGGAAAGCCTTGCTTCAAGACGTCTCTGAGGGAGGCAGGCACTGTGTTCATAGAAAATACAGCAGGTCTGGGATCAGATTCCACCTTGTCTTCTCTAATCACAGACAGAATAGACTACAAAGCAAAACAGACCTAGAAATATCTCTCGTATAATTTTTTGTATTCTTAGAAACTTCATTAATACGGCACAATATCTAATTCTCTCATTCTGTATTTTTAAACGTATCTTTATTTTTGGCGTAGTTTGGTGTCTGAGCTCATGGAGCTATTTTACAGACTCAGATCTGCCAATGACATGTGACCCTTGCTGAAAGCATTGAAGAATTGAGCCTCAGCCTTTTAGATGCCAGATCTGTCTGTCTCAACAAAGACAGAAAGAGAAGACTCTTGTCTCATCACCATTCAGATTCTATAAAAGCAATTAGCTTAACGGCGGCTGTGGTGACAAAGCTTTGGCTCGCTTAGGAGATCTGAACCGCCCTACTGTGATTTACCTCAGACAAAGAGGGCACCTTGGGAATTTAAGTTGGCGTACTTTTAAAAGTTTGAAGTAAACAACTCTTGCTCATTTACTTTACTCTTGCCCTCAGTTACGCAATGGACTCTAGCAGAATAGAAGTCTAACTGAAGACTGGTTGTGTTTCATTCTGCTCCCTAATTCCCTATGACGTGATTCAGGACATTGTGAACAAATGTAAGTACTAACAAGACCCTTGATGCACTGAAGTTTGGGAAATTGATGACTTCATCACCTGTGACCTGGTTGCGTCTCAAGTACAAGTGGCTGGTATTTATCAACATTGTTGTGCACATTCATCATAGATGTAAAAAGTACACTGCCATTATGAAAATGTGCTTTTCTTGAGTTTTTAAAATGGCAATTCAGACATTAAACATATCACACAGCAAAGCACAAAATGATTACAATATTAATAAAAATGCCAAAATCTCAACATAAATAAACATAAACAAAAATAAAAGTTATACCCAAAATTGTGCTAAAATTGTTTATACCCAATATTAGTTTTTATTTTATTAATAACAGTCAATATTGAATATTTAATTATGCATGTTCATCATTTCCTTATATTTACATTAAGATTACCTTTAGTGCCATCTACCACTCAAAGTATTTTTTTTATATTACTAATAATAGAAAACCTTTAAAACTTAAAAAAATATGATGAAATCTAAAAATACGTTTTTCATATTTTATGAAATAATGTTGTGTTGCCTACATAATGGTTGATTTTAGTTTAGTGTTTTATTTTATTCCTGCGCTATTCTTAATATTAGCCATTTATCTGGTATCAGCTTATGAAAATAATTAGTAGGTAATTGGTATTGGCCAAAAATTTTAATTGTGTGTTGTTGTTGTAATTGATCCCTAGTCTTCTATCTTTAACTAAAAAAAAAAAAAAAATCCTGTCTAATATTTAAAAGTTTGCATAATTGTTTACCTGTCATGCATTTTAGGTGAAGAAAGATCACATGAAGAAACAACTTTAAATACTTAAGAAGGAATGGTGACATTTCTAGCAAGTAAATATTATTGCTAGTTTCACGGTGGGTGCATTCTGGGAATTTCTGGGGCGTGAACATTTCTCTGCTTAGAGTGATTTGGACAGCCTCAAAAACGGCTGACTCCTGAGCAGCACACTACTGAACTAGGGAGCGGATTGAGACACAATGGGTGCGTGACAGTGAATGTGACGTACTCTGATCCTTTCCTTCTCTTCTAATTCCTTCCTCACTTGCTTTCTCCTTCGTTTGCTCTCAAGTCATTTGTCTCATTACTCTAATTTAACAGAGCACTTCGCCGTCTTTGTGGGGGAGGCCTGGCTTATTTAAAGGCCTGATTAGAATAAGGAGATGATGGTGGTGAAGGAGCCATTTATACAAGATGAGAAGGAAGGTGGTCTAGGCTATTTTGAGTTCCAACCCATGCCCACAAAACCTGTCAATTAGCTTAAGTGGCCTCCCAGCGAGCTGGATTAGTCCCATACCTTTCCGAGAGAGTGAGAAAAGCACTTTCTTACAAAAAAAGTGGCAAATTTGGTTAAGATTCCATGCTCTAATTGCAGGTCTGGTTGCAAAATAGCATGTTACATTACAGACGCCCACATACAGACGTGTTTTATGCTGAGGTAAAATGACTCCTTGTTTAAGTTGAGCAACACGACTGCTGTTTTTCTGCGCTTTCTACCTGTTGTGTTGCAATGTACTTTTGTTCTGCCAAGCTGGCTGCCTCTGATAAGTTTTCTTCGCTTTTCCATTTATTCTCACTTTGGCCACATTGCTTCTCTTGTTTCTCTTTAAGGGTGCTACATCTTAAAAATAGCCGGTGTTCGTTTCGATCCTGTGTGTGTGAAATGCGTGGTGAAAGTTTTGACCGGATTCCAAAAAAGTGTTTCCCACAGTCTTCGCGCCGCAGGCAGGACAGACAGCGTGTATCGATCAGGGTGTAAAGCGGGGTTTCGCCGGAGATTAATACTGTGCTCAGCAGAGCTCATGAAGTTGTTAACGTAATGTGGAAAAACCGGTGTGATCAGCCATATTGACAGCGCAGGGCAAGGCCACTGATTAAGTGAGTGAAGTGCATTTCACAAGCTCACTCTGGTTCCCACATCAACTTTGTATCATGCCTGAATTCTTCTTCCAAAGAATGTTTTGCTCCTGTATGAGCCTTTGTTGGGGAGTAACAAACTATCTTTTGCATTTTTCAGCAATGCTAACTTGTACATTTCTGAGTAGCATGGAAAGTTTTTTTTTTTTTTTCAACAAGTAGCAGTGTGACATAAAATGCTACAGATTTTAAAGATTTTAAAACTTTTTTGTGATTCTAAAGTATTGTGCATGCACATCAGAGTTTACAAATGTGCTCATACATGCTTTATGATTTATGAAAAAGGCTGATTTGTCACTCAAATAGTTCTCTGGTTCGTTAACATGATTCACTGAATAACTTTGGTCCTTTTGCGGTCTACTTTTTGTTGCTATATACAAAATAATATAAGAATATTTATTATAATAATCTTATGTAAATTGGAGCAGGTTTTTTTTTTTTTTTTTTTTTTGGAAGCAGCACACCGTTAATTTACACTAAATACCACCAACACAAAATGTAAAACTTAATACTATCAATAAACACACTTAATATCATCAACAAAACTAGAAAACATCATAATTTACAACAGAAGCGTTTAACTAAATACAATTTAAAGAAAAAAAGAATTGATTTTTTGCGGTAGTAATCATACTAGTTAATCAATGCACTGAATTGGTTTATTTAAATACGCTATTTTAGTAAAAAGACTCGAGTCACTTTGCAGGCTTCATTCTTTGTGTAGTGATACAAATGAATATGATATTTTTTGGTAAATAATCTTACAAAGTAATAATGTTTAAGCAGTGCTGCTGCTTAGCCACTGTTTTACTCAAGTATATTGTTAAATTGTGCTGTTCTAGTTTTATCGGGGACGTTCAGTGCAAATAAATGTGTTCAACTGCTGTTTAATGGCAGTGTTTCAGTAGCTTGTACTATGTCTAGTACTTTAACTTATATGTATCTTAACAAACTACACTTCAAAATATCTTCCCCAGCACTGTTAGGGTAGAAGGACATGTCCAGGAGATAGATGGTTTAATCCAGCAAGTCATAGCAGAAGAGAATTTTTAATAAGAACATTAGTTATGAATCTTTATTTCAAGCTGCGTTCTTCATTGTCAGCATATTTGAAGGCTTAATGAATGCGTATGTGTGGTGTCTGAAGCCTGAAGAAATTGTTATATATCTTTTTATTGGACATGAAAGGTCACCTTGAGAAAAGGAAATTAGACTTTCATTTTCCCCTCTCTGCCCAATGAATGTAGCTGACCTGCATTGGAGAGACGTGTTAGTGAGTTTTTAATCAGCATGGATATTTATTTATTACCCTCAGCCTGAAGCTAATTTACTTCATCTCACTCACTTTCCTGTTTCAGGTCATTTACATACAGCCCTCCCCCCAAGGCCTGCTGGGACAGGATTACTGTATTAATTGCTTTTCGTTATGATGGAGAACAAAGCAGCCTTTCTTTTCCTCTTCCTCATATTCCAAGCGACTAATGCTACGAAGTTTGCAGGAAATTAGCCACTTGGGACCAAGACCTTGACCGAAATGTGTTTCGGAAATTGCAGCTTGTGTGCAAGAGCTCATATACTTGTCCATTTGTAATCATCTGCGAATCTGGTACCTCAAGGACACGGAGAAGCGATATGATGGATTCAGAAGTCGACACACGTACACAAATGTACACAGGTGAATTGATTTTTCGTGTGATCGCTACACCACAGTGTGATCGAGCATCTTTTTGCAATCATGGGTCGCGTGCCAGGTGACCCGCACACGCGACGGTGATGAATGACCTCACGATGAGGCCTGTCACTGGTAGGTAATGTCACTAAATCTCCCACCACAAAGACCGCAGCATGTTCGATAATATCGACTGTGTGTGCGTGTTCGTGAGCTCATCCTCCGTTTGGGATGTTGTAGGATATCTTTGCTTTCATCTTGGTGTTATGGGATATGTTTATCTTTGTGTTTCTGTTGTTGGATATAGATGACTTCGATGGCCGATCCAAAGAGCAAAGGCGGAGTGGCCGGACTGATACAGATCAAGATGAATGGAGGAATAATAGGCTGAATGGATGAACAGGAAGAAATCTCTTTATCTGGAGGGTTTAACATTTTGCTAAAGGGTTCTTTCCTTTTGGATCGCCTACATCTGTGCCTTTTGGGCAACATCTAAAGTTGTACGCTCGTTCGGGTCCTTCATTGTTAAGGCCAGATGTCAGTGGGTTACTTCATTCTTTCATTCATTATTTATCTCCTGTTTGATTCAGATCTGATTCGTTGAGAGTTTCTGCCATGGCACAGTTGCTTTTCCAGCTGTTTTCCTCCCACAAATATAAGATGATCTCTTCGCAATTATTTCTGAAACCTGCGTTTAGAGTAAGTGAAGCTTGCGGCCTCTATTGCGGCCCACAATCCCAGAGCATTTATTACCTGTTTAGAGCTATACCGGCTCACGGACAGTGTAATGATGGCCTTAGGACAGATGTTCGAGGCTCGAGAGATATTTCTCTCTTTTAAGTCCAGAGGTGTCTTCTGAAGCTTGATGCTTTTGACTAAAGTGTCTCAAATTGAAAAGCTCAAAACTGTGGACCACCATCTGTGTTACCATGGAGACTGTCGTTTTTTTTTTTTTCGGAGTGGAGAGCACCGGTTCCATGGCACTCTAATTGCCCTGTCAGACAGTGGTGCGGGAGGTTTTAATGTGGAGTAGAGAACATCACCTCCTTTGTGAGTTTATTTAGAGTTTGGATAGAGAGACCTATTTAGTGAGGCTGAGAAACCTGAACGTTCCTCTGTAAGCTCTGAGTAAATAAAGCTTTGTTTGTGAAGGTCTCTTTAAAAGTCGATGTAACTTCTTGGGAATAGTTAAAGACTTTTGCTGAGTGCTTGAAGCCTTATAGGTCTAAATTGGCTTTTCACTTGGCAAGCCATTTTTTGGTTAATGAAATGTAAGAGGGTCCACAATTTTAAAAAGGAAGATTTTTTTATATATATAAAGAGTTCTTAGAAATGTACACTACTACTTTTCAAAAGATTTTAAAAAAGAATTAAACACTTTTTTTATTCAACAAGGTGAATAAAAAGTGACAGAAAAGACATTTATAATTTTACAAAAGATTTCAATTTCAAATAAATGCTTTTCTTTTGAACTTTTTTCCTCAAACAGTCCTGAACAAAATGTATCACTGTTTCCACAAAAATATTAGGCAGCACAAGGTTAAAAAATATTAGCCTAACTGTTTTCAACACTGATAATAATTATAATTTCTTTAGTAACAAATTAGCATATTAGAATGATCTCTGCTCTCATGTGACACTGAAGACTGGAGTAAACGTTTTGTTAACCTATTTGTTTTTCTAAAAATAACAAAAAATAATAGCAATCTACTTAAAGTTTTCAAGTTTTAATTTTTTTTTCTTTATTATAATATCAGGACAATTACATCGCCCTGACATTTTTGAGTTTGTATCCACAAAAAAAAAAAAAAAGAACATGCTCACCATATAAGAGATGTATTCAAGTCACTGAATGAATGAATTGTATAAATATATATTTTTAAATTAATTAAAAGATAGGACCAAAAACATGATGAAATACGTGATCTTGTCAGCATTTTCCAACAAATGTGGCTTGGTCTTTCGTAAAAGAGTTGCATAGCGTGCAGGCGGCAGAAATAACCTCAGTATTTTGGTACCACAAACTTCTGAAAAATTCAAAAGCCTTAGCAAAAGGTTTCGGTCAGCGTTTCATAGCCACTAAGTAGTCTGTTGTTGTTGGCCTCAAATCCGTTTGTGTAGATGTACAGTGCGGACCTGAGACGCTGCAGAGTTGTTGATGTAAAGCATTTTTGCTGTACGGTAATGGGGGAAAAATTGCCTGCGGCGGTGATTGCACAATACTGGAGTCTGTGTGAAAGAGCAGTGGTGATCTCACCTGCCCTGAGGCTTCTGCTCTGGGCACTGAGCACATTGTGTTTCCTGCAGGGCCACGTGTGCTGGCGGGCGCCCCTCTCCTCCCTTCTTCCCACAGCCCTGTGTCTACTGTCGATCTGCCCTTGACTCTGAGGAGCAGCCGGCAGACAGACAGAGCACGGTAATCAATTACTTCCATTTAGTGGTGAGCAAGCCACGTTCACACGTCCATTAAAGAGAATGGAAGTGAACGACGGGGTGAGACTGACTCGCAATCACAGATTGACAGCATAGCATTAGAACTGTTTCACAGCATAAATGCAACGTCAGGCTTATGTTTGATGCAAGCATACTCCAGTGAACACGTGTCGAAGACTGACACGGAAGAGAAGAAATTGTTGAATAAAGTCATTATTTTTGTTTTATTTGTGTACAAAAATATTCTCGTAGCTTCATAAAATTACGGTTGAACCATATCACATGGACTATTTTTACGATGTCCTTACTACTTTTCTGGGCCTTGAATGTGGTAGTTGCGTTGCTGTCTATGCAGGGTCAGAAAGCTCTCGCAGCTGCAGTTTATTGGTACCATATTGGTTATCAGCTGATATTGGAATTTATTTTATTTCATTGGTATAGGCCGATATTGTATATTTAATTTAATATTGTCTAGTATATTACATTTTTTACACTATTTTTATATTTAGATAAATTTACTGCCATGTAATGATTGCTTGCTAATCATTTCATAACACTTAAATATAATCTTTAGAAATTCTTAAAATATATCTTCACTGCACATTACAGTATGCAAATGGTTTTGATGCCCAAATAAATTTTTAGCATTTGAAATGATTGATTTTTATTTTTTAATCTTTAATTTTTTTATTTATTGAAACAAAATTCTATAGAATTTTAATCGGCCCTTTATCAGTTATTAATAATAAAAATAATTATCGGTTTATCTATATCGGCCAACATTTGAATATCTGTATCTATAATAATTGGCAGCAAAATAAGCACTGTTTTTGTGTGCCGAGCGAAACCGGACTTTGAAACACTGTACGGTGAACTTTGCTTGGCACTATTTCGATGGCGGTTTAATGACAGGGTTTATGGTGTTTTAAAGGCAGTGCTTTAGGGGAGCTCGGCTGCTGAGTTTATGATTTTGTCAGACAGCAGTTTGACCTGTAGGCTTTTATTCTCCTCAAACACACACACAAACCCTCAGAGGAGCTGGAAATGCCAGAGGAGGTCATGGTTGTGTTACGTTTGTTCTGTGTGTACAGAGAAAGAGAGTGCAAGTGTGTCTTCTGTTGACACTGAAGCCAATCAGCATGCCAGGTTCGATAAGTCTGCATCGCTCTCACTCCTCACTCTACCTGGCATTGATATGCGTTTCATATCGGATACTATCTAAATATTCTTTGGCTTGCATTCCGATGCGTCTCCAGTGTGGTCGGATAAAGATACGATCAGTCTTACCCGAGGAAGATGGGAAGCAGCGTTTTTTAAAAACCTGACAGATAATTCAAAAAGCTTTCCGTCTTTCTGTTGTTCTCCTACTTTAGAAACATTGCCACAGTAAAGGATGCTAATAGGAATCAGAAGTGAAGAAAAGAGGAGAAAATAAAGTTTTAAAGTGCCTCTGTGAGAAAATAGACCAGAAGACAGACGTGACTGAGGATTTGGGGAGAGAAAAGCGATATTCCTGGTGTGATCCAGTGGAATAATTCATCAGATATTGTTCAATAAATCGGGTGACCAAATCGAAGTGATTGTTTTTCACATTACGAGAACAGAATAAAAGGAAAAAAGCTAAAAACTCACAAACATGTTAAAAATAGACCATAACTAAAAACTTGCAATCAATTTAGTCTCAGTGGCAGCTAGCTAATGTTGACTACTTAGCAAAAATGCATTAGCATTTACATATTTGTTGAGACTGGCCAGAATCCGTCCATGACTCTAATGATTCAAACGGATCAGTGCAATCCTATTGTGAGCCAATAATCAAAAACAATGCCAGATGTTAAAAAAAGAATCTCTCAGCAATATAACATTCAGAACACGTTAGGTTGTTTGGGCCAAGCTTCAGCAGCATCAGAAGCTCTTTCTCAGAGGGGGTGAGGGGGATATTTAAGGTGTAAACATCTGAATCTGGTTCTGTCTCTCACAGCTTTCCTCGCCTTGCTGTGTAAATGGCTGCTAATGTCATTGTGCTTCAGGCGTCAGTAAACTGTCAGCTGTTTGGGCTACTTAAAGATAGCAGCACGTGTTTTCCCACAACCCTAGAGCGCCTTAGATCTTGGGAAAAATGCACAGGGTAAACAAAAGCTAGCGTGTGATTGTGTGTTTTCTTTTTGTCCCTGGAGTTTTCTGAAAAATCAGTGATGACGGGACATTCTTGGTAGGGCTATTTTTGGCATTAATGTTTTTAGTGGCAAGGGCCTGACATGGAAATTAAATTACCAAGGCATAGCGTGAATATGGCACTTCATCTTGCCATTGTCACCTCCAAAAGCTCTTAAAACAATCACTTTTAAGTCTAAGCCCTGCAACAAAGGTTAGCCAACAGTGCACAAATGGCAAATACAGTTTCGAAGATGCCCCCCAGCTTCTCTGAGAATAAGATGAAAATTAGATATTATGGCTTGAATAGTGTTAGTTTTAGGGACAAAGTAAATAAAACCTATTACATGTATAGGTATATTTATATTAGCTTATATTTTATGTGTTTTAGCATTTTTGTATTAAAACTTTTGAACCCAAGTATACCTATACCTAGATACAGAAACTTATAATACACAATCAATAAATTAATATAAGCCAGCAAAGACCAATCACGGTTCATTTTGAATGCTGAACATTCTATCAGTGTAAAAGTGGGATCACATTGACCATTGTTCAGAAGTTTTTCAGCATAAATCTAGTCATTTAAATAGGAATCCATGTGATCTGGAATTTTGTGACCGATTTCATAATGCAGATTTTGCGTCGGGTTCAGTTGGTCATTCAAAATCGCCCCCATGACCAACAAACAGTTTTGTTGCTTTGTTGCTTAATTGTAAAGTATGATCTGTGCTTCATACATCACTACACTATTGACAATGGACCTTTCTGACCTGCCAAATTTGGCCAGAAATGTGACCACACCATAAATTAATTAGCATTTATTGATCTTGATACTCAAAAAAAAAAGTTTAAAGAAATGATTAAAGTTTGAGATGAGAATAAGCAATGTTTGAGATGAATATCAATCACCAATCACTTTTGAAAACAATGAATATTCATATGAGCTGCTGAATATTTAACATGCAAGGTTAAGTACTGTAAGAGCAATTGGGCAGTCCAGTGGGAAGCAAGTCTGAACTTTCTCACATCTCCCTGTGCGTTTTAACAGGCTGGATTCTTTTGCATGTGTTCCTAAACCCACTTTTTCTTTATGTTAGTTAAGCTAGTGCAAACCCGAGTGAGGGGCTGTCAGTGCTGTTCTAGCTCTGTTTAACACCAGCCGTCTCTTCTGGAACTAAATACAAGTGATCAAAAACCTAGTCTGGCACCACCACCCACACTCTCTCTCCCCTCATATTCAGCCCTCATTACCGCCACATAAATAACTAATGAAGGATCAATGAGAAGGGGCATCACTGGAATGCTGGATGGAGCCCACTTAACTTCCGAGCTTTGTAATTCTCTCTCTCACTCTGTTACAAACTCCCTCTGTCTCTCCGCACCTCCTTTTCTCTCTCTGGTCTTAATTGAATGTCTCTTAATGCAAATTGCTCATCATTTATAGATGGGTCATGATGGAGTTGACAGCCTCTTTTTCTTCCCATCCCAGATCCGGGCCGCTTGAGAAAGTGTTGGGATGGCACATGAAGTCTTTTCTTGCTGGCTCTCATGCTGTGGATGATGTTTAGGTGGTTCTGTAGCTTCCCCAGGTGTGTTCTTACTTGTCAGGTTTGCCGGAGGGCCCGGCACCATCTCCCCTCGTTCCTCACCTTGGCATATGTCTTCTACGAGCCTCTGAAGTCTCTAATTGACTTTTCAACCGCGTACAGAGTAATTGGGTTTTAATTACCATTTTACATTCTGTTTTGATATTTAAATCAGTCTTGTCATCTGAGAGAAGAGCAAGTCACTCTCAGTTCTCTCCGCCATCGCGTTGTCGGTGTGCCGTATCGCCGATTACGCTTTTCCACGCGGCTCAAGGTTGAGTCGCACACGCTGGAGCTCGCGGCATTCACTGACAAGGTCTCATAGACAAAGACCTGCTAATGGCATCCTCACTTATTCACAGTAAATACTAATTATCTCCCATCAACTGCGCACTTCAGCGAATCGCTCAAACAGCTGTGAAGATGTTTTGTGGAGGTGTTTCATTTTTGTGCTTTTCATCACCACGCTTTTCCTCCGAAGACGGCCGCTAAGATGAAGATGTGCTAAAGCACACACGCAAAGGTCTGCGGGATGTTTCAACAGATGTCTGAAGGATTTCCAAAGTACACCGCAGCTCCTCCTGTAATGAGATTTTTGGGCCCCAGTTGGAATAAGTAGTCATCTGTACTCTCTCCAGAGAAGATGCAGATGTGAAATCATAATTTGTCATCATGGCTCGTTCACACAGTCAGTGTTTGAGGTCGACAACCGTATCTACTTACAGGCGTAACTCTGGAATTGTTTTGCACCTTATACTATCATGTTGCAGTAAAAGAGTTCATGAATATACATTATAATAGCTGTGTAATTTTCAGCTTGTTGCACTTTCTTTTTTTGTAAAGATTTTTTTTTTTACTTTGTTTAATGAAATATATAAATATTTCTAGTAAACATAAAATGCATAAATGCACACATTTTTTTACGTTTGGCGAAGAGGGTGATTTCTTTTAAAATTCTGCACCTTTTTTGGGGAGTCACTTCGCTTTTTTTTTTTTATCTGAACTGTGTGTGAATGTAAATATGTAACACCCTAAACAGTCAAGACACTCATTCATATTTATTGAAAGGAGAAGAGAAACCAGTTTGTGACTTGTGTAATACTTTTTTTTTGAGTGTAAAACATATTTTAATAGAATGTCCTTTTTTTTTTTTTACTTTTTTTTGGGCATGTTGCTTTTATTAGGATTAGGATAGTGTAGAGTAGACAAGAAGTGAAGTGGGCGAGAGGGGGATGGGGGGGGGGGATTGGGAAAGGTCCTTGAGCCGGGATTCGAATGCGGGACGTCTGCAATGCAATGGCGTTATATGTCAACACACTGCCCACTAGGCTATTGGTGCCAGGTTTAAATGATATTAGACAACGTTTTTACACAGAAAATATGTTTTTAAAAAGGTCTCAAGGAAGAATTTTAGAATTTTTATAATTTATTTAATTGAAAGATTCTATATGATTTTTATCAGTGCTGTTACTTGTATGTTTTTGTATAGTGATTACTTCTTACGGAAATACTATTGATACTATTATAATGATACTGCCATGAATATAGCCATTGTTGTTGATATGGCATTAAACATAAATTTAAGTAAATAAATGGCACCCTAAACAGAACTGACAAGCACATTCTGCTGCTGTGTGAACAAAGCCAATGCTGTTTTGCTGTCTTATTGGAAGGATACAAGACGCTGGTGATTAAGTTACTTGATTCAAACAATTCATTAGTTCGTCATCACAGAGAGGAAAATCTTTATTTTTCTCCTTATGTTGCACAAGCAGTAACAAATAACAAACATTCCCAGATGCTGGCAGAAGCCTCTGATCTCTGAAGATTACTGTTCTCATTCCTCACCACATAATCTCAGATGATCAGAGTTCTGGATCATAGTTTGTGAGATTTGTTGCTGTGTATCACTGATCTTGGATGAAGTTTAATCTCAGTGGGTCCTCAGATTGTTGTTTGTTCTGCATACCTGTGTGTCTGTGAGATGTCTAGAGATGATCATTAGCTTGTGGTGTCATGCACCCTGGAGTGGAAAGTTTTCTCTGTCACGATCATATGTGTGCAGAACTGATTGATGCAAAAAATAAAAAAATAAAATTCACGCATTTGGTTGCCTTTTTTAAATTTGAGTCACTAAGTAGCAAATGAACTCAATATCCACTAGCATAACTGGATATATTCTGCTCTTGTGTCTGTGAAATATTTTTGTTTATTACTTTGGATGGCAGACAGAAAATCTTCTCAGAATTTTTTTTACTGTTTTTTCTGTATAGCCGTTTACAGACTGACATTATTTGAATACGTTTTTCAGTCTAGTATACTAGTGTCATGGATTTCAGATTTACCTGCCCCTTAACAACATATACAGCCATAACGAACTGTGAATGGTCTCTTTACATGTCATTCAGACAATCTCTTTCTGGCTAAATTGACGATTTCTGTCCAGAATAAGCAGCAAAGTGGGCAGATTTTATGCAGTAGTGAAAAGTCTGGCTACTCGAGACTAGTGCTGGGTTAACTGGAAGTAGCGACACTACTTAACTACATTTGTCGGTAGTCAGGCATTTCAAAATGGTGTAGCTGTTCCAGAAACAAGCTATTTTTTCCCAACAAGTGGCGATTTAGTGCAGTTAAATATGAGATGGTGAGGTAAACACACCATATAATGTCCCTCGTCTCTCAAGAAGCACTGAAGTATGATTCATTTTAGCAAATCAATTTATTTCAGTGAGTCATGTCAGCATTTTTTCCAAGTGAAAATATATTTTTAATCTACTGTAATCTTTATAATACGTCTAAATAAATATTTAATAAATGTAATGAGATGATTAGGTATTTAATATACACTATCATTAAAAGCTTGGGGTCAGTTATTTTTTATTTTTTTAATAGAAGTTAATACTTGTATTCAGCAAGGAAAACTAATAGATTGTTAGAAAAATTCTATTTCAAGTAAATGCTGTTCTTTTGAACTTTCGAATATTCATCAGAGAATCCTGAAAATTAGCATCAGCGCCAAATCAGCGTATTATAATGATTTCTGAAGGATACTAAAGACTGGAAAATGGCTGCTGAATATTCAGCTTTGTTTGTTTGTTTGTTTGTTTGTTTATTTATTTATATAGCACATTTAAACAAGTTGACCAAAGTGCTTTACATAGCAGAGTAAACAACAAGACAGCAGAGCAAAATTATTAACTAATAGTTAAAAATAATAATAATCCCAGTAGATGAATACAAAAAACACTTAATTGACTTGCTGCAAATCGATCAAGAAGATAAGATTTAAGCATAACTTTAAAAATAGATAGAGAAAAGTTGTTCGGATGGCAACCGGAAGATTGTTCCAGAGTGTAGGACCAACAATTGCAAATCTGAATCTGAGTGGCCTCACAGATTTGTGTGTTTGCAACACATCCACCGCTTTGCCATTGCAGGAATAAATTAAATATTAAAATATATTCAAAGAGAAAACAGTTACTTAAAATTGTTGTAATATTTCATATTATTACTGTTTTTACTGTATTTTTTGATCAAATAAATGAATGGAGTAAGACTTACTGATGTCAAACTTCTGAACTGTTTATCACCATTTTAATTTTTGTTATTGACACTCTTTTAATGTTATTAACAACAGAATACTGTCATATAGAGTGCATTGATTTGTATATAATCTGATATAAGTATGTAATTATCTGAAAGGTATATCTCCCTTTTATTTGAAGTACTATTGAATAGTAAAGTAACTTTTAGTATAGCTTAAATGTTGTTTAAATATAGTACAGTAAGTAACTTTCTTAATACTGGTGTACACACACACACACACTTGGTTAAAAAAGAGAAAGTTTCTCTTTCTCTGAACTTCCCTATGTTTTTTTTTTTGTGTGTGGACTATGAATGTCTATTCTCAGGGCTGTGTTGTGCACAGCTGCAGGCCTTTGCTTGAGGGAGGTGAGAAATGTCTGCCTGGATGTAATTGGTGTGACAGGGTCCTGCAGTCATTCTGTACTTCCACCTATCCGCTAGCTGTTAGCTTGCATTAAAGACCCTGTGGTTCTTGCCATAACCCAGCACATCTGAGAGAACAAGCAGACTTCTTTACCTGTATCCCTCCTTTGTAGCGGTTTAGACGGGTGTCTTAACAGAATGCAAATTTTGTGGGCTTTAAGTAGTTTAAAGGTTTTGCGGTCCAAATCGAACATATTGACATGGTCTCCTTTTAATTTAAAACCTTTTAAGCACAGCCTGTTTTCGAATGATTAGAAAATATCCACTGTTTGTGAGAATTTGAGCTTTTGTAATCAGGCCAAGATGCTGACGGAACAGCTGTATCCGTGGTAACCGCTAAAGGTAGCGCGTGTTATGTGTGTGTTCTGCGTTAATGATATTGCATTTATCTGTGTCTCTGCCCTTTTGCAAAGAACGATAACGAGCCATTTGAAAGGCCAGAGTGCTAGTACGCCCCCCACTCCTCCGCACATACGCCTGCTCCGTATACCAATGTCGCCTCTTTCCATATCTCCACCTGTCTGTCTGCATATTTGCTGCTTTTTTAACATCTACCTACCTGTCTCTTACATTGTTATCATCCTGTCTTGTTGGAATGTCTCTAGGGCTGGGCGGTATGACGGTATGTAGTGTGGTAGAAATGTGTAAGATTTTGCTATATGGTTTATACCACAGAACTTATATTTTACATTTAGATATTTAGCAGACACTTTTATCCAAAGTAGATGTGTTTGTGTTGCTAAACACATCAGGATTGCTCGGTTTTTCACTGTATACAGATGAGAAATCTAGAGGAATGTAAAAGCACAGAGATGGTTTCTCAAACAAGATGATGAAAATCACTCATAAATAGTAATTACAACATTGTTATTTAATATATTAACCCTTTATTAATTTAGTAATCAGTATATTTAGATGTATAAATATGTATATGCAAGTAAAATAAATAGTTTATTTATTAAATAATGTGGAAATGCCTATTTATGGGTTATTATATATTTCTGGATAATTATGCACTGTTCAAATATGTACCTGTACACTGTTATTACACTGTACACAAATTCATTCATTCATTTATTCATTCATCAAATTACATTTTATCCAGTCAGGATTTATTAAATCAATCAAAAGTGACAGTAAATACTTTTACATTGTTTCAGAAGATTTCTATTAAATGCTGTTGAATTAATAAATTGTTTTTGAACTTGAATCCTGCAAAAAAAAAAAAAAAATCTTCATGGTTTCAATAAAAATACTAAGCAGCAAAAGTGTTTTCAACATTACTGATAATAAGTAAATAAATGTTTTTTTAAACACCAAATCTGCATATTAGAATGATTTCTGAAGGATCACAGGAATAAATTACATTGTAAAATATTTTACATAGTGATATTGGGCTTTTACACACACACACACACACACACACACATATGTGTATATATATATATAGAGAGAGAGAGAGACACACACCTCTTTATTTTCTTGGTTTGTGTTGATTTCAGATTTTGAACAGCAACTCCTGAAATCAGAAAAAGGGAGACATTTTCTTGTCCGCTCCTTTCTTACTCCTTTTTTTTTTTGGACCAAATCCATCGAGTTTCTGCTCAATTGCACAGATTGTAATCTTATTCTGGCAGAAAGACCTGCTGGAAATGAAGCCATAGATCACATGGAGGGGAGCGAACTTGTAGAGGGAGGGAGGGAGCTGGCAGAGATGGAAAGGTGGATGGAGAGATTGAAGAGGGCAAAAAGGAATAATTGCGTGAAAGCGAACAAGGGGGAAGAAGGAAATAAATAAAAGCCTGTATCCATCACCTGGCCGAATCCACAGCGCTTACCCATGTTACCTTGTTACAGGAGATGACATTTAGACAGAGAGGATGTTCTCTCCTCAGCGTCTGGCCGCATTAACATTCTGATTCTGCGGTATATGCAGCATGAAGTCTCTCCTACAACCCCATTCAGTCTCACAGAGACAGCTCTGTCTTTGACTCCCTCTCTCTTTCATTCTCGCTCGTTCTCTCTCCATCTCTGCGCTTTTGGCAGTGTTCAGAGAGGAAGCAGAGAGAAAAAGGGGAGCGAGGAGACGGGGCTATCTCTGTTATGGAGAGCTCTTTAGTGTCTTTGTGCTCTGCATGTGTCCGGCCATACCCTCACATGTACCCGCTTGTGTTTGGACTCACGTAAAACTGCCCGTTCAGCCCTGGCAGCCGTTGCCATGGAGACAGTGTGGTGATGGACCAGAGAGAGGCTGCAGGTAACCGAGAGAGAAACAGAAGGAGAGACAGACTTGAAACAGAGAGGGGGGTCTCGCCAGAGGTAACGGTCTACTTTGAGAATGACCAGTTGGGTAAAGAGGAGACGAGAGCAGAACTTAGCAGCTTCAATAGTCTGTAGACAGTTTGATGATGTCACAAAGAATGTTTTGAAGGGGAAAAAATCCACCATTGGAAAAATATATAATTACTGTTTTCTAACAGGTTTCACACACACACACACACACACACACACACACACATATACACTAGATATTCTTGGTCTGATCTGTCAAGCATTATTTGTGGTTTATTCAAGCAGCTTTGCTAAGACTAAACTAAAGTAGGCTTGCACTGTTGGTCAGAAGAATTTCATTTCACTTTAGTTATACAGTAAATGCATTCCATTTACATTTATGCATTTGGCAGATGCTTTTATCCAAAGTGTCTTAAAGTGCATTCAAGCTATAAGTCTTATCAGCGTGTTTCCTGGGAATCAAGCCCATGACCTTGCCAGTGCTAGTGTCATGCTGAGTATTTAGCATTTAAAAGACCAGACTGTGCAGTATTTCTCTTTTTCGCTCCTATTTACTCAGGGAAGTTGAACAGCTGTGTTGTTCCATCTGCAGGTGTCTATTCTGCGCTGTGAGGTGTTCAGGGTTAATGGACCTTTGTGTGGCCCAGACATGCAGGAAAATATGATCAACTGATGCTAATCTGGAAGCTAATGAGTAGAATCATTTGTGGTTTCATTAGTTAAAGTCGACCTGAAATGGAAATTGCGATAATTTTTTGGTTGGATCGTTGTCATTGGCTAGTTGCTCTGACCTCATGTGCAGGACAGGTTGCTGGATGGGAGGGCAGTAATGTTTTTGATTTAAAGATCACAAGGGCAAAATATTCTAAACAAATGATGTGCATGGATAAATCATTTATAATAAACACTGCAATGTTCTAAAAAATATATATTGTTTTCTACTGGAAATCAGTAGATATTTAGACTGCGGATGTGATATTACTTTTGTATGAAAATTAATAGTCACTTAAATTTTAGACAAAATTTGTCCAGTTTGTTTGTATACACTCTTTTTCCCTTTCTACCAATGAATATAGTTCAAAAAACATGTTGTTTTGTTCTCTCAGAAAGGGAAATTAAAATAATTTACTTGACCTTATTTCATTCCAAGACTTTATTTTTAAAACAACATTGGACCCGTATGAATTTCATTTTATAGACCAATTTGTTGCCGCCTTTTCTGGAACAAAAAGCGAAAGAAAGTCTTTGAATGACATGAGGGTGAGTAAATGATGGCAGAATATTCATTTCTTTGTGAACTACCCTTTTACAAACTGGTGGGTGTATAATGTTTTTTAATTCAGCTGAACAATAGCCGAGGAAAATTTTGTTGCCAGAAAAAGTGGAGCTCTGACACCGTGACAGATAACTATCAGAAACTAGGACAGTTCTCAAAGGGACAGTAGGGGACATGACAGCGGGGACAGGAACTCATGATGAGGACCCCTCACCTCAGAGTTTGATTTGAGCCCCACACACACCAATAGACCTCAGTTCCTTGAAGTGTCCTTCACTTTGAGCAGGTGCTGTTTTATGGTGACCTGTTTGGCGGTGGAACAAAGACACTCTCCTTCCTTTTTTCCTCTGTCTTGTATTCAGTGTTCCAAAGATAAAATACGTTAATTTCATTCTCTGTGCCACATTCTTCTTCTCAGACAAGCGCGTTTGCACCAGTTGCTTTTCTTAGCGACTGCTTTTAGACCGGACTCATTGATCGATCCGATTCCATGTCAGTCCTTCTGTCTCCACATCTCCATGGACGTGTTCCCACCGATTTTCCTCATCAGCCCAGCCCGACAGACCTCCTCAGGGGGGCTGCTCACAGGAAGCATCACCGGGCGGGTAGGAGTATTCATTAGATGCATCCATCCATCCATTCCTCTCTTCCTCCACCTGTTCTCCCTGGGAAGCGCTAAGGTTAATTAGCGCATTCGATTAGATAGACGCCTCCACCATTTGCCCTCGTTTTCCTTCTCCCTCCTTCCCTCTCTCCTCGTCTAAACTCTTTCACCTCTACCGACACTCTTGAAACCTGCTGCATGGACCAGTTTTCTTGACCTAGACTTGTCCTAATTTCTTTAAATGGTGACCAACCATTAGTAGTTAAGTTTCTTGATAAATGGAGGGCAAAGGTTCATTGGTAATCCCTGAATTATACCTTAAACCAAACCTCATGGTGCTATAAAGAGCCTCGAATAAGGTCGACGCCATCCAAGTCAGAGCTTCTTCTAGAAAGAACCCTGTGGCTGCTATTTAGTCAAGCCATTAGCATGCCTGACCATGTGCAGCTATTTGTTTACTGTGATTTAAATAAAGATAACTGGTAAAACAAGGTCTCTGTGAGCTGTTTTGTCTGAGAACCCTGCAAGACTTTCTGCAAGCTGCCATAGAAACACGCTTTGACATGTTGCATGCGCTTGTTGTTTTTCTTGAGAAAGCTCATAACACATGATAAAGCTGTGGTGCTAGTGTGTGCGTGTGTGTGTGTTTGTTTTCTGGAATGTGACTGTCTAAAATAATGAGCTTTTGTGAGATTCAGATCTGTTAAGCATACGTTAGCTCACCTTATGACTAGGGTTGGGTACCGAACTTGGTACTTTTAAGGGTACATACCGAATTGCGTCGGTACTACAGAGTACCGATTCATATTAAATCATTCGGTACCAAATTTCGGTACCTGAGAACACATTTGGGCGCATACGAGAGAGACCGAGAGAGAGAGAGAGAGAGAAAGACAGACAGACAGACAGACCGAGAGACCCAGTGACATGATGTCACCACTGCAACTCTTTAAAACACAACACACAAGGCAAACCGAAATGTTCTGAAGTGTGCTTGCATTTCTAGGGTCATATGGTTTCCACGAGAATGCGGACAGGATGCGGAGTCCATTCATAAAAACGGAATTTACTCTAAAGCGCGGAATGCCACGGAACTCGTAAATTTTTGGATGAATAAAAGAAGGTCTGTCACTTAATTCGAATCGCGATATGAACTAGTGTATGTGAAAATTAAAACGCAAAAAGACGGTTTAAATATGAATCCTGCATGTTCCATTAGCCTCGAATGACAGAGTGGCAGAATGGCAGAGACGCGGTTTTGTTAACTGCACAAACCTGAAGCACACATGAATTTGCTGTGATTTTCGGCCTCTGCATCTCACTACATGAGCACATAAACACATGAACTTACAGGCTGTGAGAGTCACTTCATGAGAATTTTACCGTTTCATTTGAGAAAACCAGCATCATATCATACTGTATACACACAGAAACTTCACGGCAACCTGTCAAAATAAAAGTGCGGTTTAACATGTAAGATAAATATATTACTCTTGTATTACTTTTGTACAGTATAATGTACATCTTTATATATTCAATTTACTGTAAGTAAACAAATTTGAACAAATTTAAATAAAATAATTAAATGATAAAAATAATTATTACAACTACATTAACCACTTAATTGTAGAAAAAATACAATTATTATTAAAACTTTTTTAAAGGAATATTCACACATTTTTTTTCTACCATGTATTAATTTTAACAGTAAACCTCTGTTTGTGTGCCAAAAAAATAAAAGGTTTTCATTTTCATTTTCATTTAATTAAAAATAAATAAATGTTTAATGCCTTCATTTGATTATCAGAAAAAAATAATTTCTGGAAGAAAAAAAAGAAAAAAATGTGTAGGGCCCTATTGTTCAAAATGTTGAAATTGAGAGTTTTGGAATAATTTTTTCACTGAAATAAATGTTTTTGTTATTACACAGAGAGTAAAGTACCGAAAAAAGGTACCGTTGGGTACCGGTACCGAATTTCAGGTACCGATACCGGTACCGGTTCAAATGTGAACGGTACCCAACCCTACTTATGACGCACATTCAATCACTCATGATGTTGGACTTTTATAGCCAAGCTATTTATTACCAAACCTTATTTGTACACTAAACAAAAGAACCAGTTCATAAGAATCATTTGTTAGGTTAGAAAATCAAACTGCACTGGTTGAGCTGTATGTGTTTGATTCACTAAAAAGAAACGGCTCATTAGATTAATTTGTTCTGTAATCAAACTACACTGATTATACTGAATTTCTGATGTACTGAAAATGTACCAGTTCATAAGAGTCATTTGTTAGGGAATCAAACTGCACTGGTTGAGCTGTATGTGTTTGATTCACTAAAAACAACTGGTTCATAAGTGTAATTCATTTTGTAATCGAACTATACTGATTGTACTAAATGTTTTTGCTTAACTAAAAAGAACTGGTTCATGAGATTCTTTTGTTTGTGAATCGGACTGCACTGATTGTGCTTTGTTGTTGACTGGCTGAAAAGAACCACTTCATAAGAGTATTTTTTTGGGAATTAAGATGCACTGGTTGCACTTTATGCTTTTGATTCACTGAAAAGAACCCACTCGTAAGTCAGTCGTTCTATAATTAAACTATTCTGGTTGCACTCTGTATGTTTTTGATTCACAGAATGGCTCATAAGATTCATATGTTCAAGGAATCGGACTACACAGCTTGTGCTGTTGTTTAGAGGGACTAAAAGTTTGACAAGTGTGGTGTTTTCGGAAAACTGGTTTAGAAATGGTCCACACTAGTGTTTGGTGGCACAGAAATCACATCTGATGTGCCTGTGTTTGACGTCTTTAGCCTGTTCTCTGTCCCACATCCCCGCAGCTCTTCAGCAAAAGATGCCTCACAGCTGTACACAATGTCCCAGCTTCAGTCTTTACACATCTTTTATACAACTTCCTGCTGTTAGACGCACAGACAGATCCTTTCCATCCACACGACAAAGGCTAGCCTGCCCAAGGCAGAGCCTGTTCATTATAACCTTATATGCAGCCCATAATCCTCTGTTTTGTTGCAGCTGCATAATACAATGTGTGTGCCCCAGCGTGATGTGCATCCACATTTAAGCCCCTCTGGATACAATCTGTCCCTCCCCGCCTCCAAAACCAGTCCAGTAAATAACAGCAAGGTTAAACACCTCTTGCTCAACTCTTCACTGTGAGGGGTGAAAAGAGAGAGAGAGTTTTCCGAGGAAGGCTGGAGATGAGCCTTGGCATGAATAAGGATGGATAGTGAGATGAGAGATGGGAATGATAAATCGTGTGCTTTGGAAGTGCCTCTCCTTTATGTAAAAGAGGTGCTTTCAGACCTGACACAGCCATAAATCAGACATGGACTTCTCTTTCTAATTTCATTACAATGGCAGGCAGAGAAGTGCACAAACACACGCTTTCTCTCACACTCAATGTGGGTTAAGCTGTCTGGGGGTCTGTGTTTTGGCCACAGGGGGTTCAGTAATATTCACCTGATGGGTTTGTTTATCTCTTTCATATTCTTTTAACAGAGGCACTTCATCTGTCACACCTCTTTTCCACCCAGAGTGTGTAAAGTGCAAAACATAGCAAAGCTCTGTCATTTGGATTGTAAAGCAGTAATTTTAACCAGATTTTGCTCATATTTTGAAGAAAATAAAAGTGCTACTTGATCAAGCAAAACATGCCACCACAATGCTACAGTGGTCTGGGTGGCTGCTAGGTTATGATGTTGCATCCACATTTTAATGGGAATATTGGGATATTACCAAAAAATAAATAAATTGCTGGATGGAAATGCCAAGATACCACTACCAAGTTTTATTTATTGTATCAGTCAATATCGGATTTAAAATTGTTGACTTTTGGCAACATCTAACACTTAGGCCTACTTATTAAATTATTAGTGCTTTAACAAGCTTAACTAACACTTAAATGTAACTTAGCAAATCTCAAAATGCATATCCATTTTTCATACTGTACCTTATGTTGTGATGCCTAAATTCACTTCATTTAAAATGGTTTATTGAATGTTTTTTGTTTTATTTTTGATAAATTCAGACAAGTATGTTGACGCTGATAGCCTAGTGGGCAGTGCGCCGACATACAGCGCCGTTGCGCTTCGGGCGTCCCGAGTTCGAATCTCAACTCAAGGACCTTTCCCGATTCCGCCCCTATCCCTCTCCCACTTCGTTTCCTGTCAGTACTGATCTGTCCTGTCATAAAGGTAAAATTGCCAAAAATAAACTTTTAAAAAAATCAGATAAGTATAGTATTTTGGCATCGTCCATTTGTAGGTTTTCTGTAAAATGAAAATAGTTAACAGCTTGTCTGTATTGCTAGAATTAATATTGGTGCATTTCTACATGGTGTGGAAACACTGCTTTATTTCCAATATTCAGATTTTTCACTTTTTTTTTTCAGTGCTGGGCAACGATTAATCGTGATTAATCCCATCCAAAATAAAAGATTTTGTTTATATAATATATGTGTGTACTGTGCATATTTATGTATATAAAAAGATACACATACAGTATATATTTTGAAAATATTTACATTTATATTCATAGAATTTATATTACAAAATAAATATATTTAAAATATAAACATAACATTTTTCTTAAAAATATACATGCACGTGTGTGTATTTATGTACATAATAAATATACACAGTACACATATATACAGTATATTATGTACACAAAAACTATTATTTTGAATGCGGTTAATTGCGATTAATCATTGCCCAGCACTTTATTCTTTTCTATTTAACAATCTGCCAGGCAAAAATAAAGTCCAATTGATTAATTAAAATTATACCATAGCTCTCCTCAAACAAACCACTTAATTTGATGTGTCATGCAGAAGCCTGCCTTTACAAGCAGCACTAATAAAATAAACCAACCCTCACAGTCCTGTTATTCTGCAGTGCGTTATGGGAGTCAGACTATAGGTGTGGTGAGGTTGGACAAACTATAGTTTCAAAGCTGGTTTGGGTAGATTTTGTGACAAAAAGGGTGTGCGTGTTTACTTGCGTGTGAGTTCTGTTTGTCTTTCTTTTTAGACTGTAGACTAAGTGACTGAATGTCCTCCTTCAGGTAGGCGATGCTCACGTATGTTTGCGTGCGTGTCCTCTCTGTGGGAGGTGCCGAGGGCTCCAGCTGTTTTGGCAGATAAGCTGTTGTCGACGAGCTCCCGGCTTCCCACCGTGCATCAGCGGAACAGAGCAGCTACTGTCACCACACACTCACGGTTTGCCAATAAGACACTTCCAGCGAGCCACCGCACACTATCACGACAGACTGTCCACCTGCTCTAAAACTGTCCACACAGCACAACATGCACGATTCGACCCCACACACCCCGGTTACCATGGTTACCTAATTACCTCTCGGTCCCGACACACCAGCCTGTACGGAACGTAAACAACTGCTCAGCGGAAGGTTGCTCACAGCTTTTCAACAGTAATGAAACACACACATGCAGTCCTGCAACAATAATGATACGTACACAAATATCCCTTCGGCCCTGATGATAATTGCATTAATGAAGCCCGGCGTTCCCGCTCTCTGTTGTTTTCCTCCCTGATACAGTGTCTGATGACTCAGACTGCCATGTTTAGCAAACGGTGAAAATCTCTCCCAACCTGTCCGTCCGTCAGGGCGTTCCACAACTGTCAGCCTTTAACTCAGTAATCACTGCCTGAATCAGCTGAGAATGTTTCTGTCAGATAACACTGACCAAGCATCGCTGTCAGCTCAGTTAAAGAGAGCTGCTCAAGCGTATCCACTGAAGAACGAGAGGATGGGACATGGCTGGTCGTCTTCCAGCTTATGAAACCTTCAGACCCAGTGAATTATACTTTTGATGTGCCCTTAAAACAGCTCGCAGATGCCGTTGAGTCGATGCTCAGAGTGCAGATGGAAAAATTTGGGAATGGTAAGAGATGGTCACCCGCCTGAGCAGTTGAAATGAAGTTGGTGAAGGTGAAAGCGAGGTGAATGTTGGTGGGTGGGTCACTAACCAGGTTCACTTGGTGATGCCGGTGATTTACATTGGATAGACAGTTGTTTGTCAGACTTGGTGATTCAGATGTGTGCTTGATTAGTGAATAATAGAGGAACTATGTGGTAGCACTTTATAATCACTTTTATTAATGAGTCATTAACAAGCATTATTGCATTTGTTATTCAATTCAAAGTGTGATTATATTTTCAAATGTGTATATATTAAAAGTATGTGAAATATTGACCTGTTTAGCATTTCAAAGGGTTGGATAGTCATAATTTGACTATTCTGCTCACCAAGGTTAGTATTGTAAACTAAAACTAAGACGGTTAAAAAAAGCATTATCTGGTATAAAATAAACATTAACTGAAAGAAAAAAATCCGCTATAGTTGCTTATTTTTTGTTTAGTTTAAGACATACTAAAATAACTAAAGCTAAACAACCTAGAACTATATAGACATATTTAAATAATAAAAATTACCCCCAACACAATTACTAAAAGTTTTACTTATTTTTTTCTAGATTTTGTACAAGTTTTGAACGGTACAATTTTGAGTTTGGAGGTCTGATTTTTTTTTTCTTTTTTTGTCAACTTGAAACTGGAATTGTTTTATCTGAATATTTCAGTTACCTCAGAAAATAATCTGTTGTACATAAATAGAAATGTATAAATATGCCACAAAGCAATTCAATGCTTTGAATTTAAATAGACTCAATTTTAGATTTTAGTTGTAAACTTCATTTAAATTGGAATAAGAGTTGGAACCAAAACCAGAAATCATATGCAGTGGGAAAATAAAACAGTATAATGCATTGCCCATAATATATGCCATTGTTCTGAGTCTGCTAAACTGGAAAAAATTGTTTGACTTGCATTTAAAGTAATCACCCACAGTTTGGTTTATTTTTACATTAGTTAAGTGTTTGGCAAACTGGAAAGAAACAGTTGGAGCTTGCCAGGTTGAGAAGGTTCTTGTTAGTTTGAGACTAACCATTATATCATATAAACGGAAAAGGAAGTTGTGTGCTTGAGTGTTGTTGATTGTGCCATTGATCGTCCACCTACCTGGTGACTATTGCTCTTTTAGCATACTAAGCCCAGCACTACTAAGCCTTAAAGTTTTAGAAACAGGCAACGTTTCCTATATCAGAGGTGTCAAACTCAGTTCCTGGAGGGACGGAGCCCTGCAGAGTTTAAATGCAACCCTAATTAAACACACCTGATCCAGCTAATCATGTCATTGAGGCTTATTTGTAAACTACATGGTTTGTGTGTTGGAGCAAGGTTGGAACAAAACTCTGCAGGGCTGCGGCCCTCCAGGAACTGGGTTTGACACCCCTGCTATATATAATTGAAAATAAATATCTAAACATAATCTTTTCACAAATGCGATCAAATCTCTCCATTTACTGAAATTTCAGGACGTTCTGTTCCAGGACTGGATTTAAAAGATTAAGCAAGGTTGTCAGCGTCTTGTGTGTGTGTATGCATAGCACATCTCAACTAATTTAGCTCCATCGTGCTGCTTTCATAGGCGTGTGTGTACAAATCTGTTGGCACGAAAATGTGTTTTTCTTCAGATGCTACAGATGGAGAGAAGTAAAACTTCTCATCTCGGGCATCGCTCACTCAGACCTTGCAGCCAGTGAGTGCCTCCATTCATTCATTCAGTTCATGTTTACACAGCCCACCTCATAAAAGAGCCCCTCACAAGCCCTACTGCAATGCTTTGGATGTAATCGGACTCTTTAAGATTCCTACTTCTCTGAATGGCAGTTGTTTGTTTGAAGAGGCCAATCATAACTGACCTAATGAAGAGATTACGGCCTGTAAAGACCAAGAAGACCGTCAGAAATTATCTTTGATTTTGAGGGAAAATTGAAATGCATTAGTGTTACACGAAACGCGAGCTGAATCGCTCCCTCTCCTTCTCGCTCTTTCTCTCTGTATTGATCTGTTTTAGTGGATTTTTGGTGGCATTTGCTCATTGCATTCTCATTTTGGAGTGTATTGGATGACTACCATCACACATGTTTCACAATCGAAGAAAACGGCAAAGCCGTGAGAAGCTGACCGCGTTGTGCTTTTTCTATCCAATGATCCACGTTCCTAAAGCTCTCTGACCCATATTTCAACAATGTTCATTTGCTGCCAAGTGCTCAATTTAAAGTTGATTCGATTTAGAAAAAGAATTTGAGAAGCGGTTGGGTCCTTGTGCGCAAATTATTTGTTTTCTGGGTGAAAGGTCGTTTTGCTGAAGTCTGTGTGCGGATGGAGAGATAGCTAATCCTGGAATATCCTTTATGAACTAGAACCATTTTTTTTCTTTAAGCAGCTGTTTTCAGTGAAAGATTTTCATTGTAAATCTACTCAGCTGTCGTCAAAGAGGGTAAAAAATACCTGAGCTAATCTAAAATCCAGCAGCAGGACGGTGAAATCCCTCAGAGCTCTCTGGTCAATAAGCACCACATTCTGCAGAGCAAAGCAGCTAATTTAACCCACATCTATAATAGACCCAGCACAGCAGGATCTTTTTGTCCTAGAACAGTGCCCCAAAAAATGGACACTTGTATCGCATTTAATGTATGAATGTCATTGTATTTATCTCAGTGTTTTCGAAACTTTTTTGGGCTTATGTATCCTTGCTGCCCTATCTGTAAGACTTAAGAATCAGCAACAGAACCAGTATGAGAACCAGAAATGTGTACATCGAAGATAAAATAAATAAACGCATATATACACTGTTAACTGTAATACTGTACATTTCCAATCTCAAATTACATACATACATACATGCATACATACATACATGTACATCCATACACAAAAAAAAAAAATCACATTTAAGCCAGTTGTTTGAAAGTAATTTAAAAAATGAGTCAGAAAGATATGTTAGTTCAGAGAACTGCTCTATTGAAAAAAGAAAATCCACTTGAATTGATCCTTTTATACAGTATCTAATGTAAAGAAATTCCTACATGTGTAGGTGTGATGTAAGTGTTCAGATATGTTTTGGTGCCACTGTATATTTTTCATCTTTTTTCAATAGTAGGTATGAAAGCCTCCAGACTCTGAGCAGAGAAAAGGAGTGGATTCTGAATCTAAAGCCTTTAGTTCAAATGTTTAGAGAGTGAAAGAGAACGATACGGGTTGTTCTTTTGTATTCTTGCAAATCCATTGAAGATGAACCTGATTTCCCACAAAAGTGGGAAAGTTTGCAGTCAGATCATTCATATTTTGCAGCCAAGTAGCACGCAGCATTCTCCTGCATCCTGCAGTCTCATAAAGAGAGCATGTTGCAAGACTCTGTCCAACAGTATGTAATGGTTTGAATTCTGGATGTTCAGAAGATGTGTTCCAGATTAACTCTTTCAGAGTTCATTGTGTTTGTCCATATTCACAGACATTGGAAACCAGAGGCAGAATGGGAAATGCTGACGTGCCTGTCCTTGTTTAGAGGTGTCCAACGATGGGTTCCTAATCCAGGATTACCTGTATAGATGATGTAGACTTGACAAATAAGATGGGAAAGGCACCATTGCTTATTGTGGAATTTCTGACACACTAGGATAAGAGTTCATGATTTTAGATTCTCTCTCGGCAGAAGCACTCCTCAGTTTTTTTCTCAGAAGCTAATATGCGCAAAAGCACAGAAATTCTTCTGATGATTTCGCAACAAATCCCAATTCACATCTTCTTACTTCTCTTTGTTGCTGTTGGGCTTTAGCTTGGGGACCTATCTGTTCTGCAAAGCACAACAATTGAATTCATCATTTTGAAGATGAGTGAGTCGAAATTTAAATATCACTGTTTCTCCAGTCGTCCCTCTGTGAGTGCCACTGCTGTGTGTTTTTAGATTTCATATCCTCGCTGATCAAAGCCAGATGTGTACAGTCTAGTTCAGCTTTTGTCAGTCAGGCTACGCAGTATACTGTAATATATATTTATATATTTATTTTTCCCCTCTGAAGTCCATTATAATGTGTGTCAAGGACTCTTGCATAAAGTGCCATTATTTAGTTTTTCATGTTTGTCTCATATGTTTAACACGAATAAATTTTTTGTAAAATATTAGATTTTTTTTTTTTATATATATATTTAATTTTTTTTAAAGAAATCTCTTATGAATTTATACAACAAAGCTTTTTTGGGAATATGTCTTAAATAACACATTGTCCTATAAACAACAGTCAGTAAATGGTCTCACAAACCTAAAATATACATCACAATAATGTTTCCTGATTCATTTCAAATTGGACAACTGAAAAATGACACTCGTTTCAGTGAGGGAGTCAATTTGGACTCCGCATCGGCTCTGAACGATTTACTGACAGAGTGAGTCTGGTTCAAACCACTAACTCACAGGCAAGTGTGAAGCTGTTTTGTGTGTGTGAATTTTTTTTTTTTTTTTTTTTTCTACTCCCCAAACCAGTTAAGCACAATCCCTGCCCAGCAGTCGATTTCAACTCAATCATTTAGTTAATCAAATTTTTTTCCCACTTCATGGATTCGGCTCAGAGTTCACAAATATCATGGGTGAATCCAATCGGGACAACCAGTAGGATGTGCTACCAATGTTAAACTAAGGTTAAGTTTAGGGTTTGAGGTTAGTATTTGTTTCAGTTTTATGTAGCAGGGATGTGATTTTTCCGTACGGATTTCCTGTATTTTCCGACCTCTGATGGACGACCCATGTGATTCGTGTAGATCAAAGCTTTTTTTTTTTAGAGAGAGAGTGGGGGGGAGGGTTTGGTTTGTTACTGCATGATGATTGAAATCACGCAAATGGCCTTGAGCTATTACCGGAATAAACTGCGAAAAGATTGTTTTCTAAAACATGGACGGAATGATCCTGAGAGTGCTGCACGAGCTCGCGGCGCCATCTGCAGGACAGTTAAAAGCGTTCAAATGATTCAAAGCGCCAAACGCGAGTAGATTCAGCGCTGAAACGTGTTACTCGACCCGGTGACTTTTTTATGAATGGCGTGAGAATTTGAGATTGCTAGTGCTGTCATAAAACTCCCAACGGTTGTGTTGTAATTATATAATACACTGTAAAAAAAAAATTCTGTAAAAAAACGGAGAACTTGCTGGCAGAAAATTACCAGGTCATTTTCAGTTAAATTTACAGACATTTCCTTCAACATTAAAACAGAAAATTCTGTAGATTTACATTTTCTTCTGTACCATAAACGGACAATCCGTTATGCAGAAATTTCTAAATAAATTATAACATAGGCCTATCTTTAGCAGCAAATAAATCCAGCACAATATATACAAATTGAACATGGTTTATTTTTACCTCATGTAAACATTCCTAAAAGTGCATTCAGTAGCTTTTATTTGCTTTTAATAGGTGAAGACAAATGTTATGACATCAGTTAATTTAATAATGTGTAAAGCACCATAGAAAATGCTTGTATTGTGGAAAACTTTTTAAGTTTTAAACAGCAACAGGCAGAAAAAAGAAAACATGAGCAGGTACTTGTACAATACTGGTGTTGCACCAAATAGTGGTCACAAAGATAAACCTCACTGTGAAGCAATCAAGATTCAAAACATTTTCAGATACATGGGAAAACATTTATACAAAGACAGGGCTGTCATTAATAACAACTGCTATAAACTTATAGTCAAGTGAAATGTTATTTAAAAGGACAGTTAAAAAAAAAAAAAAAAAAACTTGTACAGCATTTGAAAATAAAGAACAAAGATTCATGCACTCATGCCTGACATTTCAATGTGAAATTAAGAGAATTATACAATCTAAATTAAGAGCAGGGCTCCAAATGTTTGTGTGCTCTTAGTATCTCTTGCCATCTGCAAGCTTGAGGAAACTACTTTTTTTTTTACTTTCATGTTCAGTCCAAGTTCCAAGTTGAGATTTGAAAAAAGCTCAGATTGTACATGGATTCTCGAAGTTGTTCATAGTCTTGGAAGCGTAGGTTCCCTTCGTCTGAACCTTTGACCCTCGTTCAGGATTTCTTCACAGGAAGACTGGAAATGATAAGAAATGAAATGAATGAAAGTGAAGTACAGAGTAACGTGCAGAACAGGTTGAGATCGAATTATCAAGTTCCAGTTCAAACATCGTTTATAAAATGCTAAACTTGCATTTCTAGTGGTCTCCAATTGCATCTGTCATGTGATCTTGTCAACAATGTTTTATGATGTACTTAAAAGGGTTACTCCACCCCAAAATGAAAATTGTCATTAATCACTTACCCTCATGTCGTTCCAAACCCGTAAAAGCTTTGTTCGTCTTCGGAACACAATTTAAGATATTTCGGATGAAAACCGGGAGGTTTGTTTCTGTCCTATTGACTGCCAAGTAAATAACACTGTCAAGGCCCAGAATCACTGACAAGCTACACAATATCACGTTCATTATCGCAGATTAATCGCCTTCAATAATGAACGTGATATTGTGTAGCTTGTCAGTGTGTATTAAATGCCGCTCCATTTGAAAATAGGTGATGGAGATTTACCGCAAATCACAGAACCGGCTTTACTGACGAGATGCGCATGAATATCGCATGCGATATATCGCCCAGCCCTAATGAAAAGCATCGTCAAAATAGTCCATCTGCCATCAGTGGTTCAATCTGAACTTTATGAAGTGGCGAGAATACTTTTTGTATGCAAAGAAAATAATAACGACTTTATTCAACAATTCGTCGCATCTGCGTCACACTAGCGCCATTTTGGAGAATATCCACTGGACGCAAACTGCGTACGCTGTTCTGTGTCAGCCGCACCACACAGATATGCTGTTTTTGTTAAATAACGACTTGTTGAATAAAGTCATTATTTTTATTTTCTTTGCATACAAAAAGTATTCTCGTCGCTTCAAAGTTCAGATTGAACCACTGATGGCAGATGGACTGTTTTAACGATGTCCTTATACTGCGTTTCTGTGCCTTGACCGTGTAAGGACCCTTGCAGTCTATGGAGGGTCAGAGAGCTCTCAGATTTCATCAAAAATATCGCAATTTGTGTTTCGAAGATGAACGAAGGTCTTATGGGTTTGGAACGACATGAGGGTGAGTAATTAATGACAGAATTTTCATTTTTGAGTGAACTAACCCTTTGATTATTTTCAACTAACCAGAAACACAACAAAATGCTTTATACACAGTTTCATTATTATGTTCCTTACATTTGTATGAATTCCAGCGTAGGTGCCATTCTCCTCTGGATGTTCTGAATGTGTAGCTCAGCCACAATGGGGGAGGAAATGATAACTTCTTGAATGACAGCAATCTGGAATCACCAATAACAATAAACAAATAAGAAATTATAAACATCATTGTAAATTCAGAAAGCCACTCCAAACATTGATTAAATCTTTCCTACACAAACAACTTCAATAAAGTCAACTGAATAAACGACTCATTTTTTGAGCGACTCATTCAAAACTATTTTTTTTGTCAGTATTGAACATCCCTAAAGGTAAATAAAAATGGAAGCATATGGGTAGCAAAATTCAATTTGAAATGTTCAATTTGAAATATGCAAAATGGCAATGTAGTTCTGTATTTTAAATTTACATTTTGCCATACATGTGTACAAAATTTAGTGCAAAATGAAAATTCAGTTATATAAATTTAGATATGCCATTTTCTACACTAGTTTTAACATGCAAATAAAAAATAAAAAAAACATACTTTAACACTTTATAAATTGCAAAATTAAAACAAAAATGTATTACACAGATTGATTAGATGTGTTTAACATGTCCAAGCAAAAACTGTAGCAAAATTATCATTTAAATGCCGTTTTTCCTAAATGCATTTAGACTTGGGAGTTAGGACACTTGGGATTGCCTTTTCATCATGTTATTGCGTGATAATTGTAGCAAAATGCAGTGAGAATTTGAGGATGCATTCTGAGCCAAAGGTGCAGTAAAAGGGTAGCAAAATGGTGATTTAAATGTCTTTTTATTTTTTTTAAATGCATTGACACTTACATATAAGACGTTTCAATTGCATTTTCATTTAATACCTCGTAATGAATATAAGTAAATGTGGAAAGCGTTTGGTTAAAGGTGAATATTGACCTATTGTGCGTCCTGTTGCTGAGCCTAAAGATTGACAGGTCAGGGGCGTGCTGCATTTTCAAATGCATTTCAAATCCACATTGACTTTATATCCATAGCGAGGTATTAAATGAAAATGCAATTGAAACGTCTTATATGTAAGTGTCAATGCATTTAAGAAAAATAAAAGACATTTAAAAATCACCATTTTGCTGCACCCTTGGCTCAGAATGCATCCTCAAATTCTCACTGCATTTTGATACAATTATCATGCGGTATTATGATGGAAATGCAATCCCAAGTGTCCTAACTCCCAAGTCTAAATGCATTTAGGAAAAACAGCATGTAAATGATAATTTTAATACAGTCTTGGCTTGGACATATTATTGCAACTTATAAAGCGTTAAAATGTTTTTATTTTGCATATTAAAACTAGTGTAGGAAATGGCAAATGTAAATTATATAATTGAATTTTCATTTTGCACTAAATATTGCACATATGTATGGGAAAATGTAAATTTAAATACAAAAATACATTGCCATTTTACATATTGCATTGCCATTTTGCATTTTACATTTCAGATTTAATTTTACTACCCATATGCTTGCATAAATAAAAACTGTAGTGTTAATAAACAAAACAGAATACAAACCCATGATAAGAATGCAGGGGGTGCTTGGGATGCACAATACAGCAGCAATAACGACCTGTCATTAGAAAAGAAAACAAAAGAAACACTATGAATGTCATGAACTGCTGTCCCTTTAAAACATGACTCACACCTGACACATCCCAACTCTTTACATCAGTCAAGACATTTTAACTTTTTAAGACTGTCACTAGCCAAAAATGGTCATTTTGACATTATTTTGTGTGCTTTAGTCCGTGTGCGAGAGAGAGAACTCGGTGCGTTACTGACGCGCTGTGTGAAGCGGCATTCTCTGCGCGTGCATCACAAGTGTGTGCGTTCACAGACAGCGCGCCAGTAATGTTACCGAATTAACTTCTCGTGTGTGTGTTTAACATAAACAAGACAATAAAATGTCTAAACCTACCTCGTCTGGCAGAGAAGGTGCGTTATCCTTGAAGAATTCCGCATAATAAAAAAAAGTCGTAATGGTATCTTCTTTTCTTGACAATTGCTCTGCCAGCTTCTGTTGAAGGCACACAGCGCTCTAAACACAGTTGTACCGCACTTTAGATTTAACGTTATCACAGCTGCTTAACATTACCTCAGTAACGTTAATATGTCGGATGCTTTACGACACGCTCAGTAACCAATACACCGCATCAACAACAATTAAAAGTTGATAACCTTTTATTAATAAAACTGAAGGTGATCACACTGTAACACGTAACTTACCTCCACGTCGAGTAAGATGTGACGGTGTGCTGAAATTTTGAATGTCACGGCTCCAGCATTCATTTGCCAAACAAGGAAGACGTTTTCTACTAGGTTAACGTTACAGTTTGTTACATTTAACAAAATATAATTTACCACGAAAGTGTAAGAACGGTTCCTCAAACCCGAAATCCGACTTTAAAACGAAATTTTTACCGAGACTATCTCCGTGAATAATGGCGTCTGCTCAAGCACTGTTTTCGCGCCGAAAATCTTGCTTCATGTTCCCACAATGCAAAGCGTAATTAAAAAAAATACGGAAAAACACCTGTAAAAACTAATACGGAATATTCCTTCACATTATTATGGTATATTTTACTGTATTTTTACGGACTTTTTTTACAGTGTAGGCTGTAGTCTGACGCACTACATGTCTGCTGTTACAGTACTATTTTAGTCACTTTAATTTGCATTTAGGAACGTATTCGTCATTAGAAACGTTTACAAATATGTTGTTGTTTACAAAGAGAAGTTTCAGTGTCTCTCAATCCTTCAGAAATCATTCTAATATGCTGATTTGCTGCTCAAGAAACATTTCTCATTATTATCAATGTTAAAAACAGTTTTGCTGCTTAATATTTTTGTGGAAGCAATGATACCACTCAAACATTTGTATAAGATTTAAAAAAGAGATGTTAATAATTTTATTCATGCATGAAAGTGATAAAAAAGTGAGTGAAGACATTTAAAATGATTTCTGTTTAATAAATGCATTAACAAATTTAATATATTTGATAAATGCTGTTCATTAAACTTTATATTTATCAAAAAAATCCTGAAAAATAAAGTGTATAACCATTTCCACACAAAATATGAAGCAGCAAAATTGTTTTCAACATTGATAATAATCAGAAATGTTTCTTGAGTCAAATAAATTGTAATGATTTCTAAAAGATCATGCGACACTGAAAACTGGAGTAATGAAGAAAATTCTGCTTTGCATCACAGGAATAACATTACATTTTATAATATATTTGTAACGATCGGCCTTATTGGAAGATGTCACAATAATTAAAAGGGGTCAGATTAAACTGTGTGAGGTAAAATAAGTGTTTTAAAAAGATGAGACAACAACAAAAGTATAAGTAATAAATAGTGTATTTACAGAATTCACAAAGAACTTAAAACAACAATAAAACCTAAGAAATCCTAGGCTGTTAAAAGCACAGAGTCTATCAGTTCCATACCGTTAAAACAGTCCTTAAGAAATCCAGCGTGCTGTAAGTTCCAATGTAAAAGTGTCCACCGGTGTATATACAATCCAAAGAAAGTGATAATCCAAAACAAGTGAGATGCTGGAATGGTAAATCCTTAAAACAACTCCTCAATCCAGCTGGTGCATTACTTTGGTCAGTCACCCTGATTGTTTGACATGCTGCTTGCTTTATACTGGTCTACTTCCTGATTCCTGTCATGTGACTGATCACATGACAGGCAGACCCAAGAACATTTAAAGACATACACACAAAATAATTAAGAGGATTAAAATGGCTAAGACAACATGTAAAACCATTAAAACTCAAATATATAGGTATAAAACCATCTTAATACATATTGAGCGGTATAAAACATGTGTCTTTGTGTGACAGTGTCACATATTAAAATTGAAAACTTTTTTTAAATTTGTAATTATATTTCACAATATTGCTTTTTTTTTTTTTTTTACTTTAATCAAATAAATTAAAGTATATTATACTATAATATATATACTATAATATATTATAGTACTATATTATAATATATTATATTATCATCATGATTAAGTGCTGCTTTTTATTTTTTACAGGACAATAGTATGTATTCTTACAGTATATGATATATCTTTTAATGTGCTAAAATATATATATTTTTTAATAAGTGCTGGGGGTGTGGCTTGTGGGCGTGGCTTGGGGCGTGGTCAGATTTTCCTTTTTCGTCTCTAGCCGATCACATGCCTGTGTAGGCAGTCAGCACTGTGATTGACATGAACAATGAAATCTTTAAAATTGGCCACAGGGTGGAGTTTAATGGGTTAAGGAAAAAAATCAGGCGTTTTGTGTATCTTTTTGACTGACTAATTAAAAAGAACCAGTTCATAAGAGTCATTTTATGAATCATAAATCGGACATAAGATAAAATAGTGGCATGCACTCTGATTAGATGACATCAGACGAAACCACAAATGGACAGACATAAAGCTTTCTTGTCTTTTTCCCAGATTTGTCCATTTTTGTCATGTTAGTGACCATTTTAGTCACAGTCTAGAGCCCTGGTTTCCATAAGTGGTCTGCGTGGATTGAGGAGGTGCTTTTGTGTTGTGAGCATCAGAGTAGGCCTATGTCTACTGTACTGTTTTCCGTAATTTGTCCCCTTTCAAACTTGCACTGAACCATTTTGGGTTCGTGTGGACACTCCAGAGTTTTGAGTAATAGATTTACATTGTCACTTCCAACTACATGAAAGTCCCCCCCCCCCCCCTTTTTGTTCTTTCCTACAGAGGAAGTGTTGTTGTCCAGAAGGAAATTACCGGTTGCTTGAATTAATGACTTGGGGAGGCGGTTTTTCTTGCTGACAGAAAATCTTCACCTGAATGAGCAAAAGCCTTCTGCCTCTGTTTCCTCTGTGGTGTGTCATTGTGTTTTTCATTCACTGCTGCTTTTCGCAGTAGAAACACTTGCTTCCTTACCGACCGTGTGTGACATCACTAGCATTTCCATTAGAGTTTTATGCTGTACTCGAGTTGACGTCACTATCATTTTTTTTTTTTTTTTACTTTAAATGTCAGGGAAACTTTAAATAGGTACATTTTTCCCAGTCTCTCTTGAATAGTGATGATGACATGTCATAGTTCAATTTAGTTGTCACACTGACAGGCACATGCATCACCCCCCCGCTCTGTCCATAAAATATAGTCTAGTTTAAACATTCATCATCTCTCCATCTCTTATTCCATCATTCACCATTTTCACTCATTCTTTTTCACCTTCCCTCCCGTTTGGTTCTTATTCTGTTTCTCTCAGTTTCTGCCCTCATTGCCAGGACAGGGGTGTTTGTAGGCCCTGATTGATGTGATATTTAATAAAGACATGCAGTGGGTTGCCAGATTGTCAATTTTTATGCTGCTTGTGGCTTTCAAAGTGATTAATGTCTAGAGATGCCATTATATTGCTCTCAAGCCTGGCTGTAGCGCTGGCCACTGGCCCAGGGGTGCTCTGACGGTGCCTTTTATATTAGACTGAAATTGTTACATTTTGTGGCCGCTGCCTTTGAATTACCAACTACTTTTCTTAGCTTATTGCTGTATTATGCTTGTTGGTGCTTTATTGAACATAGTGCAGTCTCAGCTTCTAGTAATAAATGCGGGGAACTTTAGGGAACAATGATTTTGTTGGGTCAATGATAATGTTCATTGCTTTTTTCTTGAAAACATGAAATGAGAGTTGAGTTTAGAGGGCATGTTATACACTTAAATAGCATTTATTTATATTCCCTAAAGTCTAATTTTAATATCGCAAGACTTCTTACACCAAAACAGTCATAATTTAGTTTAATATGATAATTTTTCAGCCTATCTTTGATTGGCTAACTAGCTAATGTCTTTGCATGTCAGAATGAATGGGGATGCATAGCTTTACCATAGCAGTTATTGGATGAGACTATAAATGTAATTTAAAAAAAAAAAATTATTTAATGACACTGTTAATTGTAATTGCCGTCATCTAAAATTCATTCATCTTTAAAAAATATTAATAATATAATACTATTGATAGTAGTCTTCAGCCAATCTCAAAATATATTTCTCAAAATACATTTTTATCTATGATGCCTAAATTTGCTTGTAGCATTTAAAATCATTGTAGTTATTGGTGTTTTATTTTTGTAACATTTTAATGTTGGACATTTATAATTTTTCTGGTTATTGGCATCTGCTAGATTTTTAATACTGGTGCTTTCCTTGAAATTAACATCACCATTGTTCAATACTGAGTAAGCGTTAGTATGTATATGGGTGGTCATATGTTCTCATGGTTTTGACATCTGGATTGTAGTTTTGGTTTGTTTTGTAAATGTTGCAATATGTCTACATAATTGTGTTTCAAAAGAGCTGCTTTCCATGAGATTTCCCCTTTGAAGTAAGTATACAATATTAGATATCCTGCAGCTGAGGAAACCAAGAGAGAGGGTGAGATAGCAGCAGGTCCAGGAAAGGAAAGACGCAGCTGATGGTAAAAGTTTTCTGTTGTGCCACTTGTCATGCTTTTCCTGACAGTTCTAACAGAGTGAAACAGCAGGACTAACCTGTAAACCTGTGACACTGCTAAATTAATGCACTTTTAATTACACCGAAATGAGAATGACATGAGTCAGGGTCACTGTGAGCAAAAGTGGCAAGACAAAGATGGAAAGATGAGAAGAAAGAAGTGAAAGGTGGTCAGGAGGAGGAGAAGAGTATGGCTCAAGGCAGCAAGGGTGCAGCAGTAGTGAAATGTAGAAACTGAGGCAGCATTGACTCTGATGGTGAAAGGAAGTTTGTGCTGTGCAAACAGGATGTGTATGCTGGAAGTCGCAATGAGCTGTGTTGAGACTGAGTGCCATGACCGTTTTGATGCTTCTTTCATGTTGCAGTCCTTGTGAAGCGTTTTGTGTAGTTTACAGTTCTAACGTTAGTACCACATGGTTGCACTTTCTATATATTATCTGAAAAAACAGTCTTTGCCTGGCTTTCTTGAGGAAAGTCCAAACTTGTTTGCTTATTCTGATCAATGAAGTCTACAATCAGTTAGCATAGTTGTTGCTAAGCTAACGCTAGTAAACCTAAACACACGTGCACTACACACAAATACCAGGTAGGCTAAATTAATGCACTTTTAATTACACCGAACTACTTATTTTGCTGTCAAATTAAATGAGAATGGCATCATCATGACCTAATTTATGTGGAGGAATATTTAAAAGTCTCTAAACCTTAACATTTCTCTCACAATGTTCACTTAAATTTTAAATTCCTTTTGTTTGAGCTCATCATAAAATTCTGGGATTACCTGCTCTGCATGCCGCATGAGATGCTTCTTTAGAATTTAGCTCAAATAAGGGCTCTTAGAAGGCATATTTAAGAATTCTAGCTTTTGGTACAGCATTGGGAGCATGTCTATGATGCCTCAAAATGCTCCCTCTTTAGGCAGCCAGGTTTTGGAACAGAACAGTGGGAGAAGGGAGAGATACAGTGGTCTGTTTGTGTCTTTGACCCGTCTATCCGTTCCCACGGTATCAGGAGGAGGAAGAACTGACCCTGTATGAGCTATATACCCCTTCATCCCTCTCTCTCTTTCACACACACATGCATATACAAAAAGGATCTGTTCACATCAACAATCATCAGTTATTTTACTTTGTATTGTTTAGATCAGCAGTTGTCAGCTGGTTTTGCTTCTGGTTAGCCATCAAAGTGGAAAACCGAACCAAAAACCACATTTGTTTATTATACGCAACATATCATGGTTTCCACAAACATATTAAGCAGCACAACAAATGTTTCTCGAGCACCAAATCAGCATGTTAGAGTGATTTTTGAAGAATCATGTGACACTGAAGACTGGAGTAATGATGCTGAAAATTCAGCTTTGTGATAACAGGCATAGATTTCATTTAAAAAATATATAAATTGTAATAATATTTCACAATATTGCTGTTTATACTATATTTTGATCAAATGAATTCAAAGCTTAATGAGTTTTTTTAAAACTCATCAACATCAGATACTATCATTCCATCATATCTAGTATTTCTTTGTTTCAGCTTTCATTTGTTTTCCAGTCACGATTTATTAGAAAGCAATCCTTTGATTTCAAGAACAGAGGTTTCTCAGTATCTCTAAACTCCATTTTTAAAGCTCAGTTTCTTTATTTATATTCTGATAAGAACTGAGTGGATAATGAGAGACAGAAATCCTCTGACTGAGACTGGGGCGAGAGTTCATGTTTAATAACGCTGAGGTTGACGGAGCATGGGGTAACAGTTAACGCTTGGTTAACAATACAACAGGTACAGTGGAGCTAATGTGGCCGCAAAAGGAAAATTCCAAATGTCGGGTTTTATTAGCTGAACAAACAATTTGAAGTGACGTCTTGTGTGATTTGTGACAGTTTATGTTTTTAAGCTTGAACTACAAGATTTTTACCCCTGCTGTGATATTTGGATTGGGTCCTGGATATGTTTGTGTTGTACATTTTATTTTTGTTTTTGTTCTTGCTCAATCTTGTGGTGTTGAGTTCATTGTCTTTAGGATCAGTGGCCTGATGCAACTCGTTTGTGTGTGTGTGTGTGTGTGTGTTTGTGTGAATACAGCATTTAAATCTCTTAGAGGTAGGGACAAACTCTCACTCTCTCACCATCGTTCTGTTTCTCTGTAATAAATTATATATGAATAGTCAGTGAATGTTGCCGTCAGCCAGACCAGATCAGATTTTTCTTTGTAGAAAAAAAGAACAAAAACATCACAGTAAGTCAAGAGAGAGAACACGACACTCTGAGAGAGAAATAGACAAAGAGGCGAGACAGAGGGAGAGAAAGAGAGGACACAATTGGAGCAAAGTTATGGAGTTGGATTAACTTTATTGCTCCTGAACTGTTAAAGCTATAGTTTACCCCATTATTGGGGTATATGTTATTATTTACTCACGGTTCCAATCATGTATTCTGTTTTTGTTTTTTGTTTTTTTTCACTATGCAGCACCAAAAGTTACAATAAAATATCATACTTATTTTATAATAATGTTAATATTCATTAATTGTATTAACATTTATTATATTATTCATATTATTCAAATCAAATTTGCATTAATAATATTATTTAATGGATAAAAATGTTACTGAATATAGACTACCTCTTTGCCTACAAAAATCTTACCCATGAGACATATCTACTACTGTTTATGGTGTTTATTTTTGTTGTGGGGGTTGGATAAGACACGTGTAAATAGTGACAGAATTTGCACTTCTTAGATGAACCAAGTCATACTGAATGTGTATAATCTATTATCAGTGCATAAGTATATACAGGACTCACAGCAGACTGTGACTAATCAATATTTCCACACCATGGTGAACTCTAATTTGTGTAATTTAACTGGCATCAGCTCAGTCGGACACAAACAAAACAGCCCACCAAACTCATGACTTTGTCATTAGCCGCTACCGCTGGTAACATCTGCACATGAACCCAGAAAACAATCAAATCATTTTGCAGGCAAATCAATGTTAAGCTCAGGTGAAATGAGATATAATGGCCTTGATATAAATGACCTGTGTTCCTGAGCTCAGCTGGAAAAAATACATACATACTTGAGCCTCAGAACACTTCAGTTAGAGTCAAATTACAGCTGGGAAACATGATTTGAATTTACTATATGTTTTTTGTCTGGAACGGGCATTAGTCTCATCCATCAGTACACAAATTACTCAAGCGCATCTTGTGCGACTCATATCTATGGGGATGTTTTTTTAACTGTGTTGGGCTAATGTTAGGGTTGCTGCTTGAATACTCAATCATGGGCAATGTTCTTTCAAGCTGTAGGTGGTTGCGTGTCGTAATTGAAAGCATCTGCTGGTGAAGTGTTCTAGAAGGTCCAGTATATTACCATGCGCGGCATGGTCCCTCACTCTGTTTCATTTCCCACTGAAAGACAGCGATTAATCTGATTAGTGATCTATCAGCTGAAAGTTCTGCCTCCCGGCTCTAATGGTCAATGCCATGGACTGGTCTGAATTATTAACAGATCCATTCCTGGAAACCAGGCACAATTCATCACCAAACAGAGAGGCAAAATGAAAGAGAGAGAGATGGGGTGGGCTAAGTGAAGACTGAAAAAAAGATGTAAGTAGGACACATGCTCATAGAGTGGTAAAAATTGTTTTTGTGTATAGCAATAAAGAGATAGCCGGTACTGTAAGATATTTGTGCATGTGTGTTTTAGATTTTAAGGAATAGTTCATCCAAAGATCATTTACTCACCCTCAAGAAATGTTGAAGAATGCAATGGCAGATATTTTCCATATAATGAAAGTGAAATATAAAGTGGTTCATATTGAGGAATTGTGTGTTATAATTGGACGGTTATAGTCATGTGAAGCCATTTGTTTTTTATTATTTTCTTTTTAGAAATAGTTCATCCAAAAATTTAAATTCTGTCATTATTGTTATTCATTGAAAACCTTCCCTTCCACTATATAACTCTAAAATCAAATATGTCAAGGACATTTATGTTTGGCAACAAGAAACGCCATTCTTGTAGTCCATATGACTTTTGTAGTCCTTTTTTTAATTTGTAGAATTTGTCAACTGTTCCTTTAAGATAAAGAAATTAATAAAGCGTTTCTAAACATCACACAAATTAGAGGTTACATAACCTTGTTTAGTCGGCTTTAAAATATTGAAATCCATGGCTTTTGACTCAAGTCTCAAATTGCAAATGTTTAGTACATTTTAAAACATAATCTGCATATCCTTCTGAGTGATGATGGGGATGAGTTTATAGTGAAGACGCAGTGAGTGAATTATTATTTATTTTTATTTTTTTATGTCTCTGTGGGAATTGAGTAATGCCAGCAGATAATTCACTCCAAACAAAACCATAATCCTCAATGTCCTCAACCCTAAATCCAACCAATAATCATAAACCTATGCAGATCTCTAGTAATAATCATAAACCTAATCTTAACTTAATGCTTTGCATCTAAATCTCATGTTTCCTAAATGGAATATGATCGCAATTCTACATCTAATCTCGAACCTAAGCCTAATTCTGGTCAGCAGTGTCTCTGAGTGCATTTACAACAACAGCAGCTCTGTTTGTATGTAGACCAGCCCACTTTCAGGACACTAATCACATTGTATAAGATAAACAGCTGACACTCAGCTGAGATTTATTTATTACAAACACGCAAACAAACAATTTACTGGGTTAGTATAGATCCGAAGGTGATTTAAAGGGACAGTTTACTCCCCAAAAATAAAATCCTTTTATTATTTACTCACCCTCATGTCTTTAAAAACCAGTATGGACTTTTTAAAAAGATTTTATGTATGTGTGTGTTTCAGAGAAGATAGAAATCATACACGTTTGTAACGACATGAGGATGAGAATTTTTTTTTTTTACTGTACTGTCCCTTTAAGACCACCCTGTGTAAGATATAACAGGTGCAACTATGTCACAATAAAGAGAGAGCACTTGAGAAATGCGTAATAGATTTTGGATGGTACTATCAGAATTGGATTCTTTCAAGATGCAGTACAGCTCAGATACTGTCATGACCATTAGATCACTGACCCCGAGTTAGTCAGTGAGAGGGAATGCTGGGACCTCAGTAAGACTGCCAGTAAATCACAGCGCACACACAAATACTGTGATTTAAATGTGTAATTTAGCCAAAAGGGGATGTACCGGCATCATAGAGTTTCTACATTGTTGTCTTTTTTTATCCTTGAGTTCATATTTCCAAACAGAAACACACTCCAACCACGTTCCGTATTGATTTTATTGCAGTGTAACTTCATGCTCGGATAGTTACATTAGCTTCATTTCAAATGAACTGTGTTTGATGGATTTGCTCATTCACAGAGCCAATGACATCCACCGGGCCAAACAAGAATGAACTACGGTTTCACCCTCCACAGTGTGAGGCGTAAACACAGGATACACTGAGTGTGTGTGTGTGTGTATAAATCCAGTTCAGCTTTCGCAGAAGCTGAAAAATATCAGCGTTGGGAAAGTAACAAGTCATTTATAATTACTACAGGTAATTTACGTCACAAATTAGTCAATACATTATTCCAGCCATGCTAAAATATGCAATATTAGTATGATGCTAAATGCCCGTTCATTTAGCTGCCATGTATATCACTGCACCCATACACTCAAAAATATTGCTGTAGAACCTTTTTTCATTTAGAAATTACGATAACACTTTAGTATATTTATATCTTATTTTTTATTCATTTCATTTTATGTATATTTCCTCTGTGTTGTATTCTATAGTATTTGCACTGTCCATGGAGCGGACCTGACTCACATTTCACTGCTGGTTATATACTCTCTGTATAATCGTGTATGTGACAAATAAAACTTGAACTTGAACTTGAACTTGTATAGGGACAGCCTATCAAGAAGTTGCTTATTAGCATGCCTATTATTAACATATTGGCTGTTTATTAGTACTTATAAAGCACAGATTCTGCATGACCATATTCTACATCCCTAATCCTACACCAATACCTAAACTTAACAACTACTGCACTAACTATTAATAAGCAGCAAATTAGGAGTTTATTGAGGCAAAATCGTGGTTAATGGTTTGTTAATGGCGAGAAGTGGACCTTAAAATAAAGTGTGACCCGAAATTAATACTAACTTGAAATAAGAAATGACAAGCAACACTTTGAATTAAACAATTTTATTTACAACTTCAAAAATCAGTTTTTACAGTGTTGATGTTAGCATTTAGCCTAAGCACTGGGTATGTTTACATGTTAGGCATATTCTAGCTACATAAATATTTTATGAATTTTTTTTTTTTTATGTAACAGTTATAAAAGCAATAAGGCACTTAAGATTGTGCTATATTTTGAATTTAATCATTGTCAAAGTGCTTTTTTTGACACAAATGTGCATTAGCATACCTGGTTAATGAAGTTCCTTTCATTTTTAAAAATAAAAGATAATAGATTATCGAAGCAATTACTGTGATTTAAAAGCCTGTTTCCCACCTCAGACTAAAAAAAAAAGATACTGTATAATGACTATTTCAACTTTATATCTCAATTGCAAATTATTTCTTGTAAAAATCTTGCAATTTAATTTTTTTATTTTATTGACTTTTATTTCACATTATTGCGACTGTATTCACAATATGACCTTATTTCACGTTACGACTTTTTATCTGTCAGATTTTTTTTTCTCAACTTTTTTTCTCAACTAAGCTCAACTTATCTTGCAATATTGGCTTTATTTATCCTAGAATATTACAATATCTTGTTCATTAGCGTGTCCGATAAATTAACTTCACAGCTAGCTACAGTATTTAATTGCTAACTACCCTGAAGAGAGAAATATGAATTGCATATGATGAGAAAAATCGAGCTGTGCATGCTATACTGATGATGAAATCTACGCAACATACTTTAATCCTGGCATACATGTAAAAACATCACTAATTCTAGTTGATTACTTGCCAACACTGCTAGACGGCTAGCCAGATGACAGTGATATTTTCTGGAAAAGCGATCTGTCTGTAGTGTCTTTCGCTATGGTTTGTTTTGTTTCTCCTGTCCTCTGTAGCGTAATATAAATGGTTGAGTTCAGACACCAGTTTCAGGCTTGTGAGCAATGACTGTTCCCCCCTCCCTCACCCATCAGCCCCCCGGCTGGGACGTGGAGGGTGTGAGTGATGGAAAGAGAAGGGTGAGAGGGCTAAATGCCTGAGCCACATGCGATAACTCACTAGCGGTTCATGGGGCTAACTGCGGTCAGAATGTGATAGCCTTGCACGAATGTGTTCCGGGAAATCCAGCCAGTCGCCCCCCCAACCTCACCAGGGGTTTTAAAAGATGCAGGAGTATGGAATTCCACAGTCGGTTAATTGAATCCGTGATTCACAGTCTCCCGAATTGTACTATTTTCTGCTTTAGTGCTGCAAGACCCCTCTATTAAAGTTTAATGTTCCCCTATCGAAGGAACCGCATGAGGTTATAATGGATGAATAGATAGATGCATATAGAAATGCATAGAGTTGCAGTATGTCTTGTGTATTAAACACAAATTGTCGCCATGATTTTCCTGCCATTTTTTGACAGAAGCGGGTTAATGAATGGAAAGTTGCTGTTGATTTCGTTTTTCCACTCACAGATGGGAGTTCAGCTCCTAGCAGAAACATCTGGTCCTGTTTAGAGTTATGCCGTGTGTGTTTATGAGAGAGCGTTAGAGGGATTTTTTTTTTCCTGAGCGGTGGTGAGTTCTGAATCTTCCTCTGTCACAGGTCACTGGCCGGTTCACATTTCCTGCCAACATGAGTCACCTACAAACCAGCGGTTATTCAGTCTACAAATCTCCAACACAGCCAGATCCAAATATATTTATGTCCCTTTTGTCTGTTTTTTTTTTTTCCTCACAGGATCTCGAGTGAAAATCTCTTTCGTCTTGCCATCGTGTTACCATCTATACCCTCGTGAACACCAGTGAGAGCCGAAGCGTTTCCACCACTGCTCATCTCCTGAAAGGATAACAGTGAGTTTTGAATTAGTCTCTCTCTATTTACAGTGATTCAGGTTTCCTGCCTGTCATCATGGACACGCCAGTTCGTATTTCCTCTCTTCGTCATGGCAGACAAAATCAATTGTAGACGCAGCAGTTTACAGAGACGCAGCATCAGTTCGAGATCAGCAGAACTAACAGACGCGGATCGACCTGTCAGATCTGATGCAACCCACTATAGTTGGATTGCGTTCACGGATTGCGTCGTTAAGGAAACCTGACTGACGGACACTTGAGATACAGATCTGTGCTCATCCAATTTATTACATTAGCCCATTGTTTAGAGGAGCTAAGGTTGGACGATATATCAGTAGCAACTGTTAGAGATTCTGTTACACCGTTTACACCACGGTATAAATGGGAACATTTTATATTGTTAGGTTTGCAAAATTAGCAAATGAAGTCCATTTAATTAAATCATCAAATAGACATTACTGCATGATGTGGAAGCCTGTTTTTAAAAAAAAAAAAAAAAACGCAAATAAATAAAAGGCCTTACATGGACTTTTTCTCATAATTGTGAATTTATCTCATAATTGCAAAATATTTATGGTGATTGCAACTTTATACCTCAAAATATGACTAAATCGCACAATTTGACTTTTTATTTTTAATAATTTTAACTTTATTGCTCAGAATTCTGACTGTATATCTCCCAATATTACTTTTTCACAATTGTGACTTTAAATCCCATTATCTATTTTTGACTACTTTTCAACTCTGACTCCTAAATTGTTACTGCATTTTGTTCTAATATGATTTTAGTTTTTGCAGTTTTGACTTATCTCATAATTGTGAATTTATATCTCACAGTTTAACTTAATTTATCAATTTACTTCATCTTTATCTTAAAATTTTACTTTATATCTGTTTCACTTTTTACTTTTATTTTACTTTTCTATTTATTGCCTTGTTTATCACAATAATCTCACTTGCAAATTATTTCTTGTTATTGCAACTTTATCTCTTGTAATTGTAACTTTTTTTCTCACAATATGTATCTCACTTTACTTTTCATAATTTCGATTTATGTATTTCAGTATCTCTTTGTCATGCAATATTGTCTTTACCTCCCATAATTTGTGATAGTGTCTATAGCACTATAAAATAGCTATGATTTTATTTCTCATAATTTTGAATTTATATTTTATAGTTTGACTTTTTTTTTAATTTAAACTTTTTCTTTTTTTTTTACTCTGAGGGAGAAACTATATGATCAAGATAAGATTTTGGTTACACCATCCACCCCTCAAAGAAACTTATAATGGGTGTTTGGCATGCAATGAAATTACCTTTGTTTTTCTGGTCAAACCCTTGGCTCTGACTAAAACTGACATGCCCTCACATCATTTGAGCCATACTATTGTTCATTCACTCTTTCTCTCTTTCACTTCCCTGCTGCTGACCTCTGAGCAGAAACAACAGTGTAAGCACTATCATTCTAGATTTCTCTCTATCCTTCCCTTTTGTCCTGGAATCCGCATTTTCATCCAAAGGTCATTGATGGCCACAGAGAATCACTCGGAGCGGTATTCAGTCAAATTGCATCACACTGTTTATCCCGAAGGTTCTCAGTGTGTTGTGGATGATCTGGTATAGAGCTGAGCCCTGCAGGTCTGGAAATGTGCCAGTGGAAAGGCCCGTACCAACTTTGTGAAAGGTCAGGTGCGAAAGCTTACAAATGTAGATGTGAGTATTTGTTCTGATGTGAATCCCAATGGTGAAATGAGAAAGAAACAGGTTTTATGTAGTTTAGTTTGTAAACATTTCGCTTTTTTAAAGCATGTGCTAAAGGATGGTTCGTATTATTTTGAAGTCAACATGAAATCAAAAACCTCTTTAGTTTAAATTCCTGGGCATTTTGTATATAATTCATCAGGCGTGTTATTCAAAGGCAAAAACATTTTTTTGTTTTGTTTTATAGCCCTTAATCAAAATATAACTTTCTCTACCACTTAAATAACTTTGCTTTTCTGCTGACATCATCAAGGCCACTAACATTTTAACCAATGAGAACCTGAAGTGTTTTAGGAGGCTTTAAGTGGCCATCCACAATTGCTTTCTGACTCCATTCCAGTATGGAAAACCTCATTTCATGATCCAATCAATTACAGATAGGTAAAAATCAGATCCTACCTGATGTTTCTCATTGAATATCTCGTAAATACATCACATTACAGAAGTCAAATGGATTTGTGAATTTTCTGAATTTGTTTAATGTTGACTTTAAAGCTATAACTTCTTGGTAGAGACTGTAAAAGCCTCCAACATGTCTTGCAATGATTACATGTTACATGAGTAGGCGGTCTTTTACTGACAGGATGTATTAGCGTTTACTCTATATAAACATGACCACTTGTGTCGGCGACCTCCTCCAAATGTGCTCAGTGAGCCTATTGCGCAAGATGTGTTGGCCTCCTGTATTTAGAGCTGCACACTAGAGATTGATGTTAAAATCAGGTGTGAACGGGGTCTAAGAGATGAATGAATCTTTCTTTCACTCCTCTTCATATCTGGCACTACACTTTCAAATATACAGTAAGTTTGATTTTCTGCAATGTGAGAAGTGTGCCTTTTCAGGCTTATTTTGCTGTGAGGAGACGAGAGCCGATTCTCTGACTCTTTGGCCTTCTGACTTCATGACTCTGTGGCTGTCTAACAGTCTCACTCATTCTGCTTCATTGTTGCCCACCACAGCGGGGCTACAATGAATAGCAAAATCTCACCCAGCAAATAGGACATTTCAGAGCAGTCATCTGCAACGGCACTTTAGGCTTGAATACAATGATTGGAATGTCTGTATGTCTACAATAGCATATTCCACATATTCTTTTTTTGTTTTCTGTGACTGAAAAACCCTGTTATAATGATTTGGCTAGGGGCGATAATGCATAACTGGAATAATTTGAGATTTAGCATTTACTTTTATATGATAGTTCACCCAAAAATGAATATTCTGTGAACCATACAGTAGGATTCAAGCAAACTCTATGTTGGCTACACAAACCTAATCATCTGATTGGTTCCTCTACGCTCCGACAGGGAAGCACTAGGCTGCGCAGGAAAAGCTTGGGGTTAAATTCCCATTTTCACCAGCAGATTGGCACTCAGGAATCACTTCCTGGTTTCTAACCACCAGCGTCTAGTTATTTTCGGGGTATTTATGCATGTGCATTCGTCCCCCGGGGCCTGTTTGAGTTCTGAGCTTCAGTGCCCTGAGACTAACAGGCAGGAGGTAGCAGATGGCTCCAAGGAGGGGTGACCCCGTAGCAGAACTCTGACTCTGACAGAATTATATCCTCCAGAGTCACACACGTCTTGCTTCTGTAATCCTAATAGATACCCAAACAACTCGTGCACACACACGCACGCACACATGCTCACACTCATATTTGCTGTACTTTTGTAATCCACATTGCTGCTCCTCCTCCTGTCTTGTCACAACAACTAGTGATGGGCAACCACTGGATTATACTCAAGTCACAGTGCATTTTATAATATAGACTTAAAATATAATAATATAGACTGTATTGTGCAAATCCACACTGACTGAGAGTGAAGTTAGTAACTGAGCTTATAAAAGATTTCAAGAGGCGTTGGATTTAATCCAGCTATAGACTTTAGTCAAAGTAAATGCCATATTCAATTTGATGCCATTAAAACAGAGACCGCTACAGTATGTTCAATATGCCGTATTGTTGATCGTTCAGCTGAATGAACAAGAAATGTTTTCAATGTCTCATTGGATGAGCGTTCAACATCAATTACAAATGACAACAGTGGTATTGAACGTGGTGTATTGTACTTGCATCCCAAACACAGCCTGATTTTCATTCATCAAATGAAATTTGGTGTCTGTTCTGCAGTGTATATCTGGGGTTAACAAATTGGTTAATTTGAGATAAATCACAAATGAATATTCAATTATCTTCCCCATTTTCGCATTGGTGGATTAATGTGAGGAATAATCTACATATGTGTTGCCATATGGAGTTCTAGTAAAAACATAAAGAAGCATATGATAAACTGTATTTTCTTGGTAAAAACTGTTAGATGTTTCTTGTCTTTAGAATTAGAATTGTGCATATAACCGAGTGTGAAACTATCATTTTAAAATTAATGTTTCCCAAAGTCATGGAAAACCTTGAAATGTAATAACTGTAACTATAATAAATGTTTTAAAATGCTTTACCATATAATTTCTAATTTTATTCTTGTGATTGCAAAGCTGAATTTTCTGCAGCCATTACTCCAGACTTCAGTGTCACATGATCCTTCAGAAATTATTCTAATATGCTGATTTGGTGCTCGAGAAACATTTACTATTATCTAGGTTGAAAGCATTTGTGCTGCTTTGTTTTGTGGAACTGTGATACATTTTATTCAGGATTCTTTGATGAATAGAACATGAAATTTATTTGAAATACAATGTAAAAGTCTTTCCTGTTACTTTAGATCAATTAAATGCCTCTAGACTAGAGCAAACACCTGACTCACCTGAATCCTGTTTATGAATGTTGACATTCCTGTGAGAAGCTTGGTAGTTCTCCGGCTAAATAATATTGAGCGTGTTTCAATTTAATAAGCTTAATTTATTTACCAGCAGACCTTGCAGCATGTTTGCAAAAACCTTTCTAAGACTGAGATATCATCGAAAGTTCTCTGCAACCTTACTACAACATCATTCCAGACATGTAGCATCCCATAACCGTCTGCTAAAGTAATTATGGGCTGTGGCTGGTATCAGCTGGGAGATGGTGAGTGAAAAGCTTTCTCACGGCCCATTGTTATTCAGCAACGGTGCAGCATTAAGTGGTATATTGATCTTCTGATGTGACGCATCCGTCGGGATTCACCCACTGCTGATCTAGGATCAGGTCTGTCAGTCCTGGATGTCTCTCACACGCCTCCTTTGGGGCATTCACAACCACCGTAGAGACAGAGACAGGCCGTGTGGTGCGTCGATGTGTGAATCAACATGAATCTAGCAGAAGAACAAATACGAATCTGTTTTCAACTTTAATCTTGCCTGGATATACGTATGTGTGCTAACTCTGCTTGGATGTTTGTCAAGAGAAGCCGAGTGCAGGGTTCTGTCATTAAGCAATCTCTTCTGCTTTAAATGTCCACAAACGTCAATGAATCGTTAGTGTATCCTCTAGTTCCAAATCTCCCCATGAAGGACACAGAATTCCTCTCTGTGAGAAGAGCACTGCATCCCTTCGCTCAGAATTATACTGCATGCGATGGGACAGTCTCACTCTCCAACCCAGACAGAACCTGTCTCACTCTCTGCAGGTGGAAGAATGTCTGAAGACCTGGAGAACTCCTCTGATTGGTTGATCTCTCTTCTTTGATCTGTCAAGTTCTCTCTTATTTTTCAATACTTCAGTGCTTGATTTGTGTCTGGCTTCCTCCTCTGCTTTTTCTCCATGGCAAAAAATGCTTCCTAACACACATACACTGGTGCAAAAGTTTGGGGTTGGGATATAGTAAAATAATATTGTATTATTGTAAAATATTAATATAATTTAAATTCTTAATGTATTTAAGTTTTTATTTATGAGTTATTCCTGTGATGGCAAATGGCTGAATTTTCAGCAGCTATTACTCTAGTCTTCGATGTCACATGATTTTTCATAAATTATTAAATCTTTCTTAAATCAATATGCTGATTTTGGATCAGTAACTAAAAAAATAATAATAAAGAAATGTACTATTTTATTCAGCAAGGGAACATTAAAGAGTCAGTAAAGACATTTATAAAGACATTTCAAATAAATACTATTCTTTTTTTGAACTTTGTATTTCTAGGATTCTTTAATGAAATATGAATCATTGTTTCCACAACAAATATTAAGCAGCACAACTGTTTTCAACATTGATAATAAGAAATCTTTATAAGAGCACTGAATCAGCATATTAGAATGATTTCTGAAGGATAATGTGACACTAAAGACTGAAGTAATGGCGGCTGACAATTCAGCTTTGCCGTCACAGAAATATGTAATTTTTTAAAAAACTGTTTTCAATGTTATATATTTAAAAAATGTAATAATATTTCACAAAATTATTGTTTTGCTGTATTTTTGATCAAATAAATGCAGCCTACAAAGAGGCTCAAAAACATTCAAAAACCTCAAACTTTCGAATGGTAGCGTATCTGATGGGAACATGACCGTGTACTGCATAACACAAATGACCCGCATATCGGCCCGCAAAGGGATCGCTAACACTCGCTCTTGTCTGATCTCACCTCAGCTGTGGGCTTGAAAAGCTGCCAACAGCAGATAAATGCATTTAGCTGGATGTCCCTCCCCTCCTCCTCTCCTCCCAGGGATGCGATGATTCTCAACTCCTCCCGGTCTCCGCCGAACGCTGTGGAAGCGGAGCGAGATGCCATTTCAGATGCCTGCAGAGGGTTAGATGGCAGCCGTGATACTGCAAATTGAGCTGTGGCACGTAAGAAAGCCGAAATGCTGCGAGATATATTACATAAGGTGTATGAACCACTGAACCACCTCAGAGTGATCCATTATTAATTTACCGTCATGTAACTAATCAATCATTTATCGTTTTAAAGTGTTTTTCACATCCACCGTCCTGTTAGTCTGCTCGAAAACAGAATGGTTTTGAAGCCCCTTTGTTAACACAGTGTAAAGTGTTAACAAAGGGGCTCAGAAGAGCAACAGAACTCGTGATTAATGTGCGTATTAGACATGGAGAAGTGCTTTTTATTCGCAAAGGGTTCTGGCCTGAGTGTGAGACATTCACACCCTCTCATCTGATAATTGTACGATAGAGACGCAGTGAATCACTCTTACCTCTTGCCCTCTCCTTATCTCCTCTCTGTCGGTCTTTTTTCAATCACACAACACGTGAGAGCAATCGCAATCGCATTCATCCGCACACATTGATACACACTGTCTGGCGAGCATCTGGCCCTCGCTGACATTCTTTCACCAGTGGTTTCCCTGTCAGGGCGATTCAGAAATCTAAATGAAAGCTTCTATCGAACGGTGTCTGTGCGGCTAGACCGGCCATGGAACTGGCAGACAGGCCTTTCACTCTGCTGCTCTCAGGCACAGTGTTTTTGCCCCGTGGGTCACATTATAATATTCATGGAGCCGGTGTGTGTGAGTGCGTCGAAGTGTGGACACACACAGTTTAATGTGATGTTAAATCTTGCAGCAGGTAACGTGCAACGCGTCCATTGACATTCTACTTCTGTCACAGTACTGCTTTAATAACGCTCAACTCCCTCGACCTGGACCATAGATAAATGTGGCCCGGGGCATTTGCATTATTCACATTTCACACTAAAAGAAGAGTTTTTTTCTTATAGAATGTCAATCAGGCCTCTGTTGTGGGCTGGATATCTGATTGACCTGAACCGTTTCCACAGATAAGCAGAATAAAACATAGCGCTCTACTTTTAGACTTGGCCCTGGGTCCAAAATAATTGGCAGGAGATGAATTAATTCTATTTAGGGCGTAACTAGACCTCTGGATGCTTCATGCACAACCTTGTATTGAACTTTAGAAGGTGGTGTACTATGAAGAGATACAGCTTCTTTGATTATACTGATCAACACTAGCGCTGCTACTAATGATTATTTTGATAATCAGCTGATCTAATTATTAATTAAATATTTCGGAATTAATTAAACGGCTCTTAATTGACTTCAGATTTAGCCTTAAGATGAGGTTTTATTAGGCTTTTCTAGAGGAGCCATTTTCTGAAAAAAACATTAACTGAATTATAGGATGTTTTATTTTTAGCTATTGCAAGAATAAAGTTGGAATGTTTAGGGAATGTACTCATAGTAAGCCTTTTTACAAATATAGTCATTAAATGTCATAACACTATAAATTTGTGAAATTTTTAATTTCTCAGAATATCACTACTTAATCTAATCTCAATGTTATGACTTAATTCTCAAAAAAAACTGTTATGAAATTCTTAAGACTGTATTTTCCAAATAATTTTTTACGTGACACTACAGTACACTGAGAAAAGTGCATATGACTTGTCGTTACTCTAAAGAACATTTTATACTTGATCCAACTTAATTCTGTCTTGTTATTGAGCAAAGGTAAAATATTTAGTAAACTGGAAGTAAAACTAAATTTGGTTGGTATAATTTAAACTATTTGCTTCAAATCAAATGACAATTTTGCATTCTGTAAAAAACACCACTGACGTCATCGAAGTTCAATTTGAGAATTGTTCCCAGCATGCTTTGCTTGAGACTTAATGAGGAGAGTTAAAAATTATGAAATTAAATGTTATATTATGTGTTTTTGAGCAAGATGAGAACTTGATGGTGTTTAATGTTCAATTATGTTGGAAGTATTGGAACCATTTAAATTACCCTGGGTTACCTTTGTGGAGAAGAGTGGAGCATTTGCTGACAGCACATGTTATTACTGTTTTGCTCAAAGAGCATTTAGCATGATATGTATGTATTAGTACTAAGTAACTTGTTAACTACTTAGTGCAGTTTTATAATTCAGTTATATGACAAAAAAATTATGAAATTGAATTCTCTTATCGGAGAACCAAATAAAATCATTTTGAGGCTACTTAATTGGGTCACTGTTTTCAGTGTGCTTAATATGTACAATATATATTTTTATTTATCTGGATATTTACTTATACCTTTACTTATAAAATATCTACTAAATATTATATATCTAGTACATTTAAAAATATCTAAATATAAATATTTATCCAGCTGTATTATAGATAAATCGGGGTGTTTCCATTAATAATGTAACATTCAAGCTGTGCTCTGTCTTACATGTAGTGCCTATGACAACAGTTTTAGTCTGTATTTTTCCCCACACTTTGCTTTATTTAAATAATTTCAAGTTCAAGTTCAAGATTTATTTGTCACATACACGATTATACAGAGAGAGTATTAACCAGCAGTGAAATGTGAGTCAGGTCCGCTCCATGGACAGTGCAATATTATAGAAAACAATACAAAGAAGTATACATAAAATGAAAATGAATAAAAAAAAAGATATAAAGAACAAAATATAAAATAATGTGCATGATAGTATACTGTAGACTTAAATATTAAGATAAGGGCTGGGATGTTTTCTTTGGAGTATGTCTGAACTGTATCCGACTGCATCAGGCTCTTGGATCGCAGCACTCTTGTTGTTAAAATGCATTGTTTGAGTTTAAAATCATCTTATGTTAGGTCAGATGAGATCAGCTATTTGAAGGTTAAAATATTTGCCAACAATTTTTCATTGTTGATAATCACCATTACTTTTTTCGACCCTAATTAACACTGAGGATGGCAAAGAACAATAACAACAGAGAAAGTTTGAAAGTCCTGAATTTTATAGTACTACTTTGCTGTCCCTGCACTTCACTGAGTAGCGTCGCAAAAACCCCGAAGTAACACTGTTGCACATCTGACATTTTAATGAGAAAATATAATTGGCTTTACAGTGTGCCACAGAAGAATACGTAACATACACTGCCCTCATAGCGCTCTCAACCGGCCCGTTTTGTTTCATCCACTGGTCCCTCGTCGCCCGAGGGGGTGTTGTGGAAGACTCCAGTCTTTGATCTGTTGATAGGACGGGCACTCTGGAGATCTGAGTGTTTCTCAAGGTCTGAATGTGCTCCGATCCCCTCCTCCTTGCTATATAATTAGCTCTGGACACCGAGGACCACATCCACGGGACTCGCCGAGACCATCTGAACTGCTTGATTTGTCCTCGCTGAAAAATATATAACCTCCAGCCTGTACAATATTTACTGGCTGAAATATCCATCCATCATACCTGAGAGTCTGGGAAACGTCTTGGTGTCTCATAACACTCTGCTCTTGACTCAACAGCGGAGGATTGAGAAATATCAGCCGGGCCATAAATAGCCTCTATTTCTAACCACAGTACCACGCTAGACCATTCTCTGTTTCTTATTCTGCCTATTTATTCCTTCTCATCGATTCGTTGCTCATATTGTTTGGTGTCCCCGTGCCCCCCCCCCCCCCCTTTCTTCTTCATGTTTCATAATATTCCATTCCAGGCTTGTGTCGCCACTCGCCGCGATTTCAAAGCATATTCCGGCCTCTGTTCTCATTGGAAATAAGCTCTTTGTTGCATGTAGCGTGAGAGTCGATGGATCCGAGCTCCCTCTGGGGAGAGCCGTATCTGAGGGCCGTAAATGATGTTGGTGGTTGTGGGATACAGGCTTGTATCTGTGTCAGACTAATGTACGTGCTGAGTTTCTGTGTGTCTGCGGTAAGTTTCGTGTTACAGCGATACGGTGGCAGTCTAAGCCACTATAAATCGAGATGTCTTAAAATTGCTGGCGATGTTTAGACGGCCAGTGTGGTGTGTATGTGCGTGTGTGTATATGACGTCTGGTGCCACTACTAAAACCCTAATCGTGACCAGACGCTGCCTTTATGTATTGATTAAATTTTGGATGACTCTATTCAGAGGGATTCTGCACTCTAGTAGATTGTCCTCTCTCTCTCTCTCTCTCTCTCTCTCTCTCTCTATCTATCTATCTATCTATCTATCTATCTATTTATCAATCAATCAATCAATGAGTTGTAAATGAAAAAAAACTTCTGCATATATTCATAAACTCATATAACCGAAATATCTGTATTTTTAACAAAACAAATGAAAGTTTGACTTTTTAGAAAAACATTCTTAAAATATTGGGAACACTTTAGATTAGGGAACACATAAGAGTTTTCCCTCAACTCCTAATTTGATGCTTATTGATAGTAAGATGATAGTAAGTTAAAGGATCAAGAATATGGTCATGCATTAATATTTGCTTTATAAATACTAATATACAGCCAATATGCTAGTAATATGCATGCTAATAAGCAACTAGTTGATAGTGAATAGTGTTCCCTTATCAAAAGTTTTATGAAAATATTATGCTACAAAAATTATCCTTACAGACAGCTCTCTAGACCTAAATTTTCCAGAACTCCATTACTTGTTGAATTTCTGTTGATTTGTTATCTAGTTAATTCCTAAAGGTTTCCTGTCATTGCAATTCAAATTTCAGTTCAGCTTCTTCTTGTGTGGCCAATTTGATTCAAATTCTAAGTACGTTTGTTACTAAATTATTGTAGATTAATAAAAAAAAAAAAAAAAACGTTTAAAATGCATAATTTTCTATATGACTTGGTTCTAATAAATAGTATGTAAATATAAAAATAAACTAATTATGGCATTGTTTGCTTCTTGAAAAGTGTAAGGTAATGGTTTTCCAGATGAATGTATGTTTGAGTTTGACTAAACAACAAAACAAAACCAGATGGCAAATTTTGCCTTCTCGTTTCAGAAGGCCACCATACGCTGCTGAAAACATGTGCGCACACACGTCAGTGAGGCAGAAGAGTAATGGCCTCTCACTGCCTCTTGCTCAGACTAATGAGAATCTCAAATCTGACAAGCGGAGTGCATTTATCACACACACACACACGCTTAATGACACCAAAGCAAGGGCGTTAAACACACACACTCTGTCTATTCTATGCAGACACACACAGATACATTAACACTCACTGTTCCTCTGTTTGTAGCTCAGGAACTTTAGTAGAACATCAAACCTTAACGCTTAAAGGGACAGTTCACCTAAAAAATAGAAATGCTGTCATCATTTACTCACCTGTCAAGCTGTCAAGAAGGAAAAAAGAACACTATAAACTAGTGAATATATGACTCATGCTTCATATTTCAAGCCTTACAATAGCTTTGGGTAAGAAACAGACCAAAATTGTTTTTCAGTAAATCTTGATTGTAGAATTTCATTTGCGCTTGTGCATATTCAACCTTCATTGATGCAAAGCATGGTGGGGGTGTGTAAATGATGAATTTTCTTTTTTTTTTATGCAGAACAAAAGATGAATGCTCTGCTGGAATGTATTATGAGTCTAGATAATTAACTGATCATGGAAGAGATGCAAAATATTAATATATATTAAATTGATATGGGATGCCATGTTGATGGGAGCCTTAATTAGAGTGGTTTCTGAGCCACGTTTGATCTTTTAATCAGGTCTGAGATTGAGATTAAGGGTTGGAGATTGAGATTAGGATTACATGTGGGATTATCCCATTGGAAAACCAGAGGAATCTGTGTCATCATTCAGCATGTAATTGGAATGCCATATTAGCACATCAATAGTCCACACACACAAACACTCTTGACCAGGTGCCACCTCATATAGTTTCCAATTAATCAGATTAAAGGAAGGGACACCAGCTGGCATCTTATCACGAGACAGATCAGACAGGAACAATCTGAAGCCATTAAGATTTGAGTTTCTATAAAAATATAAAAATTCAGTAAGCACAAACAAATATAAGGTCATGGAAAACTCATAGAAAGTCATTAGTGAAAAAGTAGCTGGTTGTCTTTCACATAGCTGATACTGGTGGTGTTTTAGAGTTGTTGAGTTGCTGACTCGTCGTCTATTAATGAGAAGCTGACCTTGTGACCATATGGCCTGAAGACCCGTCCTGCAGGGGTCCCTTACACAGCTGTGTGGTCTGAGCCTTTGAGAGGAGAGGTCTCTGTAAATACTGCACTGGTAATATACTCTTTGGGCATGTACTAGATGGGAAAATGGCAGATTGGTCTCTGTTCAGAGTACACAGGCTTGGATTGGTGAACGCAGCATGAGGTAGTGGCTTCAAAGAGAAGATATACTCGCCTACACACACATACACAACAGTTCATATTTGAGCATGAACTGCACCGTTCTCAACAGAACATTTTTAACACTGTGTCCGAATCCAGGCATCAAGTACTACTTGTGTCCACAGTGAATTTTAAAATGCAGTGTTTTATTTATGGAAATACAACAAACATAGCAAATAGTAGTTTCAAAGTCGATATATTGTTTGAGTGATTCATTCTTTTGGCAAAATAAGAATTTGCTCACTTTTATTAAGAATAATTGATATATGGTAAATATTTATAATTCAATTATCATATGTAAATAAATTGATGACAATTCTTAATTCATTCAAATATAAAATTTCCTTGTAATTTGAATGCTAAATATTTTCTTTATATATATACATATATATACTGTTCAAAAATGTGGGGTCTTTTTTGATACTTTTATTCAACAAATTAATTGAATAAATTGGTGGCTTTTACGTTTGTTACAAAAAAAAACAGTTTCAGATAAATGCTGTTCTATTCATCAAGAAATCTTAAAAATATATAATTGTTTACACAAAAATATTAAACTGTAAAACCATTTTCAGCATTGATGATTATAAGAAATGTTTCTTAAACACCAAATCAGAATATTAGGATGAATTACAAATAATTTTAATTATAATAATGTTTCGCAATATTACTGTTTTACGATTGTATGAGCATACATTCCAACATATTTGTTATTTAACCACATATGAATGGATGGATGGATGGACGGATAGATAGCTACATAAACAGATTGATCAAATAAAAACATATGTCTCTTTTGGGGGTTTTTAACCCATGGGTGATTGTTTTTATACTGAAACAAATACAAATAATGTACACAGACTTTCCTGGTCATGGCTGGTTAGTGTAAATCTCAGATTAACTTGAAAGAGATGTGATTTATCGCCTGTCGTTTTGTGTCAGAGTGTCAGTGTCTGAGTGAACCACAACATCTTAACTCGGCTCTCTCTGAGAGACTGTAAATTAAGAGCTTTGTGTGTTTGTGTCTGTTTCTTAAACAGAGGACAGTTTGATGAAGAGTTTAATCTTCTAAAGAAGAGACTGGAACACTGATTTTGTCTCTCTCTCTTCTCTTTTCCATTCCCAACATTTTCCTGAAATAGCACGATATCTTTTGTAGAAATGTGTAAATAACGTAATGAAATCATGAAATAAATATGATGGTAACACCCATAGCTATTTGTGTGGGAGCCCAGGTGAGCTGGCTTGCTGAGCACTGAAACATAGCAACTGGGTACAGACCTGTCACAGGAAACTAACCATCCTGAAATGACACGAGTCTTCTGCACTGTGTGTGTGTGTGTGTGTGTGTGTGTGTGTGTGTGTGTGTGTGTGTGTGTGTGTGTGTGTGTGTGTGTGTGTGTGCGTGTGTGTGTGTGTGTGTGTGTGTCAGTGTGTGTGTGTGTGTGCACAGCATGGTGTTTGATCACAGCTGCATGAGTGTGTGTGGATGAGCATCAGTGCCCTGTAAAGAAACTCAACCTCCCAAATCCTCTTCACCAGGCACAGAGGCGCTGAGCTCGGCATGTCTTAGCTGAGCACCCGGGGGTCTTTCTCTCTATCACACAAACACACACACACACACATTCTTTGTGCATCCTGCTGGTGCAGACTGTGAACTATCCATATAAAGACACATGGGAATATTATATACTTAAGGAATATCACATGAGCAATAGTGCAGTTGTACTGAATGTGAGAAAATGGGGCTTTGATTCAGCTGTAGGTCACCGATAAGTGCGATATTGCTTTCGTACAGCACTACAATACAAAATTTGGCCAGTTACTGTAAGTTTCTGATTTTATCCTTTGCTAAAGAAGTATTTTAAAAAGAAGAAAAAGCATAAAGTTTTGTATGTTTATTATTTCGTGTGTTTTCTTTATTTCGTACACTTTTTTTTTTTGTTCTTTCAATGTTCTTTCTTTTTTACGCATGTTTTTTATTACTTCCTATGCTCTTTTTCTTTCGCATGCACTTTCTTTCATACACTCTTCCATACAACCTTCTTTATGTACACTGTTTATTTCGTACACACTTTCTTACATAGGCTCTTTGTTTTCGCGCACACTTTTTTTTGTACACTTTCTTACTTAGGCACTTTCTTTTTGTACAAACTTTCTTTCCATTTCTTTTGTTTGCCCTTAATTTTCTTTCGTACTGTATACACCTTTTGTACGCTCTTTCTTTCTTTCATTCACACATTTCATTCCACTTTCTTAACTCCTCAGTGGCTTGAACATTCTGGTTGTTAAATACAACACAAGTACCTTTTTAAATGAAGGTCTATGGGATTTTTTTTGCCGGTTTTATTGTTTGCCTGACAGAAATCTAATTTCAGATTGCTTAGAAAAGTAATATCACACCTTTCCCCAACATGCCGCATGAGTTATAGATCATGTCTGTAGTACAAACACCACTGATGACAGAGGAGTGAGCTTGCTGTCATCAATGCATCTCATTCTGTTCTTTACATCGTTACATTAATATTGAACTCCTATTTTAATGCAGGACCAGATTATAACAAAGCAAAGTGCATGTTTATTGGAATCGAGTGTGTTGCATGTCTGTCATGTAAGCCTTGTTGGTGTCCTGATGTCTCCTTATGAGATCAGAGCTGATCTCTCGTTCTCTCTCTCTGGATCTCTCTCTAATTGGAATGGTTTCATGCTGTGCTTGGTTAAAGAGAGAGAGAGGGAGAGTGTCGGGCAGCTTTCGACAGCCTACACTGCATTTCTTTTGATAAAGACTCTTCCAGTTCCTCCTCCCAAAATCTTCACTTACCCCTGCACACAACCACCCACTCCATGCACTCCTCTGGGAGAGCTCCTGGGAGTCTGCATGTGCATGCGTGATGACTTTAGCAGTCGGTCCCTGGGCTGTGTTTTTTTTTTTTTTGTGAAGGAGCAGAATTGATAATAAAAATAGACCTGCACATAAAAAAAGTTTGAGGGAAAAACATGTTTTGCTCCCTCCTCCTCCACCAGCACATACACTTCACCCTCCAATTATAATACCCGCCGGGGGACGACGGCTCCAATTTCTGTCAATACAGACAGGTAATGCCTCTAAATAACAACCTTAAATATTAATGAGAGAGAGAGGAGAGAGGAGAGGGATCAAGAAAAGAGCGTATTTTACATTCATAACTTTAAAAGTCAAAGAAGAAAGTGAGACAATTTGAAAGTACGACTGCATAATTTTAGGCTTTTTGTTTGAAGAGGTTGCCGTCAGGTCATCCTCGGGAAAGAAAAGCTGAATTGATTTTCCTCTTTGTCTAAATGACTGATTTGCAAAATGAATGTGTGCTGCAGCGAGTCTGAAAACAGACGCAAGGCAAGCATGGGACGTATCGGTGCCGCTCCGCTAATGCCGCTGCCGTCTGCCTGGTTTGGCGACAGTGAAGGAGAGTCTCGGCGGTTCTCGTATCGATCCGCACGGCCACTGTCTGCCGCCTGGCACGGATCCCTCTCTGATGTCTGGCCGACATCTGGCTGAGGATGTCGTTTCAAGAGAGAAACGTCACTTTTGTTTGATGCTTATCAGGATGCAGCCACAAAACGTTCATTGGAGAGTAATCGCCGCGATGTCATATGCATCGCTGAGCGGTACGTGGCAAGATGTGACACGTCACGTGCCAACTTTCATGCTAATCGAGACACACATTGACGTTTACTGACAGCCAGTCCTCTTGGAATTTCAGCGGGGAATGGGATGAGCAGGAATTGTCATCGGTGCTTGAATGAAGACTGATGGTACTCTTTTCCACCATCATTCCCAGCAGAGACAGCAGCACAGCCCGCCGCGGCCCGCCAGCGTTGTTCCTCCCATGGACTGACCTTGTCAGCAAGGCAGAACCCTTGTGGCCGGAGCGGATCCCTTTTTTCCTCGGGGATTGGCTGACTGGCATTGATAGTGAGAAGGTCATGACCTCTTGCTGACAGACAAGACACCCACGTGACACTAGATGCCTCTGATTCTTTTAACAGTTATCCACGCCACCGTTCCAGTGGGCAACAGATGACAGGGTTTTATTTTTTAGTTTTCCATTTCAGTGTAGTTTTAGTAAGTTTGTTTAATTTAGTTAGTTATATGTTTTTGGTTGTACATATTAATACAAAAATATTAATATGCAATTTTTTTTTACTTTATTTATTTGTTTGATTCCATATAGTTTTACTTTTCATCCTGATATTCATATCACAAACTGCACAATACTCTGTAATAACAGTGATGTTTAATTTTTATATGTTTATAAGTTCTTAACAGCAAAGCATATTGCAGCACTTGCGGTCAATGAAATGAGCTATAAAATGTGCCATTACTGCCACTTCTAGCATCTGCCATCTGTGACATTTATGATTCAGCAATATGTACTGGATCCACTCAGATCTTGTGTCAGATGGCCCGAACCAGAGAACAACTAGCACATAGTTCATAGCAAAGGACAACCGAAATATGTTAAGTATTAAGTTGTTTTTTGTTTTTGTTTTTGATCATGGTTTTGATCAACTAAAATTATTTTATTTTATTTTTATGTGCAAATAGTCAGAAGTCAAGCATACGATATTAATTATATCATGATAAATCAGTAATTTTCTCACTTTGTATTGCTATTTAGTTTTTTTTATATTTTGTTGCAAATTTATCATTTCAGATTAGTGTTCTTGTTGTTCGCACTTTTTTTTCTTTCATTTTTTGGATCACCCTTCTGATCAATTAAACAAATTCTTTATTTTATTTTTACATGCAAATAGTCAGAAGTCATGCTCAGGATATTAATTAGATTAAAATAAACGGAGTGTCTATTTACACTAAGTGCAAATAGCCCGCCTTGTTGGCAAAGGCTATTTACACTAACTCCGCCCACCAACGTGTGATTGGGATAGTCAACACTGCAAAAAGACACTTGTTTTACATCAGTTTCAGTGGCGTAGATGGTAAGGCGTGTGCTTTTTTTACGCGATCTACCCGAGTTCGAATCCACCTTTTGCCGAACTTTTTTTCTCCCTTTTCAAATCTCATATCGCTTCGGAAAGGCATTTATTTTCAATAAAAATTAAGGAAATAATCTTAGTTAGGGTAGGTGTAGGGAGGGCTTTATTGTCCCAATAAGGTGGCATCCATTTAATAATTTGAATTAAAACTATAATTTACACTCAATACGTTATTATTGCGTACTGTTTTATAATGTACTACAATACTGAGGTGCAGATAATTGCCACTATTTGCAATAAGTATAGCAGAAAATCTTGCTATTTTAACATAGTGTAAATAGAATCTAGCTATTTGCACTGTGTAAATAGCATATCGTTAAAAAATACTGCTATTTTCACTTAGTGTAAATAGAATCCATTGCTATTTGCACTTAGTGTAAATAGTATCTATCGCTAAGAAAATATGCTATTTACACTTATTCGCTGCCTAAAATAAATCATTCATTTTCTCTCTCTGTATTGCCATTTATTTTTTGTTTATTTTGTTGCATATTCATAATTTCAGATTAGAGTTCTTGTTCGGAAACTGTTTTATTATTAGTATTTAATTTTTTACCAGAAGTTTTTTTTTTTTTTTTTTTTTTTTTTGTCTCTGCAGTAGTTTCACTTGACTACAGTAACCTTGGCAGGCTCAGGGAGAGAGAAAAGACCAGTGAGGATTCTTCCATTCCATTTTTCATCTAATCCCAATTGAGGGTCAAAGTGTTTCCTGTCTGTCAGCTGTTTGTCATTCTCTCTATCTCTCTGTGCTCTTGAGAAGACTTTGCCGGCTGCCACACTGGTATTGTCTGCATATTAATATCTTTCTGGGTTACTGCGGTTACCAAAGTTCCTGCTCTTATCCCATCATACACTGATATTGTTCCGAGTAGATTAAAACTTAAATATGTGGCTTGGGATGAGGCCGAATGTGTCTATTTTATGAAGCGTGATAATAGCCCCTTAACTCTGTGCTGTCAGATGTGCCTCTCTCTTTCTCTCTTCCTCTTCTGCTCTGCAGGGGCAGACCCTCAATAATTGCCCGACACTCCTTAAGTCCAATTCTAATTTAGCCCAGCAACAGCAGGGTGGTCACTCACTGGAAATCTAATTAGGGGCTCCTGTGTGTGCGTCCGCATATGTGTGTGTGCGTCTCCTGTGAGATGGTGAGTGAAATGACTGATAGCGCAGAGGAAGCCATTTGGATCAGTGTTTAAAACACAGGCAGAATGTGTGCCAGGAATATCTGGCTTTTTAAAGCCTGCTCCAGCTATTCCTACCTGAATACTGACCTAATTGATTTCGATTCAAAAACAAAACCGGGTAGAGGTTTGTAATCTGTTTATGCGCACGTCTGCCTGCTAGGTGACCCCTGGATCATGTGACGATATCATGGGACAGGTCTGTGATAATGATTGGTTGTTTTGGCATAAACAGGCCAACGGCTGCGGTCTCAAATCAACAATGTCGTCTTTGTGGTCGAAAGTCACACACACACACACACACCGTGATACGGTTTCCTGCTTGTTTTTCCCTCCTCTAACTGAGAGCCCATAAGCTGTTTTGTTAATTTATTTGTTTTTGTTTTTCTCAAGAGATGTTGATCAGCTCCTGACACACTCATTCGTCAGACAAAAGACGAACCAGAGTCCAGGTTTGTGACTTTTTTTATGTAATTCACTTTTTCTATTAGCCTTTTTTAGCTCACCAGCTCAGAAAAATTGCTTTTTATTCTTGTAACTCAAATAGTAGCGCAGGGCCAAGGTCAATGGTGTGATTCACAAGGAAAGTGTGAAACGATTATACCTAAAATACTACGCAAGTTGGATAAATGTGTCAGCTAAATGTAAATGCCGGTATATTTGTTCCAGTTTGTGTGAGGCACATTAGGATGGACTTGCAGATTTCAATCAACCGTGGAGTCGGCTCCTGTTCTCCTGCCCAGAGACCCGGATGCTGTATGTGTGATTCAGCAGCAATTAGCCTCAATCTATGTGTGACAAACAGGCATTCAGTGAAGGTTTCTCATCATTGCAGGGTTGAAGCGTATAATTTAAAGTGCTAGTGCAATAATGTAGACTAATCAGCTGTGTTTATCTGCTGACAGGACCTTCAAGAGCACATCCACACCCCTTTTCCACTGAAATGGGGCTAGTAACAGGTGCCTGAATGCCACATTTTCATTGACTTGAGAACCAAAGGACGACATAACAGACTATATAATCATCATATCACATTCTAAGTATTTTTCGTAATTTTGAGACTATTTTAAGGCTATTTTAACATCCAAAGTAATTTGATGCTTTTTATGTCATCAAGAATTGGTTGTAAAGGAGCATTTATTTAAATATTAGTTAAACATTCGTTAATTGTTCAAAATAGATATTATTTAATATAAATAAATACTATTTCATCAAACATTATGTAATAAAATTAAATACTAGTTATCAAATAATTATTAGTTAATAAGCCATTAATAGGAGATATTAAAATTCTATGCTATTTTGACTAAATAAAAATAAATAAAACTAAAATGTTAAATAAAGTGAATTTAATCACAACATAAAATGTATAATGGAACCGTAAAATATGCTGTATGAAAAATAAATATTTTAAGATTTGCATTTTTTTAAGGAATTTTTTTTTGCCTTTATTTTGATAGGACAGTTGGTAGACAGGAAGTAAAAAGTGAGCGAGAGAGAGAGAGAGAGAGTGAGAGAGACGGGATTGGAAAAGGTCCTCAAGCTGGGATTTGAACTCGGGATGCCCGAAGTGCAACACACGGTTATCGGCGCCAAACAAACTGTTGCATTTAACTGTGATTATATGATTAATATTTTTAGAGATAACCTTTAAGTGAGAGTTACATGGCAGTAAAGGTAATCTACATGTAAAATTAAGTACGAGTAAACATCCAATTTTTGCAAATATCGCTAACTAAAGTCACTACTATTAGACCTTTACCAATATGATACCGATATATAGTAAGAATATATACATTCTTACTGAATGAACGTCAGATGAAATTTTCCATTCCAAATCTGCATTTTTAGTGGAAATGGGACACCTATCACTAGAAAAGGTTCCCCAGGGGTTCCAGACGGAACTCACGCAGGGTTTTTGAATCTCATCAACTCAGAATGAAGTTGTAGAATCTCAGACTCAGTTGGATTCTAGGATCTATAAAAGTATTGTGAGGGAGAATCTGGCCTCTGCCCCTGTTCACAGCTACTTGTGGGTCCCTGACAGCGGGGTTGCTGGGTAATGGGCCGTGGCGAGCCAGAGCACTAATGTGCTTAATCGTGTTTGAAATGACAGAGGAGCCCAGGGACACCAGACTTTATTATGTTGGACCATGTATACAGAGAAGAGACTCATTCAATTTCTGCTTCTGAGGGTGTGAAAGGGTCCCAGAGTGGAAGGAGGAGGGAGAGGGAGCGAGCGAAGTGTGTCCTTTTCACATGTCGCTTGGGACAAAAGGGGGTGAATCACATTATAGAGTACGCAAGTCATATTTGAATTAAAAATCATGTTTCCCTCTCCCTTCTTGGCTGACATGATGTTTCCTTAAGCAGGTATTAAACCGCTGATGGAATTTAAATTCAGATTTTAATCGTAATTTTTATCGTGAGCCAGAAGTGATAAAAGCTGGGCTTGTTAAACAGAGTCAAACCTGTAAATGAATATAGATACTTTAAAAGTGATACGACTGCGTAGGTCACACACCATAAAAAGCCGTCATTCTCTTCCCATCGGGTTTTCTGTGTTGGCCTCTGCAAGTGTTTTTTTAAGTGCTGCAAGAGAGGGAGGGATGTGCGGAGCCCACAAGTGAGCCAAGGAGCTGTTGGTAAATCCAAATGAATGTCGGATAATCAATCCTGAGCTCAAGAGATTTCTCCTCCTCAAACTTCAGTGCGGCCTCTTTCCTCCCCACCGCCGCAACAACTCTGCCTCATTTTCTGAGGACCCGCAATGGGGCCCGGCGCCCTGCCCATATCGAGCCAACAGAGAGCCAGTTCTGACCCCATGGAGGAAGCGAGGGATAAGCAGGGGTTTAGTCACATATCGACAGCTGTCTGCTCATCAGTGCTTTGCGTCTCTTCAAACGCCACATGAATGCGCACTGATTAGAAGAGCGAGAGAGACGCGAACAGTTTGCAAACACGCACACACATTTAGTGTGTGCCACCTGCCTGGAAAAATGAAGGTAAACTACTTGGTGTACTCTGTAAGAGTTTGTATCAAGGAGAGGGGAATCTTTTATTATCTTTTTATTTTTTTTAAATAATATTTTTTTGGTAGGTGGTTTGTTTGGGAGAGCTGTGTGAATTAAAAGGATGGTTCACCAAAAAATGAAAATTCTGGCATAATTTATGAACCCTCATGTCTTTTGACAATTGTTTGACTTTCTTCTGTGGAAGACGTAGGGTGATATTGGTAAAAAAAAAAAAAAAAAGTAATGTGAGAGAATATTATTGCATCTTAAAAGAACCATTTTGTTTTATATTTTAAAATGTAAATTATTCCTGCGGTGGCAAAACTGATTTTTGGAACAATGAGATTCTTTTCAGGATTCTTTGATTTAATAGAAAGTTCAAAAGAGCAGAGTTCTATAAAGGAGTAACTTTTGTGTTCTTGTTGTCCTTCCCTCTCTCCCTCCCTTTTGATTGGACCTTGAGATGTTGAGTATGTGTCTGTTGTTTTGTTTTGTTGTATTTTGGATATTATGTTGTGTTGTGTGTGAAAAAATAAAATAAAAAATTGTTGATAACAAAAGAACAGAGTTCAAAAAGGAATCTTTTGTAACATTATAAATATTTATAACATTATCAATTGTTTTCAAAAAGAAAAATCAAACAAACAACAAAAAACCTTAATGGCTTCAAACTTTTAAATGGTAGTGCACTATAGCAGAAGGTCCAAGCTGCTCTTTTCTACTGTAAAATCAGTCAATTATTTCAGCCTGTTTCTTACGCAAATATATCATATGGCTACAAAAGACTTGGAATGTAGTGCACAGGTCATGTGGACAGCTTTTTACTATGTTTTCATGATGTTTTTTGCTTTTTTGGAGATGAACCCCATCTGTTTTTATTGCATGGACAAAACTCCTCTAGCATTGTACTAAACTACTCCTTTGATGTTTTACAAAATAATCAAGTGTCAAACTAAGTTGGATCGAAATAAGTAACTAGTAAATGGTGAATTTTTATTTTTTGGTGAATCTTTTTAATATAAATGGATGTGGTCTGATTCACAGATTTGGCTTTATACTCAATTCTTGGAATTAATAGGTTTTTGCTGTTAACTTTGAGTGGTCAAGCACCCCCTTGAGGAAGACTACTTTGTGTTACAAACAAAAGGCTTATTGGCTAGCTAATGTCTGTTCTATTATTGAATCTCTGTTATTGAATTATTTAAGTCTCTTTTGGTTCCAAACTTCAAACTCGGTGTGCATTTAAAGTTCTGATTTACTGTCTATACATTATTTATGTTTGCAAAGAGTTTTAATAGGGCTTTGAAAGATTATCTACCCATCAGCCGCTCTTTGTGGTTGAAGTTCATTCTTTAGCTAATGTCAGGTACCATAAATATCTTGTCAATGTTATTGATTAGCATCTGGTATACGGTCAACCAAATAGCAGTTTTACAAAATGGGGGTGATTGTTTTCTTTGTGAAGGATAAATGCTATGCTGCCTTAAAACTTGGATGAAAACATCTCATCCAAGAATCATTGTGCCAAGGCTTGTAAAGCGTTGTTGGAACCTGGATTTGTTTTAGGCTGGCTGTGATTTGCAGAGCTTTACAGAGACCGAGAGAGTGAGCTGAGGGGAAGTAATTAAGTCCAAATCCATTTAGGTCATTTAATTAATTGAGGGACACGTTCACTGGTTTCCCAGTCCTATCACTGTTCACATCAGCCATGAGTGCTGATTGAGATGCCATTTGGAGCATGTATTAATGGCAGCAGAGAGAGCAGCTTGGAGGAATGGGCTGTCTGGTCTTATCTGCGCAACGCGCTGAGGTCTCAAACTTTTGGGTCTCTAAAGAGTGCTTCGCCTTGAGCGAAAGGGACATCTTTATATTGAAAATTATTAGGACAGGAGTTTGTTAAGGATTAATTTGACCTGATTCCTTTGAGGTTTTAAAATATATTTGAAGTTCTTCTTTTTTGGATTTGTTCTAAACTCTAACCTTAAAGTCGGCATGAAATGAAAATCTGTCCATTTTCTAAATGCATGTTATTGATCTTATCGTTATCTATTCATACATATTTTCTTTCTGTATCTTTTTTTCATGACTTTGTATTTTATATCAAAATGTGAAAAGTAGATCTTCCAAAATGACAGATTTCACTCTGATCTATGCCAATCAATTTGTCTTCCTGAACTTCACTCCTTTCTTACAATCAACTGCAACTGATCAACGGTACCAAGTCCCAGAACAACATTTTTTTTCTTGTATAATAATCACTTGGATGTACTTCACAATGTGGAAGAAAATATATGCTATTACTTCCATTTTTATCACGACTTTAAGTATTGAACTTTAGTGTGTAATTTGTCTCGAAGCATTTGTGCTGTGGGTATGAATGATACCTTAGATCATGTTCGGTTGAGGTGTGCTAGTACTTTTCAAAGCATTATAACTTCCATTCCAACTGGGTACAGTAGCTGGTCAGTAAAAAGGTGGGAAAAAATAGATGTACAGTTAGCAACCACCCACAACCCTGTAACATTATGGCACCACTCTTTTTTTTATTATTTTTCATCAGAATTTTTTGTGAAAATGTTATTCTTGGATGTTTTCTGCTCTGTATTCATCAGTTTTCACATGATCTCTTCCCCATCGTCAATTCCTTGAAAAGCAACACGGCTGTGGTTTTGGTTCTTCAGTCACAAGACATCCGGATGGTATAATTTGTGCTTATCTGTCAAGATCCTTGTTTGTTTGTGTCCATATAAAAACGACCCCATGATCCTTTCAGCTTCAGTCTGGGGAAGATGATGTCTCACATTTTGTGCTGTATTAGTTCTAGAAGAGCATGTGTTTTCCTAAGTGTGTGTATATGCTCCATTAGAAGTGCACAGCCCTGTCCCTGTACTCCGTTCTCTAAGTATAGCTAATCCATCAGACATAATGTCCCATTATATAGCTCTGACACCGTGTGTTCTTGTGTGGCCACATGGGGTGATTAATACTGATCCGGCTTCATATCAGTTCAAAACCAAAAGGTTTTTGATTGGGCATTACAATTTAAAGGAGACATTGTCTGTTGTAAGACACAAACTCATCTGTTTACTAAAGCAGTGTTTCTACACTGATGACTCAGTGCTATGTAAATATTGGTTTAGCAAAGATAAATGTGTTTTTGTGCAGTTATTAAAAAATATAGAAAAATAGGTTATAATAGTACATTTCAGTATTTGTTTTTTAGTAAATTTTTGTTTACATTTTGGATAGGTCACCACTTGATTTCTGATGTAACATCTGCATCCTAAAGAAAAACTAGTTGAGAATCACTGTACTAGAGGACAGTCCATTCTTTTTTGGGCCATTGTATCATGTAGAATAACCTGATGCCAAACTCATTAACGTCAGTATCTCAGTCCATTATGAATCTAATACAAACACTCAAAGCGTTCATTAATAATTCAGCCTATTTTCAGTAGGACTCTGTGGCAGGAGACTTTAATTTTTTCCATTGCCCTGAAAATAAGTTTTTGATCCATCCCCATTGGCCTCGTGTAAAAGCTGACAGACTGAGACGGCATCCCAGCAGCCTTTGCGGTTAATTGAGTTAAGTCACCTGTGAAAGACTGTACAGTTGGAGTCAATGAGCCAGGTGTCCCCCAGGCTGGGGCCCTTATAATATAACCTATTGTGTTCTCGCTCGCTCAGTCCATCTTTTTTTCTTTCCCCATCTCCATTTCTCCATTATTATGTTGGGCGTGTTAATAAGAGCAACACTGTCGCTGTCTGAATCAATGTGACTGCAGGATGCTTGAATATTAAATTGCATTAAAGGGATAGTTAAAATGGAAAATTCTTTGATTATTTACTCACTTTGTTGACTGCCCATCTGACTTATTTTTTTTTCCAGAAAGAAGAATTGTGCTATTCGCTATTTTCCAATGCAGTTAGTCCACATTGCTTTCAAGCTTAAGAAATTACACAAAATAACCACAACAGTATCCTAAAAGTAGTACATATGACTCATGTGCTGCATTACACATCTTCTGAAGCTTTAAAGACCATTTTACAACACTTCCCGAAGCTTAAATGCCTCTGCCCCAATCATTGTAATTGGATGTAAAAGAGCAGCTAGTGCAATTTCTAAAATTTCTCCATTTGTGTTCCACAGTCATACAGATTTGAAAGGACATGTCAGTGAATTTCACAATCATTCAGTCACACGTACAAGTTGTTAAGTCAAGTGGAAGCACAAAAATCCTTTTTACTGAGGTTGCAGTGACCATTTTTTAAAACAGCTATTGTCATCATAGCTCTCTTTTTTTTTTTGTCTTTTCAGGTGGTGATCAGTCTGCTCTGGGTCATGCTGTGTGGCTGACTTCTATGCTCTAGCTGAAATGAGGTTGGTGATTTTGGGGTCGCGGCCCCTCTTGGCCTTGACCCTCACGCTCACCTTCACCTGCCTAAAACATCTGTGCCATGGTGCGACACCCTTTCCTCAGGACCTGGAGCCCATCAGCACTGTCGGTAGTGAACGTAAGTATAAAACAACGAAACACCACCAGTTCCTGGGATAAGTCACATTAATTCACAGATATCTTTTTAACTTCAGGCATACAAAGAGTGTTGAAACCTCAGTTTGTTTTCATATCTTCATAATTCAATCATGGCAGTTGGAATTATGAATGCTTTATCTTGCAAGATATATTGCAATAGGCGCATTAAACCATACCCAGAGTTTAAAAGTAAACCGCCTGCCAAGCAATCAGGTCTTGGCAGGCGTAAAGTGTTTCACACGCCAAATACATATATCAGCAGCCATGGCTGCCAAGTCCATCCTCACTCCACCTTCCTGTTCCCAGCCCTAATCTACCCCATCCCGGTTTTCCGCTCTATGTTACTCCCTAGCTTCCAAACCTACTGGGTCTGAGAGAGCAGCTTCACTCGGAGCTGCTGTGAAGTTGTCACTAATTGGCAAATAAAAACTCGTTAGTCTTGGCTGTGTTGCAAACAGCAGGGTGTGGAGAGGCCAACTCAATTTCAAATGAAGTGTGATAAAAGTGTTTACTGTTTTATGTTGATATTTTGTGGACAACTCATTTTTATACAGTCCATACAACCCAACACTATATTGTTCATAATTCTTTAGGAAACCAAAAAGCGTTATTTTACATTGAATTAGTTGAAGGTGTGGCTTAGTGAGAGGGATTTGAGCCATTCAAAAGTGAATTGATAGTTCAGTTACTAAATTTGAATTGATTTGAGGTTGCAAACAATGTTAATTGTAAAGTAAATTGAAATTCAAAGAGATTCATGGATCAATTTTAACTAGAAAAGCAAAGTTTGTCAATACAAACTTTGAATGATGGCTTAAAAAAATCTTGATTGAAAGTTTTGAAAATAGATAAAGATGGATTGATGGATAGATGGATGATGAATGGATGGACAGATAGATGGACAGGGAGAAAGATAGATTGATGAATAGATGGAAAATGGATAGATAAATGGACAGACTAATACAGATGGATGGATGGACAGATAGATAGACAGACCTGTATGACTGACTTTTCTTCAAAGGTTTTGTAGAAATCTTGGTTAACCAAACAGTTTCTTTTCCCATTGACTTTCCCATTGATATTTTTAACCATTCAGTGGAAATCAATAGAAACTGAAGCCGTTTGGATACCTGCATTCTTCAAAATATCTTCTTTTGTGCTCCACAGAAGAAGGTAAGTCATACAGGTTTGGAACAACATGAGTGTTTAAATTATGACAAGTTTCATTTTTGGGTGAACTATAAGTTATGTGGCTACTCGAAGTTGGAATCTAGCTTGTGGTCCCATTTTCACTTTCGTCTCTTATCATTTTAACTTTCAAACACAGAATTCAGCATGGATGTACCATGATTGACAGGGGAGGCTCGGGGGGTCATATTTGAGCAGATACGAGAGCTCTACAGCGTCCTTTGTTCTGCTCAAACGAGTGGACCCCATTTGAGAGAGCTGGACTCAAAAACAGATACTGAGCCTCACAGCCATTGGTGTACAGATAGCTGGGCTAATAGAGCTCTCCAAAAAGAACATCACACGAGTAATGAGACCCATTTATCAACCATTTCCACCTGTGTGTGTGTTTATGTGCTTGCTGTATGTGTATGTGTGGTTTTACATCCTGAGACTTTGCTCTGTTCTACAACTTTATACATTGTAACCTTTAAACCCATTAGATGGCCTCGACTGCGTTCACACTGTAGCTAAATACAGTTGTTACTCCTCTTCTGAGTGCAAAATCCTGTTCTGTTCACAACACTTTTAGGGGAGTGACAACTCCAACTGTAACAAGCAGTGTTTTGTTTATGCATGTTAAGATGATGCTTTGAAACAACATGTTCATTCTGGAATGTAATGTATGGGTTTGTTCTGGATGGTGGGAGCAGCTACAGTGCACAGAGACCATATCAAAATATGCAAATGAGTCAAGACGGGTACCTCAATTTCAGTGAATTTTCTAACAGAGGAGCTGCCAGCGAGTGGCATCACTGAATTAACAACTAGTTGTTCAGTTTGCTTCTGTACACATGACACATATTTAATGTATAATTTGATTGTGATTGTCACTATCTTAATTTTCAGGAGCTAATTCAGTTGTTGAATATGATTTTCATTGTACAGAAGTGAACTGAACAGCTAGTTGTTAATACAGTTGGTGTATTTGCATATTTTGATATCAGTCTGTCTCTTTCCACCATACATGGTCCCATCAGCCCTGCGGTCTTTGTGCAGCCCACACATTACAGACGGAAAGAAGCAGCATCTTAACAAGCTTTAACAAAACATGGTGTCTTTGTTGTTTACACTGTTGGCATCCATATTCTTTAGTTGAGTTTGTTAAACCTGTGCTATGAATGGAAGTTATCTCATGTCATACAGTGTGAATATCTTTTATATGTACTTAAGACACTGTTACTATGAGTAGAGGTGTATAATATATTGGTACCATATCAGTTATTGACCGACATTAGAGATTTTTAAAAATACAGGTATTTATCGGTTGCTGAAATTGTATAATCAACTGTGCTGCGCATTTCTTTCATTTTTACATTTAGGTTACCTTTATTCATTGCCCACTTAAAGTTACATTAAGAGAACAGTAATAATTTAATAACACTGTTAAAATAAAATGTTTAGCCAATCTTAAAATCAATTTCCATTTTTCATACTATATGTTCCCTAGTGAAAAAGAAATATACTAAAATGTATTGTTGGAATACATTTATTTCATGCTAAGTGTACTACAAATACATTTACATATTTATGTGCTTAATAAAAATAGCCTGCAATTGTACTTTTAGTATACTAAACTGGTATCCTCAAATTCTGCTAAATTGGAACAACTAATTTTGAGTTTAATGCACTTTAATTGTGCCGAAGTAATGTTGAAGTCCACAGATACACTGAAGTATATTTGACTCTGCTAAAGTGGAACTTTTGCAATTATACTTCAGGTACACTTTAAATATCTTAAATTTGAAGACCGATATTATTCAAAGATCATACAATCCTCATCAATATTGACATTAAAACACATTTTAAGCTTAATATTAAGAAATGTGTATTGTGCACAAGTAGTAATCCAAATAATGTTTAATTATAATTTTTATATCGGTAAGTCTTGAGTGATATGTCAGTGAATATGTTAATAGATTTGAACTATACTTAGTATGAAATTAATGTGTTTTAAATATATTATTTTTACTAGGGTTATAATGTTGGGATGCCTAAATTTACGTAAATTTACATTATTTTAGTTCATAGTATTTAATTAAATTAATTTGGACAAATTAGTATAAATAATGTATAAGTAAATAAATCTTAATAAAATTTATTTCAGCCATGTCATTAAAAAAAATATTGGCAAGAATTTTTACACTTCTGTGAATTACTAGTTTAATGTTATTTACACCTATCATTAAAATAGAAACTTTAGTTATTTGTTCACCTAGACACTATTTGACTCTTGACAGAATGAAAATGTGAATTAGACCTGTTAGTAAATATACAGAAATACACTACACTGCCCAGATGTTTGCAGTCTAGTGGAGTTGATGCTAGTAGCCAGCCAGCTGATTTGGGGCAGTTGGAATTGACAGATTTCACAGAAAATCACATTGTGCAAGATATATCAGACAAGTTTGATATTTTGAAGTGATTTTAGAACACATTGTTTTTATTTGTCATGTTTCATGACTTGAAAGTTCGATAGTGAATGATCCTCAGTTGTTTAATGTATGATGCAGTTTTTTAACCATATATGGAAAGTGTATGATACTTATTTTTTCAAAATCAAAGTACGTATTTCCTGTCTTTAAAATTTATAACTGTGGTTTGGTAGAATAATCTTGAATTATTTTGAATGAAGCTGAGAATTCTAGAATATTCTTTCTCATGCAGCGAGTTCATGCAGTGATTTTCAGACTTGTGAGAGCCGTGCGGATTGAATTTTCTTTCTCATATCACTGGTTCATTGGCTCTGGCTCTGTTGAGATGCAGACACTCTGGGTGATCTTTATTGAGTGATGATCCTGCCGAGATCAGATGATGGTGTTTACCCAGTCAGTGTCTTTGAGAAGAGAGTGAAGTTTCAGCTCCAATTTAACCCTTGCTTGTTTGTTTACTGTAGTTCCTGAACATCAGAGCGAGCGTCGGTTCCAGCTGCGGGCCACCTGTGGTCTGCCAAGCTCTGGAGAAACTCTTAACAATACACAGCTTCTTAATCGCTGAATAACTAGTAACAGGAATCATTAAAACGTCCAGATTTTCTTCTCACCCCAAGGTCATGTTTGTCACCCTGTGGCTGCTACTTTTGAGCAGTGCACAGTTTCCAAGCAGACCTGCAAATGAAAGGTCCCTGCAGGTCATTGTAGACGTCTCTGCGGGTCTGAAAATGTTGTGTGACCCACTCTGCCTCTGAGAGAAGAGCATGCCAAAGTGACTCATGACTCATCTTTGACATTGTGCTAGAAATTAATCTTTTTAAGTGTAAATGAGATTAATTAGTAGATGATGTTTGTGAGTGTAAACACTTATCAACATTGCTTGCAGCAAAATGAGATATGTAATATGAATCACTATAAACAGTTTTTGATGTGTGGGAGCTGATTTTTTTATTAATTAATTAATTAATTATTTTTTTAATTGATCAAGATCCCCAGACAGGAGACAGGAAATAAATGGATCAAACCACACTAAATATTATTAATCAGTCTTTTTTCCAGTAAAAATATTTAAATATGCCTAAATTAGAAATAATTGCACAATACTGTATATGACTTAAGGAAATTGATCTTAAATTTATATTTATACATATATTTTATTTTTATTGATTGGTTGATTGATTGATTGATTGATTGCACTTACCCCAAACTTTTGAATGGTTGTATATCACAGTTTCCATAAAAATATTAGGCAGCAAAAAAAAAGGTTTCAATATTGATAAAAATAAGAAATGTTTCTTGAGCACCAAATTAGCATATTGTTATATCAGAATGATTTATACTGGCTGATCTACTTTGCCATTTCAGAAATACATTACATTTTTTGTACATAGAAAACAGTTTTTTTATTATTATTGTAATAATATTGCACAATATTACTGTGTTTGCTATGTTTTTGGTCAAGCGTAAGCATAAGAGACTTCTTTCAAAAGAATGAAAAAAACTTAATTATTCTAAACCTTTGGCCGCCAGAGTATTTATGTATTTATTTTTGTTATGCTTCTGAACTAAATTGTTATTCTTTCATGGGTGTTTTAAGCATAAATCTATTTTATCTTGTTTATGAAACACAAACTACTTGCCAATAAGATATTATTTGGAGTAAGAAATACATTTTAAATACTTTTTATATTTTTTTAATTATTAATTTTAGTCTTAATTTTAAGACTAAAGTAGTAGTAAATGCCAAATTTATATTTTCAAGCATATTTATTTATATATGTATTTATTTAATAAGTGAAAAATTGGCTAAAATGTAAAAAATGTTAATGTTTTGACTGCTCAAAATGTTATTATTAAAATCTCATGAATGGTCCTAAGAAAAGATAATGTGATGAGATGTACACATATATTTGTTGTTAACAAATTACACTTAATTAGAAAAAAAAATTGCTTTTAAAATAAGAATAATCCTTCAGGTGCATCACTGACACCAAGATGGTCGACAGTGAGCATTTCTAGTTGATTTTAACCCAGTCTTTTTCTCTCCCCGTCATGAAGGCACCTACCTGTACCCCAGTTTCCAGGGGAACATGTCAGATAACGACACCGCCAGACTGGGGCTGGATTTTCAAAGGATGCTGCGGATTAACCACATGGTCTACATTGCTGCGAGGTATGTCATGTCAGTTCAATCACACGCTCACACTGCACACAACACCACAGCCACACACATTTCAAAAGATTCAAGATGCAACATCGACTGGGAATTCCAGACCTCCCGATCGGTACACAGTACTGCTGTTTCTCCAGACGCCCGCAGCGATAAGACCCACACACTAATGATAAGGGTCGTGTGATTGAGCCAATCAGTCTCATTCAGACCTGGATTGCAGACAGATGGATGTTGGCTCGCTCTCTGACACCTCTCTCACCCCTTCTATTTCCTCTGTCTGTCTCTTCACCACTCATGCTCTCTCGCTCTCGTTGTAGCTGTCCTCTGCCCCTTTCATTTCAGCTCAAGGTGTTATTGGCACCGTATTGTTATTTATTGAAAGAACTGGCAAAAAGAATCTCGGTTGCTCAAATACTTGATGAGAATATTGGCATTTCTGTCTCTCTCTCTCTCTCTCTGTGTCTCTGTAGAGATCACGTTTTTGCCATTAACCTCAGCGCTTCAGCGGAGCGTATCGTCCCCCAACAGGTAAGCTCACCTTTTTCTCAACTTCCTGTTTCAGTCATCTCTAATGTTTTTCTTTCTCTCAGATCAGTGCCGTGAGTGTGTGATGTCGGAATATTCACTTTTATTCGTCTTTGGGGAAGGACCATTTAGAAATCCCATTTTTCAAATGAGCAATTTTCTTTATGGTGGCTTTAAAGGACGAATATTTTACACTTTTATAGCACTGTCTATTTTTCCCTTAGGTCCACTTGAAATGTTAGTCAAGGTCTCTAACACAAAAAACAGCCATAATTTAGTTTTACAGAACCATTTCCCACTCTGTGTGACACTTGGAATTAAATAGGCTTTTTATTTACTGTACAGGTGCATCTCAATAAATTAGAATGTCGTGGAAAAGTTCATTTATTTCAGTAATTCAGCTCAAATTGTGAAACTCGTGTATTAAATAAATTCAATGCACACAGACTGAAGTAGTTTAAGTCTTTGGTTCTTTTATTTGTGATGATTTAGGCTCACATTTAACAAAAACCCACCAATTCACTATCTCAACAAATTAGAATACTTCATAAGACCAATAAAAAAACATTTTTAGTGAATTGTTGGCCTTCTGGAAAGTATGTTCATTTACTGTATATGTACTCAATACTTGGTAGGGGCTCCTTTTGCTTTAATTACTGCCTCAATTCGGCGTGGCGTGGAGGTGATCAGTTTGTGGCACTGCTGAGGTGGTACGGAAGCCCAGGTTTCTTTGACAGTGGCCTTCAGGTCATCTGCATTGTTGGGTCTGGTGTCTCTCATCTTCCTCTTGACAATACCCCATAGATTCTCTATGGGGTTCAGGTCAGGCGAGTTTGCTGGTTAATCAAGCACAGTAACACCATGGTCATTGAACCAGCTTTTGGTACCTTTGGCAGTGTGGGCAGGTGCCAAGTCCTGCTGGAAAATGAATCAGCATCTCCATAAAGCTTGTCAGCAGAAGGAAGCATGAAGTGCTCTAAAATTTCCTGGTAGATGGCTGCGTTGACTGTGGACTTCAGAAAACACAGTGGACCAACACCAGCAGATGACATGGCAGCCCAAATCATCACTGACTGTGGAAACTTCACACTGGACTTCAAGCAACATGGATTCTGTGCCTTTCCACTCTTCCTCCAGACTCTGGGACCTTGATTTCCAAATGAAATGCAAAATTTACTTTCATCTGAAAAGAGAACTTTGGACCACTGTGCAACAGTCCAATTCTTTTTCTCCACAGCCCAGGTAAGATGCTTCTGACGTTGTCTCTGGTTCAGAAGTGGCTTGGTAGCCCTTTTCCTGAAGACGTCTGAGCGTGGTGACTCTTGATGCACTGACTCCAGCTTCAGTCCACTCCTTGTGAAGCTCTCCCAAGTGTTTGAATCAGCATTGCTTGACTGTATTCTCAAGCTTGCGGTCATCCCTGTTGCTTGTGCACCTTTTCCTACCCAAATTCTTCCTTCCAGTCAACTTTGCATTTAATATGCTTTGATACAGCACTCTGTAAACAGCCACACCTTTCAGTAATGACCCTCTGTGGCTTACCCTCTTTATGGAGGGCGTCAATGTTCGTCTTCTGGACCATTGACAAGTCCGCAGTCTTCCCCATTATTGTGGTTTCAAAGAACAAGAGATACCCAGAATTTATACTGTATGGATGGTCATTAATTGAAACTCAAATGTAAATATACTAATATTTTGAGATACTGATTTTTGACTTTCATGAGCTGTAAGCTCTAATCATCAAAATTAAAACAATTTTTTTTTAAATGTTTTACTTTACATGTAATGAATCTAAAATATATGAAAGTTTCACTTTTTGAAATAAGTTACAAGAAAAAATGAACTTTTTCACGACATTCTAATTTATTGAGATGCACCTGTACATTCTGTAAGGTTTCTATAGGTTAATGACTGATTGTGATTAGCTAAGCTCATTGCATGTGAGTTTCATTTATTGAAAAGCCTCTTCACAAGCCTGAATTATGAGTGGTTCACAAAAAAAACTGTGCTTAAATGTGCAATTTCAACAAATATACTACATTTTCTGCTTTGTGATTTTTTTTTTTTTTTCAATGCAATTTCATATAACAATTGAAATACAATGATTATAACTTAAACAATGATTATAACAATATTTAATATAATTATAACAAAAAGTAAGCTGGCATTAAAACGAACTAGATTTAAAAGCGTGAAATGTCTGTATCGCCCCATTAAAATATGGTAAAATATTGGTATTTTGGCCTGTCACACATCAGAACTCTTGACCTTCTGTATCAAAAATGATACTGCAATATTATAATTGATTATAAAAATGAATTATAAATTTTATAATAATGAATATTATATATATGTGATATATAAATATATGAATATATATATATATATTATAAATATTATATAATATATGAATAATGGGAGGCAGAGTTTTGGGACATATATATATATATATATATATTCAAATACTTTTTTTTTTTTTTACTGTCCCAAAACTCTGCCTCCCATTATTTAATATTTAAATGTCCCATTTACTAAACGTGCATAATAGTGAATTCAGGCTTCATATAAAATGAATGGAAAATAAAACGCTCATATTCAATTTAGCTTGACCTGCTGAGGTTTCAGCGTCAACATTTTCAAAAGGTTAAGCTTCTGCTTTTACTTACCATTTGTTGAAAAAGAGAAGAAAAAGTACTTTAATTGAAAGTATACATTTTCAGGTACTATTTTAAAAATGATTTTTTTTGTAACTTATTCAATATAGGTTCTTGTTTTTCCCTCATAAGAGACCAATTTTTGCTGTTAACTTGAGTTGTTGGAAGTATTAGCTTATTTGTTTTAAATAGCAAATGAAATCCTGTTTCCATTTTATGTTGTTGTAAATGACAGCAGTCCTATCAAATGTAATGGTGTTGATGAAGCAGTCTGCTTATGGAGAGATCATACAGTTTTTCTGCTTTTCATCTTTTGGGTCTCTCTGGCATTAATATCTTCACTATTGAGAGTAAGATGTCACTGCAGCAAATGGTTGAGTTAGTGAGCATGTTGTTTTTAGTTTGTCATGGTATGTGTGTGTGGGTGTTGATTGCCTGCTGTTCCTGTTGGGTGGGCTGACATGGGGCAGCCCAGTAAATCTCTGCAGTACAGCCTGACCTAATGACACCCGCAAGCACCCAGACACACACACACACTCATGAACACAGCTTGTTAACAACCTCAGGGACCCCTCTCTTCCTTCTTGATGCTCAGTCCTCCTTGTCTAACTCTCTTTCCTCCTTTTTATGTTTATTATGTGTGATGCTTATTGAAGTAAATGAGATTTTCCCTTTGCAGCTGTTGTGAATAGCGATGAGCCCATGATTGTGTGTTTGTTTGTGTGGCAGAAACTGACATGGAAGACAAAGGATGTGGAGAAATGCACAGTCAGGGGGAAAAACAGCGTGAGTACACAGCCCTTTTATTTCACTTTCTCCCTGTAATTGTGTTGATAGAAGTCAGCAACTGTTGCGTTTAGTGGTTATTAGTCTCGCATAGCCAGACCTTCATCTAAACGGCAGGTCTGGTCTGTAGCTTATTCTGGGAAAGAATGGCCAACATAGACAGAAAGAGACCACATGACTGACATATTAATTGACCAGCCACATTCTGCAGTTTTGTGCCGATTAGAGGCAGATTTATGTGAAATAAATTATACAGTACTAGACTGGTGTTCTAAATATTGGCACATCAGTCTGTATGAACCGTTTTGCAGTAAACATTGAAGAAATGGTCGCAAGTATTATAGATTTCGTGATCAGAAGAAGGTTATTTCACATACATAACTATGAAAATATCAAACTATACGGACTGCTTAAACAAAATAACTATAATATGGACCATCTGTTATTGACCTTAACTTAAACAAAATAACTATAATATGGACCATCTGTTATTGACCTTAACATGAAAATAATTGCGACGGCAGCCACAGGACAACGGCGCCATCAGTCAGAAAAAACTGGGAGGTGATTCCAGTGGAGGGGTATTGGCCAGGACATTCCTTTAAAGTGCCAGATTTTTTGGGTCAGGACCTCGGGTCTCATCCGAAAGACGGTGCTTTTTACAGTATAGTGTCCCCGTCGCTATACTGGGGGTAGGACCCACACAGACCACAGGGTGAGCAGCCTCACTAACACCTCTTCCAACAGCAACCTAGTTTTCCCAGGAGGCCAGTACTGACCAGGCTCAACCCTGCTTAGCTTCAGTGGACAACCAGTCTTGGCTGCTTTGGCACAAGTGCTGTGTTGTGGTCAGTATGCATCAGCTGGTCAGTAAATGGTCTGGTGATTCTCCACAGGTGGCTTCATATACATATAGATTTGCGAACACACACAGTCTTTATAATATCATTGTTGGTTGAAGACTGAGTTGCAGGGAGCGAGCCAGATCCTGGAGCTCAGCATAGGGATTATGGTAATTTGTGTGTGGAAGTGAAGGAAAAAGAGAGTCAGTAATGATGCTCGCTGTAAGCTTCAAGATGAGTCTGTGTGTGTGTGTGTCATTCAGGAGTTATATATAGTGTGAGTAAAAGCCAGTGTCTTGTCTTTCACAGGATGAGTGTTACAACTACATCAAAGTGCTGGTGCCACGTAACGATGAAACTCTCTTTGCGTGTGGAACCAATGCGTTCAACCCCACATGTCGCAACTACAAGGTATGACGAGTCTATTTCTGTCACATGCTTACACACACACTTACACACAGTTAATACCTCCTACAGGTGCACAGATTTCTAAAGCTTCCCTTTGCAGAATCAAAACTGACAGTCTACATGCACACGTTTACCTAAATTTGTCAGCATTAAAATTAATTTGGATATTAGGCCTGTTCAAAAATGTATATACCCTACTCCTCCTCAGAAATGAATACATATCCTGTCATACCTGTTTACAAGCTGAATTTGCTGTGAGGGAGTTCTGTGTTCTCCCACCAACGCTGGCTGTTGGCTAAACTAAGCATTTTTCTACAGTTGCAATGAGCAATGTTAACCCATATTAGTCAGGCATTAACCAGGTTTACGTGTATTTTGGGATAATGCCTAAAAAAATGCTGGATGGAAGCACCGAGGCAAATAAAATTATTAAAATGCACATTAAAAATGAAGGTGGATAAAAGTTTTATTCAGTGAGAAGTCATGCACATAAACTACGGTAGAAATGCATTTACTGAATAAATTCCTAGATGCGTGTTCTAAATGTCATGTGACTTTCCTTCCAGTCATGTGACTTAATAATTTGACCTGATTATGGGCTGCTCTTATTTAAATTAATATGACTGATTGCTATTTTTATTTCTTTGGAAAGAGTATGAATGCTTAAACTATGGTAGAAACGCATTTACTGAATAAATTCTTAGATGTGTGACAAAACTGACATGTGACACTGCTTCAAGTCATGTGACTGAATAAATCGCTTGGATGTCTGACTGCTATTCGTTATGCATAAACTATGATAGAGATGCATTTACTGAATAAATTCCTGGATTCATTGGAAAAATGTCATTTGACTTTATAATTCGCTCAGATGATTGGCTGCTATTACCGCCTGAACTGTCTGATGTGAGAACAAGAATTGATTTATTACATTTATTTAAAAAAAATCCCTAATGATTTCAAAATTTTAATTGCTGGTTTATGTAGTAGTCAGTCATCAATTGTTACTTATTTGCTAATAGTTTTTCAAATTAATTATATTACGCTTTAAGCAGCTTGAATCAAAATTACCCTTTTTAGTTTCTTTTTTTTAAATGTCCATGGAATTAATTTTCTCTAAAATTAATCAATGTCATAGGTTTTCACCAATTCAGTCAATCCCACTCGAAAATGTGACATAAAATTAGTTTTGTATTATGTTAACAATCTTGAATATTAGTTAGAATCTTGAAGACTTTTTTTACTCCTTAAAATGATTTTATTTAGCGCCTGCATAAATATACCACGTATCGCTAGTTTGATGTGCAATCAGGCCAGTTCTGTGATTGATGGTTTTCCATCAACATTAGCAGAACAGTTCCTGAGCGTGTGTGTGTGTGTGTGCCCGCGTGTTTGTTTGCCAGAGAGCATGTAAATCTGACTAAACTCCGGAGGAGGCCAGCAGGGAGTCAGCGAAACTCTCGGATGAGGCTCTGCTCTCAACTTTTCCGTTTGAGGCTCTTTGGAGATCCTGATTTATGCACCTTACCCTGAAGGCATCTTCCCTCCATATCCCTCTCTTTCCTCCTCCTCTCCGCTTCTCTCTCTGTCTGCCTCCATTTCCCATGCTCACGGTCTCGTTTTTCTGCATCTCTCCGAGGAGAAGGCCGGTTTGTTAGAGCCCTGGAGAAGGACGATATGTCACGTCGTGCAAATCATGTCGTTCAGTTCCTCTGCCTCGTCTCCTCACGCATTCCTTCACTCTCAACTCACAGCTTGAGAGGTTACACATTAACTGTGGAGAACTTTCTGGAAAACTGTGCAAGGAGAGATTGTAGTTTTGAGACTTTTGGAAAAGTTAAATTTGCCATTTTAGACTCTTGTATCGTGTTTTCCACATTGTCTATTTATGGTAGTCAAGAATTCTTGCCACAAAAGTATCCATAATGTAGATTTTCTTTTGAGAGGCAAAATATATTGGCACCATATCGGTTGTCAGCTGAGATATTAGAGATTTTAGAATTTATCGGTATCGGTCAATATTGGATATTTATTTGTACATGCTTATTTCCAAATGTTTGTTTATGTTAGTCAGGAATTCTTGCACCATAAGCATCCTTAATCCTTTTTCTTTAGAGAGACACAATATATCTGTGTCATATCGGTTGCAAGTTATCTGTATTGGCTGATATAGAGTATTTTTTGTACATGCTTATTTCCCGGTGTCTGTTATTCAGGGATTCTTGCACCAAAAGCATCCGTAATGTACATTTTCTTCGGAGAGGCATAATATATTTGTTATTTGTTTGTTTTTTTCTATTTATCGGTATCTCATATTTTATTTTTTATTTTTTTAATATGCTCAATTCCCATATTTTTACATTTAGATAACCTTTCAGCCATATATTGCTTGCTCTATTGCTAATGTTTAAAAACACTAATTATTATTATTATTATTATTATTACTAAATATAATACATATTTTTCATACTGTATGTTATGTTGTGATGGCTAAATTCTCTGGTAACATTTAAAATGGTCAATTTCTTGTTTTTAGTGTTTTACTTTTAATTTACATAGAATAGTGTATAATTTTTACTATTAACTTATCAATATCTGTCAGAATTTTCATCATGCATTCCTAGCACAGTTTTTGCTGTGTTTTGCCAGACTCTCCTGTTTGAGTAGGATTTAGGTTATTCATATTTCTTTTAAAGTGATAAACGGACACATAAAACAAACAAACAGGCACACTTTCCTTGATAGAGTTGTATAGATGGTCACTCTTTGACATAGAACCAATCCAGTGCTGTTCCTGCTTTAATTCCCCACTATTCTTCTCTATCCCTGTGAGTTACAGGGCAGTGTAAGGGCCGGTGAGCTTCAGCTGGTTCAGTAGGTGTTAATCCGGTAGGGATGACACACAATGTGACCCTGAATACCAGAATGCCCATAGGACCCTCTCAGCCGCACTGCTAAATGTGTTTGTGCGTGTGTGTAATCCAGCCATCTTTGTGAGGACGTCTCTAGCCCTGCAGGGTGAATATCTGTGTGGATTTGTACACATATATGTGTGCATCACCCAACACAGGCAGTTAGCACGCTGTTTTTTTCTGTGAACACCACAGGTCGGGAGCTTCTGCTCTGCCTCTGACTAACAAGAGAACCTAGCACACTGTTCACACCTACAGTTCCCAAAGAGAAACAAAACAAAACAACCATGGAACACACACCACCCACCGGTCCACAAACATTTATACAACACTGGATTTCAAGCTCCAAAAAGTCTATGCAAAAACCACCAACCAGTATTTAAAACATGGTATTTATAATGGCACTGTAAAGAAAGGTATGTTTTACAAGAAACATACATATAATTATTTGTGAAATTTACCAGCAATTTCTAAATGAAAATTGTTTTACAACCAAATATTTTTCACTGTAGTTGTAAACAATTCACCAATGCATCACAATTCTTTCTCAAAATATTCTGAATCGGAATTGACAATATTAAAGAAACAATTCATCCAAAAAATGAATGTTCTGTCATTTACTCGCCCTCACGTCTTTTTGCCCAAACAATGAACGTCAGTGGGGTCCAAATCAACAAGGAATTGATTGGACATTTTTCAAAATGTCTTTGTGTTGTATTTCTAGGGTTCTTTAGTTGGCTCAGTGTGTGTAAGGGTTCTTTTTTTTCCTCTATCTGGTCAGATGTCTTCTCTGGAGCAGGACGGAGAGGAGGTGGTCGGTCAAGCCCGTTGCCCTTTCGAATCCCGCCAGTCCAACGTTGGCCTGTTTGCCGGTGAGTTGGCAGAGCACCAGCCGTCTGGGGAGGAAGACACAAAATCTCCTATAATCTCACTAGTGTTCCACTGACATTTTACAAAGCGCAGGAAGTCGCAGTGAGACAGCAGTGATCACAGAAGCACAGAGATTCAAAAGGGACATGCGGGAGATGAGACGCGTCTCTCTTTTTTTCCTCTTTGTACCATATACACACTGAACTGAACTGAGCTTAGCTCCGCTGTGTGGGGTTCGTGTTGTTTTGATTTATCAATACTTATTTCTCACCTCACTTCCCAGGCGGTGACTTTTATTCAGCCACAATGACAGATTTTCTAGCAAGTGATGCAGTAATTTACCGAAGTTTAGGAGAAAGCAGTCCTGTCCTGCGCACCGTAAAATACGACTCAAAATGGCTACGAGGTGGGTCACCTGTTATTCAGATACCTACATTTATTTTCTGTATAATTTTAGTATTTTTAAGTTTTTAATCATGTCTTTGTTTATTTAGAGCCTCATTTTCTTCATGCCATTGAGTACGGGAACTACATCTACTTCTTTCTCAGCGAGATTGCAGTAGAGTACACCACCCTTGGCAAGGTCAGACACTTCAGTTTATTTCTTCAGTATACTGCAAAAAACACTTTTTCCTAATCATTGTATTTGTCCAAGAAAAAGTATGTAAACATCCTTAAAAGAAGATACGTTTACTTGAAGAAAAATTGCATCAACTATTAAGATTTGTTTTCAGAGTAGTTGGGTTTATTGATTTTTTTTTTTTTTTTTTTACATTTTATCCAGTATAGGGACCAATTATCTATTAACTATTTGCTTATTATCATGCCTATTATTAACATATTGGCTGTTTATTAGTGCTTATAAAGCACATATTCTGCATGACCATATTCTACATCCCTAATCATACCCAATACCTAAACTTAACAACTATCGCACTAACTATTAACAAGCAGCAAATTAGTAGTTTATTAAAGCAAAAGTTATAGTTAATGGTTTGTTAATAGCGGTAATTGAACCTTAAAAAAAGTGTGACCCTTTTTTCTCGTTTTCAGATAACGCCAACAAGAACAAACTATTTGTCAATGTAGGTCTGAAAAATTTCTCTCACTTCCACTCATTTTTTTTAATGTCTCATTTACTTACTCCAGGTGGTGTTCTCTCGGGTCGCTCGCGTGTGTAAGAATGATAACGGCGGCTCTCCAAGGGTTCTAGAGCGCTACTGGACGTCTTTCCTGAAAGCCCGGTTAAACTGTTCGGTTCCGGGCGATTCGTTTTTCTACTTTGACGTTCTTCAGTCATTAACCAATGTCATGCAGATCAACCACAGGCCTGCGGTGTTAGGCCTCTTTACCACTCAAGCCAACAGGTACGGAGTCTCACCACAATATGATTTGTACCATACACATTTCCATACACACTTCAACAATAGCCTTAATTTATTTAAATCCAATCCATTTGGTTTGCTTATGAGTAGTTTGTTTGTTGGAATAAGGGTTTGTTTAGAAAAAAACGTCCAACAGAGCTTTTATCTCCTCAGCATCACCGGTTCTGCTGTATGTGCGTTCTACATGGATGATATAGAAAAAGTGTTTAATGGGAAGTTTAAGGAGCAGCGAAACAGCGAGTCGGCCTGGACGCCAGTTACTGATGAAATGGTGCCCAAACCACGGTGAGTCATGAAGGGTTATCACAATCCACTTGATACTAATATCAGTAAATACTTTTATAATAATTATAAATATATAAATATGTGACCCTGGACCACAAAACCAGTCTTAAGTAGCACAGGTATATTTGTAGCCATAGCCAACAATGCATTGTATGGGTCAAAATTATTGATTTTTCTTTTATGCCACAAAACATTAGGATATTAAGTAAAGATCATGTTCCATGAAGATATTTTGTAAATTTCCTACCGTAAATAAATCAAAACTTAATTTTTGATTAGTAACATGCATTGCTAGGAACTTCATTTGGACAAATTTAAAGGAGATTTTCTCAGTATTTAGATTTTTTTGCACCCTCAGATTCCAGATTTTCAAATAATTTTATCTCGGCCAAATATTGTCAATGGAAAGCTTATTTATTCATCCTTAATTTCAAAAACATTGACCCTTATGACTGGTCACATATTAATTAAACTAAAACAATGGAGTGTAGTCTTCAAATAGTAAACAGTCAATAATAAGAGAAATAAAACAGAGTGATAAGGAAGAATTCAAATTCAGGAACTTTCTATTCATCTGAAAAATTCTGTAACACCTCAGATAAGTATAAATCAAGTTGGCACATTTTAAAGAAAACTTTCATTGACCCTTATAACAACTGGTCAATGGAGTGGTTGAGAATTCAAACAGTATGAAAACATCACTGACAGCACAGCATGTAGTCTTCAAATAGTAGAAACAGTTTCATTAAATAAATAAGAGAAATAAAACATGACTTCGTGATTAATTGGCAAGAATGAGTCTGTATGCTTCATATAGAATAATATCAATAAACACCGCTGTTCTTCTGAACTTTCTATTCATCTGAAAAATTCTGTAACACCTCAGTTTCACAAAAATATTAAGCAACACAACTTTTTAGACATTTATAACAAAAAGAAATGGTTGAGCACCAAGTTGGCACATTAAAATGTAAAGAAAACAGATATTTTAAATTGTAATAATATTTCTCAATATTACTGTTTTTACTGTGTTTGTTTGAAAAAATAAATGCATTATCCCTAGAGTAAGATGAAAACATCACACAAAAGCATGTATTAATAAACAAATCAAAGATAACACACCACATACACACAAGTGACAAAGAATAGACTTCCTCGTCATCTTGCTCTGTGTGATATGCCTGGACCTGTTCTCTGGAGCTGTGACAGCAGCCTGTTCAGCCCGATGGACTCCGAAAACAGCTTTTATTTAACAGTGGCAGATGGTTGGAATGGTTCTTGTTAATTGTATATGTGTGAGCTGTTTTTGCAAATCATTTCCATGAGGCTTCATGGGAAAAGTCTGTGCAGGTAGAAGTCTATAGTTTTTTTTTTTTTTTTTAATCTCTATCTCTCTCTAGGCCGGGATCGTGTGCTGGTGACGGCCCCGCTGCTAGTTATAAGTCCTCCACAGATTTCCCTGATGAAACTCTTACATTCATTAAGTCTTATCCACTAATGGATGAGGCTGTACCGTCTGTCAACAACCGACCCTGCTTCACACGAACCACCAGCAGGTACGCACACACAAACACACATGCTCCAATAGAAATGATACACTCGACCACTCATTATTTTAGAACCATTTATTTCTCCAGTTGTTTTCTTAACATCTGCATCTCTTTCTCCAGAGAGGAGGCAACCGTTATTAGTGCTGGAGAATAAATAAGCATGAGACATAAATAAGAAAGACATGTTTGTGATTTGTTTTGTTGACTAATTAGCTTATGTTCCTGATGTAGGTTCAAGCTGACCCAGATCGCTGTGGACACAGCAGCTGGCCCATATAAGAACTACACGGTTCTGTTTCTGGGTTCAGAAAACGGACGAGTCCTGAAGATTCTTGCCAGCATGCACTCAAACTCCACCTACAGCACGCAGGTTTTGGAGGACATAGATGTTTACAACCCCAACAAGTGAGTTATATTGCATGCACACACTCCTTTGTTGCGACATGATGCATGTTATTTTGTCTGCCCACATTGAAAACTAAAAAAAATTATGTATTTTTTGTTGTTGTTTAATATGCAACTATGTAGCATTTTGGACCAGTAAGTTTTCACTGTGGAAAGGGCTACAATGGCGTCTCCATAGAGATTTATTTTTTATGACAACTTTCAACCATTAAAGACAGACCTACTATGAGCGTTGGTAACCAATGATATACAGTATGGTTTTGTTGAAGCCATAAGACTGCATTATTTTAACTTAGTTTTTAAGTAATCTCCACCAATCAGAGAATCACAACACGAAAATCAGAATACTTAAGTGTCCACCCATTGCAGAGACCAAAAGTAACTGGGACAGAATAATAATCATAAATCAAACTTTCACTTTTTAATACTTGGTTGCAAATCCTTTGCAGTCAATTACAGCCTGAAGTCTATAGACATCACCAGACGCTGGGTTTCATCCCTGGTGATGCTCTGCAGGCCTCTACTGCAACCGTCTTCAGTTCCTGCTTGTTCTTGGGGCAGTTTTGTCTTCAGCAAGTGAAATGCATGCTCAATCGTGATTCAGGTCAGGTGATTGACTTGGCCATTGCATAACAGTCCACTTCTTTCCTTCAAAAACTCTTTGGTTGCTTTTGCAGTATGCTTTGGGTATTGTATTGCACTGTGAAGCGCCGTCCAATGAGTCTGAAGCATTTGGCTGAATATGAGCAGTTAATATTGCCCGAAAACTTCAGAATTCATCCTGCTGCTTTTGTCAGTAGTCACATCATCAATATTGTGTGATACAAGAGAACCAGTTCCACTGGCAGCCATACATGCCCACGCTACCACCACCATGCTTCACTGATGAGGTGGTATGCTTAGGATCATGAGCAGTTCCTTTCCTTCTTACTCTTCTATTATCACTCTGGTACAAGTTGATCTTGGTCTCATCTGTCAAACATACGTGATGTTTCAGTTCCAGAACATACATGTGAAGGCTTTTACACAGCAGAAATACACATGACAACAGCCGCTATAGATTATAAGATAATAAACACACATTACGATAGGATATGGTTTGTATGTGATTTTCTTGAGATGCATGTGTACATATGAAATGCTAATTTGTGCAGCGATATAAAAGGCAATAAATAGCATATTTTAGTTTTTGGTAAACGTTTTATTGCCAGTATAAAGGCTGATAATGGCTGAATAAAAACAAAAGAATAATGATAAAAGAATAATAAGGATTATGTCTCATACCTGACGGAAGTGTGAAAGGTTATGTTTCCTTAAACTAGTTTGTCATGCATTTCTTTTTCAACACATTTACAGGTAAATCCTAGTATTTTAAATGTGTGATTAATCATGATTAATCACAGTCCATGACTGTGATTGACGCGATTAAATTTTTTAATCGATTGACAGCACTAATATATACATACAGGTGCATCTCTATAAATTAGAATGTCATGGAAAAGTTCATTTATTTCAGTAATTCAACTCAAATTGTGAAACTCGTGTATTAAATAAATTCGATGCACCCAGACTGAAGTAGTTTAAGTCTTTGGTTCTTTTAATTGTGATGATTTAGGCTCACATTTAACAAAAACACACCAATTCACCATCTCAACAAATTAGAATACTTCATAAGACCAATAAAAAAACATTTTTAGTGAATTGTTGGCCTTCATTACTGTATATGTACTCAATACTTGGTAGGGGCTCCTTTTGCTTTAATTACTGCCTCAATTCGGCATGGCATGGAGGTGATCAGTTTGTGGCACTGCTGAGGTGGTATGCCCCTTTGACAGTGGCCTTCAGGTCAGCATTGTTGGGTCTGGTGTCTCTCATCTTCCTCTTGACAATACCCCATAGACCCTCAGGAGAGTTTGCTGGCCTTTACCAATGTCACACCTCCACTCCATTTGATTATCCTAAATTAGATGCACCTGTTTGAGTGTCAGGTTAGCGGCATAAAGACACCTGTCCTGGAACCCCATATGAAATCAGCAACTATAACATGGCCAAGACCAAAGAGCTTGTCAAAGACAAGAAGACAAAATTGTACCTCCACAAGGCTGGAAAGGGCTACGGGGAAATTGCCAAGCAGCTTGGTGAAAAAAGTGTCATCACTGTTGGAGCAATCATTAGAAACACTGGACTTCAAGCTAAACATGATTCTGTGCCTCTCCACTCGGACTGGGGCTCCATGCAAGATCTCACCTCGTGGGGTCTCAACCTTGATTTCCAAATGAGAAATGCAAAATTTACTTTCAATGACCTGAAAAGAGGACTTTGGACCACTGAGCAACAGTCCAAGGTTACTTTGGTTCTCCACAGCCCAGGTAAGATGCTTCATGGCGTTGAAATCATGCATGGTTCACGGAAATGTTCCCCTGCTTGGTCCAGCCGACTTAAGTTTGCCAATGACCATTTGGATGATCCAGAGGAGTCAGAGAAAGTCATGTGGTCAGATGCAGACTCCAGAACTTTTTTCAGTCCACTCCTTGAATGATGAGCTACCATCAAGAACACCATCCCTTGTGAAGTGGGGGTGGTAGCATCATGCTACTGCACATTGCAACTGCACTGTATTCTCAAGCTTGACCGGGGCCATCCCTGTATTGCGAGATTGTGCAACCTTTTCCTTACCCAAATTCTTTCTTCCAGTCAACTTTGCATTTAGATCGATGCTTCCAACATGATGACAAAGCACTCTGTAAACAGCCAGGATAACCACCTTTCAGTAATGACCAAGGTTTGGCTGGTAGCCAGTCTTAAACCCTCTTTGTGGAGGGTGCTCAATGTTTTGTCTGATCTAGAGAAGATCATTGCCAAGTCAGCAGTCTTCTCCTGCATTGTTGTGGTTTCAAAGAACAAGATATACCCAGGAACGTTATGACCTCTGTATGGATGGTGCATTTATTGAAACTCAAAGGCTATGTAAATATTCTAATATTTTGAGATACAGATTTCTCAGGTGTTCAAATACTTTCATGAGCTGAAAGCTCTAATCATACAAATAAACAAAAAATCAACTTTTGAAATTTCTGTTAGATTATGTCTTTCACATGTGGACATGCATTTACGATGAAATTTCAGAATGATTTCACTTGAAATAAGTTCAAGAAAAATACTTATTTTTCACTGACATATCTATATATATATATATATATATATATATATATATATATATATATATATATATATATATAATCAACATCTTTAAATCAATAGTTTTATATTTCTCCTTTGTTTTTAATTCAGTTATTTTCTCATTGTTTTTTAATTCACTGTGTTTCTTGGGACTGTAGTACACAGTGTTGTACCTTTTGTTGTGTCTAATTTTCCATTACGTTTTAGCTTCAAATTAAAGTTTGTAATGTAGTGATTCACATTGTAGCTGGTTGGATTAGTTCATGATTTATAACTCTTAAACAGATACTTTTTTTTAACCCCTATGGGAGAAATACTTCCAAAGCCAAGGCTGCTGAAAAAGTGGGATAGTATGATGGGGAAACTAAGAGACAAACAGGAAACAAAGGGAGAGGAGAGAGGGGAACAGGACTGGGAAAAGATCTCGAGGACTCAAACTCGAGTTGCCCGAGGCACTGCTAAACCATATGTCAGAGCACTGCCCATGAGGCTATGGCTCTGGTGCTGATCTGCATTTTGATAGTTTATTCTAGAATACACATGAACCAGACAAGCCTGAGAAATAGTGTGAGTTTAGTGAGTTTTTAGTGTGAACTGGGATGAAGACACAAAATTGTTGTTGCAGTTGTCAGATTTTATTGATTATTTGAAATATGTTATTGAAACCCATTTCAGATATTTCAGTTTTTATTCAAGTAGATAATAGCTGTACCAAAATGACTGAGTGGACTGGCTTGCCGTAAAGGGATTTTAGGTCGACCCAGAGCAGGAAACCAAGCAATAGATAAAATGTCACTTGTCTGAGCAAACACAACTTCACCTAGAAGGTTCTTAACAAACACATCTTCACTTTCAGCTCTTTTTCATGCACTTCACACTCATTGACGAGTCTCAGGCAAATATAAACATGCACACACATAACCCCAAACTCAATGTCGACAGGCGTTTGATTAAGAGAGAATCTCTCCTGCAGTAAATGGGACGGATGGTACGTGTGGAGCTGTAATTGTACTCCTGGGATCTCGCCCATGTTTGTGTTCCTCTTGTGTATCTGACAGCCAGCCTCAACTCCAGCTGAGACTCACAAGTTCCACAACAAAATGTGACCACATCTTCATGCAGCATTGCTCACTTTTTCCCCTGAAAACCCCACCTCATGTAAAAGTTAGCCTTTGGGAATGACACTTTACATGATGCAAAGGATTTATTTTGATTATTACAGATACTGAGGAAGATGAATTACAGTCAACCTTTACGGCATGACCTTCTTCAATCAACTCGATGGGGGTCACTCATCTGTGTGACACACATATTGGATTTCTTTCTATGTTGGGTTTTTCTTTTTTCTTTTCTTTATTGGGGATTGCTTTTTCTTCCATTAGAGAGAAAGGTTTACCCCCGACCTCATTTAAAACCACTTTCAATATCCTTTTGAACACGAAATAAGATAAGAATCCAGAGCTGCTCTTTTCCATAAAATGAAAGCATATTGTGATCAGGAGGACATGACTACTCCATATTTAAAGTTAAGTATTTTTGTTATTTTTTATGTTTAGATAGTCTTTATTAATTTTTATTATTAGTCATTTTGGTACATTACGTTACAATGAATGAAAATGTGAAATATTGCCTTGGCACAACGTTTATTTTTTTTTTTTGTATTTTATTTTATTTTAAGTTAATGTTTATTTTTATGGTTTTACTTTTAACAATTATAACCCTGTTGCTTACATTCTAATCAGTTTACAACTATAGCTGAAATTGCTTTCGGTTTGTTTATCACACTACAAATTGAAGGTCACGTTTTGCATTGCATTATGGGATACAGTATTCCATGCACCGTACTTTTGTTGTTGTATACAGCACATTTTGTGAAATTTACTGGATAATCCAGTTATTCCATGCATTCAGAAAATGTGCCTATTGCATTCTAATGGAAGTAGTATGATGGCATGCAATTCTAAACATAACCTTTATTAGTAATAATGTTTCATTTTATGTACATTTCCTCTGTGTTTGTATTCTATAATATTTGCACTGTCCATGGAGCGGACCTGACTCACATTTCACTGCTGGTTATATACTCTCTATATAATCGTGTATGTGACAAATAAAAATCTTGAATCTTGAATATGTACGTGTCTTTTGGACCCTCTTTAATAACTGACATAAAAATGGCATACCAACACAAACCACCATTTCTCTCCACAGGTGTAATGTACGTGGTGAGGACCGGAGGATTCTGGGACTGGAGTTGGACAAGGACCATCATGCCCTATTTGTGGCGTTCTCAAGTTGCGTGATTCGCGTTCCACTCAGTCGTTGTTCTGACTACGGCGTCTGCAAAAAGTGAGTGACATAGAATCCAGACCCACAATCATTCCCATTAAATATGTATTACACGAGAGAGCACTTAATATATACAATGCTGTACTACATCTTTAAGTATCTTTTACTATTTTAATCACGTAAACTCATAAGTGTTACTATCGTAGAGTAGTTTAAAACATTTATTGAAGATGGAACCAGCATCACAAACTCTATTCACGATGCAGTGCAGCAGCTCAGTCCTCAGAGAAAAATTTATGATAGTCGTGCAAGAATCTTCTAAAAAGTCCTATGCGCTGGTTCGCTTTTGATCTATTATGGATAACGTTCTCCATAAGTGCGCTGAAAGCGGTGTATGTTTCCAAATCAGGCATTCTTAAATGCATTCAAATTTAAACAGATGTATTTTAGAGGGCAAAAGGTTTTAGCTTGTAGCCTCGTAGTTACAGAGATGGGTCGTCGTTGATGTAGACGTGTTTCCTCCATCACATGCTGCAGTCCTCGAGCCAGCATCACTACATGCTTCCACTACTCACACACAAATTAGAGCCATCTGATTGGTCACAGGCCAAGACACAGCAAACTTTTTTTTTTTCTTTCACACAGCTGTAGTTTGAGCAAGCTGATAGACTGTTTCCTTATAAAAGATCTCCAAATCCTATCAGGGAATTTCAGTCCCAATTTCTTTCCAAAAACAATCCTGATGTCTGATCCAGCCGTGTCTTAACGTTTTACCAATCTGTTAGCTCATGCCTGCTCAGCCTCAGGAGAAACACTCACACGGGATTCTCTGTGGACTTGAGAAAACATCTCTTTTTTTTCCTCTGTTTTTTCGCTCACTGAATTGTTTTCACACACCCTGAGTGCTGGATGCAAAAACAGCTGTGTTTGTTTAAATTCAAAGAGGGTTTTTTTATCTAAAAGAACAAAAGAAGTTTGTTTTGGTCAAAGAGCTAATTTTTTTAGCCATCCTGTATTCAAAGTTTAACACGGTGTGATTTCTTTGCAGCATCAAACGTTATTTGCAAAAAATATATATATATTTTTTTTAAACTGGTTTCCCCAAACTATCTGCTATTGGTCAGTCAAACAGATAGCCCCGCCCCAAACTCACACTACTGGTTTAGCCACTGTTGCCATGTAAGGCTGGTCACGATGTGACAGTGACACATTTACACTTTTTCAAGGAAATCGAGCTACTGTACAAACACAATATTTAGAGTTGTTTATGAATTTTGAAAGAAAATCACAATCCCTATGTTTACATATTTCCTGTTGAAACTGAACGTTTGTGTGGGAAATATCAAAGGGTTTGTGAGTATTTATTTATTTTAAAGCCACTAGTTGGCTAACTAATTCTATTTGCTAGTTGGCTGCAGGTGGTTTTAGGGGGTGTGACATACTCATTCTAAAGAACATTTGATTGGACAAAAATCAGTGCAGTGCAGGATGAGTCATAAGTTTTTTTGTCAGTTCTCCCAGAAGAGAATAGACTGAATTTTAAACATGTTTGTCTGGTAATTTTTTTTATTTTGCTCCTTTTTTTCAATGCGGAAGTAAGGTATTTCTTATTAATGTGCGTATATCTTTATTAGCCACTATACTAAACCATTTCTAGAATAACAAAGTACAATCAACGATAAAACTATCTGCAATACAAACCAGTGTGTTAATGATTAAGATAATAAATTAAAATATGATGAAGACCCAACTCTATGCATGTTCTGCAAGACTCTCATTTCCATTAAACATATTTTATGGTACTGTCCCAGTTTTAATGCAAATAGAAAGCTTTTTTTATTAAGTACACTCACTCAGGGACTTTACCTGAAAAAAAAAAAGATTTTCTTATCATAAAATGTTAATTTTAACATTTAATAAACCTTGATGTATTTTTGTGCTTATTTGGATTTATTTTTTGTTTGTATTATTCCAACTCAGTTTTTGCCATAAAGATAGCCTTAGATGCTGACATGGCAAAAAAAAAAAAAAAACTACAGCAGAACAGACTGTAAACTAAAATAACTGTCATCGGCTGACATTGAAATATTTACACATTCCAGTTAAAAATTGGACTTAAAAATAAGGTGGATAGTATAGCCAAATTATAGTTCGTAGTATTTTTGTCAATTTTTAGTAGGTCATTAGCATATAGATGACTTTAAACCTAATAGACAGACTAAAAGTGACCCAACTCTATTTTTGCTTTCATTTTTTTCATTTAAACTGGGATAAGAGAAAGTATTTCATCATTTTAAGACATCTAACCTTTAACAATAGATAAAGTGCTAAAGCATAGCAACCAACAGGCATAGCATGGGGAAATTAACAACCTGTGAAGAGGAAAAAATAGCAGAAAAATGGAAGTGACCTCTCTCTTTCACTCTGACTTGCATCTAGTCACCTCACACATGCTTTTTTGCCCTTTTCTTTTCTGTCTTTCGCTCTCTTTCCATCTCTCTCTCTCCATCTGTATCTCTCTCTCTCTGTTTCTCCGAGCGACTCGCCGGCTCTACCATGTATCTGAATCTCAGTTGGCCTCTGGCAAACACAACCTGTCAATCATGCAACACAAATACACACACAAACACACACACACACACACACCTGACTATACAGCAGTCAGTCACACTCTTTCTCTCTCTCTCTTATATTTTTGCTCTCAGTCTGACTGAGTGTCTGACCAGCGAGAGGCAATAATGCTTTGTTATGGAGATGCTGTGTCTGGCTGTCCCTTCCAGCTTGTCACATATACTTGGAGAGAGAGGGGAAAGGGAAATTGGGGGGAGTATGGAGACAGTGAGCGAGGGAAAACACACACAGCCTTTCCAGCACATGTGGTATGAGTTAACTGTGTGTGTGTGTGTGTGTGTGTGTGTGTTTTAGGAGCTGTCTGTCCTCGCGAGACCCTTACTGCATCTGGCTGAGTGCGGGGAACTGTGCCACAGTGGCGCCAGGATTCAAGTGAGTTAAAGCTACATCACGCGACCCTTCTATTAGTCCTGCCACAGTAAACACTTTTACGGTTCGTTAGAATAAAAGAGCCTACACGACTACTGAACACTGCACACAAGTTTACTATACAGTCGACAGTGTGTTTCTGTAGCATGCTTTATTGTTAAAGATCTCTTAGAGCTTATGTTACCATAAACATCCTTAAAACATCTGGTAAAAATCAGATGGTTGTAAAATGTCTTCAAAATTCATAACCAAGTGCAGTTACAGAATTTTACTAGACAGTCTATACAATGACCAGGATGACTTCGTAGATAATATTCAAAATAAAGTAAATATTTAATATTCAAAAAGTAAATTTAATATACCATCCTGGGTAATACTTTACAATAAAATTTAAGTTGGTTTACATTGCATTAGGTATCAAACTCAGTAAACAATACTTTTGCAGCAATTATTAATTTGGGTTATCTCAGTTTTTACATATACAAAAAAAAAACATCTGTCAGTGTACACTACCACTACCTATAAATCTTTTTTGAAGAATGCATTTATTTAATTAAAAATACAGTAAAATAAGTAATATTTTGAAATATTATTACTAGTGCTGTCAAACGATTAATTCTGTTATGACAAAGCTGAATTTTCTGCAGCCATTACTCCAGTTTTCAGAGTCACATGATCCTTCAGAAATCATTCTAATATACCAATGTGGTGCTCAAGATACATTTCTAATGATTATTAATGTTGAACATAGTTGTGCTGCTTAAAAGTTTTGTGGAAACAGTGATATATTTTTTCAGGATTATTTGATGAATAAAAAGTTCAAAAAAACAGCATTTATTTGAAATTGAAGTCTGTAAAATTGTCAATGTCTTAATATAGTCAATGTCTTAATAGGCCCATCGCTTTAATATTATGAGCATATGTTCTTACCACTGTGATCTGACGAATTCATGTGACTCTCCATGAGTATATCACTGTCTGTGTTAACATTTGATATTTTTATGCATTAGGTAGATGCTTTTATCAAAAGTGACTTGCATTGAATTCAAGGTATAATTTTTTAGCTGAATCAAACTAACTTTGCTAGTGCCATGCTCTACCATTTGAGTTATAGAAATACTCATTTAAATGTCTTAGCAGTTGCATAGATCTCTGGCTGAAAGGTCATACTTACATGCCCAACATTTTCCACAATAGCAGCTTGTGCCAGGGATGTATCTAACACTGCCTCTGCAATTGTCAAGCAGAAGTGCATTTCACTTGTGTGTGTGTTATAATGAATGCAGATCCAGAGCTTGAATTTGTTATTATTAATGTTTTGCTGAGTGGTCGCTGCGGTTGTCATCAGTTGTGGAAAGCAACAGCGGCAATATTCTCCCCAGCACACTCTGATGTTTTCCCGCTCGTGAGACGCATCCACTGACATACAACTGCAATTTTGGTTTATTAAAAAAAGTTAAAACCCTAAACCCCTTGTACTCAAAGTGGAAATTTTACTGGGAGATCAGTTTCGTATTCTTAACATGCTATTGCTGATCTGTGTGTTTGTCTACACACCAAACAAATCCTGCGACAGATGTAGCAATTAAGTTATTTTATATAGCTGAATGCATTTAATTTAATGATGGTTTTTATACACTTTCTCTGTAACCTGGACACAGTCTTTAATGATATTTTCTGGCCATAAACTCAATTATTGACTCTTAATGTGTCTTAATGTGTCCTGATGTGAGTATTGATCTCTATAAACAGAGATGGGGAATCATTTCATCTTGACCTCATGAAAATGATTACGTACACAGCAGATTTCCAGACCGCTGCCAACAAAATGGACGGAACTTGTGGAGAGTATTTATCAATGTCCCAGAAGAGCTTTGGTTTACTTCAGCATTCAGTTATATGCTTCCATAGCCAAACTTATGTCAGAGTCATACATCTTGTGCTGTCAGATGCCATAAAGTCTTCTGTAATCATACAGCGCATTATAATTATAAAGAGCTTTAGAATCTTGGCTAAAATCTAGAATTTTGGTTTCTGTCATAGAAACCAGATGCAACAGCACTGAAAATGTAAAACTGATATAGATAGAATGATAGTGTTTTAAAGTTTGTCAATAATACCTTAAAAATACAATAAACCAGATCAATTACAACACAAAGATACCTAGCATATTTGAATTATACAATAAACAAATAAAATACTTTCATTCAAAAGTTAGTTTGTCAGTGCATTTATTTAATGCTTTTATTCAGCAAGCATGCATTCAATTGTGACAGTAAAATTTACAGTAAAAATATTTATAATGTTACAAAAGATGTCTATTTCAAGTAAATGATTTACTATACAGTATCAATGTTTCAACAAACATAACCATTTTCAACATATAAAATGTTTCTTGAGCACCAAATCTGCATATTATAATAATTCCTCATCATGTGATACTGAAGACTCAAAATAATGGCTGCAGAAAATTCACCTTTGCCATCACATCAATTACATTTTCAAAATGTTAAAATAGAAAACAGTTACTTTAAAAAATAAATCAATTACTGACCCCAAACTTTGAACAGTAGTGTAAATAGGCTGCTGTTCATCACTGTATAATTGTTAGATTAATTGTTTGGTAGTGAGTGAACATTTAGCTGCATTTTATTTTTTGATTTCGCTACATTGATTAACTTGACCTGTTCTGATTAAAGTCCATCAATTTTGCACTTTTGGCAATCAGACCAGGATGCTATTCTGATATTCTGAATACGCTGCAAGAAACTTTATGCTGATTTTAAGTCTGGCGACATGAGAACAAGAAATAAGACAAGAGAAACTTTAGTTCCAGAGCGAACTGTGTGTTTAAATGCTAATCAGAATCTAATGAAATTCTGCAAGACTGAGAGGGTGAAATGTAAGAAAAGAGGGCAATAGATGTACGATGTTAATACTTTGACTTTCTCATTTTTAGAACCGCTCTGCGGCTTGTTTTTTTGCAGCATACTGCGGATAGGAGAATATGAAGAAAAATATGACTTTATTATCTTGCGGGATATTTTCTTTGTTTTCTCCTTTTCCCTATTCGCTCTCTCCCAGGGGCAATTTAATCTCCATATGATGAGAAAGAGTGTTTGTGCTAATGCGCGTGTGTGTGTGTGTGTGTGCGAGTGTGTGTGTGTGTGTGCGCGAGTGTGTTGGCCAATTCAGGTATAATGAAAAGCATGCATCTCAGAGGCATATTGATGCTCAGATATTATGCACCTGCAAGATCCCAATTTACCACTTTATGCAGGAGATTTTTTTTATCTTGTCCTTCCATTTATCCTTCAATATGAGATGAAGTCATCCTGCTCTCTCTCTTTCCCTCTCGTTCTGTCACTCTCTCCCCTCTCAGGTTAATGGAAATAAGGACTTTAAATCATGTCAGGTAGAGAGGGCTGATTCTCAGATAGATTGAATATGCAGGGCAGGGTGAGGCAGGAGAACGGCAGGTGCCTCGGCAGGGCTGAAATGGGGTGCCAGCGTTAGATGATAAGTTATGTTTGTACGCAAGCTTGTTTTTTTTCTCTTGAATCTTTTTTGTAGGCATTATTCTATGTTGTGCTCCACAAAAATATCAATTCCACTCAAATATACTCGTATTAAATCAAGACAGAAAAAATGATTTAAGAGTTAATTATTTGCATGAGCTGTTTGTGTTGAACCTTTTGATTCTAAGGACCTCCAAATGTGATGATTAAATGCAGTGGTCAAATGTGTATGACTCATTTATACATATTTAATTAAAATTTTGAAGACGTTCAAGACATTCATTATTAAATTTAATAATTGGCATTCATTTTAAAGTATTAAGGTAAAAAGAAAATATTAATCTAACAATTAAAATGTAAAAATAAAAATATATTTTAATTAAAATAAAAATTCAAATTATGAATCAAATGTATTATTAATGTATTATTATTATTATAATTTTTATAAGGCCAAAAGCAACTTTTTCTTCAATTTTTCTGCGGACCACCACTGAAAACAAGCAAACAAACAAATTAATATATATATGTATGTATATGTATATATGTATGAAGTAGTGTAAAATGTTGTTTTTTGTAAAACTTAATTCAGTGTGTCACTTAAATATTTTAAATAAATAAACAAAGGTGAAGAAACAGTTTACATTCAGAAATTGCTAGTAAATGTCACAATTAATTACAAGGAAACAGCAAGTGACGCATTGAATTAAGTAGAATGACTAAAATAGTATTTTCTTTTAAAACATACTCCAATAGTCTTTTTTTATACTGCTTCATAAAATCATTTTTTGCTGTGTAAACCTGCCTTGGGCTCATCAAGGTTCGCCAAATGAACCGCACCAGAAAAATAGCCCTTTTTGTGAACCGAGTTTTGTGAATAAGGCACAATTTATTGTTAAACTAATTTACATAAAAAGAAGGCACCTTTGCCCTGAAATTAATGACAATAATTATGCACTAATAATTATATCAGCGCATTTAGCACCTGAACTGAATTCCAATGTGTGAAATGGATAAGAGGCATGTTTTTTCACTGAAATACACACACAGTGTCTTTGGACAAAAGTGACATGTAGTGATTTGTGCGAATCCTGATTTTGGACTTAGGTACAGAATTGCGTGCTCCATTAGACCACAGCCCTCTGATCTAATCACGTCTCCATGGTAACACAGAGAGGAAGCAAAAGCCGACAGAATGCGTTATGCGTCGGTGTGTGAGATGTCACTCAGGTGCTCGGTAATGACACGCACGCTTCTGTGATGCCAGGAGCAGACGAACATCGCAGTCGCTCAGAGCAACGTGTCACTGTGGTTACGCTGTGAGGCTGCATGAGTCAGCAACATCCCTCTCAGTAAACATATTTTCTTAAAATTGTACTTAATGTGCTGTTTTGCCCAAACACTCATTTCCTTCACACAAAGGTTCTTGCATCTGAAAGACATTCAAAACTGAAGGCGCTTCTATTTATTGACACTTGTGCTCATGAATGAATAAAACTCCCCGTAGCTTGTTCCGCTAATTTGACGTGAACACATTAATTACATGTGTTAAATTAATTCCGTTACATATGTTAAATTAATTCCGTGTTTAACATTTGGTGCTTGATATTTGCATGATGATTTTAAATGATATATGAAACGATATCATGTGGAACATTTTGTATATTTTTCTTTAATATATTTAATAAATAATTAAAAATATATTATATTTATTTATAGATTTATATGTATGTGTGTGTGTGTGTGTGTGTGTGTGTGTGTGTGTGTGTACACGTGTGTGTGTGTGTGTGTGTGTGTGTGTATATATATATATATATACACACACACACAACGTCGTGCAAATGTATTTATTTTGTATTATGTTTGAATTAAGTAGAATGACTAAAATAGTATTTTATTTTAAAATATAACTTATTTATTTAAAAGCATCATGCAAAGATCAATCCCCAAAACTTCTGTATTAATATTTTGTAGAATGTGTATCCAAATTTTTAGCTGCATTGAAGCTTCATTTTTTATTACAATATATATTTATTATATTGCACTATTTTTCAGTACATATTTGTGGAAAAAAGCCCACGTCATTGTGACACCCACAGCATCATGTACGAGATGAGTCAGTCTCCATCTCTCCATGAAAATGTGTCTGTCGCAAAAACAGACACATAGTCAAAAAAAAATCATTTTTATGGCTTACTTCAAGGAATGTTCTTCATATGAATCACCAAATGCAGTTTTGGTTGGGTAAAAAAATGTAGATAGACTGTGGGGTAAAAAAAGTAGATAAACAACTAATAATGATAAATCTTCCACTGAGGGGGAAAAAAAGTTGTTACAAGTATTCGCATAGTTTTAATATGTTGCGGTTCCTATAAAATTGCCAAATTTACTCTCATTTGGCACCTACTTAATTTTGAATTCTTGCATATGTATAAATTCTGTACCTATACATTTGCATTTGTTTCTCATCTTATGGCTGCTAAATCACGGCTGTCAGTCATGTAGAGGAAGTGTCCTTGTATGTCAGACACTCGAGCCTCAATCAAATTGTAACATGTTATTTCCCTTTACAGTTGCTTGGAGAGGCAACAACAGACTGCTGACAGCACAACTAATTAGAGGGATCATTCAGGGAGAGGCTCACAAAAGAATGATTGTCACTCTCTTGTCCTCTTTCTCACTCCTTCTCCTGCTCACGCTCTCCTTCTCTCTCTGTTGTGTCTCTCTCTCTCTCTGTCTCTGTCACAGGTCTGGATTTGAGCAGTATGTGGAGAGTGGATATCCTCAGTACCCAGACAGCTGTCATGGTGAGTTCCAGACAGTCCGAGCTGACTTGCTCCCAGAGATCATAACTCATTCACACCATTATTACATTCCTACTACAACTCCGCTTGTGTTCTGAAGATTTCCAGAACTCTAGAACCTTTCTGAGGGAAACTCATGGAACATGTCAGGAACATGTCCGGGTCGTGTTTCTCTCCAACAACAAAAGAGACGAAAAGAAATCACATTTTCCAAGATGTGATTTTTGTGCATTGTGGCATTTTTTTTTTAAATGACAATTAACCACCTCTTCCCAAATTGACATTATGTAAATTCTAAATCATAGTGTTATTTAATTGATGCTAATTTTAATTACTTATAATATATATTATAATATAATGTACTCTACAGTTCAAAATAAATTAAGACTTTTATTCAGCAAAGATGCATTAAATTGTCGCAAAATTGATGCGTTAAATCAAAAATGATGTTCCTATTCATCAAAGAATCTTGTATTATTAGAATCCCATATTAGAATGATTTTGAAAAAAAAAATTGTTCATTAAGTCAATCTTGAATGAAATTGATGTCACACACAAAAAAAAATTCACATGCAAAAAGTTTTTTTTCTCTCTTCACATTAAGGTGGACATTTCTTTGTGAGATTTCATTTATTTTATTTAAATTATTTTCATTTATTTTAATGTTTGATGCATTGTGCTAGAGTTAGCCTATTACTAATTTTCATCGCCAGTCCCATATATAATAGATTCATGTATTGTGTGCATTATTGTGCTGTAATTGCAAAAGAGATTAAATTAATGTGATTATTTTATTATGATATAAAACTGCTTAACCATAGTAAGATTGCTTTAATGCATGGCCTTGAATGGCTTATTGCTTTTATGCATCAAGGCAGATCCAATATGTTACTATAAGACAACACTGTTCAATAAATAATCTGATTTATTTATAGTAAAATCACAAAGAACTCTTCTGTTCAGTAATACAGTTCATTACCCTGACTGTAGATTTTCTTCATCTAATTCTTTCTGTAGATGTCTTGGCCACGACTCGCAAGCAGAACCCTGCGGTGGACTCGGCGTACGGTCAGTGCGCTAATTCAATCACATAAACTTTAAATTCAGTCATTCAAATTGCTTTAGTAAATGGTTACACATTGTCCAGCCATAATCACAGTCATGTCCATATCCATTGACCATTTTAAAGCAGAAATTTTATGGCCAGCCATTATATGCTACAAAGTTGGGTCTTGAATTCAACAATAGGCACAGATTGCTATAATTTTTTTCACATTGTGTCACTGATCTCTTGGTGTGAATATTACATCATGTCTTTTTCTTATATCCGACAGTTTGCTTTTCACGCGCACATGCATAAATCTTCAATCTGTCCCGTTCTGACCTCTGAGCAGCTCTTACAACAGCTCACAGAGAGGCGATAGTTTCCCGGATCAATAGAGTCCGTTACACAAATGACCCGCAGTGAGTCTGCAGGCTGCAGATCTGGACGGCAGACAGAAATGTCCTGCAGGGCTGTGGGCCGTATCAGAGAGCCCTGAGCAAGAGCTTTGGAGGAACAACTGAAAATCACGATCTGACAAATTAATTTTCTCACTGAGTGGATGTGTGACGGTATGTCTGTGTGTGTGAGAGAGAGAGAGGAACAGAGGGTGTGTATGTTGTGATAGACAGTGCATGTGTATGAATGATATTGAGAGAGAGAGAGCATATGTGTGTGTTTTGGAAGGAGAGAGGAAGCGTGTGAACGAGGGAGGGAAAGTGTGTGCGCGCGTGTTGAAGAGCGAAATAGAAATGTGCAGGGTTTGTTTTTCTTTTTTTGCAAACTGTATTATATTTCAGACAGTCATGAGCTAATACTAGCTGACAGCTGGCCTGTGTGTGTGAAAGTGTGTGTTAACATCCCTGGGTGGTGTTGTCTGGTTTTGCTTCTAAAGCGTGCCAGTGGATGCAGTGTGATCCGGGTCAGAGCGAACAGCTATTGTACCACACACAATGCACTCTGAGTCTCTCTCTCTCTCTCTCTCTCTCTCTCTCTCTCTCTCTCTCTCTCTCTCTCTCTCTCTCTCTCTCTCTCTCTCTCTCACTCTCTCACTCTCACTCTCTCTCTCGCTCTCTCTCTCTCTCTCTCTCTCTCTCTCACACACACACTCACACACACACACACACATAAGAGCTCCCCGTCCTCTGTGGATGATATGAAATATCCAGTATATTTCTCTAAATCCTTGTATTACCATCTGGATTAGTCACATGAAGATATTAGCACAGATGAGTTTCAGTAAATAATAACATTTCCAAGTCACCTGCTTTGTTCTGTTCTAATCTTCAGCTAATGAATCAGTGCCACTGTTTTCTGAGCTGATTATAGTACCAAAATATTTCGAAGACTGCCTGCAATCTGTCCATCAGCCAGTTAGAGAGAAGTGAATAACTCCCCGCATTATCTTTCTGTCTGTTTTCACAGTGTTCGAGGGAAGGGAGAAAAGGTAGATAGATGATGGATGGAAAGAAGGAAGGAAGGAAGGTTGGGAGGAAGTATAATAATAAGAAAGGAGAGAAGAATAGATGAAGAGAGGAAGAAAGTGAGGAAGAGTAGGTTAATAGAGGAAAATAGATTAATGAAGAAAGAACTGATTTATGAAGGAAGAAAGAATAGATGAAGGAAGAAAAAAGAATAGATTAAAAAAAGAAAGAATAGATTCATGACGTTAGAAAAAATAGATTAATGATGGAAGAAAAATATTAATGGAGAAAGAATAGATTCATGAAGAAAGAACAGATTTACAAAGAAAGAACAGGTTCGTGAAGAAAGAATAGATTCATTAAGGATAAAAAATAATAAAGAAAAATAGATTTGTGTAGGTAGATAAAATAAATTCATGATAGGTGAAAGAATAGATTCATGAAGAAAGAATAGATTCATGAAGGTAGAAAGAATACATTAATTATAAAGAATAGATTCACGAAGAGAATAGATTCATAAAGAAGGAATTGATTCATGAAGAAAGAATAGATTAATGAAGGAGGCAAGGAAGAATAGAGGAAGGAAGGAAGAATAGATTGAAGGAAGAAAGAATAGATTAAGGAAGGACTGAAAAACCCTTACCATAAGGAAAGAGGGTTAGAGCTAACCCTAAAAGGGTAGAGTTTAAAGAAGGGAGGAATGAAGGACGTGAGATAGATCAAAGAGGAAACGATTAAGGCAGAAAGGAAGGAGAGTTTAGCTGTAGGGCTGTAGTGTCATGGAGGTGTAGGATGCTGGCCAGCGTGTCCTGGTGCTCCTCTCTGTGAAAGAGCACACAGTGGGTGCACACATTCAATGAGCTTCCCCACCGCTTCATTCAGCCGCCACAGCTCCTGGAAATGACACGGCAGTGCAGCTCCTCACCTCATGCTGAGACAAAGCCTCCCACGGCACCTCGGCATGGTAATTACAGCTCTACCTGCATTCAAGAGAACTTATTACATCCTCAGAACTCTCACCGTCTTCCCACTGCGTGATAAAGCCATCCCATTGTGAAAGGTGGACCAAAATTCCCACAATGCACCACTGTTTTCCGACAGCTCTTTTCTTCCGGCACCCTTTAAATAGAATGGAAACGGAACCATAATAAAAGCGTCCCGTGTGCCAGCCGCGAGCTCCCCTGTCGATCGGCCACTGTGTGGCACAGATGGCAAGATGACAGGCTTTATTTAGAGGTGTGCAGGTGGAGGATGGGCTCTGCGTTTGGCCCTGGACAACCGGCTGCTGCTCATGAGTACTGTGTGCCGCTACATTAAGCATTAGTCTGGTGATGGAGCTCTTCACAGCAGCCGAGCCAGAGGACACGGAGTCTTTCAGAAGGAGAACTCCGCAAGGTCATTGGTACTTAAAGTCACCCGGGATCGAGGAGAGCTAAATCTCCGAATCAGACTTATGAGGATATCCTCAAAGTATGTGGTCCGCAAGTATGTTTAGGGTCAGCACTTTGTGGGGGAATGGATGGAAAAGGGAGGGGAAACTGTTCAAAAAGAAGCTACTGTGAGATTAGCTCAGATCAGATGCCTCCAAGTCCAAGTTTCGATTCTGCAATACTCTGGGGCTAGAAATTCATGCGGTGGCACAACAAAACAAAGAAAATGTTTTATTGATTTTGCTGCAAGATGTTTTTTTCAAGTTTTACGTGATTTGTACTGTGATTTCTATAGCACCCTTCACATAAACTTTACAACTTCTGAAATCTTTTACTAAGCTATTTAAAGGGATAGTTCACACAAAAATGAAAACTGAATAATTTACTCACCCTCATGTTACAAAAGCCGTATATCATGCTTTCTTCTGCGGGAATGCAAAAGGTTTTTTTTATTATTTTTTTGTTTTTTTTGTCATCCACTCAATGAAAGTCAGTGGGGTCCAATGTTGTTTTCAGTGTTAATTAAGTTGTGTTATTATTCTATTCTATTATTTCTTAACATTTAAAATTACTTTTTTGGTACATTTTCCATTTTCATTTTAGTTTTTGTAATTTTATGTGCTTTTGTTATTTTTATTAGTTTTTGTCTTTTTAATATTTCTTACATTACTAAAAAAAATAAGATTAAAGTAATTTTACATCAATTTAAACTTATATTTATATTAAACTTTATTTTTTGTTTCAATTAATAAAAATGATACTTGATAGGTTGTTGTGTTTAATTATAACAACATTTGTTGTTTTGGTCCCCATCGACTGTCATTATATGGACAACAGTTCTTCAAAATATCTTCTTTGATCTTCTGTTATCACTCCCATGTTACTCCAAACCTGTATGACATTCATTTTTCTGTGGAACATAAAAGAAAATATTTTTAAGAATGTTTCAAAACAACCACATTGGACCCCAAAGACAAAAAAAATATAATCTTATTTTGTGTTTAACAGAAGAAAGAAAATCATAAAGGTTGTTAATGACATGAGAGTGATGACAGTATTTTCATTTTTGGGTGAACTGATATTGTACAAAATGGAAATATGTTGAACTCGTATATTTAAATGGATGTTTTCCTGATTTAAAATGCATTTCATGGATATTTCTCATAAGTAACTTTGTTGCCCCCTTCCAATACAACCACAGGAAAGACCACACCCACAAGTGCCAGCACAACCAATCAGGGGCCAGCTCTGCCTAAAGTCAAGGGTGTCTCTGAGACAGGTACCCGCCCCGAGGAGGGGAGGCGGGGAGGGCAGGGTTCTCCTGACTTGAAGCCAGGCAGTGTGGAGATGGAGGGTAAGGGGGTGGGGAGAGGCCCTTGGCCCGTTGTCTGTCTTCTAGCTTCCCTTTATCTCAAGTTTAAACTTTTCTAGCGCTGTATTGGATTCCGCTGCATGACCCCACAGCTGCACCCAACACAAAATACACTCACAAAGAAACAAAAATAAAAGAATCCCAAAGAATCAAAGTAAAGTGCACACTCATACACATCGACTTGAAGTTGCAAACAAATTCTCTTTCCTAAAAAAAACCCTTTGAGTCAGGCAATCTGTGTTCGTTGCATTCGACCTTCCCTGTTGTTTCTGCTAGACAAACAAAAAGAACGAATTGTCTGCAGTCATCTTTGTTGTTTTAATACATTTAAGTCTGCCCTACATCTCCAAAGGTACTTTGTCTGGTTTCCATTCATCTATCCCTGGCTGAAGTTCGCTAGAATCCAGCAAAATGATCATAAATCCTGCGCCCGCTGCTATGATCATCCACTCAGCCTGTAATGAGAAGCACCAGCAGTCGATAAATAAGCAGCGACTACAGGCCCGCGGGCAGACGCCGCCTGATAGAAATTTCCAGCGTGCAATCTATTCAGCCGCTCGGTCAAGAGCAGTCGTACGCTCGTGCAATCAAACGACCCGCAGACAGGAGAGGTTCGGCGGTTTAGTCACAACGCACCTTATATCTCTCTCTCTTCACCTCTCAACTCGATTTCAATATCCCTGTTTTTGAGAGGTAATGTGTTAATACACACAGACTATTGTGAACCTCGGAGGGCTGATGGTTTTTCACACCCTGTGTTTGTGGCATTATTTATTCTAGCTGATTAAATTAAAATTGTACAAAAGCTGCTTCCAGTTCAAGCAACAGTTTCTTATCCGTTTTCGGCATTTCAGACCAGAGTATGTAAGTAGTGCTGAGTAGATAGTTTGTCATACTTTAAATGTATTTAATATATTTTTTTCATGTTGTATTTGTTAATTTAAATAAAAATATAATGTAGTAAATATTTGTTTGGTTAAAAAAAAAAAAAATTCTGTATATTTTTATGAAATCTGATGATTACAACGTTATAATTATATCTTTATGCGTTATTCATTGTCAGTGTTTCAAGCGTTTTGTCACAGAAAGAGCATATTCACAATGTGACTTACAGTACAAATTTTTCACATGCTGTTTTGTCATTTTGTGCAAAATGCAAGCTGTAATATTACGTAATGTTGATTAATCTTATTAATAGGATGCGTTTGGGTGAGTTTATTAATCCCGTTAGAAAAGCACTTCAGTTTACCGGTGTTCATTCATCATTCAACTTCAGCTCAAGTGGTTTATTCAGCAGCATTATAGACTTTTATTGGATCATTCAAAAGAGTTATATAGATTTTTCCTCTTCAAAAAACATTGTTAGTGCCTGCGGGGTTTTTTCCTTTATATTTTTGTAAACTCTATCTATTATTTAAAATACATTCATTGTAAATTAATAATCTTTGTGATATTTTTGTGCTGCCTTCATTATGGGGGAAAAAACATTTTTGTCAGTAATTTCATTGACCAAATTAAAACTCATAGCTAGATCTCAATTATATGAGCTGTTAGTTAAAATGTCATTTGCTAATGATTCAGTCTTTTCCTTTATTCACAGTCTGCGTCATCACGGTTTATTTTAGTGCACAGGGTCAGAGTCAAGCAATCCATTCCATTCCTACGGCTTTAGGTAGTGTTGACTTAAGCATGCATGGCTGAAATCTCTCTCCCTCTATCTATATATATATATATATATATATATATATATATAAGGAAAAGCGATAATGATGTCTGCTGAAACTAAACCTCTATTTGTTCTGAGGTGGCGGCTGCCGAGTCCATCCGCTCGTTAATGTTATTTTAAACGCACCTTCTCACAGGTCATTCACACACACAAATAAGTGCTATGATGGCAGAAACTCTGGGCCCCTGATAATTTGCATGAGTGTTGGAGGACGGACTGCCATGAGGGGGTGGGCGGATTCTGAAACTCATTAAAAAACAGTCGAAGATGAACTGACAATGAACTCCGGCTGAACTCCGGGCTGAAGATGCATTCAGTCCTGCAGAGAGGCTATTAATACCACGGCAGGGGGAGAAACAAAGAGAGAGCGGAGGTTTAGGGAGTCGGTGAGAGATGGAAACATGTTGAAATTGGGTGGAAGACATCGAGGCTTCCACATCAAGAAAGTGGAAAGATAATGGAAATGGACAGAGTGAGAAATCTGCTGATTTTGATTCCAATCACACACCAAAACTAGGCTCCAGTAAAAAAAAAAAAACGCAATCCACTCGGCAAACGCAGGTGTGGTAACTGCTTTAATCGACTTTATAGGAGCTCCGCTCCCGAAAAGAGCAAAGTGACGCCCTTCTCATTAAAGTGTTTCACTTGTAAATGTCACAGTCAGCCTGCCGCCCATGTAGCCAGAGCCAGGTAATAATGTCCATCACCAAAGGTCACAAAAAATAGATCCCGTTTTCCCCAAAAAATTCTCTTTATATCAAGCCAGCACATGCCCTGACACATGCAGACTCGACACACAGGCTATTAAATAGTGCACACACACTAGTTATTTCTAAAGAACTGTGGGCTCATACGGTGCTTGGATCCATATAATGCGCTTCCTAAAACCCTCTGCCCCCACTCTCCTTTTCCTTGCCCCTTCCCTCTCTTCCTCCGGTCCTTCTGACTGGAGAGATGTAGTGTTCTGTTAACCTGCCTGTTTTTTCAGACTAATGCTTCACCTTAAGTTCTAAAGCCTCTCTTATTTTCCCCTTCTTGGTTTAGTTTAGAGTCTCGTAAAGCCTGAGCTCTGTAGTCCGACTTTAGGATTATGGCCTTCAGCTTTTTTAGTTCTTCTAGAACTGTCTGTCGCCTCTTTTTTTTTGTCTCAAATAGTTCATAATTTTCATCTAAGTATTAGAGATACTTGAGCAACTCAGGCTTCAGAGTGAGGCTGTAGCGAGTTCAATTGTTTCCCGCATGCTTGTTTGCTTCTCTAGGGTCGTAAGATCTGTAGCTTGAGCGGCCGCTGGCTTTCATTGAGTTTTCGCATTTTTTTCCCTATCTGCTTGTGTGGTGTGTCAAAAAGTATGTGTGAACCCGCTGCATGAATCTAACGTCATCTCTCGATTGAAAGCGCGTCTTCAGTTTGCTGAAGAGAAGAGTACCTCTCTTATCAGATACCTGCTTTATTCGGCTTTGAATGCATGATGCATTGTATTATGCATGATGTTTTGAAATGTTATGTTCTGTAAAATGTGTTGACTTTTGTGGATTCTAAAGGTCCTTTCACATGATTCGCATCAACCTTATCCAGTGCATTGAAATCTACAGCGTTACCCCTGATACTGTCTGGTGGTGCAACACTCAAACTTGTTCACTGCTGACCTTTCCAAGCACAGCCAATGATTACTGGACTGTTTACATGGGGTGTCATTACATGGATGGTATTGTCAGAGAAATTAGTTGTACAGCAACCCGAAAGGAATGTGGTATTTAGAGGGGGGGACATAATTTATATTATTTATACATTTATTTACTAAAATATATGATATAAAATGCCTTTTAGGTTTTTAAAATAATAATAGCCAATCAAAACAATTGCTTTTTTTGTTTTTTTTGTTCTGAGCTCATATGCATACTTGTTTGTTTGATAACAATATATGGTTTATATATATATATATATATATATATCAATACATACAGTATATATCAACTATATATAATAAACCATATAATAAAGTTTTTCTTGCTACCTAGCAACCTCTTAATGTCTCTCCACCATGACTTTATCCACATTGTTTCCATGTGAAGCCCTGATGCGAGTTATGTGAAAAGGACTTAACTGATTATTAATTGTATCTGTAATCTGTATTTTAAGAAGGATGCTAATGTACAGAGATGTTAATAATAATACTTTCATGTCAATTCCTATCAAACCATTTACTTGCCTGAAAAATGACTTCATAAAAGCTTCTGCAGAATCTATCAAATAAAGCATTTAGGGGACAAGAGCACTGAGCTGAAAATGCAAATCTATTCAGACAGAATATTTTCTCATTTCCTGCATTCACAGATTCAGATGCGCTCAATTATTTACTTTTGTTTGCTGTTCTCTGTGTGCCTGCTCATATTGTCAATTATATTCCATCATGAGGTAAAGTAATACTCATCCATGTTTAATTTTCCAGTGGATTTTGCACTGATTGTGGAGATCAGATGATGTCAGTCACCTTTTGACTGAATTAATTTGCTCCCATTTTTGGCATTTACTTGGGTTGAACTAGATACAAAAGGGCTTGATTTCAACTTCTCATGGCCCTCTATAAAGCTGTCTGGAAAGTTCTACTGACAATGCAACATTGTTCAGCAGTGAATTTGTAAAAGCCTCTCAGCCAAGACCCCACAGACATGCATTACTATTTCTGAAGGCTGATCATTTCCCATCCACTTGATGGCAAGCTTTTTACAATTTAAAATGTTTAATTCCCCAACTAGTACTACTACTAAAGATAACCTCTTGGTTTGAACAAGCAATACCAGTAGCAAAAAAAACCATCTGCATGATTACAACTACTCTCTTCCCAGCTTCAGGATCTCGATATGTCCTGCTTATTCTACATGCAGCCAGAGAAAGATTATTTATGACAGCATTGCTGCTTTCACATCAGCGCAAAAACACTAGATGTAATTGGGTAATCAAGAAGCGAGACTATTGAATGCCCTGGAAAGCCATGAGCCTAACACAACAAATTATTAACTTCTCCCAAAAACACCAAGTGAGTGATAGCCAATATACTTAACATAAAAGGGTTTCCGGTTGAAAATGAAACCATTTTTTCTTGGTGTTATGAACATTTAAATCATTTCAATATCCATTTTCACATTAAATGTGTGATGGAAAGGTTCTATGGATGTTTAAGGTTCTTCAAGGAACCATATATGCCAGAGAAGATGCTTTAACAGTGTAGTCTCCTTACAGATGAGAATATACCTCCTCCTAGTGAAAGCAAAATCAAAACAGAAAACCTGAAGATCTACATAGATATAGTCCCCCAGGAAAAGGCTGTTTTCTTCTCACCTTTGTTCTGAGATAAAGAGCATAAACTGAACAACAATAGCCCTTGAAGCTCCTAGGATCCCACTATCACCAAATGGGCCTGATCTATTCAGTGATATCAAATTTATGGTGCATAAAATGTTCCATTCCCGAGCCTTTCACAGGCAATCAGCCACATACAGAGAGCGGGAGAAAAGGATAGACACCAACAAAGCATTTAAAGAAACAAGGGTTTGTGTGTGAAAGTGTTAAAGGGATAGTTCACCCAAAAATAAAAATTATGTTATTGCTTACTTATATGAATTTGTATGGACAAAAACATTCTTCAAAATGTTCAAAAAGTCATACGGGTTTGGAACAACATAAAGGTGAAAAATGATGACAAAATTCTCATATTTGGGTGAAGTATCCCTTTACAGAATAAAAAATCAAATAATATTTCTCATGTTTTTACCACTAGCCCACAGCAGTTCATTTAATGATGTTATACTCATAGGTGATATTTCATACTTGTTGAGCTTCACCATCCTAATGACTTTTGATAAAAGTCCCATCCCATCTAAAAGTAATTTATATATAAATTTGCCATTAAAAAGGCCTTTGTCCGGCAAATTTCTCTATATTTTACAGATAAACAAGCCCAACTGAGATTACGTGCGTTCTGAACATGGAGACTTATTCTGCTGCTCTTGCTGAGGTTCAAATAATTTCAACTGAGGCCAAAACAGAAGCCGTTTTAATGTCATTATTATATAAATGGTGATAACCAAATTTTACTCCATTTCTTTTATCTTAAATGAACATGTTAACTTTGGCAGCCCTAGTATATACACGCTTATATTTTAGCAGAGCTTTGAGAGATTGCTCACAAGTCTGCTTTCAATTAAACACTTTTTTTTGCCCTTCAGCTTTTTATGGACGTCTCCAGCTCTTCTTTCTCCCACTCTCCAGTTCTTTGAGAAGGAGTTACTAGGGTTTTGACAGAGGCCTACACAATCCCTCACACAGCCGAAAGGAAGATTGAAAGACTTAAAGTTTTCACCACTGAAAATCTGTCACTCATTTCTCTCCACCACTTCACTCTATCAACCTCTTTTCTTCTCACCCACTCTCTTACTCTCAGTACCATTCATTTTTTTCCTCTCCTCTCCTTTCTCAATAAATCTGTCATCCTCTTCTTTTTTTACAGTAGTCATCTTCCTCAGTTCTCTCTATCCCTTTTCGCTCCTCTTCATGCTCGTTCTCTCTTTCTTTGAGTCAGTGAGGAGTTATTGGATTTTTGACAGAGGCCTATACAATTCACAGCCAGGAGAAAGTGAAAGCACCTCCCTCTCCTCTCTTCCCCACCCGCTCTCATACCTTCAGTACTACCATGTTCATTTTCATTCTTTCTTTATTTATTATTTGTGTTTTTACTATGTACTTATTTTAAATATATATTTTTCTTTTACTTTCTTTCATTTGTTCCTAATTTGTTTGTTTTTATTTTTGTGTATTTTGTTTTATATGCGTGTATATTTAATTAATTTATATTATTAAATATTTTCAATGAAATTTTTTTTGTTCTTTTTTTCCTCTTTCACTCCCTCCTTTTTCAATAATTCTCTGTCCTCTATCCTTCTTTTTTCTTTTTTTTTAATTCTCTGTTTGATTGTCTTTTGGCAAAGTTAGGTCTGTATTATGCCTGTCCCTGTTCTTCACATATTTATGCTATATTTAGCCTCTGTTCTGCCAAGATTCTTTAAAAGGGAGATAAGCCGGCAGCCAAAAACTCTTATATCGTTTTTTTATTATTATTTTAACTGATGATAATCTTGTTTGCATGGCCCTGAAAATAAGTGACCCAATTACAAAGTCAGCTAGATATATATTTAAAGTAGCACTTTATCTATGTATTTATTAATTTATTTTCAGTTTTTGTGTCAGTGAAAACTCTACTATTCCATTGTTAGCTTGAATATAAACTGTAGTGCTATAAAGTGTTAGCATACATTCAGCCTGGTATTTTATTTTGATACTGAGTTAATATTAAGATTTGATATCTAATTTGTGCTTTAAAAAGTTACCTTTGGAAGTATTAGTGTAATGTACAAAAAGCTATTGAGTCATGAAAGAGGACTACAAACCTGTTGTGACACTAAAAGTGTGTGTTTGTGAGTCACCCATCGCGTAGCATATGCCGGCCCTCAGTGCTTCCCAGGGTCTAAAGACCTCAGTTTATAGACCAGCAGAAAGCAGACGAATGAGTCAGAGGAAGATAAAAGTCCCTTCTATTATTCATAACATCTTCCGGTATATTTGCACAAAAGTCTGTTATAGCTTGCAAGAAAATGAGGCAAACTCTGGCAGGTCTATTAGAAGATTGATTCTGTTGTATGCAAACATTAAACATGTCAGTTATGATGCCTCAAAAACTCCATCTTATTAAAAGAACGACAACAAAACAGTTGCATGCTTCCAGTAACTATTCTATGAGACATGGAGATGTATGCGCACTAGGCTACTCTTTTAGAAGTTTACTTGGCTATAACTCATTCTGGTTTGCATCTATAAACAGTAGGCAGAAACATTTTTACAGGAGAGAACTGAGTTGGCGGGAAGCTTTCCTCCTTCTATAGCTAGCAAAGCACAGTTGCTGCTCTGCTAATGTGTTTGTATTGATGCCTGAAGGAAGATTATCCTTGTTTTTCTCACATAGAGTTATGCATTCATAGTTGTATTTTTGCTTGCAGCAGCTAGAAAAAGCACAATAGCATCTCTCTCGCTCTCTCCCTAACTCGATAACTCCCTAACGGTGGTCCACCCACTCTGTTCTTACACCGTGTTGTGTTTGCCATTGCTGTTCGCTGACGTGAGCATCAGTGAGACTTTGTTGGCCTTGCCAAAAGTCTTAAGCAGCTAATAACATCTTTTAAGCTATCTTTAGTTTCGGCTCTCTACAGTGTGCAACAAATGTTGCCCTTTAGACATTTTCATTTGATAAGATAAAGGTGTATCACATATTTGAAACTTTTTCCATGAATATCTTTTTATTATTTTAAAATAGGCCTCAAAATAAGAATTTATTTAGCTATTCTTTTTTCTAGCTTTAACTTTACTAGCTTTATTAGTTATCTAGCTGTTATGTATTATTTGTTCATTTATTTTCATCTTTGTATCCATCTTTCTATCTATCTTGCTTTCTTTCACCTCTCTTCACTTTCATGGCTGTGATGTGTATAAATAAAACATTGGCTGCTTTTACAAAAGTAGGACAAGCCATTTTACATGTCCCGCCCAAATTTCCAGTTCCAATACATTAACACTGTAAAGGAATCTGTGCTCGTCAAGTGATTTCATGGGGTCTTTGATGTTGTATTAAAATTAATCAAGACATAACATTTAGTTTCTAAGCTGACACTTTTTTACTAAAGCAGCTTACAGCTCAGTGTACAGCAGATTTTCCATTTACTGGCTCTCTTATAAATAAAGAAGAACAGAAAAATGAGAAAAACAAGGAAAGGCTGACTGCGCAGATGGCAGTGGGAGTTACTAATTATCTGAGCATGCACATGTTAGCGAAATCACCTCTACCCTCAGCTCATTAAGACCGTAAGGTGGTCTGTGCATTCATTTTAATTTGCAGTCACTGAAAACATCTCCATATCATTTTCGCACCACCTTAACGCCATATGCAGCTCAGTGTAGAATAGCACAATCAGCTGTGAGTCAAGCACATAGCACTGCTGCTCTTGAGACTGTGGCTAATGAGAGAACCACTTAGCTCCCTACAAGACCATTAGCAATTGTTCTTGAGGCTCTAGCGCTATTTGATGTTGAACCAATGAGCATTTGCAGATTGATTCAGAATGGCCCGCTCAGCCAGCGCTCTGCTTTGTTTGTCAGCAGTTTCTAACATGAATAGAAGTCTGCTAAGAACTCTACAGACTCTCACACTGTTAAAAGCTAACCTAACTGGCACCTCACAGTGTCTTTACAGTGCACTCATCTCGCTCTCTTCCCCTCTCTGCAGGAGTGCGCCGACCCCCTGAGGTAGATAAGTCCAACCACAGTGTTCACTACACTCTGCTCATTGCGTGTGTCCTGGTGGCGTTTGTCCTGGGAGCTTTCCTCTCCGGATTCCTCGTTTCCTGTTACTGCAACCACAACGTGAACAAGACCAAAAGGCTGTCGAAAGATCCAGAAGCACCAATCCCACATGCTCTATCGCTGCGCAGCCTGGCCAAGCTAAACGGCTTGCTGGAGAGCCAAAACAAAGACGAGAAGTTGGAGGTATCTTCACCCAAACTCTACAACTCTTTCTTTGCGAATGGAAAAGAGCAGGCGCATCGCAGGAATGCCCATCATGCTGCCATGACAGAACTCATTCACCCACATCATCACCACTCTGCAGAGCTCTCCGGGCTTCCCACGCCTGATTCGACGCCAGAGCTCCCAATCAAGAGTATGAAGGCCTTCAAGAACCAATGGGAGAGGAATCAAAACTGCAATAACGCTAAAGAACCCAAGTCCTATAACATGGGAGCATCTCGGCCGACCACTGGAATGCAGCATCAGATTTTCCCCTTCTCCCAAGGACTGTCCAATGGACAAGTACTAGGTAGCTTAGCACACATGGAGGAACGCAAAGTCCACAATGTGGAGCGTGTGGCGAGCCAGCCATATCACTGCTACCCGCACAAGATTGTGGACGTCACCTCGCTCGATGAGCTTCTGAAACACATCCACGAAATCAATGTGGCTACAGGCAAGAGTCCCACTGTCCTCACCTCGTCCATGTCAGCCAACGCCGGTCAGATGGCGTTCGCAAACCGCGTACAGCCACAGATCCCGGAAACAGAGTCTGCACCATACTACAGTTCCTCCACACTTCCTCGGGACAGTCTTACTCGCCGCATGGACGTCCCACCAGAAATTCCTCCCCATCATCAATCTACTCTAGAGAGAGTGTCCCGTCACCCGTCTCAACGCCACTCTTTGATAACCACTCCCAAGATGTCCAGCGGGGGCGTGGTGCCACGGCAGCACAGCTTCAACCAGCGCAGCGCCCATCAGCCCCTCCTGCTCTCTCGAATGAACTCTAACGGTAGCAATTCGGGTTGCGATGTACGGCACCCACTCATCCCTAACGGATACCTAACTCGCCAACATAGCTACAGCGAGCAGCCAGAAGTCCACCGTGGAGCTATTGTCCGTCGGACAGCCTCGCTCAAGCCCGACGTCCCTCCCAAACCGCTGTTCATCCCTGCTAGCTCACCTGTCAACCAGGCAGGGAAGTTCAACTACTGAACGATGGAGAAGAAAAGCCTGTGGTTTTTCGTAAAAGGCTACTCGACCTCTAAGAACTGATTGTGGTCATGAACAATTAAAAGACTGGATGAAAATCTTGCCTTTATGGGAAAAAAAAATCCTCTGGAGATTGGCTACCAGTGTTGTCGACTTTACATTTGAACTATGACTTGTTTTTCTCTGTTTCATGAATATATTTGTACCATATTGGTATTGCTCAGCTATTGGCCATTAGGAGAGGAGGAGTTACAGGAGTCCACCTAGATTTAGGCTGCCACAGTGATAAGTGTGTGGCTTTACAGTGTTACTTTGGACTGTCTAGACAGGTGTCACTGATCCAAAACTCTGGACCTGAACTTTTATCCGAACAAGTGTACACACCTTGTTTGATATTCTGATCTTTCTTGCTTTGGCTTAACTATTCTGTTGATGTAGAGTTGATGAACTGTGCTGATTCCAATTAGAAATGTGTATATATGCATGTGTGTGTGCGTGTGTGTGTGTGTGTGTGTGTGTATATATATATATAAAAATATATATGTATGTGTGTGTACATATACATACCCAGTGTATGTATCTAGATTACTGAAATGATTTAGCCCCCTCAAGTTCCTTCGCCTTATTTTGAAAGCAGATGTGCTGTTGAAATGCCCACACAACTTGAAGTGATCTCTGTAAAATCCATAAGCAATAATCTCCACCCCATCCTGTCCACTCCAGTGTAATGCAGTTACAACAACTCAAACTCAATAAAGTTCAAATTCAGATGATTAAACATGGCTAGAGAAACGGTTACATCTGAACGCTCGGGCCCAAGTGAGGTGAATCAGTCTTAGTGTTATAAAGGAGATGTATGTATATACCTAAGAAGAATGTATTATTTGTCTATACGCTGCAGAATCAGTGTGAGGTGCTCCAGTATTTACCCTTTGTCTCCTCTGTTAATCCAAATTTTTTAATCTCTTAGTCGAATTTTCAAACACTGTGTCCTATCCAGGCGTGATAAACCAATAAAACTATCTCATCTATGTAATTCTTAAGTTTTTGTCTTAAACCATCCGTGATCACTTCATGTGTTCTAATTATATATAGCCCCGCCCACAGGGACATCTGATTGGTCTAAACTTCTGCTCCATAAACATCATTGGCTCTGCCATGAAGCAGTTTGACACACTGAAACAGGTCGCACCTGGATAGGACACGGCATAAGAGTTCAGAACGAAAAGATTTCTTACTTTTGTCCTGAGTTATTCCTATATTATGTTAAAATGTATCGATATTAACACTAAAACTGTTTTGTGTAAATAGATGAACAATAACTAGCCAAATTTTAATTGTTTGTGTAAATTTGTGCCTTATTTAATATGATGTGTTAAGGGGGGGTGGGTGGCGGCAGAGTGGGAGAGGGGACATAAGAAAAGGGCAGGGATGCCGTCATTTATCTTTTTATTTTTAATATTTGTAATTTTTTTTAAGCTTGGTTGTCTGTATGTCATAACTGTTGTAGATATATATTTCTAGATACTTTTGATATCCCCAGGCTGTGACGCTTTTGCATTTTGGAACAGCATCTACATAGTTTTCCCTCCAAAGAGACATCTATCTATCTGTTTGTCTATCTATCTATCTGTCTGTCTATCTATCTATCGTTCTATCTAAAGTTCTGTCTATCTAGCTATCGTTCTATCATTCTATCGATTTTTCTATCTATTATTCTATCATTCTTTCTATTGCCCTATCTATCACTCTATCACTCTGATAGCAATCTATCTATTGCTCCATGTTTTTCTTTGTCTGTCTATCATACATCTATCGATCAATCAATCGTTCTATCGATCATTCTATCTATCACTCTGTCTATCCTGTCTATTGTTCTGTTTTATATCTTTTCTTGTTTTCATGTTGAACTCAGCATTAGTTTAAGAAACCTGTGTCTTCACTGACAGGTTTGTTCTGAAATGTATGAAGTAAGATGTAAGATACGTGAACTTCTAAACTGCAGTGTATCTTCAGATCTTATGTTTAATGGCAAGAGCAAGACTTCTTAGGCTTTGCACTCTGTTTGGAGGAGAGACTTCTGCGTGTGTGTGGGTGGGTGTGTGTGTGTGTGTGCTTCACGAGGAGACCATATCAATTGGCTATAGTTCAAACACATACCTCCCTTTGCTTTTCCCCAGTACTTCAGTCTGGCAGAGTAACTCAGAACAGTTCCTCTGCTCAAAGTCATCTTCATCTTCTTCAGTCTGTCTTAAGATTATATGATGTGTTGGCTTTTGCATACATTTTTGGTGCTGGTCTGAGATACAGTTTTTATCATGTACACTTGAATGAACCTTTTAAATTGGCTGCCTGTAACTGTGTGCTCTGTTGCCCCTCACAAAACCAAATGCAATGTCACATTTTAATAGACGGCTACCACATCATATGCATCCCAGGTGGAAAATGGACTGAGGGTTGAATCCCTGGAATATGGAATATTTAGATCCCTGAATCAATGGAAATCCAGAGCGAGGAGACTGAGTGGAAAGAGACTGGTGTAGTTTCTTTGAATTTCTATAGATATTATGATGGAAAGGGAACTGCGTGTGTCTGTTTTATCTGCTTTAACCATTGAGGTTTCTGTTATTGCACAGTGTAAATACAGTCCTGGAGTTTCCCAGGATTCAGTGCTCTGTTATGATTACTATTGGGCAAAGCCCTATGGATTCTCCACCTCTGCTTTTATGGAATACTGTTGTATTTTCCTTATAACAGAAATAAATGAAAGATCATAACATGCATATTGTTTTACTGATTGATCATTTTGCAAAGTTTGCATGCTTTCCTCTTTATCTGACACTTTTCAGATGGCTTATGCATGTTTTGCAGCAGCAAAAAAAATAAACATTTGGTTATAGTCAAGGTCTCTCGGCTCTCATGATGAAAAAATACAGCTGATTCTGGTGTTGTTGGCCAACCGCAGCTGCACTACACGGATGCAATGGATGATGTTTACCGTACCGCTCAAGGGCCAAAAATGACTTAATAGCCAATTAGTTCCTCTGGGCCCTTAAATTGAAGGTGAATATATATATTAGAAGTGACATCTATGGCTCCCTAGCCAAATCGGGAGTGCGTGGAATTTATGCTTTTACTTTGGTTACAGGTTTACAGCACAGATCTACAATACAATTAGTGGAAAAAGTTAAAGATATGGGTTCTGCTTCTCCACATGAATATACATATGCCTGTTTCACACACATGAAAATCCTCTGGTAAGTAAGATGAGCTTTACATTTCAGTCTGTGTGCCTCTGTTTCAAATTCTAGATTTTTACCATTTCACTACTGCTTTCTCAATATGTCTTTCATGAATAGATACGAGCTCCACTCAGAGAGAAAATAAAGAGCTATGATCTTGATCCATGAGACGGTGAACCTTGTTTAAATAGTGCCTGGTTCTCTGTTCTTGTTCAAAAGATTTAATTCTGCTGCCTTCCCTGTTCAAATGTTCTGCTGGCTACAGATCTAAAGGAAGTTCTGAAGACGAAGAGCACATAATGAACTTGCTTTCAGTAAATCTGTGTTGTTATTTGCTCTGTTGTGGCTTCTTTGTCTTCTCATTGATTCAGCTCCACATTGCCATATTGGTAACATTAGTGCTTATATTTGCTTTAAATCATTCCTGTGTCTGTAAAAGATTAATGAAAGCTCACCAAAATCATTGTTTTCACTGAGGTTCTTCAGGTCCAAAAGCAACTGCTCATACCCATCCAGCCAAAGTAAGCAAGGCAGAACCTGTTCGGTTTCCCACAGTTACTTGGGAATTGAGTTTCCCTAGAAAACAGTCCCTTATGGGCACTCAAAATCTCACACCAGACTTTATTTATCCACAGATTTGTCGTATTAGGTAATTTTGCAACAAGTTATGATTTTCTATCATACTGCTCTATGTGGTGCTCACTTCCCCACTTCCTATCCATAAAGACTCTGGTGCAGATAAGTGGCTCCGGATTCAGCGGACACACTAACTGCAGGTTGTCTGACAGGTACCCGAAGTCTCAGTTATTACCCACAGTTCTTAGTTCAGTGCTCATCAGGTGTCATCAAGAGAACTACTACCAGATATCACCCCCATGAGAACCATCACATTCACGTCTCCTGGTTCTCCCTCTATCATTTATTTAGCTCTCTCTTGCTTTCACTAGTTGGCTGTGTTTCTCTGGCTGGTTGTCAGCGCTCTGAGAGCGAGAGGGCATTAGAGAGATGTATTCTGGGAGATGGAATGAACGGTTTTCATCTTAGAACTGTCAAGAGCAACCCAACCTTTCTGTAGATAAAATTGCATGCATTTTGTTGTTTGATATAAAGAATTTCATCATCGCTGGTGGAGAACAGCTATGGTATATAGTCTGTTCATTGGATCCGAAGGAAAAGGGGGCCCACAAAAATGTAACCCTGGGCCCTGTGAATTTTAGCAATGACCCTGAACCTGCTCAACATCTGCTGTTCACTCAACCCAGAAAGATTTTTGTGAAAATGCTGTGGTGGTGTGTAGTGATATATTCAGCTGCTTGAGTTTTTGTCAGCGTATGGTCTGTATTTGTTTGTTTTGTTTTTTGTTTCACAATAACACAGCTGAAAGGATATATACAGAACATTGCATGACAATAGACACTGCTGACATTGCGACATGCAACTCTGCTGACTACATATGTTTGTGTGTCTGTGTGTGTACTCATAGACTTGTATGATATGGGGTACTATGTAGCTGTTGATGGATAACATTATTTTGCCCCTTTTTGGAGTGCTGAGGTTTTTCTTATTTTGATCACTGTTGTTATGAGTGTCAGAAATTAAATTTCCCAGTATGTGCCAGGTGTATTGTTTATTGTTATGAGGTCTTTTTTACTAACCACTATATATAAAATCTGATGTGTCAAATACATAAATAAATTCCCTAACATAATTTCTCAGTCTAAATAATTGCATTGAGAATTTATTACCTCTTACCTGTAAAATTAACTCAACATCAACAGATATTTTATGTGGTATTATAAATGCCTAGACCAGAAAAGAGCTTAAATATAACAACTAATATTAAATATAAAAATAAAATCAGAAATTCATAAAAAATTTTGCATTACTTTTCTTGTTTCTTTCCTCTGGCATTATTGCTTCATTTCTAACTTTGGTGTCTTAATTTAAGGCATCACCAGTAAATCCCTGCTATGCTTAGAAACATTCTCGTTTGCTTTCATGTCTCTCTTGTAAGGAGTTTTTTCCCCCTTCTCTTTCTCTGTATGCTCTCTTTTGCTGTTGTCTTTTTCTCATATCTGTGAGATCATCTTGAAGGATTTAGCTGATAGTCATGGTTATGATATTGCTGCCGTGTTTGGCATAATATACGATGCTACACTCCTTCATTTGCATTATTTTTATTACAAAGAGATGGATGGTTCTGATATTAAAAATTCCTCCCATTTATTGTTTGTTATTATTGTTTTCTACTGAGAATGTGGGTTGTATCATTCATGTTGATACATGGTGTTTACTGTAAATGAAGAACATTAAAAATACTCCTTGTGCTTTATGAAACTGAACTTGCTATTTTAGTCAGGCAATATATTATTGCTGAGGCCTTCCACATAGACTGATATCAGAAGTATTTATGTTTCCCCAGACTGAGCTGTAGTTAAAACAATAATGTTCACCTTGAGTTATATAAGTGGTTATCAGTTTATACATCAGTGTAAAACATTGAATATACAGCACTGAATCACTCAACTGATTCATTCAAAACTTGTTCAGGAACATAACAGTATATAACGGTCTGTATGAACTGTTCACTGAATCATTTATTCAACCGATTCATTCGACAACACTGATTCAGTCAGGAGTGAAAGAAGTTATATAAATGATATACTTATCCGATTCATTTAACAACACTTACGCTGCATTCCGTTGGAAGGACTGAGGGACTCATTCCAATGCCCTACTCCCTTCAAAGGGTCTACCCTCAGACAAAACTGTCTCATCTTGCCGAGCCAATAAGGAAGGAGACATCATCACAATTAAAGGTGCAGTTTGTAACAGTGACAGCTAGCAGTTCAAATGGGTACTGCAGTCCAAATTCTAAATACTGGAAAGACTTGTTTCTCTCCCGCCCCTCCTCCTCAGATTTGACGCTCACACGGGTTGCAAGATTGAGGACACGCAACAGAATTGAGTGCAATTGACCCTTCACAGGGAGTTTGATTGACAGGCAACCTGACCAATCATAATGCTGAATCTGCCATTTTTGTCCGACAAATGAATCAGAACAAAGTATCAGACTAAGATACCTTCTGATGTTCATTCATGTTTGTCATGCTATAACTAGTAAAGATATTTATTGTTTGAATTTCTTAAAAAATGACATGATTTGAAAGCTGAGACTTTAGGCTGTTTCATACCTAAAATACCCTGCTCTGTCTTTCCTTACATATCGCGGCCCATAGAAACAGTCGCTAATGAGGAATCTATGTATATATATCTATGAGCGGGTCTTTGCAAAGAGTCAACTGACAATGGAAGGTGTCAAGCCTTACACTGTAAGTTGATGAGTTGATTTTTCCATGTTTTAATATGGTTCTGTTCATACAACTTTTTGGGTGAATGCCGAGGTATTTTAGGTCAGGAAGAATCTGCAGTCTCTGATCCAGTCCATTTGGTGGCTTCCATGGCTGCAATACACAGTGTTTTCTGCAACTTGGCAAAATACTATTGAGTAAATTGTCAGCGGAAGGAATCACACAAACTTTAAAAAAATAAAAATAAAACGCACATTCTGACACAGAACCCACATTTCAAAATAGAATAACTGGCTGTAGCATTACAAGTATGAACTTAGCATTTTTCTTAAATATTAGCAAACATATGATGGTATTTTTATATTTTAGTACAGTCAAGAAATTACAGCATCAATAAACCTGCACACAAAATCCTTCATTCCGAAGGGCCCTTTGAAGTGGCCAGTTTTTAGCACTTTGGCTTGGAGTGAACCTTCCGTATAGCGGTCATGATTGTTCTCACACTGAAGTGCCCTTCGGTGGCCAATTTTCCCGTTTTGAACACAGGGTGGTTCATTCTGGCAAGAAATAACTGTCTTTATGAGTGATTCGCAGAATCATTTACTCAACCAATTTATTCAAAACATTAATTTATTCAGTAATGACAATAATTTAATTTGCTGTCATATATGTACACTTATGGTTTGTTGAAGTGCAATGCCAGTTGAAGTGCACTGTACTCTAGAAGTGTAAAATGCACAGCACTGGTCTGTGTTCAAACTTATCTTTAATGTAACGGTGTAAGCATCTGTATCATTTCTGAGTGTTTTAGCAGATTCTCAGTTTGGCTTCCCTCTCACAGAGACTTTTTACATGCAACAGCACCACAAACCACACAGCATTTGGATACATTTATACGAACCATAAACTAAAGAGAACCACATGGCTCCATAAGTGTGCTAAGAGACAGACAGCCAGTGGACTGTGTCCTTCAGAATTGCAGTTACAATATGTTGTTATAAGACTCTCTGCTCACTGCTGGCTGTTTGCCTCATTTATATTTTAATAGTTTGAGTCAAAAGAGTCATCGCCTCTTCTATTTCATTCTGAATGAAGATAAATTACATATGCATCTGACAGAGTAAATAACCTCATGAGGGGACGTTCCCCAAAGATGGAGCACCACAGCATATTCTCTTCTTGTTGTCATGGTAACCTTGTCCCACTATGTCCTCTGTCCATAGACATATGGACAAACATGGCTGAGGAAAGCCTTCTTAAAATCAACAAATGCTTTTCTTTGCCCTCTATAACACACCTCTGGCATCTCATGCTCGGGGATTCTGCGTTACTCTCTAAAAGCCAGATGGATCTCAACCAGAACTAAGGGATTCCAGGACTGAGTGACTAGAGGAGTTGCACAAGAAGAACATGTTCCTGAATCAACATTCTTTACTGGTCCTTTAACAACAAACCATAAGTCGTAAGTCAAGCCATAGCCATAACCTGCCCCTAAGAGCAGAGGGAAATGTTGGGTTGATATAAAAGTTGCTCTTAACTGTAAATCCGATTGACAAAACCAACAAGAATGCTGATCCAGGAACCTACCTGTGTAAATCACATTAAAATCAGAACATCACTGATTCAGTAGGTCTAAAGCATGATATATATGTATGTAAATTTCAGTTACATTTCTGGGTTAAATTGTTGGTTATCATCCATTATTAGAAATGTTTTAATTTATCAGTATCAGTAAATATTGGATATTTAATTATCATGCCTATTCCTCTATTTTTTACATTAAGATTACTTTTGCTGTCCATTTTTCATACTGTACATTATAATATGAAATATAATGTGAAACCTGAATTCGCAATTGATATTAGATTTCAAAATTCACTTTATAACAATTATTGTATTACAATTTACAAGAAAATATCTTTCTACCTCAAAATGTCAAGTTTATTTCAGTTACTTGCTTTTTGTTGTAATTATTTGTGATATTTACTAGCCATATTTGAGAGAAAATCTTTGTGTAGCATAAAATCTTAATATAAATAATTTATCAGTTATGACTCATAAGCCATAACACAAAAATTAATTATCAGCTTAATTATTTTATTATCTGTGCATCTCTGTTTGAAAGGCTCAAACTGGCAAAGTCGAAATTAGGTTTAGAGTTCAGCAAATACCATGACCTCTGTATAAAAACCATCATGTCTATGAGATGTCCTTATTAATATAGTGAAGCCAACACGTGTGTGTGTTGTGTGGGGAAGTCCCAGGCAGTAGTACAGTAACTGTTAGGTCAGTGGAGAATTATGTGCTATGTCTGGCATGTCCAGTATGCCAGACAGCCATGGCACACCCCCCATTACAGTCAGGACTGGTTTCATCCAGTTTTTTCTGGTGCCCTGATGCCTTTACTCAGCACTTTTACATAGAGACACAGTAACACACCTGCTTCTGCCCGTCACACTCACACACACATATATACTCTCCCTGACCATCTCACACTAAATTGGCAGCTTTCCCTGCCTACTTGCCCCAACCTGCTCACCATGTACACCCTGCATCTGTCCCCCAGAAGCTTGAATGATTCCCAGCCTAATTAGCTACATAAACTCAGCCCACACACACATATATACACATTCTTCATCTCTCTACCCACTCCTAATTAACCTACAAAGCATGACCCCCATCCCAACCAACACACACACTCACAGCTTGCCGCAGACTGGCATCCGTCACAGCACCAGACAATCTAAACAACTTCTGCAGAACTCACGTACATTAGCAGCTGTCACAGGACATCTGTTCTGTCACCTGATGCCGGTGATTTTTTAGGTTTAAGTAATACAAAGTCTTGGTCTTTATCAAAGTCTTTATCACCTGAAACAAAAAGTTATGGCTTACACTAACAATTATTTTGGTAATCGAGTAAACGGCTGATTATTCTGACGATTAATCGAGTAATCGAATAATTATTAAAAATATTTTTTTTAGGTAATAAAAATAGCCCTAGGCTAACAATAGCCTTTAAAATTATTTAAAATACATATATTAGCAATGAGGCAATAATAATTGGTTCAAATAAAGTATCAAAAACAAGTAATTATATGGTTTTATTGAACAAAACTGAAAATACATAATGTATTATAAACAATAGAACTAATGTACATGATGTGTTGGATCAAATCCCTGTAGAGAGCACCAATGGCAACTGTTTTTAAACATTACTGCACGATCTAATCCTTGTTTAATATTGACTAAACAACATTTAATTCAAATGTCCACTTAATCTTTAATATTTGGCCATTTGTTTACGACAGAAATGCTACATCCACTGTAATTTCTTGAATATGTGGACATCAAAACGTGTTAACTCAGAGTGAGGGTTTAAACTTTTATTTTGAAATCGCGATGAACAGTTAGCATACTGAGAAAGGTGTGTTCTCCTGTGTTTGCTTAGGTTTATAAATATTTACCTTACAAATCTGATGAAATGGCGAATGTTGCATTCCCAGATGAACGTTATAATATGCAGAGATGGAGTTTGAGAAGCTCCACACGTGTAAATTATAACTGTTTATTTGGAGCAGCATTTACTGTGAGCTGAGCCGCTATAAGCTGCATATCCGTAATCTGCACGCATGTAATTAAAGTGCATATATTAAACCTGCATTGCATATATTTATTTAATTGAATCATAGCGTTTGTGAATTCACAATAGCATTATGCTTTATTATGATTTTTGAATGGGTTTAATATATTATGCAGCCTCGGAAAACAGTCTAATAATGCATTTTATGGATTCTCATCCGTGGAATGTGCCACTTCCTGGATTTTGCTGGTTACTCGACAAGGGCAAATTGCAGCTGAGGATTTTTTTTAAATCAAGTACTCAAATTGAATTGAGGAATCATGAAAGCATCCCAGACATGGGGTTATAGAATATTGTAAAACAAAAAAAAGTGGTCCAATGACACATTTAGCTTCATGTTAGGGCTAAGATGTGTCATGTCAAGGTATTGAATAATTGAATAATATTAATGCAGCATATTTCAGCATATTATTCTCATTTTCATAAAAGAAATATACATATTATATTATACATGTAAACAAATACATGTACATGTTAACCGTTATAAATGCTCAAATATAATATTAATAGCATTTTCTTTGTTTGGATGAAAGTTTGCTTTGACACCAAATTCATAAACATAAAACATGGTTATCACTCCATCACAGATGGCTGTATTTGAAGAAGTCATAATCAAAACAGGGTAGCACAACTTACCCCACTCTCCCCTATATTGATTGGTGGTGAGATTTATTTAATAAGTGCTTAGAAAGACAAATTGAATTGGAAAAAAAGAACAGTATCAGTTCAGAGTCCAAACAAGCAGTGAGTAATGGCCTCTGTGCCAAGTTGTTGTTGGTTCTCGCAGGGTCCTATCTCATACCCCAGATCCGGCGTTAACTCCTGATACCTGTAATCACTGTTTGCCTCTCTCCTCATTCCCATTACAGCTCAGACTGGAGGAGGGGGATGGAAATAAAAGAGTGATCTGATGAAACGAGAGCAGACAGATTGAATGTTCCTATCACAGGCTTTTAGAAGCGGTCTGCAGTGTGGTGGTCCCTGAGGCGGGCCCTGTTGCGGAGGCTTTGAAAAACAACCAGGTGCCTGGACTCCACAGATTGAAGTAATCCAGAAGCAGCACGAGACTTTCTAGGGTTCTTTCGCTTTTGCGCCCAATTAGATTGAAATTCTAACGGGCTAAAAATGGAACAATCTGGTTTCGTATTCTTGAATATGAATTGCGACTATCAGTGAAAGATGGGGAGCATCTGGAGGAGAGTTTTCTTCCTGCTGTGCGTGTGTAATGGTGGAAGAGTGCCAAAAAACATAGCACAGGGAAGACATAAAGCAGAGAAGATACTGCTCTGAGACTCCCTTTCCGTATCTGTGGACAATGCAGGCTGGATTTCCAGTGAATAAGGAAGAAGGTCCAGACAGAGTGAGATAATGTGGTGTGTGAGGGAGCAATAGTTCACACCTCCTCTTGTAAACATTGTGTTTTGTGAACTGGCAACCACATAAATACACACATGTTGGAAGAACTGTGAGCCATAAAGCGAGCATTCTGTCATCATTTGGGCCTACTCCTTTTTTTGGGGGGTTCCATGTATTTGGACCCCACTGACTTTCATTGTGTTCATAAAAACAGTTGATTCTTCAAAGCATATTCTTGTGTTACAAAAAATAAAGTCATACAGGTTTGGAACACCATGAGGGTGAGTAAATGATTTTTTGGGCAAACTATTTCTTTAATAAGATTAAATCCTTTATTTTCATAACTTTTTCGCCCTCACCCGCCCACCTGGTTTTGCTGACACTGCACCTGAGCTCTTTCTCAATGGCTCATGCTGACATTCAATTAGTCCCCTTAACCAGCGCACCTCCCTGCAGCTAACGACTCGGAACCACAATCTTCCACAAGTATCATTTCTTTCCTCTTTTTTCAATTAAATCACTTGTCTCAAAACGGAGGACAGAAAAAATGGCCCGAGGGTCATTGCAGTCAGCGCAAGAGCGCGGAGATGATTTCCCCGTCTCTCCATCTGCCGCTTTCTTTCTCTTTCCTCTTTCAAAAGATTTTACTCTGATGAAATGAAGCTAAAATATTTCAAAGTGGCTCACACACTTCTGTTCAGCTGGAGCTGCATTTGAGTTCTCTTCTATAAACACATCATTTATCCAGCGCTTTGATGGCGAGGGAGACGTGTTTTGGACAGTTGATTGCAATGAAAACGAGTGTCAAGCATCAGAGGGGTTTGAGCATGAAACATTTGAAAAAGAAGCAATTATTCTCTTCTTTCATCACCCTCTTGAGCTTTCTGTGAGGACATCCGTCAAAGGTCACTGCAGGCATGTCACACATGGACATTTGGTTATGGGTAAAAAGACAAAGAGATATAGAGAACAAGAAGCAGCAACCACAAAAATACTGTGCATTATAGCGCATAAAAGATAAATTTAGGTCTTCGAATGCGGCACATTATGGTGTTAAATGTTCCTTTCTTCTGTTTTCATTTTAGCATTCCACATTGAATGCCTCACACCTCATTAATTCAAACAGCACTCTCAGCTGAATAATAACGATCGATAAGATCATTAATCTTTGGAATATATGATCACATATCTGTGAGCTACCCACGCTTTTCTGCATTTGCATTCATATTAGTATAAATGGGAATGAATCATGTCAAATGTTTCATTACTGTAATATTTCTGCTGAGGATGTACAGCAGCAGTGTATTGCTGTGTGTTCATAGTTTAGAACAAAGGAGCTTGAGAGAGCAAAGACTGAAAGCTTAGTGGTTTTGTTTATGTTGTTTTTGACTGGGCAAAATGTGAGTATGTTGATTCATGGTGGTTAGTGGTTACTTGTTGAAGTATTAGAATTTGTAGAACTCTTACTCACCCTTAACTTAATGGGTATTGTGTGTTTGTTGTTATATTAGATCAAAAACCTAGCTAGGTGCAACTTAATGTAATTCCAACTAAATACAGTTACTACAGTAGACCAGTATCCAGCATACTTGTTCTTGAAGAGACATAAACTGTACGCTTCACATAAAGTGTGGGTCTGTTTTACAGGCTTGTTTTCATGTAGTTGTTTTCCTTTTGTCTTTGGAACACGATTCTGGCACAAAAGTAATCCAGAGATATAGAGCGCCATCTACATATCTACTTTTATAAAACAATGAGGGAAAATTAAGCGACAAAGATGGTGCCCTGCTGCCATCCAGCGGCCAGAAGTAGGAAATTCATGTAATGGTCTCCATGCTTCATTATAAAAGCCTCTTATTTTTGTGAATATGGCATATTAATCAAGTTGTATCTGATGTCTGGTGAATTTAATACCAGTTTCCACAATCTGTTACCAGCATGAATGAATCTTACAGACTGATAATTAAAAATGAAAGCAGAAGATGGTAGAAGTTAATTTACATATATTAATACCACAATATGTTAACAACCAGAGCCAAACATCATTATTTATATATTGTTTAGGTGTTATCTGTATTGGTTAAAACCTCCTGAATCTAGATATTTCGGTGAAGTGAACTACAACAGACATCGGTAGGTGGTGCTATTTCAACATATTTGGACAAGAATAGGCCAAATTCAGTTCTTCAGACAGAGCTTTGAGATGGTCATTCTTTGACTGAAAATTCTTTGACTGATTATTATTATTGACTGAAATTATTTTCGCTGAAAATTATTTTAATGTTATTGTAATATAATATTTTAATATATAAATATTTAAAACTGCCAATATATAATTCACATATTAATCCCCATAAAATTTACAGTGATTATATTTTATGTGTGTGTGTGTGTGTGTGTGTGTGTGTGTGTGTGTGTGTGTGTGTGTGTGTGTGTGTGTGTGTGTGTGTGTGTGTGTGTGTGTGTGTGTGTATTAAGGAAGTTCATCATCAGCATCAGTTTCATTCATAGTACTCAGTTTATAGTCAAAGGCCTTTACAGATTGTAAACAATACATATTTATCTATTTATACAGTTTAATTTATTATTTTATACATAATATCATTAATGCAAAATAATAAATCATATATATATATGATAATAATCATATATATATATATACAGCCCTGATGAACAGAAAAGTCTCCCTTAAAAAACGTTAAAAATATTATTGATCCCAAACTTTTGAGCAGCAATATACAAACGTTTGGGATCAATAAGATTTTTAATGTTTTTTTAAGGGAGACTCTTCTGCTCTTCAAGGCTGTATTTATTCGATCAAAAATACAGAAAAAAACTGTAATATTGTGAAATCTTATTGAAATTTCTAATATTGGTTTCCTATTTTAATATACTTTAAAATATAATTTATTTCTGTGATGCAGCGCTGAATTTTCAGCATCATTACTTCAGTCTTCAGTATCACATGATCCTTCAGAAAAATTCTAATATGCTTATTTATTATGAGTGTTGAAACTGTTGTGCTGCTTAATATTGTTTTTTGGAACCTGTGATACTTTTTTCTTTAATTCTTTAAAGCTGCAGTCCGTAACTTTTTTGGTAAAAAATTATCCGAAATCAATATTTGAGCAAGTACATAACCAGCCAGTGTTCAAAACTATCGCTTTACTTTAGCCCGATTCACAACGGTTAGCTAATAATAATGATTTCTAATTTGAGTGGTAAGGGTAGGTTTTCGTAGGAAATTCCAGTAGCCCCTCACTGCAGAACAAAGATCCAGGGGGCGGGGTTGGATCCACATCTAGGGGGTGGAGATGGTAGGATTAGGGGTGGAGATGGGTGGGTTTAGGGATCAGGGGGTGGAGACGGGTAGGTTTAGGTATATGTAAGGTGGGAGGAGTTGGATCTAGATCCAACCACACCCCCTGGATCTTGTGTTCTGCCATCTCGGAAATTCGAGCATGCCGCTGCATCATTACGTCACGTCTGTAAACATAAAACTTCAGGCGCGTTCGACTTGAAGCAGCGCTGCGCAGAACAATCACCGTATGACATCAGAGTACCGTGAGAGCGATTTGAATGCATAGGATCCGACTGCTTTCTTATAGCTCTCGCGGTACTTTGATGTCATACGGTGATCATTCTGCAAGCCCTGCTTCAAGTCGAACGCGCCTGAAGTTTTCCCGGCTAATAGGCTATCACATGTGAGGATCCTGCAGGTGATGCATGGTTTATAGCCTTTTCTCACAGCAGCTAGAATAATTAAATGTATCATTTTGATGGCGGATTGTGATCCAGAAAGTATTATGTTAATGAAACACATGTGAATGAAATGAAATTATATTCCAGTTTTAAATGTGCTTCTGATTACAGATAGCCTGAGATTACACAAGATTTGTATTTTAAAGAAAACCAGTTCGAAGGGAGCATAGTTTGCTTTTTGGGTTGAAATAATTTATTAATATGAAATTCGAATGGTATGACAATTAGATATTAGACTGTACAGAAATTGAAATCTATACTCTTTTTTTTTTTTTTTTTTGGCCTGTCAGTAGCACAGATAACACATGACAGTACATATGCTTGGCTATACTATCATCATTCACAGCCTTTTTTCTTTTTTTTTTTTTTTTTTAATTAAATTTATTTATTTATTTTTTATATTAATTAATTAATTTAATTTTATATACCCTTTTACTTAACCACACTGTGATAGACAAGACCAGGGGACAGAGAAAACAAGAGAGAGAAAGAAGAAAGGAAAAAAAAAAAAAAAAAAAAAAAAGGGTGTGGGGAAAGTCAACAAAGAAGGGGAAGAGAGAGAGAGAAAAAAAAGGAGAATGGGGGATAGAGAGAGAGAGGGAGAAAAAGCAAAAACAAAAAAAACAGACAATTTGCTTCAATACCTGCTGACAAAAAGAGAAAACAACCGAAGACACAACATCAAAGAGACTGCAGCAACAACCAACATCTGTATAAATCACAATAGATTCTAAATGTTAAATGTTATTGAGCAGCACACATAACTAATATTACAAAATAAGTTTTGAAGCAACAGCAGATCAAGACAATGTGTGTCTGTGAGCACCTGTTTTTACACCAATGTGAATGCTTGAGTGTACACCTGTGTGTGTGAGCGCGCTTGTGTTCATAAGGTTCCTCCATGTAAATGTTTAATAGTGTGTGTGGGGAACAACAGCCCCATCCCGCAAGGCATGAAGCAGGCACGGAAAAGACCCGGGCCCCAAACATCCGGAGGCCCCCCAGGGCACGGGACCCCCAGGAGAACCACCGCAGGGACAACCGCGGCCTCCACCCAAAAAAAAAAAAAAAAAAGGGCAGAGGAGAGCCCGAAGGCGGGACCTCCGACAGCCACAGTGTAGGCGCCCCAGGGTGCCGTGGCGGCAAGCCCGCAGGCTCCACCGGCAGCCGACCACACCAGGGCGGACCGGGCCCTGGGCTCGGAGACCCAAAGGCCCCCCACCCCACAACCAATGATCTATACTCAAATACATACTATACTCATAGTCACGCAATGCTGATGTTGTTAACATTAATAATTTGAGAATAAAGTATAACAATAATAATAATTTGCACGGTTTGATGTGTTATGCGCTAACTGATCTTTAGATTAAATCACCATTGGTAGAGCGATTTATGGTAACGCTTTTTTTGCTCAGTTGGTCAGAACAAACTTGGCAGACTTGTTACTTACTTGTTCAGATGGCAATATATGGTGAAAATTCTGATTTGGGTGATATATTCCAAGACGTAGGCTAGAATCTGTGATTCCTAGTACAGTATCCACACTGTTGCGGTGACTGACAGCTACACATTCACCTCAAAACATTAGATTCATCCATGCTGGAGCCCTGCCAACTCACAACCCATGCAAGCAAGATAATTCCGCAAATTACTGCAATTCTAGGTTTTCAAACATAGATGGCGACAAAGAGCAGAATTTACGGACTGCAGCTTTAATGAATACAATGTTAAAAAAGAACAGCATTTGTTCAAAATAGAAATCTTTTCTAACAATATAAGTCTTTACTATGGAACTTTTATTCATTTAACACATCCCTCCTGAATAAAAGTATTAATACATTTTTTTTTTTTTTACTTTTGATTAGCATTGTATATTATAACACAAAATTATTTTTTTTAATAAATGCTGTTCTTTTTAACTTTTTATTAATCAAAGAATCCTAAAAAAAATATCACAGGTCCCCCCAAAAATATGAAGCAGCACAACGGTTTCCAACATTGATTATAAATCAGCATATTAGAATGATTTCTGAAGGATCATGTGACTGAAGACTGGAGTAATGATGCTGAAAATTCAGCTTTGATCACAGAAATAAATTATATTTTAAAGTATATTAAAATAGAAATCTGACGACACCACACTGATCGGCCTCATCCAGGACGGTGACGAGTCTGCTTACAGACAGGAGGTTTAGGAGCTGGCTGTTTGGTGCAGTCTTAACAACCTGGAGCTTAACACGCTCAAAACAATGGAGATGATCGTGGACTTCAGGAGAAACCCCCCTGCTCTCCACCCACTCACCATCATGAACAGCACTGTAACTGCCGTGGACACCACAATTTCTCCTGGGCACCACAATTTCTCAGGACCTGAAGTGGGACAATCACATGGAGTCCATTGTGAAAAAGGCCCAGCAGAGGTTCTACTTCCTTTGCCAGCTGAGGAAGTTCAACCTGCCAGCTGCTGATACAGTTCTACTCTGCCATCATTGAATCCGTCCTCTGCACATCAATAACTGTCTCAGCTCAGCACAATCTGACCTCCGAAGACTACGGAGGGTAGTCCGGACTGCTGAGCGAATCATTGGTACAACCCTCCCCAGTCTCCAAGAACTATACTTATCCAGAGTGAGCAAAAGGGCTGGCAAAATCACTCTGGACCCCTCACATCCAGCACACTCCCTCTTTGAACTGTTACCGTCTGGTCGACGCTACAGAGCTCTGAGCACCAGAACGACCAGACACAGGAACAGTTTCTTCCCTCAAGCTATCCATCTCATGAACACTTGACATTAAACGTGGAACACACAAACACTATTTACATTATTTATTCATCACACATACTTATTTTTTCATTTCAATTTTGAACATATCAGACCTGTACACACATAATTGTCTATATTATATATTGTTTTTGCTATTTTGTACATTGCCTATTTGTATAGTATTCTTTATTATCTGTGTCCTGTTCTGTTGCTGTCATTCTGTTGCACTGTGGAGCTTCTGTCACTATAACAAATTCCTCGTATGTGTAAACATACCTGGCCAATAAAGCTCATTCTGATTCTGATTCTTCTGACAAAACAGTATTATTTTTAGGTGGATTTGGCCATCCGCCATGACACTCGCTGTGAGAAATACGGCAACTTCGGCAAGTGGAGTGATACAAAGAGGACGAGGAGCTCTGCTGGACTCCAATATCGCATACCTATCAGCCAATCAGATTCGAGAACCAGAAAGAACTGTTGTATAAATACACACACACACACACACACACATCAAAATACAGTAAACAGTAATATTGTTGAAAATTGGTTATTTATTAAATATTATTATGAAATATTATTTTCTATTTAAATATACTTTAAAATACAGTTTATTCCTGTGGTGGCAAAACTGATTTTTCATCAGACATTACTACAGTGCTCAGTGTCACATGATCCTTCAGAAATCATTCTAACATGCTGATTTATCAATGCTGGAAACGTCTGTACTGCTTAATGTTTTTTTTGTTTTGTTTTTTTTTGGAACCTGTGACACTTTTTTCACGATTCTTTGACGAATAAAAATAACAAAAAGAACAGCATTTATTCAAAACATAATCAATTAATTTCACTCTAATTGAATAAACTATGACGACAATGATAAAGAAGAGAATGAATCTATGAATTGTCAAGTCGAGCTTTATTGTAATTCTGCTACATGTGTGGACATATAGTGGAACGAAATGTCGTGTCTCGCAGGACCACGGTGCTACATACCAGTTAAACATAAGATAAACATACAACAATGCAAGTATAAGAAAAACAATAGAGTTATACAACAGTTAACCATCTGACTATACATATACTATAAATACTATAACTACTATACATAGTTGACTACACATACACAAACTGAGACTGTACAAAAACTTTACATAAATACTGTATATGAATATGAATATTCATGAAATTGTGCAAAAAATATATATTTTGTACATTAAATTGTTGTGCAGAAGGGAGATTTTGTGGAGAGCAGTGCATAGTGCAAAATGATTTTGTAGTGCAATGCACAAGTAAACATATTAGTCTTTGTAGCAGGGAGTGTTTATAGAAAGTGTCTAGTGTACATATAGTGGGATGAGTGTGTTACTACAGGTGGTTTGTATAGCCCACTCACCTGTGTGTAGCACACTCAGAATTGCACTTAGGAAAATTGTCAACAGTTTTAATGAGTTGGGGGGGAGGGGGCTGAGGTGTTCATGGTTTCAGAGGGGGACAGGGAGATTGGAGTTAAGAGCTCTCACAGCCTGGGGGAAAAAGCTGTTGAGCAATCTGACAGAGCGAGCTTTGATACTCCGGTACTTTCTACCTGATGGCAGGAGCTGGAAGAGGTTGTGGGAGGGATGGGTGGGGTCCTTCACGATGCTGTTGGTTTTGCTGGAGCATCGTGCAAGGAAAATATCCAGGATGGAGGGGAGAGGGGCACCAATGATCTTTGCGGCAGTGTTCACTGTCCGTTGTAGGGTCTTGCGTTCAGCAGCACTGCAGTTCCCATACCAGACAGTGATGCAGGTGGTCAGCACACTCTCAATGGTGCCCCTGTAGAAAGTGGTGAGGATGGGTGGAGGGAGACTTGCCCTTTTCAGTCGGCGGAGAAAGTGTAGGCGCTGTTGTCCCTTCTTGTTGAGTGACGTGACATTGGTGGTCCAGGTGAGATCCTCTGTAATGTGCACCCCCAGGAATTTAGTGCTGCCGACTCTCTCCACGGTTGAGCCGTCGATTGTCAGTGGGGGGTGGTCAACAGAGTTTCTCCTGAAGTCCATCACAACCTCTTTTGTCTTACTCACATTGAGGGACAGGTTGTTTTCACCACACCATTCAGCCAGCTGTGCCACTTTCTCTCTGTAGTGCGTTTCATCGTTGTTGCTGATGAGGCCTACCACTGTTGTGTCATCGTCAAACTTGATGATGTGGTTGGAGCTGGACTTGGCAGTGCAGTCGTGAGTCAGCAGCTTGAAGAGCAGCGGGCTGAGCACACAGCCCTGTGGGGCACCTGTGCTCAGTGTGGTATTTCTCGAGGTGTTGTGGCCGACACGGACTGACTGAGGTCTAGCAGTTAAAAAGATCTGCAAAACAATAACAATACTAGTCCTGTCCTATCTTCCTCCATTGCTTTAAACACTGTGTATTATTTACAAACACTGCCTAATATTTTAGATTTTGTGCATCCAGTTACATCTTACATGCATCCAAGGCATTTAAGATGGCGTTTATTTTTATTTTTTTTAAAGGCTAATTCACTATGATGGAGAATCCTCCCTGCACATGCAGGGCTGAATATTATCCAGACTTCACCGTTATTTCTCCATGGCCATCAATCACACCAGAAATATATAAATCAGTCAGTCAGCTGATCTGTCAGTAATGTTTAAATATATCCAGCACATACACCTACATTTCTAGAACTGCACGTACAGACTGTGTTTGCAATGACAGCGCTGAAGATACTGAGGCTTGGATGCATACACTGTGCTGTCTTAGACGTATCAGATGACAGCAGCATGTCCGAAAGCATGACAATTCTCCATTTAAGCTGACTGGCTGACATTCATGAGCAGCTTGTAGTAGACACCGTATTAAAACATGTTAATCCTGCAAAGTTAAAAGTGGCCACTATTTTTAGCCACTGTTGTTATCACACATCAATGGGTCTGTATTAAATCCTCCGCCTTCACAGAAACACACATTTACACTGCGCTTTGGCTGGATCACACTTGTCTCTCACCAGCTCGGCTTTACTGAACACACTTGGAGGGATTGCTATGGCAACTGGTTGCTATGGGTGATGTGACACCACTACATGCTCATCTTGGTGAGGGAAAGAGGGAGTTGGACCACAGAGGAGAGGAATGGAAGCAGAGAGCCGCTGATTTTATTTGGATTGCTGAACAAATCGACGAGCTGGGTTGAAAAAGTTCTGACAACGATCTGTCTCGGGCGGACAGCTGTGATGGAAGCTGTCTCTCTCCCTGCTTATTTTGGGTCTCCATCACCCTCCCACTGATGAATCCTCTTCAGTAACAACAGGTGAGAAACTAATGCTTTCATTGCATTCACAGCCCTGTGTATGTTCACAGATATCCCCGCTTCAACTGTCAGAGTAGCGACAATGCAATTTGGCCGAATCTAGGAGGGCTCGGTTGGATATTTACACAGACATTTGATAAATAAAATCACAAATGGAGAGGTGTTAGTGTCGTGCTCCTCGTTTCTGTAATCCAAACCCCAGGTACCCAATACTCGTGCAGCTGGATTTCAAGCAACACGTTAGTATCTCGTGCGTGTGACTTCACAGTGTTCAAGAGAAATCTTCGCATTTGTGGAATTCGAGCCAGGCTATACAGGGAGTGCCAGGGCTGATCGTGAGTGCTGGCATCAAAGAACCGAACCATTAAAGGGTCAGCGACTATCACAGAAACCGGCGCTTTGAGAGAATGAATCAGGGGGCATGAAAAACCAGTCGGAAATGGATTTGATCGTCTTAAGATGAGAGAGATAATTCACTCAAGGCTACTTACTGTCCTAAGCACGATGAATCATTTCACTGATGTGCACTGTGAGCTGGATTTAATGCTGTAAAACATGTACACAGTAATCTTATATAACATTGTGGTGTGTGCCTTTAAACGTGAGGCCTGTGCCACACTGGCTGTGAAGTTGTTGTTGTTGTTGTGAATCTTCAAAAATGTTGTTAGCTGATGATATTTGATTTTGCATTTAAAATCTACTTGTTCTCTGGTGATTTTTTCTAATCATCTCGTGTGTTTCCAGAATGGCTCTAAACAAAAACCTGTTGATCGTGAAAATGGCCACGTGCCCCTGACCCGTGCCGACAAACTGGAGAGGATGGCCGAGCATCTCCACGGCAGCACGCTGTCTGCGTCTGGGGCCCCCCACCCCATCCCTTTCCTCACACTGGAACAGAAAGCTGCCTTCGTCTTCGTCCTCCTACTCTTCATCTTTCTGGGGCTGCTTATCGTGCGCTGCTTCCGAATCCTTTTGGATCCGTACAGCAGCATGCCGAGTTCCACATGGACAGACTATATGGAAAAAGACACGTTCGACTACCGCATTGCCTGAGCTGCTAGCCAGATTTTAGGCTAGGAGACATGCGATGATTACCTCACACTCGCACACACACACACACAAACGCAAACGCCGACACACAACCACCACCACATCTCCTCCACCACCTCAGAGCCAGCTGTATCCCTCAAGTGTTGTTGTTCCGTGATGGTGGTTTTGTGTACTTGTGGGTCTGGTTTTTCCATTTGAAAACTGCACTTAAACACACTTTCGTGTCTCACGTGTTCTGACAGGGTTTTTCAACTCATAGCTTCCACCACTGATGTCACGTTCAGCATGGCTGACAAGTCTTAGCGATGAATCTTTTATGTTCAAAACCAGCCAAATAGCTTTATTACGGACGAACAATATGGTTAATTATTTTCTATGTCCAAGGAAACGACAAATTCACAATTCCGTAATTGGGGGGGGGAATTAGGTTAATCCATTTCTCAATGAATCATTCCACACTTATCATAAAAGCACAGTGCATTGGTTCCAGGATGATTACATCCTCTGAGCTCTTCGGTTTGGGACTCTTGAGCTTTGCGCCTTATAAATCCGTGTGTTTACAGAACAGCCAGAGAAACTGGCCTTGCTGTTATTCAGCTAAATGTCAATCAATGTACTGACCTACCAGCCTCTGTGGGCAAACTGAATGTTTGATTTGCCAGGTCCTTTCCCTGCCTCTCTCTACAGTGTTCTTAATAGGATGAGTCTGATTTCCTCTCTGTTGTTCTGCAGTATTTGCCGATGTTGAAATGGACTGTTCTATCAAATGTTTGCCGTTCTGCCCGGGCTATCGGCACAGTGCTTTTTTTCTTCTCAAAGTTTGGTTCACCTGTGATTTGCTTGACTTACATGTTCAATAGAAATGAAGCTGAAATAAACAGGTCCGATATGTGTCTTGCGTGCAAAGGAGGTCAATATTGCCATTTAGGTGCAACTTAGTTATCGCTTTCAAGTCAGTGATACGGTGGTGTTATTTCTCCACAACACCGATGTGCTGTTCTCACAATGCACATTGTGTCTTAGCTGAGTGGCGTGTCCAGTATTTTTGAGCCTTTAAAATGCAGAGAGATGCTGGTGATTTTATTCAAAGAGAAAATGTGCCATGTAGTTTACAAGTGGCTTTTGCATTTTAATGTGCTTTTATATTTATTTCCAAATAAAAAAAGATATGTTTACATCTCACGCTAGTGTCTTAATACATAAAACAATACTAAACGTTAAATTAAAACATGCATGACAGGGTTGTGCAACATTTGGAATTATATATATATTAGGGGTGTCAACGTTAACGCGTTAACGCATGTGATTAATCTAAAAAATTTAACGCGTTAATATTTTTTTAATGCAAATTAATCGTTTTATAAGGTTTGACCCCAACTTCTTCCCGTCATCGCAGCGCGGAAGGTTATCTATCAGTGTGATGAGGATACAGTGAACAGTGTTGCCAGGGTAGCAGCTGTGGCACAAGTGGCCGTGGGCTATTTTGAAAATACAGTCGCAGGAAAAATTACAGAGCCGTGGGTTGCAGTTTTTTGGGCTACTTTTATAATCTACCGCGGCCGCCCAAAGTGTATATAGACAAATAAAAATTAAAATAGATCCTTTTACTAATGTGTATCATACTTGGAATGTATACCTGGCAACTTAAGAACGGAGAGGCGGTTTTAGCATCACAAACAACGTGAGTTTCAGCCACAGCATACATGTTAAGGCTTTTACACAGCAGAAATAAACATGACAACAGCCACTTTAGATTATATAAGATAATAAACACACGATTACGATTGGATATGGTTTCTATGTGATTTTCTTGAGATGAATGTGTAACTTACATCTGAAATGCTCATTTTTGCAGCGATATAAAAGGCTATAAATAGCATATTTTAACAACAGTAAACGACCAAATTCCACATGTGATCAGCAAAAGGAAGTTATTACAAACACTCCATGGTGGTTTAAAGTGAGTAGTGAGTAAAAGTGTACTATTAATCTCATAAATTGTCTTATGAAGCATGATGCTAATATTAGCTCTAATGCACCTGCAGAACAGGTCCAATTCTTCTTCATAATAAATTTTGTCATAATACTTCACGTAAGGTCACAAGAAAATGTTTTGTTGTATTTATTTAGAAATACTTTTGATAATAGTTGGGTAAATGTATACTGAGATTGAAGCAATGTGGCTTGGTAAACATTTTATTGCCAGTATAAAGACTGATAATGGCTGAATAAAAACAAAAGAATAATGATAAAAGAATAATAAGGATTATGTCTCATACCTGGCGGAAGTGTGAAAGGTTATGTTTCCTTAAACTAGTTTGTCATGCATTTGTTTATTTCAACACATTTACAGGTAAACCCTAGTATTTTAAATTTGTGATTAATCATGATTAATCACAGTCCATGACTGTGATTAACGCGATTCAATTTTTTAATCGATTGACAGCACTAATATATATATAGTACTTAAATTCCAATGCAGCTCTTTCTAGCAAACTAGATGCAGAATTGAATTCAAATTTGAATTCAAATGAACTTTGACTCATTTTTAACTAGAAAACAAAGTGTTATAAGAAGTTTTAAAAATATTGAAATTTGAAGGTTTACGGACTATACGAATATAGATTTGAAATGCCATGCACCTATAGAAATTGGTATTTAGATTATCATATATATTTAAATAACTTATGTGGACCAGGATGGAAGAACACTTCATTTTGCAGAAGGCATTTCCTGTGTTGAATTTCTGCGCTACAATTCTGTCATTCCAATTCAACTTCAAATTCAAATTCACACTCATGAATTAAGTGCAAATTGAAATTCTTCAGTTCAGAATTTTGCACAACCCTGGTGCACAAGAAAGTTTTTTGCCAAGGTTTTTTTAATTGATGTAATTCTATTCCACTTTTCATGAAATCTAGTTCCCAATTCAACAAACCACACATATAACATCATTAAGATCCAATTCAAAGGCCTGATCAGATGGCATGGGACACTCATCCCTTCACCCTGACTCTTTTTGGTCCAAAAACATCTCCTCCTGTTGAGAAAGACATCAGATCGACCCTCCAGAACAGCATGCAAACAGCCTTAACCCCTTCATTAGCATTATGCTAACAGCAGGCACACATGCTGGCAGCAGCTTTCACAGGAGGGAGTGTGCAGCAAGAAAACATCTCAAAGTCGTCTGTTTTCATCTTCTCATGCCACCGTGTACAGATGTGCTTTCACTCAACCTCGGGAAAGCAGTGACGGCTCCATTTTACAGTGCCACATCCCACAGGGTCTCTTTGAGCTCAGAATTACGTACTGTAGTGCAAAATGAATCAGGCCTATTGTAGAGGGAAAGGTAATGAGACATGTAATGTAGAGAATGGGAGCACTACTCCATCAAACTACATGTGCTATTTACGGTGATGGCTTTCATTGACATTACATTCTCATTTCAACGTTGTAACGGTGCAGAACTGAATCAATCTTGTGCTATATTGTTCAGCATCATTTGTTTTTGAAGTATCATAATTTATATTTACATTCATGTTCTCGGATTCATGCCAAAAGATTACCAATGTACCTTATGCTTTGGGTACAAGTATAGTATTGTTGTGACATTTTCCTTAACTTGTAGATGACAACAAACATACTACTGCTACAAAGCTGTGATGTACAAATATGAACATAGTACCTATGAAGGATAATCATGCCTGAAAATGTAAATCTCCATTACCTTCCATATTTAATTCTCTAGATGGACGTTTTACTGGAAATCAATATAGCTCTACAAGAACACTTAATAAAACTATTTTCTGAAAAAAAACTGGTAAAACAAGGTAAGGTGGTCAAGCTGGTTCTGTTTTCATGGTTTTGAAAGGGTTTGGGTGCACTTTTCAGCTAGTTGACCAGCTAAACCTACTTAAATCTGCTAAAACCAGCAAACCACCTTAAGATCATTTCATCATATGTTCATCATACATCAAATATTTTCAGTAATTGTGCTGAACTTTCCACAATAGTCTAATTATATAATTAGTGTCATAGGCAGATTAACCATATGAGCAATTGGGCAAGTGCCCTGGGGGACCACGTCCACAAACATCTTCTCTGTAAGACAAGTAATGCAATCACAAATGTCTTCCTAGCCATGGTATGAAATCAGTGAACATGCAATCTATCAATTTGCCAATGCAGTTTAGGCAATTTGCAATATTTAGTAAAGGTAGTTTCATGGTTAGGTATATTGTGTTCAAATTTACATCTTATCTCGAAATAGATGGTTATTATTATAACTTATATATAACAGTTCATTAAATCAGTTAATTGGAAAAATATTTGTTAATAATCTTTTGGACCATGAAACAGTTCGGGGAATAATAATAACAGTTTTCATTTATTTAATTATCAGCAATGTGGTACAGCTGGTCATGTGATCAATATTATGGTACAAACCTTGACAAACCAACTGCGATGTTCTGACCCAAAGACCCATGAAGACTGTGTCCCTAAATACAAGCGGATGTCCACTGCTCAACTGTCTTTGTTATATAGTTGCCCCCAGTGTTGGGTAAGTTACAAAAAAAAAAGTAATCCACTACAAATTACTAATTACTTCTTTAAAATTGTAATTTGATTACATTACTGATTACTGCATTTAAAAAGTAATCAGATTACTAATTACTTTACTTTCAAGTTACTTTCAAGTTTACTTTACTTTTCAAGTTATCAAACCTAAAAAATACACTACAAAGAGAAACTCAGTTATTTTATTAATTTAATATTGACTGAAAAAAATACATAAGTAGGCCTATTATTTGTATACCCTGATTCACTCCCAATATCAACAAAACTTTTCTCTTTTTTTTCTGGTTTTGTAAAATAAAGAAAACAAATAGGGTGCGCTTTCTGCATTCTCAGTCTCCGTGAATATCTTCCTGAAACGAGTCATTAGAATGAACGGAAATTACATGAGAAATACAGCATGTCTAAAGAAAGCTTGAAGTGTCTATTATTAAATGAAGTAAGTCATGTCAAAAACAAATATTCTCTGATAAAATAATCCGTATGAAACCATCGCGAGGTACATCTTTCCCGTCTGAGCTCACCTATAATGTGATCATGCCCACACACATCACGAGCTATAAGATAATCATCCACGCGAAACCAAGCTTGAGACTCGCGAACATGTAAACACTCACATCACCTCTGTAGAAAGATTCAAGTTCATCTCGGCTGCTTTTCGTTTTTGGAAGAAGACGCGCTGTGAGGAATAAGCCTAGAATTGTGATGCCGACGTGGTTTAATCCAGCGGTTGATCTCATTCTGATGAGTCATTTATTTTTTACTTTATTAGTGTTACTGTGACATAAACTTATACACATTCACTTTTCCCAAACTATAATGCCAGACTAAAGTATGTCGAGTGCAACATTTTGAAATATGATAGGCAAACTTTCATTGCATCTAAATGTTGTAGGACTCTCATTTTAGCTCGCATTCTCGGGTGATTTATTAAAGGGCATACTGACGCGCAAAACATGATTTTTTCTTTTTTTTAACACTGCATTTGTAACTTAAGTAACGTAATTTTATTAACATAAGTAACTGTAATCAAATTACATAAATGTAAAATGTAACTCATTACTTTACTGCATTACCAGGAAAAGTCATTAGATTACTGTAACGCGTTACTGAGTAATGCTTTATACCCAACTCTGGTTGCCCCGAGCTGAAACTCAAAATGCACAGCTATCAGTACTTCTATTTTATTAGAAAATGCTGATTTCCTAAAGAGTACCACACAACTTCTTGATTCTGTAGAGCAATCTTGCTCCAGACGTTAAAGATTTGATTGTTCACCGAGTCTTAGACTTATTTTTTTGTTACTATGTCAGAAAATCCAATGTAGACATACAAAAAAATATACATACCAAAATAATCCATCATGATTCTATTAACACATTCTGACAGTACAAAGTACTTCAGTTCTTCAGGATTATGGCCCGGTTTCACAGACAGGGCTTAGACTAAACCAGGATTAGGCCATAGTTCAATTAGGACATTTAAGTAATTTTTATAAACATGCTTAGAAATAAACATTACTGGTGTGCATTTTGAGACAAAACAAAGGCACTGATATATTTTAAGATCAGTCAGTACAAGTTTATTTGAGTTGAAACAGCTAAGACTTACATTTTAGTCTAGGACTAAAAAGGTTTAAGTTTACTTCTTGTATGCACAGATTAGTTTTAGGTTGTGTTGAGTAATATATCCTCTAATCTATCACCGGAATATTCTTTGTATAATTTACAGAATTATGTGTTTTGAACAGACCACTGAGCAAATCAATAATTTAGAAAAGCAGAGATGAAAACAAAACAAGAAAAACAAAAAGCATAAAATCCCACATAATTAGTAAACACTGTCTTTAAAATGCATCACTCTTACACAGAGACACTTACAATCAGCCTTCAACCATTATGACATAATGGAATTTGGATTTCCTGGCCACACAGATTCACACAGAGTCAAGAAAGACTTCAGGTAACTGTGTCTTCAATGGATGTGAGCACTGCGACAAGACAATAGTTAAACAGTGATTCTGTCTATAATGGTTGTGGTGTGATGCGAGTAACAAATCTCCAACAGTAAACTGATGCCTCGATTTACTTATAACATATTGACACAAAGGAAAAATTATTTACAATAGTCACTTTGTAGCATCCAGTGTAGACAGCCTCTAGATGTTGCAGCTCGATGTGACACAAGCGACAGTGGTCACTTCCAGTGTAGACACGGTGTAAGTGGAAAATGTGAAATAGCTTCTCTACAATATCAAGCCAAGGCTTTTACAGGCATGTCGTGATCTTCATAAAGAAGAGATCACAACAGCTGACAGAAGAGTCATCAACAAGTAAGTTTTAAATGAAAGCAAAAAAAAAAAAAAAGTTAAACTGAGATGTGTTATAGTTATAATATACATGTCATATAGCCTAAGTTATGTTATTTTCAAAGTGAATCCTTACATTTGTAACCACATTTACACAAAAACATGCGCACACACCAGCATGTGAAGCAAGGTCTCCACAATATCAATTCAAGGCTTTCTGCAGCCATGTCATTTTCTCCAGAAAGAAGAGATCACAAGAGAAGAGAAGAGTCGCCAACCAGCAAGATTTTAAATGAAAGCTAAAACATCAACAACAAAACACTTTAGTTAAACTATGAGTTAAGTTATAAGTATGGTTGTAAGTATAGCTGTCAGACAAGTTATGTTATTTTTATTGGGGCACTAGCTATGGACCAAGAGTGCACTCTGCGCATTTCACACTTTGGACACCAGGAAAATTTGGTAACTTTAAACTGATGACTTTGAGATCAGTTGCCATTAAAAGAACATGCATCTCCACTGTATCTGTATATACATGGATGAATATCTATATCTTGAGTAGATGCTTCTGCTAAACTAACACAATACAACAAGACGAAGCCATTAGCATATGCACCGAAGCTATTGCGGTAGTGAAACTGTGATGAGTCTCTAGCAGTAAGAACATAACAGATACACGTTCAAGCAAAATAATCATATTGATTCAAGCATACATTTATAAGTTAATTAAATGTCAGTAATGAGCAATACTGCACAAATTATAGCGATCACGAAGAAGGTCCTTAGTTGCTCTGTCCCAGACGCACAGTAAATTGGATATACATTACAGGGTTGCCAGGTATTCACAACAAAACACACCCAATTGCTACTCAAAACTATCCCCATCGCAATTCCACGGGGAAACCGCAGACTTGGCAACACTGATACAGTACAACACCCCATCAATTTTCAGTTCTATCCACCTTTTTCTTCAACGCGGAAGTAAGCCTATGGGCGAGACATCCGGTTCATTAGCCGCTATAAGAAGTGAAGTGCAGTGAAGTGACGTGTGGCCAAGTATGGTGACCCATAATCAGAATTTGTGCTCTGCATTTAACCCATCCAAGTGCACACACACAGCGAACACACACACACACCGTGAACACACACCCGAAGCAGTGGGCAGCCATATTGCTGCGTCGCCCGAGGAGCAGTTGGGGGTTCGGTGCCTTGCTCAAGGGTCTCACCTCAGTTGTGGTATTGAGGGTGGAGAGAGCGCTGGTTATTCACTCCCCCCACCTACAATCCCTGCCGGACCTGAGACTCTCCTTCGGATTACAAGTCTGACTCTCTAAACATTAGGCCACGACTGAAAGAGTCGACTCTGAATCAAGAAAGAGTCGTTTTTAAAATGAATCCCAAGCCGTTTCATTTTGACGTCAAAGTAAATAACGAGAAGAATAACAATGTGCAGTAAACGGTAAAACTGCACTACAAACCAGTGTGTTCATAATTAAGATTGACACACACCAATTTTCAATATAAAGCAGCAAAACTAACTGTTTTGTATAGTTAAAAATAGCTGGACGCAGATAAGACCGGAAGCTAGAACCTATCTATGGTTCCAAACCCGTAAAAGCCTCGTTCGTCTTCGGACCCAAAACCCCTCCTTTGCATAACGCTAATCTGCAGTGATTGGTCGATTTCATTTAAAGAAGTGTTTGTGAGATTTTAACAGTCCAAAAGCGGCACCTAGTGGCAAAGAATGAATTTGCATTTTCATTCAGACCAACGCCAACATGACGTCAACATGAAACGGCTTGGGATTCTTTTAAAAACGACTCATTTCAATGATTCAGAGTCAACTCTTTCTTTTGAGAGACAATAACTTTATACACGGTGCACTTTCAGATTTAAAACTTTGCATGATGTTTTCATTCGAGCTGTGTTACACACTGCATGAAAGGTCATTTTAAAAAATCCATAATAGGGGCACTTTAAGACATTTTGGATGAAAACCGGGAGGACTGTCCCATTGACTGCCAAGTAAATAACACTGCCAAGGCCCAGAAAAGTATGAAAGACATCGTCAAAATAGTCCATCTGCCATCAGTGGTTCAATCGAATTGTTGAATAAAGTCATTATTTTTGTTTCCTTTGCGCACAAAAGCTTCTTATTCGCTTCATAAAATTCAGATTGAACCACTGATGGCAGATGGACTATTTTGACGATGTCTTTCATACTTTTCTGGGCTTTGACAATGTCATTTACTTGGCAGTCAATGGGACAGTCACAAGCCTCCCGGTTTTCATCCAAAATATCTTAAATTATGTTCCAAAGACGAACGAACTTTTACAGGTTTGGAACGACATGGGGGTAAGTGATTAATGACAAAATTTTCATTTTGGGGTGGAGTAATACTTTAAAGAAGTCGTGATAATGAGAAAACAACTTTCTTTATGTTGAGATCATGAGAAAATAGTCGTGATAATTTTATTATGTATAGATAACGAGAAAATTAAGTCATGATCAATAGAAAATAACTTTTGTCTAGATCACAAATTAAGTTCGTGATCACTAGAAAACAAGAAAGAAAAATAATAATAATCCATGGCTTCTTATAGGACTTCCGTACTTTAATGAGTTTATGAGTGCATAAGCGGCACCTATAGAGCTACAGCGCAAATGACAGGCAGAGACAAACAAACCTCCCCTTTAAGAGACTGTCCCTTTAACAAACTTAACCTGGACACACCTGAACTTCCACTACGGGAGTTTCAATATAGTAGAGGATAAACAATACGAAAAAAACAACATCCTGTGCGGAAGTATGGGTGAGTACATTGAAAAGTTTTATCCGTTTAATTGAGGTGTAACATGTTCTTCAACCTGTGTCGCTCAGAGACTTTTAGCTTTTGACATATCAAATGACTTTAGGCCTGGTTAAGGAATCTCCTTCGCATTATTAAAACAAGGCCCGTTGAACACAATAAAGATCAAATGTGTCGTGTAGACAATAAGTTTGGGAATAAGTTCTGTCGTACTATGTGGTTCTTCTGGACTCGCTCCGTTGATGTGATTAAGTTATCTGTCCAAGTTGTGTTGCGGCCTCGTTCGCGTTCAGTCAAGTGCGTTAAGTTAACTTGTTCATCTGCGAGCTAATCGAGCTAAGAATTGTGACACTATTGTGGCTAACTTAAATGTCGTAGTTTCGTGCTACATAAATATTCACAGTATTGCTAGATTGGGGAAAATCAAATTTATTTTACAGCCAGTATCTTTTACAGTAGTTAGTATTTTTATATTGTTATCTGTTTTCATGACAACTGCCATGAAGTTTGTTTTATAGAAGTCATAGTTACTTTAGTTTGACTATGTTAATGATTTAAATCTAGCTTAAAATGGAACAATTTAACTAAGTATTATAATAAGTAATTTTTTTAGGGTGATATTAGCTAGTTTTTATTTGTTTATTTGCTAATCAATTTCTTACTATGCTTTGATGTATAATGAATACATTTCATAATTTATTATCTTCTAATTTATTACATATTGGTTCCAGAAGATGTCCTTTCACAAAATGTAAACCTCTTACAAAATTACTTAGACAAACTGTTGGCAGATTCTCCCAATTTTTCATTGCCAGAATTTCTGTTTTGATTCCCAGGGACAGTGGACCTGGGCCCTCCTGGGCCAGCAGCGGTGCCCCAAACGCCTCAGTGGGTAGCAGATGTGGACAAGGTAACAAAGGATGTGAACATCTCTGAGGAGGAAGAGGAAATGATCAAATCGGCAAATATGGAACCCAGTACCCTACAGTGGCCTGAGAATAAACCCGAACCACAGACCCTGCCAGTCAAGGATGGAGAGAGCACAAGCGTGAAATCGGATTGCATCTCACTCCGGGGTGGAGTGAGCCGGACGGAGAGCGAGAGGGAGGAATTTGGGCTGAGAGAGGAGAAGAAGACTGGTGAGGGATGGAGGAGGATGGGAACAGGGAAAGAGAGTGTTTCTGACACAGAGCTGAGAAACAGAGTGAAAAGGACCTTCTCGGAGATAGAAGTGGAGGATGTGAACATCATGCCAGAGAACGCAGCCCGAGTCTTCAGCCCCAGCATCACCATCCTGCGCTCCACCAGCCAGCAGGAGGCTGCAGACCAATGGAGAGAAGAAGCAGAAGAGAGGAGTCCCTTCCTGGGGACACACGGGACACATGGAACACCACTAGAAGAGTATTACAACGACTGGCCCATCACACCCAAATCACGTTGCTGTAAGATCAGATTAAATCATTGTGTTTCATAACTTTTAATACACAATATATTTGTACCGTATTATGAACTGATATTAGAGGTTAGAGAATTTATTGGTATAGGCTGATATACAGTCCTGTAGCTAAAACAGTAGAGGATGGCGCTACCAAGATCATGGGATCAGTTCCCAGGAAATGCATGAACTGATAAATATATACTTGAACAGAATGTAAGCCACTTTATATAAAAGTGTCTGCCAAATGCATAAATGTAAATGTAAAAATAATTTTGGTTATGTAATTGTGCATACTCTTTTCCCCTATTTTTGCATTTAGATTACATTTGTCATTATGTTCTGCTCACTTAAACTTGAAAACTTTTAATAACACTATTGAATATAATATTTAATAAACCTCAAAATTAATATCCTTCTTCATACAGTTCTTTATGATATTGTGATGGGTAAATTCACTTTTATAATTCAGACTTTTTAAAAGAATTGATTTTTAGTTTAGTTTTTAATGTATTTACACAATAGTATAGACACATAATATAATAGAATTTTAATATCTGCGCATCCCTAACTTTTGACAATTTTACATAAAATCTCACAAACCAAATTTACTTTTTGCAAACTTGCTTTCCATCAGGTTTGAAAGTTGCATATTCAAAAATGAACAAATCAGATTGCCACAAAAATATTAAGAAGCACAACTGTTTTCTACAATAAATGTTTCTTGAGAATAAGATCATACTGACCCCAAACTTTTGAATGGTAGTGTACTTTTACAAAAGCATGAAAAGCCTGTCTCTTTGTGTTTCTCAGGTGGCTTCGGTGGATCTAATCGTGATGCTCTTAAACTGGGTGCGTCCATGTTCACCTCTGCCCTGATTTTCCCCTTGTTGGTGTGGGGCGGCTATGTCTTCCTGCCCTTTGATGCCCCTCTGCTCGACAGTGCCCCCCTACGGCTGGTCTACACACTGCGCTGCTCTGTTTTTGCAGTCATACCTATTGTCCTTGGTGAGCAGGAAGTTCCTGGGTCTGTTTTGACTCCTATTGAGATTACTCGACATTGATAAACACAGTGTCTCTTTGTGTTCTTTGAGTGCTGAATCATTAAATCAAAGGGAGCTGTTTGCAAATGGTTGTTCTGTTCTTTCCTCCACTCTTAGGTATGTTGGTACTAGGTGTGTCCCGTCTGCGTTATCGATCCTTGAAGCCACAGTTTGAGGGGGAGAGGGAAGTTAAGCAGGTGGCAGTTCACCAGCGCTATGTGGAGGACTCCGTCTCCCTCTTTCTGCTTTACTTCCTCCAACTGGCTGTCATGGCTGCCTACCTGAATCAAGATCTACTTAAACTAGTTCCTCTTCTCACCATTGTTTTTGCCTTTGGAAGGTACAAAATCCCCTCTAAACTTGCAAGACCAAATCTTTGATTTAGAAATCACCACAAAATTGGTAGTGATTAATAGAAGTGTAACGATACATTTATTTAACAATTCAGTTTGATAAACAAGACCAAAATAATTAAAATGGAGTCTTTTAAGAAATTACTGAAAAACATTACTGGCTATTATAGTTACCTAAAACCAAAAACCATAAAAACAACATTGACATTACATGAATATATATAACATAAAAATAGAATATAAACTAAAATAAACATTTAAAAAAATATATTTTATTTATTTAAAAGGCCACATTTCCCATTGTCATTTAGATGAACCTGAAATACCAATATAACAAACTAAAATGGAAATTTAACAACGTTCAGCTTCCGGGTTTACCAGGAGTTAAATGTCTGAACTTTTAACTGTTGTTTTTTGATATAATGCATATTGTCACTATCCACGATGCATATTGTAGCATTTTTGTATTGTGATATGTGTATATATTGGTGCAACCCTAGTGATTAATTTACTTATTTTTCATGTTTTTTTATAATTTTTTCCCCATGTTTGTGGTGGGTTTTTTTTTTTTTTCTGATATAATAAACCTTATTTATAGGTTTAAATTAGATTATGAATCCCAGATATTGTGTACCTATCAATACTTTTTAAAATTACTTTTAATTTGTGTCTTTGTGCATCACAGACTACTGTACTGGGTCGCAGCAGCTTGTGACAGCAGTTTGAGAGGTGTTGGCTTTGGGTTCTCATTTCTGCCAATGCTGGTTATGCTGGTGGCCAACCTCTACTTCATCTTCCTCTCTGAATCCGCAGGCTCCATCTTTGCCTCAGACATCCCAGAACCACCTGTTCCTCCAACCAAACAGCGGTTCTGGGGCTAAACACGCCACATCTGACACCTCTGCTACTGCCAAATGTAGACCAGATCTCTTTAGGCTTAGAGCCAGCTTAAATTGGACTATAAGAACTTTGTGTCTGAGTACGTTTAATCCAACTGTGATTTCATTCTCCTCTCCTGTTCTTTGCTTTCCTGAGTACTTTTATATCATGACCAGGTGGTTTGAAATAGCCAGAAATCCAGTCAAAGAAATGAGAAGGGTAGAACAAAGGGGGGAATCTGTTTTTATTTTGTTTTTTTTTAACTAACTTATAAATAGAAGTTGTGTAGTGAAACTTTAGACACTAAACTACAAATTAAAATGAGCTAGCTACCCTTTATTTCAGCCAAACATGAGCACAAAGTAGATGCAGAACAAGATTCATCATCACTCAAAAGAGCTCCAAATAGACTGGTTTTAACTCCTCTATTTTAAGAAGAGAATGTCAACAAGAAGAAAACTAAATTCCAAATATTTATTCCTCAAGCATGTGATTTTTTTCAAGAAAATTGGTCCTGCATTGTTTGCTTATTCAAGTCTATACTGTGTGGTGTGTGAAGTTAGAGGCCTGCCCAAACTTGTAATTTTCCACAACCACTCCTTCATCTCCCTTTGGTAATTTAAGGGCAATGTGATGTTTACTCTGTGCAAAGTAGACATATATTTTTAACAAATTTGTAAAAAGGTATAACTCCAGATATCTATTAGAAGATCTTGTAAATGAAATACTAAACAAAGCTGCAAAGAGACATAAGAAAACTATGTAGCCTAGTGCAAATGAATGTATTAAGCTGAAATTAATTTGTTTATTATATTTTCATAAACATTTTTAACAAATACAATATTTTGTGAATGTTTTTGTGCATAATTTAAATGTAAAAACGTTGTTAATTTTATATGATGGTGGTCGTTTCGAACCTGCTCAACAAGTTCCTCTTTTTTTTGTCGGAGGGCAAAAATAGTATTTCCTACTACCTGCTGTTATTTGATAGTTGGAGTACATGGAAAGTTGACGGCAAACCTCCAGCAGTATTAATAATAATACTTTTGTATCATATACTGGATAAGTCTGACTGTGAGGCAGAATGGCATCTCAAAGCCGAAGGAAACACAGCGCTTGTCTGTTTCGGGTGAGGGAGAACTGCCCGTTTCGAAAGCTGAGGAGAAACGTGTGCAATGGTAAGAACTGAAGACCGATGACATAACCCGATTTATTACCAAATTATTTAATTCATGCAAGCAATTAAAACCTACAATGTTTTAAAATATTAACTGAGAAATTAAATGCACTGTATGTTCTTGCGATTATGGTTGTATGTAAAACATTTATCGTTATCTAAGTGTGAGTTTGCCCTCGGCAAGTGTTAAAATTGGCCTAAACGACCCTTGAGTGCAAGTTGGGTTTTACTGAATTGTTTAGAGTAATATTATCTGTTGGTTGTACTAGCTGTTTGTCGGAAGTTGCAATTCGAGTTATGTAGTTTTATCATCCACATTGGACAGACTCGAGGCTCGTGCCCACTGGAGGCCAGTGGAGAACATTAGAAACCCCGCCTCAGGCAGGAGCATCCGGGTCAGACTGCGGGATAAACAGAGCCGTCAGCGTCGAGACCTTCTCCAGACCTCCTCAGTCTGATTCCCACGTGCAAGAAGAGTTCTCAGGTCAGCGTCAATCTGACATTAGGGGATCTTTCAAGTGTGATTACACAGAACACTGCGAGTTATTTCTATGCCTGTATATAGTATTATTAAATCGATTGTTCCCCTGCCATCTGAACAGCCATGGACACAGATATGGATCCACCTACTGGTTCGGGTTATGCTGTATCAGATGCTCCAGGACCTTCCAGCTTGAGCCTCATTAACCAGCAGCGCCGCCTGTCCTCTAATGATACTGTCATCATGGGTAAGAGAAGCAGACTTTGGTTCTGCCTGTGATGTCAAGTGATCCTTTTATATGCCTGATACACATTTTGTAAATGATCATTTTTGATGTTGTTCTATTTTTATGTTAGATCTGGACAGTGGAGTGGACCCAGAGACAGGAGAGCGAGCCCAGGGGTGATATCACAAATCTGTGGCATGATATCGAATGCTGGATATTGCAACCCATGACTGATAATCTGGGTAAATTTGAATGTATTTTGTCTCCCGCAGACAGATTCAATACTTGATGACAGATTAGGTCCGAGTGCCATTCAGCACAGCCAAAACTGCAGATGGAACTTGTTTGGTGGTGCTGAAATGCAAATACTCAATCGTCTTGGCATCCAAAATATTGTCAAATGGCAATAAACCTTTGCAGACTTGCAGATGAACTGCTCGTCGTGTAATTTCTGGGTGGTCTTCCCTTCTAGATTGTTTGCTGTTTAGTAAATCTAAACACTTCCATTGGACTCGAGAATTGTCTCGTATTTTGTGCATGATGATGAAACGAAAAATACAAGATGAGTATTATCTAAGGCTGATGCTTTAGAACGAAAACTGTTTTTTTTTTTTCGTACTTTTTAAATATTTTTTGTAAAATGCTGTTTGACACCACATCCTTACATGGCAAAATTGCATGTTTTTCTATTAATGCCTGGTGCCTTAATATGACATTTGTTGACAAATTATCTGCACTAAATATTTAATACAGAAACAGCTGGTACCATTACAATAAGGGTCTCTGCACTAACCAAGATTTAGAGCAAAGTTTTGGACACTTTTGTTAGCTTTTAATGTTATTTTTTGCATATACTAAATACATTAACATTTGTATTAATATATGAATGAACATTAATAAATTAAAATGAACCTACATTAATGCTGTTCAGTGTTAGTTCATGATACCTAATGCATTGTTAACTACCTGAACCTTATTGTAAAGGGTTGCATTTGGGGAAAATGGGAGTTGAATTTTGACGCATGTAAACTTTTTTTTTTTTTTTTTTTAACTCAAATAAATTTTAATATGTGAAGGGTTCGGTCTAACTTTTTGGGGGGGAGTTTGTAAATGTTACAGCTTCTGTGAAAAAATGTAGTTGCATAATCATAGTAAACTACCAAGGTGTTGAGAAAAAAAAAAATTCAATTTAAGGGGGTTCAGCACAGAAAAAACTCAACATGGTCTGATATTGAAATTTATCACCGGTAGGAAATACAAAGCAACAATACCAGCAAAGTGAAGCACAGAGATACTAGAACAAACATCCTAATCCAATCCAGAGTCGTTTCATTTCCAGAGGAAAAAAAAACAATTAAGGGAAGAAGAGCTTCTGGCCTAATGACACAAAGCAACAGCGCAAATGGCTTTCTAATGAGAACATTGTGTTGGAGAATGGAGTTTTGCACAAATACATGCTTGTGTATAATTGCTCTTCATTTGCTGAATTACTGTCCTTTCTGAACTCTTGTTCCTTCATCCTCTGTATTTTCTCTTCCTTTACTCCTTGTCCTCCATCGGTGCACCACCCGCCTGGTCTTCTCCCTTCTTTTTGTGACCAGAAACGATGTCATCAATGCGCAGTAACAGGACGGCCGTCTGAGAGGAAAACGAGAAAATCCATTAACAGTCATAAGAAAAATCACCTCTACCTTCCTCCCGGAGTCTAAAGCAGTTTTCCTCAGCGTATGCGCCGTTTTACCTCAACTGCAGTTTTGTATGTCTGGGCTTTAACTGCCAGCGGTTCCCAGATCCCCAGCTGCTCCATATCAGCAAGAGTTCCTGTCTCTCCATTGATACCCCATGAAGAGTTGCCCTCCTGAGTGTGCTTGGCCTGGAAAAGAGATGAGAAAAGCTTTAACGCCAACTGAAATGCGAATTACTCAAGAGAAGCAGCAACATACTGGAAAAAAAAAAAAACTTGTGCGTTCGATTCAAGTTACCCTAAGGGAAGTGAGCACTCGTATTGCTGAGGCTCCACAGTTCTGGATGAGTGTACGTGGGATGACCTCCAGGGCCTGAGCCACAGCGCGGTATGGCCACTGCTCTACACCGGTCAGCGCTCGCGAGCGCTCCGTCAGCCGATGGGACACCTCCATCTCCACTGCTCCACCGCCTGGCAACAGATACGGGTCCAACAGGACGTTACGACAGACCTGCATGGCATCCTGCAGGTTTCGCTCCACTTCCTGAGAAAGATTATCAGTCAAACAGCGACAAGTCAATTAACCTGCGCAAAATCCCCTGATACTCCGGCTGAGCTGATCAAATATTCAACAAATGGCCTGTTGAATTATCTAATCACCTCTTCCTGAGGGCTGCTCTCACTATAGAGACCTTTATGAGACTCTATAATGATTAAAAAACATCCTCCTCTGAGCACTGCATAATCATTCATTTTTAACAGTGGCCCCAGTCTCCTCATTTCTTTGGTTGCCTTTTCCCGTCTTTTCTCACCGCTAAGATCTCCTTGCTGGCTCCTCTGAGGAGAATGGTGCAGGCTTTGGGGTCTTTACACTCTGTCACAAAGGTGAAATACTCATCGCCGATTTTCTTCACTTCAAATAGGCCGGCTCCTGTACCCACATCCTCTTCACGGAGCTCATCTGTTCTGCTGGCAATACGTGCACCACATGCTCTGAAAGAGACAAGCAGAAGTAGAGAGTTAAAGTGTTGCCACACTTCTTAAATTTCCATAACTTCACCAGTAGTTTCTTATTATTGGTTAAGGATTTTTAAGTTATTTTGATCCAGAACCTGTCAGTATTGTTATTAACTTAAAAAAAAAAAGGTTTACACATTTATAAAAATTCTGAATAAAATGTTTCATACATTTTATTATAAATTTTAAAAAGTTGAAATGTTTAAAACTAAAATAGAGGGGAAAATAGCAAGCACATAAAACTACTACAACTTAAACTAAGTTCATTAAAATGGAAAATAAAACTAAAAACTAAAAGCTAATTTAAAACATTAATAAAGACTACAATTGTACATACAAAAATAATACTATTTTACCATTCACTAATAAATAATTCATGCCAAATTGTAAACCATTTTGCCTAATTCATTAAAAAGAATCAAATCATTCTTAAAATGATTGTCACTCACAAATCAGACATCAATGCTCTACACAAGCAAAATCTAAATGACTCCACTAGGCATACAGAAATACAATGCATATCCATTAAATACATTGCCATGATTAAAATTTTAATATTTTCAAGATTATCAAATTTTACATTTTCTATTATTTCCAGGTTTGCCAATGGAACTAAGATATTAAGATTTGCTTTACATTTTGTGCATGTATGTCTGGCAAAATAACCATTGATGCAATGAATTACACAAAAACGAAAATGTATTGACAAAAGCACAATTTCTGCACCTTGCAATACGGTTGTTGTCCGTCTTTCTGACACGACGGATCGCAGTGATGTTTGCTTTCATCAGATAGTGCTGAGCCAGATCTAGAGAGATGACAAATTAATACAACTCGCATGATCTAAAAAAAACATTGCTTCTCATAAACACATGAGTGCATGAGTGCTCGTATGTACCAGAGACGCCCTTTTCAGTGAAGATCAGGTCAGGTTTGAGACGAATAATGTCTTCACAGATCTGCTGGATGTACTCTTCCTCCATCTGCAGAATGCGGGCAAAGTCTTCCTCACGAGTGATCTCAATATCAGTCTGAGAGGAGCAAGAGGCCAAAGGTCAGTGTTTTCGATGTTTTTAAATAAGCATTCAGAGGAAGATTGTGGATTCAGACCATCTCACCTGACTTTCACCCTTCTTGTACTCCAGAGAGCAGTCCAGCAGAACAATTCTCGGGTTCTTGATGAGTCTTCGCATACGGGGATGAGTAACATCCTTATTTACCATCACACCCCTCAGCACACAAGAGTCATCAATGATGCCGCCAGGCACCTATTCACACAAAAACTGAAATTAGGTATATTTACACATTGCTTGACATTTAATCATTGTTTAAAGTCAACATGAATTGCAGATCTTATGCTAATTTTATCCATTGAGAACAAACTGGATCATGTATTGGTCTTATTGCTAGATTTGGCTCTTGGTTAAGATTATCCAATAGGTCACACAACTTCAGTGACATCAGAAAAGAGCAAGTTATTTTATTTGGATCAAAGACTTCTGTTGACAAAAACATTGTGATTACATTCAAGACCAAAATTGTACATATATACAGTAAAACTAAGCAAGAATATGCTCTTTAGGCATAATTCTTTAGGCTGTGTCCTACCTTCTCAACTTTGGCATACTTCTTAATGTCGATCTCCTTGCGTCCGTTTTCCTCCAGCTCAACAGTACGGACAGCATCTAGAGCAATGTTGCAGGCCATGGTGGACCAGCGGCTGAGTGCTTTGGTGTTGATGGCAGAGTGTATTATCTTCAACATCATGTCACGATTATTCACATCTACTGGAGTGCTATGAGGGGGAGGAGGAAGTAGATAAACTATCAGACTACAGAGCACTGAAACATTTCAGCCCACTTTAGCCAAACATCCACCTTACCAATCCACTGATAAAACTTAGCAGCTTAACGGAATGGTTTAACCAAAATAAAAAAATTCCCGAAAATGTACCATCAAAGATGTAGATTTGTTTGTTTCTTCATCGGAACGGATTTGGAGAAATGTAGCATTATGTCACTTGCTTTCCAATGGACCTTCTGCAGTGAATGGGTGCCGTCAGAATAAGTGTTCAAACTAGGTATGCACGATATTATCGGACCGATATCAGAATCAGCCGATAATGGCTTTAAACACATATTTAAAATATACCATCTTTATGTTGTTTCTATATTCATTTTGATATAATGATTAGCTTATAATTAGCTTAGAATTTCCACACAGGAGAGACTTGGTGTTGTTTCCAAACAAAAGGACATATATTGGTATCGGCATTGGCCAAAATGAGTTAAAAAATATCTGGATATCGGCAAAAATCCAATATCGTGCATCCCTAGCTCAAACAGCTGATAAAAACATCACAATAACCCACATGACTCCAGCCCATCAATTTAACGTCTTGTGCAGTAAATAACTGAATGTTTGTAAGACACAAATCCATAATTAAGGCATTTTAACTTTAAACCGATGCAAAATACGAGTCGATCCATAAAGTAAACAACATTTCCTCCAGTGAAATGTTCATCCCCTGTTTTCCTCTCATCAAATCCACCGTCATATTTGTTTAGAACCGTTTCCACGTATAATTGGTGCTTGATCGGTGCATATTTCTCTCCTGATTCAGACTAAATGACTTTTTCACTGGAGAAAACAATATTATGGATAGAGGACTTGTATTTTAGTGGGAAGCAAAGGTTTGAAGATCAAAATGTCTTAATGATGGATTTCGCTTCATTCAATGTTAACAGTTTAACTGGAGACCCACTGACTGGAGAGGATCCATTGGTGAACAAGCGATGTAATGCTCCAAATCTGTTCTTATGAACAAACACTCATCTACATCTTAGATAATCTGAGGTTGAGTAATTTTTCAGCAAATTTTCATTTTTCTATGATCTATTCCTTTATTGATTAAGAGCTTATACAGAACAATTAAACTGGTTTTGTGTTTGATTACCTGGCATCTTTAAGTATGTTCAACATGTCATCCAGAGCCTGTCTGTATGCACTGATCACCACGGTAGGATGCATCTGCTGTTCCAAAAACTGCTCAGCCACTGACAGCATCTCACCCGCTGTACACAGAATGTCACGTTAGGATTTGTGCACTTCAAATGCTATTGAACAAATTAAATATGAACATATAATCATTCATTTAATTGTTAGTTGTCAACTTCTTACAATTCTTTTTTCCTAATAATTATTATTAATAATACAATGAATTATTTGTATGTTACTAAACTAGAAAAGTTATTACTCAAGAATACATTTAATCAAACACCTACGCCATTCAATTTCACAGACTCTGTGAACTGACAGGGAGAACACAAATCACCCTCACCCAGAATAATTACAGAGGTGGTCCCATCTCCAACCTCCTCATCCTGTGTGCGGCTGATCTCAATCATGGACTTGGCAGCAGGGTGCTGGACCTGGATCTGAATGCCACAAAAAAAGAGAGAACATTTTATTAACATTCAATAAATACAAAACCTACATTTTGTTTTACAAAGTTATGGAGTGGTATTCATAATCACCTCTCTCAGAATGGCATTGCCATCATTGGTCATGACGATACCACCCATGGGATCCAGAAGCATCTGCACACAAAGAACAAAACATTTAATCAAACATCTCTTTAGAGCAATATCATAAATTTCACCTTACAATAAACAATGCACCAAAATATAAGTGTGGACTCATCACCAGAAACACACCTTCATCATAGCCCTTGGTCCCAGACATGTCCTGATGACATCTGCTATGGTCTGAAAAGAGGATGAAGCAGCAGGTTAGTGATTTTGTGTCATCTGACATGTCTTTCAATAAATAAATAAATAATACCGACTAGGGATGGGCGATATCTTATCGTTTGCGATATACCGTTAAAAATTCTCCCCACGATAAAAATTTGTCTTCCCGCGATAATAACGATAAAGTCTAGTTGTTGACATATAGTTGTTGAAGGTGGACGTGCAATTGAGGAGTTTATCCTAAATGAGGAGCAAGGTTATTTTCGTAAACTAAAAATAAAACTAAGACAAAAACGATTGATGAAAAAACAATTTCATAAACTGAAATAAAATAAAAATGTCAAAATATTTGATAAATGAAAACGAAACAAAACTAACAACAGTTATTGATTAACTAACTGAAATAAAATAATAATTAACAAAAATAAATTATCGTTTTCGTAATCATTACGTTCTCACCCCTTGGCTGAAAAATATATGAGCTGTGTGGCGGTGTAGGGAAATACCTGTAAATGGCGCATCTCTGACAGAGAGACGCAAAGCGGTTTAAAGCACAGTCCTGCACGGGTCCTGTTTGGTAAACGTGCACCAGCAGTACTTAACAGAACACCTGACCCATTATCCCACAGCAGCACTAATTTATTTCTGTACCAGACCAGAACCGTTTGACATAAAGACCGCGAGTCGCGAGCCGAACCGCACCCGCATTAATCTACAACATCAGGTAGGCAAACTTATTAATTTTCTCATATAACACAAGCAATCAAACCATCATTAGGCAAGTTGGTGTTTTGAAGAAAAACAGATACGCAACATGATAATTAACAGAAGAAAAAAAAATGAGAACGCACCTTTCTGTAAACAATACAAAACTTGCCATAGCATCTTACCTTGTGATCACTGCCAAACTTTTGAACAAATAAATATACAAAGGCTAAATCACATCATACACACGCTTATAATTCTTCATAAATAAAGAAAATAACATATTCAAATGTGAGCCTTTAAATAGGCCAACGATTGCCGTTATTATTGAATTTCATTAGTCCCAGTTATGATTTATGCGCGGATGTTCACGGAAAAGTGCGCAAGGCACGACAGTTACAATATGGTTAAATAAGAAAAAAGACATAGGCTATAACCAAATTAGGCTACGTTTATTTTCATATTAAATATCTCAACACACCATTTAGATATGACATTAAGTGCAACTTGTGTAGATTTATTTAGTAAAAAGGCTTGCATCCTTTGGTGTATATTTGTATAGGCTTCTTTTACCATCTATCAATCTCAGCATGGGTTAATTTTGTCGCTATAAACGTTTGCCTCACTAAGGTTAAATTATGCTAAGTCTTTCTTTGGCCTTCACTCTGGAAGTGATCTGTTGATTCTGCTAAACTATAATTAAAACTGAAACTAACTATATAAAACTAAATAAAAATGTGCGCACAAAAAAAAAAACTAAACTAACAAAAATATTAATGAAACAAATAAAAACTAAACTGAATTTCATAGCAAATTTGAAAACGATATTAAAATAAAACGAATTAAAAAAAATTAAAACTATAATAACCTTGATGAGGAGCTCCTTCTACAGTCTGGAACTGGTTTGGTTAGGGCTGTACTGTGCACACACAAAAAATCGTTCTGAATAAATGTACTACAGTAGCATGTGTGTGATACAGTTTTGCATGTGTATGAGCCTGTTTACAAACATGTTGTCCAACAAAGATATAATTTATTGACATGCTTTTTGTCCAAATGAACTTAATAACATAGTTGAGTGTTTGAATTAACTTCTTTTTGTGACCAGACATGGTTTCATATTACAGAATGATAGTATTATATACAGTGATAAAGGCTATGTCGATTAGCATTGCATTATACATATAATTTCCTTATAAAAAAAATACCCAAGATTGAAGAACACAGATAAACATATGTGGAGTTTCTGCGCAAGGGTGCCCTCCGGCTTCCAGTATGAATTAAACAGTCAATACATGTACTCAGTAATGTTCACAACACCCTATTTTGAGTAAAAATAGGAAACATAATACTTTTCTCTAAAGAAACAGGATTCCCTAAATTATCGTCATTGATATCGTTATCGCAATAAAATACCAGAAATATCGTGATATACTTTTAAGCCCATATCGCCCATCCCTAATACCGACCCACCTTAGCCGCAGTGATGTTCCCAATTTGGACCTTTCGTCCAGACTCTCTCTTGATGTTCTGACCTGTTATGAGCAGAAACAGAGCCAGTATATTAAATTGATTTAACATGATGAACCCTATTTATTTTATTCGTTTAGAAAATAACAATTATAAAACACGATTTAAAATCTAACACAAATTAAATATTTGACATGTGCTAACTGAGAAAATATAAATAATGTTGCGTCTAAGCATATGAAGAGGGTGCAGCTCTGGTCAGCACACTCTCTGTGCCGTTAGCCTTATGCTAACTAATTCATTACTTTAAAACATCCGTTAGACAGAACCGACTGCCCCATAAAGCCAGCAAATGACTGAGATCGGAGCAGCGCTAGCTTTATTATTGACTGTGCAACGTATGGTGCAATGTCTTGAACAATTTATTAATAAGCAATGTTAGCTACGAGGCTAACACAATGACTAATCTGAACACTCTCATGAGCTTGTCAGACACGCGAGGCCCCCGTGCCACACTAGTTAGCTTAGCATTCTAGCACCGATGCATTAATAAAACTCGTATTCACACCGTTACCGAGTCCAGCAGCGGCTCGTATGAAAGCTACACTTGCGCATTTTCAGATGGAATAATGAAATAAGCACTCACTAAGCACGAGAACCGGTCGGCCCATCATGTTTGCGGCGTGGTTTAGATCACCGGTACCAGACAACGCGCACAACGGTAAGAGGAGAGGATGCACGAGGCGTGGCTGGGGACTCAGCCACACAGTGGACCAATGAGCAACCGAGACGCCTTTGACATACACATATCTCCACCAATCAAAGAAAGCTCAGCAACGCTTGTGGGTGGGTGTAGAATGAAGCAGAATTGAAAAGTTCTAGAAAGAATCCTGTAATAGCTGTCAGGATGAAGATTTCCTTGATAAAAACGTAAATTTTTCTTAGAAGTAACGTTAATTAAACGCTTAATTTTAGATTTACAGACAAAAAAAGCTAAATCGACATTTTGTTAAACAGTATACTATTTTATATTATCTAAAATAATAGTCTATATTAAAACAAAATCGAAGGAATATATATCAAAATGTATGCCAACACCGTAACGTACACTGTACGTCTACACTGTAAAATATTTTTTATGAAAAAATATAAAATATTACAGTAAAAACTCTGAAATGGTTAATCAGGTTAAATTACCATATAAGGTCATATTAAAATTCATGCACTAAAACTTAGGTATAAACTAATAAATAAATTTACTACTAATAATATTAATAAGTAAATAATATTAGAATCATTTTTAAAGTAAAATATATTACCCATTACTGATTTATAAAGCAAATCATGTTTAAGACTATTTGTCTGTATTTATTCTAAAATTAATTATATTTTTAATATATTTCAAATTTTATTTTAAATACAACTGTTTTTGTTTAAAATTTTAAAAAAAGAGCTCATCTTAAGGCAAATTCACACCGCACAAATGCCAACAAACTAGTCTGTTGGATCAGTGTGTTACCCCTGTTGGCGTTGGTTGGAGTTTTTCACCTGACTGAACATGCTTATAGATATAGTGTTGGTCGGTGTCTGTTGGTGCAGTGTGAACATGAGTTATTTTTCATAAGATTCTAAATCCAACAGCCAACTTGTTTGTTGGCGTTTGTCTGTGCGGTGTGAATTGGCCTTTACTATGTAACCTTTCGAACAGTACTACAAATATACAACAAAAATATGCAACAATATACACAATTAGGTATCGGTTCATTTCTTTATTATGACTGCAAACACAAAACACTCCCCTTTTTGATGACATAAACAGTTCAAGAAGTGTCAAACATCTAAAAGATTACTATCCTGTGAGCAGATGTTAACGTCTCACATCCTCACATGTATGGATGGAGGACGCGATCCAAGACCCTTACAGACGTTTGATTTGACATGACAGACATTAGGAGGTAGTAGATGTACCCCAATTCTTTTCATAGACTGTTACTGCACAGTCATCAACTGCTTACAGAATCTCTAACACATCCTGTAGACTTGAAACAAAGTTTAATAGCAACATCTGAATAGACTATGAAGAGATTGTGTAATTAATGTACCAATGCAGTAACCAATTTCAACATTTTGTAAACTAAGCTAGCAGTAAGGAGTGAGGTACAAACTTCTTAACTTAAAAGCATTCAGTCAGTGGAACAGTTTAGGATGCTACAGTAACATGTTTGTGATAAGTGACCTATAAACACAGTCTCTCTTTAAATAAAGAGACCGGAAATTAGCATATTTCGCATATGCAGTGCATTTTGTTATAAAAGACAGAGAATAAAATAAAATGGAGGCAACTTGGCAGCAGATTGTTAAATAACTGATGTAAAAACAGTATTTTAACTATAAACTATATTCCTTATCATGTGTCCAGTAGTGTATTGACTAACATTTTACAAATGATGCATTTTATCATGTGCTTCGATGATCCCGATTGATGTCATGAATAGCTGCGAGTGACATATTTGGCTGAAGTGGTTTTGTGTATTTCTCCACCTATTAAATTCAGCATTTTATTTTTTGTTTACAGTTCATCCCTTGATTCGTCTAAGATGAGCGGATTTGTGGCCTCTTTCTTCAGGAACGTGATGAAGTCACTAACCTCACGACCACCCTGTGGGACAAAAATGTTTAAGTAACATTGTAGCAATTTGTCTCTCTCTGTGTGTGTGTGTGTGTGTGTGTGTGGGATGATATTCACCTCATATCGCTGTGGCTGGTCCTTTTGTCCAGAGGTCACAAAGTAAATGGTTGGAAATCTGCAGTTTAGGCAAAACAGGTGATGAATCAAGAAGAAAAACAGCTGAATGTCACAGAATGTTTGTTGTAATGAACTATAAATAGATCAGAGACATAAAGAGAAACAGATTGTTACCCTTGAACATCATAATTTGGGGGCACATCATTAGCAGTGGCGTCCATTTTAGCAATTACAATGTTGGGGTCCCCAGAAAGCTAAGAAAAAACACAAAATAAAATCCAAATAATGAACATTATAGGCCTACAATGGCATTATTTTTGGCATATACTACTGTTCGGGGTTAGTGAGATTTTTTTTTCTTTTTTTTTAAGAAATTAATGTTTTCATTCAGCAAGATGCATTGAATTAAGACATTTGTAATGCTGTAAAAAAATGTATTTCAAATAAATGCTGTTCTTTTGAACTTTCTATTCAGCAAAAGTCCTTGAAAAATACATATACAGTACACTAACACTGATAATAATAAATGTTTCTTGAGCACCAAATCAGCATATTAGAATGATTTCTGAAGGATCATGTGACACTGAAGACTGGAGTAATGACTGCTGGAAATTCAGCTTTGCCATCACAGGAATAAATGTATTAAAATATAAAAGTTATTTTAAATTGTAATAATATTTCACATTATTATTGATTTTACCATATTTTTGATCAAATAAATGCAGCTTTGGTGACTTACTTCATGAACATTAAAAAAAATCTTACTGACTCTAAAATCCCTGCCTCTGATGAAAAATGATTTATATTATACACAGTGTTAACAAACCTTTTCTCCAAGCTCCTTGTATACGGGCTCCAGGTTCTTGCAATGGCCGCACCAGGGAGCGTAAAATTCAACCAACACATCCTTCTCTGGATCATTCACAATCTCGTCAAATGTGTCAGCAACAACAACCTGTGGAACCACATACGTGATGAATGCCAGAAAACTTCAAATAAAATAAAATAAAAAACATCTCTGTGGGTCCACTTACCTTGACAGGGTCATCATTGGACTCTGGAACAGGCTCAGATTTCACATATCGCATTAATCTTTTAGCAAAGTAATCCTCCAGGAACCTCTCCAAGGACTTGCCATCTCGCCTACAGAACCAAACACAGAATGAGCTTCTAAAGCCTTTTCTCAAATCTATTGGTTATTTCTTACTGGATGTAAACAGAAAAGCACTGTGTGTATAGACTAGTGTTTTGTAAAACTTACGTGAATTCTTCCTGCATGGAGTACTTGTGTCCCACTCTCGTCCGGATTGTGACAAGGGGAATGTCTCCTCCCTCAGATGAACCCAAACCAAACTCCTCCTCGAGCTCATCCTGGAACTCCTGTCGATCTGCCACAGCAAAACTCAGACCTCGATCCTGGAACTGTGTCGCCACCTTCATTATTCTGAAAGAGACAATGAGAAATTTACAGATATAAAATGAACAAATATACTGATATTCCTATGATTGGGTGCTCACCTGTTCCTCCAGTAGTTTGTGCCTTTGATATTTCGTAAGTAATCTACATTGTAATATGCTGTAAGCAGATCACTTGCTCTCAGAATGTCCCTGTTTTCTGTGGTCAAATGTGGACAGAGACCAAATCTAAAAGTAGAGTGAAATGAAAACAACAAGACCAATATTCATGATCACAATAAATCAAATTGCATTTTTAAATGGAGTTCCAATTGTTTGACCAATCACCCACAAAATATACAAGCATAAAATAAACTTACACATTGTCTCTGATGAATGTACGGAGAGAGGAATAAGAAATAGATTCTGTGTATTTCGCCACATTTTCCTCAAACTTGCTGTTTAAATGAGGGGGACGAAACAGCAGAACACACCTGAATGGAAAAGACAAAGAGAAGAAAAAGCTCACAATCTTTGAGACATTTAATAATGTACAATTCATCTTGATATACCCATTATTAACATTTTCAGTCATTAAAACTGACATTTCATAGCCTATATGATGTGTGTACAGTATAACCCTCATAGCTTACCTTAAAAGTACCTAAGCTATCACATATGACATAATATTTGAGAAATACTTCTGCCTATATATTTTTTGAGTTAGGTCCTTTTTAGGTTAGCACTACTTCTGACAGCAAATAAATACTGATCATAGTAGTCACTCAGTTTCTCAAATGATTGTTTCCTTCATGCTCTGTGTCATACATACTCTCCATCTACGCCGTATTTCAGGCCTGTTCCCACATCAGTGGAATGAGCAAATCGATAGCTGTCCCTCAGGGCACTGGAGACCTTCAGAAACTCTGCAAGCTGTGCACTGTCTTCCCCAGAGAAGAAGCCTGAGCAAAACCATGAACAAAGACACAAGAGGGCAAAACATGAAAGGAGAGAACTTAAGCCTCCCTCGGTTCCAAGAGAGATTAAAATGAATGCAGACGTCAAATCTGATTTGTTTTGAGCTTCTGCTGCAGAAGCGATTTAAGATGTTTTGGCAGGTTTTACAAATTCAACTCACCCACCACACTGGCCTCATATTTGTCGACAAAAGAATCCAAATCCGCCTCACTGAGCAGAGACACAGAACTTGGACCTGCTTGCTTTTTCATGTAGCTCACAATGCCATCTGTTTCAGATCAAGTTATAGGTACGTAAGACACAAAAATAATTACAGCCAAAATATAACAACAATATAAAACACAATGCCATTGAAAAGTCTGGGATCAGTAAGTTTTTTAAAATAAATTAATACATTTAAATTGATCAAAAGTGGCAGAAAGGAGATGCATAATGGTACAGGATTCAAAGAATCCCGAAAAAAAGTAGAACGATTTCCACAAAAATATCAAGCAGAAAAAACGTTTTCAACAAGAAATGTTTCTTGAGCATCAAACCAGCAAATTAATATTATTTCTGAAGGATTGTGTGACACTGAATACTGGAGTAATGGCTGCAGAAAATTCAGCTTTGCCCTTACAGAAATAAATTAATGTTATGATATATTTGCCTTTTGAACGGTACTGTATGTATGGACACAAAACATCAACCTGCTGTTCTGGGTCCATCATAAGATCCAGCTTCCTCTCCATTGCGGAAGATTTTAAGGGTGGGATACCCATTCACTCCAAAACGCTCACACGTCTCTGAGTTCACGGAGCAGTCCACCTGATCAAACATCAGGAAAGAGAAACATTCACTAAGCACATATAAAAACATAATCTTGCAGATTGACTCATCTGCGTAACATAAGGGAGGCTAAAGATTTGAGCTGGGTAATTGGAACTGGTGTGTCCATCACTCCTCACCTTTGCCAGAGCCAGTGTCCCTTTCAGCTTTGTGGCAGCAGCCTCATATTCCGGAGCAAGCCGCTGACAATGACCACACCTGTGGTAACATCATACCAGGGATATTAATGATACATAAAGGCATTGTACTATTTAACTACAATGGCAGCTAGATAGTTTCAGCTTCAGACAGATCTTATGGAGAATATCCCTAATGTTATTGTTTAAATGAGAGAATTGTACATTTGCATCATAATTTAGGTTCATGCACCTCCATACATCATAACATAGATTTATGCACTTCATGCATTAACAACCATTGTCATTCTCTACATAATCCAGACATAAGAAAACCCCAATTTACGCTCTGGTTGCTGTACTAATAGTTCATTACAACCAAACTACAACCTGGCTTCAGATGGAATTATACTTTTATACAATTATAACAAATAGCCTACATCTAATCTGGGACATACCAAGGTGCGAAGAACTCCACCAGCAGAGTCTCATGCATGGCTGCGCTGCGGTCAAAGTCAGAGTCTCCGAGCTCGAGCACATCGCTGCCCTCCGCACACCACACAGTCAGTACCAGACAGATGATAAACCGAGGTAAACGCATTTTGACTCGTGTCAGCAGAGACTAGAGACGCGTGAATGTTGAAGTTGGCCCCGCTGCGCGAGTAGCAGATGTATGGATCGCCTGAAGGTCCAGAAAAGCACCGTTCTCCTGGCAGAGCGCGTTTGATAAATTCAGTGCACTGTACAAGGCCTTTACTTGGTATAACGTGCCTCCGGTCGCGTGGTGCTGCAGCACATTGGATTTATTACACTCTAATCATTTAATCTTTTAGATACGGCTAGTTTATGAAAATCAATAAAGTGTTTAAAGACCATAAGTCAAAGGAGGGGAAGGTATCTGCAGTGACTTATTTTAGCACTAGGGGTCACCATTATATATACAGACATAGATAAGAAGAGGCTTTGGCCTGGCAAGAGGTTGCTTTTTCGAGATTTTGACTGCGCAGTTGAGAATGCAGACATTAAATCAGACAAAATATATAATATAATAATATTTAAGAAATATCACAATAGCAAGAGTACTATTGTTATGAATAAGATAAGCTCTTAAACAGACCTTTGATATTCAGCAGTGAAATATTGCTTTAATATAACAAAAGCTACTACTGAATAAGTACTGGTCTCGAGTATAGTGGTGTTTTCTTCTTGAATGAATCTGTTTATAATGAGACGACTGAGTGAGTGATTCAATGAGATGCAGTTACTTGTTGCCAGTGTTGGGGGTTAGGCATTACAAGTAACATAATCCAATTACTTTTTGTAGTAACTAGTAAAGTAACACATTCTTTTTAAATTTACAAGAAAATATCTAAATAAACAACAGTTACTTTTCCTATTTATTGACTGACAGCTCTCCTGTCCTCATATTGAGAGAAATCAGGGGCCTGTACCATGAAGCTGGATTAGCTGGCTAGCCAGGTACATTTCAGTTTAGTTTGCACTAATTTTTTGTTTTAGGTACCATGAAAGTGGCTTGGCTTTTAGCTGCTTTCGTTGCCATAGTAACTTACACTGCACAGCTAACCTGCTCCGGGCAGGTTATGTTTTGGGGAGGAAATCTCTAACTGAAGTTGGACCAATCAAATGTGAGCAAAGTGACACATGTCTAATGCAAAAAAAGTCACTCCCCCAGTTTCTCTTGCTACAAATTAAATATCACAATATTAAATATTTATATCACTATAAAGTACCTTAAAAAAAATCCAACAAAATTGTCTGGCTTTAATGATATTAATCCATTACACACAAGCACTTTTAGTTTAACAATTATTATAAAGCATTTATTTTAAATGAATATACAGATCATATGTAATATAAATAAGTGGTAGAATCAATAGGTAACACTTTAAACATGGCTACATGTGACCTTAGATGTTCGAGTCTCTATCGCTATATATGATCAACTATATAAACTAACTTCACAAGTTTCACTTGTGACTGCACTAATAGAGCAAGATCATTTTATTCCTCTTTCATGGACAAGTACTTTCTTCAGAGTAAATGCGTTTAAATTCCTCATATTCTTTAATGTCTTAAATTTAAACAAAATATTTTTGAATCTCGCTGGCTATCTCGAGAGAGAAGTGAATCACACTTGCTCTGTGTTGTGATTGGCTGTTCGCCAGTGATGTCACACATTCATGTGCACGTGCTCCACAAACTCAGGATCAAAGCCTGAGTTGACAAAGAAAGTTGATGATCAGCATCATGGTACCAATAAAGCAGGATTGGAGTGGTTTGGTTTTGTCAACTCGAAACTAATCCTGTAACTCTGAATTTGTTCATCTACCATCATGGTACAGGCCCCAGGTGTAAGTGCAGAGGCATTGTGTGTGCTGTGTAAACATGATGGTTACTGTAGGCCTAGTTCTAGACTAAATGTGAACATGCGTTTTCTCATCTCACTTGCACACATTTAGTATTCCTCAAAATGAATAAAAACAGTGAAATGCAAACTCGGAATATGAAGCAAACTTGCAATAATTAAATAAAATAATTATTTCTTTTCTTTTCTTTTCTTTTCCTTAATAGCTAAAGGGTGTTGAGCTTCTCCTGCATCCTATTTTTCACGCAATCCAGAATGGCAACACAGCTGAAAGGTTTGTTTGAGCTGCGCTCTCTACTGTACAGACGTGAATTTACATTTTCTTATTCATTTCACTTTTGGTGTGAAAGGGCTTTTTTATTTGCCAAAAATATAACTTTTTTTATTAAAAACAATCAAACAAGCCCAGCCCAGATGAGAAAAATAACGCAAAAGTAACACAAAATTAATGTAATGCATTATTTTCCATAAAAAGTAAGAAATTAACACAATTAGTTACTTTTCAAGGAAGCAACGAAATACTGTAATGCATTACTTTTATAAGTAACTTTCCTGTTGCGGTTGTATAAAGTATTTTTGGGATGCATCATACCTCTTTAGAAATGCAAAAAAAAATTCTATGTACTTATTTCTAGATTTTCTCAGAACAAGAAGTTACACAAAGAAACACATCACCTGGGGAATTTCAAGACCTTCAGTACAATGTGCAAGTGAAGTTCCTGTCTTCAGATGATAAGCTAATGCCAAAACTGACTCAGCCTATCTTTTGCTGAGTGTTTTATTGAAACGGAAACCCTGTTTTCCTTCATTCTCGATTATTTCCTAAATTATAGTGTGTTATCTGTTAATACAATGCATGGAGGGGAAATACGTCCTGGAGCATCACTTATCATTAAAGCCAGCAGGAAACCATTCTCACGGACCCTTCAGTGCAATGGCTTACCAATCATAGTTGTAAAAGCCTTCTTTTGGCCAGCTATTTTTGAACAGACATTCAAATAGTAATTTAGAAAGAGGGCTGCTTTGATGTCCCAGATCCTGAATTTTCCATTTTACTCCCCCATTTTAACCAAATCCCTTATTTAACTTTCCAGACCATCCTAAAACAGACAATCATTGTGTTTCAGTTTCAGTTAATATTTTTATTTAATCTCCAAATCTAAATCTGAAGAGAATGGTGTAAAATCGCTTGTGAATAATGTAATGAGGGATTAATTAACTACTCTATCTATAAAAAAAACTCCTCCAAGTTAATTATTTTGATTTACTTTATTATTTTGTGATGTTTGATCCCAAACAACTACAATGGATAGTCATATTTACTAATACTTTGTGGCAAAATTGTGGGAAAAACTATAATAGCCTATTTGAATAACATTTGCCTAATGAGTTTTATAAAACGTAAAAGAAATGTAGGCTAATATATTAAAACAACTTGAAAGAAAAATATCATTAGGTTCATTACGTAATTATTTTTACTCATCATTGGGGTCTCTGGAATCCCAAACATACAACAATAAGTAAATCTTAACAGAACATGAGGGTTAACACTTATAAACATTTTAGTGTAACCTAGGGTATGGAAATGTCAATAAACATTAAATATTTCAATGTACATCTAGACATCCATTTGTTAAGATTGTATTGTATTATGTTTTGTAATAACAGTTTTATGCCAAACTGTACTATACATAGGCTATACACTGACTGAACTATACTTCGAGCTAAACAGTGGGAGGGAGAGAATACAGTAGGCGTAAGCTCTTGCCCACTCCTCGCGCTCTCGCGACTCGATTGTCTTGAGGTTCTGTCACTGTCGCGCGCTCTGCAGTGATAGAGATACAGAGAGTGATTTAGCGGTTTAGCAGGACACAGCTTCCAAAGAAGTTTACAAAGGACTTACGTCTGTAAGAGTATCTTGATTGTCCTCGGGACGGAGCACTCCAGAACTTAGCTCAATAAAGTTCAATGCCACTTCTCCAGTAAGGTAAGAAAGTTTACGCTACTCACAATACAGCTGAATACAATGTAGCCTAATACTTTTCATACCGCAAAGGACATGATTGATTTCTTGACTGCATTCAATTTTTGTATAGCCTACTTTACTTCGCATCTTTGTCCTGAAGTTTGTTCTATTGAAATGTCCATCTTCTGTCCTGACCTACTTCTTGAAGTCTGGTTTTGATGAGATTATGTGATTGCTTTTTCTTAGGGCTCACTCTCAAATTTAATACAAATTTCAAACAAACCATATCACTCATGCAAACCAAAATTGTATCATTAATAGTGTTTAATGTAAATGTACACTTTAAAACAGAATAAACCTACACTGGTATATTTCATTAGCTCACACAATAACTGTAAAAAAACAAACAAAAACAAGAAAACTAAGCAAATATCTGAAAAAATAGTGTTTTTTTCTGTAATTAAGGTGCAATTTGGCTGCTGAAACATATGTGCATTGACTTTTTTTGACAAAATCAGACACAGATGTGTTTGTGATATGAAGCAGGTGCTGCTTTATCCATCTTATGCTTTTTTCCCATCAAAATTACATTTTTTATAATTTGCATAAAACAGCATACAGTATATTGTTTAAAAATTACATGTATTTTGTATGTGATGCCTGTCATAGTACAAATATCTGAGTCACGGCTGTTATTGAAGGAGAATGGTGGAATGACACACATTTTTGTGAGTCATATCAAAGGCTCTGCCAATATTTTTTGTTCTTTTGTTGTTGATCTAACAGATTTTTAGCATTGCATGCTATTTGAGTATTTCTTCCCTAACATTCTAAAGTGTCAGGCGCTTGCAGATACAAACAAACCCCAGCCCTGCAAAACCACAACTGGCCAAAAGCACATTAGGTCCAGGAGATGCTGACCTTGACCTTGTTTCTAGATGATTCCAGACAATTAAAATGAGTCCACTACTTGTTTTGCCATCTTTTTATACCAGACCACAATATCCCCTAAAACAGGTCAGACTTATGAATAGGAGCTCAGAAAAAAATCACTTGTACCTGCCAATGGTTCCACATCTGGAGAGCAGAGACTCTAATTGATTTCCACAGGAGAAACGTTTCACCTTGACAGCAGCATACTGAGTTCCTCATAAAAAAACATCTGCTGTGGATATGATTTCTTTGTTGGGTCATGAGCACTGGGTTGGCACAGACTCTTTAACTGAAATTCTTCGGATTACGCCGGGGGGTCTTGGTTCAGTAGTTCACAGCTGTTTGTGTTATGAGATAATTTATGTCGTGAAATTAATTGTAAATTAGCAGCTAATAAACTGCTATTGTTTTCTGTAAAACAATCTGATATGTAGACATTCAAAAAAAGAATTTGATATCTGATTTTAAGTTTTGTAAATCTTTAAACTGTCTTTTTGTGTTTAAATCCTTTAACCTTCTACATGTCAAAAATGGACTTTATATGAGTTCAGGGCGAAATAAAATAGCACAGAGAAAAGAACATACAGAGGTCAGTGGTGATGAGATGGGGGTGTTGTGTTAACAGATGAAGACGGTGGGTAATATTTCCACCACATGCTTACATAAGCCTCTCTCATGCTTTTTGCAGGCAGAGCCTAAGGAGGGCTTTGGATCTGTGAGCTTCTGCCTAAAGCTGTTCCCATTTCTTTATTTGTCCATTGCTGGACTTTTGTTCATTCATTTTGCATTTTTGTTTGCACATCCCTGTTTATTTTCACTGCGGAACCACCACAGAGTTGTAGAGTCAGTGAGAAGATCTCTGATCTGAAAGTCGGTCGGTCTTGGAGAGAATTGAAGCACAGCCGCAGAGCTGGTAGTCATTAGGAGAGGGGAAAGTGACTCTGATGTTGTTTTGCACGGTCTGTTTGCACGGAAGAAAAGAAACAACCCATCTAGGGTGAAATATAGAAACATAGTTGTGTTTGTAAATCTCATACAAGTGTTTAAGTGGAGAACTCTTGAAAAATGATCACGACAGCTGGCAGTAAAGCTCATTTTGTGATTGTTGCGATACAGAAAAGGGCTATGATTTACAACAGTTATATCTGTCATTCCCTTCAGGCAAAACAAAGCCATTGTTGTGTAAAAATCTGGTCCTTCATATTTGGAATTGACATTTGAACTCAGACTTGCAGCCATTGATTCTACCGTTGTCCTCCCGCTGTCTCAGGGTTGTATTTTAAATCAGGTAGACGACAGGGAAAATAATAACCCTCCTCGTCTTTTTCCTTTTGCTTTAGTATTATGGAAAAGGCATACTGGCACTGTGCTGAAGTTTGTCCCATGAGATCCAATTGGAAAATTCATTGTGGTAAAATATGAAGTCAGGACAAACTGTCTTTTATATGTATGTGGGAGACACACAGAAATAGAGAGATTTGACTTCATACATGTGTATTGTGAGTGTGTGGTGGTGTCTACCGAAGGGAAATGGTCACTGGATGACAGACCTGTACTTTCTCTCAAGATGTTTCCTTTTGTTTGTTTCTGGTAAACTCCCTGGTGTTCTTCAGAATGAGAGGAGGAGACAGTAGAGACCTGAGGACTCGGATATTTTTATTTATCTTACAGACAATGAACTGTAAACAATACATTAAGTAATGGATCCTCAAGCACAAGCACATCCGATGCAAACGGAAGAAAGATTTGCATGGAAAAAATGTCATTTCATTTGGATTCAGATTTTGTTGGCAGCACAGGAAATTGCCCCTGTGTTTCCTCTGTTACTCTCTCTGTGTCTTCTCTTGTGCCCAGGACATCCTGAGTCCAGCATCTGGCAAATACCTGCCCTCTTTTTCTGTCTCTCCTTCTCACTCTCATCCTGTTTTTTCTGCCTTGTTGTTGAAGATATATGACCTACGCATATCAGATTCATAGTCATTAGATGCATTTAAAATCTGCCAATTAATAAAGATATACAAATATTTACATGCACTACTGTTCAAAAGTTTGAGGTCAGTACGAATTTTAAGAAATGAATACTTTATTGAGTGAGGAAGCAATAAACTGTTAAACAGTGACAGTAAGCCATTTATGTTACAAAAGATTCCTAGTTCAAATAAATGGTGTTTTTAAACCTATTCATCAAAAAATACAGAAAAATATTATGTCTGCAGAATATATTAATTGCATAGTAAAAAGTATGAAGTAAAGTTTGGAGTCAGTCAATTTTACTTATATTTAACTTATATACTTATATTTAACAAGGGTGCATTAAATTAATCAAGTGACAGTAAAAACATTACATAAGATTTCAAATAAATGCTGTTCTTTTGAACTTTCTATTCATAAAATAATCTTTTAAAAATATGTATCACAGTCCCCACATAAATATTAAGTAGGTAGCACAACATTGATACTAAATGATAATAAATGCAGCATATTAGAATGATTTCTGAAGGATCATGTGACACTAAAGACAAGTGATGGCTACTGAAAATTCAGTTTCAGCCATCATAGGAATAAACTAAATTTTACAATATACTAAATTAGAAAACATTTATTTCAAATTGTAATAATATTTCACAATATTTCTGTCCTTATTGTATTTTTAATCAACTAAATTCAGCTTTGGTGAGCATAAGTGCCTTTCATTATAAACTGTAGAAAACTTACTAACCTTTAAAGTTTAAATCCCATTCAGAGTTTTGAAAATGCATTTGGTCAGTATGTCAAGGGACTCTTTAACATTTAAGAAACCTCTGGATTGGGGTTAAAATATTGTCTTCGTTGTGACGGGAGTGAGAGGAGGAGGAGAATCTAGAAGCATTTCCATGGAGTCACCTTCAGGGCAGACAGAGAGCGATGCGTTTCTTTTTCTCTGGTGAAAACCTCTTTACTTGCAAATGCTCAGATTCAGAAACATCTGGTTATTTTTTTCAGCTGTAAAGAGGCGATAAAAAGATGGTTTTAATAAGGAGCAGGCTTCCTCCTCGCTCTCCAGAAGGGCTCTGCAGCGATGGCCAGTTGAGTAAATCAGAAAGCTTTAGGAGGAATGTACTGGCAGCAAATGGACTTCCTCTGGGGAGATAAATGATAGCAAATGGGTGACGCAGTGATATTGTGTGGTACCAAATCCATGAATTCCCTCATTCAAACGCTATCTCAGAATTATCCCCATGCACACATTTTATCAAAAGCTATAAGAGAAACAGCAGATCTTTAAGCTGGCAAACAGAAAATATTTTAGTGTTGCTTTCCAAAGATATTTTGCTGGAAAACTATGAAGGCTTTGGTTTCATCACGCACCTGGATTCAGTCCTAATGCCTTTTCTGAGTGCTGCACTCCTCTTTGCACAGAGGGGAGGCTCAGTGTTGTATGTCGCACTCGCTTGAATAGATCCAGGCCTGATCCAAATCTCTGAAAATGTAATAAATAAAATTGGGAAAAAATATGAATAAATAAAAATGTAAAAATATGGACATGAATTCATTCATCACAGCATTAGCCTTATCATCAGTACAACCTGCTGCAGTTCATCCATCTGTCTGCACAGGCATAGCGGCCACCTCATTCTGATCCAAATGTTTGTTATTCTGTCTCATAAATAAATGGGCCTCTTAAGGTAGATTCCTGTGTGGGACAGCTTTACTATACCCAGGACATCCAGTACTGCCCAGACCGTACAATAAAACACCACAGACAAGGGAAAAAAGCACACATATGAAAAGTTCCTTAAATGCACAGATTGAGCTTGAGTCCATATTAGTGTTTTCAAATAAATTTGCCAGCCAACAGCATGTTGATTTAGAGCAGATTCGGGATTGAAGGATGTTATCTCACTTCAGTCTTGTGGCAGTTCATTAACTAAACCAAAGCGAAATGAAATGGTGATACTCAAAACACAGTGAGAGGACTTCAGTGATACTGGTGATATATGATGCCTCTCACGTGGAGATGATGAGGACTGTCTGAGCAGCTATCAGCATAGCTAATTGTAATTAAATTAATGAAATATAGGTTATTGTACATAATTAAATAAATTTGTCCCTGAATAGTGAAGCAAAAGAGGTTTACTCTGTGTGGACTGCTTGTTTTGTCTAAAGACTAGCCTAAATTATTATACTGTTAGATTGACCATATCTAATTTTAAAATTATATGTATTAATCCATCTAGTTCTATATTGGAACAGGGTTCCTATGCAGTATGGAAAAGTATGGAAATTGATTTTAGTAATTTGCAGATCTGGATCAATTTGGAAAAATCCAGAATTTCTAAATATTAATGTATCATACAAGCAAAGTGTCAAAGTGCTCAAATTTAGTGATCATTTTAACACGACTTAATGAATTTAAAGCACGTTTTCATTATGCAAATCTATGTCTTTATCAGATGTTAAACATGGTCTGAAAAATCTACAGAGAAGTCTGCAAATTTGAGTCTGTAAAAGTATGGAATTTTGAAATGGAAAATGTGTAGGAACTGGAAACGAATATGTATATATAACTCAAGTGTAAAATTTTATGCCAGAGTTCCCACTGTCATGAAAAATCTGGAAATATCAGGGAATTTTTTAAAACGGTTAAAGCTGAAGTTTTATTCGTAGTCTCTAAATATCCCTGTTGAAACAAAACAGCGTATGCTGCTTAGGTATGTTTTGAAGCATGGCAGCTGGTTTGAGTTGGTTTAAGCTGGTCCTTAGTTGGTCATGAGCTGGTTTAAGCTGGTCCTGAGCAGGACCTAGTTGCTTAGGACCAGCACATGACCACCTTAAACCAGCTCAGGACCAAATAAGGACCAGCTTAAACCAGCTCAAACCAGCTGCCATGCTTTAAAACATACCTAACCAGCATATGCTATTTTTTCAACAGGGAATGTAATCTTTAAATCTTAAAATATTTTTTTTTATGTCTAAGAATGACTGGAAAAGGGATGGCAATTCATTGGTCAGAGGTTTTGGGGAACCTCGTCTGAACAACTAATCACTTCAACTCATGTAGTCTATTATAGATTTTACATTTTGATGTTTGATGTCACTTCTAAAATTTTGGATTTGAGCTCATATTTCTATTATTTCACTGCACGATTCCATAGTTGTTACGTTGATGGTGCTGACAGAAGTTCTTTCAGGAAAATGTCCCTCACCGAGAGGTTGCTCAGCTGACTCCACAGCTGTGATTTTGGGTCTCCATCGTGCATGGAGTGATGTTCCTTTGGGTCCTATTGGGACCACGGCACTCTTTTTCTCCTCCTTTCTTTCTCTCGCATGTGTTCTGACTGTACGCCCAGACTCCTGAGGGCCTCACACGCACATACACAAGCCAGCTCTGTGCTCATGGAAATCTGCAATCAATTTAGCCAGCAGGAGAGGGGGGCGTCACACTAGAGACCCCCAATTTTAAGAGAGCTGTGTATATAGGCATGCATACGTGCACGTGGAGTTCAATTAAGCTCATGTGGGCTTGTGACGATTGACTTGGCTTTTCTTTACACTAGGGCTGAACGATTTTGGAAAATAATCTAATTGCGATTTTTTTTTACCAATATTGCGATTTAATATGCGATTATTTTTTAAAGCTCTTTATATTCTGTATTATTCAACAAAGACAAGCAATAAATCATTGTATAGTATGCAGTGTTGGGCACGTTACTTTAAAAAAGTAATTAGTTCTATTACTAGTTACTTCTCACAAATAGTAACTGAGTTACATCATTATAAAAGAAACTAACTACCAGAGAAAGTAACTATTGTTACTTTTTTTTTTTTTTTAAATGTTCAAATATGTCAAATAACTTGGATGTCCCCAATATTAAATGTTAAATGAATGAAATGGACACTAAATAGAATACATTATTATTATAAAACATTGCACACTAATCTACACTATTTTAATGTTTCTGTGGGACAATGTGAGAGACACCTATCAAATTCAATTGATTATTGTAAATATTATCAACCCTCTATGGACACCTTGGCAATAGAATCTCCATTGGCTTGTCATTTTTTATAGTATATCAGATAATTAATATTGGTCTGGTGAGTAAACTAAAAAAAATGACAAGCCAATTAAGATTATATTGCCAAGGTGTCCATAGAGGGTTGATGATATTTACAATAATCAATTGAATGATTTTCAATTATATCTATATAAAGCTTATGTTTGTAAAATGGCAGTTTCTTTTTTAAATATCTCACTTAGCATCAGTCAGTCAAAACATTATAATATGATATTATGATAATTTAGCATTAAATTTGAGCAGTATATGATGATATAACTTTAGTAATTAGAATAACCATGTATGAATGTATTTGTCATGTTGACTGAACTTAGGACTGGTGGTGGTGCTTAAGATATTGTTTGTCATTTAGTGTTTCTATAAATAAAGGAAAAAGAAAACTACAAATAATACTGATAAGATAACAAAACTACTACGAATTATACCACTAATAACAGTATAAAACGCACTAAGGATTATTGAGCTGCTGGGTTCATGAATATTAATCAGGTTGTCTGCGTTTGCTCGAACTGATTCGCTGAAATCAAAACAGGGACATGATAGGTGAGTGCCGGCCAATGAGATTGCCGTTTGCGCATTAGCTCCGCCCACTAGCGGAGAACCCGGCAGTTCTTAAAAGCTGAAGAACAGGAAAATACAACAAAGGATATTGTTTACATGTAGCGCGTCAATTCTGCATGTTATGTAAGACCCGCGGACATGAAAACAACCCGCGGCCAACTGCGGACTCGGCAACATAGTGTGCCAACGTGATGCTTCCTCTGAAGACTGCTTAGATGTGTTTGAATTGAAGCAGCCGCTGCTGGACCGATCGCTGTGTGTGTCATCAAAGTACTGCGAGAGCTATAAGAGAGCAGACGTCTCCTTATGCTTTATCTCGCTGTACTTTGATGTCATACGATGATCTTCAAGTCGAACACACTGCTTTACTCCTACTCTCGCTTGTCACGTGACAAAGTGTAATCGCAGCCTCTGCGGTTGAAGAATCGCGTTCTCTCATATCGCGATATTATCGCAAATGCAATTAATCGTTCAGCCCTACTTTACACACATACACATTTGTTCAGCATTTCCTCTCTGTGGATGACATACTGTACACTTTTGTTGAACTGACAGAGGAAATGCAGCCCATCTTTGTCCCATAGTCTAAGCTACTGGCCAATCATTCATGAAATTGTGATTGATGTGCCGGCGCAGCTGGAGCTAAAATTGAACTCAGTCTTCTTCCTATCAGTCTTCGGCAACAATCATTGTGACAGAAGTTTCAGAGAGCAATTACCTAAACTGGGTCACAGTCCCAAGTGCAATAAGCAGAAGATTATAAGAGCCTAGATTTTTAGAGTATCTTGTTTTCCTTTTTTTTGCATGCAATGGAAGACTAGTGTCCACTTGTTTATGCTGTGTGTATTGGAAAACAAGGAAGATAAATCATGTTGAAGGAACGGTCATGATGTCATGTTTGGCCTTGTCACTGAAATTAAGAGGGTAACCTCATCTATCCCTTTGGGACGAAACAAAAACTGAAAAACATCCTTGTAATTTCTCTCAAAGCCTCTTTCTTAAACAAAAGCTGTTTACAGAACTTAAAATCTCAGACTGTCATAGTTTCTCATGCCCTTTTGATTTAAAATTGCTCGCGTATCTTAACACTAAAACTTACAACACTCTGGAGCTCATGGTGTTTTGATTAAGGACAGTTGATAAAGAACTAACAAATAAACCTTTTGTAAATTGCACAGTAAATTTTGCATGAATTTGAGGTGAGGGTTTATATGTGAAATAATAATATTTACATTTATCAATTTAGCAGACACTTTTATCCAAAGCAACTTACAATACATTGAAAACAAAAGGTAACTTAAAAATGGTGACATCTAAATTTTAAGTCAAAAATATTATTTTACATCACTGAACCAAAATATATAAATTAATTTATACCAGCAAACCTAATTGTTACGGGTTAAATCAGGTAGAAATAGCACAAATAAATATACTAAAATACCTTTATTTCATGCTAACTATACTACAAATTAATTTACATATCTATGTACTAATTAAAAATACTCTGCAATTGTACTTTTAGTATACTAAACTGGTATACTTTAAAGTTTAAAGTATACTAATTTTAATACTATTACTAATTTTGTACTAAATGCACTTTAATTGTGCAGAAGTAGTGCTGAGGTCCAACTAAAGATATACTGAAGTGTATTTGATTGTGCTAAAGTGAAACTATTGCAAGTATACTTTAGGTAGATTTTAAATATCTTGCATTTAAAGACAAATATTATTCAAAGATCACACAATCCTCATCAATAGTGACATTAAAACACATTTAGACTTAATATTAAAAAATGTGTATTGTGCACAAGTAGTACTCCTAAAGTTAAATTAAAATGTTTAGATCAGTAAGTCTTGAGCGATATGCTAGTAAATATGTTAATAGATTTGAACTATACGTAGTATGAAATAAATATATTTTAAATATATACTTTTTAGGTTCTTTAAGGTAACAATTGCAAGTCACCACTTTTTACAGTGTATATAAAAATAAACAATAAACACTTAAAAATATAAAAATCAATATGTACTGTGTAAACCTACTGGTTTTAGAACTGAAATTCTTCTAAAGACCATCTATTGAAAATAATGTCAACTAATGATGAGTTCATAGTAAAGTGAATCTCGAACAATGATTCTGCAGTATGAACAGGTTAAATGAGTCACTCATATACTTGAGTGCGTCTGTCTTGATATTAGTGGGTGGACATCTCAGACCACACTGGAAGCAGAGAGGAAGAGGAGGAGTAGAGGAAGAAGAGGTAAGCTAGGAAACATTTCCGGTTAGATGAGGATGTGAAGAGTCATGCTGCGATGTTAATCAACATTCCATTGGAATTATTGTCAAATTCCTGTTTGGAAAAACATTCATATCAGGAATAAATACTTCAGATGTCATAGTTTTGAGTCATGAAGGTGGATGTATGATTCACTTTACACTTAAATATACAGGCAATAATAACAGTTATCAACCGTTTCAAATGATAAAATATACATTCAAATTTAATTTAAAACAAAAAGACTCTGAATTAAATGCAAAGTTTGTTTTTTCTGCTTTGGTTTTTGCCTCTACATGTTCTGGGCCATATAAATTATGGCCCATGCAATTATGGTGGTGCTTGGTCATGTCTTTTTAAAGAGCTCAAACCTCAGAAGTGCCCATCTCTTTAACTTCTCTGCCTCTGAGGGTTTGGTTTAGCATGGCGACACTCACCAAAGTTCGTGAACGTGAGTATGTGTGCTTTTATGTGAATATAATTTGATTTTGTGCGGTTGTGTGCACCTATACTTGAAAAAATATGGCCGAGCATATTCAAAAAAAAAAAACTCTGTTTGTATAGATATGTGTTTTGTTTGTTTGGCCACCACGTGTCTCAGGCCCAGTGAAGCCACAGTCATGTAGTCTGTGGTTATATGGTCGACAATGTCTAGCAGGAACCAGCTGTCAAACTGTGAGGTCCCCCACAAGGCCTCAGGAGCTCTCGGCTCTATGCCTTTAAATGGCAGAAAACTTAACACCACTTAAAACACTCCTACTGAAATATCACAGACAAAGCTAAAAATAAAGACTCATCTGTCCATTTTTGGTCGCACCGACTACGCCGCTTTAAAACTCCCTGAATCACAAAATACATGATGAGAAAGTTTTTCTGTTTATAGGGGACTGTTGTCTTTTCTGACTCTTAAAAACGTACATCAGCATGACCACAACACAACTGTTGTGATGACAGCGGCCTTATCGTAGTGTCTGTGCGACTGTAGTTTCCTCCAGGCGTGAGGTCATGCGGATATAGCGGGTATGACATAAGCCAGCTGGGCACAAAACCACCTCGGGACTAGAATCAGTTACCGCTCACCAAAACAAACACACCAGGCCAAGTTTGCCTCTGAGATACATGAAGTGGACGCAGGGGTGTGGTTGCTGATGGATATCTGGAATCAGACTCTTTGATGTGTGGAGCAGTCAGGTCGGTCTCTGCGGCCCGTGCGAGTGTGGAAGAGTGCTGTCTGACCCCAGAGAGATGGCGGGTGTTAAGAGAGAGTGATAAAGTAGGAAGGGCCCCCACGTATCCTGTTTTTCTCTTTTTAGAGGAGCTACAGACCAAGCATGACATAAGCTTCTGTTCCATAGCCAAACCCAATGAGGCCAGACACTGTCAGTCTCACAGAATCCTGCAGCTAGATCTGAAACTTTTAACTATTAATTGAACAGATGTTGAATTTTAAATCATGTTCCCCTATGTCTTTGTAAACCTGTTTGGATTTCTTCTGTGAAGCACAAAATGAGGGGACTGTGGGACTAGAGCTTTCTAAAAGAACACAAACGCACCATAAAAGCATCATAAGATTGTATAATTAAAAAAGAATCAATGCTGTAAATAACTTGAATGTGGGTCTGTTCCCCTCTCAAAGCTATTATATGTTTCAGAACAGGGATTTTCAAACTTTTTTATGCCAAGGACCAGGGTTGCTTCTAGCCTTTCATCAGTACTATCTCACAAACACCCATCAAAAAAAGTGTGATCTGTTGGCACCAATAGCCTCACGGACCTTTCCTGATCTCATCACTTTAAGTGTTTTTCACAACGTTTTGTCACTGTTTAGTGATTGAAATATTGCGGCAGGTGCATATAATATGGATTGCAAATGGCTAAAACTTGCATTTTGTTCACATATCTTTGTTTTATTCTTTTGAGAGGTGATCTAAATATTTGCGGCTTAGAAACAGATGGAAAATTGACAGGCTTGTGTTGCACTTATATGGATGTTTTGCCCTCTTGGTCTTCAAGCCGGTCTCATGACTGAAAGCTATGAATACTGTCCTATTGAAATAAAGGGATAAAATGTCAAAAATGAATCTTAAAAAAAGTTGTGACCAAATTTTGACACTCTGTTTTGGTACTGTTTCGGATGTAAATTAATAAATGACAGACATCTGCAAAAAAATTCCTACATTGGATTGTAAGTACATATCCTCCTCATCATGTGCTCTTTTGTTTTATGTCTTATAAAATACCCTGATATTATTTTGATGTGAGAAACCTCTGAAATGATTCAGTGCATAACTGAACTGTCCAAATGAATCAAACTAAACCGCAAACAGTTTCAGACCTGTTTGACTGATCAAAATAGTGATTCCTTTGCGAGTCTAGCTTCGCTAGTTCTGATTCTAAACAGATGATCGAAAACACATGATTTGATTTTTGAAATATTATCAGCAAAAATGATTCTCAAGTCAGTATACAGAAATCTCTATTGACATATAAGGATTTATCAGTCATTTTTTACTGGGGCACAGTGGTATTTCACAGAATGAAATAAAAAGGGTCTAGTGAAGCCCCTGCCAAGAACCCCCAAATATTATGATCCCCTTGTATATTAAGACTCCCTTTCAAAAATATTAAGGCAGCTATATGTTTCATGTGTAGAGACATTTTTTTATACTGTATGTAATAGTAAGTATCGTATCATAAAGACAAAATGTTGTTCCGTAAGTAAAATATTACCTTTTATTTGTCATTGTACTAAAGGAATAAATCAATAATAAAAATGATTACATGTATTTTACACACACACACGCACACACACACACACACACACACACACACACACACACACACACACACACACACACACACACACACACACACACACTTTATATAGACAAAATAAATTTTTACCAAAAATATTTGCATTTGCATGTTTTATTCCTTAAATAAAATTTAATAAAAACACTAGAAATAGAAAACACATAAAAGACCTTAAAATGTAATTCACAAATACAAAAACACTTGATGGTTTTTTTAGGAGGCATGTTTAGTCATTCAGATTTTCTTTGTCAGGCAGTTCTTTACAGCGGTGTTTATATGGTTTCCATCACAATTTCTTGGGCAACAGCATGTGAAAGCTGGTATAGGGGTGTTTTAACTTAAGGGTTGGCAGACACCAGCCAACATGTCACTTCATCTGCTAAGAGTGTTTGGGTTTGAGACCTCTGTTACTCATACTATGAAGAACAGTATTACAAATCCATCTGTGCTGTGAACGGCCATTGCCCTCGATGCTCTGTGTTTTGTCTTTTGGTTAAAAGTAAAAACAGAAACGTGTTGATGTTTGTAGAAAGGAACAAATTGTGCTGCGTTTGTGGCATAACCTAAAAGTAATGCAAAAATAGAGAGCTCGAGACAAAGAGACAAAGCTTTGGGGAGAAATTAGTGTCGGTGAAAATTGAACAGTGTCTAATAAGGCCTCAAAGGTCAGAGTTCAATATTCCAGCTATTTCTATTCATCAAAAGTGGAGATGCTTCTGTTGTTCTCTCACCATAGGGGGAGATGGGGAAAAATAACTGTGTGTATTTACTGCTAAATTATAACATTTGAAATTATATGTTTTTTGAAAAGAACATCATTAATGTAAAGTACACTTTTCACTTTTCACAAAGTAAAAACAATATTTTTGAACCTAATCTAAATGAATTGTCTTTGCAAAGTTGCATTCCAACTGAAATGTATTTACTGACACTTGAGATGCATCAGAACACTCTAGCTGCCAGTTTATGTGATTTTCCATTGTAATTATGGCTTGTAAGTGGATATTCTGGCGGTTTAGACCCGGTCCCTATATATGACGCCTTCCCACAATAACGCCAAACTCTGCTGTTCTTGTGTGGCTCTAATGTTTTTTATGAGGTAGGTAATGTACGTAAACAAAATTGCACCAAGCTGCATAAAACCAGCCAGCTCAAATTGAGAAGCATTTGGCGTGAGAATTATTTTTCTAGCAGAGACATAAACATATGATTTTACAGTGTGAATCTGCAACACAAAATACTCATAGTGAGTCAGTGGGTTTGCCAAACCCAAGCATTTACCATAGAAATACACATTGCCACAGCCTTTGAGATTAGTGTAGCATTAAACATGGAAAAACGGGTGGGGTTCAATATTGCACTGACTCACTAACCCCTGGTTTATTGATGAGGGGTTCACTACCCCCAACCCCCACACTTATAGTCACACACTATGTGGCGCTACACTGAACTCAGACCACAGCCAGCTAAACACTCTGTGGTGCTGAGGCTGAGAGCGTGTTTTGAAATTCAGCCCCAGATGTTTTATATTATGGGGCTTTTATGCCAGTTTACCGTAACTTAGATTTACTGGTTTAACTGGAGTTAGTGTGTCTGAGCCAGAACTGGGGTTTTGTTCAGATGACAGTCAGCCCTGTATTATTTCTTTACCTCATCTCTTTGCTCTTTCTGGCAAGGTAAACAACAGTGTGGCATCTGTACTGCCAGAACAGGAGATCGGGTCTTAGTCTCAGCTGAGGTTGGATGTGATTGAAAGAGTTTCGTTGTCATATAATAATGACTATCAAACAACAATCTGTATAATCCTACAATAATGTAAAGACAGGTGATCGTGTAAGAGATAATGCATGGCTAGGTGTGCATAAAACAAATGTAATGCACAATGCTGAGGCAAAGAACCACCCTCTAGGTGTGTATAAAAAGATGCTTATATCATTGTTTGCCAGCATGGAGGAGGTTGATTTTCGCTGAGGATTAGTCGACATTATGTGACAATAAAAAATTGAAACTGAGACCTAATTAAGAGCCTGCAATACTGCGGTTTGACCAGTGTGGCGCTTAGCGCAAGACTCTGTTCAGCCCTCCTGGATGCAGATGCACAGCACTTCAAATGCATCCAAACATCTGCGCGCTTTCCTCTCAGTAACGAAATAAACAACACAAACTGACAGCAGTGTGAAAGCAACAGTTAAAAATGCATCTGATTACAAATGTGGATGTTTGCATGATGCAGTTCAGTACGTAACATTACTCAGTAGAACATTATGTTTATTTATATAGTAACAATAGATAGCCTTAATTATAATCCTACAGTTAGAATTACAAATGTAAAGCTAGCAGGTGATCAGTTTGTAAGAGATAAGGGCTGTTTTGCATGGCATTATGTTGTGAATAAAATAGTTTATCCAAAGCATCTCATCACTTACCTTTATTTTGTTTCTTATCTATAACTTACAAAAGGAGATGTTAGGCAAATGTGCAAAAATCAGTTACTTTTTCATGTAGCAGTGTCTCTGTCTGTCATCTCATTTTGTGTGCCATCTATTTTTATAATGAATTGGTAACATTACATCATTTGTTAACCATGAATGAACAATACATTTATTACATTTAAGTATTAATCTTTGTTAATGTCGGTTAATAAAAATACAGTTGTTCATGTTAGTTCACAATGCATTTATCAATGTAAAAAAAAACAATAAAAATCGTTTATGCTGCTTATATCATTGTGACTTGCCAGCATGGAGTGAAATAGACATTAAAAATAATAATCACAACAATAAAAACAAGGAAATTATATAAAAATTTATTTAAAATGAATTTTAAACTGTTACAAATAGAAAATGATTATACATAAAATACAGTGCAGTCATGTTAACTAATGAACCTTAATGTAAAGTGTTACCAATTAATTGTGTAATAATTGTAATTACATAATATGCTTTTCTAAAGCTGAAGTGACCTTTATTTATGTTAGAATATGTATAACTTAATATTCTAACTAATTGCAAAAACTGAATAATCAATCAAAGTCTACTGATTAATCAGTGAAATAATCGACGATTAGTCGATTAATCGTTCTAATAATCGTTAGATTAATCGATTATCAAAATAATCGTTTGTTGCAGCCCTAGTGTCCACCAGTGTTGTTTTCTTGAGTGTATTTTTTCGATTGTTTTCAATAGAAGCATTTAGTGTTATTTTCTTGAGCCTACTGCATTTTTTCTATTGTTTTTTAATGGAAGCATTTAGTGTTGTTTTTTCTGTGCACCGAGAGTTGAAAAATTTTAACTTTGTGGAAAATTCATCACTTGTCACTGTCACTGTTTATCTAGCGGTCCAATCACAGTGGAGGAGGGGCGGGGCAAATACCACACTGACCTATCCTACTTGTACTACAACTAAATAACAATGGAATAGAAGTTAATGTTGCTTGTCTCAGAGTATTCATGTCTGTACCAGATGGAATTGCTGGATTAGCACCAATATTGATAAGAAAAATAATGCTTGGAGAAGCATTTCATAAGTGTAAGAGTGGGAGTGTGAATTACCTGCATCTCTGAAGCTGTGAGTTTCTTTACTTTAAAACATGTTACCACCTTATTGCAGAGAAATATATAATGACATAATTATCATAATGATTTTTTGATAATGGCTGATAATATCCTACTTTTTATTCATTTACAAATAAATTAATAAATATTGCTTTGACTATTATATAATATATATATAGATTTTTTTTTTTTGGTGATTAGTTTGCACTGTAAAACATATATATATATCTGTGACATTTACGGTAATAACACAGACAGCTGTGGTTGCCAGAGCTTTACCGTAAAAAATATGGTAGCAACATTTTAGGTTTTACAGTCTGAATTTAAATTCTCAGTAAAAAAACATATTTCATATTCCTAATGAAGTACTGATATGTTTTTGGTAACACTTCACTTAAAGTCTTAATGCATTATAAAAGTAGTTATAATACATTAATCATGCCTTAATGTACCTTGTAATGCATTGTACAATCTAATGAATAATTGTAACCACAGTTAATACATTATAACACTTATCAATTCATTGTTACACTATGCATTTTAAATTTGGTTATAATTATTTAGGACGAGATATAACATATTAGAACACATATTATGAATAATTATAATGCATTATAGCCTTTAATAACCCTTTATAATGCATTATACATAAAGGCTTTAAGGAAAGTGTTACCCCATTTTTTGTATTTTACTGTAAAATTACATTAACTGTAATTATAGTTATTCACTGTATACAGTACAGTTTACAGTATTTACACATTTTTACTGCAGCATTTTTACAGTCTTTTACTGTTAAAATAACGCTCATATGTATAACATTTTAAGTCGTAAATAAAACAAAGATAATTGGAGTATGTTTTATCAGAAAATACTATTTCAGTCTTTCTATTTCAAAATTTCACATTTAATTCAATGTGTTACTTGCAGTGTCTTTGTAATTCTTTGTAAAAAAAAAATTCCGAGTGACAATAGTTTCAAAGTAAATCCTACACTAATTTTTTTTGTGTACGAAATTGACCTATCAAGTACTCCAGAGAGCAATAAACTGTTCTGCTTGAGTACAACAAACTATTAAGATCCAATTAAATCTAATGAAATGTAGAAATTGCAATCTTAAATAAACTGCAACAATAAATTGTGTGTATGAACAGACGCTCATACAGTATGACCTCACTCACAGATAAGCTTCAGCTGGCTGTGCTCCCAAAGATCTGGTTACTGTTGTGTTGTCACTATATCTTTCTTAAAACAGAAGGGCCGAATGCACTGGCTTTCCAGCTGTATTTCGCTCATTTTCGAATGGCCATGAATTTGTGTTCAGTCCTGCATCTTCCAAGTCCTGATGTCAGTTTTGGACACTCTCTTGAGGGGCGTAGAGGTTTATGTGTTATTTTTACAAGTAATACACAAATCTCATTCTTTGTTGAAGTAGACTTCTACAACAGTGGAATTTGAAAGACATGTTGACTGTTTAAGAGCTTATTTTTCTCATTTTCCAGCCTTTCCCCAATACTTCAGGGTTGGCAGTCTCAGTATATGTGTTTCTTTGCATGAATGAGCGCGTGTTAGTTGGATCCTGCCAGGATATCTGCTCTTTGCTACATTTGTCAGTGGTCTGTGGAATTGGAGGAGAACTGGAATGATTATATGAGATGTTATATCAGAGACTATTTATGCAAGCGGGTCCATAGGGTCCAGAGCTATTATGCAACCTTTCTCCCCCTCTCGCTCTCCTTTTTTGTTTCCCTCTCTTTCTGGCTGTCTTTTTTGATGGCTCAGTTTTCTTTTCTTCTTATTTTCCTTTCACTGTGTCCCTCCGTTCCAAATAATGACTAATATTTTCTCCTTAAATTAGCATGCGGCCCCAAGCAGTTGAAGAGAGGGACAGGAAAGGAAATAAGGAAATCTGATCAATGCCATGTGCTTCTAACCTCATGCACCAGCATTAAAACCTAAAGCCTTTTTAATACAAATTTAATTCACTCCAATCAAAGCTGAAATAGACTTACGAGAAACTGTGATTGCATGTTCTTTTTTTTGTGTTCCGAAAGTAGTTTGCAAAAAGTGTACTAGGTACTCTTGGGCTAGTTTCATGCCCATCTGACCTCATCGGACACATTTCAGGGGGCTGATCACAAAAGATGTTAAATGGAGACGCTAAATAGATCAGAATAAAGGTATCTCAAGAGGCGTTTTTAAAAGTTGGACTGTTTTTAACTTGACACAGTTAAAACCTCAATGCACATGGCGGGATGTTTAAAGGCAGCATGAGGCACAACACTATGGCCAAAGCCAAGCTCCACACACACACAAAAAGACAAGAGAGCCATTAGCTACTACAATGAAACATTTAGAAGGCATATGACTTTTTTTATTTGAGAAATTACTGAATCCCTTGATAAAGATGTTTTTTTTAAAAACACTTAAATTCATTGACTGCAGCTTCTTTAGCCATTTACTAACAAACACTGCTGTGTGCTGTATTGAAGGACAATGTTGCACGATGTTTTAAGGTATATAAACTGTTTTTCTTTAAGTATTTGTTCCAATTTGATACTGAATCTCTATTTGTAGGAAATATACTCTGTTTTCTAAGAATAATGCTGTCTGTTTGGAAGAAAGAAGGAAAGAAAGAACACAGATGGCAAAAATAGTAATAGCACTAGCTATGCTCTTCCCGAATTCAGCCATCAATAAATAGACTGATGCAAGTCTCTTGAACCTAAAGTATAGAACCAGAAACTGTTAAGTTCATGTCAAATCAGATGAAACAGACAAATGGCTCGTGGTACATTGAGCGAAATTGAGTTGTGAAATCTGTGATGGCTCTTACTGAGTGAGTCTGATTCAAACTCACGAGCAAGTTTAAGGCTGCTTCATGAATCTTTTTGACTTAATCATTAAATAAAACCAGTTTGTGACAGACACTTTTTGGGCATCATGTCACATGCTTAGTTCCGTAGCAAACATGCGAACACTTAATGAGATATTGACGCATACAAAGTCTTTCCAGTTGTCTAGATTTATAATTATTATCATATAAAATAAACAGTTAAAACCATGGAAATTCAATCGCAATGTCCGTCTGCATGAAAAGCTCATATCTGTGTGAAGGATTATCGTGTGCATTGACATTGGACTCTTCCCGAGCAGGAGGACTGCGCTTTACTGATCCAGCCAGAAACAGATGACTACATGTGTTTTCATTCATTTTCCATTCTGTCCTTATCTTCACCCAGGAGCAGCATTGTGGGGCCTTTTAAATGTCAGAACGTCGTTGAATGCTCTCACTCACGCTACTACTCGGATACAGAACGTTTGACATTTGTGAGTGTGTCCCCTAAAAATATCCTTCCGTATGGTATTCATTTTTAATGTGGCACCAATCCTTGGAGTCAGATGCAAACAAAATGTTGATGAAAGAAATCCCCCACTCTCTCTCCCTTCTTGTTTGTGCCGTGTAATGCGTCCTCTCCATAATTTGTCCACATGAAAGCAGTCGAATGCGGGCACGGCATCTGTTCGGCTCATTAAAATCAACTCATGGTTTAATACTGCACCTTTCAAAGCCCTGCAGCTCTGCAACAGTTTAGCAAGAGCGATCAAACTTACTTGAATCTTACTTGGAAGCTGCGACTCAAATGGACAATGCTACAAAAAAAATCTTGTTTTTCCTGCAAGCAGCAACGAACGAACAGTGCAAGACTGATTTGTGCACAAATTACTCTTATGAACTGGTTCTTTTTCATAAGTCACTTGCAATATATTCACTTGTTAGTTAGCAGGTTAAATCAGTCAGTGCAACATTATTAAGGTCACAACAAAAAGTAAAGGAAACCATTACTGTGATGTATTTGTGAGACTTGCATCGGTAAATTTACTGCTGCTGCACATATTGATTATAAAATAGCCCGTAGTTGATCTATACAGGTGGAGCTGGGGAAGGTGGAGGGTTTCAAAATGCACAAGTGAATGATAACCAGCCATTTCATGAGTTCACCCTTACATCTAATCTGATAGCAAATAGTAAGCATATTTTGGCGTGCTGTCCTGGGGGGAGGGCTCCGAGCCCGGAATATGGGCCGAACCCAGAGAACTCCCCCTATCCCTAATATGGGATAAAAATAGATTAGGTGTGAGGAGTTGGGGTGGAGGAGGGATGCCGGAAAACTTTCATTGGACAGAGTTAGGCAGGCTGCATATATATACATATATTGTGCTCGTTAGGATGGTTAGCTAAATGAGTTACACCTGCGCCAAATTAGTTGATTATCTGATCGTGCTCCTCCCGAACCTTGTTAATAAAACATAATTTAAATGTAAAGCAGAAAGCTCATTGGCTGCGTATGCAACATGAACAATCAAGCTTGTGCTAAGTCGTTTAATGCGGTGAATATCATCAGTTTATGTTAAGGACCCATCAGCCTGTGCCATCTAGAGTTTCATGACAGAACTTGGCATTAATATTGTTTGTCATAAACTTATGTGATGGATTTTGTATTGAGGTAGCACTTGTACAGCCAGCATCCTTACACATGCCAAATATCCTGCTAGAGACAAGTACGCAATTTCCAAAAAATCCATCTGCTCCTGCATAAAACTGTTGTTTACTTAGATGTAAATGCAATTAATGCAGCCTCAGGTTCAGAGTAGATTTAAACCACTTGTTTGTCACAGACTCTCTGTCGCGGTGCACTGCTCATTAAACATGCTCCTAGTTTCTCAGCTCACAGGAATCCTAATGTGGTCTCGAACACTTTGTCTAATGAAGTAAAAAAAAACAAAAAAAACATAAAGAACAGGGATAATATATATACTCCACCCCAGTAAGGGGACCTATAAAATCCTATAGCTCTTAATGAAAAGCTGACATCTACCCACAATATTCTGGTCTCTTTTGTTCTGTTTGTGTCTAGTTTGATTTAGGATTTGCATTTGATGATGATGAACTGACCTTTCATATGACTGTTTCAGAAGTGTTAGTGTTATTGTGCAAAAGTTGTTTCTTAATTCATTTTCAAACCATGATTTGTGATTAACTTTAAAGAGTTTCCTTCACTCATAAAATACTAGACCAGGGGTTTAAATAATTTTTAACACCACAGACTCCCAAATATGATGTTCCTCTTGGGAGCAACCCCCTTGCTAAAATATAAAGGCAGCCATATATTTTAATGAATGCTCATTTCATCTGGGTATAAAACATTAGAAAAATGTGTAAAATATCATCTGGAAAATGTACAAGTTAGAAATGTATCTATTGATAAAATAAATAAGTTTATAGTATTTTATTTATTTATTTAGAATGATTTATTTTTCATTAAGAAACTATTTCAACTTCAAAAATATTGTTACGAAAGACTGAGTTTCTTTTTAAGGTGGTCAGACATTTTGGACATCGAAAATGTCAATCAAACCAAACAAGCAGGGATGATTCCACTCATACAGTCTACTAAATGCTATTTACTATTTATTTAATTTATTAGTTTTGTATATAATAATATAAATTAGATTTATAATTCTTTCGCAGACACAGAACTACAAAATCGTTTTATATTTTGGAATTACATTCCTCTTTATGTTTTTTCAATATAGTACTTAATTTATAAGACAGAACACCATGTTTTCATTCCACGTGATGTTTGATAACCTTCTTAGACACAATAGTAATTCCACTAGGTGTCCAGACAGGGAAGGTTAACACTGTGATACTTCAGGGTTTGCAGTTTTCCTATACTGGAGGAAAAAACTCCTTATAGAGCTAGTATGTATCCTGAGATTGTTCTGAAGACTGTGTGTGTGTCCTGTGTATGTGTGTGTGAGAGCATGTGCTCATAAAGCTGCTGTTAGTCTCAGAAATCCTCACCATGGGAGACTTGTCTGTCCCTTTCCTACGGAGTGCCTACAGCATCCTCATAAATAAAACCAGATGGCTTCAATATGTCTTAAAATGGAAGGAGAGTTTTGCATTGGCCTTGCAGTGTCAAATCAACAGTTCTGAGAGGCAGAGTATTTTAGTGTTAGTTGACTGTTTTTCTCTTTACAGCAGGATGAAGACGGCGGAGATCTGTGTGGTCCTGTTTGTCTTGGGCTGTGTGTGTGAACTGTCATTGTCTGTGGACCCCCGAGATCCAAATGTTTGCAGCTTATGGGAAAGGTAAGAATCATCTGCTCCAATACAGAGCTCAGAAAGCCAGTGTAAAGTCGAGATAATCTGCGCCAATGCATGCTGGCAACCAAAACTGCTGTTGTAGATCAATGTCTGCAAGTCAAACAACAACAACACAACCAAAATCCTCTCAAAATGTCTCAATATAAAGGAAATGATCAAACAAGATACCCAACTAGTAAACCAAGTAGCAAAATTGCATATTATATCAAGACCAGTTTCAGGCAATATATTTTATTTTATACAGTGAGACTAAGTATAAAAGTGTAAGCTCATAAGCTAGAGGTTAAACCAGGGGTCTTCAACGTTTTTCAGGGCAAGGACCCCTTTGGCGATAGAGACATGGAGCAGGGACCCCCTGATTCAAAATGTGTCAAGCAGAGCTATATTAAGTAGCCTTCGATATTAATAAACTAATCATATTATGATTAAGAATAAATTATGTTGTATGTTATCAACTGAGAGTGCCTTTGCTTTCGTTTCAGGAAGCTTATATTTAAAATTTACTTTGTGATGTTTTGTTAATTTTTTTAACAAAAAAATATTTTTGATTAAACATTAACTGGCGGACCCCTAGGGGTTGCAGACTCCCGGTTGAAGAACCTTGTGTTAAACTCAATCTTTATTGGTAATGAGTAATTTGTACTCTAAAACTATTCTTTAGAAAGAGTTTCTTTTTAAGGTGGTTATCACACAATGGTTTCAAAATTCATGTTGTGTCATGATTTACTTCATTCATAAAAGTAAGTAAAAAATGCCTTCGACCCTAAAGGACAAGCTGTTTGATAATGGATGGATAATAATTTTTACAGTTGTTAAATTGTACTTGTTAATAATTTTTGATGGGAGAAAATTCCGATACAGATTTAAAATTCAATGCCCGTAAAGGACAAGCTGTTTGATAATGGATTACACTTGTTAATAATTTTTGATTCAAATAAAACTTAAATTTAAATCAAAAAGTTTACAGTTTGAGTTATGATTTACTTCATTCATTAAATTAAATAAAATTAAGTAAAATACATTTATTTTTAAGTTGTTTGGTAATGGATGGATCTGATATTTTTTTTTACAGTTTTTAAATTGTGTTTGTCAATCATTTTAATGGGAGAAAACCAAACCTTCAAACCTAAACTTTTTATTTTTTTTTTTTTTTTTTATCAGAAAGTTTACATTTTTGAGAAAGACCCATTTATGTTGTAGGAAAAAAATGTGACAGCCTTTTCAAGTAATTTTAACCACAGACCTATTTTTACTCATAAATCTAAAACTGTCATTCCAAAAACCCATTATAAATTCCTGAGGGAATAAAATGAATTCTCTTGTCGGTTTTAGTGCTACAAACTGGGCAGAACACTACAAACCATGAGCAAAACACTCTATAGGGACAGTTCCAGCAATTGTGTTGTACATCATGTCGAATGATGCAAAATAACAAGTGACTGATGAACATGACAGAAACTTTGTTGCTTTCTAGTTTCACCACTTCAGTGAAGGAATCATATGCTCAACCTTTCGACCAAGTGAAGAATGAAGAGACCTGCTTTGAACCCTGGAACGCTAACAAATGCACCCGGCACAGGTGACATACACCGACAAACACATATGCACTCATGCATTTACTCACAGTTACACTGAGCTGACTTAGACTAAACGCAGCATGAATTCTTTCATGCTGCAGAGGTTTTCGGCCTTCAGCTTTAGTCACTGGAGGGATTGTTTGATTTGGCAGTGCAATCTTAAAATTGCTTTGAATCCAAGTAATTGTGATGCTGGCGTTCACACACGCTCCCTTTATTACAATGCTGGCATGCAATCTCACTCTCCTTGCCGGTCTTATGGTGGTTCCCAAAGGCCTTTTTAAGGTTAATCTGAAATAAGGCGAATGGGAAGGGTACCGAATGTTTAATACATTTCTAAATATTATATTTTCTGTAAAAAAGGTGCCAAAAGTTGATCCAAGACAACTACTGACTCAGAAGTCTTTATGTTCCAAGTACAGCTGAGTTGTGATAATGAAATAATGACTATTGTGTGGTCTTGAATTGTTTATTTTTCCATGGTTAAAATGGAGGTTCTTTAATTCACTCTCCAGGATCACCTATAAAACACTTTATAGGCAGGTGGTGAAAATGGACTATCGGAGGAGGTATCAGTGCTGCCGTGGTTTCTATGAGAGCAGAAATAAATGTGTTCGTGAGTATTAAATTGACGTCTTCTACCTTAATGGTTTTGAACGGTTTGTTTTTGTATTTTTAATCTCTCTGTGTGTTTGTTTTTCCATTCCTGCTCTATGTGTGTGTGTAGCACGTTGCACTAAGGAGTGTGTCCATGGCCGCTGCGTAGCACCTGATCGCTGCCAATGTGAGAGCGGCTGGCGTGGAGAAGACTGTTCCAGCTGTGAGTAATGCATCACACTTTTTCTCCTTCTCTTTCTGACATGCAAAAACAACCAAAAAGTGCATTTAAAAGCATTAAATGCAAAAGCTGACATGAAAGCTGTTTCAAAAAGTAGGGAACTTCTTTGCTCTCTTTTAAGATACCTTTTTATGCTAAATTCTAATGCATAATGCTTTGCCACAAGCTATGTTAAAAATCAATCCAAGATGGTGGACAGAGGAAGAGCAATGTTGATTATAATAAGTATACTTATAATTCACCTGGAACTGCACACAGTCTCATAAGGAGAGACATTTCACTGAGTGTTCTGGCTTCATTTTTGAATGTGTTGTCATTTGTTAGTGTTGCTGTGCATATTTTTATTGGGCCCCATTTTCTCCCTTTTCTTTTTCCTCTTGTTTTCTTTTCCCCCTCTCCTCTTTCTGCATCTGCTCTCTGCTTAACTCTGTTCCTTTTCTTTAGTTTAATACATGTATGAATCATCAAAATGAAAACTTCTCTCAGAATTTTTTTTTCCATTTTTCTCAGCTGACTTTACACATTTTTTAGTTTTAGTCATTTTAGTATTTCATTTTAAATACATTTCAGTTAGTTGCCAATGCAAAATTTTTCCATCTAACAGATATAGACTTATTTCAATTAACAAACATGATTTCTGATGCATCCATCTGAACACTTTATCATTTTGGGTTATTATAACTGAATGGGTCGTATCACTCATATCAGGAAATTTCTCTTGATTTTTTTTATTTTTATGTTTGATGTTCTATGAAAACATACTATAAATTAAAACTCAAAAAAAGCTTTTAATGAAACTAAATTACAAAACAACTCATGGTCTTCTGCAACTTTGTCCAATACATGAACACCCAGTGTTTACTGTAGTATCTTGGTCTATAATACGGATATGATTTGTAAAACTGTGGTTTCAGAAAAGTACAATGCCTTGCAGGCTCCTAAGTGGTGTTTACATAAATGTAATGGAAACTCAAGGATCTGGCTTTAGGCAGAAGACCTTTCTCTCTAATTTGGTCCTGCTTTTTGTTTGGTTGGACTGTGAAACCCCTTTATTAGCTCGCATTGGCAGGAGGAGGCTTGACACTTCCTGAATGCCTGTGTGTTGGGAGGTTTGTGGGAAATTAGAGAGGTTTGAGGTTTTAAATACACATTTCTCCCACTCTGTCCTGAAAGACCAAAGGCCAAGCTCTTTCAAACTGCTGTACAACTTCTTGTCTGTTTAAAATTATACAAATAAGAACATTATTATAAAGTAATTATATATTTAAAAAACAGCCTGCAGAATAAACTAAAAGGTACTGGGCATGCTACACAAAGCAAAAACAGCATTTAGAGTTGGATGTCCATAATAGTCAGCATTTTCGCATTAGAAAGAGATTCACGGCTAACTATTTAAGTAAGGGCTTATGGGAAAGTGCCTTTTAAGACTACTAGACCTTTAACCTAACAACAGCTTTTCTCTAAGGGACTAGAGAGGAATTTTCCCACATTGAAAAAAGACATTCCATATCTACTGGAAACGTGCTGTTTGATAAAACTACTTATATCTGATTAGTTTTCATCTTCAGACAGTATAAACATGACTCACATGAACAAAGAGAGTGTACATTATCCACTTCATATTCATTGTTTATAATATTCCATCAAGTTCCACAAGTTTGTCATTTCAGATCATGCTGATTAATCCTGAGGGACTTTAGGGCAGAGGGGCTTGGGAACAGAAAACTGGACTTATAATGTAGTTCATGATCAAGCAAGCAGCCTTGAGTTGAAAATCAATCAAGTTCTGATGTTTCCACTTGTCTGTTTAAAGTGGTATGAATTTGCTTTGAGAACTGGTTGTATGTCAGCTCAGTGTTTGAATCGAAACAGCTGTTGAGCTCCAGTTCCTAAAGCCTGACATGTGAATACAGGGTGTTGGAATCATTCACCTCCCCTGCTGTCCGAGTGTCAGACCCCAGGACTCTAAGGCCCTGTTTACACTAGTGCGTTTTCATTTTAAAACGGTGTTTTAAAATGAAAACGATCCTCGTCTTCAGATCTCCGTCCACACTACACAACCAATGTCACATGACCATTCATGCACGTACAACAATGAGCATGATGTTATTGTTTACACACAGCCACGCCATCATTTTCAAAAGTCTCCGTTTTGGTCCGTTTACACTGAAACGCAACCGCAGAGTTTTCAAACTAAAACGGGGTCTGCACAATCTTAATTTAGATTGTAATAATATCTCACAGTGTTACTGTTTTTACTGTATTTTGACCAAATAAATGCAGCAAAACTTCAAAAAACATGAAAAAAATCTTACCCTAAACGTTTGAATGGTAGTATAAATACAAAAAAAAAAAAATGTTATACTGTATATTTTTTCCTATCAAAACAGAAAGAAACCATTCAATACACTGGAATAAAGAAGTTAACTAGTATCGTAGAAGCCAAATGAGCTCAGATCCTCACTGATTAATGATCTCTTTGAGTTCCAGAGAAGCTTTCTTGGTAATGAGCTCTTCATCTTGACATGCTCTGCATGAGTGTGTGTGTGTGTGTGTGTGTGTGCCTGTTTCTGTGATGGATTCCTCTTCTTAACCCCTAAAGGGTACGTGTCATCAGTTAAGGTTGTGTCATGACCGAAATCCAATCCCTGTGTGAGCGCTGGCCTGAGCTCTCTCTGAGGTCCGGCCAAACTCCATCTGTAAAATTTCCCATTTGAAACTCATTCCTTCTGTTGAGCTCCGTACAAATTCTCTGGTCAATCACGCTATCAATTTGTCATGCTCTAAATGCCAGGGATGCTCAAGAGAATTCTCATGTATTTAGGAATCCTTTAGCGCTGATTTCCTCAAATATCCAAACACAGTCAGACCAATAAGAAAACCACTTTAATCCAAAGAAAAGCTTCTTGTAAATGCATCTGAACAGACTTTATAATGTGTGTGTTTGCCGATATCTCAGATTTAGCTGAATTTGTGTGTTTAGCATGTGATGCCCAGCATTGGGGTCCAGGCTGCAGGCAGCGCTGCGAGTGCCAGAACGGAGGAGAGTGTGACGTTATTAAAGGAAGCTGTCATTGCCCAGCCGGATACACTGGTGAACACTGCCAGGTACAAACACACCAATAACCTCTTCATTGAGCTGGATGTGGTAGCATGTTTTATTCAAGTAAAATATATGATGTCATTACGATAAAGTTACAATATATTACAGATTACTGTATATTCAAAGTTTAATTATTTTAATTCAACATATTTTCTTCCTGTCAGGACCCCTGTTCTGCAAAGTCGTTCGGTCAGGGCTGTCTGCAGCAGTGCCAGTGTGGAACAGGAGGATTCTGCAATAAAACCACTGGAGAATGCGTGTGCAGAGATGGATTTACTGGAACTCTGTGAGTACAGGAAGTACCTTAGAACAATAATGTGGTTTCTTACTGCTCTCTGTATATTATGGAAGGATTTCAAATGCTAAATTTACTCTTGTCGCGTATTGCCTATGTATATTTTTACATACCTCACATTATCCTTATTTTAAAGCATTTTGCTGACATTATATACAGTACAGTATGTTGTGTCATGCATGGATACATATATACAGTAAATATTTGTCTTCCTTATCTTTGCTGCATTTATTTCAAAAACCCAGTCTAAGGAAACTTGAGTGTCTTAGTACTGGAAAACTGTTATTTTAGTATTATTTATAAGCTATTATAGTATTTATCAGTATTTTTTTTTATAATTTTCATTTTAGTTTAAGTTTTAGTAATTTGGTTATGTACATATGTCATTTTATACGTTTTTGATTTTTTTATATTTTGGTTCAGTTTTATTTCCATTTTAGTTTTAGTAATCTTAGTACTTCATCTTAAATGTATGCATTTCAGTTAGCTGCCAAGATAACATTTCTAATTTTTATGTTTTTTAAGTTTAAGTTTTTCATATAATATTTTTACATTTTATTTTATTCCAACTACTAAAAGAGTTTTTTGGTTAACAATAACAACACTGTTGAAAAAAAATAGCTTCATGAATATGTTATGTCGTGTTAATTTCACTATTAATATTCAGACTGAATTTTCTTTTCATTATAAATTAATTGACCAGCATACCAATTTGAATGAAAAGTTGAATTGAAAAATTTATTTCAGAAATCTTCAGAATTTGACATTTTGTACAAAGGAGTTCACATGGTCATTGTAACAAATTTACTTGAAATTGTGCATCTGAAATATTCCTTAATAATTTTACACCATATTTTTTGTGGTTTTACATTTTTATAGTCCTAAAACATTATCATTGTCTGTCCAGGTTTGAATTGTATTTTGAATCAGATTTTCACTGTGCACCACACATGTCTCTGTCACTCAGGTGCGAGGAGCCATGCATGCGACCGAGCCGCTGTCCTGCACGCTGCCCATGTCAGAATGGAGGCATCTGCCAGGGGAGAGGGGTGTGTTTGTGTCCTCCAGGCTGGATGGTGAGAAATCTGTGTATTGGCTGTGGTTTTTTTTGTTTGTTTATTCTTTGTTGAACATCCATTTTTAGCCACTCTCTCTCTGTTTCAGGGTACAGTGTGTACTGAGCGGTGTCCACTGGGCCGTTTTGGTCCAAACTGTGCTAAAGAATGTTTGTGCCATAATGGAGGCCACTGTAATCCAGAAAAAGGCCAATGTCAGTGTGATGCAGGCTACACCGGAGAAAGGTCTGCATAATTTTAATATTTGCATTTTGCTTTATTTTCTCTACTATCTGCAGTCCTATCAGAACAGTCTTGACACTTGTTTTTGGGTCACAACCCACCAGTTGAGAAACTATTTGCTAAATGTCAACTTATTGTTTGTAGTTGGCCATAATGTAATTATGGATTTGTAGAATCTTTAAAAAAGTCTGAAATCCACAGTAAAGCCTCTGATAGTTATTTGAGCAGCATGGTTATACTGTATGATTCCCGCTTGAGTGAGCATGTGTGTCTCTTGTGAAGGTGTAACGAGGAGTGTCCAGTGGGTACATACGGTGAGGACTGTAAGGGTGTGTGTGACTGTGCTAACGGAGCCCGGTGTTATAACATCCACGGTGGCTGTCTGTGTGAGCCGGGGTTTAAGGGTCCACGCTGTGATCACAGGATGTGTCCTGACGGGACCTACGGCATGCACTGCGAACACCGCTGCCTCTGCAACTCACAAAACACTCTCAGGTGTGCTGTGTGCTTCCATGTCTGTTACTGATGATCACTAACTTAGATTTGCCACAGTGTGAACACAACTAAAACGGTGTTACTTTAGTATTATTTATGTACTATTATAGTTTCTATTAAAATTTTGAATTAGCTTTTATTTGAATGTTTTTGTTTTCATTTTAGTTTAATATTTAGTAATTTGTCTATACAGTTTTAATTTATTTTTATCACAGTTTAATTTTCAGTTAGCAATATTAGTACTTATTCTTATTTCAGTTCATTGCCGAGGCAACTAATTTTCTATTTTTAATTTGAAAGGGATAGTTCACCCCAAAAATGAAAATTCTGTCATTAATTACTCACCCTCATGACTGAATTTTAATTTTTGGGTGAACTATCCCTTTTAGTTTTTCATCTGATATTTATATTTTATTTTATTTCCATTAACAAACTTATTATCTTAATAGTTTTAATATGTATTATTTTCAATGTATTTAATAGGTGTAGTTAATGATAACAACACTGAGAACAAAGACAAACTATTTGGGTTGACCAATCAGCTGATCATTCTATTAACCAAATGCTGTTTGATAACAAAAAAAATTATTAGTTTGAGTAACTGTACATATTGATTGTGTCATGGATATTACAGCTGTCATCCTCTGAAGGGGGAGTGTACCTGTCAGTCTGGGTGGGCGGGGCTATATTGTAATGAAACCTGTGCTGATGGTTATTATGGTAACGGATGCCTGGAGCCCTGTCTCTGTGTGAACGGAGGGGTGTGTGACACGGTGAAGGGCCAGTGCCACTGTTCACCCGGATACACAGTGAGTGGACAGATACGATCACAAATAGAATAACTTCCTCAATACCACCTAATATTCCACATTAATATTCCTGTGTGTGTGTGTGTGTGTGTGTGTAGGGACTACACTGTGAGAAGCTTTGTAAGGATGGTTTCTATGGGAAGGACTGCCTGTCTCCCTGTATCTGTGTAAATTCTATAGCCTGCTCTCCCATCGATGGAACATGTTTCTGTAAGGAAGGTAAGTTCTGGTACACATTAAAAGCAATGTTTACTAATGCTCTCTCGATATAAAGTACTATATATATATATATATACATATAAACTACCTCTATCTATCTATCTATCTATCTATCTATCTATCTATGCCACCCCAACAGTGTTTTTGTGTGTGTGTTTAGGGTGGAGAGGACTTGACTGTTCTATCGCATGTTTAGAGGGCACATGGGGTCCTGGCTGCAACTTCACATGTCAGTGTGCAAATGGAGCATTCTGCCACCCTGCCGATGGTTCTTGCAAGTGTACCGCAGGGTGGAGAGGAGCTTCCTGTGACGAGCCCTGTCCAGTAAGTAAAATATCTGCTTTATGATACAATGCACATGTATTTGATTTACAAAAACCAGTTCAGAAGATGCAGGTCATTCATTTTTAGTCACACTTTTTTCTCCTATGAACTGAATTTGACTTCTGTGTTGTCTGTTCAGCATATCTGTCTCCTAAATCATCTGCAGTAATTTTACGCCATCAGCAAAAGTTATTAACCTGATGGCAAATGCATAACACTCTTTTGCTTAGAGTACATGTTGCATGGCCATCATTCAAATTAAAGTAGTAATTATGTTAGAGCTGTATAATTTCACTGGGAAGAGTCGGAGTTATTTGATCGTTCTGAATCAATATTTCCATTCTGGTTTAAACAGATCGGGACATTCGGCCCAGGCTGTCAACACAAATGTGACTGTCTGCATGATGAAGGGTGTGAGAGTGTTACGGGCCAGTGTCTGTGTTTACCTGGCTGGACAGGTAGGACTTCATTCAATATGCAAAAACAGTTTACAGTATGCAGTGATAATGTTTAAAGCAGAAGCAGCTTCTGGCTGATCAAATAATGAGTGAAGCACTCAGTCACTCAGGAAATAGAAGGATGAGCCAAGCGCATTGCATTATGGGATACATCAGCAAATGTGTACAGGTGCATCTCAATAAATTAGAATGTCGTGAAAAAGTTCATTTTTTCTTGTAAGTTATTTCAAAAAGTGAAACTTTCATATATTTTAGATTCATTGCATGTAAAGTAAAACATTTCAAAAGTTTTTTTTGTTTTAATTTTAATGATTAGAGCTTACAGCTCGTGAAAGTCAAAAATCAGTATCTCAAAATATTAGAATATTTACATTTGAGTTTCAATTAATAACCATCCATACAGTATAAATTCTGGGTATATCTTGTTCTTTGAAACCACAATAATGGAGAAGACTGCTGACTTGGCAATGGTCCAGAAGACGAACATTGACGCCCTCCACAAAGAGGGTAAGTCACAGAGGGTCATTACTGAAAGGTGTGGCTGTTTACAGAGTGCTGTATCAAAGCATATTAAATGCAAAGTTGACTGGAAGGAAGAATTTGGGTAGGAAAAGGTGCACAAGCAACAGGGATGACTGCAAGCTTGAGAATACAGTCAAGCAAAGCTGATTCAAACACTTGTGAGAGCTTCACAAGGAGTGGACTGAAGCTGGAGTCAGTGTATCAAGAGTCACCACGCTCAGACGTCTTCAGGAAAAGGGCTACCAAGCCACTTCTGAACCAGAGACATCGTCAGAAACATCTTGTGGAGAAAAAGAACTCAGTGGTCCAAAGTCCTCTTTTCAGATGAAAGTAAATTTTGCATTTAATTTAGAAACAAGGTCCCAGAGTCTGGAGGAAGAGTGGAGAGGCACAGAATCCATGTTGCTTGAAGTCCAGTGTGAAGTTTCCACAGTCAGTGATGATTTGGGCTGCCATGTCATCTGCTGGTGTTGGTCCACTGTGTTTTCTGAAGTCCACAGTCAACGCAGCCATCTTCCAGGAAATTTTAGAGCACTTCATGCTTCCTTCTGCTGACAAGTTTTATGGAGATGCTGATTTCATTTTCCAGCAGGACTTGGCACCTGCCCACACTGCCAAAGGTACCAAAAGCTGGTTCAATGACCATGGTGTTACTGTGCTTGATTGGCCAGCAAACTCACCTGACCTGAACCCCATAGAGAATCTATGGGGTATTGTCAAGAGGAAGATGAGAGACACCAGACCCAACAATGTAGATGACCTGAAGGCCACTGTCAAAGAAACCTGGGCTTCCATACCACCTCAGCAGTGCCACAAACTGATCACCTCCATGTCACGCCGAATTGAGGCAGTAATTAAAGCAAAAGGAGCCCCTACCAAGTATTGAGTACATATACAGTAAATGAACATACTTTCCAGAAGGCCAACAATTCACTAAAAATGTTTTTTTTTATTGGTCTTATGAAGTATTCTAATTTGTTGAGATAGTGAATTGGTGGGTTTTTGTTAAATGTGAGCCTAAATCATCACAATTAAAAGAACCAAAGACTTAAACTACTTCAGTCTGTGTGCATTGAATTTATTTAATACACGAGTTTCACAATTTGAGTTGAATTACTGAAATAAATGAACTTTTCCACGACATTCTAATTTATTGAGATGCACCTGTATGTCAAGTTTGCATACCTACAGAAAATGTGCATACTGTAAATGGTTTAGATATTGAATACTACAAAAACAGTATGAGTAGTGTGCCATTCTGTGCATATTTAATTATTCCTCTCCATTGATGCAGTATAGACCTTTACTGTACTATTATATTAATATAATATTAATATTAAACCCTATATATTATATATTATATTAATCCCCTCATTATCTGTTGAGATTGACTTGATTTTTATGTTTTGAGTATGTAAACCAGTCAGAGAGTCATATAAATATATAGGCTGAGAGATATCTTGTTTAAAATCATTAAATAATAAAAATCCAGTGTGAATCTGATGAAATTTAGATTTTTAAAAAAAGTAAAAATAGAGCACTAGACCTCAAACAGAACATGACAGTTTAGGCAACTCTTCCAATTTCTTCTGCAGGTCTGCGTTGTGCACTGCAGTGTTCAGAGGGAACGTGGGGCCTTCAGTGCAACCAGACCTGCTCCTGCCTCAACAGCGCCACCTGTCAGGCACATACGGGAACCTGCCTGTGCAAACCCGGATTCTGGGGAGCTCAGTGTCAACACAGTGAGTATATATATACCTGTGCATCCATCAGTGTCTCTGAGAGCTCTGGTCACATTAGAGCTGGTTTAGACAGTGCTCTCTTCTCTTCTCTGTAGTGTGTAGTGCTGGTCTCTTTGGAGAGAGGTGCAGCCGTCACTGTGCACCATGTGTACATGCCTCCTCCTGCCATCACATAACAGGAGATTGTCTGTGTCTGCCTGGATATACTGGACACCTGTGTGAACAAGGTTAGATACACACATGCAAAGACTTACTTAAAGAAATTGGTCATATAAAAAAAAAAAAAAAATTGCTATTATTTCAACTAAAAATCAAACACAAATGGAGAATTTTAAAGCAGTTTTTCCATACAATGATTGTTCATAGTAACAACGTCTGCCAAAGACCAAAATAAAAGGCTAAAAACACCATAAAAGTTGACAATTCAAGTCATTATTCACTGAAAGATAACAGCATACAAGTTTGAAACAACATGAAGGAGAGTAAGTAATGTCAGAATTTACATTTTTGTGTGAATTATATCTTTAAACATATAACTTCCATAGCAGCAAATTGTCTACACCATAATCCTCTATTTTAAGGCTTGTATAAATCATTTAATTGCTGTTTTTGTTTGACTTCTAGCATGCCCAATGGGTCGGTATGGACGCCATTGTAGCAATGTGTGCATGTGCACCAACAATGCGACATGTCATCACCAGGATGGTTTGTGCCTCTGTCCCGCCGGATTGACTGGACCAGACTGCTCTTTATGTGAGTTTCTGGACTACAGACCTTGTCTATGAGAGAATATTTGATTTATCTAGCTTTATTTCATATCTCAAACAAAGATGTTACATTTAATTTTCTGAGAAATTAATCAAAATGAAGTGAGGTAAAACAAGAAAAAAGTCTGCCAGTGCGGTAAGAAAAATAAACTTGTTTTTCTTTTGAATAAAGTTGATTTTTCTTACCTCACTACTTATCCCGATATTTTTTTAACCAAAAACCTCACTTAATTTTGAAAAATTTGTCAGAAAACAAAACATTGTGCACCTTAAGTATACATCTTGATTGAAGAATGTTTAGATTTGTAATGGAAAACAAGACAAAAATACTGAGTAAGAAAATGACTGCATTGTGTGTTATAATGATTAAGCTTAAGTAGAATATTAACAGTTGTTTCTCTTAGAAAAGACTGTTTGCCAGATTTCCTGGATGTGGTTTCGGAATAAATAAGTCATACTGTAATTCTCAGCTGAAAATACATTTTTATTCCTGGATCAGGCTCAATATGTCTGTCACTCTACCAGTTCATCAAACATTTGCCAAATGTCTGTCTTTGCAGTGTGTCAGACTGGGACATTCGGCACTAACTGTGCTCAGACCTGCTCGTGTCCCCCCAACCATTCCTGCGACCCTCACACTGGAGACTGTGTGTGTGTACCTGGACCAGGCGAGGACTGCAAACCAGGTATTAAAAGCAGCCTAAAAACATTAGATTTTCTGTATGTTAAACACAGAAATATTAATGGCTGTCAGTGTGTGTAATGTGAATGGTTGTGTGTTTTTTTCAGAGCAAGAGCTGAGTATGATGGTGCCCGTGTCTCCGGTGGAGAAGGACTCGTGGGGTGCGATCGCAGGAATTGTGTTGCTGGTGATTCTGGTTGTGCTCCTGTTGGCTGTTTTGTTGTTGTATCGGCGCAGACAGCAGGACAAACAGAGCAACACACCCGTTGTGTCTTTCTCTTCAACCCGCACCGTCAGTTCAGAGTACACTGTGCCAGGTATGAGCCACGGGAGTTTCTGATACTTTCAGTAGTGCCTCATTTCATTTGCACAAATTAAAGACTACGAGGAATTGTTATACTGAAAATTATTTGTGTTTGCTTATTTCTTGTAGATGTTCCGCACAGCTACCATCACTATTACTCAAACCCGAGTTACCACACGCTGTCTCAGAACAGACCTCCACTGCCACACCTGCCCAACAACCAGGACCGAGCCATCAAGGTGAGTAATACTATGGTATTATATATATAATAACATGGTATATACCATGTTCTGAGTAGCATGCTAGCATTACTATATGAATATTGTGCACAGAATGTAAATTGTCATTAGCCAACCTGTACACTATGAATTTTGTTAGCTCTGTCACAAATTGCTTCAGATGTTACTCATATGTAAGTCACTTTGGATAAAAGCTAAAAGTTAAATGTTCAGTGTATCCCAGAATGCAGTCAACCTTCCGTCTGAAATATAATGAATTTATGAGATAAAAAGTCAATTAGTAAAAATGAGATTAAAAAGTATATGATTTAAAATTGAGATAAAATTCAAATTTATGAGATTAAAAAGTCATTAGTACAAAAATTATTTTATTTAATTTTAATGTCATTACTGACTTATCACAAAAAAATCTCATAATTCATAATTTATCTCTTTATAAGACTTGGTAGGACTTGTCATAATTTCTATAATATTATAATTATGACTTTGTCATAACTATCGTTTACCAAAGCATGTTTTTCTTATGTGGTGGAAATGCACTTCTATAAGATACTGACTTCCATAAGAATTGGTTATTTCTTAATTTTTTACAGTTATTTATGCATAACCGCCTAATAAATCAGTTATCTCTGTCAGCAGTAGTGGGCTGTGCAGATTACATTGATTACAACAGCAGAATTTTGCACATATTACAAACACAACTTTCCTTTATGTCTCACGCTTTGACAGAACACCAACAACCAGCTGTTCTGCAGTCTGAAGAACATGGAGAGGGAGAGGAGAGGTCTGTTTACGGCTGACACTAATGCAACTCTTCCTCCAGGCTGGAAACACCAGGAGCCACCTAAAGATCCAGGTAATCAAAGTCAAAGTCAAAGTCTGCTTTATTGTCAATTCTGCCACATGTACCGTACATACATACAGAGAATTGAAATTGCGTTACTCTCAGACCCTTGGTGCATACAGATAACACTAAACACTAACAGTAGAACGTAAAAATACAGATAAATGCAAATCAAATATATATATATATATATATATATATAAAATGCAACTATTACACATATACAAATAAGGACATGTATACTGGAAACGGATGGACACTGGGAAACAGTTTCACCGTATGACTGCACTATATTTTTTTGTTTGTTCTGTGATGTTTGGCTGTCCGAGTAAATTGAATGTGGGGCATTCTTATTGTGTTTGCAGGGGCTTTTGGCATCGATCGAAGTTACAGCTATAGTGCTACTCTTGGAAAGCACTACAACAAAGGTAAAAGGCCCACAGATATTCTTCTTCTATATTATGTTCTTCTATATATCTTAGTTGTGTCTAACATGATGTTGTGGTTGCAGAGTTGAAGGATTCATGTGTGGCAGTGAGCAGCAGCTCTCTGAACAGTGAGAACCCATATGCCACCATCAAAGATCTGCCTGGCCTGCCACCTTGTCCTCCGGAGAGCAGCTACATGGAGATGAAGTCCGCAGTGCCTCGTGAAAGATCCTACACTGAAATCAGCCCACCGGTTATGACACCCCCCAATCTGTCATGCAGAGGTAGTTATATTAAAAGAAATTGGGTATTGCTCTGTGATGTGAGAATGTTGACAACATGATGGCTTTGAAGTGTTGTCTGGTAAAGCATTTAAAATATGTTTGTTCACTGTATTTCAGAACACTGTTCCCTTGGCAATGTTGTGGAACAGGAACCTCAGAATCATTATGATCTGCCAATCAACAGCCACATTCCTGGGCATTATGATCTGCCCCCAGTGCGGAGACCACCCTCTCCATCGCCACGAAGACTGCCCCACTGATCTCATTAAAGACTTTGGTTCTTCACTAAAATCACTGCCAAATACAGAGTCAGCCTTACCAAGACCGAAATACTGCCCACCACTGAAATACTGCCCACCACAGATGAATGGATGGATGCCACCAAAACTGCACAATACTGCCATCTGCTGGACAACACTAACAACCATTGAATGTTCATGGAGAAAAATGACTTTATTTCTCATTTGGGTGGCTAAACTACTGGCATACAAAAAGACAACCTTAGAAAGAGATTTCGACAACTTGCTGGATGTCATGTGGTGACTCGGTGGAGCTTCAATACAAAAATATTTTCACCTATCAAGTTGCTGTATTAAATCTTATGTGAAAAACTGCAAAAGAACGGCACATATGCTCATAAAAGATGTGCAAGTAAAGACATTAATAGAAAATCTGATCTGGGTATTAATGGGTTAAATGCTACATATTATTCATGTTTCTTATCTAATCTGGTAATCAGGGTGTAAATAATATAATTTTTAACAGCTACGGAACATGTTTTCATGTTTGTAAGATCCAACATTGGGAACATTTTGCTATGAATGTCAACTGAGTTCAACCAATAAGAATTGTAAATAGTGTAAATAAAGTCAAAGGTTTCAAGCACAACTTGTCTCATTGTCTGTGCCTTAATTTTAAGAGATACCAACCAAACATGAACATTTTCTAATTTACTCACCCTCATGGCGACTCAGATGATACTTGTAGATAAATAATCCATCTTTGACTTTATTTCTGAGTTCGCAGTCATGTAACGTTACATAGAAGTTCGCAAAACCAACACAATTCATATCAGAGTTCTTACTGAAACTCCGTCCATGTTTAACTTTGATGGTACTAAAAACAAGACTTTTAAATAAAATGGCCTAATTATATAAAAAATAAATTAAATAGAAGTTTAAACAAAACATCTTCAACAGTTAATAGTCAAATGTTGTTCGCACACACAATCCCACTCACACACACACATTAAGTTTGAGAGAAAATGAAAAAGTCAGAAAGGCTTTATTTGTTACAATTGAAAAAAAAATTCAAGGCAGTTTATAACAAGGTTTCACAACAATTCTGAAATTTCTCACAAAACAGTAAATGATAATTATAAAGACAAAAAAATAATAATAATCCCTGCATTGCCCTGCAGTCTGTTTGATTTTTTTTATACAAAGCCATGAAATTAGCCATCTAACTAAAAACATTTCAAAATAATGGGAAAAAATATTATTTTAATCACTCTAGATTTGGTTATCAGTAAGTCTTTCTTTGCGTAAGGCAACATTGCCAGAGATGCCAACAAATAGACAACTGAAATCCATTATCAGTTTCAAAAATGAAAATACATGGCTTATTACAATAATGTCAACGGCTATTTAAGTGGAAATACAAAACCACAATTCTTAAGTATATATAGAAAAAATAGATACACTATCCCAAAATTCTCCTTTAGAAACCCAAAGCTTTGCAAAGCAATAATGTCAGCAATATCCATTCCTCTGTCTGGAGAGCTGTGGGAGGCTCGGCTATGTTCTTAATTTCCTATGATGAAAGCTGTTCCAACGTTCTGAAACAATTTTTTTTGTTTTAAGTCTTGAATTTGATTCTCAAATTGCCCTAAACAATTAAGCCCTAAGCCCTTACAGCGGTCCAGGAGAGGAACTAGATCATCTACTGCAAGAGAGGAGTGACAAGAGCAAATCAACACTCAGTCCCATAGAGAAATACAAATGTTTTAGTGTACATGTACATTTGAGTTTTTAATAAAACTCAAACATTTCAAGTGTCATTATAAAAAATAATAAAAAATAACAAGAGCATTATAGCTGGGAATGACCAGGTGGTCATTCTGCCTCTAAGCTTTGAAACAAAAATACATCTCTTTAAACCGGCAATAGTTTAGTACTCAGTACTTTAAACACAACATGATTCTCCGGTAACATAATACATCAGATACGTCTTTCTCTGCAAGTAAACTTCAAAAGTTTTCCTTCTAAAACAATCAGTAAGCTTTTGTTTAACATGTTGACAACGTCTTGGCAATTGCAAACTGCTAAGGAGCTTTTTTTTGGATTAGTTTTATGGTTGCTTCAAGTCTTTCAGAAACATCCCATAACACTTATTACGCAAGACACAACATACTGCAGTCTAGTCAGAGCTTGAACACGCACTGCCAAAAGACACAAAGTACCTATTCAACTGTATCAAGGCACAAAGCAGTTTTATATCCAGAACATCTGTATTTCTATCCTGGAGTTTTATTGTAACAAACTGCATAGAATTACTCACTTTCCTTTCCCTTTTGTAAGATGCACATCATTTCAATCACGTAACTGCAAGAGGTAGCATGAAAAAAAAACATAAAACCTACTGACAAATTACTTGCTGACAAAGTTTGGGACAATAGCGAATGACCCCTCATTTCCGGTCTTACATTAACGGATGCTCTCTGTTTATCCTCATATATGAGCTAGATAGCCAGTCTGTTCTAAAGTGAGAGTTTAGTCATGGAGAAGGTGTATTAACTGTGCGTGTTGCGTTCCGACAGCATTCCCGTTGAGAGCTCATGGTGTGAGTGTGAAGTGCTCTGTTCGCCTCTCTCCCTGAGTACAGTATGATTATTTTGAAGCTGCTGCCAGGCCACCATGCAAATATATTAGAGTAACACTGTACATAATAATCGTAAACTACAGCCTACAAGCATGAAGCCTTATGCCATACAAAAGCCAAAAATCTACCCCGCAGATTATGAAATACATAACAAAAACTGAAGTACAAAATATATCATGTAATAAGACACATAATCCAAAAAGAAACTAATTGTTGGATGAATTCCTCCTGGTTTGTGTGAAAGGACAGATGGTCAGGGCTGTCTACAGCTTGCCTACATAACGGAGCAGTTGTCTAGTTTGGGTCCAGCCTAAGAGAGAGAAATTAATGTATATTTAATAAGACTGCTGCAAACCTTTGCTTCTTACAAAGCTTCTGTTTTATGGAAAATAAATTCCTCACAAAACATTAAATCATAAATTAATGTGTTAACAAAAAAATATAGATAATATCAAAGTAGCAAAGAATTAATCAAATCGATTAAAATGATTTTTGTTAATCTTTTTAATTGTAAAATTCGTTTTTTTTAAAAAACATTAAAATACATAAAATTTTTGCTACTAAGTTTTTCAGATTTTTTGTTAATGTGTTAGATCTTAGTTGCAAACAAAATTATTATTATTATTAAATTAACTTAAAATAACACTGATTTGTTCATTGATTTAAAAAGTTTTAATGTTAATTTTTTTAGTAACAAAAATCTGATTCATTAAAAAAAATGTTTGTTTTTTTATCAAGACAAAAAATTGTTACATGGATATATTTAATTGTTTTTTTTTATTAATTATTTAACTCTTAAGGTTATGTTGTAAAAATGTGTTTAAAAACAATTAAAGTAAAATTATAATATACTAAAAATCTTTCTAATTTTTTTAATCTAAGACTAAATGCAATAACAAAAAAACTCTTTTTTTACACACACCAGATTACGTCATCTAGCACAAAATATTTGAAAATAAAGTGACAGATACAGACATAAAAAAATACTGGTGCAACTCATTTAAATAAAAAATACAAACCTGTCTGCGTTTGTCATTGCTCACAATAAAGTGTGAGGGAGAGACAAATGCTTCAGGCAGCCCCCCTCCACAGCTAAATGAGCGAGACGCACTCGACACTCCAGAGCTGGCCGACACACAGGTGCTGTTTTTATCTGACGTCTGGCCGCATGAGCCACACACCACCGTACGGCTGCGGAGGTTGTACTCACTATCCCCGCATGTGCTATGGGCGGCCTGCAGGGGGAGACAGTAAACAGAGAACAACTGAGACTGAGAACCGTAATGGATCTTATTATAGAGATGAAGTCTGCCTGCTCTGTTCATTTTAGCACTATGATTCACTGTGAGAGGGCTACACCCAAACAAACCCAACATACAGCCATTAACAAAAGTATACGGTGTAAAGAAACAAGATGATTTTCAAAGTGGTTATGTAACACATCATACACCTTATACTATGCAGAAAATGCTTTTACATGCACGTTAAAAGTTCGATTTCGGTCGACCTAAAGCAATAATTCATCTTTTTAAAAAGTCATGTTAAAACTCTTACTTTGTGAAGCCAGACTAGATTTCGATTATGTGATTGTAACTCGACTTCATCTAGTATGTATTCACATCAGTCGAGCTACATTTGGTCTTGTGCACTTACATGTCCTAAGAACTCATGTTTTTAATTTAACTTGGCAAAACTCAAAATATATCATGCAAAAAAAAAAAAAAAAAAAAAGAGTTTACTACATTAACTTTTAGAGACATGCTAGTGATTACGTACCATATCATCATCATCCTCATCCTGGAATAGAGTGCGTGTGACCTTCCTCATGGCCATTTCCTGGAGAAACAAATAAATACAGAAAAAAGGGAATTGAATGAGTCACTTAGCTACCTCAAATCAAATAAAACCTTATTCAAAAAAAGCTGGCTGGTTTGATTTAACATTATCCCACCTCCCCACTGGAGCTGACGAGGGTGGTCTGGAACAGATCTCCACTGCCCCAAGAGTTCTGGGTCTTCCACACCAGGTCAGAAGGAGGGTTGTGGATTCCTCCAGCTCCAGAGGCCCAAATCTGACAGCAGAGAGACACTGAAGTGAGTCAGGAATTCAAAAGCAACTAAAGGCGACTATAATGTGGTAAATCGATACATACTGTGACAGTCTGTCCTGCCTTCAGAGTAAATTTTGGTGGGAACTTGTAGACGATGGGAGTGCTGGAACCAATCTGCCTCTTCACCTGCCAGTGACCCATAGTTTGATCCTGGAGGAAGAAGATTAATTTAATAAAAAGTAAATAATAATTAATTCATTTTTATCGGTCGCCAAAGCTCCTTTTCCTTCTCACCTGGTCAGACTTGTTACTGAGCCGTACATATTTGCCCTCCATGTCCACTTCGTCCACAGTCACGCGACCGCTGGCAGAGGCTTGCTGGGCGACTCGCGTGCGAGTAACAGTTCCACCGACCACGCTGGAGGCATCGCTGTCGTTATCGTTCAAGCGCCGTTTTTTGGCACTGCCTGAAGAGGTACGACTGGTGCTGCTCTGGACCACACGTGTACGAGTTCCCGAACCCGAGGAGTGGGTCACAGTCACCCCACGGGCAGGAGGAGGACTCGGGGAGAGACGCAGCCTAAACAGGGATAGCGGGACAAAGGATGTGAGGACAGTTTTTGAGTAAATGCATGAGGCTGATATTCACCACAAGTCCTATTGTAATTAGTATAATCATCTTCATTTGAGGGCTTTACTAAGCAAATATTGACATATGGCAGAATTATCTATAATTCAGAATCATATGCTGACCTCTATTCAGATATTACAAATTAATTCAAATTCTCAAAATAAATGCTTTTTATCTTCATGTCATGAATTTTCAATACTTATTAAATATTGTTATCAAAATATCATGCAATATCACAATTAAAAGTGTGACTCAGTACAATATAAATATAAAAATGTCTATATCATTCAGATATCCAAATATAAAATTAAAAATTTTTTTCTCAAAATAATAAAACAACATTTTTTCTATTTCTATTTTTAATAAAAAAATAATATAATATTATTGTGCTAATAAAATTAAATCACAGAATGCAAGTTTTTTATCATAAACTTATTGCTTTCTGGATGATTTAACTACCTTACTGATTATCTACAACTGTGTGAGTCCATATCTAAAAAATAACATAACAGTACAAATTTGTATGTAACTATATACTTGACAAAGGTTTAGTATAATATCGCTTATAAAATAATGCATATTTTGTTCATAAACTGAAAAGATTCCTTAAAATTAAAAATGAAATAAAAAAAACATTGCAATAAACTTATCCTACTTATTCAGAACATCAACTGCTAGCCCTAAATCCCAACTTTTTTTGGAATGTGTTGCAGGTCTTGACATGTATATTTACAAATGACATAATCAATATTCATATGCATGTCAAAGTAAATTTAGAAATCACTAATGCAATTACATAATTTAATTACAATTTTTAAAGCAACTGACAGCTCTATTATTTACTAGTAGCGACATTTGCATGTGTGCAACAAGCAATATCCCATTGCTCACCTCTCTTCCTCGCCCTCCAGAAGCTTCCGGTAGGCGCTGATCTCCATGTCGAGCGCGAGCTTAACGTCCAGCAGCTCCTGGTACTCGTCCAACTGTTGCTGCATGCGATGCCTCATTTCGGCCATCTCTTTCTCCTTGTCGTCCATACGACGGCGCATCATGTCCCTCTCTCTGGATAGAGCCTCCTCCAGCTCACGGATCTTTGCCTCACGAGCAGACAACTAATGAGGAGACCACAATCGTGCAAATTAAATAATGCAAATAAATGCTATGAATCTGATTTTCAAATTTAAATTCAAACTGTGTACTTTCCTACAGTAATTTTAGGAAATAGAGTAATATATGTATTGAGAGAGAAAGAGAGAGATTATACAGATGAAGAGTTTGACAGTATTTAAATTCTATCAACGAACTGAGTTTGTAGGAATATTCCAGTACACTAGAAAATAATAGATCTGTGAAAATTTCCTTGTGACTAGGTGGATGAATTTCTAGTTATGTTTTACCAACATCATTTCTGAGGGTGGAGTTAAAAAAAGTGATTTGCGGATAGTTCTATTGCAAGTTATTCTATTGTAAGAGCATTGTGGTACACATGTACAGGTACGAGGAATTTCAACACACTGCTGCATTGCCAGCACTGCAATAAATACATGTATGTATGTATGTGTGTGTACCTGTTTCTGCAGTGAAGTGAGCTGAGAGGTCACACCCTCCAGCCTCAAACGTGTCTGCTGCATTTCCTCATGGGCGGCTCCCACCAAATGGCTGTTCCTGTCAGCCGACTGACGGGCATTCTCCAGCTACACACAGATAACACAGGATGACATTTAACTGACAGATATGCTGTATGTCTTTATATATACAAAAATTTCAACAAATACGGCTGGCAACGGATCAGTCAGCAAATATGTACACAGGGCGGGCCCAGTTTAACAAGGCGCCCTTGGGGAGATACAGAGACGTGGATCCTCAAAGCCATTTGTAATTTGTTAGTTTGCTCTTTGATTGTTGTATTACCTTGGAGTTGTAGGTCTTCTCAATTTCATCCTTGTAGATGCGAAGCTGCTCTTCGTGTTGGTTGCGGAGTTCAATCAATGCCTCGGACAGTTTACTCTCATAATCCTGCTGCCGGCCGCTGTCGATTTCCACCACACGTGACTCATGCCTGCGCTTAGATTCACGGATCTCCTGGAAAAAAGACAATAGATTAGAGTAACAGTTTTTGGTTCAGTCTTCATGTTGAGTATTTTTTTTTTTTACTTTATATGCATAGGAGAGCTATTATATGCATAGGAGAACTCAGCATAAGTAGATGTGTTTGTGAGACCTCATTGTAGATGCTCTTCTGGAATTCCAGCTCCTCTTTCAGGGTCTGGATTCGGTTCTCAGCATCCACACGTCGTAGCATTTCATCCTGTAGCTGCTTCTTAGCATCATTCAGACTGCCCTCCAGCTGTAACACACATATTCACTTCAATAACTTCTATATAAATTCAAAGTTAAACCAACATGCTATGCAAAATACTTATTAAAAACCTATTAGAATGAAAGTTTTGTTTTCTTATAAAAATATCTAAACATCTAACAAACATCTAATCTTGTCATCTAATATATCTAAATTTTAGCAGCTACTAAGGCTCCCCCAGTAGTGGGCCTCGGCTCCCTGGTTGAGAACCACTGACCTAAACAAGATAAATGTACTTCAGCAAACTGTATAAGATTTGTTGTGAGAAAATAAGAATTAATTTAATTTTGCAAAAAAAAAAATTCTTAAGAAAATTGGATCATTTAAATAAATAAATAAATGCAACATTACATAATCTATAGCTTAAAATAAAAATAATAATACATAAATCATAAATAAATAAATAAATGCAACATACATACATACATCTATAGCTTAAGGGAATATGCTGTATTTTTTCCAATATATTATACAAAAATACAGCTAAATCATAATATTCCCTTAAGAAAGCAAGTAGTCACTTAGGAGCAACCTAATGTACCCTGCACATGTACCTAATAATGGCACAAACTGCAACCTTTTGGTCACTAACCCAGATCTTTAACCACAGCACCACACCACCCAAACACTTAGACATGCAGCTTTTTATAGAATCATCACCTTGGCCAGCTGGGCTTTCAGATCTCTGACTTCGGCCTCCAGTGATCTCTTCTCCCCCAGTGCTGTGGAGAGAGACGCATCCTTTGAGTTCAGCAGAGCTTCCAGATCCTTCAGTCTGGCCAGAGCCGATTCCAGATCTGCCTCTTTCTTACTATTCCTACAGTCATAAAAAACACAAAGGCGGCATTAGAGCGTTTGTTCCCTCTTGGCACACAGAGGAATACAATTATCTCAATTAGATTCTGAATAGTCAGATTATTATATTCATTCATGCATATTGTGGTTTGAGTAGAAAGTCTCCTGTATCAAAAAACTGGAAACAACTACACTAGCGAGTAACGCACCTCAGGAGAGGATCAGATCTTTTCAGCAGTCAGAACTGATCTAAGACTGTAAAATATGCATCCGATTTGGATCCATAAGCTTGACTGAATATGTTTGCCAAGTAGGAATGCTGGAATAATCAGTTCAGGGCAAATGAACACCAGACTGCCCACAATTTTGCCTGGGATTTCGTACCAAAACCAAGGACCCTTTAAAATCTGTAAACAATAACCTTAAGAACCCTCTCTCTGAAACAGAGCCTCCAACAGTGAATTTAAACCATATGTGTGTGACTGCAGTGTTGTTTATTTCAAAATTGCAGAAAGGAACCATACAAACCCTATTAAAAACACAGAACAGTAAACACTACAATAAATAAAAGATGACTGGTGGTTTTGTTATGGCATCAAATTAATCAAGGCAAAGTGAGGTTCAGGTTTGCAGTTTTAAAACATAGAAGGATAATAAGGCCTTACTGTCTAAAATGAGAGTACAATTTATCAACACTCGTATCTGTTCTCTCTCAAAACAAGTGTTTAGGTTTAGAGTTCTTCTCTGTGCATTCCCAGATCAGATTTCACAAGGCCTGTAAAATAGCTGCTCCAAAATTAGTGATGTGATTGATGGCCAAACAGGGCTTGAAACAATTAAAACTCTGCCACACTTCAGTCCCTAAGGCACCTTTCCCACACACACAACTCCTTCCAAACGAAAGTACACTAAACTAAAACCTCAACCCACTGACTAAAGCTACTAACTTCTGGAGTTTACATTCTCTGTTCAGTGGAGCATTCCATCAGGACTCCTTCCTGAGAAAAATAATTCAACCAACTTCCCATTCACAACAACACAGGCGTTGCTAGGTCACATTCTTCACTTTACAGCCAAATGCCTTCACTAAAAATCTTCATGAGGCAGGGAAAATGAAAAACCATTAAATGTATGAAAGTTAACCTCCCTGACAGAGATAAAGGCCTCTCGAGGACTAATATGCATTATTACTCACTAGATAACTATACACAAATGAACATGGTCATTAGGCTACTTATCGTTTTTGACTTCAAGGTTTTGACAGTTTTTGAATTTCAGACATGAAATTTTGACATTCAATGTCGACATTCTATTAATTTTGACATTCATCACTATTTCTGAGGAACAGTGTAACTAGAACTGAAAAAAAGCTCACAAATCTATGTATTTTAGCTGTTCAGGCTACAGAAATAAAAACAAGCATTGACCTTTAGTGGGACACAGTGTTTATGTGGGAAAAAATTAGCCTAAATTTGCAGTAGGTGGGTTACTATGAAGGTGTGTAAACAGCGGGTGGGCATATTTGTGCTAAGCCAATGGTAAACACACACCCAGAAACATAACCCCTTCTGTTTAGGACATTTGGTAATTAAAAACCAGCTTGTTCCTGTCAGCGCCCTAAATGTACTTTTTTGTTCTATGCTTATTCTGGTTACACAATATTGAGCAGATAGTTTTAAAAACAACACTTACAGTGGAGCAGGCCACATTTGGAGGAAACAATAAAAAAGCTTAAGAGCCTCGTGTGGTCTAACGTTTGTTATTTGTTCTATCTGGCGTAAAAAAAATTCTGCTACTGTATTTGTTTTGATGTTTTAGTTCCCAACATCTCCAGGATCTACCCACAGGAAGCCAAACCAACCAGAGACTGTTTAAAGTAGACAATAGGAGAACGTGTGTTATCGTCACCTCCGTTCCGGGTCACAATGTCCTTGTTGACTGAACCGACATAGTCGAAGCTTACACTGCAAATAGTCAACTTTTAATGAATCCAGATTTGAGTGATGGGAGCTAAGGAAACTAACTGAAAAATTAAGTGTGTTATAGTTAATACATTGAGTAAAAAAGCATTAGAAAAACTTGAGTCTTTATTAAACCGAGAAAAAAAACTATAAAAGCATCAATTCCAGTAAGTTTTCATTAAAAGTGTGTACTTTGTGTGCAGAGTTGTATGCGTGTGTGAGAGAGAGAAAAGGGAAAAGGGTTTGGCTTGGCATTTTTGATCCAGTGGAAACATTTCAGGCACAAAAAGAGCCAGTTGAGGGAGAGAAAGAAAGAGAGAGAGGAGGAGAGGAATGTACCAGGTCGGCCTCCAGCCCCTCTATGAATCACAGCTATCTTTGTCCTCTTTTATGACGAAAAAGAAACCCACAAACTAAAACCCTCTGAATGTTTTGCTGTTACCATGGCAAAGGGTCATGAAAATATTTCACGTGATCATCTCTGAGAAAACGTAGACCACGAACAGGGTTTCCCCCTACATTAAAAAAAACCCCACTGGAGCCGAAACCATCCATTTGAAAGGTTGAAGTCAAAAGCAGATACATATTTCCCACAGAATAAGTGTTAATAAAACTGATAGACATGTATTAATAGTCAAAAACCTGTGGACTATCACACATACATCCTCAGGCGGGGAAAAATAGTCTTGTGTATGAGTGCATTCTCTGAATTTTGGTCTCTCTAACACTATATTTACTGCTAAAACGGCAGCTTGACAAGCTTTACAAAAAGCACCATATGACAGCCGTCACCTGCAACAGCTGGAGGTTTTGAGAGGAAAAATGACTGCAGGCGTTCATCAAAGCACTTGTAAAGCCATAAAAAGCATATAGTAAAACCACACAGTCTGACACAACACTTCATCAATATGATAAAGGACTAGAGCCTGTCAAATCAAATCTCTTTTAGCTCAAACAATTACTACAATCTGTATTTGCTAAGTTTCAATATATTTGCACAGAACACCAAATGTTAGATAAGGAAATCCATAGTATCTTCAGTCGAGTGTTTTATGACCATTGTTTTGTTTTATAACTGGACAAAATTTACGCTTGTGTGTTTGTGCAAGCATCAAGGAAATTGTTGGGGAATCCGTTTAATGTCTCAATATTTTAAGTATTATTTGCCTAAACATCCTGCCATATTCTAACTTGACAACAATCATTTATTTTCATTCTATTGCAGCATGTTGAAAGGCAGATTACTTGAATGAACAACAATGAAATTTACTTCCTGTAAGTCTATAAGTCTTCCTGGGCATCAAAAAATTTTACTGGGTTGAAACATATTGGTGCAATTCAACTCCTTATCACTAAAAGCCCAATATATACCTCCTCATCCTCCATTCAGCTCCACAATACACTGATTCACTGCTTTTGACATAAATGTGACTTCTACTTTCCACTTCTACTGTATGGGTGGAGGGGCCACGTGACGTGTCTCGATCTTAAAACAGAAACGTCTCATACAGGGGTTCCCCATTTTCCCACTGTACTATGAATAAACGTTTCCTTTTTAATTGTCGAGGCGATTCTGACTCACTTTCGCTGGCTGCATGCCCACCATGAGCCCTCCATGGAGACCGAGCCAAATATACAGAAGGAAAAACGTATAGGCAGAAGGAAAAAAGATGGTGACTGAGTTGTATAATATGCTCTAATTTAAACATTGACTAAAATAGACCAATGCAGAACCTGAATTGGCCAACTATAATGGAGAGAAATTTGAAAATAACATTAAAACATAAAAGACAAATCTTTACTTAAGACTTGAGTTAGCATGACCTATAGAAATTCATACTACGTTTGTTTTTGTTTTTTAAACTGAGGGATGAGTCTAAACTATTTTCTGTAGTTAAGCTTTCCTCGGACACTACCTGCTATTTGATATATACAGGTAGCAGATCTGTTAAAGGACTTTATGTTCCAGATAGTTGTACAATTTGAATTCAAATCATATTTAAATCATCAAAGCATAAGCAGCTTGGTGCAGATACCCAGTGGCTTGTTAGTCTCAACGGATGATTATGGCTTGTCTATATTTGCTTAATACATCTTAAGTAATCTACATTTAAGTGTATTTCATTAACATTACAATAAAAAGTTAAACAGTTAAATCAACATGTTCACAAAACTTTTTTTAATTAAGTATATTTTTCCTATGACATTGGCAAATAGTTTTTCTTGCTCATTTATATAAGCATATATATATATCAAATATTTGCCAATGTGGTAGGAAATATATACTTAATTTAAAAACAAAAAAATCAAACCAAGAACTAATGTCTTATGCAGTTTTATTTAGTTAGGTTTAATAAAAAAAGAGAAAAACATTGATCAAGAAAAATACTGCTTATGCTGATTTTGTGTGTGTGTGTGTGTGTGTTCCAAGTAAACAGACATGGTAAAGGTAGCCTAAGGAAAATGATTAATAAAAAAAGTTATGATTCTACTAAATCCTAATGGTGGTTTTGAAGGGTGTGGTCCTATAATCATACCAGATCCTGTAACCGCGGCTGAATTTGAACTCAATACAAAGAGAACATTATTCCTCCTCCCTGATTCATTAGCACATGACAGATGCTAAAACTATTTCCCTCGGAGTGAAACAGTGTTACAGATGTATCTGATCTTTCTGTCTAGTCTGGCACAAATGAGTACAATCTTTAATGTCAATGCAAATGAAAAAAACATTTCTGACTGAGACAGAACAATAATGGAGAGCTGAGATGTAGCCTCCTCTCTCCATCTCTGCATGCATGAATGTGTGTGCAGGGTCACATATGATTATGAACACCTATTTCAAATCTACCTATATCTATCAATATGCATAAATATGTGTTTTGTTTCATACTCTGCAACAGGGAGGATAGACTGAGGCTCTGCCAGCGTGGCAGCTCTGCGTTTAGGCGCCGATGATGACTCACTCTCTCCCTTACGCCCGTGGCCCAGACACGCCACCAGAACAGCACCAATTACAGTAACCCTCTCTCCTCCCCATCTTTATACAAGCCCAGTCTAACATAATCTGCATCGGAGGGTCTCCGGCCTAACAATATAAACAGTTTTCCACTGATTTTCCATGGAATAAACATAACGAGATTCCACTGTCATCTCTGGTTCCCCAAATATAACGTTCGCCTGTTTGCAGCTGCCTTCAGTTAAGAATGGGATGGAGATGTCGCGTGTGTGTGTGTGTGTGTGTGTGTGTGTGTGTGTGTGTGTGTGTGTGAGTGAGTGTGTGCGTGCACTACTCTGCCAGTGTTCCCCATTATGAGTGGTTTGGCAAAAGACAAACATCAGTTCAGCCTATGAGTCACATGGCACTGCCACGTGACAATTCCTTCTCTTTTTTTCCTTCTCACATCGAACAGTTTTATGCAAAAAATACAACTGGTAATTTACTGTATAAAAAATGTGTTTGAATGCAAGGTGTGTCTTAAATGTACTGACATAAGCAGGAAAGTAGTATTTCGACTAAACAAAAACAAATAAAATAAAATAGCTTTTAAATAAAATAGAGGATGTGTTAGTGGTTTTTTGTCATTTAAACATTTTCTTTAAGTACAAAAGGGTTGGCATCTTGAAACTTTTTTAAAAAGGAAGCAAATTACGGAGTTTATCTTTAACATCCCTGATTCATATTCATACTGTTCAAATGAATCAAAAACACATTCAAGGCTTTGTTTATGAATTAACTCTAAACTAAATTTGTCTTTCAGTAACGGCTCGGTGCCTTAACCGAACTACACTGTCTTGTTTTACGTGGAAGCACAAGTTCATTCTGAATTCTCAACAAATCACTTGCAAATTAAAAGCATGTTTGATCTTTAGTTTAGAGTCTGTGGATGGGGATTATTTAACAGACCGAATGAGTCAGTCCGTCCAAAGCCTTTCCAGATTTAACCACAACCAAATGAAGCACCACTGCGTTTGGGATGAAGTGTAGGGAAGTGTGTGTGTGTCCGCATCTTATATTTGACATTTTAAGAACAAAAGGACTGTAATATGGAGCTGAAAAAGCCATCAGAAGTGGGTGTGAGTCTAACCAAATATGTATGCGTGTCTAAGAGAGTACACTAGAGACATTTTATATGCCCATTATTTTAAAATGATTTATAATTTATGACTCAGAGCTCTTCAAACACAACACACACACACACACACACACACACACACACACACACTCCAGTGTAGCACGGAGCAGCTCTTTGGGTGCTTTTTTCATGATCATCACAGCTAATTCTACTCGGGTCAATTTAGAAGCTTCAGCATCCCTCCAAAAATCAGGATGTTTTCTTTTTAGATGAGAGGTTTAAATACATAGTAACAAGACTGGAAACATATACTACTCAGTGCCTGAGAAAGCAATGGCTGAAACAAATAAAAAGCATCTTGAATCACTCATCACAGTGTGTTATTTATTATTGTCATGACATCAAAGAAAAGAAAATAAAATATTTTTTTCCAGAATGTCCATGTGTAATGTTCCAGATTAAAGAAAAAAATAATCTAGTACAGAGATCCGATTCCGAACTGAGAATCATTTCTCATAAATCAATGTAATTAACATTAATTTTCAATTTTCAACATTAATTAACAAACAAACAGCAGGAGGAAAATTAGTTCTGCTAGTTGTCATAGAATAATCAATGAAGTTGTGTACAAATGACATTTAACACATTTGGCAAACACTTTTAACCCAAGCAACTTTGTATGATAAAGGTGTATTTGCCAGTTATGCGTGTTTCCGTGGAATTAAACCCATATATCCATCTTCTATCAGCTTTTTATGATGTGCTGCATCACTTTAGTTTCATTTGGCTGAAATAAAATATATTTTTAATTCATTTTCATTAATCTGTCCAAAGAAACATTTAATACCAATGAATTTCTGTTAAAAAATCTGCAAAATCTAAATTATTTATACATTACAAATAGCTTTTTAAAGGAAAACAACTGCAATTGTTACTTTTTAGAGATACTATTAGGTCTCTTACATTTATTATATTTTGATTTATAAATAATGTTGCTGCAAATATTAGCGAGAAATACAGTATTCCTGCACACTGCTTATTTTATTTCATAGCAATAGTCAAATATTGGCTACTGAAACAGTCCAAGTAAATAACTGTCTGGACCATAACTTGGAAAGAAATGTAGGGACTGAATCTCTTTAATTGAATATCCCTAATCTAAAACATTTCTGTACCCCTGCTAGCAGCATCATATTCTAGCTAAAAATGTTCATGTGTTTTTTTTTCCATTTAGACCAGTATATCATTCACAAACACCACTTTACGAGTTCACCCTTACATCTAATCTGATAGCAAATAGTAAGCATATTTTAGCGTGCTGTCCTGGGGGAGGGCTCCGAGCCCGGAATATGGCCCGAACCCAGAGAACTCCCCAATCCCTAATATGGGATAAAATAGATTAGGTGTGAGGAGTTGGGGTGGAGGAGGGATGCCGGAAAACTGTCAATGGACAGAGGTAGGCAGGCTGCATCTATATATACACGCATTGTGCTCGTTAGGATGGTTAGCTAAACGAGTTGCACGAGTTGGTGCTTTTGGCAGTGTGGGCAGGTGCCAAATCCTGCTGGAAAATGAAATCAGCATCTTTAAAAAGCTGGTCAGCAGAAGGAAGCATGAAGTGCTCCAATTTATTGGTAAATGGGTGCAGTGACGTTGGTTTTCAAAAAACACAATGGACCAACACCAGCAGATGACATTGCAACCCAAATCATCACAGACTGTGGAAACTTAACACTGGACTTCATGCAACTTGGGCTATGAGCTTCTCCATCCTTCCTCCAGACTCTTGGACCTTGGTTTCCAAATGAAATACAAAACTTGCTCTCATCTGAAAAGAGGACTTTGGACCACTGAGCAACAGTCCAATTCTTCTTCTCCTTAGCCCAGGTAAGACGCCTCTGACGTTGTCTGTGGTTCAGGAGTGGCTTAACAAGAGGAATACCACAACTGTAGCCAAATTCCTTGACACGTCTGTGTGTGGTGGCTCTTGATGCCTTGATCCCAGTCTCAGTCCATTCCTTGTGAAGTTCACCCAAATTCTTGAATCGATTTTGCTTGACAATCCTCATAAGGCTGCGGTTCTCTCGGTTGGTTGTGCATCTTTTTCTTCCACACTTTTTCCTTCCACTCAAATTTCTGTTAATGCTTGGATACAGCACTCTGTGAACAGCCAGCTTCTTTGGCAATGAATGTTTGTGGCTTACCCTCCTTGTGAAGGGTGTCAATGATTGTCTTCTGGAAAACTGTCAGATCAGCAGTCTTCCCCATGATTGTGTAGCCTAGTGAACCAATCTGAGAGACCATTTTGAAGACTCAGGAAACCTTTGCAGGTGTTTTGAGTTGATTAGCTGATTGGCATGTCACCATATTCTAATTTGTTGAGATAGTGAATTGGTGGGTTTTTGTTAAATGTGAGCCTAAATCATCACAATTAAAAGAACAAAAGACTTAAACTACTTCAATCTGTGTGCATTGAATTTATTTAATACACGAGTTTCACAATTTGAGTTGAATTACTGAAATAAATGAACTTTTCCACAACATTCTAATTTATTGAGATGCACCTGTACAGTGCTCTTTTAAAACAAGAAACAAAAGTGATGGTGAAGCATCCTCTCTGAATTCTCCTATTTACTGTAACATTAGACAGTTGATCTTTAGTGAGGTCATCAGGACAGCAGGGAAAACAGAAATGTCCTGCGGCAGTCATCACAAAAAGAAAGAACAGAGAGGGAAAGAGAGAGAATGAGCCGACTCCCCTCAGAATGAAAGAGATCTTCACTGGAAAAGGAGAGACGGCTCTCTATTCAGATGCTTAAGCTGTGCTGAACACAGAACTATTTATTCTGTCCAAACTGTTTGAACACACAGGTGCCAGCTGAAGTTTATACACTGTAGATTTAACAAAGTTAAAATAACAAAAGGAGTAGAACAGCCTAATAGAGGAAAATCTCATTTTATTCCTTTTTAGGCAGGACAGCCCTCAACTAAACAATGAAACACTGTAATCAGGGCGTTTCTCTCTATAAAATCAAGCTTTTTCTCATTGTCAACCGTCACCTAAAGAATAACACTCAAAAATATACTCATTAAGTGTAATTTTCATGTTAGACACAATGACATAACCACAGAGGGACTGTCTATTTTAAATATGATGGGTGACTTTTGCAGGAAACATATCAGCAGCATACTGCATGAAAACTGTTCATTGCCATCTGTTTATTCTGATAATGTAAAAACCAGACGATGATGAGAAAATATTTCACATTAGCTTCTGAAAATACTATGCATAAACAGACCAACAGGATGCAACAACAAATTAAACTTAAAATGGTTGCACTGAGTGATTACCATATTCACGAACTGTGTTATTTGCATGATACTACAAGGCACTTGAAAAATATCACTGTGCATGTTGTACTTTTTAGCTAGTTTATTATATAAATTAATATGAGTTAATATTACGATTTCTAAAGCCGAATGTATATAGGCAATTAAAAACCAATGTTTTGGCAAGGTCTTTTTTGGGTATCCATAACTAGACTAGTAATATATGCTATATATGAGGGTAAATGGCACCAGGTGAGGCATTCCATGTAAAACATACAGGATGGTGAAGGAGGGGCAGGAAATGAGTCACTGGAGTATTTTTTTACATCTGAAAGCTGCCAAATATCATTTCGTTTGCCCTTCAGCTATGAACATTAAGCTTAACAGAATGCAGATCACAAAGCCAGTGAGCGTTGAACTGATAAAACTGTTCATGAATGCAAATATTCTCAACAATGGAATCATTTTATTTAAAAAAAAAAAAAACTCAATGTTTACAAATTCAAATTTAAGGCTTTTTGCTGTTTTAGATGCTTTTAGGTTTACATTTTATTTTTTTACTCTTGACCCTGAGCCAGACCCAGAGATAACTGGAAAAGATGTCCCTCACTAAACCCAGAGCCTTAACACTGTGAAAGTAAAAGTGATAAGGCAATAATATACTTACAATCTCAGTCATCTCAGACAAAGAGCACATGACTAAAAGACTGGTTAATTTTTTGCAATGATAAAACTGACAAAGGCTCTTGTTTGTAAGATCAATGCTCTAATCTTTTAATGGACACACTTCCTCTTCCCCATATGCTGGAATAATGGAATGACTAAGACTAAGATGACTAATTTTTTGCAAACATGCCCTGACTACTGCCTACACGTGGGCATGAAATTCATTGTATGAATGGGGGCTCGGGAAATACCTGGAAATGCATGCAGCGTCAGAAGATGTGCAACTAAAAAGTGGGTTAGAGTTAAGCAGTTTTAATCATTTAGACAAATACCAACTCATCAAGTTCCCCACTTTCTAGACCGTAACCAAGTACAGTTTCATTGTATTGTCTAAGCAAACACAGAGGGGATTCGCAGCATTTTAAATGAAAGGTAAGTGATGACACACTGCTCTTTCACTATGAACTGAAAGATGCATTTCATCTGCTCAGTTTCCAGCTGTAGTTTTTCCACATATCAGTCACACACTCCTACACTGCACCTGTCAACAGAGTTCAGACAGTGACACACACACAGAATAAACACAGGATATATTCTTCTATCTGATAATGACCACAGAAGCCAAATGCTGCAACCGCGACAGCAGCCACAAGCACATGTACACCCACAACATGTGCACACATAAAGCTCCTTTGAGCCAAAACTGAGATGTCTCCACTGCATGTCCTGACACAACTACCCATTCAAGAACTCGTCTGACCCATAAGCTTCCTAAACAATAACTAAGGTCAAAGTATATGAGGGATCATTTTCAAACAAGCAATTTCACATAGCTCTGAAGGGTGTGTCATGGAGAATCCTTTACTAAGCAAAAAGCACATTTTTGTTAATTTAAATTTTAAAAAAGTTTATTTTTTCTTAGTGAAGCTTAGCTTATTGACTTACATATAGAAATGATATATGTGACCCTGGACCACAAAACCAGTCATAAGTCGCATGGGTATATTTGTAGCAATAGCCAACATTACACTGTATGTGTCAAAATTATACATTTTTCTTTTATGCCAAAAATAATTAGGATATTAAGTAAAGATCATGTTCCATGAAGATATTTTGTAAATTTCCTACCATAAATATATCAAAACTTAATTTTTGATTTGTAATATGCATTGCTAAGAACTTCATTTGGACAACTTTAAAGGCAATTTTCTCAATATTAAGTTTTTTTTTGCACCCATATTCATATTCCAGATTTTCAAATAGTTGTATCTCAGCCAAATATTGTCCTATCCTAACAAATTACTTCTATCTGATTGCTTCTATTGTCATAATTTGTAAGTCGCTTTGTATAAAAGTGTCTGCTAACTGACTAAATAATAAATAATATGTGTGTGTGTGTTTGACTTGTTTATATATTTATCTATTATTATTATACAGCAACATAATGGAAAAAGGTTCTTAATTGGTTGTTTGCAGTACTTCAGACTCAGGAAAGAGCTCTCTTCTCATCATGAGCCAGTTTTCAATGTATAGCGCTTTTTTTTTTTTTTTTTGAGTTGAGCCATAAATTCTTTAGAGATTAAAATGCTCCATTTTAAATTCTCCAGATCACAAAAATAATCTCTGGGTATTTTAAAACACCAGTGTACAAAGAAATATGAAATAAAAAGTTTTTTGTAGGAAACTTTTCTTGTCAACAGGGCTATAAAACCCCATTCTTGTTCTAACTGGAACCTTTTATGGAGCGATATAGGTCGCTTCAGTAAGAAAACATCTGCTGAGCACATAAGTGTAACACAAATGTATCAAACTCACTGGAATAAAATAAGGCTACGGTTCCAACGTGGACACAGGGCTTTCTTTCTGAGGTGAGGGGTTAAAGAGAGAGTAAACAGTGCTTTCCCCACAGTTACTTAAAGCTCATGAGTCACCACTCAGTCCAGTCAGAACCTCTCACACACCCTGGCAAGGCCTCATGGTAGCTGTGGAAACCAAACACTTCCAAACAGCTCAGCTCCAATGAGTGTACGAGTCCGTCTGCATTAACCGAGTGATGGACGCTTACAGGAACTCATGAGTGCTACTGTAACCCTGGGAAACACAAATACTATCTCCTTCTGCTGACTTCCCCTATGTGTATAACCACAAAGCTTATGAAATGAATATGAGCCAAACCTTATGAAATGAATGAACATGACTCGTAATGCCTTTCACTAAACTCTCAACTTGCCGCGCATCATTCAGTGACGACACATCTTCAGCCTTGATGTCTATTTGTCTTTGAAACACACCCTTTTGGGATCAACAGACCTTTAGCCTAAACCAAGGCACTGACTCAGTCTACTACCATAGAGACAGCAAGATAAACAACAGATTATAATAACAATCACTGTGACTCAATGCCAACTACATCACAACTCTTCTTAATAAACTTAAAATAAACTAAAGTTTGACATGGCTTCACTGTGGAGTTTGTATATCTTTCAAGTACACTGATATGAGAGAGTTCAAATGCATGATAATTAAGTTACTAGATTTTATGATGCGCAGTTGCTTCTTAGTTTTATTGAGAGGATCTTTTCTCTTACATAATGCGATTAGTTATTGCCAAACTATGTTAGAAAATAAATGCAGCATTTAAAATTTACTAAATATTATTTTTAGATTACTTAGATCACTTCTGTCACCTACTGCTTCATTTAATAACTCTTTTAAATGCAATCTTTAGCAAATCTCAAAAGGAATATTTATTTTTCATACTGTACATTATAATGTCATGATGCCTAAAATGAGTAATTTATTGGATTTTATTGTCTTTTTTAATTTATTTAGACCAAATATTATAAAATTTTAAGATCAATCTTTATCATGCATCCCTAATTCACATCATTACTTTGTAGACATTTGACATTCTATGAGCGGGAGGTTTGCAAAGACACACTTTAGTCAAATTAATCATTAATCCACACACTGCAGTGCAAAAAAAATATGAATACGTGTCCACTGGCTTATTGGCTAAACCTACATATAGCAATGATTGCTTCTGTTTACTTTAATCAGTGTAAAACTTTACACAAGCAGCAGCATTTCCGCAGAAGACAAAGGAAGCATAAAATGTAATGTAAATTCAAACTACAATCAGACACACTAAACCTGTTGTAAAGGGTGTGGTGGCCAATCCAACAGCCATTTCCCAAGCAGATGTAACACACCCACATTCACACCACACATACCTGAGCTGCAGCACACTTGTAGAACAGACTGAGCCAGAGAGAGAGAGGTGTGTGTGTGTGTGTGTGTGTGTGTATGTACACTACTGTTTCAAAATCTGGGGTCAGTAAGATTTCATTTTTGAATACTTTTATTGAGCAAATATGCATAAAATTGATGGAAAGTGACATTAAATACATTTATAATGTTACATTGTTTTAAATAAACGCTGTTCTTTTAAAGGGGTCATAAATGGGATTTCAAGTTTTCCTTTCTCTTTGGAGTGTTACAAGCTGTTCATGCATAGATAAGATCCCTGAAGTTGCAAAGACTAAAGTCTCAAAACCAAAGAGATATTCTTTATAAAAGTTAAGACTTGTCCACGCCCCCCTAAAACGGCTCATTTAAACACGCCCCCACATGTCTACGTCACGATGTGGGGAGATTTTCATAACACCGGCCAAATGTTTATGCAAAGAAAGGGGGTGATTTTTATTCTCGCTGTAGTATTGTTGCTGCCGCCGGCGCCATGTCGTGGAGGCGCTGTGTTTCGTGTGAAAGCGAAACTACTTTGTTTGGGCTTCCAACTAGGACACAACTAGAAATCAGTGGTTAAGTTGTATTTACAACTTTGTTCCAGAAGTGTTCAACCCAAATATTAGAGTGTGTGCGGCGCAATTTACGGAGGACTATGTCCTGAACCTGGAAGAGTAGCCTTGCTTGCAGGCTTGCACAAAGACTGTTTCTATAAAGTGGTGCAATTCCAACTTTGCAAGGACAGTCTGACGCGAGTTTTGAGCAGTGTAGAGTAGTGCTTGTTGTTTGTCTTTTCTCCAATCACAAATGCAGACATGGTAATTTTTACGCTGCGCCATGCAACGCGACGCGTAAAAAGACCGTATGAGTCATTATAATCAGTAATTATGTCCCCACTGGATGCAACAAATGCCTCGTTTGTAATTGTAATGTATCGTTTTAGTCTCGTCTCGCTGGGAAACGCCATCACATTACGGTGAGGGGCGTAACATTTCCGTCTCACGCTTGAGGTATTCGGCCAATCACAACGCACCGGATAGCTGGCCAATCAGAGCACGCCTCGCTTCTCAGAACGATGAGCTTTGTAAAAATCGACGCGCTTCAGAAAGGCGGAGCATAGAGGAGCAACAATAATGTACAGTATGTGGAAAATGAATGTGTTTTTTGAACCACGTAAACACATTGCATTACACCAAATACACAAAATAATGTTCTTTTTAGCAATGTCATATGACCCCTAAACTTTTTTTATTCATCAAAGAATCCTGAAATAAAATGTATTATGGTTTCCACAAAAATATTAAGTGGCAAAATAAAAAAAGTTTCTTGAGTATGATACTTGAGCAATGATTTCTGAAGCATCATGTCACACATTTCGAAGATTCAGCTTTGCAGTCACAGGAATAAATTACATTTTATATTAAAACAGAAAACAGTCATTTTAAATTGTTTAAATTTTAATTTTAATTAATAAATGTTTTTAAACATTTCACAGTATTACTGTTTTTGCTATATTTTTGTTCAAACAAATTCAGCTTTGGTGAGCACAGAGACTCACCGACCCCAAGCCACAAGGTTTACAATCGCTGTCATAATACTGTACAATGCAGATTTGTTTTCTGTTTGAATTAATTATTATAATTGAATAAAATTTAAATAGAATTTTAAAACGCATCAAACAGACTAAAGCACCGAGCTGTCAGCCTAAGTGACAGGAGCAATAAGCAGATGTAAACTGCAGAAAACTGCCATCATGTTTCAGCTAAATTTAGCTGCGGACTAGGCTAAGAGCCCAGGGGTCGGCACTATTCTACACTTTAGGGTTAAACTTATCTTTTGGATGTGTGAAAGGAATTACAGGAAAAGTGGGAAAGCCCTAATATTAGCCAGTGTCTGCAGCTCTTCTACGTCACTGATTTATGATCTGTAAGCCGCACCATTCTGAAACTAAAACTGGTGGAATTTTTTTAAGTTCCTGGGTGGAATGAGTCATGGTAATTGCTCCTGCTGACTCCAGACTTGGATTTACTTACTGGAATAGCACTGGTTTGCAGTTTTAAAGGACTTGTTCATCCCAAAAAATTAACTTTTGAACTTCAAAAAGTGCAAATTAAGTCATGGAATAACATCCATGTCTTGTAAACCATGGTCTGCACACATACCTGGCCTTCAGCTCCTTGTAGTCCTCGCGCACCTTGCTGAGCTCCAGCTGCATTCGGGCTCGTTCTTTGGCCACCGAGTCCAGTGTCTTCCTGGCGTCCGTCAGCTCGGCCTCGTATGCCGCTTTCATGCCGCTCAGCTCACGGCTGATCTCCGTCTCCGACTCGGTGATGCGCATACGCAGACCTGCGTTCTCTGACTCTAGAGAGCGCACCTTATCGATGTAGATCGCCAGACGGTCGTTCAGGTTGCACAGATCTTCCTTCTCCTGCAGCCGAGAGATGCGGGTGGGGGACAGGACGGTGGTCATCCCTCCGCGGGTGCTTCGTTTCTGACCTGGAGTCTCCATAGCTGACTGGATTTGGTGCTGTTAGCCTGAAACTGTACAGGGAATAGAATAGAATAGAATAGAATAAAATGGGGAGAAATATAAGAGACATATTTCACAGGTTATACATTCAGGCATCTTTTACGGTCACAATTTGACAGTTTTAAACTGATATGCAATATATTTATGGTTACAAAAAAATAAATATATGCAAATGATAAACTCCAGCCCTCCTCCCTGTCCCCTCCTTCTTTTCCACCATCCCTCTCCCTCACTTTGTCTTACCGTTTCCACCACGCCCAACCTCTGATCACATCCAAGTATGTTCAGCACAAACTTCCCAGAATAAACATTTAGTTTTTCAAACATATTTCTCAAATCTCAAATACGTTCACTTCTGAGTAATCTAATCTGGTTTAGATCTAACTGTCAGACTGGTTTAGAATGCATTCACTGCAACTTCTATTGGATAAGACACAAACATAAACTTTGACACATTTTAGACACAACCAGCACAGACACGCATGTCAAAGTCCCATCCACAAGAGCTGTGACTGCATATTTGTTTTGGAACGCTGAAGTAATTCCAAACATTACAATGTGCTTAGACGGCACATGTGACACTCCCCCTTGACTCAATTACAGGAGTAATCTGTACTTTACTGTGCAATGCTACAAAAAAAGCTATGAAAAACACAAATTACAATTATATTTGGGCCCTGAACATTCACAATTTGCAGTATTGCTCGTCAAAATGCCTGAATCACTGACCTGGTAAAGTTGAGAGAGAGTTTGGGTTTCTGAGGGCTTCTATGGCTGCTGTGTCCCGTTGAAACTCTGTAGAGAGAGTGTCTGGTCTGACTCGTGCTCTTAGTCTCCAGCAGAAACTCACACTTCTCAGAAATGCGAGGAGGAGGAGGAGGAGCAGGAGCAGAAGAGCAAGCGAAGGAAAGGAGGGTGGAGCTAGTGAAGTCTGACTCAGTAAGCCCACACAAGGGAATAGAGATTTTACTTTGTTTCACATTGTCACAGAATCATCTCGCCTTATCATTTTTTTATATAATCTATAACTTGTGAGAGAAGCAATCTAAATGACAGTAAATTAAATCCCTTCCATGCTAATGGCTAATCCACAGCAAAACAAAATAAAATATATATATATATAATATAATAAAATAATGTCTGATCCCAAGCTAATAAAAAATAAAAGAAAAATATATATATTTTTTTAAATGAAATAAGTAAAAAAAAATCGAATCAATATTTCCAAATAATTAAAGCTAGTCCAAAGAGTCCCCCGAAGATCTACTCATCCAAACATATGAGCCAAAGAAAAATATCCTTCATACGTCCATCCAAGAAACCCAGAATACATCCATTTGCTGTTGCATGAAGCTTTAAAGGGGAAAGTCACAGAAAAACAGCCTTATATTAAAAACTCTGCCTGCTATTTATTTCGGAGGGGTGGACATACTAAAAATGAATTATCCAATCAGGTGTCTTAGTAAAAGGAGGGAGAGAGAGGGTGGATGAGACGAATCCTTTCTGGGAACGAAGGCTGTGCTTCGATTCATTTAAACACCACTAACTAGTCACCTTCCATCAACTCTCTGATGCATATAAGGATTCAGGATCAAACCTGAATCAGTGTTATTTACCCTCAGAAAAATGGTACAAAATCTGTCACTGGGGCGGTATCTTTTCAAAAGGTACAAATATGCACCATTTAGGAAATAATATGCACCTTTATGGTATATTTATAGGCACCTTTAGGGGTAAATAAGGTAAAAAGGTACCTTAGAGACAGCTTTCGTACCTTTATTTCTAAGAGTGTTGTTAACTAAAACTATTTAAAATAATTTTGTTAATAAAGCTGAAATAAATACTAATATTAAATCAAATTAAACTAAAACTAAAATAAAACAAGTTTAAGGTGAATTACTAAAACCAAAACTGAAATAATATAAATGAAGGCTAAACAGAAATACAAAAAAGAAAAAGAATAAAAATTACAGAATAATAATTTTGTAAACTAATAATTTAGGGCCCTATTTGTTTGTGCACAAAATCTCTTCTAGAAACAGCACCATGAGGCAAGATGGCAGGAGACAGCTATGAAAAAAAGCAGACAATCTTGGCACAAGGGCATGAGAGTATCAGTGGAAAAGTCCCCAGCAGATGCCAGTACCTACAGTCTATGAGAGACCACTGACAGCTGTGTAATACTGCAGGATGAACCTGTCTGTTCTGCACTCTTTTCTCCTGTTGTCTCTCTTTCTCTGCCATCCTCATCGCATTATTACACACAACCACCGCATTCCAATATAATAATGAGATTCCCCAGGGTAAATGTCTCTCCAACTCAAGTGCTATCTCAAAAATCTGTGGGAACTGCTGGGAGATTATGACATAAGTATACTAGATATAATCTGCAGAGGGGGGGGGGGGGGGGTAAACCTGCAAACGTTTGTGGGGGTCTTGGGAGGTCAAAGGGTGGAGATTTAGGACACATGCAGCAAATTACAAGACATGACAGGTTCAAACCAGAATGTTTTCACAACATGGAATTCAGACACACTCATTTGGGTGGCATTACACTACTAAAACCTTCTTAAAATTACATAGCATTCATATAAATTTCATATACATTTCAAATTATTAAAAAAAAATCATCAAGGGCATAACGTTAGTGATTACTAGTACCTGTAACGTTAATTCACAATATTACATAACACACCATACACTTTCTATCGCAGTCCAAACGACTAAATCAGGTCTAAAGAAGAGAACTCCCTTGAATCAACGAGGATATATTTCAGTAAAATTACTGGTTGTTAAAACTGTTGAGTCATGCATTGAGAATGAACATACAAATCTTTCTATTCATAAACACCCCACAAAATGCCGTTGCTATGGACAAGAGTAACCACCGCGTGAGATGAAATGTTTGAGCAAAACCTCAGTCAGGGAAATAGTGACTCACAGTAACCGAATCCCAAGATCAGGAAATGTTTGCGGGCGTTCAAGGATCCACGAAACGCTCTCGTCTAGCATAGGCCATGATGTCACTGCAGCTGGACTGTACAGCGCACTCTACTGGCCACTCAATAGTTTACACTCTGACCAAAAACTACCATGGTAACCTAATACAAAATACTCCAAAAATACAGTAAATACACACTGTTATCGTACCTTGCGCAAACTGAATTAAAATGACTAAAATAATATTGGATTTTTCAATATATACACTACCTCAGAATCAGAATCTTCAAAATCAGTCAACCACTCTAAAAACAATTATCCTATGTGCAAAAACATTTTCCTATGTACAAAATTTACACATAAAATAATAAACAAATAGACCAGTGTGTGTGTGTGTGTGTGTGTGAGCGAGAGAGAATAATATACCTTTAACAGCACTATTTACATGTCATATACATCACAATTGAAGTAATTCTGAATACACAACTGTAAAATTGCAAAGTTTTGATTGAACAAGGTGGAATATTTCACAAAAGGAGGCATTCCATTCAGTGTTCATTTAGCCTACTACTTGTTCTTATTCTTGTTATTATACTATTGTTCATACTTATCTTGTCATACTTATAATCATCTACTACTTATTATTATCAACACTGACTTTGGCTACTTATTATTTTTGTGGAAACTGTGATACATTTTTTAGGATTTTTTTATTTTTATTATTGAATAGAAAGTTCAAAAGAACAACATTTATTTGAAATAGAACCTTTCTGTAACAATATCTTTACAGTCACTTTGTCAATTTAATACATTCATGCTGAACTTAAAAAGTATCAAATAAATAAATAAAATCTTACTGGTCCCAATTTTTAACCAGCAATGTATACGTGTAAAAATAAAAATAGATCTAATAATTCATCTTGGTTCCCATATTTATTTATTTTAATTATTTATTTACTTAATGTAGGCTAATTAAGTACATATATTAATAAATAAATAGTCAAGAGTGACTAGAGGGGTCCTTTTTGTGATAATATTTTTTTATTTTCATTTCTGGTCACACTAACTTTATATGGTTGACAATTTATTTTTTATTTTTATATATTTTACCACAAAACTGTATTTACCCTTATGGTTTGGTACTACTCTAGTGACCTCTGCTGCTGACGATGAAGAGTCTCTCTCAAGACTTCCCACAATCTTCTCAGCTTCTCAATCAACCTCCAAGTGTCTCCAGCTGGTGGTTTTGATCTTCGGACAATGACACTGAATTGTTTTGAAACTCTCGTTACACTCAAACGTAATCGCAAAAGAAAATGTTTAGAAAGAAATGGCATATTGCAAAAGATATTGTAATAAAAAATATAGGACACTTTCACCAAATACGCCTCTGTCACGATTATACATGCTAATGAACATTTATCCAGTACAAATCGTGACTTACCACAGGCCTAATTACAAGTGTAGTGCATCACTTGATAGAGACAGTCCACCTGCTCATTTAGAGTTCACTGCTCTTCAATAATTACTCTTGTTCAATACATCCACCACTGTTCAGTGTTTTAATTATGATTATGTGGTAGAATAAAGTTTGAAAACCCAAAAAGTTTATTTATTTCAAGCAGAGATGGTTAATGGGTGTTTAAACTGAACAGTTATGCCTGGGGAACCGTTTCTGAGTTTTTAACCTCGGTTATTTTAGCCTTATGGGAAACTATAATCAGAACATCTGAACTGAGCTCCTTTATTGCTCTTTAAAAAGACCAAGGTTGAACAACCAACAAGCCACTTCAGCCATCATTGATGAGAGCATGTTGTCTCCACACAGATGCAACACATGTGTAACAAGGTTTGATAAATAAAGCGTGTTAGGGAGGAAAGGCCTTGCGTTGTGCTTTATTTGTTGTCAAAAGGAACATGAACACAAATGGTTCACACAGCCTTGAGCATTCAAGGATACACAAATACACAGGCATGACCACACGCTGTCTATTAACAGCCAGAACAGAGCTTTTCCGCTGCCACCAGACTGATGTCTCTGAGACACTCCATGTGAAGCAGAGGAAAATTCCCTGTGGGTGTGTTTGATGAGAGAAACTGTAAGTAAATGTGATAAATATTGAATAATTTGACACTTAGTTGATCATCAGTGTCTGGAAATCCAGCTGTTTTAAGATGGTCTTAAACTGTCTGAAAGTGGGCATGGGCTTGATATGGATGAATAGAAGTTTAATTGTCAGGAATGTGGGATTTTTGTTGACATGGGAGGTTTTAATCACTGGCTCTGTTCTTGTCTGGACCGGCCTTTCAAGTTTTCTAATTACGCTTGCCTTTGAGCTCACATAACTGAAAAATGTACCGCAGATGTAATGGTGGAAATACATTAATAAATAATGGATCAAACAAAACAAATTAACTCTTTTTGTTTGATGTTTCTAATTGATCCTCAGTGTGAAATGTTGTTCAGTCATGTTCCAAGAGGTTTAGAGGCTTACATAACTATTTTCCTTCTTTCAAACTTTGCTTAATCCACTATTTTAAACAACTTTATAACAAAATGAATAGGCTACTGTTTCTGTTGTTGTTTTATAATTTTAATACTTTAAAATATTCTTTAAATCTTCAGTGGTGGAAAAGCAGTCTAAAACATTATTAGAAACATTTTATATATAATTTTATAATATTGTCATAATATATATCATATTTGTGACATTCTTAGAGGAACATGTGATGCTCCTTAAGGTCGAGAAATGATTCATATAATGCTCATCATTGCGGACCCATGGCACAGTGTCTCTGCATCATTAGCACTAACAGCTTCTTTTTATTCTTTTTTAATCTTTTCTTCCTTCTGGTTCATGTATGATTCATGTATGGCTCTCCACTCTCCCTCACCATTAATACCTTTGACATGTTCTGTGAGCATTAGATGATAGAAGACCTCTATGGTTCTTTTTCTTGGTTTGATCACCACTTGAATAGGACTGGATAGAAACATGACCTGCACTCAAACAACTCAATCATATGTTTTTTTAAGTGCTTTGGACCCATTATATGTTATATATTAGCTGTATATGATTTGTTTTTGTTTTATTTATACATTTTCAGAAGTGTTTTATTTCTTAGTGCAGCAATACAAAATTCTGTCTGAAACAGTCATGAGTCAAGCCGATTATTTTCACATTATGGCTGATAACCAAAAAATGGCAAACTCTGCTGTTCTAAAAATTCTCTGTGTGTGTATATACTGTATATATATATATATATATATATATATATATATATATTAATAATAAAATATTAAAAGTAATTATTTAAAGCTATGTATATTTAGGCATCACAAAATTAAAATGCACAGTATGAAAAATATATTAATTTTGATATAAAGATTAAACATAACATTAAATGTGTTATTTAATTATTATGAGTTGTTTAAAATTAACTTGAGTGAGTGCACACTATACTGTGAAAAAGTTTGGGATCCTAACGTTTTTGAAACTGTTATTTTAGGACCGTTGAGATCCTTTCAGAGTTTTTAATAATATCTTAAATTAGTTTTTATTTTTCGATTTGTCATTTTAGGTTTAATTAAAGTTTCAGTACTTTTGTTGTGTGTTTTGTCATTTTTAATAGTTAATACTGTTTTTATTCATTTTTATTTCTGTTGTAGTTTTTTAGTACATCAAGTTCAACATTTTTATATTTAAAACGTGTTCATTTTATTTCAGGTAACATTTAAATGGTTTGTCTTTTAGTAAAACTATAATAACTATAATAACACTATTTTGAAAAAAGTGTCTAATGTTCACAAAGGCTGCATTTATTTGATCAGAAATACAGTACTGCTTCAAAAGCAGTAATATTTTGGAATTTTATTACATTTTAAATAACTGTTTTATATTTTTTAATATGACATGACACCGATGTGTGTGGATGGCCTCTGTCTGGGGCTCTGTTTGTGTTTTGTTGTTATTTTGTTTCACTTTTTTAAATTCAACAATAATATATTTTATATGTAATTTTTTAAAAATATATAAGTATATATGCATAATTTTCAGCAGCCATTACTCAAGAAACATGCTCAAGAAACATTTCTTAATATTATCAATGCTGAAAACAGTTGTGCTGCAGAATATTTTCGTGGCAACTGTGATACTTTTATTAATTGATTGATTGATTGATTAATTGATTGATAAATAGAAAGTTCAAAAGAACAGCATTTATTGAAAATTGAAAGCTTCTTTACGGTCTCTTTTGATCAATTTAATGTATCCTTGCTAAATAAAAATAGACCAAAGAGGTAAACAAACATGGAATTAATGTATCTCTACAAAATATTAAGGTAAATTATATACATTATGTCTTAATAATAATAATAACAATGTTTCCTCCGGGTCATTTCACATCAGATCTTCAGCTGACCTACAATCCAACAACCATTGATCATGAACTCGAGCACTGAAGCTCCATCCACACACCCCACAGACTGCGCTGAGGTTCAGGTCCCCAGTCAGGTGTTCATGGTCATTGCCGTGGCTAGTCTGAGCCAGAACCTCTTGGTGATCGTAGCCGTCATCAAGAACAGGAACCTTCACTCCCCCATGTACTGCTTCATCTGCAACCTGGCTGTGTTTAACACCATCTCCAGCCTCTGCAAGGCTTTGGAGAACATCCTGCTGCTGTTTAAAGAGGCCGGACACCTGAACTCCCTTGGTCTTTTCGAGCTGAATATAGACGACATCATGGACTCTCTACTCTGCATGTGCTTCCTGGGCTCCATCTTCAGCATCCTCACCATAGCCGTGGACCGATACATCAGCATATTCCACGCGCTACGCTATCACACGCTCATGACCATGCGTCGCGTGGTGGTTACATTGTCCACCATCTGGGTGTTGTGCGGCACCAGTGGAGTGCTCATGATCGGGTTCTTTGAGGCCGCTACTGTGAAAATCTTCTTCGTTGTGCTGTTCTTCACAGCTCTGCTCCTCATCCTCTTGCTCTACGTACATATGTTCCTGTTAGCGCGCCACCATGCCAACAGGATCGCATCTATGCCAGGACCTCACGCGCGCCAGAGACAACGTGGCTTGAGGGGGGCGCTGACGCTCACCATCTTGATTGGGGTGTTTGTGACCTGCTGGGCTCCTTTCTGTCTTCATCTGCTGATTATGATGATTTGCCCTGAGAACCCCTACTGTGAGTGCTACCGCTCGCTCTTCCAGCTGCATGTAGTGCTACTGGTGAGTCACGCAGTCATTGATCCAGCCATTTATGCTTTCCGTAGCACAGAGCTGCGCAACACCTACAAGAAAATGTTCCTGTGTTCAGCTTCAAGGATCTTTAAAGAATGTGTCTGAGTGAGACGCGTGTGTCCCTAAAAAAGTCGAAATAATAAAGTATACAGAACTGTTACTTTTTTAAGTGAAAATGAAAGAAGATGCAGAAGAAATTCAATTTACAGGTATTGAAAGACCACAACAACATGTATTTAAAACAAAGTATGCAATAACACTCTGTTCAAGTCATTAAAGTGAGTTAAGTACGGTAACAATAAACAATTATTACAACAGTGTTAATTTGTGAATTGTTTATCAATTCTTTAATAATATGTTTGTTCACAGTACATTAACCTGTGTTAATTTATAATTCAACTAAATAAACCTAGGTTATTACATTTTAGGTAACACTTCACAATATATCTTAACATTAGTTAAAACAAACCTACATAATGAAAAATACTTCTAAATTAATATTTAATCTTAGTTAATATTAATGTATAAATGTACTAGTAGCTACATTATTAAAATCAAAAGCTGTGTCTGTTAATATTATTTAATTGACCTGAGCTTCTACAGTTTATAGTATAGTTATAGTTTTTCGAATTCTTTATATATACACACGTGGTCAGAATTGTTGGTACCCTTGGTAAATATGATCAAAGAAGCCTGTGAAAATAAATGTGCATTGTTAATGCATTGCATTGTCTTTTATTTAAAAAAAATCACAAAAGGTTCGAGTTTTAGTGCATAAACTAAAGCTAATAAACTGAATATTATCATAAAGTGTACCAAAATCTTTTAGAGTTTAATGCAGGAAATTATATATTTATCCACACGCAGCTCATTAAATGGTCTGTAATTTATTAGATAGCTAGTATATAGAAATCACAGTATACCAATACAACTGTACGAAGAAGAATTACCAGCTGGTTTTTAATTGCAGTAAAAAAAAAACAGACAAAATCAGAAGACTACACAAAATACGTCAAACCATTTACAGGTACATGCATATATTACATTCGTTGCACATTTGCATAACACAATTATAAATGGAATCGTTTAACTCGGACACAGAATAATAATTGCCTGCTTACATGACAATTAAATATTTAACTTCATTACAGTTAAACAAATATTTTGACATGCATATTGATGTACAGTATTGAGGTACATGTATTGTAAGACTTTTATGATTTCCCAGATGTACTACAATATTATTCACAACAGTTTGTATGTTTATATATTGCATAAATGTATTATGTTTGCATGATTATGTTTGTGTTTGTTATGTCTGCTTATGGTTGTGTTGCTGTCCTCTCTCAGGGTTTTTTTTCCTAAAAAAGAAAATATCTGAAAATGAACATTTCTATTCTACATATTAATATTAAAGCTGTTTTTGTGCACAAAATGCATTGACCTGACAACTGCCCCCTGCTAAGGAAGATGTAATTCTTATAATAAATACAGTACATATAAAACAATGTCACATTATGAACACTTCAGTATTTTACAACAACACAACATGAAACATCCACTGCAACATCAAAAACATTTCACATGATGAGGTACATGGAAAAGCGTGTATACAAATAATATATACTGTCCCTAATTAAGAGGTTCAGGCTCTTTACCTCCAACCCCACCTCCACTGCACTTATGCATCCATCCATCCATCTATACACACATTCATCCATCAGTTGTCCCTACAGGAATCTTGTTCAATATTTGCTGACCAGGTTCCAGAGGCTGCGTAGTCCGTCACAGCAGAAGATCTCTTTAAAGGTCTTTCTCATCTCTTGGCTTCTGAGCGCATAGATAAGTGGGTCAATCACAGAGTTACACATGATGAGTATCAGGTACATGTTAAAGTGTGACATGAAGCAGACGCAGTAAATGTTCCGTGGGCAGGAGATCATGAGGATGAGATGGAGAAAAAATGGCGCCCAGCACACGATGAAGATGCCCAGTAGTATGGTGAGGGTGACGGCACCCTTCATGCTAGCTCTCTGCCTGATGTTGGCGTTATAGCCCGGCAATGCCGCCATGCGTTTGACATGTGAACGGGCCAGCAGGAACATGTGGCTGTAGAGCGATGCCATCAGCAGAAGCATGGCAAAGAACATGGCCACCAGGCACACCACCACAGGCTTAGTGTCAGAGTAGATGATGAAGATGATCCCACAACCTGTGGAGAAGGTCCAGATGCTGCCGATGAGAATCCCAGCTCGCCGTACGGTCATTATATTATGATAATGCAGAGCATAGAAGATAGTCACATAGCGATCCACTGCGATCGCTAACAGGCTCCACATAGAAGCCACCACAGAGATACAGATGAAAGAATCGAAGACGTTATCCATCTGACGGATGAAGTGATCCTCAATCACCAAGCTCCTGTTTGCCAGCAGGTGGATGACTATTGTCTCCCATGCGTTGGACACGCTCACTAACATGTCGGCCACTGCTAGACTGCAGACGAAGAAGTACATGGGTGAGTGGAGGTTCTTGTTCTTCACGATGGCAAGGATGACCAGGATGTTTTCAAGCAGGCTGATGAGGCCCAGTGTAAGGAAGACCTCAGGCGCAATGTGTACCTGCTCACAGGCGGCTGGAGCACTCGGCTTGGACCTGCTTGACTCATTGCTGTGGTTTGCTGGACTCAAAGACGAGTTTGGAGAAAGTGTGGGCCACTCTGAGGAGTTCATGTCCTGATGTACTGAATGGCCGCTCACGGTTTGGTGATGGGTGGTGTTAGATAGATGATTCTGTGCGCCCATGTATAACTGCTGTAAAGAAAGAGAGTTGTTGTGAGAAATGTCCAGAAGCATTGCGAGCAACATCTGATGTTTTTACAATAAAAACTGTTTAAAGGATAGAAGATAAATTACAGAATAAAACTTTGAAGTTTATTTACTTTTCTGCTAAGCAATACTGAGATTGAATTATTGTAGAAAGATAAAATTGCAAGAAAATATTCAAGAAATATAAAAACAGATATTCAAAACATATTCAATAATACTACACCAAATAATAATAAAAGATATGCGCATGCACACATATACATATACATACATCCGTCCGTACATACACAAATATGCATCCATTCATACACACACATACAATAAAAATACAAGTGCAATTGCAAAAAGGACCCTAAACATCCACATTATATTCATAAAATCTTTTACACAACAAACTCATGAAAACCACTCCAAGTTCATCTATCATAGTCTCGATATCTGACATTCAAAACAATAGGCTTCCCACTATAAATGAACAAAATCTCACAATTCTGACTTTATTTCTAGAAATTGAAAGTTTATATCTCACAATTTTGAGTTAACATCTCGCAATTCTAACTTTTTCTCTGAATTGTGAGTTTAGCCTATAGCTTGCAATTCTGACTTTAGTTCTCGCAATTTCTGTTTTATATCTCACAATTTTGATAGTTACCCAGTGGGCAATTCATGTTGAAAAGACATCAAAATTGACATCAAAAAACAGGTGAAATATGCAGATCAATCTGGTGTCAAAAACTTGACATGGCATTGATTTGATGTAAATTGAACGTCAAACATATTGGCTTACATAAACATTAAAACAATTTCAGTTTGGGAATAACGTCCTATTTTCACCCAATTACCACTGGAAGAAATTGCCATCCAAACTGAATTTAAAATGATGTTACAGCATCTTAATCAAATCTTGACTAATATTTGATGTCAAATTGATCTCAAGGTGACTGCTGCAATGCCCCACATTTCTGATTTTATTTCTTCAAGTTCTCAAAATCTCACAATTCTGACTTTTTCTCAGATTTGTTAACTTACATCTCACAAAATTGTGATATGTTAATTTAAAATTGTGAGATATAAACTTGAAATTGTGAGGAAGTCAGAAGTGTGAGGTAAAAAGTGGCAATTATCTTATTTTTTAAAAAATTATGAGGCAGAAATGTTTCCAGCCTGCAACACTGTTTATTTTACTGTTTATGAAAACTTGAGCATGATATCTCATAGGAGACTTATTTCAGTGATATCTTTGAGGCAGCAGGATCTTTTCTGCATACCTTTCCATAAAAAAAATCACTTACAGAACCTTACCAACACATCATGCTTAAGATATACAATACAGCTTGAACATGCAACATCTTCACTGAGAGCAATGTCTGCTCTAAACATTGGGAAAAGGAAACATTAAGACCTTCCTAGGGAACCTAGGAAATCCCTCAGATATGGTGGATCAGGCCAATCACTGCTATTCGTCACTTTGCACTTACACGACTAGAGGTAGGTACAATGGAGGTCAGCATGGAGTCAAGAACACTATGAGCGTGTCCTGCTGTGCTGAGGTGAAACTACATGTAAACATCCTTCCTATTAATGCATTTGCTGCCATTACCATTTAGGGCTGATGGCAGCCTAGTAGTTCCTGCTTAGGGGGTTCTCACATTAATTTAGCATATTTTTCCAGGAAGGAGTCATTGTAAATGAGCAGTCAATTTGCAAGACTGGCCATGCAATTGCTTTACTGGAAGTCACACAACTGGCAACCTACAGGTCTGCAGCTCATTACCACAAGTGAATTCCAGTCACCTCCCAGTCAAATTGACATAAAAATTGACGTCAAATATGATGTCAAAAAACAGGTCAAATGTGCAGATCAAACTGATGTCAAAAATTTGACATGACGTTGATTTGAGGTTATTTGAACATCAAGCATATTGGCCTACATATACATTAATCAGATTTCAGCGTGGGATTAACTTCCTATTTTCACCTAATTACCACTGGAAGAAACTGCTGTCCAAACTTAATTTAAAATGACGTTACTGCATCTTGAGCAAGTCTCGTCTAATATTTGATGTCAAATTGATATTAAGGTGCCCGCTGGGCTATTGATTAAAGAAAATATACTTTGCTCTTAATGACATCAGTCATTCTGGTACATAAAAATATATATGTATCCCTGAAATGTTCCAGGTATTTGCCTCAAAATATTTTCAGAAGCCTAAGCGGAAATGTCATTCTCCTCTCAGCTGTTTAAATGGGAAATTCGTCAATGAAGCATCTTTATGAAGTACTGAGGCTATAAGACATATTCTAAGCTAGAACATGGAAAATACTATTATTCACCAACCATGCTGTATCTGGAACGTCACTGCAAAAAAACAAACAAAACATCTAAATATGATGAAATGTTAGAGAAACTAATACAGACTTAAAGTCATCCCACATTCAGCCCACCTGATGAGCTGTGCACATCACTTTATCCAGGAAGGATATGCTTGTTTGTAAAAAGTGAACCAAACTGAAAAAATGAAATATTCAGCAATAAGTTGAATAAGATCTGTTTTTATCATATGCTCTGTTGCTTTATATCTCAGTGTTTTGTACTGAGCATCTTGTCATGTCTTCTCATTAAAATCCCCTTCTTCTTAAAATTAAGCTTTTTAAAATCTCCTCTGAATAAAGTTGTTTTTAATCTTTTTAATCCACGAAATCACAGCTTACTGGACTCAAAACAGTGGGTGAATCAGAGTATATCCCCAATAGTCCTTACAAGTGACATATTGATTTTGAAGCGCTTTGGTGGCATTAAAGACACTTGTTGTTTTCATTCTCTGATAGGTGTTTATTGATTATTGCACCCCTTCATGTCAATTGGTCTAAAATAGAAACGGACATACCGACACACATGCACACACACGCACATGTGTATACACACACAAACATACAGAAAAGGAACATAAATGTGACAGAAATCATCCATCTCTCAACCATCTTTGACTCTAGGATGTCTCTATTTCAGGTTGTCAGACGTGACACTGAACATTAGGTCAGAAGTCGCATCCTGTGGTGAGCTTGTTATGAAAAACTGTGTCAATGTGAGCAACCCTCATCCTGACAGATTGTTTCTTACCATTTTCCCTATAGCTGCTTTAAGCATCAATAGTTACTTTATGCCCTCAGAAAGAGAACATAGTTATAAAGATATGAAAAATGCACCCACACAATCAATAATATATATACATATACATACATATATAGCAAGAGAGAGAGAGAGAGAGAGAGAGATAAAAAAGATAGATAGATAGAATTTGTTGTCAATTTAACAGTAATTCATCAGAGGGCCAACTCTTGACCTTTACTAAATTCAAAGACATTACTCACAAGCCCAGTGACAGAGCATCAATATTCAGGAGACGTCTGCCTTTGTATTCGATAAACCACACTTACTGAGTGGATTTGTCAAACACAGTGGAATAGCATTCAAACACTCCTAATGCTCTATGACAGCTGATTTGGATTATAAAAAGCTGCCCCTTGCTGAGTTAAATTTTGACAAGGATATAAGTGGTGTTATAAATCAGTCTGTTGCAGCCCCCTGACATAACTCTCACAAGCAGGTGTGCAGTTCAAATGTCTGCAGAGTCACACCTCGGGAATAAACTAAAAGTGATATTTAAACGATTTGCACAGAATTCATGTGGTAGTATGCAGCTATTTTTTCATTCAGGTAGGTTATATAAAGTTAACAGACTGCATAAACTAGACTCTTTAACTGTTTCTGAGGTGGGAACAATTGTTGCAAGTACATAGCATGTGCAGTCAATCAAAACATAAAAATCTACATAATAGCAACAGAAAATACAAAAACAACAACAGCAATATATTGTATGATATAAAAAAATAGATAAAGCAATAAAACAACAAATGAAACGACAAAATAATGAGTGAAAAGGCTATAGCAAGTAAAATTAGTGTTATGATACCTCCAAAAAAGAAAAAAAAGAAAAGAAAAGGAGAAGTAGATGCAAAAGAAAATGTACTCACATTGCTAAGCGTCGCTGGACGTGGTTTATGGGGAATGATCTAATGCAAGAGCTGTGTAGACTGATGTAGAATTTCTCAGCGCGCGCTCCACCCCCGCGCGGAGAGTCCTGCTCTGTCCCGGCCAGCGATGCTGTTTGCATTACCGAGCATCTTACATCTTGACCTTAGGGATATTTTAGTCCCTAGTCATGTCAGTGCTCAACAAATAGGGTACTAAAATAAATCGGTTTATGTAATATTGACAGTACGCTGCATTAAAACTGGAACATGGACTGCCTGTTCGAATAATAGCAAATGTAGCCTACACTCATTATGTTCGTTTACATGTTTCAGTACAGGAAGTTGGCAGTTTGAAACAAATACCGGTATAAGAGAGCATTTTGATTGTATTATCCGGAACACCTGGGCACTTCCGGTCTGCTTAGAAGGTTGAGCTGATGTCCAGAACTTCTTATGTGAGCTCAGTGGAGCGTATCAAAACTCAAAACAGGAAAAGGAACTCCAAAGGAGTTGATTAAAGAGAAAAGCAGAAGGAAGTGCCCTCAGTTCAGTGTGAGGAAAAACATGGAAACGAACACCTTACATGCTGGCACTTTCCATGAATAGGTTACAGGAGTTGCATTTATATTTTGAAAGCATTAGTGACACAGATATTAGACTTAAACTAATATCTTAACCTAGCATGAAAAGTGCAAGGAATAGGCCCATATTTTCATTTTGATAATGTAAAACAGGTATATAAACCCAACTTAAGTAGAATCAGTTTTTTTTTTTTATTCACAGTTAGGTGTGACGATACACACCATGCATATATTTAGGGCAGCTACTGTACTGTATATTGGATTCAGATGATAAATTATTTTTAAGTGCGTCCCACTGGTGCATATCAGAACTTTATATTCCACATCTACAGGGGGCAAGAACCTTTTCATCATAACTCTCAAAATACCTGTTAGATGCAGCCTAGCAGAAATAACATGACAAAGGGAAAATATGTAATGAAGCAAAATGAGAATTAATCTCACGGTCAAATGTATGAAGTATGACAGTTACATAAAAAAATATTACAACTACAATTTATTTAAAATCATTAACCTCTTAGCATACATGGCCACCCACTTCCACATCGCTCCGTCACCCTCATCAGTCTGTACATGAACATTTTGAATCATCTGTCTGAGTGTATTTCGAGCTTTGTGCAACTGAGACGAGTGGTTTTGTCTTCTCATGCTTGTTTTACACAAACTTGCAGAGGCAGACAAAATACACAACTCCATTACTTGAGTGAAAGTACAGATATTGCTGGTCAAATATTACTCCATTACAAGTAGGCTAAAAGTTGTAAAGAAAGATTTTTACTTAAGTAAAAGTACAGAAGTACTTGCTTTTAAAAGTACTTAAGTACCAAAAGTAAATTTCCTTTTTTATGTCAATGCACTGTTTTATTATTATTGTACGTAATACTTGCAATACCTCTGAAGCAACTTACAATACATTACACCTACTGAATACACTGACTAGCTTGTAGTATCTTTGGAATAAAGAGCTTTTAGAATGTTAAAAACCAATGGGGAAAAAACTAAACAAAACAAAAAGTAGTGATCTCACACAGCTCTGACAGCGTGTGCACACATCTATGTGTAGTCATTCATCCACATTTGAACCGAGTGGACAGTGAAATCCTGTAAATACAGAGTGATAAGGAAGAAAAAAAATCAAACCTGCTTTAAAACCCAGCAACACAACTGTAGCTGTATAACTTTACAACAGCAACACTGCTTTAACAAAAAAGCAAAACAGCAAGACTTATTTGACATTAAAACAAAAATTTTTTTAAAAATGCTGTCAAATCGCTTTTGCGGTACTTTGATGTCACACACAGAACAGTCTGTGCAGTGCTGCTTCAATACAACACCTGTGTTTTATTAGGAGACGCACAACAGTTCTTCTGTGGCTTTATAGGTAATATTTTCACTTACACAATTTTGCAAAATCAGACAATATTGTGCCTAATATATACCACATTATTAACCTTTTATTATTGAATTGTTGTAAATAAATATCACATTTGCAACTGGTTAGTGTTCACAAAAATGCTGGGAAATCACTTCATGTAGCCCTACAAGAGTGATTACTGATAAACAAAAAAGTCACGTTTTGGAGAAGAAAAAAATCACCCACTGACTTTCAAAGCTGCTACATAGTAATGACTTTCTACTTCGAGGACCTTGATAGAAATGTAGTGGAGTGAAAAGTACGATATTTGTCTTTCAAATGTAGTGAAGTTAAAGTCATGAGTTTCCAGAAAAAATAATACTCAAAACGGGTACTTAAGTACAATACTCAAGTAAATGTACTTAGTTACTGTCCGCCTCTGCAAACTTGTGAGCTCAAGTGTATGAATAATAGCCAAATCATACTTGCAGTTGCAGTATACCAGTTGCAAGTAGAAGAAGAAGAAGCACAAATGAATTTTATATTTTGGTATATCTCCTAGCTCCTAGTCTGACATGCATAATTTCTCATTCTCTAAGGCGGGTTTGTAAAAGCTCTGTGCGTTCACACTAGGCCTTCGTCCTTGCCACGAGAAAGATCAGACCGAGCAGTCTTTGGACTGGGAGGTTAATGCACTTATAAGAAAGCCAAAGATCTAAGTGTCAATATCCCTCCAGGAAGGACTATTTGTTTCAAAATGTCCTCTTTGACAACCAACCAGCAAGATTCGCACACAGTGTAATGAGGACTGAATTAAGTTCTTCAACCAATCACTATTGATGTTTTATGCCTGATTTGATGTATACCCTATATTTCGTTGAGCAGTGTTTATTTACTTTCTCATCTCACATCTAAAATCAGCAGTTGTAGGCTACTTGAATATAAATAGCCATTTGTATGTATAATCACTCTCATTCATTCATATGACATATTTAACATGGTGACCCCTTCAAAGTGATCACCCAGAGCTGTTGCTTAGTGACCCTACTCATCCACATAAGAATGTTTTAATCTGCTTATAAATAGTCCGTTAATTTTCCTAGTAGTGAGTCTCTTCATGTCTTGTTTCACACTAATGGTCATACTGGTCATGAGATATCGATCATGAGATGTGACTTGAGGCACCAGGCTGAAAGAGAAAGTACCGGAACACTAATGCTGCTCAGCATTTGAACAGTATGGATATGTGCCCTGATATTTTCAAGTCAAACTAAATGTATGATGACATTTTATGAAACTGCCATTATCTGTTTTTTGGTTTCCACCATTTGTCTAATCCTCTTATGTTTCTTTGAATTTAGTTTTATTATTTGACTCAGGGGACCACTTTCTTTCATATTAACTGACAAGATGATAAGAAGACTTTTTAATCATCTTGGTTGCATAACAAAAAAAATCAAAGGGAGATAAAAGCCAGTGGGAGGGATGCCCATGTTGTTGATTCATTTGTAAGTACAACTTGATGAAGGTAGCCTACAGGCAGAGACCCAGATGATTGGAGGGAGAAGGTAGCATTGGTCATGAAAGACAATACTGTCATGTTGCAGGCTTTACCAATATCCACAAAGTATTACTGATTGCTCCTCTGAGGCTATAGGAAATCAAACAAACAATTATGAAATAATAAAATCATAAAGAAGGCTCCAGTTGACCTGTGCAGATCTGCGCAGAGGCCATCATTAAAATAAAAGGTTTTTGAATGGAGAGGGCTTGTCTGTGAGCTCTAAAGCAGTGATCAGAGAAAGATCCTGAGATATGATTCAAAGAATTTCATTTTTAGTACAAAACATCAGTCACTGTGATACAACACAGTGAAGAGTGAATAGAAGTACACTAATCAGTCAGAGTTCAGTGTCTGCTGGATAAACACAAAAACAGAGGAACCACCTTTTTTATACCATCATACCATCATATGATAATTGTTAAAATGTTATTTTTTTTTTAATTATGAATAACCATAAAGGTTGTAATGCATTTTGTTAGCATGGATATTTTAAGAAGAATACTCATTTAAAATATGAATCAATAATGAATTATATAATTATACTGTTTTCACATTTCATAGGCTACATTAGCTAAAATTAAACCGCAGGCTCCACTCTGCTACTTGAGTTTAAGAAGTACTGTGAGTCTGATCCGCGTTTCCTCCCCATCTAGTGGAGACAAAACATAACTGCAGATTTATATATAAATTCCAATCAAACGGGGAAAAAACTTAAAACGAGATATACCACCTTTCCATGTTACTGCTTTGATAATATGGCTTAGTAAATGGTAGAAATATAAATATTAATCCACATATAAAAACTGTACGAAAACCTTATTCTAAATATAATAATACGGAAAAAAAATAAAACCCAGAGGGATTTAGGATAGATTAAAATAGGATAATAATAAAAAATATTTTTTTCTTTTTTATTGCTATATTTTTAATGCTTTATTTAATAACTCGCCCAATAAATGGAATTTTTTTTTATGTAAAAATAGATATAAAATAACAACAACAACAACAACAATAGTTGGATAAAAAAGTGGGTGGATAAAAGTTTAAGGCTTTTGGAATTCCCTGAACCTAAACTGAAGCTATGTAATGCTTCCCCCCAAATGACTACACTTCCCATGATGCCGCGCGCAGCAGCTCCATGTGGATGATGTGTCTGGAGAACGTGCGTGAACATGACATGTGTTTGCTGAGCGCTGCGAGGACTCTCCTTAAACCCACAGCAGACCTTCGAGAGGTGAATGTAAGTTTCCACGCTGTTTCTAACCAAGTATTCTAACTATTCTTCCGGCTGATACATTTGGTGTTGTTTCAGCTGTTGTGGCTGTGTCTGATCCTACAGGAGTGGCAAAGCAGGGTGTGTTGAAGTTTAGATCAGGGCCCTGTTAACTTGAACTCTAACGTTAGTGATTTTAGTTCTGCAGACGTCTGTCTGTCCTCTAAAACAACCCCAATGTCATAGAAGACCAACATTTATTTATACTTCATAAAACATGTCAGGAATTTAGTCCTGAACTTCGGGTGGATTAAATGTTGAAACTCGTGACTGAATAAATCTCTGTATTTATATAATGTTATGAAGCTGAACAAAGCGCCGCAAATTTAGTTTTTAAGCTAAATATGATTGGTCTTTTGCTTAAAAGGTGAGAAACATGTCAAAATTGTGTTAAAAGTTTTTCATTTAAAAGGACTGAAGAAAGTTTAAGGGAATATTCTCACCACTGCAAAAATTATAAACATAAATAGTAAAATTTAGCTAACTGGTTAAAACTAATTTAATTAATCTCTGGAATTACAGTACTTTGTCTTTAACCTGATCAGTCTGGTGGTTGACAGAGAGCCATGACCCTTATCTAACCTGACCAATGGCATGTGTTTATCATGCTCAACTTGTGACTTTTGAATCATTACTAATGTTTAAATAACAACAATCATGTAGTTATCTTTAAAACTACCAATAACATGTTATAAGTTGTATTACATTAACCTAAAATTGAATTAAAAAAAGTATTTTATTGTATCTTATCTTTATCAAAGCAGCCACACTTTGTCTATATATATATATATATATATATATATATATATATGTATATGTATAAAATTGTATATGTATATATAAATATATATGTATGTATGTGTGTGTGTGTAAAATTTAGAAATTCATACTTTTATATTTGTTATTTCAAGCCTCTAAAATGAAAAGCTTTTTAAAATCAAAAGAGACAAGTTCAGTCAAGTGAGAATTTTGCCTGTTAGATCATCAGCCAGATGTTAATAGTTTGGGTGTAATTGTACACTAACCTCTTTGGGATGTGCAGGTCCTGTAGGTGGTGCTCTGTAGGTGGAGGAGGTGATGCAGCGGATGTGGGCTCCAGTCACGGTGCGGCGTGTGGTCCTGCTGCGCTCTGCATACCTGGGTCACACCTGGGCTGTGCGTGAGCTTCCTGTGACCGTCCGGACCTCACGCTGCTTCAGTTGCACTAATGTCATCAGAACGAAGGAGAGCCGCAAAACGTCCACGGAGGAAGAAACGCCATTAAACCCTCCGCAGAGTCTGGCAGGGACCGAGGGTCTTTATAAGGCTGATACGGGGTCTACCCCTCAGAATAAGGGTGATGTCGACCCTCTGCAGGACAAGTCTATCGGGCTCGTTCAGAGATTTAAAAAGATGTTTAAACAGTATGGTAAAGTCATGGTGCCTGTGCACGTCGTCACGTCCACTGTGTGGTTTGGGAGCTTTTATTATGCTGCAATGAAGTAAGTGAACATCAGCATTCTGCACAATAACACACCCTTTGACAATAAAAACAATGACAAGTGCCTAGTTCTATTGAAAAATTCTCAGACTTGTTCAGCTTGTCAGATCTTGTTCTGATTTTTTTCCCCAGTCCAGTCAGTGTTTTATTTCAAGAATTTATGACCATTTACGTTTATTTTTATGATTTATTTTTAGTTTAGCATCTTTGTGTTTTACAAAGATTTACATTTTGGAAGCACAGAGCCTAAAATACCACATTTCATTATTAAATGGACAGTTAATTAGGGATAATTCTGCTGATAATTATTTTCATGTAATGGTAGATAAATTATTTTGGTCTGAATTATTTTCACTTAATGGCCGATAAATGGCAGATATTAAAATGATACACTATTTTCTCCCAAAAATTTAAAATAAAACACTAAAAACTAAAGTATATAGAAAATACTGTAGATATTACAATATTATAATGTACAGTACAAAAATATATTTTAGTTTTGCTAAATATTACATTCAACAGTGTTATTAAATTATTAGATTCAGTTAAATTGCTTAAATTCAAGTTAATGTTAGATGACAACAAGGGTAATGTAAATGAAATGCATAATTAAATTGAAGATAAATTAAAAAAATCTGATAACCAATATCGTATCAATACAATATTTTGTACATCATGCAATTATTGTAGCTTTCTGAATATTATGTATTTATATAATGAGCTCATTGCTTTGTTGTCTTGTACATAATGGGCTTTAAAAGTTCTGAATTCAGTAAACTACATGAATTGAGGTGCTTTAGCTTCAAAGATCAAAACATACAGACTAAGCAGACTGGCATTAAGGTGAGGCCGGCAGAGAGGTCGAGTTTTTCCAGATAAAGTCCGTCTGAGCTTCAGCAGGTCAGACAAGCTTTAGCAGCGTCATCTGGACAATCAACTACTGCTATACAAACAACACTTAAAGGTTACTAAAGCAAATCATCTCTCTCTTGTAAAAATACATAAATGACATGTTATTGTTCTGTGTTCCCTGCAGAGGGGTGAATCTGGTCCCGTTTTTGGAGTTCGTCGGTTTACCGGATTGGATGGTGGGAATTTTGCGAGATTCCCAGGGTGGCTATGCACTCACAGCCTATGCAATATATAAGGTATATAAACAAAAACCTAAGAGTATTTTAAATGCATACGTGATATATGATTAATCGTGAATGTTATTCTCTCACAGCTCGCTACTCCTGCACGATACACCGTTACTCTGGGCGGCACGTCCCTGTTTGTACAGTACCTCCGCAAACATGGATACCTCTCCACCCCTCCTCCTGTTAAAGAGTACCTTCAAGACAAAATGGAGGAGACCAGGGAACGACTGACTGAAAAAATGGAGGAGACAAAAGAGAGGTTTTCAGATAAGATGGAGGAAACCAAAGAACTGCTCTCAGAACGAATGGAGGAGACCAAAGAGCGCTTATCTGGGACGAAAGACAAGTTTTCTGAGAAACTGCAGGAGACGAAAGACAAAATGTCTTTCCGTAAGAAAGCCGACTAGGCTGCATGGCTATGGGAAGAGAAACGTCACAAACTCATAAGCGCACTGTGGAATGTTTCACAAGATCAATTTCTGACACAAGGTATTTGGTGTTGACTTAAAGGGATAGTTCAACTGTTGCAGAACACAAAATAAATATTTAGAATTTTTTTTTTTGTCTATATAATGCAAGTCAGTCAAGCCCAAAACAACATTGGACCCCATTGACTTTCACTGTATTGTCAAAAAAAAGTATTTTGTTCATACAGGTTTGAAATGACACGAGGGTGAGTAAATAACAGAATTTTCATTTTTGGGTGAAGTGTCCCTTTAAGGTAGTGAATGTTCACACACAAGAACTATCATGTTGAAATGGTTTCCATGCACTTAAATCTTCCAAGTTAAGCGTTTTGGAGAGAAGCAAACTTGAACTAGCAATAATACTAGAATTATATTAAGCCAAAATCATGTTAAGTGTGTTTGTGTGAATGTATATTAGTTAAGTTGTTTTAAATGTATTACGTATTTCTACTTGATAACGAAGTGATAATTAAATATCAGTATCAATGTGATATTTAATGATTTTCACTTGTTTTTATCATGTGTGTTTGTATGCGAGTTCTTGTGCATATTGTCTACAGTCATCTAGACTTTACAATGTCCTGAATTGCATTGTGTTTGAGTATCTGGACAAGCTGCTAGTTTTTTAATCTAAACTCAAATCACCTTAATATGCCAATGTTCATTGAGAGAATAATAAAATTGTTGATCTGAAAACACATTGGATATCATTTCAATATCTAAAGTAAAAATTAAAGTATTAGACACATCAGCAACTGGTACTTTTAGTTTATTAGTTTAACTGCAGTTGGACAACAGCAGAAGTACAAGCATAAAAGATTGACTATAACAGTGATTAGAGCAACATGTTTTGATGACTTTTTCTGAAAAAAAAAAAAGCATTACGGTAACAGACCTTATGCTTAAAACCTATTACACCACAATGATTTAAATAAAATAAATATGTACATGTGCATGTATAGAAAATGTCCACACACATGAACATACGGAGTAACATGAGCCGTGTAAAAGGTCTATTATTGTGTTGCTTTCTAATGCAGTGTCTGTTTTCTGACACTCGATAAGCATCAGAGTAAAACAAGTCTAAACTTTTCAGTTTTGTTAGTTCTCTGTGCTTGTGCAAGAAAGAAAAGCTTCAAAAGCATCTCGGTACATTGCTCAAAATGTCACAACTGCTGTTAGTCAGGTGCTTGTAGTCAAAATGGCATCGCTATGTACATTATCTTCAGGTATATAACTATAGACATGCGAATACAAGCTACTGTACAGTGGAGCACCAGCACATAAATATCTGCGATTTAAAATCATTTTTTGCTCCTATACACCACATACACAAGAATGTCTGAAATACAGTATATAACAAAAATAAGAATGTTAAAACTACATCTCTCATTTGGTTTATTATTAAACTTGCAAAGACAGGAAGCACAACACAGGGTGGCATGAAAAGTCATGTACATGTTGGGATTCAAATGAACACTGTTGTTATAAGCAAGAAAATGTCTTCATCCCCTCAGCGTTTGTGTCTGTGAGTGGGAGTCTGGCACTGGTAACTACATATTCCATGTTTCCATTCCAATTTATAACTTACTTTAGTTCAAGTTAAAATGGTTTTCAACAGAAGCCTGTTTCCACACGGTTAAAAAATAAATAAAAGGTAATTGACTTTTTTCAGAATTGTGAGATACAAGCTCGGACATTTTTTCTGCGTTTAGTTCTTGCAATTCTGTCCTTTTTTAGTGAAATCTGATTTTATCTAACAATTCTGTAATTCAGTTTTTTTTTTTTTTCCACCAAGGAATTCAAAAAGGTAATTGTGACTTTTTCATCTCACAATTTGGACTTTTTTCCTCACAGTTCTGCGAAAAAAAAGTCAGAATTGCGAGATATAAACTCAGAATTCTAATTTTTCCTCATAATTCCAAGTTTACATTTGTATTATTTTTAATTTTTTTAATCTCTAAATTCTTGGCTCACATCTTTCTCTTTCCCTGTTACGCAAAAAAAATAATTTGCAATTAATTCATATATTTTTCATTTTCATCTTGTGGTGGAAACAGGCTTTCATAGTTTTCTGATAAAAAAAACTAGTTGAATAAATTCCTTTGTGTGCATGTGTGTATATATATGTGCGGGGCAGTGTTTAAAGCAACATCCTAATCCAGAACAGCAATTCATTCTTTCTGTACCAAGATGTTACTCAATAAAACTCTAAGTTCAGTACTTTCATAATTAAGCATCCTTCTGTTAATGAATTTCCTTGTTTGCCAAAATAATAATAAAATAAAGTTAAAAAAAAAGCACATTTGAACTGTAGGCATTTACAAATCCGTTGCCACCGTGTTAAAATCTTTATATCAGCTATAAATTGTTACATTATTAACAATGTCTTTTTTCTGTGGTTTCTACCCATTGGGTAGGATATGTGCATACCGACTAACTTTATTTACAGCATCTTACAAATAAACGGTTAAAAAAAAGAAAAGAAAAAACATTACACAGAAGAAAGCACCATTGGAAGTGAGGCACAGCTAAGGTGGGAACTTTTAGAGTGCAAGTGGGTTCCTACGTCGCTCAAAAAACAACACGATCGATAGGCACCGATTCAGCTCTTGAGTAACATGCAAACTCCTTGGACAGTAGAAAACGGCAGAAAGCTCTTCCTTTGAGACATTTACCAGGAGGATGGTGCAAGGATGGATGGACAGACAGGCAAAGCAAAAAAGTGCAGCAGACGAGAAGCAGCATAGCAGCAGCAGCAACAGCGGGAGCAGCAGACTGACTAGTGAAAGCGCTGAAGACGGCCAGTGAAAAGAACTGATGGACAGGTAACAGAGAAAGGGCTCTTAAATCAAATGCGGTGACATTGTGCTCTCGCTCTTTGTAGCCTTGGGTAATCTTCACAGATGGTCTGAGAGAAACATCTCAGCTCAGGCTCTGCAAAGCGTTTCTGAAGCTGTGAGCTTTTAAAGCCTGTGCTTGAAAGACAAGAGCATCTAGACACCATTCAAGCGACTCTACAATTCTAGATCAAGCTGAGCTGCTGGAATTCCAATTCTAGCCATTTTGATGGGAATCTGGAGTTATAAAAGTGATGGAATTCTAGATTTTTTTTTTTTTTAATATTCTAAGATTATTACATTCTGAATCAGATAGAATCTAAATGTGATAGGATTCTAGAATTCTACAATTTAGCCTACAATTCCTGGCAAAAATAATGGAATATTTTTTTATTTTTATATAATTAAACAACTTTTTAATGTTATTGTTTAATAATATTATAATATTCTGGCTTTGTGAAACAAAAACAAAAAAAAATATTTTAAATAATAGCAAATTGTTTTCCACATCAAGTACAGGAAAAAATTAAAATCATATTGTAATTTGGATTTCTAAAGCAAATTACTGGCACGTGTGTGGTAAAGCTTTTCATCAGGAAAGACATATCAACTCAGTGAGCCAACAAACATTCCAGATCTCAATCTGATTGAAAAGCATGGTGGAGAGAGAAAAAAAGATCTGTGACAAGATTCCATCTTGTTAATAGTTGGAATCAGTTTCATGGAGAATATTGTTTTTCATGAGTAAAGTGTGTGCCTCAAAGAATTCAGGCCATCATAAAAGCCAGAGAAAGTACTATATTTTTTGCTTTAGTTTTTTTAGATTTCCATAATTTTTCCTCTACTTGATCTGGAAATAATGTGACATTAATAAATAACAAAAGCAATTTAATTTGTTTGAGTTTGTTTCACAAAACCAGAACGCTCAGCTATTAACCAAAAATAGTTTTGTTTATTTGCTATAAAGTAAAAAAAAAAAAAAAAAAAAAAAAAACTTTGTGAACATCCTCCAAGTCTGGTTATTCCATAAATTTTGCCAGGGGTTGAGACTGCTATGATTTAAAAATTCCAAATCAAGTCCAGTTGTGTTTCTACTATTCTGAATATAGAAGAGGAGAGTGTTTGTTTAGTCTGGTAGGGAGCACACAGGTCCAGACGGCATAATTTCGGTCCACAAGAAAAAAATAAAAAATCCCACCATGAGCAGAGAAAAAAATAAAATAAAGTCCACTAACACAGACATGAGATAAAAGCATTCAAACATTTTGATTGGCTGACTCTAACATTCTGAGTACAAATAGAGTAGCTTATAAAGGTGAGTGTGTTGCTTTTGAAAACTTTGACCATAATCCCCAGCGAACAAATCTAAACTTAATAAGAAAAACAAAATCACCAAGGCCTTTCCACAAGTCCATCTGTCCTCGACAGATTCAGTGGTGACTAAAAACAGGGGCTCAGTCTTCAGTCTCCTTATTAAAGGGATGTGTGTGCACTAACTGGTAAGAGTCTTTGGGCTTTCTTCTGGACCAGATTCAAGGGATTCAACATCCTCTATCTGGGCCTAAACCATTGTGATCAATTACACCCAAGCTTAAACTGAATGCAGAGAGCCGCTCTGAAGAGTACGGATCTTGGATTTCCTGACTGTATGTCTACGTGGCAAATAAGAGGAACACATATGGACAGGAAGAGAGTTCGGTGTTGAGGACTGGTGCGTGCTGGGCAGGAGCTGGTGTCAGGGTCAGGTTCACTCTGGACGGTGTCAGAGTGTAAGCAAAGGCAACAGCACAGAGGATTGCTGGGTAAAAATAGGTATTTTCAAAAATGCCCATCACATTAGCCCTTGACTTCACCACATTTTAAACCTGATTAATTATCCTTGGGGACTAGATTATACAACATGCAAAACAGGGTTTTTATATACTTCGAACACACTGGCATTTTGATTAGAAGATTATGCCAAAAAATGAATGTCTATGTTCTGGTATTATAAGGTGGAGGTGGAAAATGTGAGCAGGTAGTGACATGGGTTATGTAAAAAAATAAAAAATAATACAATACAGAACTGGATTATTTTATAGGATAATTCGGTTTATCTGTTTTAACTCAAAAACAAAGTGCAAAAGGCATGAAATGGTAAACTTAAAATCATGAATGTTTTTGTTACAGACTCCATTAAAAATCATAATCAAATTTTTATATATATAATTTGATAATATTTAGAATATAATAGTTTCTTACTAATGTCTTTAAGGAAAACTTTTAAGACACATTTATATTGTTAAAGCATTATTAAGGTCTATATACTTCCTTTATATGCACATTTTAAAATCAATATATAATACTAAAAATAATAATAAAAACAGATGATGAGAATAAGGTTGGAGAAAAAAAGCAACAATCTCAAAACATGTCAAACCTGTTCAGATCTCTTACTGAAGTGAGTTTTTTTAGGCAAAATGTCAACCGTGCCACCAGCCAACTGACCTCAGATCAGCTGGAGTCTGTGAAAGTGGCAGAACGTGTCAGTGGTGAGGATAGATGAGAGTAGAGCAGACTCTCTGTATTCTGTGCCTCTTTTAGATCAAGGTTATTTTAGGCTGGATCAGAGATTTTTCTTGTGCTGAAGACAGACAAGATCACTTCCCTCCGGTAGAAAGCTCGCACTGAAGCATATGATCGGAACTACACGAAAACGACAGTACAAACAGTAAACACATATCACCCCACCCCCTCCCCACTACCCCATTCCCAAATTTCTCTGATTAACCTCAACAATAGTGCAAAGTTCAGAAAAGGGTTTTGATTTAAATGTATAACAAGTCTTTTAGACAGTCAACGCCCCATGACACCTTCCGCATAAACCTTGGCACTAGGATTTGGATTTTCACCCTTTTTCGCATTTGTTTTGTTCATGCTGCACAGATCTCGGTCTTTAAATATATATAAAAAAAAATTAAAAAAAATTCTATCCACACAGCTAGTATTTCACGTGTGGTTTGGGCAGAAGGGGGGCATTCAAGAGGAATACAACAATAAAACCAACAAGAACAACAACAACAAAAAACCCATCTTGTGCGCGAATAACTTTCTCTAAATTTGTCAGCTATACAGAAGTAATACAGAGCAATAAAGGTGGGAGACTCCAGGCAGTGCATAAACCCCAGTTTAGCACAGCTGGACTGACAGAAAACAAATGTAATGTTTTCTTTCGTAAGCTCAGCTCCATGTTGTTATTTAAAACAAAACAAAACAAACACATGGTTTCGCTTTCGTCGCGAAGACGCATTAAGCGCTGTTGTGCACGGGAGTGTCAAGAGGGAGAACTCGTTCCCTTTGTGGGTGGAGAGTGATCGCGATTGCCCAATCGTGTGCTAGGCCCGCCCCCTCACACTAGCTCCTCCCTCTGTCGGTCTTTGCTCAGCGCTATTGTGCTCTCTGGACTGTTTAAATCTGTCCGGCCCCTGGGCGGAGTCTGCACAGTGACGGGGATGGGCGGGTTATTGCTGTGCTGGTGGAGGTAAAGTACGATGCCCTGCTGCTGCCCAATTACTTGACTGTAAGCGGGCGGAGGGCCCTCCATGCGTCCATGGGTACTGGAGCTGGCCGCGCTGATCCCAGAGTTGCTACTGGGAGGCCGCGGCCCACCGCCACCACCTGAACTGTGCATGTCAATGAGGTCGCTGTCGAAGATGGTCCGGTTAGGCGGAGCGCGTACCGACTCTCGGTTGAGCTCGAGCTGCTGTTCGGGGTCTCTCAGCTGCAGTGTGCAGGGGCCCTGGTACGGCGGCGGCTCCTCTCCGTCTGACAGAGAGATGGTGGGCGGCAGATCGATCTCGTGCTGCAGGTACGGGTAGGTAGGCTGGAAACGTCTGAAGCGGTTGTGCTGCATGAAATTTGGAGCGGTGAAGCGGTCCCTTGGCTGAGGAGCATACACCACCTGCAGAGGAGAAGGGAGTGAATGCAAGAAATATAGTGAGAACGTGTCATCTTAGCTTTAAAGGATCCGATAAAAAGCCATGAAAACAGTAGCTAATAATTAGACATCAGTAAATGCTAGTATGCAAAACTCAATGGCACAATGGTGGTAGTTTATGGATCGTCCCTTGTATGGTTTGAACCGGTTTGAACCTACAACCTTCCAGTTACCAGCCTAGATCTTTGATACATTCAGTATTATTGGTGGATGAAAAATGAAAAAGAGGCACTTTTCTGTTTTTCTAGCTGTCCCTTCCGAAAAACACGATTTGTGTTTAATGATTTGTTTGAAACATCCCTCAATTAACTCTGTGGCACTTAAAAATAATAATAATAATAATAATAATAAAAAAATAATAAAAAATAAATAAAGTAAAATTACATTTCAGACTACGTCTTTATAAATAGTTATTTTTATAACCATTATTATGCTATTTTCTTGAGACTCCTGAGACAATTAAAAATTATATTTTATAATTAGAAATGAAATATGAAAATAGGAAATAGGAAAACATGGCGTATAAAATATAGATGATAGATAGTATAATTATATAATTATATACACACACGTCTAAGCAAACACACGTGTGTATATCTATTATCTATAAATTACATTTTATAATAATGATTACATAAAAAGCAGACATTTTTAAAAAGCAAACAAAATTGATACATTTTTAAGCTATATCACCCAGCCTTACACCACATTAAGACATTGTATGACAAAGAAAGTCTAGATGCTCAACTAGAACTTCATCCACATAAACCAGTTTTTACAGCAAAAGTGTGTTTGTTCAGAATAACGGTATTCTACTCATACCACATCCACACAGTTAAATAATGACTCTTCCATTTCCATATAAACTCACCACAGCCCCAAACTTAAACGGTCCCCAGTCCAGACATTAGTATGCTAATGTGCAGCTGATAAAATATCCTTCATATGAGTGAAATCTGCATATCGGTTAGCCAATGAGATCAGCCTCATTACTGCAGGGGCCACGTTTACATTAGTGAGTTTGAGGCTGATGGGAGGTAATTTGCGCAGATAGACCCCGAGTATCTGGCCTCTCAGACAACCGTCTAGACGCTGCCAGTCGAGGGTGAGAGATTAATGAACTGCTGAGAGGCTGCATCCCGGTGAGAGAGACAACCCCCCACACCACCATCACACACAAACAATGAATATATATGCATGTATTCTCTCCACACAATATATTTCATACTAGTGCTATCACTCACAGACAGTCTCAGAGACTATCCTCCCTCACATACGCCTACACTGAGAGAGGCACAGGCACACACAGGCACACAGACGACACGCACTTGAGGAGACTTCACTGCTTGTTACAGGCAGACATGCCATTTATACAAGGAGAACAACAACCCTTGAAACAAGGTCCTTAGAGTATAAGGCCAAAAACACACACACACACACACACCTTACCTCAGATGCTCCTTGTCTCAGCCCATTATCTGATGGCCACAGAGAACCCTCCTACAAACAAGGAGAAAAAATACACAGATGTAATATTCAGAATTATTTGAGATAGCATTATTTTAAGATAGCATATTCTACCAAGAATATCAATTACTGATACTGAAATATTTTACATAGTGACTATACAATATTGTTTGGTTAACAACTGATTGTTGATTAGAGAGGAACATTTAAAATTAATTAATTAATTAATTAATAGTTCACCCAGTCAAATGAAAATAAACTAGAAAATATATAAAAAAAAAAACCTGGTTGTTAAGCAGTAATAAAGCTACAGTGGGTACGGAAAGTATTCAGACCCCCTTAAATTTTTCACTCTTTGTTATATTGCAGCCATTTGCTAAAATCATTTAAGTTAATTTTTTTCCTCAATGTACACACAGCACCCCATATTGACAGAAAAACACAGAATTGTTGACATTTTTGCAGATTTATTAAAAAAGAAAAACTGAAATATCACATGGTCTTAAGTATTCAGACCCTTTGCTGTGACACTCATATATTTAACTCAGGTGCTGTCCATTTCTTCTGATCATCCTTGAGATGGTTCTACACCTTCATTTGAGTCCAGCTGTGTTTGATTATACTGATTGGACTTGATTAGGAAAGCCACACACCTGTCTATATAAGACCTTACAGCTCACAGTGCATGTCAGAGCAAATGAGAATCATGAGGTCAAAGGAACTGCCTGAGAGTTCAGAGACAGAATTGTGGCAAGGCACAGATCTGGCCAAGGTTACAAAAAAATTTCTGCTGCACTTAAGGTTCCTAAGAGCACAGTGGCCTCCATAATCCATAAATGGAAGACGTTTGGGACGACCAGAATCCTTCCTAGAGCTGGCCGTCTGGCCAAACTGAGCTATCGGGGGAGAAGAGCCTTGGTGAGAGAGGTAAAGAAGAACCCAAAGATCACTGTGGCTGAGCTCCAGAGATGCATTCGGGAGATGGGAGAAAGTTGTAGAAAGTCAACCATCACTGCAGCCCTCCACCAGTCGGGGCTTTATGGCAGAGTGGCCCGACGGAAGCCTCTCCTCAGTGCAAGACACATGAAAGCTTGCATGGAGTTTGCTAAAAAACACCTGAAGGACTCCAAGATGGTGGCAAATAAGATTCTCTGGTCTGATGAGACCAAGATAGAACTTTTTGGCCTTAATTCTAAGCGGTATGTGTGGAGAAAACCAGGCACTGCTCATCCACCTGTCCAATACAGTCCCAACAGTGAAGCATGGTGGTGGCAGCATCATGCTGTGGGGGTGTTTTTCAGCTGCAGGGACAGGACGACTGGTTGCAATCGAGGGAAAGATGAATGCGGCCAAGTACAGGGATATCCTGGACGAAAACCTTCTCCAGAGTGCTCAGGACCTCAGACTGGGCCGAAGGTTTACCTTCCAACAAGACAATGACCCTAAGCACACAGCTAAAATAACGAAGGAGTGGCTTCACAACAACTCCGTGACTGTTCTTGAATGGCCCAGCCAGAGCCCTGACTTAAACCCAATTGAGCATCTCTGGAGAGACCTAAAAATGGCTGTCCACCAACGTTTACCATCCAACCTGACAGAACTGGAGAGGATCTCACCAAGGAGGAATGGCAGAGGATCCCCAAATCCAGGTGTGAAAAACTTGTTGCATCTTTCCCAAAAAGACTCATGGCTGTATTAAATCAAAAGGGTGCTTCTACTAAATACTGAGCAAAGGGTCTGAATACTTAGGACCATGTGATATTTCAGTTTTTCTTTTTTAATAAATCTGCAAAAATGTCAACAATTCTGTGTTTTTCTGTCAATATGGGGTGCTGTGTGTACATTGAGGAAAAAAAATGAACTTAAATGATTTTAGCAAATGGCTGCAATATAACAAAGAGTGAAAAATGTAAGGGGGTCTGAATACTTTTCGTACCCACTGTGTGTGTGTGTGTGTGTGTGTGTGTGTGTGTGTGTGTATATATATATATAAAAAATGATTCTTCCATAAATTAAACCATTTGTTGAACCTTATTCTTATTCTATTCTCTTCAAATATTCGATCCATATTTGGATGGATAGAGCCCATTTGTTAAACTTTAATAATGCTCTGTGCCTATATATTTTATGTAAATTGCATGAAAGTCATTTAAAAACAAACCTATACAACATAAAATTAAAAAACATAAATAAAAAAATAAATGAAATATTCTACTGTAAATATTTTACAATAAATAAATAAATATATAAGTCCACAAAATTTGTTAAACTCTAATAATATCCATATTTAAAATGACAGACATTTGGAGGAAAAAAATATAAAAATCTATATAAATAATAAAATAAAATATTAATGAATAGATAAATAAATAAAAATAATCAAACAGAGCCCGTTTGTTAAACTCTAACAATGCTCTGTGGCTACATGTATCCATTCTAATTAAAAAAATCTAAACAACCAGCGAGTAACATTTTCCCAGACATTGCTGCTTGCTTCGTTCGCTGGCTTCCCTCCCCCTCGCGTTCCCTCATGAATGAAAATGAAACGTCTCAGTCATTTAGCAGTCTCTCCCGGGTGCTGCAGTGGGCTGCGCGTGTCTGAGTTTGACTGGCGTCTAGACAGAACTGCTGAATATAATCAACATGCCCTGGTCTCAGAGGGACACTGCCATTGTGTCTCCTTCAAAACACACTGCCTTTCTGAAGGAGTAATATATATCGTGTTTTAATTACACGTAATGCATCCAGTAAGACGCAGCATTCAGTTTCCCATGAAAATTCTCTGTCCAGTTGCCCATAGCATGAAAAACTCAAAGCTCATGCACTCCGCAGCATGTTCACTAACCTTTAGGGCATGACTCAGACCAATGATTTGTATTTTTGAAGTAAGATAAATGATGCACGATTAATTTCCTGCTGTCTGTCTGGTTAAAAACTGCACAAACATTCCGAAAACCATCCCTGGGGTGAGATGAGACACCCACACATGCAGTGCTCCCTCTCATCAGCTCAGTGCACTGCTGCAAGTTATTTTGGATTAGACACAAAGAAGACCTTTCCAGAAGTAAACACACACACACTCCCCACTCAAGAGACTTTTAGGCCCTGCTGTTTTCTTCTTTTCTAAGATAAAAGCTCACCCGCATAAGATATACCAAACAAGGCTTAGAGATGACACAGCGGGTGAAAAATTCATCTATTCAGTATTAGAAATTGATGTTTCACGGCTCAGCCTGAAAAACATGTCAAGGAACTGTGATATTTATGATTTAGACATAAGAAAATTTTAAATGCTGACCTTAAGGAAGGTATTTTCTTGACAAACTCCATATTTTACATAATTATAAATACTTAAAACATTTAAAATAAAGTTCACCCACTGTCATTAATGAACATAGATCAGAAATACTCGATTACTCACTCCATACTCATCAACCGGACTGGCATTAAATTATTTAAAAAAGGTTAAAAATAAAATAAACAAAAAGAATCATAATAATGTGTGCCTAAATATATCCTTATTTAATTTACATGGGTGACATGTAAAAATAAAAAATAAAAAAAATAAACAAAAATAAATAACCCATTTGTTAAGCCCTTATTATTAAAATGATTTTAGGTGCTGATTTACTTGTTTAGATGATCCTCATGGGTTTTGCTACACCTGGACTTTGGAAAACTGTTGAAAACTTTGATATCTCGGTTTTACTCTCATGACATTTTGATTATAATTTTTTCATTCTGCTGCTGATTTACAGAAATATTCTGACCATTTTGGTTTACTGTTTTCATGCCACACTGCATTTGCTTTATGTTGTTTACATTGTATGCTGTTCCCATGCTATATCCATTTATTTTCTTTCAATTTATCTTCTTCTTGTAGTTAATTGTTCATCATACTGTTTCCTATTTGCTTATCATGCTCTGTAAAACGACGTTTGGTTCTAGAAAGCTTCTGTGTAAAAAAGAAAAACATGATTATTTTTAGGGCGACAGCACAGAGACGGGAAATTGCTGGCAACTTGTGTGTTCCATATGAACCATGTGAACTTCTAGGCCTCGTCTCTAACACATTTTTTGTTTATTCCCGTCCAGGGCTTATCTAAATATTTGAGGTAAGTTTACGGAAGTTTGTGAAAGTGTTTAAGCAAAGGTGCAGCTGCGGTTAGTACAGAGAGTGTGACAGGCTCTTACCGGCTGCAGAGAGAGATCCTGACTCTGTGCCTGACTAGCCCGGCTCAGGAACGACCATGTGGTGAGTTTGTAGTGGTTGAGCAGGCACACGACCACCACGACCATCACAGTCATCACGACGATTATGATCACGATCTGCACAAACTCCAGTTCAGCTGCAACATATAAAAGACAGAGTTTAGAACAGTGCAGAATGAAAAAAACAACAGATCCCGTTTACAATCAAGAAAACTTAAATTAATCTCATTTTGACCAAAAGATGGCAGCAGAGTCAAATCAACATCCATGATGACTACAGATCCCCAAATTGGTGATATCATCTGGCAAAAAAAAGGTGAGAGCCATTTTGGTTTGACATGGACAACAGAAAGAAAATAGTTGGATTAAACTAAGCAAGATAGTAGACTTACAGTGAGATCAGGTGCACCAGCTTCAGAAATGAGATAAAGCCTGTCTATTCCTGTTTATCATTTTTAACTGCATATTACATATTTGAGAGAGAAAAAAAAAAAAAAAAAAAAAAATTCGCTTTTGCTAAATAAATTCATATCATTATATATTTCGCAGCCAGTTAAGTCTCGCAGTAGACTGCCTTGCCTTGGTTCTTTAAGGACTATTTTCACCCCAAAATGAATATTTTGCCATTATTAACTCGCCCTTGTGTCATTTCAATGTTATGTTTTCCATGGAACACAAAAGGGGAATTCTGAAGAAGTTATGCGGCTCTATTTAATATTTTGACAGCTCATCCAGCACCACAGGCACCATATTTGATTTGCGGGTCAATAACGGCTTATTTTTTTTGTCTGTTTCTCACTTAAATCTATCATAAAGCTTCAGAAGACTTGGGATATAGTGCACAAGTCATATGTAATACAACTTGTTGCTTTAATAGCGTTTTTGAGATCTTGAAAGCTGTGGTCTATGAATTGCCACATGGGGAAAAAAAAAAAGCTGATTACAGAGATAGTTCACCCCAAAATGAAAATCATGTCAATTTTCTCCCCTCATGTTGTTCCAAACCTGTATGAGTTTCTGTTTTCAACAATTTGAAAACATTGACTGTAATTATATGGACAGAAAAAAAAGTCAAAGGTTTGGAACGACATGAGGGTGCGTAAATAATGACAATTTTCATTTTTGGATGTAATGTCCCTTTAAAGATTGTTTAAAATTATCCTTTCATGTTTCATGAAACAGCTAATGGCATACAGGTTTAAAATAACATGAGGTGAGTAAATAAACAAATAGTTCTCCAAAATTATTTTTTTGGGTGGTTAATGAGGTTTCTATCATTAACCAGCTTTATTCCAATATCCTGGCCTACAAGAACCAAAGTAATGAAGGTAAACAGCTTGATCGATGTCTCTTGAAACATGTTCTGTCTGAACACGAGGAACACCCTGCTGGACTCACACTTGCTCTCTCAGTCAAGACCAAAACAGTTCCTCAGATGCAAATGCTTTGAGTCCACAGGCTTTTCAGACAACAAAAATGAGCCCTCCACCAACTGCGCTGAGGGACCGTTCTGGAACCTCGTACAGTCGGGTAAACCGAACAGAGGCTGAAAGTGAGAGTGTCACGAAGAGAGAATGAAAGAGTGAGTTGTTGCCTGCAGTGCAGTACTGCGGGATACTGGCACTCACACATCAAAAGAAACAAACACTTCTCTCCTAATTTAGGGCATAAGAGGAGGAAGCAAAAGAGGGAGACAGAGCAGAGGGGAGGGTGAAGAGGAAAAAAAAAAAAAAAAAAAAAAAAAGAAGAGAGGACACAGACAGGCAGCCAGGCAAAACAGACAAAGGAAGTGACAATCAGACAGGAGGGCAGATAAGACAGAGAGAATGAGACTCAGATCAGAATACCGGTAAGAACAAATAAGACTACAAACACAAGCCTATCAGACTGGAACTGAATCAATACAAAACGAAATCACAGCAGGCTTTAAACTAGTCCATGAAAGCTGAGCTGCTCCTCTGACTTTAGATCAAAAATACAGGAAATAAAGGCAAGTCTTTTTAAATGTACAGTGGGGATTTTGAGAGTCCACATTGAAAATCTAATTTAACCTGGAAACAAACATTTCTAGGATGCTGAAAAGCGTAAAACAAAGAAATAATGATGTAAAATTAATTTAAAAATACTTGAAATTCTGCAGTAGTTCTCGTCAATCACTAATCAAATAAGCGTATCTGTGACATTGACCATGTGAACTTGTTTGTACAAAAGGTCAGATTTTTGGCTTTCACAGAAGTAGACTCAAATCATACAAAAATTTAAATTACGTTTTTCATCATCTGGATGAAATAATTTATAAAAAATAAATTTCAATGAAAAAAAAAATAATAGAAAAATGCAAAGCAAAAGCATTTTCTTAATTGCATTCAAGACTTTTGGACCCAACTGTGCTTAACTGCTCAGACCAATTTCACATTTTGTTTCAGGATAACTCTTACAAACAACACCCTAGCAACCAACTTGAACACCTTAGCAACAGATAGCAATGCAACTCATAACACTCATAGCACCAAGAGCTAAGCATGGGCAAGCATCACCCAGATTTTCTGACAAGATGTAATATAAATAATTAGATTATTAAAATAAGATAAACAATTAAAACCGACAACATACTCTCTGGATTCCTCTTTTAGAAATCCCTTGTGATTGTTTGCCCAACTTAAGCTAAAAGCTTTTGGAACATGATAGTAGGTTTCTAGCTGGTCTAAGCTGTCAGTAGACACTTTTGGACCAACAACATGCCAGCTTGTTTAATCTGGCGATTAATCTGGTTTTTGGAACACAGTAGCTTGTTAACTAAATAATGACCCATTTAGATCAGCTAATGACCAGCTTAGACCAGCTAGAAACCAGCCACAATGTAGGTTTTGTTTATTTCAATTGGTTTTCATGGTGTTCACATCCAGAGCACATGACTTTCTGTAACACCCACATCCAGACAAGACACTTCAGTTTGAGAAAAAAAAAACCTACAGAGATCGAAATCCAGTTTAAATCAGTACATTAAAACACTCAAACGTTTGAAAACGAATCCCGTCTGAACAGTGCTTTAGTGACAGTGTTCTTTGATTGTTACTATGTCCTGTCCAATTCTTCCACTGACACACTCTCTGTCCGATTTAACACTGACCTCTTATGCCAATCACAGAGAGACAAAGAGAGCGTGAACAAATGAGCGAGGGTCTGGGTATCACAGACTGCAGATTAGCCATACACAGACTGCGTTTTTCTCTGCAGACCACAGAGAGAGGATCAAAATCCATCAGGCCGTTCTGTCACCAGGCAGAGCAGACAGAAAGCGCTAGACCAGACGAGAGAGAGAGAGAGAGAGAGAGAGAGAGAGAGAGTGGGTGATGAGGAGAAGAGGGGGGGGGGGGGCGAGAGAGAGCGAAGTGTGTGTGTGTGAGAGAGGCAAAGGAAAGGAATAGAGATTTGTAGATGGAAAGCAGCAAAGTGTGTCTTGAAGGCGACATACTCAGTGGAGTAGATGGAGGTCACATCCGTAGGTGTCATTACTTCCTGCCATAACTGATTATGTCCCGGCCACTTTATGGAATAGCTTATGACAAGTATATATCCGATACAGACACAGAGACATCTCTGATTGTCAAGCAGAAGTTTTCATTATATTTATGCACGTCATAATCAGTGGCTGTGAATGTTGTGCTCCAGTCTAGCTTTTTTCGATGGCTGCATATCTGTTCAATGAAATCACAGAATAAAATGTAAATAAATGTGTCACAACTTCTGATATACATCCTCCACTGACATGCAGCAGCAACTTGGGTTTATAAAAATAAAAAAGGAACAGATTATGTTTATTTCTGCTTTTTGACGCGACTAACAATGATTAGACTAATAAAAGCATAATATATAGTGTGAATATTTTATTAATATTTGTAATGATACCAGTAATAATAATAATAATAACAACAACAACAACACAAAAACATTTTCTATTAGTATGATTTTTTTGTTAGTATCAAATAGCAATTATTATAATTTATTATTATTACATTCAGAATTTTAGATCTAAATGGTCAAATTTATTTTCTTCTGTTTTGAGCAGCCTAGCTAGCAAACAACACTCAAGTACATGTGGCTTAGTTGAGAATGAATAGGCGTTAAACTTATATATGCAAACAATGTGTTACTTTTCCTGTGAACACCACCGTTTCCTGTTGAACACAGTGTGTCATGACATTGTTGAGTGCTATTCTTTAGAGACCCACCAAGTTTTATCAGTAAACCCAATATTAAAGAACATACAAACTAAATAAGTAGAAAATAATGTAAACTGTAAAAATTATCAGATTATTTCTACTTTTACTGGCAAAAATGATTGCTCACTCAATGAGAACAAAAGATTGTCCAGGATGGTTAAATAGGCATCCAACAACTATAGCAAATATAATAGCAGAAGGAATGTAAAACGAAAAATACAGTAGTTGAGAGATGCACGTTCTTGAAGAGTGTGCATTTATTGTTCAAAGTAGTGAACTGCACAAATGTCATGTAATACCCTAAAGGACTGCAGCAGGTGTGTGTGTGTGAGACAATACTCATGTTCACATGACCCCCCAACTTCTAATCTAACATTCAGAGGGGTGTGTGTGTGTGTGTGAGAGAGAGAGAATGACCTCCCGCTGTAGCCAGATCTGTCTCGATGCTTTATGCTACAAACACACACTAATCCTAAATAATTAACAGCGTCACACATAACACCCAGTGCCACACACACACGGCTCCTCCAGACGGTCTGGGAGATGGGCACTGTGCACCAGACGCTGCATTGTGCCAAACTAGTGCTGAATAACACCTGTTGTGTGCTTACCTGAGGTCAAACCCTGCCCGCTTTGTACATACAGCACAGTGTGTCACTACTAAAACTAAAATCAACTATACAATAAGGACAATTACAGACAAGAATAGTCACAAGGGATTGGGATTTATTGGTCTCAATACACATTTTGGACTATTTTCATAAAAAAAAAAACATTGCAAGATAAGAATCCTAAAAAAAAAACAAAGTTTCCATAAAAATATTAAAGCAACAACTGTAGAACTGAGCAACAAAATCGCATATTAGAATGATTTCTGAAGGATCATGTGACACTGAAAACGGCTGCAGAAACTACAGGAATAAATTACATTTTAAATGTATTTTCTCTCTCTCTATCTATATCTATATCTATATGAATGCAATGTAATATATTACATTTACATTTATGCATTTAGCAGACGCTTTTATCCAAAGCGACTTACATTGCATTCAAGTTAGTTTTTTTTACATTTTATCAGCTCTAATAATATTAGATTATCTAATATTATTATCTAATAATAATAATAATAATAATAATATATATTTATTTTACATAATTTTTACAGTATTTATTAGTATTTACAAACAAATGCAACCCTTGTGTGCATACAAAAATAAAAATAAAAAATGCTTTTGAATGGTAGTGCATATAACAAATCTGCCAGTTGTGTGGTTATTTAATCATTGAGACCTATTGGAAACAGAGCCAGGACTAAATACCTGTGGGCTAGACAGCTTATTTTACAACAGGAAATACAACATTACACAAGACAAACCAAAAACCTTAGGCTAAATCTCCACTGCAGAGGACTTTGAAGAGATAGATTAAATTGACAAGTAGAGTGATTTTGTTTGTCAGCGTGTCTATCGTGGTCAGGACACTCCTACATAACATCCAAGTGTTTTGACAGCCAATTGAGAGCGTCAGCGGCGAAACGGCAATAAGCGTTTTGACTGTTTACTACTTGACAGAGATCCATGCATCTTTCATATGGAGAACTCTTCATCTGGGATCTGATTTAACGTGACATTTCATATACACCACCTTTTGCTTTATGGATGCATACGCCTTTTGGTGCACTAGTGGAAAATTTCCAAAAAGGTCTGAAAAACCTGTCTGAGGGCGTTTGTGAAGAAGCGATCACACAGGTTGTCTGTGTGCTGAAATGAAAGGCCAGAGGCATGCAGGGACAGTGAGAGAACAACACAAAACAAGCTGGCAGACTGGCACCCTGCTGGGCACCAGGAGAGTGGGCATCCAGCCCAGCCATGCAGAGGAACCATCAAACAAACAGCACAGACAATCTGAACCGGGTGCCACTGCCACATTCACCAACGCAGCCCGGTCTCCACAGCTATGCCACACGGGAGCTTTCACCGTCAATAACGAGATTATTTAAAAAAAGAACGCAGACGTCGAAGGGGGAAGGGTGACTTCTCGGTGAAAAAGCACATATTTCGGCTTTGGAAAGATTTTGAATCGGTTCTTGTGACAATGTATAATTACAGATTCTGCTTTATAATCATAGTTTGCTTGAGCCAAATATAACCCACGCTTATTTTGGACTCCACGGTTAAGGGTGGACGTGACCAAAAGAGATGACAGCTAAAGGTGTGGTGCATGTTGTGGTCTAAACATCAGCTCACCAAGCCCACAAACTAACAACCATGACCAAAATTATAAAAACCTTGCCAGACACGTTTTTTTTTGTCTTTATTTCATTTAAAAAGGTGCAAGAAGCGGAACAGTCTGCCTTGGGGCATATTTGGCTATGAAGGGAGTTTCTGAAGATCTGTTGGAAGGGAGGGAAAAAAGCCTTGATTTCTAAAACATTCCTTCATGACCGCCAGATGAACTTGGAGGAAAAACTTCAGTGGTGAGAATCACACTACTGCATCTGAGAACATTCGAGTGGGACAGAGTTCACCGGTGACATTTCCAAAGAGTGGGTTCAGTGAGAGGAGAAAGAGAAAGGGAGAGACGGAGAGAGGGATGAAGGAAGGAAGAAAGTTGGTTCTTTATTCCTCAAAGCCATGTTGTTGTTGTTAGCCACACCCTCCGCCTTATTAAAACGTCGTCCTTCATGGGTGGTCCTGTTTAACGCTAAGAAGAACAAAGTATGGATTTCTAACGAAGCACAGATCGTTTTGTGGGTTACTCGGGCTGTCGTGGCTAATGAGTCACTCCCTGAGGCTGGATCCTGCACCAGCTGCACTGCTGCTTTTAAAAGCTTCAAGCAGAACAGGCAGTTGATATGCAGAAGGTTACAGGTTTGGGTCTTGCTTGGAGCAAGATCGGTTACAAAGACATGTTCGGACAAAATCTATTCTACTGTAAGTACTACAGTAAATAAATGCTGTTCTTTTCAGCGCTCTATTCATTAAAGAATCTTGCAAAATGTTGCACGGTTTCCACAAAAATATTTAGTAGCGCAATGGTTTTCAGCATTAATAATACGAAAAGTTACTTGAGCACCAAATCAGAATATTAGAATGATTTCTGAAGGATCTTGTGAAACTGAAGAATTGAGTAATGCTGCTGAAATATCAGCTTTGCCATCAGGAGTATATTAGATTAAAAAAAAAAAAAAAAAAAAAAGTTCATTTAGACTAATTTTCTTTTTTTTTTTTCTTTTTTTTTTTTTATACACAATACTTTACACAATTTTTTTTACAATATTTTTCATCAAATAAATGCAGCCTTGGTGAGCATTAGAGATGTCTTTCAAAAACATTTTATTTTTAGATGTTTTATGTCAAATAACTGATTTCCAGAAATAATTTTTAAGGCAATATAAATAAATAATAATAATAAAAAAAAAAAAAAAATCAATCAATAAATTAGTTATAGTTAATAACTAAAAATCTAAAATCACTAAAACTACAATCAATGGTTTTTGTCAATATCGAATGAATGTTGTGATGTATAGGTGAATTTAGGTCACAATCACAATTTTAATGTTCAGTATGAAATACAATTATTAATTTTGAAATTAGTAGTTAAGAAAGTTAAATTGTTGAAGTGGGGCCTGATTTAGAAAAGCGCTATTTTAGAAATAGTGCAGCTTACTGTTATCTAGCGGTATCCATTTAAGCAAGCGCTCAATGATGGCAAAAATAATCTAAAGCAATTGTCCACATTTAGAAATCCAGTACTGGTTGGAAAATATTCAGTATTGACTACAATGTTAACCAAAAGCCCACTATAGGCCAATAACTGAAAGAGGCAGACCCAATATTAAAGGTCAAATTCCAGAAAAATATCGGTCAAACTGGTTATCAGCTAAATTTCTGAATTTGAGTTGAAGTGAGCTGAGGCTACTCTTGTTAAAGCAGGGCATTGTGTGTGGGCATCAGGATCATCCTGGGTAATGCCAAAAGCACTCAGACTGGCATGACGACACTGGCCTTTATCAATAATTCATAGTGGCACCTCGGGGCTACTTAACCCGGCCCAGCTTTCAGTGTGCTGAGCTCAATGTGGAGCCATGACTGCAAGAGAGGCTGCTTTTCCAACAGACAATCTGTTTGGCTCAATGTCTGAGGGCCATTTTGTTTAGGAACTTTTAATATATTACACTTTCCCATCAGAGGTGCACCTTTTGAGGTGTTTTAAGGTGCATGTAGATGTCTGAAGTACTCAAAACATTGCAGAATTCAAAGGATAATTCAAAACCACATGTTCATGTTTAGCAGAAGCATATGGGAAGAGTCTCTGTGAGAGGCAGGAGAAACTACTGAAAGGCCTTTTCTACCTACTGTGTGGGAATTCCCCAGAACTAAATTCATAATTTATGATCCAGACAGAATATGAACTTTTCACTCCAAGAACAGAAAGAGTCTGTGTTTACAGAACCATCACTGACAGGCCAGCCAGAGCAGCAAACGACACAAAGTGAACACCAGAACACAACACCGACATCAGATCTAGACAGACAGATGGATGAACAGACCTACTACCACTACTACTACTAATAAAGCCAAATCTTAATTTAATATCAAATTCTAGATCCAAACATGCTTTTGTTGCCAAGACCTTCCAGTCGAAGGAGCTTTCACTGGTAAAGTATAACTTACTATGGTAAACATAGTTATTGGCCAAAACAACAAACTTCTAACACTGTTCAAATGAAGACATAAAATTAGTTCAAATGTTTGGGGTTTGAAAGATGTTTTTGAAAGTTTAAGCCCACCAAGGCTGCATCAAAAATACTGTAAAAACAGTAATATTGTGAAGTTAAAACAACAGTTTTCTATTTTAATACATTTTAAAGTGTAACTTATTCCTGTGACGACAGTCTTCAGTTTTCAGTGTCACGTGACCCTTCAGAAATGGTTCTAATATGCTGATTTGGTGCTCAAGCAATATTTCTTATAATTATCAATGTTAAAATCAGTGCTGCTTAATATTTTTGTGGAAACTAACATTTGTTTCAGGATTCTTTGATGTATGGCAAAGGACTGCATTTATTTGAAATGAATGTGTTCTTTAACATTATGAATGCATTAACTTTTGATCAGGTTTAAGCATCCTTGCTGAATAAAACTAGAATTTTCTAAAAAATAAAAAAAAATAAATAATAATAATTACCGACCCCCTTTGAACAGTAGTGAAGATCAGCTTAATATGATTTTACACAAATAACAATGACTTTAATTAATGATATTTTGGCAAAAACTTTAGTTAATATGATCAAAATTTTAACAATGTTTAACAAAGAATCTAAGTATAACCATTAAATAAGGTTCAAAACTTCTCTTACAATGAGTTCAAGATGACAATTTATATTCTTAATACTAGTTACTGTCAATAGTTCATACAAAATGAGAGTGGCAACACTAGAAAAATTAAACTTAACTTTTCAATTACCAAGAAATGTATGTCATAAATAAGCTGTCAGTACAAACAAACGTCTCTATCCATCCATAAATGTTTGCACGCAACCCCTCGACAGTCGTCTTGTGGGCGCTTTGTTTATAAAGTCCGGAAGGCAGGAGACATTTGCTCCAGACTCGAGTTAAAACACTGTCTGCTGGGGTTGCGTACCAGACGCATTCAGAGACAGATTGCGGAGACGGCGGAGAGCCGAGATCAGACATTTACGGAAACATAACGCGCATGAAGCAGCTGATAAGAGCTGACAGCCAGACAAGACTGCAGGCGGAATTAAATAAAACACACTCAGAGTTAAACTACACGCTCTAGCTCGAGTCACATTCACAGACGTCAAAACACAAAAGAACTCGGACATAATTAGCCACAAAGGGAAAAAAGTAAAAGACTCACAAATCTCCATTCCCTGGAGTTGGGATCCGCATGTGACGTTAGAGCCATCCGGTGCGGTGAGGTTTCGCATGGAGTACGCGGGAGACTTCAACCGGTGCACGAGCCAGCCGGTGTGCGCACGTCCTACAGCTCGCGCGGAGACTGAAAGCCCTCGGCAACAGCCTTGACATGCTGTTTTTTTCACTTCATGCTCTCGGGTAACCGCTTCACTTCGTTCTGATTTACTAAACTGAACTCGTCCGCTCTCTATCTCTTTTTCTGACCCCTCCGGTTGAACACAAAAATCAGAGTGTTTGTGAGATCAAGCCGACGAGCTTCTCTCCACCCCCTCCTGTACACCCCCACACTCTGCAAGAGTCTACTCGCACGCACGGCTGGTCTGTCGGTGACTGCTGAGAGGGGGTGGTCGAGCGCAGCGCTCGGGTGTCTGGTGTTACACCTCCCCATTAATGCCAGACACAAGCAGTCAAGGCAAGCATTGTAGGGGGCTGACCTTGGATGACCCCGCTGTCTGGCGACACAGAGCACATGTGTCCAGAACTACAGCCCCCCTCCGTCCAACTACAGCCCCTACAGTCTGTCTATAAATAACCTGGCAGCTATATGGGCTTTTATTGCGGGGCAAGGCAATACACCCGAATCCACACTGGGCCAAAGGGGAGGAAGAGGTGCTAAATAGTCTGTAATTCAGAGAAATGCATAAAGTTGAGTTTTTCTTCCCATTTAAAAATAAATAAATAACCAACATATAAACAATAATCATTCATGTAATAATAATAATCTACTTTTAGTACAGTATTATGGTAAATAACTATGTATTTTTATTTGTGCAAAATTAAGACTACATAATTTTTTTCTCTCTGATTGGCTGGGTCAGGGATGTTAAAATTAAATTTTAACTTAATCTCACCCCTAGTTAGCAATTCAGCCCTCAGGGGAATAAAATGACATTTATCTGTCTGAGGTCTAGTCTGGAAGTCGAGTCGATCTCGACGCACGTATGCAGACAGACACATCCCCCCCCCCCGTTAAAGCAGACATGGAGAGAGACAGAGTCGGGGGTTTAGGGGTCAAGTCTGAATTTGAATGGCTGTCTGAGGAGGAAGTCTCTGGGGCAATAAGGTGGATTCTCCCAGCATGCTAATGCTACCGGAGCTGCTTCTGAGGTAAGAGAGACCTGCCACTATGTAAACTACCAGACCATATCTTTTCTACATCATAAAATCTAACCAAAACAAAGAACATTCAAATAAAAATAAAAAAATTGTGAAAAAAACGGATTAATTTTTTTATGATGAAATAAAGTTAAACCAAACAGGTTTTCTGTTGCTTTCTGATGAACAGCGCCACCTTGTGTCTCCACTTATCCTTAAATCGGTCAATACAGCAGGGGTCGTCAACATTAACAGGCATTTTTTCAGATGAAGCAGGGACCCAACCCCTGTTAAAATTAAGCATCATATTTTAAGCCTGGATCATAATAATAATGACATGAACAGTATTATTTTAATGTATTGACATTCTTAATCATGGTGTTTTCCCTGCAAATCCATTAAAATAGCCATTATTGATGTACAGTTTACAGTCCAACACATTCAATTTTAATTTGACTTGATTTTAATTCGGGATGGACGATGAAAAATTCTTAAATTTAGCTTTTGTCAAAATTAACATAACTTTAAATTTTTGTTTGACATATATTCATTATTTCCCTACAAAAAATAGTTTGACATTAAATGTCCAAAAATTCAGCAGGCCCCCTGCAGTACCACCACGGACCCCCTAGGGCTCGCAGACCCCCTGTTGAAGACCCCTGCTTTGTGTTTGACCAAAAAATAAACTAATATCAGTTAAAATCAACAGCAACATTCTATAACAAGAACACTTTAAGTGGTTTATATTAGTAGACACTTTAAATAATTACACTAATATAGAGAAGCAAACACCATGCTGTAAACCAGCAACTGGTGGCTAACAAAGATCATAATCACTCTGTCAACCTTGAAGAGTTTGTACAAAAAGCTTGATAGTTTACCTGATTGTTCATAACAAAAAGGAAACTTTACAAGACCATACAACGTGTCCAACAAATAGCTGATGACTAGATCCTCAAAAGACCAGTGCTGTTTTACAGATTACAGCAAGAACTAAATTACACGGTGAGCTTCACTTGATGACAGGTTTCTTTCTTTTTTCACAACCCATCCCATGCCTATGTGGCAGCTATAAAATTGTGCAACCCGGTCTGACGACAGAGGGAAAGTCCTGTGAAACAGCGAGACGCAGACATGTGAAAACATTCCAGTTATAACCTGTAATATAACTGCAAGAATAAAAATGGCAGCCATCGCAGAGACACTTCCATCTGCAACCTGCGTTCTGTGTTATTTGCACAAATCCCTGCAGGACGTGGCGTGTGAGACGGGGAGGAAGGGGAATTGTCTGCTTGTGCGAGTGAGTTTATGACTGGGGATTGCTATCTGCAAAGCCAAGATGGGCCGCCTGCAGATGTGATGCACTGCAGTGTGTGTGTGTGTGTGTGTGTGTATATAATCATCAGGTATTGAGTTTTTTTCACCTCTCTCCTGCAGCCTGCTGAGCATCGTAATGGGTCGTCTGCCCAGGAGTGAGGTAATGTCTAGGTTTAATGCCAGCCTCCTGCACTGGCGCACACACACAGGGGCACAACAGGAAGAACAGCAGGCGCCGCAACTCCCAAAATGGCTGCTGTTGTGACTCTTAATGATGCTGACAACATAATTAGCATTTTGCTAACGAGCCACATGGCAGCACTTCCTTCCCCGGACGCTGCCATACGGCCTCGCGGACAACACCTGCGTACTCTCGGACCCCCTTTATGACACACCATCTCCTCACTAATACAGACACAGAGACTGCAAACAGTCATCAAAGCAGAAGATCTCAGTGACAAATAACCATGTGTTTCGCGAAGTGGGCCAATGCCCAGCTGGCTGTTAGTTCTGACTCCCAGTCGCAGCAGAATACTATAAAAACCTCATTAAATAATAACAGCACTCCATATGTCCAGTTGACATCTTTGCGTGTTTACAAACAGGATAAGCTAACCTGGGGGTTTGATGTGTCGCTGTTGGGAAATTTTATACAAAAAAAACAACAACCACATAAAAACAAAGAGCAGTAACAGCACTATGCGTTGAAGTGAACACTAGAAATGTGATGAAGGCCTGTGTTTGTTTTCACAAGAGAAAACCAGGTTGCTGATGTAGCTTTAAATATTTAAAGAGATAGTTCTAGGTCCAAAAATGAAAAATTTGTCATCATTACTCACCCTCATGTCTTTCGAAACCCATGTGACTTTCTTTTTTTGTTTCTGTGGAACACGAAAAAACATGCTTATAGCAGACTAAGCTTCATATTTCTATGCAATGACAGTGAATGGTGACCAAAACCAGTCAAGCAAGATTTTCAATGAATAATGGCTTAAATTTCAGTCTGTGACCACAAAGTAATTGTATAGCTTTAGAAGTTTTAAAATAGTGCACAAGTCATATGGAGTAGCTTTATGGAGATTTCATCACACTTTTTGACCTTTTAGGAGCCCCTGGACTCCATCCACCTTGATTGTGTATGGAAGAGAGGCGTTTGGATATTCTTATTCTATATAACTTCTCCATTGATGTTCCGTGGGAACAAGAAAGCCATAGGAGTTTGGCATGGCATGAGAATGAGTAAAATAAAGGGATAGTTCATCCAAAAATTTAAATTTGATGTTAATCTGCTTACCCCAAGGGCATCCAAGATGTAGGTGACATTGTTCCTTCAGTAGAACACAAGCAAAGATTTTTAACTCAAACCATTGTCTGTCAGTCATATAATGTCAGTCAATGGTACTCTGGCTTTGAGAGAAAAAAAAACAAAAAAAAAAACAACATACACAGACAAAACCAAATTAAACCCTGCAAATGGACCATTGACACTATCTACAATCTCAATTAGGAGTGTCAATGGTCCATTTGAGAGATAGGTGGCGGTAATGCACTTATAAGTCTGCGATCCGCCGTAAAGCAAGAAGACTCGTCACGCGCCAGCTGTTGTGTGAACCAGCTCAGGACAGTTGGACCAGGCGGCGGATCAGAGGTAAAAAACAATATAAATACTGCTCAGTTTCTTGCACAGACCGATCGTTTCATGTCTTTAGACCGCAATGTATCATCACGAGCCGCATGGTTTAATTTGGTTTTGTGTGTGTATGTTTTTTTTTTTTTTTTTTTCTCTCAAAGCCGTGAGTACCATTGACTGACATTATATGACTGACAGACTGCAACGGTCTGAGTTAAAAATCTGCGTTTGTGTTCTACTGAAGAAACAAAGATTTACTACATCTTGGATGCCCTTGGGGTAAGCAGATAAACATCAAATTTTCATTTTTGGGTGAACTATCCCTTTAAAAGGGCTGCAAAATTAAATTCTAAATCTAATGAATTTTTCAGATAAAAACGGATTAAAAAAGCTCTAGTTTTGCTTGTTTTTAGGGCTGCACAATTTAATAATAATAAAAAAAACTATGATATATAACAATAATAATAAAAGTAAAATTATTATTAAATAAAAACAAATATGTAATATTTAGTAAAATGTAATTAAAGACATTTAGGAAAAATAACAATATTAATTTAATTTTACAGTACAATATTTATGGCTGTCTTACTTTATTCATTGTTAAACATTTAACCATCAAGCTTTTATTTTGGTGGACCACCGTGAGCCATTAAGCTTCTCTTTTGTTTACAACAGCCAGTTTATAAGCGCTTCTCATTACAAGTTTTGGAAGATGGTTGGCACATATTGCATTCCCAAATGCACGTCATAAGTGACCCAAACTCAGAGCAGATGCAGATATGAAGCAGCATATGGAGAAGCATTAACTGAGTCGAGCCTCTCTGAGACACTCATGAAAACACTGGATCTTGAGCGGCTTGCATGTCACTTCACTGTCACTCTGAAACATACAGCGCATACATTTCATTAAATCACCACCTTTACGATTTGATAATCTCACTATCATCTCACATTTCAATTTTATTTCAATTAATTGTGCAGCCTTAATAAATGACGACAATTATTATACGAGTAAACTATGTCTTTAATTCACCAAAAGCAATGTAGAAATCATAATACAAGTTATGTATACACATACGCCATGATGTTAAGCTTAATTAATTTCCTGTTTCAAACCTCAGAGCCTCTAAACTGAAACAGATCTGGGCCTAAGGGCAAACCATGAGCTGACAAAAATATTTAATATTTTCTTTAATAATAAAGTGATTTTAGCTCTCTTACTGCAGACTGAATCACACACTCATTCAGTTGGTCCCAATTTAAACTGATTTTGCTTCTCAGCATCATATTAAAGCGATATTTAGTGTGATGATTGATTGAACTTTAATAATTTAATATAAGTCTATGTATCGCTTTTTATGGTTTTACCTTTAAAAACATAATTCTGTGATCAATTACCCTCATTTTGATCTAAACCCGTAAGACTATCTTCAAAACACATGATATTTTTTAGCTCCTCAATAATCCACCTCTTAACAGGGTAAAGCTTATTTTGCCTCACAAGAACATAAATGGATTCAAAGTAAACAATGATTATGATAATCAAAAGTCTTCATTTTATAACTTTCAGAGTGCAGTGTGTTTCGTCTCTATAACTGAAACTATATCCCTTCCACATCATTTCCACTCCCAAAAGAGTTTAAAACCTTCCTGCTTAGAGGAAGTGATGTTTACATCAGGGCCCTCATATTTTCACTCCACTCCCCTGAGTCACATGTTCAACCTCCAGCCAATCACCACCCACAGATTCCCAAAAACTGAACACAAGGCTGAGAGCACAGCAGACTGGCTTAAAGTGTTTGCCACGACACATCTCCTGCGTGTAGGTCACCAGAGAGAGAAAGTGGCACATCTGACTCGAGCTCAGCTGACCCAAAACTTCAAAACTCTGACCCAGAAAAACAGACACTAACACGCACATTCACTGCTTCTATCATAACAACTACAAAATTAAAGCTACTCTAAAGTATGACTCTTTCAGTGGTCAACAATAACGGTGAAGTCAAATAGATTTTTGTGAAGTGATGCCTATGCATAAGCGCCACAATTCTAGGGCGACGTGGGTGATTGCTATATGGTTGCTAAAGTTTTCTGAACCGAATCAAATCAAACTGGAACTGAATTAAATCCAGGATCAGTTTGAAAGAGGAATTAAATACTTAGCCCTAATGTTGGATGATGTGGTGTTAATACTTTTGCTCTTATGAAACCATAAAGCATGTACGCATATTAAAAAAATGGGAGTACAAGTGCTTTGCAGTAATTCATACATACAAATACACAGACATAATGGAAAAAAGAACCATTAAAAAACAGAGCAGAAACTAAACAGCACCTCAGCAGGAAACATTCTTCTCATGTTTCATTCTCTCTCCTTCATATACACACACACACATTAAGAATTCATTTATTCCATTCATGCATCTTCAAGCAACAATGCAACCTGACATCCTGCAATCAGAGAGTGAATGAGTTTAGGGTCTGAATTTCATCCATACAGCCATGACTGATATGACATAAAAACACATTATGAGGCATTATGGGTAAACTGGAAATGAGCTAATAGGATGTCTCAGTATGAAAGTCTTTATTCACTGAGGGGAGAGAGAGGAGAAGATATTTGTGAGAAATGAACACCTCAGGGGAACAAAAACACAACGGGTTGGAAGAGGGAAATGCAGAAAGAATGAGAAAGATTTCTCATTTGCATTCTAACTCATTTAAAGTGGTTTAAAAATGGGAAAACATTTTGGGTGCGGGAGGGCACACGATAAAAAATAAAAAAAAAAAATACCAGAGAGTTTTTATATCATTTTTTGAATACAGCTATTTAGGTTGAGCAGCAAACTGCTATAAAGGCATTGAAAACATTAGTACAAGCCTTGGCCTTTAGAAGAAAAACACTCTGAATAAGTATATAAATTAGTGCATATCTTTAAAAACTAGGTTGTCTATCTCTATGGGAGCTGGTTTATAACAATCTTCTAAATTTAACAAATTGTGGTGGTGTGTTGCCATCCGTTTGAACTCTTGAATTTCATCCACATCATCAGTGCTCTGATTGGCTAGAGTGAAGGCCATTTTATCCATTAAGATTTAGATCCTGCGGAGATACTGAAGTTGAAATTATTGTGATGTCAACAAGGAAAGTGTGCTTCAGGATTCTTCAGATAAGAGCAATGCTTTGGGTTATGATGGATGGATGATGATGATGCCTATGGTTTATGGTGAAGAAATATAGGCAGAAGAAAATGAGCAAAATCAATTTAAACTTACTGAATACCCACATATAACACACTTCTGAAGCCTGAGCAACGTGGCATATTTAATATTTAATATGTGCGCTTATTAAACTAGAGGAGACCTGCAAAGTAACACAAACTGTGTCAAATCCTAAATTTGTCCAATCCACCAATATAATGGATATCAACAGAAGCCCAAATCACCTTCAGTCTTCTGGAAACTTTGGATACTTTATCCCCGTAACCCCATATTCAGCACTTTTTGGATATTTTAAACTCAAATTTTGAATTAAGTGCTAATACAAAACTGAAGCTGGAAGAGTTTCTGCAGAGCATTTGTTTGTAAACAGTAATTTCATCTATACAGATCTTAATTCAGATTTGGCCATTAAGCACAAACAATTCACTTAATAGAAAGCTCCTTTCTTTCTCTGCCTCACTCGCTTTCTTGCGTCTCTCATTGTTTTTGCTTTGGTCTTTGAGCCAAACTTGATTGGATTCCCGAGCAACTTGCCGCTTAAGACGTCTCCATTTATTGCTCTGCCTCTTTTTCTCCTCTTGTTTTTCATTCCCCGTCTATCGTTCTTTGAGGGGAGCGAATGAAAGCGAAGGAAGAGAGCTGTCAGTTTCCCAATCTTTAATGGCCCCAGCTGCATCATTACTCTCTCAACACACTCACACACAGGGTCAAACGTACTTAGGTAACAGATGAAGAAACGAGGGAGGGACGAAGGCCACCGAGAGAGACCGAGGGATTCCATCATACTGGGAGGTTCACGGCACAAAATGACTGAATGAATGCACTAAGTAAATGAGTGAACGTAGAAGAATAGTGCCCGATAGACCTCCAGCTCAGCCACGATAAACAATCCCAGAATCCACTGTGAGCCTGCGTGAGGTGACACTGTCTGAAACCCATCAGTACTGATGGTGTTGACAGCCAACGAATACAGAACCGCACGGCCCTCGCCCTGAAAAACAGCCCGGCTAATGCAGCGACGTGTGTGGGATGTGGATCAAAGGACCCGGGGGAAAGAGCGAGCAAGTGAGCGGTGGAAAGAAAAGAGGAAGGAAAGAATGAAGGAATCAGAGATTTCTCTTTTCGGACTGACAGTATTCGTATTCATCGGAAAGCTTTGGGGGGAAAAAGAGAACTATTTACAACCAAAAACAAAATCCCAATAGTCGCTATTGAGTGCGTGACGAATTTATCGCACAGGTGCTCAGCCTTTTGGTTCGTTAAAGTGCAAATCTAAGAAACATCTTCAGAGATAAATTGCTTTCCTTTATCCGGAATATTGCGTAAAGTCAAATAACGCAAATCAAAGTGAGCGCAACAAAGTGAAACGCTCTTCAAACCGGCTCCAAGACATCAAATACCAAACAAGTGTCTCATTCACACCGTCATTATCATCCGTCATTAAAACCCTGATTAAGACCCTCCGAACTTCATTCAAGTCTCTTTTACAGTCGGACATTCCTGTAAGCCAAACAATTCTATCATCGGGCACTTCCCTCTCTCTCTTTCACTCTCTTCGAGAAGTTCAAACGCTTCATCTGGGACTTGCCCTCCCTCCAAGCGACACAGATTGCATACAGAAGACATGACGTCGGTTTGGTAATGAGCCCCTTAGCATGAAAATGCAGCCCGCTGCGGTCGGCCCAGATTAGCATGAGAGATGATGGAGATTAGTGATGGAAATCCTAAACTCAAACAAACTGATTGTTGAGCTCTTCACATCAGACAAGGCTCGAAACGTGACCTCGGCGGCCTCTGACTCCCATCAACCTGTTTTAAAACCATAGAGGAGAAACGTGAGGAGAAAGTGAGTACGAGAGAGAGCTCTATAGACGCTCGTCCACTGACAGACATCAAAGTGGGACGTGTTGGTCCAGTGCGAGCGGGATGGTGTCTATGAACATCCAGTGCCTGACAACTTCAGCTTGTCTGCAGCTCTTGAGAAACTCTTCTCGCTCACACACACACACTGGAGAGGGGAGCCATTAACAAACACGCAAACTGTTGAAGAGGCTGATTTACATACTCTTCAAAGCGTGCCGCTACCGTGCCGCCTTCAAAGAAGACAGAGTACCCCGAGCTTTTATGCAGAGTGAATAAACGTTTGTAGTTTTATGTCTGAGAAAGTTTGTTGTTGGTTTTTACAGCAAAGTTCTGCCAGCCAAGTTGTGTGCTGGGATTCGATGCCGGGAAAGGGCAAACCGTGATCGGTTTTGTGGTAACTCTGCTCATCGCAGTAAAAGCTAGAGTGTATGTAAGGTAAGATGATCCTCAGTGTGGTTTCTTCTGTGGAGGTAAGGTGTGGAAATCTGTCACGTTTAATCAGAATCACTCTTAAAGTGATTCCTGCAAATACAGGCAGAAAACGACTGATCTGTGACCTGAACGAACTGAATCTCTTTCACACTGCATCTACTGAAACCCATTTCTCTGTCTCTCATCTTAAAGAAAATTACTGAGTACTTTAACAGATCCACCAGAAAATTTGACCCAAAATGAAAACCATCTCATTATTATTATCCACTAAACCTTTCTGTAAGCATTTTTTGGCCCTTTTTCAAACTTTTAATAATATGATAGCTAATAACAGTACAACAACAATAACAAATAGTAGTAGTAATAGTGATTTATTATAGTGAATTATTGATTTATAGCAAATGATTACACCACTACTACTACAAAAGGGGTAATTTTACTAAAAAAAAATATTGGTTCAAAAATAACAAACTATCAGTTTTTCACGAAAGTGTTCAAATACTCAATATAATGTCAAAGAAATACACATAACCATGTTTATAAATAAGCATTTTTACTTCAGATAAGTTATACATTTTTTACACTGTTGTTTATGTTTAATAATACGGTAACACTTTATTTTAAGGTGTCCTTGTTACACGTTACATGTACTTCCTATTATAATAACAATAAATCATGCATAATTACATGCAAGTAACTAAGCCAAACACTAATCCTAACCATATAGTAAGTACATGTAGTTAATTAATATTACTCCGTACTTAAATGTATATTTACACTGTAACAAGGACGCCTTAAAAACTACACTACCACCACCACCACTACTACTACTAATAGTAATTAAGTGTTATTTATTATTGCTTTTCAAAAAAGGGTGTTAAAGGCATAGCATGAAAAACAGACTGTTTAAACGATAGGAAAGACTGTGAAAAATGGTCTTTAAACTTTTTCCCTAACCTAATGTACCTTCTTAAGACAAAAGAAATAAAATGACAAATTCATGGACAACGAGCTTTACCCTGATATTTGTGCAGACTGACTCCCACACACCTGATGCCAATAAATGCAAACCGCTGACAAAGAAGATCATTGCCACACACCCTTAAACCCTGCAAAGCTTTTCATCATACTCTTCGATAAACACCCTCTCTCACTCCCTCCTTCTCTGCAGAGGCTGTCTGACAGTCCTGACCACAACCATTCAATATGTGGAGGCAGAGAGCGAGAGAGAGAGCTAGAGCGAGAGAAGGGAATATTTTGTGCAGGGTGTCTAGACTATATTCATGATCAATCTGTCTGGCCCTGCTGTAGACAGAGAGATGGCAAACTCGATTAGACTCTAAACATTTCCTCAGATTCTGCCTCGCTCTCAGCATATTTCGTCTTCACTAACGTCTATCAGCATCATTCCTCTCTCCCTCTAGCAGTATATGGCGGCTGCTTGTCTGCTGGGGAAATGAGCATTACTGCTCTAACAGCTCTGACTGAAGACACCCCTCGGAGCAGAGGGAACACAGGGAGCATGACACGGCAAGAACAGATGACTGATTTCAACACAGCCATGACAGAAATACACAGACGGGTCTACGTGCTTTTTTGACTTTTCTTTCTTTTTTTTGTCTGCTCTAGTTTCCTCAAACTTTAAGACACAAAAGCTCTACGGTAGATCAAAGCTGACTGGCTGCCACCGTCTCACGCCAGGGGCTGAAAAAAATATTGAATATTCACCGTGAAAGTCACACACTTGCATCATTACAGAGCTAATATATGGGTCAATGACATAAGAGTAACCATTACAAAATAAAATGAAAAATCAAGATTAAAACACCTGCAAAGTTTATAGAAAAGTATCATTTGCATTTATGTTGGTTTTATATGATTGAGTCACACCACATGACATTTTACAACCTAGACTAAAAGTGTCTTGTCAAATGAACAATTTTGATATATTTTTTAAAAGAATTAATAGTAAAAGAGAATGCCAATCTTTAGGCTTTCATCTTATGCTATCAAGACAGTTGTATCAACCTTACATTTTTTTACTTTATCCCCCACCCAAAAATATTAAAACTAAATTTAATTTAGAATTTAAAAATATGCTAATCTTAAAAGAGGTGTATTCAAGTTGTTGTATGAGCAAATTACATTTATTTTCGAAAAAGAGCAAATAAAATGATGAGTGTGTCATGTCATTGACCTATACATAGATATGAATGTCAAAGTCTATAGAAAAGGCTGAAAAATATCAAGATATTTTAGCTATATGACCACATCCTATGTTGCACACAAACCACTTACACACACACACACACACACACACACACACACACACACACACACAGAATCCCTCTCCGCATTTCATTGTGCGAGACACCACTTAACACTCGTCTCACACTCACACCCTGCAGGTGGCTTGGATACAAACGCCTCAGGAATTCAGATGAGAACTGACCAATGAGAAACAAGAAAACATCCTGCTGACTTCATCAGAACCAGAACACAGGCAGATCCGAGTCTGGAGCAACAATGTTAGAGAGATGGACTCACAGCTGAAGATGGCAGATGCAGGATGCTGGGTGGAGATGGGGCAGTGCTCCTCATCACTGTTGTCTCCACAGTGGTTGAGCTGATCACAGACCTGCGAGCCCAGGTTCAGACATCTGCCGTTAGCGCACAGGAATCTGCACTCTAGGGACAAACACAGAAAACCACAATGACTCATTTTCAAATAGGTTAATCAATAACAATCAGGGTCAGTCTCTGGTTCTCTCATCTGCTGCATCAGGCCTTGTCAAATTTCCATCCTTGGCTTGTTCTGGTCCTTGTGATAGGAAACTTATAACTAGAAGAAAAAATTGAGGTCAGTATAATTTTTTTTTAAAGGTGCCATAGAATGCATTGATACAATATTTTAAATTGTTCTGATATCTACATAGAAGGTATGTGGCTTAGGTAAGGGCAAAAATTCTCCAGAAATGGTTTTACATGTCCATTTACAACCCTAGGATTTGTCCCTAGAATGAAATGGTCTGTTATTACCTTATTTGGAAGGGTCATGAATAATAATGTTGAGCTTTGCTCTGATTGGCTTTTCACAGCGCGGCTCATTTCAGTAGCTCACACAGCAAACAGATCTCTACTGTCTGTGAAATCCAACCTTATATATTTGAGCCTGTATCAGACGAAGATACAGATTTTGAGACTCTGGCGGAGTGAACGAGGCTTGAGAGAGAGTTGTGAGTGAGGGCGCGGATGCAGCCTCTGTGTTGCCAGATCCAGCTGTTATAAGCGTTTTTGGACTTGTCTTTTCCACTTTTTGACACTTTAGAAAGTTAATAAAGTAGGATGTTGCAGTTTAGGGTCAGCAATATCTTTATCATATCTTAATAGCAATAGATTTTAAATAATTTTGGTTTATTTTATATTTATTTTTTTTGTTTGTTTTATTAACAATATCTGGCAACACTGCATCGATGATTCGGCTGTGCAGGTCCGGCTGGCCTAAAACATGGGCGGGTATATTCAAATGTTGGGAGCGTAAACATTAATGATCCCGACTGTAACGTCACAGTCAGTGTTATGTTAGGATTCACCTCTTTTTCAGTGGTCTTTTGCACGCACGAGATTTACATAAGGAGGTAACAATGGTGTTTGAGGCTCACGGTAGGGGTGGGCAATATGGAAAAAATATCATATCACAATTTTTTTTTAGAAATATCATGATTCATGATTTTAAATCACGATTCTTTGTCATGTTGGTTTTACTATTTTGCAAGTTGTTTGAGCATTACAGCCAAACTAATATCCCTATTACATTTACATTTAATCATTTAGCAGACGCTTTTATCCAAAGCGACGTACATTATAAAGACAAAGCCTTTCAAGGTAACAAAAAAAGAAAGAAAAGGCAGATATTTAGGCCAAAGTGGGCAAAGATAAAAATCTTTGTCATTATTTTATCTTTCTTGTTAAAAAATAAGAACAAAGATACATTCATTCATTCATTACAAATACACAAATAGTGCTTTATTTTCAGGTACAATAGTATTTAGCAGGAGCATTCAAGAAATTGAAAGAACATAAAAAATTATATAGACTGATTCTAAAGCAAAGAGTAGTGAGTGATTTTTCTCTTTGTGTTTGGTTGTTTTATTAACGTTAAAGGAATAGTTCACCCCCCAAAAAAAAAAAAATCTGTCATCTGTCTGTCAATTCTGTCATAGTGTTTTATTTTTATACCATAATTTACTCAAAAGTTGTTTTAAACCTGAGTGAGTTTCTTTCTTCTGCTGAACATAAATGCTATTTTGAAGAACGTGGAAAACCAAACAGTTGCTGGTCCACAGTGACTTCCATATGATTTTTTCCTATAATATCAAATTCAATGTGGACCAGCAACTGTTTGGTTACCCACATTCTTCAAAATATCTTCTTTTGTGTTCAGCACAAGACAGAAATTAATACAGGTTTGGGACAACATGTGAGTGAGTAAATAATGACAGAAATTACATTTTAGGGTGAACTATCCCTTTAATGACAGTCGGCTGCATGTTTAGTGTCCTGTCCCTTTAAGAGCTGCACACATCTAATATACAGGCATGAATCCATTTTTCTCTCAACTGTTTACTTTCATTTTAGACATAACCAACTGAGTCTATATGTAAACCTTATGTGTTTTGACAGTATTAGCACAAAATATAACTTAGTCCAGTAATCAGGGGCTGTTTACGGGTGTATGCACTCAGAAAAAGCGGACTTCAAACCAGCAAGCGAATGAAACATTTAACCGGCAAGGCTTGTATGCAAATAATGTACTTTTGCGATCGCGAATAAGTGCAGTGTCCTGTCAGAGTAACTCTACCGCTGTATGTCGTGTTGTACAGTATATAGCGACGGAGGCACCAAAACTGTAATTGATAGAATGTGTGCTGTAGCACGATACTACGATAATTCTTCAAAAGCAGATCGTGGAGAGATATTTATCGTCCACGATCAAAAATCGTCATATCGCACACCCCTAGCTCACGATGTCATTTCCACGTACAGAACTCTTATTATTCAACTATGCCAAGGTAAATACAGTTTTCCATTCTATGGCACCTTTAAAAGAAATTAATAATTAAATTTAAAATGCATTAAATGTATCAAAAGTAACAGTAACAACATGCTACAAAAAAATCTATTTCATATAAATACTGTTCTTTTGAACTTTCATCAAATAATCATAAAAAAAAAAAAAAAAGTACCAGTTTTCACAAAAATAATAAGAAACACTATGGTTTCAACACTGATAATAATAAACCTTATTTCTCCAGCACCAAATCAGCATATTAGAATTATTTCAGAAAGGATTACGTGACACTCTGAAAACTGAAGTAATGGCTGCTGAAAATTCAGTTTGCCATCCCAAGAATAAATTACATTTTAAAATATATTAAAATGGAAAACATTTATTTAACAGTTATATTAGCAGTAATACTGTATATAAAAGTTTACAGTTATATACAATATTACTATTTTGCACAATGGACTTTCAAAAACCTACAAAACTGCACTGACCCCAATGTGTGTATTCTTACGGGGGTGTTTACTATGTTATGGGAACCAAATGTCTCCAAGTATTATAATACCAGTACATTTTTTAACTTGTGGGATCACAAGGGGGAATATTTTGGTCACCACAAGGAAACAAGCTTATAAATAATACAGAATTAAATGTTTGTAAAAGTTTTGTATGAGAGGTAGGTTTAGAGGTAGAGTTAGGGAAAGGGGATAGAAAATACAATTTGTACAGCATAAAAACCATTAGGCATATGGAATATCCCCATAAAACATAAAAACCCAATGCGTGTGTGCAAAAAAATAAATAAAAATAGAATTGCTCCGTAAATCTCTAACTAAATGTAAAAGCTGCTTTTTTAACAGCTTTTTTTTTTTTATGCAAGATGAACGATAGCTAGTTGTCAAGTTTAGCTGCAATTCTCAGATGCAAAACTATCAAACCAGTGATTCTGCTGCTGGATATTGTTCCATAAATGTTAACATTTGGAAGAACTTCACAACATATCAACAACTAAAACACTAGGACATCCTTTGATGATCTGAAAATGCTCAGCTGCAGGAGTTTGTGGGATAGTTTCACTGGGCCAAAAACTTTACAGAGATTTGTGGATCTCAGGCGGCGATGATCCTCTATATGTAGGTCACTAGCTTTTATAAATGATCTTAAAATAAGTGTTCCTGCAAGCATGCTTTTAGAGAAACTCAACATTGACCTGATAATGGTGGATATTCAGCTGTATGGAAGACTCTTCACTATACAGCATTAACAGAGGACCAGAATGCAATGCAAACCAGACAGTGATGACACCAGCACTATAAACAACTTATCTGTGTGAGAAGGAGGTGCTAGACAATACCAAAGCACACCCATGCAATCTCTCACAAGGTGTGGTGCAGCCCAATGTGCTCTTAAAAATGTTATGATCTTTAGACAAACAAATGAGCAGTTCTTTGCCCTACTTAGACCTTAATATAGCATGAGACATAATGAGACAATCCCAACATTCACCTGCACAAACTGAACAGCACAAAACAGACATAATCAAGATAGAATAGGAGTAGGGATGGGTATCGTTAAGGTTTTAACAGTATCACTACTCTTACCGATACTGCTTATCGATCCGGTACTTTAGCGGTATTGTTATTGGTACTTTTTGTTACACACGCACGCACGCACGCACACACACACGCACACAACTATTACAGGCTTTATACTGAGGTAATATGAAAAGACAATGCCATCAAAACTTTCCTGGCTGAAATGCGAGTTTACAGGTATGATTTAAACACCATAAATCACACAAAATATTAATTATTCATCATCAGTAGAATGAAACACGATGTTGGCATAAATGTGGACTGTTTGGTGATTGCTAACCAAGTTTTTATTTTAAAACATGGCGTGCTCACGTTTAATTAATTAAAAATCACAGCCGTATAGAGTTTAATGATCACATTTAAGCAATAGGATGATTCCTATTTTTCCATCCCCGGATTTAAAATTGAGACTTTGAAGCAGCACCTTAATCTAAAACCTTCATCTGACACAGATTACATCCACACAAGTTACTGAACTCGCACTGTATGATGTTACAGAAAGTTGTGTGATCCAGTTCCTTTCACACAGCAGTGTTTTCTCTTGTTAATCTGCACGTTAACATAAACACACTCTTGTGCTGGGCTACTTTACTAGCGAATGCTTACAGTATATTGGTGGAATACGTGGAACATACCAACTACACAAACTGTGTGGGGGGAACCTAAACTGAACCATTCACTATATAGGCTACTACAACCAGGGCGTCGCTGAAAATGAGTGTGTGAGTTTGTTTACATGAATGCTGTTGTCACTGCTGCAAACTCCCATATAAATAATTATTCGAAAAATATAATTTCCCTGCAACCAGTGGGCCCCCTTTCCAGTGTAGGCCCCTGGGCTTCAGCCCCTTGAAGCCCGTGCATTAATGCGCCCCTGGTCCGGTCTTTCATAATTTACCCCAGAGACCGATTTAATACCGAGTTTCGGTACCCATCCCTAAATAGGAGAGACAGGACATAAGATGACAAGAAGACAAGATGAGAAGAAACTAGAGAGCAAAAGAACAGAAGTAGACAAGAAGTAGATGAGACAAGAAAATGGGAAACATAGGGAACAGACAAGATGAAAGGAGAGGAGAAAAATGATATTGGACAAAGGAGAAGACAAGACGAAGAGTAGAAGATAAGATTAGAAGCAGATGACAAGAATATAGCAAAAAGTGAGAGGAGACGTGATGAGCAATGAGGAGACAAAATAAAAAAAGACACCAGACAAAAGAGGAGAGAGTAGATGAGACAGGATGAGGAGAGATTAGACCAAATGAGATAAAAGATTCAAGAAGACTGAGAAGAAAGAATAAGTGAATAAGAAAAGGAGAACAGAGACGAGAAAGATGAGAAAAGACTAGACAAAAAAAAGGCAAGAAAAAGAAGAGAAGATGAAAACGAGAGAACAGATGAAATAAGATATTTTTTTAAAAGACCAGAAAAAAAGACAGAGATAAGAAAAAGACTTGAGTAGAGATGAGGAGAGAAGAGACTCAACAATAAGAGGAGACAATTCAATACATGAAGAGAGAAGAGAGGAGAGGAGAGGAGAGAAACCAGATGACAAAAGAAAAAGAGCAAAGTACAAGAGATGAGACAATGAGAAAAGGAGAGAAGAGATAATATTAAACAAAACAAAACATGAGGAGAGGAGAGAAAAAAAAGTTCAGAGTCATTATATAATGTCAGTAAAGTAGCATATTTTTCCAAGTCCTGTTCTGCTGTCTGTCTGCAGTGCACTAGACTGTCAAACTGTGGTTTAGTACACAGCCCAGCCTCCACCGCCCTCCACCCATCGCGCACTTTCTCTGCATTCCATTCCAGGCAGGGGAGAGAAATGCAGCCTGTCGGAGAAATGGAGCAGAGGAGTCTGGGAAGGGGAGGGGGAGTGAGAAAGCAGCTTTGAATATTAGCGCACACACACACAGACCATCATGAGTTTGTAAAGCACAACATGACCCTCCTCGTGAACAATTTTCACCGCTGGCATGAATCATTAAACTCACGTTCACGGCAACCGATTTTCCTGCTTAATTCCAGCACTGAGGTTATAAACCTGATCCACCGCTCACCTGTGAAAGCATTGGTGGCCGGTAGGTCAGCCTCCTGCATACTGCTCCTGCCGCTCGGCCTGTATGCGTGTGTGTGGACCCACGTTATTGGCTCCGATCGCCTGAGGGCTCCTGGGGGCCAAACAGCCGTCGTGCTGCCATTCTCACCTCATAAGTCCATGGCTCCTGCTCCGGCCGCTGCCCTCTACCTCCACAAAAGGGCAAAATAAACTCAGGAGAAAAGTGGAGGGGGGCTAAAAAGTCTTCAGTGACAGACTAGGGCTCTATTCAGCAGGAATCAGGGTGGGGTTGCCAGGGCAACCAGCGCACCGATTACCCTCCCAGCCAGAGCCAGCCAGCCATAGCTGAGTGTGAATGAGCGAGTGAAAGATCCAGACAGGTACTTGATTCAGAGCAGGTGTCTGATAGCCGATTCAGGAAGGGTGCGTGTAGCTGCTGCCACTCGTCCTGGGTGGATAAACTCTTCTCAGCGTAGCAGCATGCTAATCAATGCGCCCCAACTCATCCTTCAGACCGCAAGCTCACTGAGAAAGACAGAGACAAAGAGAAAATCAGTTGTGTGGCTGAAATACATACCACCAAACATTCACTTGCAGAATTCACTTACAAAAGGTCATTATAGTTTCCTCTAAGATTTACTACAGCTGTTTTACTGGAGTACTACACTGCCGTTCAAAAAGTTTGAGTAAGATTTTTAATTCTTTTTAAATGGAGTCTTTTATGCTCATCAAGGCTGTATTTATTTGATCAAATATACAGAAAAAAAACCAGTAATATTGTGAAATATTATTGTAATTTCTAATATTGCTTTCCTATTTTAATACTTTTAAGCCATTACTCCAGTCTTCAGTGTCACATGATCCTTCAAAAATCATTCTAATATGCTGATTTATTATCAATGTTGAAACTTCTGTGGTGCTTAATATTTTTTGGAACCTGTTATACTTTTTTTCTTAGATTCTTTGATGAATAAGTTAAAAAGAACTGCATTCTATTTATTCAAAATAGAAATATTTTATAAGTCTTTACTATCACTTTTTATGCATTGCAACACATCCTTGCTGAATAAAAGTATTAATTTATTTAGAAAAATGAAAGAAAAACAATTACTGACCCCAAACTTTTGAATAGTATATTGTAACAAAAAAAAACTAACGATTTTGAATAAACAGTTCTTTTTTACTTTTTGTCTAGCAAAGAATCCTGGAAAAAGTATCACAGGTCCCAAAAAATATTTAGCAGCAAAACTGTTTCGAACATTGATTATAAATCAGCATATTAGAATGATTTCTGAAGGATCATGTGACACTAAAGATTAAAGAAGAGTATGGTGCGGAAAATTCATCTTTGCGTCACAGAAATAAATTATATTTTAAAGAATATTAACAGCTTTCCTGTAGCTCAAATGGTAGAGCATGGCGCTAGCAACGCCAAGATCATGGGTTCGATTCAGCAGATAAAATAAAAAATGAATGCAATGTATTTGGATAAAGCGTCTGCTAAAATAAATGTAAATGTAAATAGAAAACTTTTATTTTAAATTGCAATAATACTTCACAAAAAAAAATCTTTATTTTTGATCAAATAAATGCAGCCTTGATAAGCATAAGAAACGTCTTAATTTTTTTTTTATTATTATTAAAAATTGAAAAAAATAAATAAAAAAATATATCTTTAAAAAATTAAAAATCTTACTGATCCCAAACTTTTGATATATGTGGAATCTTGTTTAGGGGTTGACAACAAATCAATTAATTCACTGATTCACTGGGTTGATTTGATTCAATTCGAATGGAGAACAATTCCATTTGATACACAATTTGATTTAATTGTTTATTAATTCTGTTACATGATCCTTTCAGAAATCATTCCAGTATGCTGATTTTCTTATTATTATCAGTGTTGTGCTGCTTATATTTTTGAGGAAATGGTGATACATTTTTTCATTTATTTTTTGATGAATAGAAAGTTAAAGAAATGCACTAAAACACTAAAAAAGGAAATAGCATTTGAAATAGAAATCTCTTGTATCATTATAAACGTCTTTACTGTCAGTTTTGATCAAATCAATGCATACTTGCAAAGAAAAAAAAAAAAAGGTATTAATTTCTTTAAAACTTCTACTTGAAGTTACTACTACTACTTCTACTACTAACCCTGAACCATTGTTTTTCTCCAAAGTAATGAAAACTACTGGTTACCACCATAGCTGTAGTCATCTAAGATGCTGTCTGATCTGGCAGACAAGTTCTGAGACAGACATAAAAAAAAACAGACAGACCCAACATAAACGCAACACGGGTGTTTCATTAAGCAAAAATGAGAAACAGCAGGGGTTCAACACATCAACATTTTATGATCTTACGGCACATCTTTACCAGCAACAAAACATCAAGTTCCTGTGAAGAGATGCCCATTAGCGTCTACAATCCCCAGCAGGAGTGTCAGCCGTTAATGACTGTTACATAACACACTAGAACACTTTACTGGACACAGAGTTATCACAAGCCACAGCTAATGTTTCTGTAGCTTAATATCATTGATTTAACGTCTCAAAAAAAAGAACAACTCCATTTTCATTTGGAGAAGACTAGAGCAGCGGACGAGGCAGTACGTGTCCTCAGACAACCTTTAAAGCTCTCCGACATCCCAGCGGACGCCGCGCTGAGCCCAGACTGCCGACTACACATCGGCTGTGTTACTTAGAAACACGGCAAGCCCTCACCTCGTCTGACCCCTGCCGCAAGCCACACAGCGAGAGCACGGATCCAGCACACAATAAATAATATTCTACACACGTGAAACAGGAGAACGCCGTCCAAATCAAACAAAGACTGAGACACACACAGTCAACCGAGGTCGTTTCAGGACACTACTATGGCCATCACAGATAAAACAGATGAACATCTGCCAGATGTTTAGATTTACTTTTCTTCATTGTTATCTCTTTGTTCCTCCAAGGGTCCCTTTCCTAAGCAGTTCTCCTCTCACAGTCGAGAGTGAACAAGTTTCTAAGGCTTTGTTCAGACTAGGAATGTAAAAAACAAATATCACATTATATTTTATCATCAACTTCTATTAAAATATCCTGACATATTGGACATCCTGACCAAAGTTAAAATTCTATTCTATAAATAGAATTTATATATAAATCATCATCATTATTATTATTAAGAATTCAATATATTGACATTACAAACCTAATGGCAACTATTATTTTCTAAATTCTATAATTCAGTATAAAGTCATAATTATTTTCATGTCATGACTGCTAACAATAAATTGCAGATATTAAAATTCAATAAGATTTTAAAATCTGCCATTTAAATGCTACAAGTGAATTTAGAAATCACAATATTATAATGTACAGCATGACATTTATTTATTTTGAGACTTGCTAAATATTATATTTAAGAGTATTAAGTTATTTAAGCATTTTTAAAAAATAATTTTAAAACTTGTTAGATGATGGTCAAAGGTATATATACAATAATTGACAAATACTGATAAAATAAAAACAGGTAACCAATAAATCAAATATAAACTGAACCATTCTTTTATGAGCAAGAGGTTCATTGGTGTTGATCGGTTCCTATGAAAAATAAATAAATAATGTTTTCCCTTACAGACAATTTTTATTTAAGATGCCAACTCAAAAAAACGAGCTCATGTGATAACAAAATGTCCCTGGAATTGTGAGTGCTTCCTTTGGTGAAGACATTTTTTACATTTCTGAGATTCAAGTTGTTTAGAGGAAAAGATGTTCTGAGTATATCATTTTTGGCCAATAAAATGACAGAAAATCATTGTCAGTTTTGGTCCGGATCAATGTCTTATCCCTATCATCAGTTAGAACCACAGAGGAAAACTTCCTCAACATTTGAAACACCAAAACAGGCTGACTAAACTGACTTACATATGCCGAATAGACTTTTTTTATTAATGTCGGTATTGTCCAGAATTTTAATATCAGTGCAAAAAACAAACAAACAAAAACAATAATAATCTAACCAAAAAAAAAAAACTAACAAACTGAACCAGACATAGAATCACATTAGGACACAGAACCCTCCACCTGTAGAGACTCCCAGTCCTAACACACACAGAGTTTGATGAATAGGCTGAACAGCAGCCATGCTGAAAACCACTAAAACGACTGCAATAAACGCCTGCTAAAATATTCTCTGTATCTGTCTGTCTGTGTAATGTGATCTCAGCAGGGGGTCTGTCTCTTTCTCACTCTCGGTGCCTGGTTAAATCATGATGAAGCTCTTAGGAACAACTATTCGCTGAACTGAATCATCCAGCCAGACTCAAACATCATAACAGCCCGTGTCATTAATCATTAGTAAAAATGACTAATAGCAGCTACCTTGCCTGTCAGTCTGTCTCAAAAGAAACCCCAACAGGGTGATTAAGACTCAGGCATGAAACAGTGGGGTTTTGTATCAGCCTAAATTTGTTTACTTGCCAATAACAACCAGCTGACTGTACATGATCTCACTCATTACACAGCTTTTTACCAAATAAAATATTTTATTCTCTTACTTGTAGATTATCTTTACACCTTCTGCTAAATAAAAACTCCATGGTCCAGGCAACCAGAAAAAACATCCACTTTTACAAAGTGAAAGGCCACAGTGTTCATGCCTTGCGGTTAATCAGACAGATTAACAATTTTCCTGCCCATGTCCTAAGCTGACCTGACAACCAGGATCTGCAGGTTAACAAATGATGACTCAGCTGTCTGGGTTAGTCAGTTTATAGATGATATATGTGTGTGTGTGTGTGTGTGTGAACCAGTCATGTTTAAGTTTTAGTGCCGCCCAACTGAGACTCGATATGTTTGACGGGAGACAGAACAAAGCACATCAGAAAGAACTCAACAACCTATTTTAGGTTGCAAAGTCAACGCCTCTTGCGAGAGAATTAAAGGATCTACAGGTAATTCCGTTCTTAAAACATATGATGTGATTTAATGTTTTCCTTTGTCTTTGGAGTGATACAAGCTGTCTGTGCATAAATAAGATCTGTAAAGTTTCAAAGATTAAAGTCTCAAACCCAAAGAGATATTCTTTATAAAATTTAAGACTCTGCCACGCCCTCGGCTCATTTAAACACGCCCCCACATGTCTACGTCACGGTGTGGGAAGGTTTGCTTAAAGGTCCCCTGAAATGCTTTGAAACACGCAGCGTTATTTTATGTGTTGACGTAATTTTAACTGAAACAGGAAGACAGGGCGGGACATATCAAGCAGCCCCGCCCCTTTTTAAAATAGCGAATAGCGTTCGTTTATATCACAGCTTGGGCTAAAGCCGTTCAGAGCCATTGAGCTCCGTAAAGCCACATTTGACAGGGTATGACAGCCACAATCTTATCCATATTGCTATAAAATATAGCATTCTGTGTAAAATTCAAAGAGGTCCGATACGTTTTGTGGTCTGCGCCGACTCGCGCATGTCGGCGCACAGTGTGTGTGCGGTGTGGTGGTTAGCATGACACAGCGTGAAACCAGACTTCTTTTTTTCCTCAATGGAAAGCATATTTACTGTCTGAATCGTTCCCTGTCCCCTATATAGTGCACTGCGTGCCATTCACCGTACAGAAAATACTAATTCTGTGAACAAGTGACCTATTTCAGCCGCTGCTTCAGCGTCTATTTATAGTGTAGGGGGCAGGCGCTTCGAATTCTAGAGAGCATTTGATTAGACAGAAAGTTTGATGAGAAGATGAAGTACGATGTGACGTCAAAAAAAAAGCTGAGCCGTTTTGGCGGAAGTGACGAACTGCAAGCTTTGAATGCTTATATCTTCTAAATGCGAATTTTGTCACGGTTTTGGAGCACACTGGCATACAGATAACCTTAAGACTAAAATATTGATACTAACACCCAAAAAAACTAATTATGATTTTACGGGACCTTTAACACCGCCCAAATGTATACACAATGAAAGGCGGCGTAACTTTTATTCTCGTTGTCGTATTGTTGTTGCCGCCGCCATGTCGTCGAGATGCGGTGTTTCGTTGTGAAAGCGAAAGTACTTTGCTTGGCCTTCCAAATGAGTACACAACTAGAAATCAGTGGTTAAGTTATATTTACAACATTGTTCCAGAACAGTACAAAGCAAATACTCGAGTGTGTGCAGCGCATTTTAAGGTGGACTGTTTCCTGAACCTGGGAGAGAGTAGCCTACAATGTGAACTCTATGAATGGCTGTGAACACTATAATGTGGGGCAATTCCAACGTCGCAAGGACAGTCTGGTGATTCTGACTCACAGCCTGTAAGTACGTTTCGATATTTAAAGAATTTGCTACTGACTATTCAAACGCGAGTTTTGAGCAGTGTAGAGTAGCGCTTGTTTGGCGTTTCTATGATCACAAATGCAGACATGGTGTTATGTTTACTTGGTGCAACGCGTAAAAAGACCGTATGAGTCATTATAATCAGTAATTATGTCCTCAATGAATGCAACAAATGCCTCGTTTATAATGGGTTTTATTGTTTTAGTCTCATCGCGCCGGGACACGGCATCACTAGGGCTGTCGCGGTGAAAGAATTTCCCTTGTGGTAATTTTGAGTGGCTCAATAGCGCGGTATGCGGTATTACACACACACACACACACACACACACACACACACACACACACACACACACACACACACCGCATATACACATATGATATAATCTGTGATTAGATTATATATACAGTATAATCTGTGTGTACGTGTTACGATGTAACTAGGTCATATTCAGAAACCAATGAAACCGAAACTAAATCACGTTGAAACAGGAAGTGGAGTAAACAAGAGAATGACAAAATAATGGTCCACATAAAACATAAACCTGACAATAAGATCGATAGTCTATTGTTAGCGCATATATATATATATATATATATATATATATATATATAAAATAGTTAGTTCTGATCCTTGAATCTGACTGACAAGATACTTTTTCTGTTGATATTTAACCTGCGTGTTCTAGACGGGCTGTCAGTCAGTCAGTGCAGTTTCATTGTTGCGCCACACGGTAGCGGTAAGGGACTGTCTTTGAGTGGGTCTTAAACCATTCATTCAACTGCACGTTCAAAAACGCTGATTCATTCGAGATATGTAATGTTATAATGATATGTAAAGCTGCTGAAATCACTTTAACTTTGAGCGCCACTTTTAAAGGCTCAGCTGACCAGCAGAGTGTCGATGTTAAGACAGATTTCACTTTCCTTGGACATGACAACCTGTTTTCACAAATATACATGACTCGGCCTGAAGGACAGACTCAGGTAATCGCACGCGCTCAGTCGATTTCTCTCATTCACTGTCTGTTTAGGCTTGTTAAGTGCAAATTTACTGAGCCTCTGTACAAATCAGCATGGTACACATTGTTATCATTACTAATATTCAGTACATATGCACCAAGTATAAAACGAGAAGGGCGTAACCTTACCAAGAAAAAAAAAAGGAAATATCACGGTTGCTGCGGTTGTTGCATTCCTCTGCGGTTATGCTCGTCAATAGCGCGGTATTGCGATATTGCGGTTATCGCGACAGCCCTAGGCATCACAACATGGTAAGGGGCGTAACATTTCCGTTGCACGCTTGAGGTATTCGGCCAATCACAGCGCACCGGATAGCTGGCCAATCAGAGCACACCTCACTTCTCAGAACGATGAGCTTTGATTGCTCGTTTCAGAAAGGCGGAGCATAGGAGCAACAATAATGTACAGTATGTGGAAAATAATGTGTTTTTTGAACCTCGGACCGTGTAAACATTGCATTACACCAAATACACAAAATAATGTTCTTTTTAGCAACATCATATGACCCCTTTAAGGGTAACAACATTTTATTATTTAGTCAATTTCATTATAGATTCTGTAGTAAAAATTGTAACAATTTTCTTCTGATGCAAAAAAAGTGGTGTTTAAATAGCTTTTTAAATATTCTTTTTAAATGCAGCATAAATTCATTACAATACAACAATACAAAACAAACAAACCATTGTTTAAGCACATTTAATTAATTTATCCTTACAAAATACTTTTGCCAAATCACAATGTATATTAACAAGTTGTCATATGAACAACCAATCAGTGACCGATTTAAGTTTCACTGTTACTTTTAAACTGTGTGAGTTTCTTCCTTATGTTGAATATAAAAGAAGAGTTTTAAGAATGTTGATAATCAAACAGTTGATGGTCTCTACTATGGAAGTCAATGGGGATCAACAAATGTTTGGTTCTTCAAAATATCTTCTTTTGAGTTCAACATAAGAAAGAAACTTAAACAGGTTTGGAACAACGTGAGGGTGAGTAAATATAACAAAAAAAAATCATTTTTGGTTGAACCATTCCTTTAACTGGTTGTGCTGTGTTTTTGTTTCACTAAAATGTGTCATTTATTCTGAAGTCAGACTAGTTGTGTTGGATATTTTTGATTCACTAAAAAGAACTGATTCAAAAGAATCATTCAGTAATCTGCAATTACTTTGGTTGCACTATGCTTTTGATACACTAAAGAACCAATTCATCAGAATCATTTATTTGAGAATTGGACTACCCTGGTTGCGCAGTGTGTATTTGATTCACTAAAGTGAACCGACTCACGAGTCATTCATTTGAGAATCATACTACACTGCTCGCTGCATGTTTAGCACAGTGACAGTGTTACTCCACCATTGAATAAGTAGTGCAGGAAAGACAGTCAGAGTATTTTCAAACTATATTGCGCCCGCATTGGTAGAAAAACGCACATGTGAAAACCTTAACTGAACCATACATTATTCAGTTCTGGTGTAGAGGTAAAATGTCTGGCTATAAAAAGTATTTCTGAAAATATATACACATAAATAAGATACTGTGAGTGTGAACTAGATATACACAGAGAGAGAAAAACAGATGAAGACAAGAGAAAGGAACGCAAGTAAAGGAAGAAACGCACATTGTACGCCACACACGCAGAAGCTGGTCTCTGTACAGACACTAGCTAGTTTAGAATAGATACAACAGCATGAATTTATGACAACATGCCTGTCTGCAGTGTCAGGACGGATGTTGTTTTGACAGCCTATCATTTTCAATACAGCAGTACCTGCATTCCTCTCTCCTGACAGTCTCTTTTACTCGATTGTGATTCCCTGTATGTTTTGCCCTTAGCAGTAATTTGAGTGACTGCGCTTAATCCCACCTCTTATGTATTTCGGCCCACCTCTCTTAAGTGAACAGTTTATTTAGCTTAACAATCCTGCACTGCCAACAAGGCAAAATGTGGGATGTATTAAAATCTGTTTTATGCAATATGCTGGAGAATTTGGTTGCCTTAGCAACAGCGTATGAGATGACTTCCTTTCTGCACCCAAAAAGAAAAGTGATTACCCTTTAATATAACACACTAAAGTGAATCTGAAAACATTAATGGTTTTATTGATCAGGTCAGGTCTTACATTGACAACTGCATAATATGTTATTTAGAGCACGGAGATGAGACGCTACATGAAGATAAGGCAAATAAAATCAATCAAATTTGGAGCCATGTGGGTGGAAAAGACAAAATCAATCCGTCCTCCAAAAACTGTATTGTTCAGACAGCACAGGACACACACACACACACACACACAAGCAAAACTGAAACACAGACGCAAACCAAACACGAGCCTTTGAAGTGAACGTCTAATCAGTTTCAGGATCTCTCCTCTCAGCCAATCAATCGACAGTCCTCTGGGACTCCGCCCACAGCGTCTAGACAGCTAGACCTTTGCTGCTCTACTGCATTCTGCAGCGGTGCACACCGCAGAGGTCATGGAGGTCAAGTCTAGCATTAGCTCAAACCAGACACTTGTTCTCAAGGGGTTTTCCATACCATCCATTCCAACATTGAGTAAATCTGCTGATATGTTTCTTAAGTGTGATTTATGCAACATCATACTTTTACTTTTTGATGCCATTGATTTGTAAAATGTTTGTACATGTACATTTAAGACGTTAATTAGATTTAGAAACAAAAGTATAGTAGATTTTAGATTTTTGGGGGGGGGGGGGGGCAAAAGTTAGTAAGTTAAAAAAAAAAAAATTAATACATTTATTTTGCAAAGATGCATTCAATTGCATAAATAAAATAGGAGAGTAAAGGCGTTTACATTTTTTTCAAAAGATTTTCTATTCCAAATAAATGCAATTCTTTTGAACTTTCCACAAAAATATTAAACAGCACAACTGTTTTCAATGTTAATAAGAAATGTTTCTCCAGCACCAAATCAAAATATTAGACTGATCTCTGAAGGATCATGTGACACTGAAGACTAGAGTAATAGCTGCTAAAAATTCAGCTTTGCCATCACACAAATTAATTACATATCAAAATGTTAAAATTAAAATATTACTGCATTTTTGTTCATATAAAAACATTTGGAAATCTTATTTTTTGAATGGTAGTGTTAGAGTATAATAGTTTCATTGATTAACACCGAGGTTTATCTTAAACTACTCATTTCCTCAAACTGACACTGACAACAGCTCGGTCTGACTTTGCTCGGTTGGAATGACGTGTGACCTTCTTTCAGACCCGTGAAGGGTGATTTAGCCAACCAGAGATGCTGTAAATAATTAGAGTCCTAAAAGTTTGTTTACGATGTCCTCTAGAAGAGCTTATGTCAAAGTCAAGCTGCAGCATGAGGGAGAGAGAGAGAGAGAGAGAGAGAGAGAGAGAGAGATAGAGAGCTTGGTGCAGAGTGCTGCAGTGTCCTGTATCAGAACAGAGATCAGCTTTGAAGCATTAGAGAGAGACAGAGACATTACAGGACTCGAACCCCCACTACAGCATTAATGGGTTTCTAACTCACATCTCAATCTCCATTAAATGTTAAATATAAATATACTTGGAATGAGTGATAATGATGATTGATCATATAAAAAAAAAAAAAAAAAAAAAAAAAACAGCAGACTGAATTGTTTTTTTCCCAACATTTCCATCTGATGAAAATACAGTGACAACTATGAGAAAACGTGCCAAACAGGACCTCATTTTCCTGAAATTATACATAACATTGTAGTTTTGGAAACTTCACTACTGACAGATGGACATTTGTAACACACCAGACCCGAAGTCCCTCATTGCCAATGGAAACTCACAGAAAAGTTCTGACAGAATCAGATTTGAACTTCATAGGCATTAATATAGGATAATTGTGTGAGAATTACCAATTCTTTTTAGTTCATCCCTATTTCTGTAGAATTGATGATCATGAATAAGTCAGAAATAATTATTTACATTAACACTGTAGCCTGTGGCAACCCATAATATATGTTTCTTCTAAAGTATTGGCAATATATTTTTTATAAGCTTTTAGCCTAGTTGTCTGGAAAAAGGCAGTTGCTAACAAATGGCTAAATGGGACTACAGAGGTTGTGGGGGACTTTAAACGTCATCACACTGAACCGGTATACTCATCTACTAACTAGTCCACTTTTGTGTGCTTATATCTTGCTCTTGCAAACTATTCAAATTAAACTTCAGGAAAATGTTTTTTACTGAATGACTGAAAAAGCTGTTGGAAGCTTATACAGTGGTGATATATAGTGGTGACATTAAAGTCAGGCAATGTAGTTCATTTATAGCCTACATTTAGCTTTTTAAGGCCATTTCACACTGGCCGCGATGCGAAAAAGCGAGGTGAACCACCGACAACGATGCTTTCACACAGAGTGTGAAATGATTGATCGCCTTCTGCTAATTCACACCTGCATGCTAGGTGGCACCAAGCAACAATGCATTTTTACTCATATGTATCTCGTATATGGATTTAACAGCGTTTGCTGCTCAATATATAGCATTAAATTAAGATAAATAAAGTTTGGTTCTACACCAGAAACACAAACTATCTATAATGCTTACAAGAATACATCTTAAAATATAAATAGGAGCTAGAAATATCATGAAGTTACATTTGAAAATGTATGTGATTATAATTTTTTTTTGCTTAAAACCCACTTTAAACCATGTAATAACTTCCAATAGAGATCTAAAGTGGATCAACACTTTTTCGCACTGCGAATGATTGCGCCTGGTGTGAATAGCTCCATAGGGATATACTGTTTCGATTCAAAGCTGTCATCATGCCAAACATTCGCGACAAATTTTCTCATTCAGAGTGAAAAGCCTTACTTCTGGTGACTGTATTTAGGCGTCTAAATTCATAAGTGTTTATTTGTGAAGATTATCATGATGAATGGAATGTGTAAGAAACAAAAACTTTTGTTGGTCACAGAATTTATTTTCTGCGACAATCCAAAAACCAAGGGAACCAGGGTGATGCTAACTTCCGGGTTAGCCTACACAAATGCCACTAGGAGGCGAACTGTGAAGATTTCCTGCAGCGATAAAAGCCAAAAAAAGTCCAAAAAATAACGTAATAAGGCAAGTTTAGCTCTACAATGACTGCACAAGCTGAGCGGCAGTTAGTGTCTTTATCTCTGCTCCGTCAGGACCGCAGTTCCCCTCATGCCCCGGCATTCCTCCATCTGTTTCCCACCACAGGATGCCAACCAGGGACCCCAACCCTATCAGACCATCTCTGCCATATGCCTCTGTTCTGAGAGTAACCATAGGGATCAGTCTCAGGACTTTGAGAGACATCCATCTGAACCCAAAAAGTGCCGAAACATCAGCTTGACACAAACAGAGTATTTGCTACTAAAAAGCAGATGTGCACTGCACTGATTTATGCAAAATAACAAGGGTTTATTTAAAACCACGGAGACTAAGCAGTGAACACATAGGTGGCATGACCTTTTCCATGGACCGATCCATAAGTGTCCGGCTGTGATCGCTGCCTGAGAGCCGCTCTTTTTAGCTGCGTCGTTTTCTCTCCAGTCTAAGTATGTTCTGAGGGGGTACAAGTAATTTTAAGGTCCTCCGGGGCGTCCTTTCTTACACTGATCTGGGTCCAGTTCTGCAGCGTGTCAGATAATGACAGACAGCAGGGTTTGCAGAACGACAGCTGATCCCGGTTCAGCGTGTGTGCAGCTCCTACCAAAGCCCTTATGCCACCTGACGTTTCAGTGCCAGAGGCCAGATGATGTGGTTCGCAGCAAGACAGGAAGCTTGGCGTACGATGACTCTGCATCAGACAGACGGCTCTCAGCGAGACAGGAAGCTTTCTTCCCACAAGCAGTGAGTGTTCCAGTCTGGATTGGGCTGCTGTCCCAGCTCTCAGCCTCAAATCACTCACACACCAACAGAATAGTGCTCGATTTACTGTCATTTACCACAACAATATTCTCAAACCATATGCAACAGAATAAATATTACAATTTCTGGTTCATACCAATAAGCTGATGATTATTTTCATTTGGTGTGGCCGATATTAAAATTTTAGACTACTTTTGTCTAAAATTAAAAATAAAACACTAAAAATTCAAGTCACAATATTATAAAGTGTGAAAAAATTATATTTTGAATTACTTTTGCTAGAGATTTAAGAGTGTTACATTAATATTTATTTTTACTTATAATAAAATAAAGAATTATTTAATATATGTATTGCAATTTATATTATTTTTTATTTATTAAAATGTTATAAATATAAAATCTTAATTATTTAAAATATAAAACATACATTTAAAGAGTAATAGATTTAAATTCAAACATAGATGACAATAAAAGTGTTTAAACTTAAAAATGGGGAAATTAGCTTTTTTTAAATATCCTAATACAAATAAATAAATCTAATATCGGCCAATATATACATAAAAATTCTTGACAATAAATTTATTTTTTTATATTGCTCAACTATTCAAAAGTGCAAACAAATTACAAAACAAATTAATCCTTGAATAATAAATTGTCACTTGGAATAAATAAAATAAATAAATCAATAAAAACTGTAAAATACGCCTGCACAATTAAATATTCAACACAAATAAAAAAAATATATATCAGTAAGTAATATCAGCCATTATGGTACTGATATCTATGGTTCTGTATCTTTATTCCCTAATAAAAACCATGTCAATTTATATTGATAAGCCATTCAAAAAAGAAAATAAATTAATTTAAAAATAAAAATATACATAAAAAATAAAATTAACAAGTGCTTAACATTTTGCCCATTTGTGATGATCACTCAGCCTGCTGGGTAATTTGGGCGGTCCGTAGCCAACAGAGTGTGTTTTGTGCAGGCAGACAGGTGCTGATGCACCGTAAGTCTGGTTAAGCTTCTCTCACGCTTTGGACAGTTTATCATTCTTCAGTCCCTGAGCTCCACGCGCCTCCACGACTCACTGTTACACTTGGCCCGATGCCACCGCAGATCCATCAGCCGACACTCTGACACACCTCGCTGTCTGCCTGGAGCGGATGACATCACAGCTGGGACACGAGCTCATTTTTCAGGAGCGGAAAGTGTCCTTCTGTGTCGATAAACGTCATTCAGGGGTAACGCAGAGGAACGGCTCACATTCATAAATACAGAATGAACATGAGGCAACGACCCTTGAAGACAAGCGGGACATAGAGTCGATGACTGAATGCCACAGACGAGGAGTTAGAAGTGAAATAAGCATCAGATGCCTTCAAGCAACAATAAACGCTCTGTTGGACTCTATCTGGCAGCGTATGACACAATCATGTCTGTGTCTCTCAACTGGGCCAGAACCTGCAGCGCACAGGAAAGAACACAGAGAGTGGAGTCTAAAACTGGGCCGAACACTAGTCACGACAGCCACTGGCAGCACACTCAGTCCGAGTCTGGACAGGGTCAGCTGACCGCTACACACACAGACACAAACACACACTCGCGGTCGTCCTCTTCTCAGTCTCACATGCATAAAATATTAACAAGCAATTAATAGGGCCCGGATAATAGGATGTTAATCGCTTTGGACGTCGCTGACATTACTAAGAAGCCATTTCAACATTTCACAATCTTCTCGTTACACAGATTAAGATCGTTTTCGATCTTTTTGGAGCTCTAAAGTGACATCTGTAAGTAAATATCAAAGCCTCAAATTAACAAATATGATTTAAAATGACCATCTATCATCACGCTCAAGTCCAAGTAACTCAACACAAGAAACCCAAATATAACTACTGCACATTAAACTAATACATTAAACCTGACGGATAAACTATGGTGAGTCAGGGAATAAATTAAAGTAATATTTTTCATTTTAGGACCAGAAAACTTGATTCTGATGAGTCAATTATGTATCTGAAAGCTAAACTGGTTATTTCATCACTGTTCATGGCAACATACTGATGCTACTTTCATTTTCTGACTCAACACAGCTACTATGACTAAACTATGGATAAAAATGACATATTAATTTATAAATAAATTTAAAAAGTCATAAGTTGTTCATAAGTTATCAGATGTGCAATGCATTATTCTTCTTAGAAGAAACTTTAAGCTAACCTACAAGTAAAATATTAACATGTCCATGTATTAATTTAGTAAGTAGCCATGTAATATTTGGGATAAAATACAGTTAGATATCACTGCCACATAAACCCCTTCGCAATAATACAAAACCACTCCATTACTAAATTACAGGAGGAAAACAAACATATATAATAATAAATAAATAAATAAATAAATTAAAAGTATAAAAGTGCAAATCCATCAAAATCAATAAAGAAATATTTATCAAAATAAATTATTTTGGTATTAACAAAATATTTCTTTAAAAATATCGTTTTTTTTATAATAATGTTTAACACATAACAACAAAATTTGATAATTAGCTGATGATGGCAGAAAAAAAATTCGACGGCTCGCGCTGTCTGGTCCAAAATGAGCCCGATTACGTCTGGATGAAGAACTGGGTTACATTCAGAGTCCCGTTAAAGCAACCGGCTGCGGTCTCCGTTAACGCACGACCACTTCTTTCTAATTTTGCCTCCGATAAATGATCTGATTTATCCAAGTACATAAATATGTCAGTCTATAGTCTTAACTTGTGCAACGGCCCGACTATTGGTTAGCAGTTGTCGGTCTGATATGAAGTCGGAGGGTCCTCCTAACAACTTTTTGTGCCCCAGACTAAACCTGCGCTGCGCCTCTCTCTCTCTCTCTCTCTCTCTCTCTCTCTCTCTCTCTCTCTCTCTCTCTCTCTATCCGCGGGGCCACTGGCACAGCTGGCATCATTACGCACCCATGCCATCTGCACAAAAACCAGACATATACGAGGAGAATATCAGCTCCTTACCTCTGCAAAGTGGAATGAGGAAATGGCACTGTGAGTCCGCGGAGAGCAGAAGCCTGAGCCGCGCTGGCTGGCGATCCGGAGGAGATGACCTGGATTTCACCGCCAGACTCGACGGCGTAAAAATAATCAGGCGCACAGCGGCGAGTGAAGCCAGCGGCAGCAAGACACACTCACTGATGGAGGACAGACGAACAGCTTTTAAAATAAGAGACTCGACGCAAGCGCGCAACACGAGCCTTCAAAATAAGAGTTTCAGTTATTTAAAAAAATAAAATAAAAATAAAACAGAAAGAAAGAGAGAGATTGTGTCGTGTTTTGCTTCAGTTTCTAAATTTCAACGTGAGTTTTATGACTAATATTAGATTTTTATTAAACTAATATTAGGTTTTTTTTCAAGTTAACTTTTTTAAATGTAAAATTAACATTTTACTATACTCTAAAATCAGATATTATGTTCATTTTAAATGTCTTAAAATTTTACAAGTAATTATTCTCAATCATTTGCTTTGTTTTTATATGTCTGAATTGGGTTTAGTCGATCTCGTCTTGAAGCTTGAAGGGACATTAGCAGGGACATATAGTGCATTCATACACCGCCCCCTACTGGAAGGTTTTGGGGTTTAAGTCACAGTTTTATTCATTGAATAAATTAAAATCCATCACTATTGTATTTTTAAAACAGCTTCTAGTTTTCTTAAAAGATACAAAATGAAACAAAAAAAAAAAAAAAAAAAAACAAAACGACCAAAATAAAGCTATTTTCATTATATAGATAGTTGTTACATGCTTGGTGTTATGATACCTTTTTTTATTACTGATTAAACAAGACATTATGGCATGAGTGATGGAACAATAGCATTTATTAATATTTTGAATAGCTCTCTTTGTGTTTTAGTTTCAGTGAAGTAATTTTATTATTAAAAATAAATTAAACTTTCCGAGGCAACATTTCTCATTTCCTAAGTTTTTGAATATTCCTAAGTATTTAAATTACGAAAAAAAAAAAGAGTTTTAGTGAACTATAGCAACACTGGTTTCCATATCCATTAATAATCGTATTTTGATTAAGGCTTTATTATGACATGTTTTAAATGACGATGTCACTGTTCAGTCCTCATCTGTAATTGGCCAGCATAGTTTCTCCCAGCAGAGCAGAAATAGAGCACTGAACAGTTATTCAGAAAATATGTCTGGAAATAAAGCATGTGGCACCACTACATCACTACACTGATTAATAATTCCCTCCTGGCTAAGATAGCCATGCACAGAAAACCAGAAACTGGTTTGTACCAGTTTTGTCAGGAATGAGTGAATACTAGTGTTAGACTAAATGGGGTATATTGAACAAATATTTTCCTGGAGCACATAATTAAGATTTTTGTAAATATGTTCTTCAAAATGCTTATATATGCATGATGAGAAGATTGATTTCTCAAAATCCAGGTAAAAATGCCCTGCAGATGATATGCATAACAAACAAACATTATGTCCCATGGTCTCGCTCTTTATTAAACTATTCAATTCAATTCAATTCAAGTTTATTTGTATAGCGCCTTTTACGATACAATCATTGCAAAGCAGCTTTACAGGAAATGAAGTTTCTACAATATATTTATATACCGTAGAAACTTAATATATTTAACTTATGGCAACATTTGGTAATTCTGTATGTTGTCTGAGGGTTGGCATCCTCTGAGGCTCTCTGAGGGGTTGATATCATCTCTTCTCAGGTGTTTGGTCATCTCAGATCATTTAAGGGCTGGATCCAGACTGAAGCTTGTGTAATTCCTCCCGTGGCAGAAACAGAGAAACAAAGAGACATAATTAGCGCAGCTGTGGTTCCATTCAAGCAAAAATGATTTGTTCAACCCAAGCTAAAGAATAATAATGTGCGTTTGATCAGATATAACTGCAGTACAAGATTATGAGATGCATTATATGAATGCATTATGTGAATGCTTGGCTAAAGAGATGTGTCTTTAATCTAGATTTAAACAGAGAGAGTGTGTCTGAACCCCAAATGTTATCAAGAAGGCTATTCCAGAGTTTGGGAGCCACTTAGTGGACTTTACTATTCTAGGTACTACCAAGAGTCCAGAGTTTTGCGACCTTAGGGAGCGTGATGGATTGTAGCGAGATAGAAGACTAGTTAGGTACGCAGGAGCTAAACCATTTAGGGCCTTATAGATAAGTAATAATATTTTGTAAGTGATACGGAACTTAATAGGTAGTCAGTGCAGAGACTGTAAAATTGGGGTAATATGATCATATTTTCTTGACCTGGTAAGGACTCTAGCCGCTGCATTTTGGACTACCTGTAGCTTGTTTATTGAAGATGCAGGACAAGCAGCTAGCAGTGCATTACAATAGTCCATTCTAGAGGTCATGAATGCATGAACTAGCTTTTCTGCATCAGAAACAGGTAACATGTTCCGTAGCTTGGCAATGTTTCTAAGATGGAAGAATACTGTTTTTGTAACATTGGAAATATGATTTTCAAAAGACAAGTTGCTGTCTAATATAACACCCAGATTTTTGACTGTAGAGGAAGTGACAGGACATCCATCTAGTTGCAAATTGTAATCCAAGAGATTCTGTGTACTGTTATTTGGTCCAATAAGTAATATCTCTGTCTTATCTGAATTTAATAGGAGAATATTATTGGTCATCCAATCTTTTACATTTTTAAACCATGACTTCAGATCATTACATAAATTTCATAGCTGAAGATCAAACCATGATCTGTATATATACTGTTTTATATATGTATGTATATATAACAGTGAAATTGTGACCTCAGTTTTCTTTCATGTGTTGACATATCCTATTGAAACAGGAAGTCTACTATAGATATATAGACTGATAGACTGTTGCATGTGTATACACACACACACACACACACACACACACACACACACACACACACACACACACTAGGAAATACATCAACACAGGAAAGAGAATGGCACTCATCATTTCACAAAATCCGTAAGAATATTTTACCCATATTACTGTATATTTTCTCTGACAACAGAACAGATAACTAATCTGTTGCACATTCCTATGTGTAATCACAATCTCTTCTTTACATTTTCTTTTCAAACCAGGAAACATGACGACTCCAACACTAATTTTTTAATTCAGTCATAGCTTTATTTTACCTCTAGGTGGCACAAGGCCCAAATATACAACGCCGTCCCTCTTAGTCCTAGGGAGAAGCGTGGGAGTCCGCAAAGCAAACCCAGATTTTTCAAATCCAGTCTCAACTCAAGTTCTACTGTGCAAAAGAGTCTCAACATCTATGATTCTAGAGCCAGAACCCGAGCCGAGGGGGATCTAGATTTGTGTGGTCTAGCTGTGGAGCTTGGGCTTGTCAATGAAACGCAGACATATTAGATACAGTGTAAGAGTGTCTCTTTTCCTCCAGAGACGTTTAAAGCTCATAGCGGAGGTCAGACTCGCCCTCTCAGCGTCCAGTCATCGGCTCACTATGTTCTCCAAGAGATCCAGTTGTGATGAGTCTGGTCCGGTCCAGCTCATCTATTAAATAAATCCAGAGCCCTCCTCACGGCGCCCATGGTCTACAGTGCAGCTTAAACGTGAGGGTCAGTGAGTAGTGAAAGGGCCCGTGAGACTCCATTAGTGTACAAGTCTGTGCTGGTGTGTTTTTACAGGGCATCACGTGCGTCGTCGTGTCCTCTAGCAGGGGCTAATGTGGTCGTGCCTGGCCCAACATCTTCAGCCTGGCCTGGTCAATCACATCCAGCAGGTTCTTGGCATCTACGGCGAGTGCGTGTGCAGCTGTTAGCATCTGTTTCTTATAGTCCTGCTGCAGGCTGGTCATGACGTACTGCTGGGCCAACTTCATCTTATTGATCAGCTCAGCCAGGTCTGAATTTAGAAGCTTTTGAGCCATTTCGATCTGAAGAGGAAGAACAAGAGTAACAGTCAGCCGAGCTGGCAGGAAGGATGTTGGGAATGAGAGTATTTAGTGTTAGTTTGTGAATGCGTTTACCTCTCTGTGTGTGTGAGCCGGTAGTAAAGGTATCGTCTCATCCACAGTGGCCAGCAGTGTTCTCAGTGCTAATCCCACTTCCTGAAATACACATTTTCATGATGAGAATGTCGAAATTACAACGAAATTATGGAAAGCAAGCAGTCATTATTTACTGCAATTACAGTTTATGGTGACCACAGGATGTCGAGCTCCAAAAAGGACAAAATAAAACCATAAACTAACATAAAAGTGGTCCATATGAAGTCTTTTAAAGTCATGACAGCTTTGAGATAACAAAAGCCTGAATAACAAAAGTTATTATTCAGTCAGTTCCACTGGGGCTCTCAAATCAAACATTGGTTTTTGTGATGTGTAGCTATAAGTGTTATACTATTTATATAATATTATAGCATTTATTAATATTTTTAATAAACTTTTATTTTTATATTTGGAATTTTTATTTAGATTTTTTTTATTTAATACATTTATTTACTCACATACATACATATTTCTATTTAGCTTTTTAAAAAAAAAATGTAAAAGGACGCCGGCTCCTGTCTGTCGTGGAAGAGAAGAAATTGTTGAATAAAGTCATTATTTTTGTTTTCTTTGGGCACAAAAAGTATTCTCATAGCTTCATAAAATTAAGGTTGAACCACTGATGTCACATGGACAATTTTAACGATGTCCTTACTATCTTTCTGGACCTTGAACATGTTGGTTGCGTTGCGGTCTATGCAGGGTCAGAAAGCTCTCCAATTTCATCAAAAATATAAAAAGAAAGCAATTTTATGTGTAGAGGGTATGTATTTTAGTCTAAAGCAAGTTAAAAAGTTCTTAATGATGGATTTGTTTATTACAAATGAAGCTTTTTGCTTCACAAGACATTAATTGATGGACTGGTGTTATGTGGATTGTTGTGATGTTTTTATCAGCTTTTTCAGCTCTCATTCTGACGGCACCCATTCACTGCAGAGGATCCATTGGTTAGCAAGTAATGTAATGCTAAATTTCTCCAAATATGTTCAGATGAAGAAACAAACTCTTCTATATCTTGGCAGGACTGAGGGTGAGTACATTTTCAGCAAATTTTCATTTTTGGGCGAGATATTCCTTTAACAATAACAACACTGGTTATGAGACACAATGACTTTTGATACTATTGACTACGTCATGGATGCCTTTAGTCACATAGATGACTGTTGTTTTTTTGTGGGTGTTCCAGGGAAGTAATAACAGTATACAGGTTTAAATGACAAAATGTTCATGTTTGTGTGAATTATCCCTTTAAGATCATCTCTCTGGTCAACAAAAGGCATGTTCAGCGACCTGCAGAATGGATATATATTTCTCAGTTTGTGTCATACCTTCACCATGGGCACGTATTCTTCAGGGGGAGCTGGCTGGATTTTACTAGACATCTCAATCACAGCCTTTACCAGCCCGGTCACATTTTCATAGACCTTGTCGTTGGAGCGATCCAAGTTAGCTGTTGGGGGCGGGTTGATCTCCTGAGGCTGAATCTAAAGACAAACACAGCGTAACAAACTTTAAAATACTGCATTACTGAAGATTATTCAATTCCAAGTATGAGCATATAATGTTGCAATGTATATAAACAATGGATATAGGATGAAGGTTGTGTTACTGAATCAATGTTACAGGACTTAAGCGATAAAGAAATTAAGTTTGTGTTATGGTACAAATTTCATGTTTGACACTAGATGGCAGCACAAGCAACTACTGGAGACCCATCACCGCCTAAAATACCCAGATGATTAGAAATCCATCTTTGCAACCTTGATTTTAATATAAACATGATATGATAACAAAAAGATGTAGTTCCCCCATGTTAAATATAAAAAGAGATTTTAAACACAATATACTGTACTGCGTCCATCCAAAGCCTCCACTAGATTGCGCTACAAGCACATTAGCTAAAATCACAGCTGATATAAAAAGCAAAAGACATGGAGAGTGACAAGATCTATACAGCCCATGTAATTCAGTTTAGTAGATAATTAAGTTATGATTCTAAATGATAAGGTTGAGTAATGACATAGCAACTGGTTAAAAAAGGGACACAAACACAGACAGAAACATAACACTGAGTCTACAGGTGGTCTTACCCTCCAGGGCTACCAGTGCAAAACAGTGCAACAGAGGAAGGGCAGAGGCACAGAGGAAGAGAACAGTGTGCAGAGAGAAAAAGAAAGAAAGAGATTAATAAATATAACTTTTCATATACATGCTGCAAAGAAAGAAAGAAAATAGCTTGGAGTTACGTCTTCATTTTATGTGCAAGTCAATATATTTTTGAATCCAACCTTATGAAAATGTCGCCAGAGTTTAGTTCTGTGAAATTATGTACCTAAATTTAAACGTAAAGACCTGATGAAATCAAAATGACAGTTTTGTGCCTTAGTTTTGCACTCCTAAATGTTGTCAGAAGCAACTTAAAAATACTGAAAATCATCTTCTACTACAAATTTTTGTCCAATCAAATGGTTTCTACAATGAGAACATCCCTCTTAGCAAGGCTTCGGACTAGCAATAGCAAGTCATTACGACTGACACAATTTACATTTATTTATTTATGTTTTATTCCCAAACCAAACTTGTTCTTTAAACAGAAAATATAATCCAAAATCAGCACTAGAAAGAAAACCGCACTCGTCGAACGTTATTATGAGACCTTAAATATTTTCTACTGACCAAACATGCCTACAGGTAAAACTCTTAAACTATAAAATTGCAAAGCAGACCGCAATTACATGTGCATTGTTCCTAATTATAATTTCCATTCTGCACAGCATTTCTGCTGTTGCTTGCGAGACCCCCTGCACACTGACCCACTGCATCAGGAAAACGCACTGTAATGGAAACTGCCGGGTTCTTGGTGTGCACGGATCTTTTTATGAGAGGCCCTGCAGAGCAATTGTGTGCTTGTGTATGTGAAAGGGGTTTCAGGAATGAGGATGATTTTAATGAGGCTTGGCAAACAGCATCTGTTGGCATGCTAGCTGCTCCTGAAGGCGACCCGTAAGTACAGATGCTAATCTTACCAGCCTCGCTGTGTGTGTGTGTGTGTTTGGTGCTATTTCAAACTCTATGTGGTTTAAAAACAGCAGCAGTGATTATTGTAAAGTCACACATGCACAATACCCATCTGAAGCTGTAAAAGAGTTAGTTTGCCGTGTGGTAGTTCTGGTACCTTCACGCCTTCATTGTAGCTGTCTGTAGGGTTGAGGCCGGAGACTCCTGCTGGGTGAGCTCCGGGCCGAGGAGGCTTTTTAGGAGGAGCTGCATGTTCTGAGGACGACAAGAACGAGTCATTCTTTAACTCAATCTGCATTTTTATGTAAGTTATACATTGCAAGCAAAAAATACCCTCAAAAATATATCACAATCTTAATAAAATATTAAGCAGCTATTGTACTGTTTTCAACAATGATATAGAGAAAATCAAATCAGAATATTAGAATGATGTGGCACTGAAGACTGCTGAAAACTCAGCTTTGCCATAGCAGGAATATATATATTTTTTTTATACATTAAAAAAGAAAACAGTCATTTTGTAGTTGTAGTACTATTTCAAAATATTACTGTTTCTACTGTATTCTTGATCAAATATATGCAGCCTTGGTGAGACTTCTTTCAAAAACATAAAAGAAAAAAATAACCCCAAATTTTTCAGCAGTAACATAATTTAAAATGACGTATTACATTAAACAGACCTGGCATAACTCACCTGCTTTCCCTATAGGTTGGTAGATATGCTGATTTCCAGTCTGCAAACAAAACACAGTTAAAAATATGCAGGAGTCAAGACAGACTGTGCCATGTGTGTTGTTGTGGTATGGGTGGGGAGCAGCCTGGATGCCTGGCATGCCAACACACACACACACACACACACACACACACACACACACACATCTGCCAAGACCACAGTGAATCAAAATGGACAGCCCAATGGGACAGGATAGACATTCAAAACCACTGCAGCAGACAAACAAGCTCTACAGAGCAGCTGTGGAGTCCCAGATCATGACAAGCATGAAATGCATTCAAAAACTAGTAAACATCTGTAGTGGTTCTATGTTAACATTAGAAGTGGGAAGGCAGAGCAGATTCGGTTTCTTGAGTGTCCACTGCTGCTTGGCTCCTCACAAAAGGGCCCTTTGTCTTTGGTCTCCCATTTATCCTGCTGATTTTGGATAGATATCCAGCTATGATAGACATTTCAGTACCTTAAAGCTTATAAAAACACACTATGGCAACCTAAATGCACATGAACGTAGTTCACTAAGGAGATGACATGCTGAGATCTATCAGTGGAGTCCAAAAGTCTGAGATCACTAATAAAAATGGTTCTATTTTGCATTTCAAATGATCATATTATCACTTTAAAACTTTCAGAATGTGTCAGTATTTGGTTTGTCCATTTTTTGCTTTAATGACAGCAATTCTTGAGCGTCTTGAACTCCACAAGCTTGTTTCAAACCTGACGATCATGTTTTGAGAATGAGTCAAAGAGCATCTTGTGCTTCAATGAAAGCAATAATATCTGACCGTCTGTACATAGAGTCACATGATCAGTGTTACAAATTTTACTTTTTTGGTTAATGACTTACAGTAGGAACTTTTAATTTACATCATAATTATCCTGTTTTAAGCTTTAAAACTGTAAAAAATATTCTGATTTTTGAAATTAGATTTTCCAGAATTTCAGTGTGCTCTGATTTTTAGACCTCCACTGTAACAATACAAGAGCACACACACAATCTCACAATTTAAGTGAAATTCCTGTGCATGTACAGAATTCCCCCACAGCGAGTGTGAGGTGACGCCCATATACAATATAATTTACTGCAGATGTCCATGAGCGGGGAACACCACTATATTTAACATGACCTGATCAGATGATTAACTCTCTCTCACACACACACACTTGCTTGAGAGACAGTCACTATGAATAGTTGTTGTATAGAAAGTTGTGTAAAAATCCTTCCTTTTCTCTCTTTTTTTAATTTAGACATCTAATCTAATCGAAAATCTAATGAGTCTGGAACAATATGAGGATGAGTAAATAATTACAGAATTTTAATTTTTGGGTGAATTATTCCTTTAATCTTAAAACACTTATGTTTCTTAAGATTTACACAACCATTCAAAAGTTGGGAGCCAGATTTTAAAAAAATATTTTTAAAAGAAGTCATCTCTAAGTCTCACCAAAGCTACTTTTATTTGATCAAAAATACAGGTAATATTGTGAAATATTACAACAATTTAAAAACATTCTTCTATTTAAATATATTTTAGAATGTAATTTATTCCTGTGATGGCAAAGCTGAATTTTCAGCAGCCTTTTCTCCAGTCTTCAGTGTCACATGATCCTTCAGAAATCATTTTAATATGCTGGTTTGGTGCTCAAGAAACATTTATTATTATCAGAGTTGAAAATAGGTAATATTGTTGTGTAAGTTGTTATAAATTTCAGGATTCTTTAATAAAGAAAAGTTCTAAAATAACTTTTTTTTTTTGTAAAAATGTAATTGTTTACGGTTACTTTTGATCAATTTAATACATCACTGCTGAATAAAATGATTAATTTCTTCAAAAACAATCTTACTGACCCCAAACCTTCAAACAGCAGTGTATTTCAACAAAAAGAAAGAAAATGACGAGAAACTCACTGATCCCTGAAGGCTTCCATCATCACGGTCAATGCTGCCTCTGGAACTTCTCCCATCAGGCTTCTGCTAAACACACAGAGAGAGAGAGAGAGAGGAAGAAAGAAGGTCAAATCTGACACTTCATTCAACATATTGACGTCTGTCAAAACTGTTAATTCGCACCCCATTCTGACATGGAGCGACACAACAACATTTCCAGCTAAAAGCAATTTGCATTTCCACAATGCTGCACGGCACAGTAGCAGCCAGTCAGAACACAGTTGATGTTTAAATGTGACAAAAAGTAGGAAAAGTGGTCAACACTTTCTCACATGGTCAATCATTTCATTCTCACATGGTCAGGCATATTTATTGCTCACAAAACTTTACACATACTAATGTCTGCGTCTACTCCTTAAAAAGACAATGATAAACCAGACATAAATCAACTGAATATAATCCATGGAATATAAGTCCATGACAGTTCAAGATGCCAAAGATGAACTAAAACATTGTATAATCTACACACATTAAAATGGCACCCTCCCCTTCCCATTCTTCTGAGTTTACTGTACCAGTTTTCCGAAGCAGGATTTGAAGACCTGCATCTTCCCGTATTTTCCTGTGAGTGTTTCTCTCTGGCGTTTCTTCAGCAAGGAGCAGAGCACAGAGTGGATCTCCATTAAGCAAGCGTGTGTGTGTGGGATAAGTCAGAGTGTGTGTGTGGAGTGACTCGTCTCTTGAATTTGAGACATATTAAACACACACACTGACTCACTCACAGCCGACGAGCCTCAACTCAGCGAAGCCAAGCCCTGTTCTGCTCTCCTCCTCCTCGCTCTCATTCCCTAGCTCAGTGTTTTCTCTCTTTCCCTCTCTTCCCCCCCATTATCCCTCATGCACATTTGCGCATAACATCTGCGAAGAGATGAAAACTTCCTCTGATCAGTAATTTAACTTTCAGCAGATACAGGTCAGGTTGAGTTTATCCGTCTCATGCCTCAGTGCCAACAAAACCCTTCATTACTGAGGAATTCCTGAAAACTGCACCTGTATCAAACAGCTGGGATCAAAACCTCATTCATCCACTCACGGCATCAAAAAAAACTTTAATGGGGCATGCAAACACTTTTAATCCGTACTGAACTTTTTCAAAAAGGTCACACCTTGGCTGTCTGAGGTCATTTTTGACCAGGAAAAGTAAAAGTGTAGCTTTAGGTAATGAAAAAAATATCAAATGTTTACTGAAATGTTACACCACTAACGTCCTTGAAGTAGTGCCAATAAAATCATGTACTTTTTTTTTTTTTTTTTAGAGGATTTTAGATCTTATGTGGATCTTATTTGTGTAATAATAATAATAATAATTGTTCGAAAATGACAGAAAACCTTATAAGAGTTTTAAAGTATTAGATTATCTCAAATTAAATGATTTGCTGAAATTGGAAACCAAAAGGTGAATTTTTTTTAAGAATCTTTAGACAATATCCCCCATCATACAATTACTTCAATATTCACTGAGTTCTGAATCAGTCAGATTTATGAACAAATCATTATTTTGAGCCAGTTCTTTTCAATAAACTGATTTACTAATTGGAGTGATTTGTTTGCAGATCAAAATAGTTTGGTTATTAAGCTTAAATGCACAGACACAGAAAATTATTAATGAATAAATATAATATTTAGGTCTGTTAAATCACACAATTGCATTTTTTTGATATCAGAAGACTTGGAATAAAGTTAACAAGTCTACTTTTATGATCCTTTTTTGTAGGTTGCATCATTATGAACAGTCACTGTATGGAAAAGAGCAGCACGATTCTTCAAACTACCCTCCTTTTGTGCTCCACTGACTAAAAACAGTTTACGTGTTTTAGAAAAACATGAGGATGAGCAAATCATTTTTGGATGAACTATTCCTATAAGAGCTGACATTTCATTTCAACAAGCTGTTTGTGAGGAAAAGTAATAGTTTAAGCAGAAGAATGAATGTTGTTTGCTGTGGTAGAGCTCTGAATGCCCTTTTTAGTTGGTACAGGAAGCTGTGTGAGTTTTTCCTGTGAGACAGACTGAACATAATGACACAGTAAAGATACAAATGACGGAGACTGTGAGCCAAAACTTGGCATACCACAAACGCACACAAATATTCTCAGACAAACTTATGTGCATAATAACATTCATATGCACACATATCACTGCAATAATAACACACTCTCTCACAGAAGTGCAATGCCTTCTAATTCTTATTCTTTCTGCAATTCTTCAACAATGCAAATTATTTGCAATAAACATCCCAATGCCAAAGCTGATGTTGAGAAATTGTGAGGATCACTCACAACTGTTTACAAATAAATGGAGACGGAAACCACAATTGGTGGAAACACTTATTCTCAAACAAACATGAAAATGACTGTTTGGAAAATCATATTGCTGCGGCTATAAATAAACATCATCATGATTCTCCACTAAAATGTTTTTAGGAAGAATTTAGAGACAAACACAACCACATAATACAGCTAAGCAGGGGGAAAAGGGGATAAGAGGGTTAGGAGACAAAGATGAGCAGATGAATGTGAGGAAGAGATAGAAGAGGTGAAGGTGAATAGGATCAGTACCAGAAGTCTCTCCTCCTGCTCCAACCAGCGCTGATCATCCTCCATCTGCTGCTGCTGCAGCGATAACTGCTCCTCCATCAGCTGAGACAGACAGCCACGCACAGCCACACCATCCTGAAACAAACACAATTCATCAACATTCTGACGCTAATAAACATGATAAAAATCATAATACACTCCAGTCTTGTTACTGTAGCTTCTATTAAGAACAACAGCTGCTTGGTTGTTCTTGACTTCTTTATGAGTGGTGCTTCATGCATTCATGTATTGCTACACAATTGACCTTTTTTTCTGAAAAAACTGGGCAGTTTAACTGCTCAGGACAAACAAGGGACTTGTGAACAACACATACTTTTTCTTGCCTCAGTAATTATAAATATATGTGAATGGAATCTAAAATAAAACCTCAAAGTGACTGATGTGAGATGTTCTTAAAAAATCAAGTCAGAAATCTTGGGGTGATTCTGGAGACAGACCTTAGCTTCAGTAGTCATGTCAAAGCAGTAACTAAATCAGCATACTATCATCTCAAAAACATTGCAAGAATTAGATGTTTTGTTTCCAGTCACGACTTGGAGAAACTTGTTCATGCCTTTATCACCAGCAGGGTGGATTATTGTAATGGTCTCCTCACCGGCCTTCCAAAGAAGACCATTAGACAGCTGCAGCTCATCCAGAACGCTGCTGCCAGGATTCTGACTAGAACCAGAAAATCTGAGCATATCACATCAGTCCTCAGGTCCTTACACTGGCTTCCAGTTACATTTAGGATTGATTTTAAAGTACTTTTACTCGTTTATAAGTCACTCAATGGTCTAGGACCTAAATACATTGCAGATATGGTCACTGAATATAAACCTAACAGACCACTCAGATCATTAGGATCGAGTCAGTTAGAAATACCAAGGGTTCACACAAAACAAGGGGAGTCCGCTTTTAGCTATTATGCCGCCCGCAGTTGGAACCAGCTTCCAGAAGAGATCAGATGTGCTAAAACATTAGGCACATTTAAATCCAGACTGAAAACTCATCTGTTTAGCTGTGCATTTGTTGAATGAACACTGTGCTACGTCCAAACTGACTGCACTGTATTTTATGTATAATCATTTTCTATTTAACTGTTTTAAATTTCATTTTAAATCAATTTCTATAACATTTTAAAATTCCTTGTTTTTATTATTTTTAATTCCTTTAAAAGTTTTTATTGCTGTGAATGACTATTTCACTTTCTTTTATGTAAAGCACTTTGAATTACCACTGTGTATGAAATGTGCTATATAAATAAACTTGCCTTGCCTTGCCTTTATGGCAGCAATTCCTTTCAGGTCATGCAGACCATGAGAAGTGCATAAAGACATCAGCATTATTTGTCTTTTTTTTGTATTTGTAATATTCGCAGAGCTGGGTAGATTACTAACAAATTGTAGTCTGTTACTGATTCCAAATTACATGACAAAAATTAAGTAACGTAATCCATTACATTACACATTTTAGGTAATATAATCAGACTAATTTTTGATTATTTTAAATTACTTTTGACCTAACTCGTTTATCAAGTCGATTTAAATAGGATAATCTTGTACCATATTCATATGAAATATGAAAAGTAAGAAAATATATTCCATTCATTGTTATTAACAACATGAAGTGCATTAACATTACATTACATCAAGGTTTCCCAAACCGGGGTTTGTAAGTTTGATGAAAAGCTAATAATTAATTAAATCATAAAAATTTTAATTTTAAAATAACATAAATCAAAATAAAACATATACTAAAAAATGAAATGTTTTATTTGTTTACCTGCATGGCATGTGACAATTAACCAATGTCAGAGAACCGCGATAATGCAAATGTGATACTTAATGATTAAAATAAGTATTTTAAAATATCAGGGGGTGCTTCAAGTAAATATATTACGTGAAAGAAGTTCATATGACCAAAAAGTTTGGGAATACCTGCATTGCAAGTAAATAAGACATAATGTGAATTTGTGCATTTTAATGTGTTTAATGTGTCTAGAGCCTTCCAAAGACATAGTAACATGGTTAAATAACCTACTGAGTGATAATTCAAATAAAAAGTAATGTGTTTATTAGTACTTGATGCAATGTTAAAACATATTTTAAAATGTAATTTATCTAATTAAAAGTACTTCATTTTTTAAATGAAGATTACACTTAGGACAAACTTGGTGCAGCCTTAGACTTTGGCCAAAATGAGCTACCTTAAAAGGCCTCAAACATTTGTTATTAATGTTTAAAACAGTCTTCACATTTGGAGCATCTCTGAGATGCCTAAAAATGCTGTTTATGTTGGCAGCTCACTCACTCTTGAAACGGATCTTAGATTTCAGCATTCAGAAAACCTCCAGATTTCTAACCTCCATGCTGGGATTCCACATGTGATCCTGAGCAGCCCTGCGATGGTTCCAGCTGTCGTGGGGATCAAGTCCAGTCCCTGCGGCCTGGGGAGGGTACATCCCAACTGGCACGGGAAGCAAGCCGTGTGGGTCAGAGTGCCCTCCCATCTACATCAACCCGAAAACACAAATAAAGCAAACTTATATTCTTTATAAACCACCTGTAATCCAACTAGTTGTCTGCTGCATCCTTAGTGAATTTACCAATCTGTATTAGACTAATGCAAGCACTGTACCTGGTAATGATTGTGCTGGCCCATGTGCTGAGGACTAGGGTAGAACCCTTCACTGGAACGGGGACTTGGATAACCAGGTCGACTGGGCTGTAATCATACACACATGACTATGTCAATATACTAGCACATTTTAACCAATCGGGTTAATGTTAGGAGATGCTGTTAAAATCAGTCCACCAGACGCACACAAAATTCTTGTGCATTTTGTGTGGATGAAGATTTCAGGCTGTTGAAGGGAAAAAATTAAAACAGTCGAACATAAAATGCAAGCAGTTAGTTAATGTTACCACAATGCACATGTTATTTCTGAAATGTTATTATAGTTTTACAGTACATGGGTGGGTTTTATAGATTAGAGGGAGGGGGTTGAAAAATGAATGCTGATTGACAGGAGGCAGTCTTCATCCGATTGGTTGGGATACTCCGTGCTCAGCTGTGGGCAGGAAAACAGCAGACGGACTGATCTACCTTATAAACACGTTCACAGAGAGAGTCGCCTGACCACAGCTCCAGATGAGCAAAGGAGGAAACAGAAGGAGAAAAGTGGGTGACAACATACAGTAACATACACTAAATGGACAGATAAGGGTTAATATAGGGCAAAAACCAACATGAGCACTGGCATGAAAGTGATGGGAATTATTGTCACTATTGGAAGGGCTACCAAAAAGAAAAACAAAAAGATGTTCATCACTAATCTGCTTTAAGAACTAATTTCCTTTTGTTAAGAATGCTGTTTTGGGAATGCGGATGGAGTTGAGAGCCTTTCTACAACTGTTTTGTCTGTGTTTCCGAAAATAAAGCATTCTTTGATATTAAATTTGAGATTCACAAAACCACAAACGTCTATGGCAGGTTAATGCTTAATTGTAAAACAGGTCTGGCACACAGTTTAGTTTACATGCACTGAAGAGGCAACATGCAGTTTTCCCATAGAGTTTTATCTGGAAGGCTATCTGAAGATACTGTAGCAGTTTTTAACTTGGTTTTAGCCTAAAATCATCTTTGATCATGACTGAAATAGTCTAAAATGGCTCTTAAATAAGAACTACAAAGGCATCACGGTAATTGAGAGTCACAGTAAAGAGTAGTTAAGTCACTAAAATGACTTTACTGTATTAAAGTTTGATTTAAGTCAGACTAAAGCAATAATTGGTCATTTTTAAATGTCAAGTAAATGCTTTTTACGTGTTTTTTGCAAAGTTCCACTAACAGACCTACAGTAGATAATGTGATTGTAGTTCAGCTATGTCCAACATGTACTCTATCCATTAATCTAACTCTACGCTTCCTTCAGGGGTGACACGAAATGTGAATTTAATCCATATAATTTCAATAGAGTGCAAAAGTCAGGTTCTGGAAGTAAAAATCACATTAATTTTCTCATGTAGGGGACCAATAACCTATAAACCTTTGAAGACAGACCTTACTGTGAGCTACAAGGTTGTTAATTGATGGAATATGCTTTTGTTTAAGGATGTCAGTCCATATTATTTAAACCTATTTTTCAAATAATTGTTTAAGAAAAAAACTGTTGAAAAACTACATTACCCATGATTCTGCAAAGAAAGCAGCCCAAACCAATGAAACAACAATGAATACACACATTTTGTAATGAACAAACTATATTGTTTCTAAATACATAATCAACATCTTTAAATCAATAGTTTTATAGTTCTCCATTTTTTTTTATTTGATTATTATACGCAATGCCTCATGGGATTGTACAAGAGTTCTTTCCCTCATAAAAGCCATTAAGTACAAATTATTGTACAACTGTCAAATACTTTTTTTTGTAACATAACGATTCACCTCTAAGCAAAGACTTTGTTAAAATCCCTATGAGAAAAATCAATGGAAAAATTACTTTCAGAAAAAAGCTGGTTGAAAAGTGGGTGGGCACTGTTGCACTCTATTATACACCGTTTATACTTAGTCTGTTAATCTTGATAATATACAGTCAACATAAATCTAATACACTAAGCCTTTCTTCTCTATACTGTTTTTTTTAACTCTATAACATTTAATCTGCAGTTAAAAATGGCATGCACCAATAAAAGCCCCTGTGCAAATGAAGAAGCTACAGTAAAACTCTTGGGATGCCCCGCTAACAGTCCTAGCACACCTGCCTGTGAGAATCTGTAGGGCACGTGGGTCAGGCTCAGCTGTTGCATGGAGGGATAGTAGGGGTCGAAGAAAGCAGGCTGGGTGGCACTGGGGGGGACAGAGGGAGTCCTTCTGGGCCCCTGAGGGAACAGCTGGGAGCAGTGCCACGGTAACGGCTGAAGCAGAAGCGGGGTCTGAGTTTGCGGGAACGAATGCTGAGGAAGTACGCTAAGCTGTTGTGTATTAGCATGAGTGTACTGGTGTAGCGTTTTCTGTATATGGGGTGATTGGTTAATGATGGTTTTATCACATGGCCCCAGAGGAGAGGCAGGCGGCTTGGGCTGGTGGATGCAAAGGGAGATCTGGGAACCAAAGTGTTGCTGTGGAGGGCGAGAAGCAGCAGACGCGGGTGCAGATAGACAGTCCATACTGAAGCTGTGCTGGAGGGGGTGTCTGCGGGAGGGCTACACGTACACACACACACAATGAAAGATAAGCTAAACAACACAAGTAAACACAGAAGGGATGACAAAGGCAGAAATTTAGTGAGGCACGACATGGATGAACACAGTTTCGTTCTGGTCAACAGCACAACGGCAGGTGTGACCAGTCAACACATAAACAGACATCAGCACCTGGACAGAATGATTGGCAGGTCTGACAGGGAGCAGAGGGGCTTTGAAAGTAAGAGTATGAGGTGCTTTAAGCCACACACAGAGCAAATGAAGAGATCGGCCCATCAGTCAACACAATATGAGCAACACAAGACAGGGAAGAATTTAAAACCCTGTCAAAAAGCAGACAGACTAACAATATCAAATCACAAAAATAAAAACTACAATTAAAATGTTTGAGGATGGTAAGATTTTTGAATCTTATTTAATGTGAAAAAAGTATTTTATGCTCACCAAGGCTGCATTTATTTGATCAAAAATACAGCAAAAACAGTAATACTGTGCAATTTTATTTTAATTTCAAACGATTTTCCATTTGAATGTATTTTTTAAATGTAATTTACTTTTCAGCAGCCATTACTCCAGTCTTCAGTGTCACATGATCCTTCAGAAATCATGCTAATATGCTGATTTGTTGTTCAAGAAACATTTCTTCTTACAATCATTGTTGGAAAAGTGCTGCTTAATAGTTTTATGGAAACCGGTTTTCAGGATTCTTTGATGAATATACCCTGAAGGTTTAAAAGCATTTATTTGAAATAGAAACCTTTTGTAGCTCTATACATGTCTTTACTGTCACTTTAGATCAATTTTAATTTATCCTTTCTGAATAATTTATAAATTATTTCATATTATTTATTATAAATAATTTATTTCAGATATTATAAATAATTTATTTAAAAATATCATTGAATGGCAGTGTATTTTCTACTAAATAAGGAAGTTGGGAAAGGACCTATCATAAGATTCGGTGAGTCATCAATATGGTTAAACTGTTCCCAGAAAAGAAAGACTGCAAATTTTAAATGCACATAAATTTGCACATTTTTAAAATGAATTTTGCCAACTTTGAGGAGCACACTAGCACATACAGATCTCAAAGCTGGCAAACATGGACTCCACAAAATTAAAGTCTTGATTTCATGGTTGTATTCATTTTCATCCAAAAAAGGCTTAATTTGACTGAATTATTGACCATTTTTTTTTTATCAATAAGTGATTGATTTCTTTGAATTCTTCAAGTGATAAACAGAGCTTAAATCTGTCTTTAGTTTAACAGAAATATTGAAAGACTATGACGCATCTAATAATATTTATTGTCCCCACAGCTTGTTCAAACAGATGAAGAGAGAAGTGAAGACAGAGAACCAGATGGGAAGAAGCATTTTTGCATATGGGAAGCATATGTAACACACAGTGAGGTCCAAAAGACTGAGATCACACTGAACATCTGTGATTCAAAATCAAATTCAATCTAGTAGTATATATCAAATCAAATATATATAGTAAATATAATAACATACTTATTAATGTATTAATTAATGTAGCTATATTCTTTGTATTAAATTAGGCAAACGGAAAATAGAAGAATTTGTCTTGGTGATCTCAGTACTTCAGACCTCACCTTATATAATCATAACAAATGAGAAACTAGAATGCTGTTGTATCCAAGACACAGTGATGTTACGTGACAGAAGACGTGACCTGGCACTGGAGAGCTGAGGTTATAAACAAAGAGAATGTCTGGAAAAGTGCTGCTTAACTCTAAACACACGCAATAATCAATTAATCACAACAGGAAATACATTTATAGTCTTTTTCTTTGATACAAAAAAAATGAATAAAAATATTGCAGTCAAAGTTTCAGAAGGAAAATTACTCTAGTACTTCTTTCACTTTCATTTAAAAACACACACAGAGGCATACTACTACTACTCCTAACTAGACACCATGTGCTAGAGTGACAAATGGTGACATGCTGTTAACCTTAGTAATAAATCTGCTGTTCCAGATGAACTCGGGATGCCATAAATGTAAAAACATGAAAAACACATGAACAATCCAATGACTTAAAACCAATGTTCTTTTTGCAGTGACACATTGATAAGGACATCAGATTGTTTACTTACTTTGGGTGGTGCTTCTTCCGAGCCTCCTGAGTCCCAGGATAGGGGGACCTGTCTCCTCATCTCCATACGGCTGCGCTCCTCCTGCTGAGCCTTCTCCTCCGCAAGGATTGTACTGCACAAACAGCGATGGAAAACTCTGTCAAACAACAACATCTTTCTTCCAGAACTACAGGAGATCTAAATAAGGATCCTTGAGCTTGCAACCACTCTTGCAGAGCGGGTAGGTAAGAAACCTCTTTGATACAAACGTGAATGACAAATTTTGCTTTAATTCTTATCAATGGGTGTGAGTTCAAGAGAATGACATTTCCAACTTTATGCAATTTGTTGAAAGATGGAGTCACTCTATCGTCACAGACGAGTCAGTGTAAGATCCCAACCTACACACGGTTGACTACCAGGGAAAATAAAGCAACACGGATTCATACATGAAACACTATTCAAACTATTTCACAATCAAATACGTCATGACAAGCTGTAAGCAGTCAGCGTGAATAAGAGGATGACGGGAATCTCATCACGTTAACATATTCCATCATCTTCTCTCATGCTAGACTGTGTGAATAAACAGAGACATGCTGAAAACTATTATATGGATTTATAAACTCTTCCTGCATAATAAACCACCTTAGGGTGCATATTCACATGCTCAAATATTTTTTAAATAAATTAATACTTTTATTCAGCAAGGATGCATTAAATTGATCAAATGTGACAGTAAAATATTTACAATGAAAAAAAAAACACATCCCCATTAACCCAAAATATTCAGCAGTACATCTGTTTTCAACTGTGATAACAATGTGTTGTTTCTTGATTACCAAATCAACATATTAGAATGATTTCTGAAGGACCATGCAACACTGAAGACTGGAGTAATGGCTGCTATTACTGTGTACAATACTACTGTGTTTACTGTATTTCAGACTTCTTTCAAAACATAAAAAAAAAAACTCCGACCCCAAACTTTTGAATGGTAGAGTGATTTCAGGGTGGGGTCTGCTCATGATAGACCCCAATACAGACACAATAAACTCTGGTAAATTCACAGCAATGGCTTTAGTGATCAGACAAAAGCCCTAAAGGATGTAAATGTTAGTAATGACCTTAAAACTCACCAGACAATCCTTGAAGTGTCGATAGTTCGTACATGAAGCCTCGTGCTCAGAAGTGGCTACAGAAACGCAAGAGGTGCGAAGAAAGGCTAGAGCGTGTAAGTCTTAGGGGTGAGAGAATGCAAGCTGACTATTTCTGGAAACTCTATTATCTCTGAGAGAGACCATGAGTGTGTGGATGGAGAGAGAGAGAGAGAGAGAGAGAGAGAGAGAGAGAGAGAGAGAGAGAGAGAGAGAGAGAGAGAGAGATGCAGGATAAACAGAAGGGACACCTGTTGTGATCAATCCAGACCTGCTGAACTTCCCCACACCCAGACCATCAAACACAGCCATGACTGCCACAGGGGTCTCAGGCTCTCAAAACAAGACAAAAACTGCAGCTGAATGTAATATAACAGACCAAAAGGTGTCAAGATGAGTTTTAAAAGCTCTTGAGGATTACCAATGTTTCTAAACAAGTTTAGAAACGAGACTGAAATCTGTTCTCTCAAATATTATTTAATAAAATGCTTCTTAACTAAAATTGTTAAAATGTTCAAATCAAAAATGTCTAACAATTATTCTTAAATATTTTTTAATATTAACAAAACTGAAACATGTCATGATAAGCTTGGACTTCAGAGCTCTTAATGATAAAAAAAAAAGCCTTTCTTTAAAAAATAAAAAGAAGAAAACATTTCTTTAAAAAAAAAAATAGTAAAAATCATGAGGCTTGGGTTGGACAGTCCGTAATTAATAAATATAAATAAACAAATAAATAAATAAATTAATTAAAAAAGATTTTCCTAACCAAAAATGTAAGAAACCAAATTATATTATATTTAAAATCTTTTTCATATGAAAAGATCAAAATTTGTTATGGAAAGGTTAGGCTTAACAGCTGTTAAGGATTAATAACATTTGTGAGCAAAATATGTAAAAAAAAAACAAAAAAACACTGAGGGCAAGTCAGTTAAAAAAGAGACTACTTTTACTGTGTGGTTGTGACACAACAATCACAGCTATTTCAGAACATATGTTACACTGTCTATATACTCTAGAATGAAGTACCAAACATCTGAACACACACAGAAATTCATACACAAAATACTTATTGTCTCAGTGTAGGCTCAAACTATTGAGTGTAAAGACAAACATAATGATTCATTCCTCAAGTTGTTTGGGCTAGACTTTCTTTTTGTAACTGCTGAAAAAGACTTCTGTTAAGCATCCTGTGTGTCAAACCCATGTGACTTCATTACATTTCACAATCCTCACTTCAGCTCAGTGTTCACTGTAATAACCTTAAGAGACACTTCTGAAGAAGTTAGATAAACTTTGTTATATTACAACAGCTGTTTAGCCATCACAAATGTGACATGCTTTTTAAACAAGACCCATCAACACTAACCTTGAAATTACATCATAAAGACCATAAATCCACCAATCACAGACCTCAAGCATACAGCAGCTAATTTCCTTATCAAACACAACAGGACATTGACTAAACCTCTGCTCTGATAGCTTCAGCACTAGTTATGGCAGTAATTTGGCTTTATAACTGCTGTTAACAGTGTAAATATTCACATGGTTTCCTAGAAACAGATGTTCTACACTTGAATGTACTGCATATTTAATGAGGGTAAAGAAAGGGATCTGTATTTTCCAATATGCATTTAAAAAAAATTCACTCCATCCAAGATACCTAAAAATGAATTGATTTTATACTTGAGATGCAACATGACATATCTGCCTCAATCTGGATATCTGGGACATCTGTGTATAACTTGAGATATCTAGTGCTGTCAAATCTGTTTTTGCAAATAGAAAACTTGGATGTTTTTGCTGAAGGCAGACAAGATTCCTCAGATTATCAGGGATTCAGGTGTTTGGTGGCCTGTCAGAGAACAGCTCGTTTTTTCCCATTTCCATTAGCATTTACGGGAACTGACTGCATGTGCGGACATGAACAGACATTTGGGAACTAAATACTTTTGTATCATGAAGGATGCAGGGAGTATGTGTGTGTGTGTGTGTATGTTTGTGTGTTTTTGTGTGTGCGTGCGTGTGTGTGCACGCCTAAAAGGGTTAGAAATACTAGAGAATAAAAGAAGAACAGTATGATTTTTCTCATAGTGGATATTTCAACTATGAAATCAGGTCCAGACAGGAAGTGTCATAGACATGCAGGCGGTGAATCAAGGCTTAACGGGATTAAAATTCCTCTAAAATGCCCTTCTGAGTGTTTACACTTATATATACACTACCATTCAAAAGTTAGGGTCACAAAAATGTATCAATGTTTAATAATGTCAATTAATTAATAATGTTATTAGTACAATTTAAAATAAATGTTTTCTGTTAAAAAGAACAGCATTTATTGGAAACAGAATTGAGAACAGAAATTTTGTAACCCCCGGTTTCACAGACAAGGCTTAGTCCTAGACTAAAATGTAAGTCTAAGCTGTTTCAAATGAAAGAAACTTGCATTGACTGATCTTAAAATACATCAGTGCCTTTGTTTTGTCTCAAGATGCACACCAGTAATGTTTTTTCTAAGGCACGTTTATAAAAATTACTTAAATGTCCTAATTGAACTATGGCTAAGCCCTGTCTATGAAACCAGGCCTAAATGTTTTTACATCCAGAGCATTACAGCGCCATCTACTGTTATTAGGCAGATTCATTTACTGTGGTCATGAGACTCTAAACCAGAAGAGTGAATGAAAGTGTGGAGATGACCACTAATATATCAAGTTTTACATATGCAAACAAAGAGATATTCAAAACCATGACCTTTAAAATTCAAATGCTGTTCATAACGAGAGGCGCTTAATTTGTGCAAAGTTGTGTGGACTGACCTCAGTTGGCCTTTGAGCTCGGTGAATCGTGGTCGTTTGCTGGGGTCGTACGCCCAGCACTTGGTCATCAGGCTGTAGAGGGTTGGTGGGCAGTTGAACGGCATTGCCAGACGCTCGCCGTTCTCAATCCGGCCTATCACATCGTTATTCTTCACGCCTTGAAACGGCTTCACTCCATACATTAGCACCTCCCACATACACACTCCTGAAATACAAAGTGAGGTTAGATACACATGAAGACAACTTAAATATTCCATCTCTAATGAAACTCAACTTTAGCACTAATCTGCACTACTACCGATCTGCACTATTAATTAAACTGTCGCTACACACACAGGATGGAAAAATTTAAATTCTACTCCGCAAAAGGCTCTCTTTACACAGTTTCAAATAGTTTAGATGTCACAAATGCACTGCATGCATTATGCTAATGCTAACTTTTCATTGTCTGAACATGCACAAGAGACTGAGTTTCTGTGTTTCTGACAGAGGAATTCATCGCAGTAAAAGACACACACTCACTTACCAAACATCCACACGTCGCTGGCTGAGGTAAAACGTCTGAAGTTTATTGACTCTGGCGCCATCCATTTAATAGGTAGTTTTCCTTTAGAGGCTGTGAAGAGAGAGAGAAAGAGACAATGAGAGTGAATGAAAATGAGTAGAGGTCTGTACATTCAGTCAGGTGTAAAGGCTCGTTCACACCAAAAAAGATAACGATAATTAAAACTATATTAGCATTCACACAAGCGGATGATAACACTTTTTATTATGGTTTGTGAACATAATTGCAGCACAATTTAAAGTAGGAAAGAACTTGAAAGCTGAATCAAAAATGCCTCAAAGTAACTCAATATCATCCAATTAATTTAATTTTCATATTTAATTTACTATATTATAATGAATGTTTCACATTCAGAAGCAATAATGTGTTGGCTTTCTGATCTGTACTAAAGAGAGTACATTAATACCTTTATAATAAGAGCTGTCCTCCATGTATCTAGACAAACCAAAGTCTCCCAGCTTCACACAGTCCACTGAGGACACTAGAACGTTCCGTGCCGCAATGTCCCTGAAAAAAGACAGACTTTACTTTAGAATGTGCTGAGTAGACATCTATAAGAGCTGTTCTTTCTACCTTATTTCCATAATAAATATGCATGCAGAAGTGCTACTAGATGGGGATCCTGTCTGCAGAAATGTTCAACAGGAAATGGGTGCTGTTCATTATCAATTATAATGGCCTGAATGATGTGGAGACATACCTGTGAACAAAGCGTTTGACCTCCAGGTATGCAAGAGCTGTGCTGAGCTGGTAAGAAAACAGGATGAGTGATGCTAAATCCAGACTGTACTTCCTAATCTGAAGAAAGGAACGCAACTGAAAAGCAAAAGAGGAGAAAATTGTAATAAATATGATAAAATACAAAAACAGTATTTCAAGGATTCACATAACACTAAATTGATTTAAAACCAACACTGCGCACTAGATGGTGCTATTGTATAGGTCAAAGGAAACTACAGTCTATAGCAGCACTAGTAATGAGGTTTAATGGCACTGCTATGATGCTTTTCCTCCACTCATAGTCAACAACACATAAGTTAAAAGCACCACTGCTTATGTGTAGTGTAAATGTTGATCCGTTTTGATGCATAATAGACAGTCTAGCCTCCTGTCAATCAACCACTGCACTGAAAAAGAGTTTAAACTTCGGCTGCACAGGGCTCTAAAAAATAATTGGTGAATTGCAAGTTTTTACATACATACTTAAAAATTAATGGAACATCTTGGATATGCCTGCCATCTACTGTATACACTTTAACAGATAATTAAATCAGCTAAAATGACAAATAAATCATGTAAAGTTTGAACATCCATTTAAAATGCTTTATACTTGGAAAAATAAAATACATAAAAACTCAAATCCATTAAAAATATTATATTTGGGGATTTACGACAAGATGTTATTTACAAGGGTTTTTTTTTAAATAAGATTTGAATTTCTTTTAATTTTCTTATGTTTTTCTTTTTATACCATAGATAAAGTAAACAGGGTCTCAGGTCGGTGGTTTCTCAAGAGGGGGGACAGGGCCCACTAGAGGGCCTCATCAAATTTAACTAAGCCCCTGTAAGTCTTAAAATTATTTACATTTAATTATATTAACAATTTTAATTAAAATACTTAAAATACTCAAATGAAAATGTGCAACTGACATCATATTTTGAGTTCATTTATTTTTATCACAACAGAAGTCCCAGAGGTTCATATCAGCGAAGACAGGAGGATCTTCGAATATTGCCTTGGGACTTAGAGTAAAAAGAACAACTGGTTTATGTTGATGCAGGACCCCTGCTAAAACTAAATCAGACCGTTCTTTAGCTATTTACCAGGTAACTGTTTTCCATCTGAAAGCCCTATGCACACAGAGAGGGATTGAATCATCGGAGATGTGCTATGAAATACAGCCACCACTAGCAATCATCTTTACTATGCCTTTATGACCGGTTTATGAGACAAGCAGTCATGATGGATTCCTCCAGCCATAACCCAGCTGCCATCTTTGTGAATAATATGAGTTTAATATCAGGTCACGTTCCTTTGGATATTTAAGATGTGTACCAACCCCTCCCCCAAACCCAAATCAAACTGTTACACATAAACCAGACTGAAAAACCCACCTCTCCCAGCGTGCAAAGCTCCATGATGATCCACACCGGGTTTTCTGTAATGACGCCAATCAGCTTTACAATATGTGGATGATCGAACTGTCGCATGGTCACTGTGGGAACACAGAGAGGCTAAATTAATCCAACATCATATGTTATGACATTTTAGCAGCATACATAACTGCATTTGTTATGAAAAATATACACTACTCTTCAAAAGTTCAGGGTTAGTGAGATTTTTTAAATTGATCAAAAGTGACAGCAGAGATAAATAATTGTCATTACAAATTATTTCTATTTCAAATAAATGCTGTTCTTTTGAATTGACTATTAATCAACAAATTTGGGAGACAAATTTAACCTTTTTCAAAATTGTGGGATGTGCCTCATGTGTACCTAAATCAGCCAAAATAACTGAATTATACAGTTCAATCAAATTATCTGTGAAGGATCTAAAAGCTGTGGTAAAAACATTATGTTGTGTTTATTAGTGCCTCACTTTTTCTCCACTATCACTCTCACACACATACCAGCACCTGTTCGGGTGTACAAAAGCCAACAGCTGTGCTCTTACAAACTCCACATCCTGAAAATGTTTGGAGTTTCGGCACCAACTAACCAAAACACATTCCTCTCAATACAGTGATGGAATGCTGATGGACACAGCCATGGGAATGACACAGATAATGCAGAGCTGTTACCGACTGCTGGGTATCAGTGATTTGACACTCACAGGCCTCCTGGAGAAACTTCTCTCGAACACTGTCCGAGGTGCAATTCTTACACGTCTTTATCGCCACAGAAAGAGCTGGGTTCTCCTGACAGCACAAAATAAAGAAAAATTATTTTAATAACTGTTTCAGTAAAGCTTTCAGATTAATACAACATTAGTCTTTTCTTGCAAAGTAAAAGTCATCATCACATTGAGTAATTCATACTTTAATACAGACTAAAGAAAGATATTTTTTGGTTGAAGAAATTAATACTTTTATTCAGTAAGGATGCATTAAATCAAAAGTGACAGTAAAAATGTTACATTGTTACAAAAAAACAAATCAATTTAAAATTGGCTGAAATGTTTTAATTTGCTGTTCTTTTAAATACTGAAGAGTAATGGCTTCCATTACACAAATAAATGACATAATAAATTACATTTGAAAATTAAATATAGAAACAGTTATTTTAAATTGTAATAATTTTTCACAATAATAATGTTTTACTATATTTCTGATCAAATAAATGCTGCTATGGTGAGCATAGCCAACTTCTTTCGAGCTGTAGTATAAGTAAGTTATATACAAGTTAAATAATTCAATAATATGTAATAAAAGTCATTTATACCAGACATATGTAAATCCCTTGATGGACATCTCCAAACTGACCCTCTCCTATACAGCGTCCCAGCTCAATTCTGTCTCTTTGGATCTCATAGTCCCTGGCTGAAAGACAAATTGGACCCAGTCAACACTTAATATATGATTATCAACATATCATATATGATTATCAAAGGCCACTTTCCACCATGTACTCAGAAAAGAAAAAACACCATGCAATTCTTCAGTCCATCTGAATCAATTCAGATACAGTAGCCTATGTTTTGTCAATATGGAATCCATTCCATACATGCCATATCAACCCAATAATCAATCAAAAATACATACAAGACTCAGTAAAGAAAATTTACTAATGTTTCTTTATTAAAGGGACAGTTCACCAAAAAAATGAAAATTCTTTCATCATTTAGTCACACTCAAGTTGTGAGGAAACCAAACAGTTTCTGGTCCCCATTGATGTCCATAGTATTTTCTTCCATACTACGGAAGTCAATGGGGACCAGCAACTGTTGGTTACTATTGGTCTTCAAACTATCTTATTTTATGTTCAACAGAAGAAGGAAATGTACACAGGTTTGGAACAACTTGAGTTTGAGTAAATAATGACAGAATTGTGATTTTTGGGTGAACTATCCCTTTAAGAAGAATAACTCAATAATCACTTAACAAGCCCTTTGAACATCCATATGTAAACGTGTCAAAGCCAGTTCAGAGCACCTTCAGTGGAACTCGAAGGTGTCAGTTAAAATTCTGCATGTGTGTATAAATCCAAAAACAATTATTTCTGTTTACAACATTAGTAAAGAAAGAAATATATTAAGATTCAACCACAAGAAACACAAACAGGCAAAGCAAAAGCAACAGTCAGGCCCCACCGTCACACATGAAGTCTCAAGCATATGGAGGAAAGGGAATGAAAACAGCAGGAGAAACAGCTTTACCTTCATCTAGTCCATAATATTCTGTTGTGCCGATAACGAGAGAAAACAAAGTAGCAAATATAACACTGAATAACATTAGGGTCACCATTAACTGATAATTATTTCCTTTTATAAAAAGACATTTTAATTAATCAAAGCAATGTTTACAAAAACAAAACAGTAAGTCTTGTTTGCTTTTAACACTTATGTGTTAATTTCACAGTTGTGGGCAACTTATTTAATAATAAACTGCATAATTTCTTTAAAAACAATACTGCCTGTGGAGCAAATAGGCAAATAAAAATATCCTGTGCAGCAGTGAAATCTGTATTATGGGATAAAATCCTTTGTTAATTTGCTTTAAAAAAAATTATGTATTTAAAAAGTTTAAGGGCAAATGAAATACAAATTATTTAAAATACAAATCAAACTTTTAATAATAAAGCTTAATTTATTTCAATAACATGAAATGCCACAAGAATAATGTTATATTAATATATGAACAATATCTTATCTCAGGTAGACAGAAAAAATAAATATATATATATATAAAATAAAATAAAATGCACAATTTAAATTGTAACTTAACCCTAAAATTGCTTTGCTATAAAAATGTTATTCAAGTAAAAGATGATTTTGGATTACAAACGTACAAGAATATTAATAAAAATATATTGAATAATTTGATTAAATAAGGTAAGTGTTCTCCAAAACATGGCACAACAATAGTGCACATGCTTAGGTTCAAGTCTTGACTGCGGACAAGACTTTCTTTTTAATAATCTACTAAATAATCTACCCAAAATAACAACATGACGACGCTAAATGTTTGTTCCATTTATAAAACGGACATTTAAGATCATATCCATTTCAATGCTTGCTCAACACTGCGCCTTTCTCATGTGTCCTATAAGCACATGGCACAGCGTCCATGTGCCCAGTGCCAGTCAATACATGGAATTAGTTATATTATTACAATACAGCTTCCTCTATTCAAGCCCACACTGAGCAAATGATGTTTGAGACACAAGCGCACAGAAAGGAATAGACAAAACTGAACACCCCTCTACTCTAGAGTTCAGTTTCAGACCTAAACAAACAGCTAAGCAGAAAGCGACACCGACTCAAGCAGCTATAAACGTCTCAAGAGTATCTGAGCCTGTGATGCCAAACAGTGTGTTCAAAAGTCAGGTAGATAATAGGAAGTAGGTTAGGAAAATGTGTAGAGTGATATATATTTGCTTTAGAGGATGCTTTTAAAACAGCTGAACTAACTTATAAACGCAAGGGTGTCGTGTATCTTCCAGATTTATAGACTTGAAGTCATTGATTTTAAGCCAGAGCACCATAATCCTGGTCTGAGATCAGTATGAACCTGTGATACTCACTGGAAGGCATGGTGTATGTGTCCTCTTCATCAATGATCTCAGCGTAGTCGTCTGTTTCTGAAAAGGGAAAACAGTATTTTAAGTCCAAACATCCCAGGACCAGCTAAAAACAGCCCTTCCAAAACCAGAAACATGTCTTCTCATCTCTGGCACAACTCACACACTCCTTGGCAATTACACATGTCGTCTCTTCCCCATTAACACCGCAGTGCTAAGTTTAAAAGTGTTTCGGTGTCTATGTATTCTGCAGCAGCTTGAGCTGGCTTCGATCACATCCACACAGCTGTGATATCTGAGTGTGTTTAAAGAGCGAGTACATCTGGCTGAGAGGGGGACCTTTCTTTCCAAAGCATTGGTGTCATTGGGAAAAACAGATGAAGTCATGGGTAATTTGACAGCTATTGTGTCTGTCCTGTCTGGTTTTAAGGAAAAAGTTTTGTTAAATGTTCTCTATGCAGCAATGTGGCAAAAGTCAACCGATTTTGACAGCTCATATTGACTGTCAGTGAAGTCCCATGAGTGGAGTGCTGTGAGCAAACACTTTCCCCTTACTGTGAGAGAAAGGGATGTGTGTTTTCAGTAGATAAAGTCTCCAACGTGGCAACGCTGACTAGTTTTACCAGATCAAAACATCAAATTCCATTGTAAGCTACTGCTGCGAGAGATCACAGATACACACCTAGGTATTTTGTTTTTCTTGAGTTCACAGGACTGAAACATGGGAACTGAATGCACTCAAACTGTGCTATCAAAAAGAAAAACACTGAAGCAAGCAACTGTTCATTTTTCTTCTGAGGTTTCAGAAAATAGTTCTTCTAGAGGGAGAAACTGCAGCTCACTTTGATTTATACTTCATATTCTGCACTCATTTCCGAAAAATAAATCTTGTGTTGAGTTAGTATTCAATCTTATTAAAGGGCAAACTAAAGGACTACTATAAAATTTGGAATCTGTTTATACAGTTTCTGGAAAATAACCAAATATTGGAATAATATGTGGATATGTCCGAGACTTTGAATAATAACTTCTTTACCTGTGTAATTGATTTTTTGGATGCTTTGGGGGGTGGGGGTCGGGGGATAGGAGAGTAAAAATAGATATAAAATGTATTTTCTCTGGATATTTTCGTGTTATCTTCCATGTCCTTTTTTCAATAATAATGTGTTTAAAAATTACATATTATATTAATTAATAACAATGATTAAAATATATTAAAATATCTGTATTTTTTTTACATTTGATGATATTCAATATACATCTTGCTTTAAAATGGTAAAAATGACATATGAATTTTAATCATAACATATGTAGTAATATGTAAGCATAAAAATTGTTTAAATGTATTAAAATAACATTTTTGACAATATTCAAAATATCTAATGCTATAAAAAGTATTTTGGCAAAACAGCCATTATTGCAAAGTTAAGAATGTAGAAATAAGTCAGATACAGTAAATCAAGGCATGTTTTCCAACTTGCTTTTCAATTTGAAAATATCAGTAAGACTTTTCAATTATTTTCATAAAAAATAATTAACCGCAATATCGACTTTTAAATACATTTTTATTTCAATATTGTATAACAAGAAAAAAATGCCATGTGGAGACTTTTGTGAACATTTCTGAGTGATGGTGCAAATGAATAGTTAAATCACTTTTGAACTGATTCAGAGAAAAAGCAGATTGCTCTAAAGCAATCTGAAATTGATATACATCTTTTATCATTTAAAGTTATTTTATCATTAAAATTATATTCTCAAGTCACAAGATAACGAGGGAATCTAAAACTAAAACTAGGGCCTATCAGAAACTTAAATGTACGGTGACCGGGACATCTTCGGTTCAGTTCGTTTTGTCGTGGCCACGACATATTAACTCGTGGGAACATGATAATATGTCGTGGCCACGAGATTTAATTCGTGGGAACGTCATATTAACTCGTCGGAACGTGATAATATGTCGTGGCCACGAGATCATTTTGTTGAGGGAATGACATCCTTTTTCATGGCCACGACTTCTTATGTTGAGGGAACAACATATTTTTCTTGTGGCTGGATGTCGTTACCTTGACAAAATTATCTCGTGGCCACGACAAAACTAAGTGAACCGAACATATTCGATATTCACATTGTTGCATTTTATAAAAAAAAAATATCTGCTGAAAATCAAAAGATTACTCGAGATCATATATTGTGAATATTAAATATCTCGCCCCGCTCAACTCAGCAATAAGACATATTAAAATTGGACTTTACCATCCCCACCAATATCATCTGTGGATCCAATCAGCATGCAAAAGATTTAAAAGAGAGACAGACAGAAAGAGAAAGCATTAGATTAATGTCTTCATCAAAAGACATTATTGAGGAGAGGCAGCAGAACGAAAGAGTATTTCATGGTTGTTGCACAAAGCAATAAAACAAAGCCCCAAACCATTATTATAAACAGATAGATTTGAAAAAATTGCATTCTTATTCTGTAGGTTATACTAAAAACACATGCACTATCAAGGTGGGGACTTTCTAGAGACTTGCACTGTTACTACATTGAGCTAATGCTATTTTTTATACTCTACACCTCAAAAAACCTTTTTGCATTTTAATTAAGACTTTTTTAGTACTTTCATTAAGCCATTTTCCTTGTGGGGACCGCTGACCCTTTTAATTCAGGTGATTTCAAGTTTAACCATCCTTGTGGGGACATTCAGTCCTCATAATGCAAACATGCCCCAGTAAACTACAGCAGGGTTTGAGAGTATTTTAGTATTACAGTTTGACCAGCATTTTAGAAACAAGACAAGAGACGTTCATTTTGACTAGAACTGCTCTGAATTAAGAATTGAAAACATCAGAGGGTTACACAACATGGTTGGAATTAGTTATGGATTAAGTTCATTATCAATGAAAATGTGAGGTCACATCTCAGTCCTCTTGGATAAGTCTTACCTGAAACGGAGATGGTTTTGGCCCGGACTCCATGCAACCGTTTCTCATGGTTTGCTGATCTGTGTGACAGAGGTTGAAGAAGATGAATCGTGTACATTTTCAATCAAACTTAATCACAGCGTGACCTTTTCCACACTGATCTGTGCTGAAGCCACTGAGCAGGTCTGTTCCATTAGCGTGTGCAGGGGGGACCACATAACAGATGGGCACTACCACAACCAAGTTAATGGGAGCTGGGCTGAGGGTCACACTAGTTGAAGGTACACTGAGAGATTCCACATGTCTGAGCCAAAGAGGCCAAAGGAGCAAGAATTAGTGATCGACCGATATTGATTTTTTAGAACCGATACCGATACCGATAATTTGTTTGTTTATGTGCCCGATAACCGATATGCAGAACCGATATTTATTTACTGTTATACTTGTGTTTTTGACACAATGATTACAACACCACTGAACTGAACTAACCATTTTATTTATAACAATCACTCCCTCCTTGCATAGAAAACAAAACAAATCTTATTTATACGCCAATAAATAGAGGGGTCTGAGAGTACAAAAAATAAAAAGTGCACTGTTACTAAACAGTTTTTGTTTAAAAATAAAATCTTCGATGAGGTAAAAAAAACAAACAGGTAAAATAAATAAAGCACATAAAAGTAATTCTCACCAATTAAAAAAATAAATAAAACTTGTGGTGGCAGGTGACGTCACGTTAATTTGCATGTCATTGTGTCAAGTTTGCGTTCAGACGAGTTTTGGCACTTAAGATCTGTTCTAAATGTCACATACTGTAATTAATACAACAATGCCAATAAAGCTGTTCACATTATACTTTCTGTTGTCATATATAAAACAAGTATAAATAGTAAACAGGAACCATTAATTTTACATGTTAACCAGGAATCACTCTCACTATACTCCTTAAATCCTGATTTATAATCGCAACATCGTCTGATAAAATCAATATACATCTAACTTGCACTAAAAAGCGACTATATGCGGTGGTTTTGGCTGTATTACTGTTTTGTCTCATTCAGCGCACTGTCTGCGTCTGAGTAACAAGCTATGCGCATATTAACAGACGAATTATGTTCATATTTAAAAGTCCAAACAGTCAGTAAGCGACAGGTGCTTGGAAACGCTGTTTTGTAAATGACTTACTGACGATTTTGCTGCGTTACGGACAAATTAATGCGCTGCTTCACTGCCGCTCACTGCACAGAATAGACGCAGAGAGAGTCGGCACTGCGCCGGGAGAGTCAGATCTCGCGCTCGCGGGGCAGTAACGTTACTGGAGACAAATTCCAATTGAACGATAGCTAAGGTTTTTTCAAAAAAAGTCGCTATGTACCTGTTGTGGGAAAAAAGCCGCCAAAAGGGTCTGAAAGTTGCTAAATACTGAAAGTCGCGCTCTTGTGTGTGAGATGCGGGAGCTGATGGCAGCGGGCGGTGGATATTGTTGCAGCCCGACACAAGTAAAGAGAGAGAGCTTGTCTGAGGGAGTGTCTACAGTTCCTGAGCACACAGAACGAGCAGTGTGTGGGGAGATTTTCAACCAGTTAATCGATCGCGGATGGTTTCATTATCTCGGGCGGATAAAAAAAAATAAAAAGTGTAAGATAATAATAGTAATAAAAACAAAAATGTGTCACCAAATATACTTGGGCGGCCGTTAATATACCTGGGCGGCCCGCCCAGGTAAAGTCTATGTGTGGGAAACACTGGAGTTGTGTTTACTAGGATGTTTATTAGGGAATTGATGGTTATATAGTAAATGTTTATATAACTACGGTGTTTTAATCGTGAATATTTTTAAAAGTTACATGCGGTGGCCGTGCTGTAGCATTTCCTGAGCATCAACCCACTGAGTGAACAGCAATATGAAGCGGCTTCATAGACTAATGATGAGCAAATATACAACAGAGAGAGAATTTAATTCAGCGCTTTTACTTCCAACTTGCACTCATTCATGGCTGTATTATTTAATTCATGCAAAGTTACGTCTTTATTGGGACAGGACTTGACGGATTATCTTACGGACTCGTCTATTTCTAGAGCCAAGCTGCATAAACTACATATCAAGCATATGTATCACATCTAATCTGTGCATTAATGGCTGTTATGTTAAATAAAAGTACTAATTACAGCAAAGAAGTAATACTTTACCTGTGCACGCCGTTGTCTCGTCTCCCCTCGGATGCGCTGTAATGGCGATCATGCGTGCAATTCTTAAAACGCCCACAAGATGGCGGCATTTATCGGAAAATCCGATATTACAAAACCGATATCCGATTATGGAAAAATGCTTAAATATCGGGAAAAATATCGGTAAATCGATATATCGGTCGATCTCTAGCAAGAATGGGGTGAAAAAGAGGAACTGAATCTATCTAATGAAAAACTAGAGGGAAAAGGTTGGTATAAGTACCATAGGGTCTGAGTTTTGCAACTTACTTTGGAGCCTTTGGGATAGATGGAAGAGCTCTCTCTCCTTCTGTTGACAAACAATGAGAAATAAAAATTTGATTAAAAAACTGTAAAGCTGTGAAGTTTTATTAACATTATTAAGATTAAGCTGTTGTCAATTTTAATATAATTCGTCTGAGTGCTTCTGTGTTCTCACCTTTCTGTACACGGACAATAAACGATGAAGAAGTTCTATTAACAAGTCTACAGTAACCGTCGATGAGATCAGCCATGTTCTCTGCTGCGTTCAGTGTTGTAGATGTTACCGTGAGAGGCTGGAAAATTAACAAGAACACACAAGGTCCCAAACTGCACCATATCCATATATAAAAACCACATTTAAGACAAAATGATACACTGAAAAAAGTGTGTGGAAGTTACCTCAGGTGCTCCAGCTACATCTAACTGCAGCGTTCCCTTCCTATCTCGCTCCTCGAACTGGATACTCTGCACTTGTGTGAAGTTAGCGAGGTGTGTTGGCTACAAAGAAACCGATACAGACATTAGATTCACTGTCCAACTGTCTATCAGTCCAGTCCCTCATCCATCGAAACACATAGTACTTACGTTTGAGCCTTTGTCCGTCAAATAACTGATGCCCTCCTCGGGTCCGATGGCCAACTCCACTGATATCACCCAGCTCGACTATCACACACAACAGCACACACATTCAACTCAAACACTTTATGAAACACACACAAACTGATAAATACAATTCAAATTGATGTCCTCGTTTGAAAAAAAAGAAAAGGCAAAACTATATTATAATTCATCTTTCAGCCAACAGAGGGCACTGCAGACCATTAAAGTAGTCTTTCATCATAAAGACAGAAATAATAAATCAGGAGAGTTATTACATGTAAATGACTTGTGGCTTTATTTTAATGAATTGAATTAATTAACATCTAAACTCAACTCACCCCGAGAGCACATTTGAAACACTCCTTATCAAATCTGTATATAGGTGAAAGGATCTCGAAGAACTTGAGGATACACTGCTCGTCGTTCAGACTGGCGAACTGTTTAAAAGTCTGCTGGATCAGTTTCCGCAGGGATTTAGCCTGTAAAGACAAAATACAACGACTTGTAATTAAATTATGATATTAGTTATAAACCCTTAAAGGTGAAGTGTGTGAATTTTTTGAGATAAAATACTTTCTTCTAGCCGAGATTAGTAACAACTACATGCCATTCATAAGATGACTTTAGAAAGATTGTAAACACTGAAGTGCTGCTTTGTTTCCTCAATACTGCTCAATCAAGGGCACACATCTGAAGAGATATTACCTGTTTGGTCTTGCCTGGTGAAAAATTACACACTTCACCTTTAGGTGTAGACAACAAGAACCTTAATGCAACAAACAGGGACATTTGAACCTTTTTAAAGGAAAAAGCATTTATAAATTAATTCTGTAAATCAATATTTTTCAGAGAGAATGAATTGAGGCTTGTGAATCATTTTGATGGCACAAGAATAAGCAAAGAAAAATCACTAAATGTTTGAATAAAACAGTCTTTGCAGAATAAAGATGTGATTTTCTCTTAATATAAAATGACAAACAGGTTTCTAATAGCTTTCAAACCAATCTTTAACGGTGTAAACTAGCCCTGTCAAATTATGCAAACATTATCAAAAAGTATTCATTACTCAGTTGATAATTAGCCAATTAGAATCAGGGTCCTCTCCTTGAGAGATCTAGAATATTTGTAAATCTAAAGATTCTCAAATTAAAAACCCCAAAACTGGTTGGTAATTCTCTCTTCCCTCTTCACATGGGCTTGGGTTTCCATGGCAACCAATGAAAAGGAGGTGATTTTGGGCTGCTTTGGGGGTAGAATGTAAAATATAGAGAGAAAGAGCAGAAGAGAGTGAAAGCCACAAAATATGCAGGAAATCTCCTTTAATAAAGAACAGGAAAATCCCTCGGGAACGCAAATACACAAACGCCATCTCAATTCCCAAATGCGCACAGAATTAGAATTTACTCCAACAATTAATGATGCAACGAGCAGAAAAAAAATTAGCAGTTTATCACTGCACAATTGCAAAGGTGTACTGCATAATATTTGGATGTTAAAATATTTTCTGTTTTTTAATATAAAAATAAATATTTGCATACATTTATTTTTATTAAGAGAAAAATAAAAATGTCTATTAAATTTAATGCCATTCATGGGTCATTTTCTTTTAAAAGGGTAAAAATCATGGCAATTTCTCTGGAAATATTCACAATAAATACTATACCAAATTTTACAGAGAATAATGCTTTACAAATAGCTAAAACAACAGCAGACATCATATCATACTGAAAGACTGAAAGGGACTAGGTAGGTCAGGTGGAAAAGGAAACTGCATTTCATTAGAACGGTTCCCTTCAGTGGCTTCTTCAGAAAGAGAAGGAAAACAGAACTGGGCCAAAACATCTCAGGGGTGTGAGACCACAGAGGAAGCCAGGCAGGTAATAACATTGATTTTGCCTGAACAATAGCATTTTCTCACATCCAATAAATCAAGACAACTACCGTTTTGAGGAAGTCATCGCAGGAGCATCAGAAATGTCTTATTACCTTCACTGAGTCTAATAAACTCTTTGGAAAGAATCTCCGCAGACCAACGTCCTTCCTGCAGGGAGAAAAAACAGCAAGAAACTGACTTCAGCCTTTAAAAGGAAGCAAAGCATAGGATTTGAGGGTAAAAGCGCAAGAAACGAGACAGCAACTTATTTGTTGCTGAGCCATTATTACAGATTATTGTCTCTTCCCGTGTAAAGCAACACTACAGTAATGGAGACCCTGCACCACTGCAGGAGATACACAAAGATCAATTATACTCTACTAAAAATAGATCAGACAGGTTTCAGAGGGCCATGCAACACGGACTAGTTATTCTGACCCATATACACACAATTTGAAAGAAAAAGAGACGGAGAGAAATCCTCTAATGGTTTAAAGAACTACAGTACTCCTTTCAGTCTAGTATGAGCTTGGTCTGAAGTACACTAATAGCATTACATCACAAGTGAACACTGCAGTAATCAGAGAATAAGGACCCATTAGAATTTAATTTCTAACAAAATGTCCAGGCACAATGCAAAAATGTTAATCCTTCTGTCATGCTAGTTATTTTTTGTTGTGTTAAGCCAGGTTTCCCAATGGAAGTCCATGTTTGCTACTTGCAACTTTTTCTCACAACTGTGACTATTTCTATTGCTCTTGTATTTCTCACAAGTGCAACCTCCCGATATCTCCCGAATCCCGATTGCTCTTAATTTTGACTTTACATTTCACAAATTTCAACTTTCTACCAAAACAATGTAAAGTTTATTTTTAATCTTTCTTACAACTATTTTTTATTCTAAGGTGAAAAACACCAAAACTAATTGCACTACAATCCCTTAAGTTAAATAAAAAGGATGCTGTCTGAAGAAATATTATGATTTATGTAAATATGGACACAATTTGAGAACTGGGCACCAATGTTCCAAACATAGCATTACTTACTCTAATAATTCATAATTTGATTTTTTATCCAGGGCGTTTCCACGCATGTCCCTGAAAAACCGCCTGTAAAGGAGAAGAGGAAAGTGATTTGTCTGAATTCAGTCTTTATTTGGTAAAAGTCTTGGAAAACACTTACATTTAATCATTTCTACTACTGTTGAAAAGTTTGGGGTGGGTAAGATTTTTTAATCTTTTTGAAAGAAATCTCTCACCAACACTGTATTTATTTGATCAAAAATGCTGAAACATTGTGAAAACTTGTTATAATTTAAAATAATTTTATTCACTGAATTTTCAGCTTTCTGTGTCTAGTCTTTAGTGTCACTTGATCCTTCAGAAATCATTCTATTATTCTGATTCAATGCTCAAGAAACATTTCTTTTTTTATTATCAATGTTTAAAACAGTGCTACTTAATATTTTTGTAGAAACAGCAATATGTTTTTTCAAGATTCTTTGATGAATTACTGACCCCAAACCTTTGAACAGTGTATACTGTGTATCACACATACCTGATTTCAAGGCAGCCTAGTTTAAGTGCTATTTCTTGATCAATTTGATCGGCAATCTCCATCATATAATCGCTTTTCACCTGGGCACAGAGATATATATGTATATATATATATTAAAGGAGAAAGGCACAACAATACTGACCATACAGAGTGGATAATGTCAGAATTTATCATTTCACTCCTCTGGAACAGACCAATATTGTATGTCAAATAAATAAAAAAGTCATAATATGACCTGATAGTTTCAATTTGCAACAAACACAATAATACAGAGCTAATTTGCTAGTCATGAAAAAAAAGTAAAAAAGTTTGATGTAGTCCAATGTACTTTCCTCACAATTCATTTAAATCAAATTTTCTTGTTATTCATATTCATTACTGTTGTCTTTTGTATGGATCGCCACAAAAGGACCGGGTGGAATTTTGGTTTCCTTAACTTTCATGTGACGACGACATAGAACAGAGACATGAACTTATTAGAGGGCCAGTCACCTGTCGGTGTATCAATGATTATTTTACAATGATGATTGTGAGCTTATGGTTTGATCTTTGTAACCTGGCAGGGATCAAACCAGTTACGGACCCTGAGCCTTTTGTTAATGCACTGTGTGGGTGAATCTCACGAAAATGGGTCATATTTTACCCCAAAATGATAATAATAACACAAAAATAAATTAAATACTCAATATAAAATTAAAAATATACACAATATTGCATGAAGAAAGAGAAACCTATGGTAGGACTATTATTTTATTTCATTGTTCTGCATTGTGACATTATTATGATGCTCATTTTTGCTGAAAATCTTTGCCATTAAGATCTGCAAAAATTTAACCAATAAAACAAAGACCACCATGACTTTACAATTTGCACTGAGAACTATAAAGTGAACATGCTTAATTGTCATGGAAATAATATTAAGCTGCAAAACATTGTATTGGTGCAACTAGGTTTCACTGTCCAAATATAATAAGGTACAGTAAAACTAAGTATAATTTATAGCTTCTTTTGATTTTGTGGTAAAATTCGCACCAGGCATGTTCTTAACAGGTTTCGTGCGACTCACCCGTGCAGTGTTGTTGGCAGAGAGGAGGAAGTGTCTATACAGGGAGACATTAGCAAAAGGTTTGGCAGCAGTACACAGGCTGCCAGATTAAACTATCCATCACCTGATGATAAAAGTAGTTGAGAGTTGGCTGGTCCTCAGTAAACTGGTTTAAAAATCCTTTAGGCAAGTATCGAATCCGTAGCTCATATCTGGAGAGAGAGAAGAGAGAGGAAAATAAATGATCTAATAAAAGACACACTCCACATACTGTCAGCTCTACCTCCAAAACAAACACTCAGGAATATCAATCACAGGTGATCATCAATGATTGGCAGCTGTCATACAGCCTGACCAATCACAACAGATGCTTTAGAAAATGAAGCCCTCGGGTTTAACTCCTTCACTGTGTGTGTTTTGAATCTTTAACAACAATGATGGTTCAGATTATGGCACTTTTTACTCATCTTCCCTTTCATATGTGACTGATTAGAGATGCCGGTGAGACAAAATCTTCTAAAGTCTGCCAGACAACACAATTACGGCAGTATTAGTGGCTGCTCTCAGCAGCTGTCTGTCTGGGAGGTAAAAATCACACCCCGTTCTCTCACAGCTGGTTCCCTGTCTGCTCTCAATTACGCTCTACCTGAGCAGAAGCCAGAATGCTGCGGCACCTGCCTCGCACGTTCAAAACAATGTTCTCTAAATTGGCTAGGAATGATGTACCTGGAACTTGCTGCCATCTGCCTCAAACATAAATCCACAAAACATGAAGACAAACTGAGTTTCAGATAGTTTTACAATGCATTGTGGATTTTTTTTTTACTTCAAACCGTTGTTTCCAGCTAAAATACGAGTCCTCTATCCATAATATTGCTTTCTCTAGTGGAAAAGTAGTCTTGTCTGAATCATGAGAGAAATATGCACAGATCAAACAAGTTTTGACAAGCAAAAACAGTAAAAAAAAAAAAACAGTTCTAAACAAAATGTCTGTGGATTTTGATGTGAGAGGACAACAAAGGGTGGACTTTTTCACTAGAAAAAGTGTTATTATGGATTATGGACTGGTATTTTTTTTCAAGCAGCAATGATTTAAAATTAAAACAAATTAATGATGGACTTGTTTCTTACAAACACGTAGTTTCTCGCTTCACAAAATGTTGTTTGATTGACTAGAATGGTCTTGTGGATTATTGTGTTGTTTTATCAGCAGTTTGGACTCTCATTCTGACGGCACCCATTCACTACAGAGGATGCATTGGTGAGCAAGTGATGTAATGCTAAATTTCTCCAAATCTGTTCTGAAGTAACAAACTCATCTACATCTTGGATGACCTAAGGGTGAGGAGGTTAATCAAATTTTCATTTGTGGGTCAACTATTCCTTTCAGTTCTTAGTTCACTCTATAGCATCTGACTTGACAAAAATCTGAGTAGTGCAAAAAAATTTGCCTCAGCTTCAATATTCATACAATTGTAGAAATGCTGTCCCTCCATGATCAGGCCCATAAAAATATCACCAGTAAAGATAATGAACAAGCATTGTTCTACATATACTAGCACAAATCCCCACCAATACGTAGTAGAATTATTAAAATAGAACCAGTTTGGATTTCTGGTTTAGATCAGTTTTATCCCACTGTACTTTAGGCTGTGCTGAATAATAACATTATTCCATGTGGGAAACATGATCATAGGCAAGAAAAAACAAGAGGTAGCCTGCAGTTAAATCCTATGCATTTCTTTTCCATTTCTGCAGAAACTGAAGAGGAGGAATTTAACCTGCTGATCTGCATTTGCAGAGGGTAAAATGTCTTGCTTTAAAGCAAATGCTGCATGTATTATGAGGGTTCTGTTTTTCATTATGAAGACATGCTGGAGGGCAAACAGACTCAAGCTCATCCTTTGAACCGCGGACTTCCCCGTAAACGCATAAAAAGCCCATTCATTCATAATAAATGGTTGAAGAAAGAAGATGGGTGAAACAAGCCCCCAGCTGCGTGAATGGAATATAAACAATAGAGCAATTAAGCACGGACTGCTTTATTTGGCTTCATTAAGATAAAACTCACTACGACAAGCCACATTCATACTGAAGCTCCGCCCACTGGGTCAACCTAATCGTGATGCAGAATTATTCACCCCCACTGTATGAATTATACATAAGCCATTATATCACCCTTTCATCCTCTAAAGATGAACAGCACATTCGCTTCCATAATGCTTTACAACAGAACGATGTGCAGAGTCACCCTCATAAAACAGGCATGACCCAGATATAACATGGCATGTATTGGATGTAAAGACTTTGGAACAGGACTCCTGTTTTATGCAATTAAACAAAGGAAAGTTTGCATAATTTAATACTTTTCTGAATGGTCTTCGGCTTGAACCACCATAATTTCTTTCAATAGACCACCAGTGACAATAGGGACCACCAGACAAAGAAAATTATATAACAGATAATAATGTACCACAGCACCACAGTGGTCTCAGATGTCAAAGATGTGCTATTTCAGAGATGTGAGAGGTGTTTTGATTGTATTGCAGGAGGGGGAACGATGACAGAAATCAGTGGTGGCAAAATTTACTAAGCCCCTGTATGGCCACACAGACATGCCAGAATCTAAAGCATAGTTGCTTTCCTTTACAGAAAGCTCACAGTTCTGATTACTTTTATTATAAATGCATATAAAAATATATGATGAGAACACATTCAAAGTAAACTAGACATTTAAACTACACATTTTTCAAAGGCCAATGTCGATACTGATATATAAAATGTAAGGTGGCCAATATAATGTTGACATACAGCATTTACAATTCCAAAACTTCCTGAAATTTAAAAAAAAATTTCACACAACTTTTACTACTATTTTACTATTACTATTTTTGAAATTGTACTATTACTATTTATGAAATCATATTGAATTAATTATTTTCAAATACACTACCTTGCAAAAGTTTGGGGTCAGATATTTTTTAAAGAAATTAATACATTTATTCAGCAAGGATGCATTAAATTTAGGGCTGTGCAACTAATCGAATGTGATTATCATGCGCATCTCGTCAGTAAAGCCGGTTCTGTGATTAGTAGTAAATCTCCATCACGTGCTTTCAGATGGAGCAGCCTTTACTACACAGGGCCATAGTTCAATGACAAGCTACGCAATATCACGTTCATAATCGCAGGCGATTCATGCTCCATCTGAAAGCACGTGACGGAGATTTACTACTAATCACAGAACCGGCTTTACTGACGAGATAAGCATGATAATCACATTCGATTATTTGCACAGCCCCAATTAAATTAATCAAAAGTGACAGTGAAGAGATTTATAATGTTACAAAAAAATTATATTCCTAAACTTTCTATTCATCAAAGAATGCACCACAGTAATGCATCAAGGAAAAATGTATCACAGTTTCCACAATAATATTAGGGCTGCACGATATATCGTTTCAGCATCGATATAATAAGCGATGTTTCTTGCGCACCAAATCCGCAATAGTCACATTCGATTTCTAAAGGATGTGCAACACGAAAATGTTTAGTAAAGGCCTATACTGAAAATTCAGCTTTGGACAGCAATAATATATACATTTTAATATATATATATATATATGAAATATATATATATATATATACACACATAGTGATTGTTTTCTTTGCTCACACACAGACACTGCATCGATACACCATACGCGATGCAGCTGTTACATAAGTGATATCTTCAAAAAGTTTTTAAAATCTTATAACCCCAAAGTTTTGAATGAAAGTAGCAGAGCTACTGCAAGGTTTCAGTGCTGGAAATCCATTTATCCTTTGCTGTTTATTTAAACTTCCGCGTTGTCGAGGAGAGCGCTGATCACGGTTGCTTAGCAACTCGCAGAAGCCACGAAAGCGCAAGCTCCAGAGTACCGCTTTGGAAAGAAGGAGAAAGCAGCACGGCTGGATAATCATTTTCCTAGACAACGTTTTTAGCCACGACATGTGTCTAACTATGAAAACAAAATGCCTGAAAAGGTTAAGGCCCCAAAGTTTTCTTCTTTATTCAAGTCCAAACAGTTGAAGACGCAAACAAAGATACTGTTACTAATCATTTGAACGTTAAGTAAATTAATAATTTTATTGATTAATTTATATATTTTTTGTTTGTCAGTTTATTTACGAATATATTTAGCATCACACAAAATAACTTGAGATTCACTTGCGAGTGCAGTTAAACAGTTTATTAGAACAAATCAAAGTGTCTTTCAAAGCTGACTTTTTAGACATCGGGATTAGAGCGGGAATTTGTCGTGCCGCACATGCATCCAGTGTAGACAGACAATCATTCTAATATTCTGATTATGCTGTTCTCAAAAAACATTTATTATTATTTTGTGAAAAGGCTGAGAAGGTTTTTTTTTCTTTTCTTTGACGTGTAGACAAGGTCAGAAGAGCCATAGTTTGTAACAGATAAATGTCTTTATTACTTGGTTGTGCCAAAAATTTGTTTATTTTCTATGCTGATTTACTCACAAGCTATAAAATCACCCCAGTGTATCATTGTTACATTGGAGTAAGACTGAAGTTGAAGAAGAGAATTATTTACAAATAGAGATTACAAAACCTGGCACTTTCATCTGTGTATATTGTTTATGTGCTTGAAGGAAACAAACAAATAAACAAACACACATTTTGAAATTCTGGGTTTTTCTCATATCAGCAGATCTATCTTGCAGAAACAGAAAGTATCGCAATGTGAACTTGTTTGTTTACGCGGAGGCGATATGGGCGTGTTTACATTCGCGCGCCCGTGGAGTTTCCACAATCTAATATTAGGCGCGAGCGGCGCGTGGGCACAGGGACCGTTTTCAACATTAGATAATAATAAGCAATGTTTCTTGAGCGGGACCAAATGGACATCGCATAGTTTCATACGGATTGATTTCTAACATAGGATCATTTGTTTTGCGTAACTTACTTGAATTTAACTGAAGTAATGGATGCTGAAAATTCTAAGCTTTGGACAGCAATACATATATTTCTCATGTATTTGAGGCGAGTATTCGCGGAGATTCAGGTTGTTTAAAATTTACGTGTCTTGAAGAAAGGTGACAGAGACAGAGCCGGCAGAGACGCACCCCGTTTATTGTTATAATATTTAGAAAAGCACAATATTTCGTACTGTTTTTACTGCAACGATACAGAAATAAATGCAGACCCTTGTTGCAGTTTCATAAGTGATACCTTATTCTTATCTGTACAATCAAAACTGACAAGAGTATTTTTAGTTCTTTTCGCGGTCATAAAGAAAATACGAGACAGCCTGCACCGGTGCGGGCTAACCCCAAGGTAGTTTTGCCAATCAGAAAGTAGTAGGCGGGTCCAATCCTTGTTTGCCTATTGCCAACAGGGGGAAAAGCTGAGGTGACGTGAAAGAACTCGCAGACCACGACCCCCCCCCCTTGTGCTCCGCAAATATTTTATTTACATGATACACGATAAACAGTTAATAAACTATTTCAAGGTGAAAACCATCGCCGAAAGGTGACAATGGTTTTATGCTTACCCCTGAGTATTAAAACAGGGACTCACCTCCAGTCGTCCTGGGGATGGCTGTGCTCGTACCTCTCCCTCACGTGAGACACACCCATGTCGGGGTGCAGCCAATGAACTTCACCTGTTCTCAGGTGGCTCAGGCGCAGACCAAAGCAGGACACACACCTCACCTTATGGATGTCCACGATCTTCTGTATAATGCCCTGAAAACATACACACAAGTATTTAGTGACAGCATAGTACTCTATAAAATATATAAAGCAGGACATATCTCAGAGTAAATGTCAGAGAACATTCTGAAGAAAATAGCCTCAAAGCCAGAAGAGTTTCAGTTTAATCTTTTTTTGATTAATGTGTCATGTTATGGGTCAGTAAGTTCTGTGGTTCAAATCAATGTAAGACAGCGATGGTGAGAGAGGAGATGGATGAGGCCAAGAGAGAGCAGGATGTTCAAGAGTCTGCTAAGGCATAATATATGATGTCTAACAGGATGGAAAAACTGTTATTTAATTTATTATGCAAATTGCAAAATGCATGAGCCATCAGGCAAAAACTGATAAGCCACATTAATGTGTGATGAATAACATGTCATGGCTGTTATCTTTTCTATCTCCTTACAGACATCATAGACTACTAATATAACATGTCTAAAAAAAAAAAAAAAAAAAGAGAGAGAAAACCTGACATAGGGCTTTATCACACTAACACCACCTGCATTCATTTCATCTTAGACATCATTTCAATCGGTTTCATTTATTGAAGTACTGTGAGTTAATGTGACATTTCTGGGGCAGTGGTCTGTTTAGTTTGGGCCAGGTTTGGATGAGGTTCTGACCTGATAAGACTGATAAGCATCAGATGTAAACCTGCATAAAACAGCAGAGAACTAGGACAATGGCAGCCATGTGAAGGATGAAAGCAGGACAATGCGCTTTGAAGTCGTCTGGTTACTTGGCTTCAAAAACCAACCTCATTAAATAATTTAGAGTAGCATAGCATGCCATTGTCTGAAGGGGTTTTACCACGAATGTTCTAGGCCACTGCAAGCTGCATTCTGAATAATGCTGAAAAGCCTGGAGCTCAGAGGAAATATCCTCTTTAGTCCTGCACAGGAATGTTTGTGGTGTAACTGTCAGACTAATGTTGTACTAAAGTGGAGTCATAAAAATGGAATTTACAGTATAACACGGAATGTCACGGAATTTGCCAAATTTTGGATGGATAAATCAAAAGTAGGTCAGTACACTTAAATCAAAATGCGATATGGACTAGTGTCTGTGAATATTAAGCCACAAAAATAGTATGTCAAAATGAATCCTACATGTTCTGCGTGTGTGTATGAATGGCGCAGATGCGCGGTTTTGTTTACTACACATACTTGTGATGTTTCCAGCCAATATGAGTACATGAACACATAAACATAATGTCTAGAACTGCTCTGAGAGTCACTTAATGAGCATTTTACAGTTTCTTTTGAGAAAACTATCGTCCTATCATCATATCACATACAAACAGGAACTTAAAGGTCTTCACAGCAACCCGTCAAAATAAAAGTCCGGTTTAACTTGAAGAAACTGTGACAGAACTATATTACTTAATGTAATGATAGTATTACTACTAAATAAAATTATTATTAAATTATTATTTTAAAGGAATATTTACCAGAAAAATTGTTTACCAGAATTTATTTAGCAGAAAAATTTAAATACATAACACAGTATTTCTGAAAAAATAACTAAATAAAATAATAATAAATATATATTTTTAAATAAAATCAATTAATTAGAGATGCTTTTGATTGTTATAGTTTAATGAAACCATTGAAATGGAATCTAGAAAATAAATGGAAAACAGAATTTGGTGAAAATAGAACTGAATTTGAGAGAGAAATAAAACATTTCATAGCGCCTTAATTTAGTTTTTGTTAAACTTTTAATAAATTTCTGTTAAATTGTATATGTTTCATGATTTCAATAAATTAGACATGCTTTTTGATTAATAAAATTTAAGTTAACCATTAAAAGAGAGTCTAGAAAAATTTAAACTGAAAACAAATGGAATCCAGAAAAATATAAACGGAAAAAACGGAATTTGGAAAAAAATAAAATGGAATTTGGGAAAAATAAAACTTATTTCATAGGACCCTACACTGTAAAAAAAAAAAGTTGGGCAAACTTAAAATTTTAAGGCAACCAGCTTCAGCAGATTTTTGAGTTCTCAACTTCTTGTTTTAAGTTTATACAACAAAAGTTGAGAAATTTCCTGAAAAATAAGTTGAGAAAACTCAAAAATCTGCTTTAGCTGTTTGACTTAAAATTTTAAGGTAGCCCAACTTTTTTTTTTTTTTTTACAGTGTACACAAATATACAATTTATAACTAAAGTCACTTAAAAATACTCCTATTAACAATAATGAAGCAATTTATAAAACTCCAGATTTTAGCCAATAATTATGTTTTACCAAAAACGAATGATCATATGATGTTGTCTGTTTGCTTTTAATAATGAATGAAAAAAATCTATTTAGCAATATGACTGTGTAATAAGTCTATTGATAATTTGTTATCAATTAAGGTTTTTGAAATATAATAATAATAAAAAAAGGTCTCAAATAGAATTCTACATGCATATTAAAACATTATAATAGAAAATATTGATACCTGCCATACAAACACAGCAAGTAAAAAATAAAAAAATAAATCTGATATCAGCCTTGGTATTTGCCAAAAATACATAAGAACAATGACAATGCATTTCTCTTCTCTGCAACTGATATGATCCGATATGGTATTCTATATCCTGGAGAACATTAAAAGGGTGACCCAGCTGATCTGCAGACTCACCCTGACATCGGTTGAGTCCCCGTGTCGGATGTTGCTGGCCCAGGTACAGGGTTCACTACTGCTCTCGAAGTAGTGGAAGACTCTAAGTAAGCGCTCCAGAGCCCCTGCCGTCCGCTCCATCCCTGCACTGAAGCGAGGCTTGACCCCCTGGTTCAGGGCAGGGGTCAGGTTGGGGTCCAGGTAAGCCGCCGCCATGGCTTTGGTGGGTGCTAACTGTCTGTCATATTCTAAAGAGAACATAAAATTGTCACTGCAGAGGCTTTAAAGAAATACAATCAAGAAATACAATCAACAATTACTAAGTCTGTAAAAAATGTATATATATTGTTTGTGCATACAATCTGAAGGATTATGGAAAAGCTATTGTAAAAAAGATGTACTATCAGCTTTGCAATGCCTTCAGTATGTTTGGTCTTATAATAATACTAATCAGATCACTACATAATGGAATATTCTTGTTCAGAATAAAAAGAAAAACCCATTAATCAGAGCACAAACATTCATTTCCACTGTAGAGTGCACGTATAAATCAAAACACACTGACAAGTCAATGAAAGCTCTCAGTCAAGTCAGTTTAGAGATGTCACTATGGCGTAGGGCTGGGCGATATATCTCATGCGATAGTCATGCGCATCTCGTCAGTAAAGCCGGTTCCTTGATTAGCGCTAAATCTCCATCACCTGTTTTCAAATGGAGCGGCATTTAATACACAGAGCCGTAGATCACTGACAAGCTACGCAATATCGCGTTCATATCGAAGGCGATATATCAGTCGATATTGCGTAGCTTGTCTGTGAACTACGGCTCTGTGTATTAAATGCCGCTCCATTTGAAAACAGGTGATGGAGATTTAGCGCTAATCAAGGAACCGGCTTTACTGACGAGATGCGCATGACTATCGCATGCAATATATCGCCCAGCCCTACTATGGCGTTATTTTACTGCCAAATGTCGAGAGCGCATTTTGGTAGCGCGAAAGTAGCTTAATATAATGCGCGAGCGCGAATCTCCCTGCTCACGCGCGGATTTCCTTTGCTCTCGCACAAAACCGGACGCGCGCGCTCGGATATACGCTGCTCTCGCGCGGAGAGAGTGCGCGCACTTAAAACGGGTCTCTCCTCTGGCTCAAGTGTGCGTGTGCGCGCTCAAACTTTGTCCTGTGCACTCGCACATCTCTCCAGTGCCCTTGAGCTAGATATTAATTATTTTCACACCTGGATTAAACGTCAAAAGTTATCAGCCAATCAGATTTTTCTATGACTGACCCGATGGAAATACTAGGCCTACGTGAAGAGGGAACTGATCCTGGAATTTCTCTACAATTTAATAATATTTAGTCATATCAAATGTATATTAGAAATGGCTAGGAATCGGGTGCTTGGATGATTTATTAAAAACAAAAATAAAAACTAGTTTGTCTAATTGCTTGGTCAACCCCCCTGAGCGATGTATCTAAACAAACAAACAAAAAAGTATATGATTCTTAAAGTTCATGTGGCCATACATGTATTGTGTACATGGGTTGAATATATATATATATATATATATGAAGATTAATTATTTTCGCCCCTGAATTAAACTTTGTCAAAAGTTATCATATGCACTTTTAAAAATATCTTGAAACAGATTTCTTCATTAGGGCCTTTCCTTCATTTTTTTTTTTTTTTGTTGCATTTTTGTTTCAACACACTGGTTATTGTAGGCTACTTTGTTTTACTTTATATCTTTTATGTTTGTATTTTGTTCTTTTCTGTGAAATATTTTGACAATCAAAGAAGGATCTTTAATTTCTTTCCAGTTTAATAATATTTAGCAATGTTAATCAAATGTATTTTTGAAATCAGGTGCTTGGATGATTTGTACATAAATAACCTGTCCAACTATGGTTGGTCAAACCCCTTGATTTATCTAAAAACAGCCCATGGCTCTAAAGACTTCATATAAAAGGTCAATGTAATGTCATATTATGTCAGATATCTCAACTGAATTTAAAATCATTGCAATAAATTCTCAGTTGTTGGCAATAGTAAGTAACAATTCCTATCAAACAACATCAAATGCAAAAATAGTTGTAAACGATGATATCATAACACACTTAATGCTCTGATAGAATTGCTGTTTGGACATTTATTGGGAGTTTTTTTATTTATCTATTTATTTTTTTAAATCCAGTGTTTGTTTTCAGTTCTGATTTTAGTTAGATTTTTATTTTTCATGAAAACTCACTTCATATTAGCAACACATTCAATGGCACTCTCCTCTAAAACAGTGAATATACAGTTATATGACAGTTATAGGTAATGACACTGTCTGCAAATGCTTTAAACCCATAGAATATAATGTAGTGATGTTATCACAAATATGATAAATTCATTATAGTGTTATATTTGGTCTCCACATCTTAAGTAGGCTATTTAGGGAATAGTGCATCTGACCCTAGTTCTGTCTTAAATCAGAAGATATATATATACATTTATTTATTTATTTCAACCCATGTACACAATACATGTATGGCCACATGAACTTTAAGAATCATATACTTTCTTGTTTGTTTGTTTAGATAAATCGCTCGGAGGGTTTGACCAAACAATTAGACAAACTAGTTTTTATTTTATTTTTAATAAATCATCCAAGCACCCGATTCCTAGCCATTTCTAATATACATTTGATATGACTAAGTATTATTAAATTGTAGAGAAATTCCAGGATCAGTTCCCTCTTCATGTAGGCCTAGTATTTTCATCGGGTCAGTCATAGAAAAATCTGATTGGCTGATAACTTTTGACGTTTAATCCAGGTGTGAAAATAATTAATATCTAGCTCAAGAGCACTGGAGAGATGTGCGAGTGCACAGGACAAAGTTTGAGCGCGCACATGCACACTTGAGCCAGAGGAGAGACACGTTTTAAGTGCACGCACTCTCTCCGCGCGAGAGCAGCATATATCTGAGCGCGCACGTCCGGTTTTGTGCGAGAGCAAAGGAAATCCGCGCGCGAGCAGGGAGATTCGCGCTCGCGCATTATATTAATCTACTTTCGTGCTACAAAAATGCGCTCTCGACATTTGGCAGTAAAATAACGCCATATGTCACCAGAACACAAATAATGGCAGCAAAGCACTGATAAAGAAGACTGTTCGATCAGTCAGAGCAAAATTTACAGCAGGATGTTGCAGATGCTAACAGGAGGTTGGACTCCTGGGAGGAAATAAAGGAAAAGGTCCAGACACCAACACTTCAGACAGACAGATGTCTCCTGCAAGCATGCCAGACGAGTGGCCTTGGGGACTATGATAGTGTCAGATATTCTGGCAGAAGAGCTTCAAGTACAACAATCCATGATGTCAAACTATAGCATTCCAGAGCTGCAAGGTCAACACAACAATGGCTGACTGTTTCATGTCAGCTAAATCAGCCCAAAACATTCCCACGATGTGTCTACAGCTCTGGTTAGATGATGAACAGCTAAGCGTAAAGGTGACAATAAGCCTACATGGTCATTATAATAAAATAAACCAAGAACGAAGCAGACGAGTGGTCGGGTTGCACTGGACGTTGATCATTATTGACCAATCAGAATCAAGTACTCAACAGAGAAAATTGGAATAAACAGAAATGTAATAAATATTTGCCGTTACAATCACTCAAACAAATTTACATCTATAAATGATACCAAAAAGTACAATGACAAACAAAACTAAGGTCACATACACAATAAACTCAGAAAACAGGAAATGAAATCAGCGTGAAACAACCCGTAAGCGTATAGGACACATTTTATGGTAGTTTTTAGTTAGTTTCAGTTTATTTTTAGTCCCTCTCCTACCTTTTCTGAAGAAGGGCCAGCAGGTACACGCCAGCGTGGATCTCAATAGTTCAGGGCTTAAACGGCCCTCTAAAAACACAAACAATGAGCCTGCGAAGCAACTTAAGTCCAAAGCACACATGCACTCTGGTGGGTCCAAAGGACGTCAACAAAACGTAAACTCCATGTTGTCACAGTCTTTTGGTTCACATTTCAGATATAAATGCCCTCTCACACATATTCAAACAGACAATACATTTTAGTAGCTTCCTCTGTGTGACATCATATCCTGCTTATTATAATGTGTCCAAACTGGCCCATGCTTCATGTAACCAGAGATCCTGTTCCTGTCCGCTTGTCCTGAGGAGACCAGGAGAATACACAATGCGTCCTCACAAGACGGTCATGAGTCAAAGACCTGGATTCAACGACCCTAAAATCACAACACTTGGGTTAAACCAGCTGCTAGACCGCAAGCACTCGCACCAGACTACATACACACACACTCGACTGAACTCGCCCACAAGTAAACACACGTGATTCAATGGGACCTTGGCCAGGAGGAGGAGTTCACACACACATATCTGACTGAAAACACTGGAGCTTAGCATTTACAATATAATCAAATTATAGCATACAGAAACTGAATGATGGATTTCTACTATATTCTGATATAAATAAAAAAATAAAAAAAATCTAAAATTATCCACACAAAATACACCTCATCAACAGCTTGTTTGGCATTTCAGTAGTCAGATCATAAGAGTAATATTTACAATGTCTATGTATACATTATAAGATAGCTAGGTTATGACTTTAAGCTCATTTTTATTTTAAGCAGAGAGAAAACATGGCTTAAAAGCTGATCTACTGAAAATCGAGATGTAGACATTCAAACTAGTATCATATTTTTATTTTTATTTAATTTTCATTTAAGTTTTTTAAATATTGCAGTGTTTAATATACTGTAAATGATTAATCTGTGCACACCATATTTTTTTTTAATTCATGTGCCCTGGTAATCTTTAATTAAAACAACTTCCCCTCCTTGCAACGACATTTCTTCTCTACTCCAATGACATGTACACCGGCGCAAGGGCGGGAAAACCTGTCACTCACATGAGATTGCAGCAATAGCAAGCGACAATGATCCAACGATACAATAAATTCCTGATAGACCCAATTACATCCCATCCATCCTACATTTTTTTCTCATTTAAGAAGCCATTTCACTTGCACGTAACAATAGTGAGGACCAGACCATTGCAATTTCCGTTTCATGCCGACTTTAATTATTTTACTATATTGACAATCCTAGTTTTTGTAAATTCTGTTTGAAAAGATATACAAGAGGAAATATCTATAGCCTACATGGGGCTTTTAATATTGTCTTGGACAATAGGGGGGCCTTCGTAAGCCAGCTGCACACTCAACTCAAACCTTTTGCTTGATCCTAAAACATCATGAATCATGACACTAAATATGGCTTGCACAGTAACACCTGAGAGTATTATATTTAGCTGTGCTATTTCCATAGAGGAAATAGGTCCGGTGGCATTACAATGAATGAAAAAAAAAAAAAAAATGACTGAATGATCTTTCATTCACTGTGCATAAAATTGTTCACATGAATGTCCTTGACTGAACCAGAGGCAAGAGAGAGAAGCTTTGTTTCTGTACTCATTGCATTCAGTAGGATTTTCCAAAATCTCAGTCATCCAGTAGTCTGAATGGTTATAATTTGTACCCCCCACATACTTTGTTTCCTTTTATTGAACTGATGTATAGTGGCTCAAAAGAACATTACATATGATGAGACGGAACACAGGTACTCTGATCACAACATAACAAACTATGTTATAAGCCGAAACCAAAGCAAAGCAAAAAAACAATATAAAACAAGAAAAAAAAGAGGGAAAAAAAGCAAAGAAAAGCAAAACACACACAGAACAAGAACACAAACATTCTAAAAACTATTGTTAAAAACCATCCTTCAGATGAAAGTGAAGACATATCAGTGTCATACTCATTTTATTTTGCAGTACACAAGTGCTGCCTTCACCTTATCTTTCGCCCAGCAGTCAATGGTCTTTTAAAAGAGCTCACTCTCCACCAGAGAGACTGGACACCACACAAAAAGCTCCTGTATCTGAGCTCAAGAAACGTAAGCTGAGACATCTGATAGTGAGAGTGGTCTCTCTCAAGGTCTCTTTCTCACTTAACATCTCTTTCTTTGCTTCCTCCACAGTATAGGTTAAATGGAGAAGATGAGTGGAGGGGCTCTTTTCACGGGGTAATTCTGCACAGACACATTCAGTCAGAAGACACCAACAGCCCCAAGCAGGCATTCAGATTCTTTGCAGCAAATGTATAGGTTCAGAGAGAGTAAAAATTTGATGGTTCTGTGCCTCTGGAACAGTTTATTCTGATTCCACACTCAATTTCTCTACAGACAGGAGCTGAGAAGAATAAAAAAAAGAAAAAGAGAGTCTGACATTTCTTTGGCCTATTAGATCTGAAACCTTGGACAAGACTTTAGCCTTGTCATTGCTCTCCGTGTCCTCATTTCTTTGTTCTTGGCTTATAGAGAATGTCAGTTTTCCAATCTTTTTATGCATATTACACCGTATGGCTACTGTTATCTGTCATTCTTCCTCCAGACACACTGTTAATTCTCATCTTTTAATGGCTATAAAACCATTTAAATGTTCACGGAAACGAAGCAGTCTGATTGTGGTGGAGACAAACAAGCCATGCAGGAAATCTGATTTCATCTATTTGGCCTGGATGGTTAGAGAAGAAATAAAAGGATGCTCACATGGGGTAGGAATGAGTTTATAACAGTAAAATTACAATTTTATTCTAAAAAAGCACTGTAAATTGCGATCACTGTGTGAAATAGGGTGAAACTGCCAAGGCAAAAATGTGAGAAAGTAGCTAGTCCAGCAATCTCAGATGATGGAAAGCTAATATCAGAATCCCTAATAGCATCTAAATAAATTCAGCATTCACATTCTCTGACTAATAATAAAAAAAAAAAGTATCAGTACCATTGAAGCTATACTTCACCTACATGACCTCTTGCACTGATGTGATAATTGACAGCCGCTCTCTGATTGTTCATTAAACTCAGCCTAATGAGCTGAAGCTCTTTTAGACTGAGCCCATATTAGATGGTATGTATTTCATTGTCCATATTTTGAATAATTGAATCAGAATAACTTTGAATTGATAACCAAATCTGCAACTTTTGGAATGAAGAAGGATAAACATAAGTACACAGACCACTCATCCACAGGCAAATGAAAGTAAAAACAGTCTTTGGTGAGTGAATAAAACATGACTCAAATCAGATTGACGTGTCATTCAAATCTAAGACTATTAAAGAAAAATATCTGCTCAGCTTGTATTCTTTTTTTTTTTGTCCAGAACTCAACGCATGCTATACGTAGGCAACATACAAAATCAGGAAAAAAAATCATAATGTAGACATGCAGCGTAACGGATTGGTACTGTACACTCCCATTCAACAGTTTAGGGTAAGTCAAATTGTTTTTTTTTGTTTTTTTTATTAATATATTTATTCAGCAAGGATGAATTAAAAAAAATATCAAAACTGAAAGAAAATACATGTATAATGTTAGAAAAGATTTTATTTAAAATAAATGCTGTTCTTTTGAACTTTCTATTCATCAAAGAATGAATATCGGTTTCCACAATAATATTATGCAGCACAACTGTTTTCAACTTTAATAATAATAATAATCAAACATGTTTCTGGTGCACCAATTTAGCCTATTAGAGTGATTTCTGAAGGCACTGGCGTAATGTCTGCTGACAATTCAGTTTTGCCATCAAAGGAATAAATTACTTTTTAAATTAATTAATATAGAAAAATTTTAAATGCAGGGCTCTAGACTCATTCTTCCCACTGGTCGCTCTTTTGCGACTAACTTTCTCAGTTGGTTGCACGAGCACATAATTTGGTCGCAATTTTTCAACATTCAACCCTTTTTTCATCAGTATTATTTGTGATTTAAATTTTGTGAACAGGAGATCCTCTTTTCATGTGCTTTGACTTTCAAATTCACGATCTTGGTGTCACGCTTTACAAGAAAAGATAATTGTCTGTTTTGCTTATATTTATACACCTTTAACTTTTTAAGACAAAACAAAAGATGGATTCATTGTTATTCTTAATTAAAAAGCACAACAACAATAAAACAGTAGGCTACAATGACAAACTAGCTTACATAACCTTTATTAACAAAAAAGAATAAGACGAGGCATGGCAGATGCACCACATGCTATATTATATACCGACTAATAAAATTACAGAACGTTTAGCAAACATTGAGGAATCAAATAAATAATAATAAACAAAATTAAGGAAAGCCTCCATAGCGCCTCCACACCTTCACGCTCGCGCTGACGCGTCGAGTATAAACCAGGCTCTACCCACGAAGCGCTCGCGCTGAAAGCACCTCTCTTCACGTGATCAGTGAAATCTGACTCCTGCTACAATGTGCCGTGGCTCTGCAGCGCTCGCTGTATGAAGCAGACGCTTTGGAGCAGCGCAGACCATGCACTCGCACAAGTGCGACAACGTCAAATTTTTACTCGCACATTCTCAAAAAATGGTCGCAGTCTAGAGCCCTGAAATGGTGATAATATTTCACAATATTACTGTTTTTACTGCATTTTTGATCATCTAAATGCAGCCCTCGTGAGCATTTAAGAAATATATATTTTATAATTATAAATAAACAAATATTTTAAAAATCTTACTGACCCCCAAAAATTTTAAATGGTGGTATAATCCATATGGTATAATAATATTTGTCTATATGGTGGTATGATACAGCACAGTGATTACAATATAAATTAATAATCAGGTCAAATGGGACCTGACCATTACAATGCTTCACCAAACATGATGAGATGTTTATGAAAGAGACTGACTGGTGGGCTAAAAATCAATTCTGATACAAAGACCTGAGGTACTGATGCACTATTGTGAAGAACGTAGCATTGTAACGCTACAGCCCTAGTAATACAGATGATGTGCTAGCAGTCATCTTCCGAGATATTAAACTAACCCCCGATTCAAAACCACCATAAGAAAACTAGAAACAAAAAACACTGAGAAGTCATGTCAGAGCTCCTATTAGAGCAGCTTTCATTTCTCCTAAACCGCCTTTAAATCAATACACCACATCCTGTAAGACAGATCGAGTGTGAAACAGTATCGTGGAGGTTTTCTGGAAGCCGGTTGTGAAGCTTCAGTGCTGTATCTAGGTGACATACTTGGAAGAGGGGGAGGGTAGGAGTAAACGCAGGCTCCTCGTGCCCAGCACAGAGGGAAGGGACTGCAGCCGCTGCTCTCCATCCGCTGGCCTCCGCTCTCGTCTCTCTCCCAGGCCCAGCGGCTCTCCGACTCCCTGGCACAGTCATAGGGAGCAGGGGGTGACCCCGGCCCACCGCAACGCACTGTGACCAGGCCACCTGGGATGGCCCTCAGAGGCCTGGGACGAGGCGTGGTGTGAGGTTGCAGGAAGGTGACTGGTCAGCTGACCGAAGCTCTAATCCAGGAGTGCGAAAACATGAAGGACGTGTTCTTACGGGAATGAGTATGTCAGATATATATGCAAAAACGCGAGGCGTGCCGGTCTCTTTCCCTCAGAACCACCTTTTGAAAACCACCAGCAAGAGCAGTGCGAAAAGATTCAGTAGTGACAGGTAAATCCCACAGCTGTCCGGAGTAATCCAAAGAATGGATGCAGCAGGCGAGGCTGGACCAAAAGCAGAAATGTCGACAAGAATAATCCTCACATGCTAAAACGCTTCCTTTTAGCTGCCTTTCTGAAGTTCATCCAGATTAAGAGAGAGACGCTGCAGTGACGGCGTGTGTAATTTTCACAATCCGGCAGAGTGTGTCAGGAGAGAAAGTGTGCGTATGTACGAAGGAGGGATGACAGAGAGAGAAAAAGAATCAGGCCAACTGAAATAAGAGGAGGGGCCTCTTTAAATATGCTAATAAGTTCTGTGAATCCAACTGCTATTGGCTGACCAGTGCGTGTTTACAAAACACAGACCACCGAGCCAAAAGAAGCGGCTGATCAGGTTTTTCTGGGTGTGTGTTTGATCAGGATTATTCAACTGGGCGGTCCGGCTTCTGTTTACATTCTTGGGATTGTGTTTCATATTTAAATACAAAGCATTATCATTTCTAAAAACCCCTAATCACCTTATGAATGATGGTAGAAAGAGGATATCTGTGGACAGCTGTGGGCTGCTCGTGGAGATTCATGTGGAGAGGGACTGAAGGAATGTCCGTCAGTTACCTGACAAAGGCTCAAGGAAGGAAATCGGTTTCCTGTTTTTGACAACAGCCCATCCTTGCAGAGATGCACATAAATAAACAATGAAACACTGCTGCAAATGAAGCTACAGTTTATTTAGCAAATGAGTGCAGCCTTTGCGATTTGCATAACTTGCATCATTCTTTATGCTGATGAATATGAAGAAATCCATGAATCTATAACGTACTTTGGCAATGTACTGAAGAAATATTTCAGCATTTTTGTGTAATCCCAAACATGCCATTCCAGATAAAAAAAACTACAGTTAAGTCCTTGTTCTGTCTGGTTTACTACATTTATGGGAAATTACATTAGATAATTACTATAATTCAGTCTGCAATGACAGTGCAATCTGTCTATATTAAAGTTTTCCTAAAAAAGGTTGAAATATAAAGCAGAAATAGAGTCAGGCAAAGAGCAAGGGAGATTGTATCAATTAGAATTTGAAGAGAGTAGTGTCCCTAAACAAAAATGTAGCTTATTTTATAACTGTTTTATAAATGGTTTCATAATATTTATTTAAAATTTGCCAAAAAAACCCAGTAAATTTTGCATTAAAATACAATTTAAATAAGACAGAAGCTTCTCTTTTTCGTCTTTCTTCAGTTTTGTTTCATTTCCATTACCTAATAATTGGCTTACACCTTTTAATTATATAATTCAATCAATGTCTTTCTTTCTTATTCTTTTTTTTTTTATAAGTACAGTGACACAATACAAAGGTCAAGAAACTTAATACATTAAGAACTGTTCTCACAGTCCTCAATACCAGCAGATTTAAATATTATTTTGTGCTTATAATCTGAGTCATAACTTACTTCTGATTGCAAAGCATAACACACAAAATGATTTGCTGTTATTTAACAGTTTCACCTTGCCATGTTTGCCAGAGATATTCATTACCATTCCAAGCACTCGTTCCCTATAGGGAGGGCAAACAGGTCACTTCCTGCTATACTAACTGCATTCTCAAATATCAGCTAATAGGCCCCATTTTGTGCTTAATAATGGTCTCCATAGATGCCATACAGACACACAGGAACCCTACTGTCTAAAAATGCCCTCCTTCCCTCCAACAGTAATGCCCTTGGCTATGGAAAAAAAAATTAAGGTTAAAAAAAATATGAAACATCAGCTGATTGGTTGGGCATCTTGAATGTGATTGGACAATGTTGCTGTTCCTCAGAAAACAATGAATGAATTGGGGATGCACCAGTAAACTACACATCTAGATTTGAACAACACCCACAACACCACTAAACTGAGAAGAAGAAAAATCACCTAAAATTACAGCTATAACCCAAACTCAAACTCTTACAGCATTAAAAAGCATTTTTACATAAATGAATAATACATCAAATGAGAAAAGATGGTTATGGGAGGTATTAAAATTCAGCTCAATTGTCATATGGGCAGCCCAAAGGCAGCTGACAGGCTTTGGAACAGAGTGTACTGATCTGCTTTATACAGGAGAACATGCTCTACCCAATTCACAATCAGTAAATGGTGGATTAAGGTTAGGTTGACATTTCCCCCGATCAATTTAAAATCCATTTCAGAGAGAAAGAGAGAGAGTATAGGAGGTTGTCTTACCTGCATAATATGATATCCTTGAAATATCTGCAAGAAAATAACAGAATCATGTTAAGAGTTTATATAGTTTTAGAAATGATCTTGATTATACAAAAGAATTGAAACTGGTATGTTAAGGACTGTTTATGTGTGCATGTGTACCAGTGTGTGTTTAGAGGGCCCTCTAGCTGTCAACTACTCTGGTATTCTACACATTCAACTACAATAAAATCAACAGAAAATATTAGATGTTTATGGGTATTTAGTAATAAACGCATCTGAAATAACCACTGACACAGAACAACAACAAAAAAAACTAAGCAGAAAATTACAGGTAAACAAGATACTAAACCTGATACAAGACTGACACTAGAAATACCAGAACTAAAATACAGACCCAAATTAACCTAAACCGCGCCAAAAAAAGTTCTAGACTATCTAGTTCAATAGACTTTCCTCCCTAAAAGAGCTTTCTTAAGAAATTTGTGAAACTACTCTTAACTAGCCAGCAGCAAATCATGGTTCATGACTATGATGTAACTAAACTTGCTTACTAAAATAGTAAATATGTCACAAAACACAAAAACAAAACGAAAACAAAATTGCACTCAAAGTAATCTCAGGAGTTATTTTAAGGTTCCCATTTTTTGTTTTGGAATAGAATAGAATAAAATAGAATACTATTCTGTACAGGGATTATTAACATAAAACTGAACATGAATTGTTATTGTTTAACCCTTTAACAGTAGAAATACATTTGCCAAAAATTATTTATTGTTAAAATTGTGTTCCTGACACCACAGTGAGCAACTTTTCAGTTTTTTTTCTTCAGATGACCGATTCACTAAGCGGATACACAAGACTTGACTTGCCCTTTTAGGGTAATTCTCGGCATGAACTAAAAAGTATAATGCATTAATGGAATTTTTCATTTGTGTAGCTGAAGTTTAAGGTTTTTGTGTATAAAAACATTACAGACAGTAGAATATGTTAACAATACCCATGATTTACCCATGATATATATATATATATATATATATATATTAAAAAATCTGTTCTTATTATAACAACAATCCACTGTAAAAAAATTCAACATTAAATGTAATAGAAATCTAATCATTTAAAGTAAATAAACAAATACATCAAAACAAAATAATGAAAATAAAAACAATAAACATAATAAAATAATTATTAAATTACATTACAAATAATAAAAATAATAAATAATAGATTAGTGACAATCTGGATACAATGTAAGGTAAAAGGCACATATATATAGATGTGTATATATAGTCAATATAACAGAAATATAATAGAACAAATTATTAAAATGATATGGTGTGATATGTAACAAAGCATTGGTTTTTGTTCAAACAAAGGAACAATTTCAGCTATGATCTTGTGCAGTGCTATACAGAGTTATGATCGCGTTGCTGAGTATAGCTAGCGTTCAGTTCATTTTACCCTGACTGGGCAACTAAACAGAGCGGTTGAGCACTTTTTCTAAAGTAAAAACAGAGATACATTTTATCACCACGTTTCTGCCATTTAACAAAATATACCGTTAGGAGGTCTAGAACATGAAATCCAATTAATTTTTTTTTTATCTCAACTTTTAACGTCATTTGCAACTATTGTTAGAAGGGAGGCATCACATCAATACATTCTCGGTTTTGTCGCGGCTTTTCGGCAACAATATATTTTTCCTGCAGTGCCACCCAGTGGATATAATTACAATAACACACTCTATTCAATGAGGGGTATAAGGACAAACAGCCAAAAATGGGGTTTGGCGAGTTTTAATTACAGTAATTTGATCGCAAAAAAAGGTCAACCGCACGTTAATATAGAATAGAATAGAATAGAATAGAATAGAATTTTGTGAAGGGGTCAATAACTTAAAACTAAACATAAAATCATTTTGTTTCTGGAATAGCCCAGAGTAGCTATTTAATATACATGAAAAAAGTTTGTGCCTGGAATAGTAATAGTAGAATACTATTCTGTCCAGGGATTATTAGAAACTGAACAATGCTTGTGTCTGGAATAGTGTTGTCAAAAGACCCGGTACTTCGGTACCAAGTCGGTACTAAAAAAATGAAAATGTCACAGTACCAGGTTTTTTTAAGTACCGATGGTACCGAGTACCCGGTCGACCTGGTTCTTGACCCGTACGGCCCTATGATTTCCGCGATGCAGAAAACGAGGACGGAATCTCGGAATCCAGTTATAAAAACGGAATTTACAGTTTAGCACGGAATGTCACGGAATTTGTCAAAGTTTGGATGAATTAATAAAAAGTAGGTCATTACACTTAAATCAAATCGTGACATGGACTAGTATCAGTAAATATTAATACAAAAGTCGATTCAAATATGAATCCTGCATGTTCTGCGAGTCTCTGTGTGAATGAATGAATGGCACGCGGTTTTGTTTACTACATAGACTGAAGCGCGCCTGATGCTCACGGTGATTTCATCATCTGCCGTCTCAATGAGGACATAAATACATAAACAACATCTCCAGAACTGCTCTGAGAGTCTCTTCACGAGCATTTTACCATTTCATTTGAGTAAAACCAGTGTCATATCACATAGCTACACACAGAAATGTAAAGGTATTCATGGCAACCCATCAAAATAAAAGTTTATCTTAAAGACATTGTGCCAGAAATATATTACTATTATTATGTAGGTCCGAATACCATTTTTTGAGCTTCGAAGCTTCGGTATAAATCAACATCGAATATTCGGAGCTTCGGAGGGAGTGGCCTGAACATATTTTTCTCTATAATAAAGGCAGGAATCTCTGTGCGTCTGTCTGTCTGCTTGCATTTTTATTATGTCGAGAACCGTTCATCCAATCGACTTCACGCGTGGCGGGTGTGTTGCTGCGACGCAGTGTCGCATTTTGGTGCAATATGGACACGTGACACGTTCAGAATTAATAAACTTTTAATAAACTACAGAACAGCGCGAGCCGGAGGCACGCCTCATGCGGGCAGGGCTTATATGCTCTGAGAACGGACACTGCACTAGTGATACAAAACACACAGGTCTGTCAAGAGCAATACTTTTAATAAAGTAGACCAGTGTTTAATTTGTAAATTGAGAGGTCCCAGAATAAAGCGGGGTAACGGATCACCTGTGATTAGAGGAGGGAGAGGACCAATCTTTAGTGATTGAAAGCGTGCATCAGTTGCGTTTAACAGGGTTCGTACGGTTATGAATAACCTGGAAAAGCTATGAAAATTTAAAACAGCAATTTCCAGGCCTGGAAAAGTTTTGTTGTTTTACTCATTCCCGCAGCTTTCGAGTTTATAATGAGTGAAATTCCTGCAAACATTTATTGAAAATACCATGTAGGTTAGATGAGTAAATAAATCCACACAAACTATCAGATTAAATCAGTCATTTGAAAACAGCGTGAGTGATTCAGCTGGACCGCGTCTTCTCTCTTTCACTCTCTCAAAGCGGCTTCACATCAGCGCATCTCGTCTGCACTACAAGAGCTACTGCACGGTCTGTTGTTGGTGCAGATGTTCAGCCAGGCGAACAGGTTGAGAACCGTTTCGCGGGGGATGCCAGGTGTTAAAAAAAAAAGAAAAAAAAAAAAAAGGATATTCGAAATTCGAATCTCAAAATTGAAAATCGAATTCCAACCCACCGAACGAATATTCGAATAATCGAATATTCTGGTCCAGCCCTGTTATTTAGTAGAATGTATGTGATACTATTACTACTGTTGAAAAAAATTTATAAATCTTTATTTTTAAAGAAATAATCACACAATATTTCTTCCATATTTTAATTTTAATAGTAAATCCCCTTTATTTACCAAAAAAATAAAATGTGTTTAAATTTCATTAATTAAAAGACTAATTAAATTTGGATGAAACTTGACTGTTTTTCATACTTTAATTACTTGCGGAAAAACTTGAAACACAATTTTAAATAAGTATAAAGAATGGCCTTGATTTTTGTACATTTTATTTTTTGTTTGACTTTATTAATAAAAATAGTGTGTTTTTTAATTAGCATGTTTTTGTGTTTTGCTTTGCTACCGAAATTGGTACAGAGAACCGTGGATTTTCACTGGTATCGGTACCGAATACTGAAATTTTGGTACCATGACAACACTAGTCTGGAATAGTGTAGAACAGAATAGAGCAGAACACAATAGAATTATATCCAGAGACCATTATCATGAAACTATGGCACACAGAAAGGACCGTGCTATGCAAAAAGCTCAGAATGAGGTCATGCTTGAGCCCTATGCTTACTCAGACTCTATCAGCAGGTCAGCCAGAGGCTGAGTGACAATCAGAACTGCTGAAAAGTCTGTCTTATTAAACAGAGAACACTGGATAATCTTTTCATTATAGATGCTGAATATGACTGCGCTCTAATTGGAACGCAGTGGATTTCAGCTATTCGAAGCATTAGAATTTCACACTGCATTCCGCTGAAAAGGTGAACAAACAAAAGCTGGCCAGAGTTTGTAATTCTGTGATGGATTGCAGCAAAATGGTGGTATAAATAAGACTGCATTTAATTTAAAGGTCACTGCAGTATTCTACAAAACCACAAAGTCTGGATTATTTTTCTCTGCCAGCTACCAAGTTTCACTCTATGAACTATGTTCAGCTTTAGAGTTAACACCAGTGAGATATCATCATAAACACAGGCAGCTATCAAACTGGCAATCTACCTAAACCTCACACAGCACAACTGAGAAAATAGAAGAAAAACAGACAGTAATTGTGAAGAACAGACAGTTCTGAGAAACAAACACTGAAGCCATCCTTCATCGAGAACAGAGAAGATCGCTAAAATGTCACAAATGAGCACAAGCAGCGAGCATTCGTCTTTTGTGATATAGGCTGTGCTGTAGCTCCAGGCTGATGGTAAGACTGACAGGTATTTGTCAATGTGAGTGCAGGAGAAAAGGCTGCGATGTTATCGTTCACATAATCTCCTGATTGATTCATCACACCAACCCGAGAAGGTGTACAATTCCAAAAACTGCCTGTCACGCAATGGCAATGTTTTCAACAGGACAGAAATGTCTCAGTAAATAAACATAAGACAAAAACGTTCTGTGCTGTGTGAGGAAAAAAACATTTCAAACCATCTTAAATGGGTTTTAGCAGCTGGTTTGTTGATGGAACAAGGTGGTCTACCAGACACCCTTCAGCCCTAACAAACATCTAATCCAACTTGGACCATCTAAGGAGGACCATTAATGACCAGCTTGGACCAACTAGAAACTATGCGACTAACTACCATCAGAATCGGGTTTTACTGGATTTTCCAACAACAAAAACATAAATCTTTAAAGTAAAACTACGCAGGCTAAAGAAGAATGACACCCAAATATCTCAATGATGCCTTTATTGCTTATTGAATAACAGCCAAATGATCTTGCACAAGTTTTCTGAGAACATCAGTTGCTATTATGAAATGCTAGTGCCTAGTTATTGTAACACCCAAAGCATTTTATACAAAGAATAAATCTAGGAAATAAAGTGAAAACTAAGATTAGAAACTTGCTAAATACTTGTTATGCTCGTTATGACAAATAGCAATTCATCTGTTTGGAAAATATCTTTCTAAATGTTAACATCCTCAACAAAATCTTTTCCAGTACTTGCCATTCAGGATGAAAACAAACAGGAAGTTGCACTGGAATATCTATCTACATGATTTTTGAGGGACAATAATATATCAGCACCAAGTCAGTTATCGTCTGATATTCAAGATTTTGATTCAAGATTTCTGTAAATTTTATTATTTCACACAACACAACATAAGGACGAGATGTCAGTCATATGCGTCAGCAGCAGTCGTTTCGCATGATGGAAACGCCTTTTGCGTTGCATAACATTCGTTTTTATTCGTTATAATTTTATTCGTTATAATACTGAGTTTAATTTAATTTGATGTTGAAATGTATTCTCTAATCTCAGTACTGTTTGTTTATGGGCAGGTTTTGCTCTGTGTGTTTTTTAATTTCCAGTCCATTTTAAGCCAGCAATATAATATTTTTTAAACAATAGTTGACTTAAATAAAACAACCCAGCATGTTGGGTAAAAGCATTTAACCTAACCAGCTGGGTCAAAATAACCCAGCATGTGTTCTGTGCAATATTTACCCAGTGCTGGGTTGCCAAATAACCCAAATTGGGTTGTTTTTAACCCAGCATTTTTTAGAGTGTAGCACTTAAAATGATTTATTTTAGTTGTAACTTTAGACAATTTTTTAGTACATTTTTATATCTACCAAACCATTTATTGGTTGTCAGTCAGAATGTTTATCCTGCATCCTTTCTGTTTTCTTGAAAGCAAGTAGAGTCAAAAACAACGCACAACAGAGACAGATGTGTGTGTTTCACTCAGGGCAGAGCAGAGGAGGGCTTGTAACCCACAGGGGAGAAGTAAGAGTGAGAGACAGAGAGGAGAGGATTGACCCCTCCCGACAGCATCTACAAAAGACATCCATCAGTTCAAACCCTTCTCAAAGCCCCCCTCTGCTTACAGCGCACAAATTCGCCCGTTTCTTAACCTCTTATCTCTCCTCTCAGCAGTCACACGCTGAGCCTGAGACACTGCCATAAAGACTCATCACACTGCTGACAGACTGACAGATGCTGAACTGAGACCAGTTTTAAGGTGCAGATTCGGGTAAGAGGACTTTAAATCAATGCAAGATGACACAGCTTTACAGTTGGTGACTTCAAGGGACAGTTCACTCAGAAAAATGATAGTTCTGCCATCATTTTATTCACCCTCATTTTGTTCCAAACCTGTATGAGTTTCTTTCTTCTGGGGAAAAACGAAAAGAAGATACTTTGAAGATGTTTTATCTGTATTAATTTGATTCCATTGACTGATTGTTTGGACTCAAAGAAGTGCAGGGTTATTATCGTTAACTAAACTATAGAACCATACGTGAAAAAAAATTAACTGAAATAAAAAACATTTTTTTAAATGTTGCCAAGTCAACAATTCTCATTTTTACTATAAACTTAAAGTTGATCTAAAACTATAAAAAAGTAAACTAAAATTAATAAATAAAAATATAGATATATAAAAATCTAATAAAAATTACACTATTACTAAATCCTGTAACTAATATTAATGTGAAAACAAAATATAAAAATAAAATAATTTAAAATATTACCTAAAACTATAGTATATCAATTATAATAAAATAACACTGCTCCTGTGTTACCTTGGATGATGTGATATCTGTAAGAATGGTATCTCCCAAAAAGTAAAAATCACTATTAAAAAGAAATCAGTCAGACAGCAATGTCTCATCGCTGCTATATGTGTTGATCCCTGTCACTCTGTACTATAACAGAATGAAACCCTCAGCTGTCCTAAAGCAGTTAGAAGCACAGGCCTCTGCCAATCAATAGTAATAATAACAAGGAAAAATGTCACCATGTCACACTACAGCCTAAAATCGGTCCAGGATAAGCCCTCTAATGAATATCCCAGAAGAGACAGACCCTGAGGCCTGGCTGAGCTGAATAAACCCACATTCCACTCATCATGTCCAGGCTTAATAATATACACCTGACTATTCCAGTGCTCTGGTTGGACTGCTCTTCAGGTAGAAGAAACTGGATCTTCCAAATTTTCTTAATGCAATTCTTGACAGAGTCATGCTTACATACAAATATTCACCCATACAGGCAAAACATTCATCTACACAAGCAATCACAGTCAACACTCGTCTATTAATATCAGATTACAAGACTGACAATGGAACAAAGTTTCAGATTTTAGTAAAGGCGATACAATAGAGATGAACAATACATATGATTCAACACTATCAAATCAAAGGACTGTATAAATAGACATCTACAATGTTGGATAAAGTATAGGTGGTAAATATCTAGTTAAGTTACCAAATAAACAACTATTCTATGACTACACTACCATCAAAAGCTTGGGGTCAAGATTTTTTTAATGTTTTGCAAGTCTTTTAATGCTGGACTTATTTGATTAAAACAGTAAAAACAGTAACATCCTGTTTTCTACTTTAATACATTTTTAATAAAAAATAATAATTATTCCTGTGATGGTATATGAATTTTCAGCAGCCATTACTCCAGTCTTCAGTGTCACATGATTATTCAGAAATCATTCTGATATGCTGATCTTGTGCTCAAAAAACATTATCAATGTCGAAAACAATTTTGTTGCAAACTATAAAATTATATACAGTATATATTTTTTAAATATTACTACTGACCCCAACACTACAATAACTGCTCCAGGTTCAGTACAAAAAAACTCACTCAACAGCATTTGTGGCCTAATGTTTATTAAAATTAATTTCCACTTGTTTTCTTTAAAAAGGCAAAAATGTAGGTTTCTGTGTAGCCTTACAACAGAATGAAAGGAGCCAATTTGTTAAACAGTATTATAGCCACAAGATGTAAAAAAACATGCATGGAACATGACTTTAGTGTTAAAAAAAACTGAGTATTAATCTTTTCTCTATGAAATTACATTCAATTTTACAAATTTATTGCCATGACATCACAACAACACCCTAAAATGACTATTCCAATTATGATTTAAACAGCCTACAGCTTAAATAATACATAATCTGCTTTAAAACCTCCAGAAATTGGCTACATTCGCGTCCATTGTAAGTGCCTCAATGTAACCTTGTTTTGCACTTTAAAAAAACAAAGGATCATAATCCTTTTTGTAGTAATCAACAAATGTTGTCAACTGAGCTAAACTTGTTGTGAACCTGTAATCTCCCTTTAATGGCGTCTTTATTCTTCAATGCGAGTTGGTTGTAAGGTTACTAAGCTCTCAAATCATCAACAGTATAGTTATCAACAACGTACATCAATGCTGTTTAACATATAAGCAACATTTGCTGTGCCTGCCTGCATGGTAGATTATTCCAATACCTGCAGCGGACCAAAGCTATGTTGAGACTTGTCAAATACACAGGAATTTGTCCTAAACAAATGTTGCAATGCTTTACACATAACCTACATATGGCGAACAACATTTACAAACAAAATCGAATAAATTACACCAGATAAACAACATCAAAACACAACATAAAAGAGCACAATGAGCTAAAGACACAATCATAATATAATTTCCTAAACAACAAACCAAAACATTCTTTAAAACACTACATGATTGTGTACATTAAGAAATGACGTTTAAAATGGCTATTCACACAAACACAGCTCTTTTATTTAGTGTTTAAGGACAGATTTTTAAGGCTGACTGAAAATACACCACCATATAAAAACATAGCCTCAAGCGCAGCTCTGCACCAAGCCAAGCCTCCTGGAGTTCTTCCGATCACATTTGCAATGGAAATATGAAATATGGCTTTAGGTGGCCCTACTCCACCCTGAAGCATAAAAAAAATGCCCTTTGTTTTATAGATGATCTCATATGCGAGTACACAACGTAATGTTTTCAAATGAGATGCACCTGGATGGGATTTTACATGTGACATGAGCTCTCCAACCCTAAAATGCCTGTCAGAAACTCTCTTCCTGTCTCAGAGCAGCTTTTAAATAATGAATAATTACCATTACACAATGGCCTGTGATTAATGTCAGCACTATAACAAAGACCCACGTACCTGCACTGGCACAGCTTAGAAAACTCCAGAACTGCATGGTGTATTTCCATGTACCTTCCCAGACTCTTTCCTCAGCGCTCCTTACCTGTGCTAATGACGTAACCTTACAGAATACCTGCAGAGGTTCCTGAAGCCCACACATACACAGCCTAGAGAAGCCCCGCCCACCATATAACACTGCTCTGATTGGTCAACATCCATGAAAAGCAGGTGAACCGCAAACACTCACTAGTCACAACGAATGACTCATTTCCGTGAATCAGTTCTCTCCAACAGTTTGTTCTAATCAGCTAGTTTTACGTCACTGTCTTTTTACATCATCAAGGTTATTTATGTTATTTAGATTTTAAATGTTTTTATAACATGATGTTTTAAAACAAACTCGGTTTCGTATGTGGGTTTATAAAAAAATCTGATTTGTGATATAGTCAGTCAAGTTATGGAAGGCGGTTCAACAGATTCAGTAGAAAGAACCGCCTCAAAAGAACGATTCATTCAGGAATTTCTAACACAATCAGCAAAAAAGCAGTAAAACAAAGAATAAAATCTTGGTAACAGATCAATAATGTGATACAGTTGTTTACATCTTGCTCACCTGCTAATTTTTTTGTATTCCAGTCTGAGTTTTTTTTCATTGAGGGAAATCAAATCAATTAATGCAAAAACTTCAACCAGTCAAAATTTCAACCATCCCAATTATTATTAAACACCACCTCCATGTATCCGAAATATCAGGCTACCTGAAGCAGGTGACTACTGTAATAAACTGCCTGTATAGCCAGCACTAATTTTCATTAAGTGAAAATGCACGCACTTGACGCATAATATTGGTAGAAAGCATCATATACAAATGCTGCTATATAAATCTTGCCTGCTCACTAAACTGGTGGCATTGTTTGTCTTTTGTTATTGTTTTCAATTCACCATGTGAACAGAAACAATCTGACAACAATACACAGCCTCTAACACAACACACTTAACTCAAAATAACAATCCAGCAGCGAGCAAGACATATTTATACCGGGTTATTAAACATGCAGATTGGTGTTAAATGTGACACGACGCTTTTCCCGTGAGGAAGAAAACATTGGGAATGGCTTGAAATGACTGGGTATGGTCTCTTTCGCATTGCCAGGAGCATTAGTCCTGCAAAACCCTGCACAACTGACTTTTACCAGCAATTTCATAATGATACGGGAATCCTAAACACGCTGCAATACAATAACACGCCTCGCATTCACAATCTAACGCAACACAACATGTCAGGCTGGCCCAAGAAAGCCCACTCTCCAGGTCCAAGTGCAAATGCGAGCCCCTCACGCTATGCTACCAGGCTAACACAGTTATTGCAATTATTACAGCAAATATAAAATATGCATTCTTGACAAGGAGCAATATTTACCGTATTCTTTTCATTGGATGTCTCCAAAAACGCGCCTTCTTGATAAACACCCTGTAATCCGCAGTGTTTGGCTTTGGTTTGTATCCCGTGCTAGCGCTGTTTGTGGGTCCGTCCAGGCTCCGTGGGGTCTATAGTGGATCTGAAGCCGGAATCCTCCCTCTTGCTCTCACTCTCGCTGCTGCTAGTGATGACCGATTCGCGAATGAATCATTGTGTTGAACCGATTATTTTGAACCATTCTGTAGAACCGATTCGCAAAGCGTATGTGAATGGCATGATAACTATTCGGCACAAATGTGACAGGTGGGAACATTTACAGTATATGTGAAAAAACCCCTCATGGCCTTGATTCCAGCGAAGCATCAATGCAACACATATTTAACATTTATAGATAGGCTTATAAATCTAAATACAACAAACACATTTAACTTGATAAAAGATAGTGATATAAGGAATTTCAATATATATGTGTTACTTCCAAAAAAAAAAAAAAAGTGGACTTCTGGGAACTCTTTGGAATGATGACTCAAAAGAATCAGTGAATCGATTCATTGAAGCGACGGGTCAAGCGAACCGATTTGCTGAATGAATCGTACTTTCCAACGCTGGCTGCTGCAGATCTGAATTGCTCGCTCCAATATGGCTGACTCGACCTCAGGCTGCCCAGCATTCATAAAAATATTAAGTGACGATAATTTAATTTCGGGATAAAAAATAAGCTAGGCATATTTACTGGTACAGGGGACTGCATGTGATGTTGATTGTGATTCTTTTGGAAATGTTGCCACCAACAGGGAAGAAAAATACCTTATTGCATCACACCCACTTGACTACATCAGTATGACACCACGGTGTACTTGTCAACTTTATCCAAGAATGTGCCCACAAAATGTTTATTTGACATCAAAGCTAATAAGTTCCATGAATCACTGGTCTGTTATTTTGCTTCTCAATTATACAAATTCATTCTTATGCCACGCACAGCAGCTCTGAAAGCGCTGATATATGCTGCACGCCTACACACACACTCCAGGGACTTAGGGACAGGATGGATGTGTGCTGGCTTTGTCTTCCAGACACATCTTCAAAATTCCTTCCAATGACGTCTGACAGTTAGATGGCTGACCCCAGGGTCAGAATGTTACACATCAGCCAATCACTGTCCTCTGCATGGGCGGCAGAAATCCAGCCAAGGGCCCCTTCTGCAAACACCTCCAGAGCGAGAGGGGCTGATGCAGAACAGCTCCATGTTTATTAAGTCATATTTATTTGAATATTAACGGCAAACACAGACTCCACATCAGTACTGCTATTTTAAGACGTGACATTAAATAATCTGTGTTTTCAAGGGAAAAAAGAGGCTGATCTATAGGAGGAGATTCTGGTACAAAGCAAAATGAATCTAATGAAACCTGTAAAGCACATTTTTGTCCTATTGGTTCATATACAGTATATACCTCAAAATCAAAAGAAGAAAATAAATATTTTTGTTGTGAGAAATTATCATTTGTAAGAAAAAGAAAAAAGAAATTTGTATTAAATATTATTTCATTTTTCTTATTTATGAATAAATACAAATGTACCCTCCATATTCTCATTATTGTAATGGAAAAAATTAATTAAAATCAAGGGCATTATTACTGATGTACTGAATTTATTCTTATTTTAGCACAAAAACAGTATGACAGATAGGACGATATAATTACGTTACTACAGAAATGATATTTTTTGCATACAGTAAAAATAATTTTAGGGAAAACGTGCTTAACTGCCAATAAAATATGTGACCCTGGACCACAAAACCAGTCAAAAGGGCCATTTTTTTAAAATGGAGATTTATACATCATCTGAAAGAATAAATAAATAATCTGAAAGAATAAATAACCTTTCCATTGATGTATGGTTTGTTATGATAGGACAATATTTGGCCGAGATACAACTGTTTGAATATCTGGAATCGGAGGGTGCAAAAAAAAAAAAAAAAAAAAAAATTGAGAAATGATTTAATGATTTTTGGCATTAAAGAAAAATCGATAATTTTGCTACAAATATACCCGTGTGACTTAAGAATGGTTTTGTGGTCCAGGGTCACATATTGTTAAAATGTAAGCACAATTTAAGCCAGGCCTATAACGTATCTAAAAATGTTTTAATTTTTATTCAATTTTTACTTAATGCAATTATAAAAAGAAGAAGGGAAAAGACATTTAACACAACCCAGGCATTTCTGTGTGAGATTCCCCAAAAACATTTCAGATATAAAATAAATACAGATCTACAATAACAAAAACCGAGACAGTAGTGTTTATCAAACAGGGTTTCATACAATCTTACAAGCCACTCCAGAGACACCACAAGGACTGGCACACTGTTACACAATCTACTCATTATGGCTGCAGTCCATCCTCAGGCAGTGCTGGCGTTTGGACCTCAATTCCCTTTGATCCAGGGCTTTTCAGGAAATTGTGTACATGGCAGCTCCACAAACCTCACTCGATTCTATATTCAGCTTTCTTGGAATAAGAACAGCTTTCAAAGGACTGAAAGCTTTCAAATTAATTCCAAAAGATATAATAAACTTATTTATATTTTACAGCTACAAGCTTTGCTTATACTCAGGCAATACAAAAATATATTTCCACAGAGACCATTGAGATCTTAGCATTCTTAACATATGACTATTTGTAGAAAAAAAGCCTCGTAGTAGTTGTTTCACTCCCTTATGATAAGTATTTGCAACCTTCAGGATACTCGTCTAGTTGGTTGTCATAGTGCCATCATTGGCTCCAATCAAAACCAGTATAAACAGCTCTTCTCACCAAAGCCTAATGGGATTACATGACACTTTTTAAGGGAAACTGCATATACATTTCTTCCCCTAAGTTGAGACCGCTAAGGAACAACTTGCATGTCACATATCCTGATGCACCTGTTTATGAAGCTGATAAAACTTACAATCAAGTTGTGTCAACTTGTTTAATCCACTCTCCAGATGGCGATTTTGCCATCACGTTTTGCAGAGCCACTGAGTATGTATCGGTCCTCTGCTGAGAAGAGAGCTTGAACAGTGTCTTCATGGGCCTCAAGCTCCTTCTCAACCATCAGGCTCTCAGAGTCCAACACAAAGATCTTCCCCACAACCTTACTGAGGCCTGACCCACCACTACAACCAATCCAGACCTAAAGAAAGAGAAAGAGGAGACCATGTCTTGTGTTTGTGTGTATATATGGTATGACCATGCAAATGTCATGTAAAAGGTCACGTCTTACCTGATCTTTCACTCTGATCATACAGGTGACCCAGCTGCAGTTGGGGAGTATGACCCATTTAGGTGGTTTGACGGGGTCACTGGAGTCCCATACACAAAGCTCTGCTGAGTCTGTGAAACTTGTCCAGATCTGTCTTTTCTATAAAAACACATAACAAGAGCCTGAGATTGTTGATTATATCCGAGCACATTATAATTTTATGCAATTCACACCATTTAGTGGCATGGCTGACCTCTCTGGCTGTCTGGGTGTCAAATGTGTTTGGAAAAACTACACACTAAAACAACATAAAGTTGCAACACATCACATTCACAGAGATACCATAAATACTCACATATTAGAATTATAAATAAAGATTTATAATTTAAAACATGCCTTTTGTATTTATGTATAAAGACCCATTATACAGTATAATGGAACTTTATGTATATATGTATATGTATTTTAGGAAGGGGGATCATCATATTTGGTTACAGCTGATACTGTGAGAAGACCATAAAGATGATACAAACCTCCATAAGCAGTGTGACCCTGCTGAATGATGTGGTTTTCACTTCACCTGGGAGGGAAATCTTACAAAGCAGATCTCCACTGGGACTCAGCTTCATGACACAATCCCTAGCACCTTCACAAACAACAAGCAATTAAATTAAATTAAATAATGTATATATTCTGATTAACCTCAATAATGTCAACCTATCCATTGCCAAAAAATAAAAAAATCCTCTGAAAAAATGGCCATCTGAACACTTTTGTAAAATGTATGTACAAATTCTATACTATGAATTAGAGCTTCTAGTTAACAACAGTTTTGGACAGTTTTACCAGGCTGATGACAAACTTACCACACCATAAGGCATCCTCGTAAACTTGAATGGACTGCAGTCTGTCACAGGACAGATGAAACTGCCTCTTCACCTTCAGAGAAGGGACGTCCCAGATGATCACAGTGCCATCTGCACTACAGGAATACACCTGCGCTTGGCTTGGAGAACACATCAAAATGACATTTCTTCATGTGATCTCTATTCTCAACCACAGCTGCCAAATATACAGAAAATATCACAAACAATGCTGCCGCCTGCTGGTGACACTTTTAATTGTATTTTTGGAGTAAAGACTATTTATCTTTATTTTTGATCTATTTATAATAACCAAAATGTATTAATAAATAATAAAACATATAATTAAAATGTGTGTATATATGTGATATATAGCTATATCTATAGATAATATAAAACAAAATGTATGATAATACATTCTAGTAAAATAACATATATATATAATTAATATATATATATAATAATATATAAAAAATATATATATTTCAATTATGTAATGAATGTATTATAAAAGGTATATATTGTGCTATTTTTTTATCTAAAGTTTTAATAACGGTTAGCACAACCACAGCCAGGATATTGACCCAGCGAATGTTGTTACTGTCCAATACTCACTTTGATCTGTTCTCAGGGTTCAGTTTCTCCAGGGCGAAGTCTGTGACCTCTCCACGGTGCTCAGTCAGCTGTTTATGGCACAGCATACTGCGAGTGTTGATTATGTAAATGACGGAGTCCTGAGAACCAATCCACACCTGCTCCTGGTCCAATCCCATCATGCAGTTCTGGGCACAAAAAAAAAGACTGCTGTGTGAAATCTGTTTTGAGAATTAGACTTTAATTTTCACTCTTCCACAGATCCAAAAACTACAGCCAGAAGTATAAGATATTGGAAAACAAAAGCTGCAACATGTTTCCAATCCACAAGGTGGCATCATACACAATTTACTGTGGCAAAAAGAAAAAGATGAAGGTCCCTGTTACTTGAAAAACAAATTCTCACTGACTGCAGTGTCACTAAATACAGAAAACATCAGATTTGCTGTTATCGATTACTTTTCGATCATCTTTAATATTTTAAATCAAATTGCATAATCTTAAAATCAAATAGCAGCATCTTACCAGTCGAGATTCTCCTAAATTAATGCAGTTTTGCTTTAGGGACCAACTGACAGCATCAAACACAACCACTTTCCCACAGCTGAGAGCACACCAGAGCTTAGGGTTTCCATCCACATCCCTGTCTGGGAAAGTTAACTGGCCTGGAAGAAGTTAAAAATAGTTATTTATCATTAAATCTTACACAAACACAATTTATATATAACTAAATAAAAGCTCCAAATTCTCATTTAGGTGTTTTCCAAAATATAAATCCAAACCAGCCCTTTCATTTCTAAAATAATAACAATAATCATTTAGACTGATAAACAACTGTATTGCTATTCTGCTTGGGATCTAAGCACACAGGCATTATAGCATTCCTTGAATACATAATTCAATTTAATTTGCTACATCCTCCAAGTCGAGGCTTAAATATGGGTTATCTGAAGGCTTTTAAGTGGGGAGCATGTGGAGAAGCATTTAGGTCAAATCTCCTCACTGCTCCCCTTGTTCCTGCTCAACAGTTCCACAAATGCTAATTGGACAATTCCGCACCATTGAAATTGTCATGTGACCCTGCCTTAACAAACAGACCAAGAATTGTACACATTCACATGCTACTGGAAAACTTTCGTTTTGATAACATGCATATGCTCAGTTCAAAATAGTATGTAGCTTTGTCCAGTATTATTAACTTTTCAGTCTCTAATAATGTGTATAATGATGAATGTTTAAACTGATAATCTGACAAAATCTCATGGGGACAGATCAGACCAGACGAATCTACCAGACCAGACAATTAATGTATCTTAAAGGGATAGTTCATCCAAAAATGATTTGGAATGACATGAGGTTGAGTAATTAATGACAGAATTAAAATTTTTGGGTGAACTATCCATTTAACTATTTCACCAAATACTCATGCACGCAGACCTGGAGTGTAGAGCAAGACATCGACAGATTGAGGGTTCGTCATGTTCTGGGACGGATTGATCTTGTGTTTCAGAGCCTCTGCTGTGGGTCTGGGGATGATCATGGGGACTGTGGGAATGAAGACAAGAGACTTTAATACAACTGTCTTGTTCTCATCATACAGGTAGGGACTGAGACGCACCTTGTTGTCGTTGCTTTTCATAATAGGACAATTTGGAGGCAGCACAGACAGCCTTCTGTGTCTGTAAGCAGGCCACCACTGCATCCATAAGCAGGACATTGGTCAGTGCCTGCTGCACATACTGGGGGTCCTGATAAACAGAAGAGTTCACTTATCACAAACTAAAGTACTTTGTGCATTTGTGGTTTAAACATGCAATGACCTAGAAAAGGAATAACAGTCACCTCCTCAAACAAAGAAAGAGAAACAGAAACTTGAAAGCTTAATAAAAAACCCCGCACACATTGAACAATGTACATCTAGTGAAGTGTGTGTTTATCTAATGGCAGGGAATAAAATAGGAATGAACTAGTAGGGCATATCAAAGCATGTATTTGATTGTGAAAACTTGCATTATTATGACAGCTGTCGGTAGACACCCTAAACACACCCTGTTACTGTTAGAAACAACTGCAAATTCATTTGGTAACAGTTTTCTATTTGCTGCAGGACATATTTATGAACCAGTATAAATTAATTTCTTATCTTTTTTTAAAGTATAATTTCCTTGTTCATCAAATTTTCAAAAGATCATTTAAAATATTTGAATCTCTAATACTTTATACACTTTCACCCTGAAATGTTTTACCCTACCAGTCAAAAGTATGTGGTCAGTAATATTTTAATTAATTTAAATAAATTATTTTATTCAACAAGGACATATTAAATTGATTAAAAGTGGTTTTACATTGTTACAAAAATATTTTTCAAATAAAATATATTTTTCTGAACTTTATATTCAACAAAGAATTCTGAAAAAATCTATCCACAAAATTAAGCAGCAAAACTGTTTTGAACATTAATAATAATAAGCATATTTTCTTCAGCGACAAATCGGCATATCAGAATGATTTCTGAAGGATCATGTGACACTGAAGACTGAAACTACTGAAAATTCAGCTTTGCCATAACAGAAATTAATTACATTTTAAAATGTATTAAAATATAAAACAATTGATTTTGACAATATTACTGTTTTACTGTATTTTGATCAAACAAATGTAGTGTATGAAGCCTTTGTGAACATTCTTTCGAAAACAGAATCCCATTATTTGAACGGTATGTACATTTTATTCTATTAGTAAGCTGGCAAGAAATGGTTGATGGTTGATTTTATATTTCATGTTTTGATTCCAGCTTTAGATATTTCACAGTACGGGTGAACTTTACCTTATGGTTGTCTGCCATCATTCTCCCAGCCCACATCTCCTTGACCATCAGGTTCCACAGTTCACACTCAGATTTTAAATTAGCCTCAAATATCTCTCTCCTTAGGCTGTTCTTGATCTTTAGAGATGGGATCCTCAAAAGCGAGAACGAAGCAGTGGAGATCTTTACTTCCTGGGTTCACAGGATTCATACGGTTACCACAAACACTAACTTCTCATTTTAAAAGTAATATTACAGGTATAAAGACTCACAAACCTCAATGTCCCTAAACTTGGTAATCTCAACATATCCACATCTGCCTGTGGTCAGCAGAAAGAGCCTCTTCTGAGTCATGGCAATTTTACCAACGCCATAACTGGTCTTCACAGAGCTGGACAGCTTGTACACACTCTCACTGTTGTCTAGGTGTTTCAGGACCTCAGCAGGCAGGTCAATGTCCTGTGCTTCTGCCTCGGTCTGTTTCCAGAAGTTATAAAATACTTTGAACATATCTGGATGAATATGCTTCGGCCCACCTGAGAAGAACAAATATATTGTAACAAAATATTTTATATAATATCACAATAAATAGCAGAATATTTGTATTTTATTTTTCACATTTTTAATTAATATTTATTTTATATTTTAATTTATTTGTATTACTTACATTTGTCTGTGTAAATACATTTAAAAATATAAAATACTACAAGCAAAATTATAATATATAGTTGACAGATTATACATTTTTAAAATATTAGAATTGAATTTTATAAAAAATGTATTAATTATTAATATTAACATCAAATATAAACTTTAATAATAATAATATAAGCTTTAGAATATAGCAATGGCATTTTAAATGGCCGATATACACTGCCGTTCAAAAGTTTGGGATCAGTAAGATTTTTTATGTTTTTTTAATGTCTCTTCTGCTCATCAAGTCTGTATTTATTTGTTTAAAAATACAGAAAAACAGTAATATTGTGAAATATTATTGCAATTTCTAATATTTGTGTCTTATTTTAATATACTTAAATATATATTTAAATATAATTGATTTCTGTGGCACAGCGCTGTATTTTCTTCAGTGTCACATGATCCTTCAGAAATCATTTTAATATGCTGATGTATTATCAGTGTTGAAACTGTTGTGCTGCTTTGGAACTTGTTTTTATTTCTTTTTATCTGTTTGTATTTAGATTTTTTTGGAACCTGTGATAATTTTTTATTTGATTCGTTGATGAATAAAAAGTTAAAAAGAACAGCATTTATTAAAAATAGAAATCTGTTCTATCAATATAAGTCTTTACTATCACTTGTTTAACACATCCTTGCTGAATAAAAGTATCAATTTCTTTAAAAAAAAGAAAGAAAGAAAAATACTTCTGAAGACTTCAAACTTTTGAATTGTAGTGTATATTGGAACACAAAATTTCTATTTTGAATTAACACTGTTCTTTTTAACTTTTTATTTATCAAAGAATCTTGAAATAATATCACAGATCCCAAAAAATATTATGCAGCACAACTGTTTCCAACACTGATTATAAATCAACATATTAGAATGATTTCTGAAGGATCATGTGACACTGAGAAGACTGGAATAATGATGGTGAAAATCCAGCTTTGCTTCCCAGAAATAAATTACAATTTAAAGTATATTAAAATAGGAAACTGTTATTTTAAATTGCAAAAATATTTCACAAAATTATTTCCCTGTATTTTGGATCAAATAAATACAGCCTTGATGAGCAGAAGAAACTTCTTTAAAAAAACATTAAAAATCGTACTGATCCCAAACTTCTGAACGGCAGTGTATGCAAAATACTGACCAAATACTGATAAGTGAAATCTTTATTTCTATTATTAACTGATATAATACCAAAATATTGCACATCTCTTGCACATTTTTAAACAATGACACACTACAGCTCAAACTTACCGACAGTGAGAGCTTCAAACAATCTCTGTGAAGTGGCCATGTCCCTCACAATACCAGTCTGCTGAGTGCACTTCACAAACTCCTCCAGCTGCATGGGGCTCTTGGGCAGCTCGAACTTCTTCACATGATAGTCTGATTCCTCATGCTCGCTCTTTTCATTGTTCTTCACCTGACAGATGAGCCGTTTGAGCTCAGATCTCTTCTCTGCCTGGACTTTCTCCTCATTCTGCAGAGAGTCCACCAGTGTCTTCACCAGCTCTCCAGGAAAAATTTCAATATCTGTTTTGTAGAGGTTCTGGAAGTCGCTGAGGGCATCCAATCGCTTAGAACTCAGCATGTTGATGAGGCCACGCAGGTAAAAGTATCTTGCTATCAGGGAGGAATCCTGAGGTGGTGTGGCTGATATGGCTTTGTTCAGCTGGGGGATAAGATCTTCAAAGTAATGGAGTATGTTGGGGTAGTTCAATGGAGAAGGGAATTCTGGAAGCTGGAAGATCTTGATTGGCCTGACTGGAATATTCATAGCTTTAGGGATAAGGAATTTGAAGGATTATTAGTAACATATATGCTACAATAATCTAAATACAAAACTGAGCTGTGCCGATGCATTACAGTACTGCATTTCTCTTACACTTTTCAGGAATGATCTTAGTTGGAGACATCTGTTTGAGGACACTCAGGTGTTTCTTGTTGTCCAGGTCAGGGAGACTTGAGCCCAAGCGTTTACTCAAACCGCTGTCTAAAGAAACATTTCGCAAAACTATTTCCCTTATGGTGGGTCTGCGTGAGTAATCCATCGATCTACTCAATCTACAGAAATTGATAACAAATTATTAAACAAAAGAACAACATATATTTGAAATATATATATAATGACTTTACTGTCTCTTCTGATTAATTGAATGCATTCTTGCTGAATAAAAGTATTAGTTCACAAAACAGTTTTATTAATAATGTGGAAAATCTGTCATTCTATACAACTTACTTTTGGTCTTCTGTCTGAGTACTAAGCTCCATTTGGGTAAATTTATCTATTTTTCCATTCAAACGTTCTTTCAAGAAGGAGTGGAAAATGTGTGTTTCCAAGACCTGTCATGAATAAAAAGCCATCAGTCATACAGTTCTATCTCTAAAGGTTGAAGACCAGACATATTATTAAATGGAAAGTCACCTTTTTATAAAATGGCTGGTCGCCTGGCTCCCTGGTCTTCAGAAACTCATCAGTGTTAAAAACTCTGTGTTCGTCATTAAGGTAATCACTGACATCTCTGGAAAAAAAGCATTATTTTTAATTATACATGTGAAGAAGATTCAAAATCAGTTCTAGTCTTCTGCACAGGCTCTTATTACTGACCTAAACATGTTAACGATGAGCTCCAGGGTGATGTTTTGAATATCCAAATTGAGCCTGTGTTGCCAGCGTTTTCTCTGCATCCGCAGCTCATTAAGATTGCTACAGATGCTCTGATGAACCACTTCCAGGTCGTAGTGTAATTGAAGACCTTTCCTTCTACATGAAGATCCAGCAAAACAATTACAAATCTGAGAAATACACGACCGTTAATTATGTAATGGGACCTGGGGCATATACCATGAAGCCGGTTTGGCTGGCTTTAGCAGGTAAGTATCAGTTTAGATTGCACCATTATTTGTATAATTATTGTACCCTTAAATTCATTTCATATGAATGGCGTGGAGGATTAGTGAAAGATCAAAGTCTGTTGACAGAGAAAGTTGATGATCAGCATCATGGTACCAAAAAAGCCTGATTGATTGAAATTTTGGATTTGTCAACTCGAAACTAATCCTGTAAGCCTGAGTTTGTTCAACTACCATCATGGTACAGGCCCCTAGTCTCACCAGCCGGGTCAGATAATGTGAGTTTATTAAAATCTTGTATATTTTGATCATTCCAATAGAATAAAGATTCTTAGAGTTAACAAGACTGCATTTAATGGTTAAATGTTTCTTACCGACACTTGAAACGCTGAGCAGCTGCCTGTGGGGTGTCTGGGACGTCAATGTAATGACAGCCAGAGCAGGACACGGTTCCCTCGTCAATATCGATCAGAATCAGGTCATCAGTTAACTGATAAAAAGACAATGATTTCAAAGATCAGAAATCACTGAAGTTGACAAGCTGTTGATTTAAGTAAAAATCATGAATTTCTCAACATATTAAAGTTAGCTAGGGACAGTTTTAATTGAGATAGATAGATGAATGAATAAATAAATAAATAAGTATATTTTATACATTTTATATGAACTAAAGCAGGGGTTTTCAAATTTCAGGTTTTCAAAAATTGCAAGGGAAAATTATGTTCCTAAAAGGAACTAACATAAAGGCATCTATAAATACATATTTATAAAATTTATAAAATATATTAATGTTTTGTATTAAGTTACATTTTAATACATAATGTCGTCAACAGAAATCATTAAAAGCTTTTTGTCTACTCAGATTTCCCCAGTCCCTCTATCCCCCCCAGTGTGGACCCCAATTTGAAAACCGTGAACTAAAGAACAGCCTAAATGAGATAGGGACCATTACTTAGGCTTTACCTTGGCAACGTCCTCATAGTGGCTGATGTGGCATCCCATGAGGAAGGCAGTCGGTGCCATAACAAAGTCAAGCATATGTTGAGACAGTATAGGCACCAGTGGGTGCTGCCAGTGCAGGGGCCAAATATACAGCATGAAACACTCTACTATCAGGGTCAGTTTGGCCCAGTCCGAGGAAAAGAACACCATACGCTGCTCTGTGAGTATACTGGCTATGATCTGCAGGGGAACAGAGACATAAAACATTTTTCCAATGTGATGTGGACCAAAACTTTCAGTAACATTTTTGTTTAATCAAAAAGTTCCATTTAAAAAGTTTTTTTTTTATCTAAAATTGACTGGTTTGGATTTCCAGACCATCTGTGTTCACTCAAACTGCCAACAAAGAAAACCCCTCAATTTTTGTTGTTTCCATATTAAGTCATCAGCATTTATATTTGACCTGCAGCAGCTCTCTGGACTTGAAGCAGAGGAGTGGAAGATGTAAGTCCAGGTCGATAACAGGATGATTTTTATCTTCTCTGGATGGAAGGACAATCGTCAGAGGTCGTAAGGTGAACATCTGACATGAAAAATAATGTAAATATACTTCACATGTACTGTATTATGTATTTCGTCTTTACATTATAACATATCATAGACTTTTTCACGTTGTTAAAATTTCATTTCAGTTCTCCAATTTTGCTAAACTTTAGATGCCTAAAAGAACGCACCACATACAGCTGACCAGGAGGAGGAACTGGGACTAGAGCCAGTTTAGCAGAGAACTCCCTCACTTGCTCTTCCATATCCGTCATCTGACAGATTTTGAGCTGAACTAAGAGGCTGCAGATGAGAAAGTGAAAACTCAGGAAATGGAAGAAAAGGTGCTGTGTGTCATTTTAGATATTAAACTGCTTTCTCCTATATCAGTTTAATACACAACTATGACAGGCATTTGTAGGTTGAATTCTCTGAAAAGTGTAAATACTGTGGCTCTGAAGTGATATCAAAACAAGCTCTTTTGTTTGTCGTTTCCTGCTTTAATTCAGCTAATGCAAATAAATGTGTTATGGGTGTGTTCCTTATAGCATAGACAAACTGAGTATTTTATGAAGACAGAATAGCAGAATCTAGTACTGCTGATAAGCCTCTTGTTATAAATTATCCTCGGTCTTCCAAATATTTTATTGTTTTTCAATTAATCTGAATAATATCTTGACTCTTACCTAGACAGACAGTCTTTGAGTGCATTGTAATATGGGTGTTTTGATATAACACATATTGCATAAGCAATGTAGATTTGTGGAGACTTGCACAAGGACCAATGTCCATTCTGCATCCCTTCCTGTATAACAGTGTTTAAAACAAAATGTTTGAATATGTCAGTGCCTTAATCAAAACTGCATCATCAGAACACCATCATATAGTCTGGAAAGTACTCCAAATCGCAATTTCAGTTTCATTAATCAATGGTATTAGTTTTATTTTGAGACCTTAAAACAAATTATATTCATATGTGTGTGTATGTGTGTGTGTGAGAGAGAGTGTTTGTGTGTGTACAGGTTTATATATCCTGGTGGGGACTTAAACTTGAATACACACAGACTCATGGGGACTCGTGTCATGGTGGGGACCTAAATTGAGGTCAAAAAGCTTATAAATCATACAGAATGAGTTATTTTGAGAAAGTAAAAATGCACAAAGTTTCCTGTAAGGGGTAGGTTTAGCTGCAGGGTTGGTGTAGGGCGATAGAAAATACGGTTTGTACAGTATAAAAAAACATTACGCCTATGGAGAGTCCCTACAAGAATAGCTGACCAGACACTGTGTGTGTGTGTGTGTGTGTATGTGTATGCATGTGCATGCATATGCGTGTGTATCCTAAATATATATGAAACATGATTGATCAGAGTTATATTATATAATGTGACGGAATTCATGATTCATGCATGTCTGATGTCCTACTTTGTCCTAATATGTGTAATGTCTAACCAGCAGACGAAGCCCTCGCCCGTGTTCTGACCGTGCTCCACTCCCTCTACTTCCTCTGCACTTATTTCCTGTTTGACTGCTTTATAAACAGAGACCATACTTGAACTCATTGCGAAGTATTGCCAGTTTACCTGCCTTACCAAGCGTATTCCTGTTCTTCCAGCCTGCTATTCTGTGTATGACTCTGTGTATTTCCCCTCATTGTTCTGGTTACTTGATTTGGACTGATGTTTGTGTTTGGACCCATTGCCTGCCTAATCACTCTTGCCTTCTGGAATTCCCCTGTGTATGGTGACAGATTGGACTGCTATTCTGGTTTCGACTCTTTGCCTGCCTTTCCATATGTTTGTGATAACTGCCTTTAATAAATTTCCGCACATGGATTCTAACTTAGCCTCAGCGTCATCGTTGCAATATGTTCATTGTCCTAATATGACCTATGTCTTACTTTGAATAACCAAATAGGGCATATTAAAATGTTACTATTTTAAAAGAATATTCAATCCACAACATGCAAAACAGTAAGAAAAAAAGCTGTAAATCAATTGCCTAAAATTCAATAGAAAAACAATATTTGCATATTTCACTGTAGTTAGCAGAAACATACACTTTGCCTTTGACTTCAGTTTTTTTTACATTTTTGCTAATTCAAGCACAATAACTGAAATTATTTAAGTATTAAAATTAATAGGAATAACTGCAAGATCGACAAGTAACTGGCATTGTATATGAACAGATAAATAATCTTACATCTTAACAATTTAAAGTTTTCCTTCAGCCTCTTATGTTCTACCCATGCAAATGCCAAAAAAGATAAGAATGCATGCACCCTTTCTGATTATTGGTAGTTATACTATATATACACACACAGTATATATATATATATATATATATATAAGTATGTATGTAAATATATAATAAACTTTAAGGAAAAACTAGAGCAACTTCCAGTTATAACATTACAGTTATTTGGGACACACTCATAAACAGCAGGTAAAATTCAGCACAGGTGATCTGTCAACACACAACCATAATGAGAGGCTAGATAATAATAAAAAAATAATCTGACCTGTATTGCTCTATAGTACTGGAGAACTACTCCATGAGACTGGTTTCCAAACATGTCAGTAAAGACTAGGAAGTGAAATTGTTCATCCTTTTGCTCCTTAGTTATCTGAAGTCCACCTGATTTAAAAGAAAGAAATTAATGTTAGTCTAATCTAATCCTTCTAAACTAATGTTGCAGCTACTGTGAACTATTTCACATTTATAGTATGAATTGCTCTTTAGTCAGTTAACACCATTATTTTTATACTCTTTATACTGCTGTGAGCTGACCTTTGCCATTTTCTACAGAGATTTTAAACTATTTCTCAAGTATTACACTCTAATGCATGAAGATCTGCATGGAACAGGGTTGCAGCAGATGCACTGACATGATTCAACAACCAGTCAAGCTTTTGCATTTCAATTTGTTTCACCTGGAAAGCAGAGTTGTGGCAGAGCCACCAGATCCAGGTCTTTGGGAACACTAACGTTCTCTGTGGTTTCTTCTTTGGGGTTTCCAGCCTTTACATCAGGCCTATCATTTTTCTTCTTAATGAAGAAGCGCTGTTGCTGGGGCTGGCTGAAGTTTCTCTCGGCTGGTTCACTGAGACTCTCTTTAGACACAAATGGAGGTGCATGGACCTGTAGGACCTCAGGATCCAGCAGCGGTAGAGGACTTCCATTCACCTGCAGCAAAGACTGGACACAATGCATTGTCAAGACCACTGATATGATTGGAGACTTAATCTGATGAGAATGTAAATATAATTTTAAACCATTTTTTTAAAGCAATATTCACTTTTAACTTTTTTTTTAATAAAAAATATATAGGCCTATTATTCTAATTAATATATAGCCTAATAAATAACAATTAATATTTTCTATAAAATAACTACATTTTATTTTTTGAATTAAGGGTTAACTTGAAAAAAATAAAAAAATAAATGCAGCCAAATCAGGAATTCCATCACATAGTCTATAGCTCTGGGCCTGTCCCATCATGTTTGATGCACATGATGTTTTTAAATAAAGAGATCCGCTGTTGTTAAGGCGGTGCCTTACCCCTCATAACAGTTTAACAAAGACTCAGAAATTATTTTACCTGGGACAGCTCCTTCAGTTTATCATTTGCAGGACCAACAACGATACATGCTTCCAGTAATCCTGAAGGCAGACCGTCTGCCATTGGGAATCAACAGGATTGTGAACCCACAGCTCTCATAAGATCTGTGAACAGAGAGAATAATGAAGAAAATGCACACATTCATATTCATGTAGAAATCTCTAGTTCCTGGGTTGCAAACTGAAATCTGAAACATTTTTGCTTTAAACTTTAAAGGTGCTATGTTATATGTTATATGTACATTAACACCTCAAGTCAGGGATAACACAACAGCGACACAGCATGGCTGTGGGAACAAAGAAGAAATAAAGAAACTGCGGAAACCACAGATAAGAGATGTGTCACTAATCTCATTTTCCTGCTCTGGGAAGTTCCAGGATTACATTTGACTCATGTGTGTGTGTTGCAAGTGTAAAATTTCTAAAAAAATAAAAATAATAATAATATCTGAACAGCTTAGGCTATTTCAATAACTGAAGTGGGAGGTAGGCTACTATTTTAAACACATATTCAATCCACAACTGAAACATACATTGTAAAAAAAATAATTATGTGCAAGCCAAACTAAATATTTAAAAAACTGTAACAAATGAGCATAAATTAAAAAAAAAATAATAATAATATTTTACTGTATTCTGCGGAAACATACAATATGCATTCAACTTCAGATAATTAGTTACTGCTTTTATTTTGTCTAAATTTATTAACATTTTTGCTAATTCAAGCACGGTAACTGTAATAATTTTAGTATTTACCCTAATAGGAATAACTGCAAAATATCGACGAGTAGCTGACGTTCTCTATGAACAGATAAATATGTTTAAAGTTGTTATATAAGGCGATAACATTGTAAAGTTTTTCTTAAAGTTTATATCCTAAGCACTTACATGCCCATCTTTGCTGGAAATATAAGAATGCACGCACCTTTGTCGATCAGCGGTATTATGAAAGTGAAATTACGCTCGGGACAGGTGGAGAGACAAAAGAACGGGATACACTCCACACGCTCCACGCGCCTGCGCTCTACAGTCAACATGCTCTCCATGTCCCTATGGCCAGTGCTACCTTTAACATGACTGACGAGCAGTGTTTTTACAGGACAAGTGCTCTCAGACGTCGCCGACGCTGCTGTGTGTCTAACAAACTGAGAAGAGATGAGACTGCCAGAGGTTCTGAGATTAGATGAGAAGAGCAACTCACTCCTTCTCCGAGACTCCGACTGTTTCTGAAAGATGCCCAGAGTCTGGAATGATCTGCTTGGTTTCATTGGAGACGGTAAAGCAGCAGCAGGCAGACATCTTTGTCTCTATATCAATAACCCTTCTTAAACTACAAGCACAAGCATTACCCATCAACCCGTCAGGAATTTTTGTTCTGCATTCAAACATTCAAATTTACTCACCCTCAAATATTTTGATGTGAGAAGACTACTCATTCAATCCTAACTCATTCATGATACTAAGTTTTAGTGTAGAGTGTTATTCAGAAATGTCAAAAAGACAAAGACACACACAAAAAAACCGTAGGCTATGTTCACAAAACACAACACATCCCATATATTAGCTTGACCATTTTTTTAATGTTAAGTCAACAGTTGTTGATTTTGGAGTTAATAAAGCCTAAAATTTGTATTCAGAGTTTTTATCTTAAAATAAGATAAAGTGATGATAAAAATGCCAACTCAGTGTTCTTTATTGTGTTTAATGTAGGCCTATTAGTTACTTTCCGAATTTATTTATTTATTATTATTATTATATATATATATATTTTTTTTTTGATGAGGTAAAAAGAGAAGAGATTGCAATGGCAATTTAAAATATTTAATTGAACCAACAATGATTTGGTAAACTAAACTAAACTAATGAATAATAAATTAACAAAAGTAATTCATCAGACATTAAAATTATTTTTAAAATTATTGTAGTTGACATTTGATATGAACGTGATTATTCAAAAGTGCCCCCGCCCCTCGATGACGTCACAACACAATTAGAACGTGTCACGTGTTAGTATTTAAAGGCTTGGAACTCACTAGCTCATTTTGTTGGTTGAAGTTTCGGAGTAGTCTGTTTCAGAGTGAAAAATACTGCGGTAAGAAAGCGTTTAAAGTGGAGCGTGCACACGAAGCCCACCCCTGTCCGCTCAAATACCCGCCCATCACGGCGGAAAACCCTCCTCCTCGACTCGATGAGACACCTGCTGGTGCTGATGGGATAGATGAAGGGAGAAAGGAGGCAGGGAGACAAGAGAAAAAGAAGAAGAGGTTTTGGAGATGTGGCCTTAATCACTATTTTAGCCAAAGAGGAACATACAACGTGGCTATGGCAGAGAAAGGGAACCAGAGTGAGGCGGGATCGATTTTGGGACTTACTGATGGTAAAATCACATATGATGATAAAAGTTTTGATTAAAGGGAAATTATAAGAAGGGAAACTTCTGTTGTTCTCAAAAAACACCATCTGGCCCAGATACTGCTGACATTAGGCTATCACACCAAACATTTTAGAGTGACAGTAATAGATTTGTAGCCTATTAAGTTATAGTTAACTAAATAAACTAAATTTGAAATTAAATCAAATATTTTTAAAACAGTAAAATCCTTAGCAACTAGTTGTCAAAGCGACATTTCTCATTTTCATTTAGTTTAACTTGATATACTATAATAACTAAATCTGATATAAAAATGAATATATATTCAAAAACAAAACAATAACTAACAAAAAAAAAGACAAAAACACACAACAAAATTAATAAAACCTTAAAATTAAAATGAAGCCTAAAATAATAGTAAAGTAATAGTAACAGTAAAATAATTAAGCCTAATAGTATCTCAAGGATAATAAAATTACACTGATTCTTAAGATGGCTTTAGGTGTCATTACCAAAACAGTCAATACTGTGAATGTTAATTCAGAAATAGATTTACATTGTCTAAAAAAAAAAAGAAAAAAAGATTTTCTAAAGAAATGTTTCAAAAACCATCATTTTTTAATATAATCCTTGTTATTAATATTCCCTCTTTAGATCAGACTTCTCTACAACACATCCCTATTGTAGAGATTCAAGATCAAGAACCTCCAGCCTCTGAAGTCCTCCCTGTTGTAGAAGAACAGCTGGAGCAGGACATCCTCCAACATCAGGACGTCCACGCTTCAGTTAGTTTGACCGAAGAGGACAAAGTGGAAGAGCTGGACAAGGGTAAATTTACTGCCATAATCCATTTCTCACGTTCCCAGTGGATAGATTTATTAGGTGTCATTACCACTGATCTATAATAGAGAACATTATATATAGATCAGTGGTCATTACCAAGTCAGTACAAATTTTAATTAAAAAAACAAATCGATTTACATTGCTTGGAGATGTTTCACTTTTTTCCAAAAGTGCCCTTCAATGAAAAACTACAAAAATTTGAGTATGCAATATTTTATTCATATTATTATTTATTCCCTACTTTAGATCAAACTTCTCTACAACACATCCCTATTGTAGAGATCCACGATCTTCATGAACCTCCAGCCTCTGAAGTCCTCCCTGCTGTAGAAGAACAGCTGGAGCAGGACGTCCTCCAACCTCAGGACATCCACGCTTCAGTTAGTTCCTCTATAGCTGACAAAGTGGAAGAGCTGGACAACGGTAAGATTTCTGTCATAATCTAAAACAATAGATTATGACATTCTCACATTCCCAGTTTTTCAAAAGTTCCCCTAAATGAAGAACACTCTAATTTGAATATTTGAATATTTGATTCCTATTATTTATCTGACTTGATTCATGTTATTGGTATTCCCCTCTTCAGATCAGACCTCTCTACAGCAAATTGTAGAGATTCATGATCTTAGAGAAGCACCAATCTCTGAAGTCCTCCCTGCTCCTGAGGAACAGCTGGAGCAGGATGTCCTCCAACCTCAGGATGCCCAAAATCCAGTTAGCTCCACTGAAGATAATGAAGCAGAGGAGCCAGACAACAGTAAGAATAATAAATATATGATAATTAGTAAGTAAAATGTAATTACAAATTATAAAATGCATAAAAATCCATGCTCAACATTTGTTTATCTTTTAATAGGACACATTTTCTGGCAATATGAATTTGGCCACAAGCTGGATGAAGGAGGCTATGGCTGTGTGTATGCAGGAACTCGATGCAAGGATGGCCTAAAGGTTTCTTTTTTTTTTTTTTTTACATACCTTTTTTACATACAAAACTTTCAATACCTGTTCAGTATTCGTGACTGGAATGATCTCTGTGCACATGCTAATTGTTATTTCTTTGTTTTGTTGAACAGGTGGCTGTGAAAATTATTGACAAGACACCACATATGCCATATATCAGAGTTGTAAGTAGCCTGTGCTCTAAATATTATTGCTTCTCAGTCACTGTTTCCCATTTCTACCATGTTAATATGAGAAAGCACCTCCATCCAAGCATCATATCTTCTTTCTTTTAGCCTGGTCATCCAAAACGCCTCCCCGTAGAGATTGGCCTGACACTCTTGGCCAATAAGGGCCCCAGTGTACCGCAGATCATCAAACTCCTGGACTGGCAGGACGACCCAGACCACTACGTCATGGTCTCGGAGCGGCCCAGGCCCAGCATGAGCATGTTTAATTTAGTGAAGCTCAGACGAAAGCTTGATGAGAAGATGGCAAGACATGTTATGTGGCAGGTCATTCATGCTACTAACATTTGCTGTGAGCGTGGCGTCTTCCATCGTGATATAAATTTGGAGAACCTCCAGGTGAATCCGGACACGTTGGAAGTGAAGTTGATCAACTTCGGATGCGGCACGCTCATGAAGGACTCCGCCTACATGGCCTTCAATGGTATGTTTGATGATTGCTAGCGGGTTGTTTAACTCACCGAAACACATCCTGCTGTAGAAATGCATTAAATATCAAAATATCTAACCTTTAGGCACAGAAATATTCTGTCCACCGGAGTTTGATGTCAACGGCAAGTACCACGCGAAGCCGGCGACAGTTTGGTCATTGGGGATCCTGCTGTTCGTGATGGTGTGTGGGTATTATCCAGATGAGAAAGACCTGCACAGGATCAGTAAGAATGACTGGTCTGACCCTGACCTGTCACAAGGTGAGATCTTCATCAAAGAACAAAGTTGGACAATTTGAAATCTAAATATAAAAGGTTTAACATATAAGTTAATAATCAGACATCTCTCTCATCTTTTTAACAGAATGCTGCCAGATGATCCACGATTGTCTGCAGCCTGATCCGCAGCGGAGACTTCTCCTGGAGGAGATGCAGCTCCATGACTGGTTTATGGTACTAAGATTAGAGTCTAAGATTTGCTAAATGTTTGTTCATATAATCAGTCAAATTTACTCTAAATGTAATAGGCTATATTTAGATAAATTTATGTTGAGATTTATGTTGTTGTTTCAGGTCGTGGAGTAAGACATTGAGAGCAACAAAAAAACAACTCCCTGTCTTGGCTACTCTGTAGTTCTCTGTCTTTGGTCGGCTTTGCGTCTGGCAGCCTGACATAAGTGGCCTTTCCATCCCTCCACTTTGGCCTTGGTGTCTTGCGTCCTGGTAGAACCTGGCACCTTGAAGTGGCATTATTTATATTTATAATTTGTTCTAGATATAAGGATTTTTAGGATATTTGTACTTGTATTAAGATATTTATAAGGAATGTGTAATTGTAATTTTTGTAAGTGTAATAAGTATAATAATAGAATAATAAGTATAATGTTAAGAAAATATTAAGATCTTTGTATTCGTATTAAGATATTTATGCACTGTTATATTAGTAGAGAGAGATTGTAAATTGGACTGCTGTAATCAATCTCTATATATATTTAAAATAAATAAATACATAAAATTAGTCTCCCATGCACTATACACTCATCCATGACACAAACGTTTATTGTAGAGTGCAGGGATGGGTACCGAAAACTTTTACGTACCGAAAATTTTTTTGGACCGGTACGTAATTGGGTCAATACCGGACTACCGGCTTCAGGACAAACGATACTGTTATCGATACTTGCGTTGTTTTTATCTCCGTATACTTCAATGTTAACGACGAATTAGAAGCAGCTGCTTGGCATTTTCCTTCACTGAATGATGTGGCCGACGTTTGCTCGCGTGACAAAACTAAAGCGACACCAGCGTCAGATGCAATATATGCAGTAGTGTAATAGTGAACAAAGGAGGCAACACCAGTAATATAATGAAATATTTACTAACAAAACACAACATCTACCTCAAGCAATGCGCTGTAGCCTATTTACTATGTCTCCCGTCTCCAGCTCCAACTCAGCGGTAGAGTTACACTCACGAGACACTGCAATCACAAAAGTACATTATTTGCGTGTGCTTTAGCCTTATTCAGAGCACGTACACTGAAGCATGCGTAAGGTACACTAAAGGTCAAACAGCACATGATTACTTATTTATCGTAGTTATCGTCTGATTGCGCTAATACTGTCAAAAGCACACAAGGTTTACATATAAACACAGTTATGTCTAAAGTGAAAGTAAACAGAGAAACAGATGCGTGCAGCTCTTAAAGGGACAGAATGCTGCCGATTTTGATTAAAGGTATAGTTCACCCAAAAATTAAAATTCTGTCATTATGTACTCACTGTCATGTTGTACCAAACCTGTATTGATTTTTATTATTGTCCTGAACACAAAAGAAGATATTTTGAAGAATGTTGGTAACCAAACAGTTGCGGGTCCCCACTGACTTTGATAGAAAAAAAAAATATGGAAATCACTGTGGACCAGCAACTGTTTCAGTCATGAGTGAGTGATTTTTCTCTCTTTTATTTTCTTGGATTAACATTGAGGACACCAACAGCAGCTAGCAAATTAGGCACGGTCACTTTAGGACGCGTGGATCCTATATACTGTAATGATACACATCTGATTTCTTTCTCAAACTGATGACATTCACTTAAGACATAACTGACAGTTTTTTCAAGAATACTCGCTAAGATGGGTATTTCGACATAATTTTGAATGCATTTGTCCATTCAAGTACAAGAGGAGGCAAGACTCAATTCAGTGTTGACAGTCTGTGAAATGCAGCTCTTTGCATGCGCACAGAACAGCGTGTGGGTGCTGAATTGGGCTCTTTCACAGTATTTTTTGCTTGCATGTTTAAATTGGCAAGGTGTATTTGTTCGTTCAAGTGCAAGAAGATGAGAAAGAGAACTAAATTCGGTTTTTGCACGCTTTCTGAGGCGCGGCGCTCTGTGTTCTCACCAAAAACAGTGCGTGAGTACACAGTTGAGTTCTTTCACATCTTGTGCCTTAATCCTTTAAAATCTCTTGAATGTTTAAATTGGAAAGGCTTAAAAACACGTGCAAATGATAAGCGTTCGTGGCGACATGTAGCAGTGGCAAGTACTAACTATAAGATTTATAAAGCACATTTGGCCTAATGTGTATACTGTATGTTCAATTAACAACACATACATTGTGCACTTAGCATACAATTTAACAGTCGTCTGAACATGAACATGCAGTCAATTCTGTACTCAATAAAATTAATACTTTTAATACTACATTTTATATAAAGAACCAACATCAAGGTGATAAGATTTGCAGTTGTAAGACCAAAATTAACATAATTCCCATAATGTACTTGTTAAGTAACTGAAATCTAACTAATTTCCCATTCCAACACATATTTCTCTTAGTGCATTTAAAGATGTCTAAATATGATCATGGACCAGCTCTCTTCAGCAGCCAGCATCACCATTTGACCAGTATGTGGTTTCTAAATTCCTAAAGATCAGGCCAGAGGTCCTGGGGTAATGCAAACTGTCCCACTTTGATGTTTTTTTTTTTTCTGATACAATATTAATTTTGGTGTAATGTGGAAACGTTCACATCTTGTTTCATATTTTACAGAGTTTGGGAATATTATTAGGCATAGCAGTGTTCACCTTAATCTGGAAAGGATTATTTTACATTCTGGGCATCTAGCCTATCATTGTAAGTCTTTTATTTCAGTATCAGAGCAATATTGTGCATTAAGCAAATATTGAATAATATATTTTCCTCACTGCAGTCAGTTTTAATTGGATCTTTGATGGTGTTATCTGGACACAGACATACCACACGATGGGTTTGCCTGAATCTTTGAAGTGTTTTACATTTCATTTTATTTAAATGAGCGTAATAATATCAGAATACAATACATTATATTTTATATTTTTATTATTTATTTGCCTAAAGAGTCTTTCTCTTTTCAGATCAGAGCCTCACAATCTCTAGTTTCTTCATCACATTTCATGGGTTTGCTGATGAATGAAGTTTCAAGTTTAATGCAAAAATGTGTTTTAGTTCATAATCCTCCTGACTTTAATACTTTAATCTCACATTTTATTGATGGTCTGTGATGCTCTGGTGGTCTTCTTCTCTATTATTGTCTATCCATTTTACTGTAGTTTTTTTTTTTTTTTTTTACATAAAACATTATCAGAATGGTCTCTGCCAGCTCATTTAAATATTTCATGACATTTTATCAAGAGCAACTGCAAAGAGCATTAAAAACAAAGAGATATATTTTGCCTACTGTACAGGTAAGACAGCCCAAACTTAGACTCTGTTTCTACATAAGTTTCACTTAGGAAGTGGAGTCTCATAAGCTACTTTGTACCTAAATCACAACATGAAAAAGAAAGAGAAAACAAAAATTGCAAGACCTAAGAGGAGTAGCATCGAGGTAAAGCAATCTATTAATACAGTGATTATTTTCCTCAGATTGTAGAACAAATCTGTTGCTAATCTGAATAGACTGGAAGTTGAGACAAAGATTACTATACATTTTGTGGAATATAAAATTAATTTAGAAGTATCGCATGATCGTGCTTATTTTTTTGCAAATCTATAAAGTAATGTCATCATTGCAGAGTGAATTGTTTTAAAAATTACAACCAAATAAATTAACAATTTATTTAGTCCACAATGTTTCATTGCTTTCTCACGTCACCTAAGACTGAAAGTGAACAGTGACACTTAGTTTCTGGCAAACCTTCGTCTGACAGGAATGAGAATGTAAAGAATGCATTATATTAACAGATTGTATTTTCACATGTCTATCACAGTGTTTAAAGATGGCAGGATGTCACCTAAAAGGGAAGTATGAATTTCTGGAGGTCGGGCCAAAGTGTTTGGGGGTAATACAAAATTGTTCCACCTCGAGGACTTCTCTAAGTTTTAAATATTGATATTATCTGGGTGAATATATAAACAAAGACAACTTATCCTTTTCTCTGACAGGGTCTGGAAATATCAATAAGTTTATTGGGGATCTTTTTATTATTGTGGGGTGGCTTGTTTTATCTTATCTTGTGCTTTGTAGGTATTTCTTCCTTTTCTCATCAGGAAAACACTGTGTGGTGATTCTGAAATACTGAAAATATTATTTTAATTCCCTTTAGTCAGTTTTAACTGGAGCTGTAACCATCTTAGCTGCACACAAATCAATCATGTGTCTGGTCAGTCATCTTAGTCAATTTTGTTTTTCATTTTGTCTATTTGAATGACAGTAATAGAGTAAAATACATAAACCACATGAACCATTTATGTGGCGGAAAATATTTTCAAAGCAGATTTTTCTTATTTCAGGTCAGGACCTCACAAATACTAAACTTTTTCAGTGCCGTAATGAACTCTATTTCTACTTTTATTCATACTGCTGAACGCAAGGTCAGTCATATAGAGATTTCATGTATACAAATTGTATATTCATGTTGCATAACATCAGTATGGTCAACTTGCAGTTGGTTTCACATAATTATACCATTCAAAAGTAAATTATCAACCATGTGCATTTTCTGACAATTTCTTCAGCCTCTCTGGGCTGCGATGGCCCTTGTGGCCTGTGATATTCTGATCACTATCCTTTCTGCAATTGTTGCTTTGACCGCCAACTATAGATGTTGAGACTGCTGCAGATCATCAGAAACAACTTATCCAGAGGTTAAAAACATTTCCATCTCAACATGCTGAAAGGATGAAATGTGTCCACATGGATGTGAAACAAACGTGCCATATTGGTTCTAATCTCTGTCTCGGTCCTTTAGCAAAGAGTGGCTCGCCAGCAAGACGACGTTTGGTTTTATGACAGAAACAGACTTGGTGTGATTGTACAAAATACTGTGATTGTGCCTGACTGCTACCCTGCCAGCAGTTTACAGTTCAGTCCGATGTGTACTGCCATCAGAACACGGTCCAGCCAGACTGACCTATTTTGAGGAGCTTGAAGAAATTAAGGTTTGTGAACACAAATTTCCTGATATAATGATGTTTGTCATTAAAAAATAATCTTTAAACTCAACTGATCATCTAAAACAGGAAATTGTGTGTTATTGCAATATTCACAGGCTTCTGTATCTTCTTTTCCAGACCTGAGGACTGAAGGACCAAAGATGATTGAGATGGTAGCCAAAAGATTTCATCATACTTCAATCTGCCATTAAGTTCGTAAGGGCACAATAGTGTTAGCTGATGGATCAGCTCTTGGTGGCATTGAACAGTCATCCAGTTTCCAGCTCAGATCTTTAACCACTGGACTACAGCACATTTGACAGATGCTTTTTATCCAGAGCTTTAACACAATTATATAGTCTCAGTGATATTAGAGCAACTCTGTGATTTCCGTTACAGCCTGGCTCCTCTGCTTTATCATACATTAATGATGAATATACGATTTGATCTTTAGGACTTCTTGAAAGGGTATTTTAAAAAGGTAGTGTTAATTTTGATGACAATATTTATAATAAACTCACACACACAGTAACTGAGCTAACACTTTCTCTAAATGTAAACGAGAATAAAATGTTAATTACAGTTACTCATCATGTTTAAGGTACTGTATTTCATAAAATAAGAATGTGCAGGTGTGCAGCTCTATGCAAAATCTGTCCGAACAGCCGAACCCTGACAGTACTAAAAAACAAAAACAAAACAACAACAACCGAAAACTCATATCTTTCGAGTATTTAAAGTGATAGTTCACCCAAAAATGAAAGCTCTGTCATCATTTAACTCACCCTCAAGTTGTTTAAGTTGTATTTTTTTTTCATAGGCCTACTATGGAAATCAGTGGATCCGTGAACTGTTGCCAACATTCTTCAAAATATCTTCTGGTGTACAAAAGATGAAAGAATCTCAGGTTAAGTTTCGAACTATCCTTTAACTGTATCCTGCTTAGAATATTTATATTTGTGTAAAAGCGTCTTCTCTAATGAATAAATGTAAATGTAAGAGGAGCATAAATGCTATATTTCGTTGTGAGAAATATTAGATTGTATTTGATAAACTAACATCAAATAAAGTTAGCAAGAAAAATAGCTAACGTTAGTTTTAAACACATCAGACATCCATACACTTCAACAACGGTCTATTTAGCGCCAGAATCCCACAAAAACATCTCGTAAGAAAAAAAAAGAAAAAACTTATCGCCCTGAACAACATTTTCTGAAGGTTAAGCATCTCCTTTCACTGACTATTTGCTGAAATAATAGTAATAAAAAATAGCTTCAAGCCCTATTTTTTACCCTATCCTTGAAAAGTGCCAATAGGTCTACATTTTGTAAGATATCACTGTGTAAAACTGATTTCCCATGGAAATTCTTTTGTAAAACATTGCAGAAATCGTTCAATGTAACTTCACGGTAATAATTAAGTGTTTTAAGAGCGAATTGAATTTTTCTTAATAGCCTACTGTTCGTACATCTATTTATGTATCACCCAGTATCTCATTATGTACTCGCTCCATCTAGTGGTCACTATGGATGGTCACCACATGGTGTGCGTAACGGATAGTCAACAACCACAATACAATTCATTTCAGATTCAACCACATTGTGCTACAGTTCAAAACAAACAAGCAAGCACTCACTCAGGGAAAAGTGTAAAACTTTCTCTTTATCGAAACTGAACACAAATTCAAAATAAACACCTGGAACCATTATAAACTTTCAAATCGGTTCAAACACTAAAAAAGTCACAACAGTAGGCCTACCACATAGGCCTATACAAAAATGATTAAAAAAAGTGTTCACATTGTGTATGAAAAGCACACACACAAAGAAAAACTTCCTGTTTGATAAAATAGGATACAAAACCAGCCTACTGACCTCTGTACAGATGTCACACTTCCAGCAATGTATATAGTCTACATTTATGAGCATGAGGCCATAGCTTAGTTAGTCCACTCTTGGTCAGTGGGGTTCTGTGACTAATTAGTAAAGGAAATATTTGGCCTGTCTTCTTGGAAAAAGAAACAAGCTCAAAAACTTGTGTTTATAAACTAAACAGTACTGGAACAGTATTATGAATTTGGCTGTGAAAAATACTGCCGCTATTGGAGTGTCATCACTTCAGATGGAGGCTGAAACCAAGTAAAAATTGCCATGACAGCTAAACACACTTCTTCATTTCACACACTAATCACTGCTGTACAGCAAAGCCATTTCCTTACTCAGTGTCTCAGCTCTCCGTGTTCTTCATACCTCAAAATAGTGTACCTAAGAAAATCAAGTTTATGAACTAAAGGCAACTCTCAAAAACAATGTCTTACTCAAAATCTAGAATCATTAGAAAAAATGATTTGGCATTGTGCATAGTTAAAGTCTAAACAGAAGTGAGCGTTTTGTGCTCAGAAGCAGCAGCCGTTCAGCTTTCCCCTGAGTGTTTCTTATGATGAGGCTGAGGAGGGGAATACAATGATAATCAGACACAATTTAACACTGATAAAATATCAGTCTAAAAAAAAAAAGCAAACTTGCACCTAGTATTTAAATGTTGATTTGTAAAGTGAAATGATGTGTGGAAAAAAATTTAGAATGTGAAATAATGTTTTCAAATGTAGTGACGTAAACCTGGTTATAAAAAAATTTAAACTAAAAACTGAAACATACTTTTGTGTAGACAATGGAAATTTTGAGAACAAATAATAAATAGCTTGAGAAATAATCTCAGAAATCACATATTTGACTCAAATAGGGTTGTCTCTGTACCATATCCACAGATTTACATTCAGCATATGTGAAAGTGTATGAATGGTAGACAATGTCCCTCTTGTTCTTTCGTCTTAACTTGCTTGTGCAATCTGGGATTTGTACTTAAATAGCTCAAGTATTTTACGTTCTAACATTCAAACTGAGGATTCAACCTCTGGCTTGCTGGAACTGTTCCTTAGCATTTGCTTGATTTTCTCTGTGCTGATACTGGAAGCAGCCTCTGACTTAACAGAGCTTGGGCCTTGCTCATCTTCATCGTCGTCGTCATCTTCATCGTCAAGTGTATCAGGGTAGATGACGAGGAAAGCTGCAGCAAGAAAACCAAGAAAGGAACCTCCCGCTGCTACCATGGGGATCACTCTAACCGTACCGACAGCGTCTACGACTGCACCGAGTGCCGACGCCACCAAGATCTGAGAGATGTACACCTGACACGTCAGGATGGCGCAGTCGATGCCAAAGCCTCGTCGTGAGTTTCCAGGGCTGTGATGAATGTACTATGACAATGTAAAAGAAAGATGAAAGCTGCTGTGAGGAAAACTGCTGTCACAAATCAAGTGCTACTGGCAGTGGAGATGAATTCTGGAAGAGCTTATCTTCCAGATCTCTATCATACACACTACCATTCAAAAGGTCAGGAAGATTTTTTAATACTTTAATTTAGAAAGGACACTTTAAATTGATCAAAAGAATAAATTACATTTAAATGACAAAATTACATTACATGCAATGTTTCACAATATTACTGTTTTTACTGTATTTTTGATCAAACAGTTGCATCCTTGGTGAGTATAAGCAGGGCCGTAGCTAGAGGATTGGGGGCCCCCTGAAAAAATATTGATGTGGGCCCCCCCCACACACACATATCATATACTGTACAATATACAAGCATGGAACCAAATTGCATGCTTTTTTGTGGTTTTCATAATATCTCAGTTATACAACTAATAAAATATTAGAATTATTCACAGAACATGGGCCTATATAGTATAATTCCTGGATTTTGTGGGGGCCCCTGGGTGGTGGGGGCCCCTAGAATTGTCACCACCTTTCACCCCACTAGCAACGGCCCCGAGTATAAGTGACTGAAAATCATTAATAATTAAATTGTAATAATTCTGAACTTTTGAATGGTAGTTTGAATTATTGGTAACATCATATATTTGGTTACACGAGTTAATAAAATGATACAGACCTCTTTGATTTCATGGTACTGTCCCAGCAGAGCATAAGGGCAATATGACATGCTCATAGAGATGATTCCCATGGTGCTTATCATCACCATAGCTACATATACATTTGGAAAGATGGACATGACTACTGTGCCCACAGCATAGCATAGAGTCCCCAACATATAGATGATTTTTATGCTTAGGTCATAGTTGTTTAAGATCCTTTGGAGCACACCTGTGAAAAAACGTTTCTGATTATTTGGTTTGAATAATACTCAAAAATGTTTTTTAAATGTAAAAGAATTACAACAATTTTAATTTTAAATTGCAGGTAAATATAAAACTAAGAAAAACAACATTCTGAAGGAAATGATAGATATAAGACAAAAACGATACAAGACAAATGATATATGACAAGAACCATCACACCCTAAAAAAAATCTGCTTATTCCACAACGTGATCATGTGAGTGTCTAAATACAGAACTGAAACCTGATCAGACCACTGGACGAAACAAAAATGTAATCCTCATCATTAGCCATGTTCTATTCAAATACGACACATAAACATAACACACACCTGAGCAGAGCGCAGCTGTAGCAGCATAGATCACAAGCCCCCAGCAGCCCATCTGCACACCTTTACTGTAGTTCTGCAGGGCAGTGGAGTTAGCAGCAGCCTGGTTTTGAAAAACATCAATAGGATATCAAGCATATTCAGTATTACATTCAGTAAAATAGAGCCTGTATCATATCGACACTCCATATTAGAAAAGTAAATGGCATGCAATGTAGACTAAAAGTAACACCTTGTTGGTTTATTAATTTGGTAGGCTAATTATTTGGTATTTTGATTAGAAAATACCAAACAATGCTGATACTGATAATAACTTTTTTATTAAATTTTACAAAAAATTATAGATTTATTTCCAATTTACTTATAATTAGTGCTGTCAAATGATTAATCGCATCTAAAATAAAAGTTTTTGTTTACATAATATATATACGTGTGTGTACTGTATATATTTATTATGTATATATAAATACACACACATATATATATATATATATATATATATATATATATATATATTAAATATATTTATATATGATACAAATTATATGACTATAAATATATATACATTAGCCGAGCCAAGCGATGACAGAAAGATAGAGATGGCGGATAAAAAACAAAAGAGGAAAACGTTTGTGGAACAAAAGAAGGCTTACACCGTGTGTACACCGGACACCGCGCCGCACCGCAACAGCTAAAGTCTGTCTACACCGGACGCGACAAAGCGACCATTGAAAATCATTTGAAATTTATGTCAATATGTCATAAATAGAACGCGGCAGCAGTTTACTGTCTGGGATTTGTCGTGTCGCGGCATCGAGTTCTATAGTATTTTGTCACGCCGCTCGCGTCCGGTGTAGCCACGGTGTTACGATAAGGCAAGAAGTAGGACCCGTGTAAATATCGGATCAGCTTTCCAGCGCTGGAGAGAATTCAAGGAGCGGGGAGGCCTGCGATCGGACGCTGAGGTTGCTTTGTTTCTTCTCGATAGGTGAGTAACATTGTGACAAAGTGAAAGTGACGTGACATACGGCTGAGTATGGTACCAATTTGTGCTCTGCATTTATCCCATCCAAATTGCACACACACAGCAGTGAACACTCAAGATGAATCGCTTTATGTATTCCCCAATTGTAAGTCGCTTTGGATAAAAGCGTCTGCCAAATGACTAAATGTAAATGTAAAATGTAACACACACACTGTGAACACACACCCGGAGCAGTGGGCAGCCATTTATGCTGCGGCGCCTGGGGAGCAGTTGGGGGTTCGGTGCCTTGCTCAAGGGCACCTCAGTCGTGGTATTGAAGGTGGAGAGAGCGCTGTACATTCACTCCCCCCACCTACAATTCCTGCCGGACCTGAGACTCAAACTCGCAACCTTTGGATTACGAGTCCGACTCTCTAACCATTAGGCCACGACGTCCCCTTCCCCTTGGTTTTGCTTTGTTTCACAGAACTGATCGTTGCCTAGGTTGCGTACGTATGTGTGGGGCGGAGCTATCAAAATAGGGGCGAGACCCTTTTGGGGGTAGGGGCGTGTTTGTTTTGGTGATTTCAAATATCAACATTGGCTACCAGAAATCATTACCCCACCTTTAATCGTTTGACAGCACTACGTTATAATTAAATCTATAATTTATATTACAAGACAAGATAAGATAAGGAACTCTTCTTACAGTTGGGTCTCCTTCAAAGATGACCTGGCCCATGAAGTCCGTGTAGAACACAGCTTGTGCGATCATGGAGAACCAGGTGAGCAATTGACATACACACAAACGCCAGAGCTGGGGAGGCATCTTCAGCATGGACAACCAGAGCAGTTTGACCGTCGTACCGTCATCCCCATCCTCACTCTCTTCAACCTCCTCATTCCTGCGGGATGCAGAAATGTGACTTAGCTGCAACTTCCGCCCTTCATGCAGTCTATCGATTTTGTCAATGTCATTCAGGCTTCGTGAAGATTTGATCGGCCCAGCCATGTTGCCGTAGCGCCTTCGCCATTGAAAGCCCACACGTCCGTGATAAGCGAAAGTGAAGGAGGGCTGGCGGTAGAAGGAAGGGGTGCGGCGACGCACTGGGATGTCAGATGGACGTAAACCGACTTTGCCTGGTTGATTGGCGGCATTCGCTGCTCCAGTGATTGGATTTCCAGAAACAGCAAAGCTTCCGTTTATGGTTTTGGCAGCTCCACAGATATGTTCCCCATTGCTATCGCAAATCTGTAAGTGGTGGTCAGTGCACGGACCTGCATGGCTGTTGTTGTGGCAATCCAATATTGTTCCATCATCTTGTAGACCCTGGATGTCCTGGAATAAAGTCGGTTCGATGTCGTACAGAAACTGCCCATCACGATCCAAGTCCAAGTCTGGGTCAAGCTCTATTGTAGCATCTGGCATGGCTAAAACCGAGTCACTTTTACACCGTACTAGGTCGATGTTTAGAAAGTCTGTTGAAACATCCCGCTCAGAGAGGCCATCCTCATGGGCTGAAAACGGCTCCTCCTCAGGGATCAGTTCGAGTTGAGGTATGAGACGAGTAGATGGAAAGTTGCCATAGAGCTGGACAGAAGGTGGCCTTTCTTCATCCTCATCCTTCAGTACCCCTGGCTGGTTGGGGTTATATAGATGCTCCTTGATGCTGAAAAGATGAAGCGTCGCAGAAATGATAAAGACGATGGCAGCGAAGAAAAAGAGGACCTGTTCTTGGGCCTTAAAAGCTCGACCTAGGAAGGTATTAGTCCAGTCCAGCCCTCCTAGCATGTAACCTAAAGCACCTCCCAGCCCTGAAAAACAGGAATTATATCAAATTAAAAAAATATATTATCACCATCCAGTATAATGTTAAGTGCACTACTGTTTAAAAGTTAAAAATTTTATGTTTTTGAAAGAAGTCTCTTATGCTCACCAAGCACTTGATCAAAAATATAGTAAAAACAGAAATGTTATTACAAATTACAAATGTAAATAACTGTTTTTTTATTTCAGTATCATTTAAAATATAATTTCTGTGATGGCTAAGATGAATATTCAACAACCATTACTCTAGTCATCAGTGTCACATGATCCTTCAGAAATCAATATGATTTTGAAACATTTCTTATTATTATCAATGTTGAAAACAGCTATGCTTCTTAATTTTTTCAAAAGAATTTACTTGATATTTTTATAATATAAATGTTATTACAGTCAAACTGTTGAATGATATTGTATAATCACTTATACTTTTTCATGTAAATAGAACCATTTTTATTCTGATTAGATCTTTCCTAGCGAATAATTATCTTCTAAAACCTGAGTTTTTTTTAAAGAGTTGAAAGGGATTCAAGTATGATGCTAAAGAACAGAGTGTCTCTTCCAGTTCAGATCAATTAATCACTCCCAGTCCCAGAATATACACCTGCTGAGAAAGCATGGATATTTAGAGCCATGTCCTGTTCCTCGGTATCAGCCACATCCAGGAGGTAGGCTCTGATTGGTCCATCCAAAGCATCAGCACAGAAGTCTAGAACCACCACACCAAGAACGGTCAGCACAATTCCAACCGGTTGATTACTGGGAACATCACCCAGAGACAGACCTGTTTGACACAAAGATTAAAATAAACTGTAATGACCAATCATTTATAAAATGCAAAAATATGTATGTGTAATATAAAATATATAGTCAAATTCTTCCTATTTAAACAATGGTGACTTATAATTCTGTAGATATCTGTGCATGTTTTAAATATTATATAAATATATAAAATAATTACCTATAAGAGATCCATTAAGAAATAAGGCCACTCCTATTAACACTCCTATACACAATGCCAAAATGAAGGGTCTCCTCCGACCCCATTTCAAAGTGCAACGGTCACTTGCTGAACCAATCAGAGGAGTGAAAATTAAACCCAAAATAGGGCTGAGGAACCAGGTTAAGCTGTAATACTGCTCCGGGAGACCTGCAAGAAGAAACGGATCGGGATCAATTCAATTCCAAGGTTCAGGGAGATCAAAACTATATTTTTTAATAACCACTTTGATAAAATATACCAATATGGCAACTTAAGCAACCCACATCAGTTGAAACATAACCAGGCAGGTTTCAGCATGTCTGCAGTTCATTAACCTGTCATTTACAACACTATAAACCTTTCACATAGGAGATCTAAAATTGTGTCATAGTAATGAAGCAATCAAACTGCCTCTGATGATAAAATTATTATCAAATGTGATGACTCAAGAGTAAATAAAAAGGGCATGAGAAAACTGAAAAGAATATTTGGGATAATTCGGTTGTGATGATTCATAGCAAATCATTTTTACAGCTAAGATAATTTCCCATGAGTCTGGCTCGCAGAACTCGTGCCAGGACTGATGACATACTAAAACCCAAACAATTGATTACTCAAGTGAAACTTAAATGTCAAACTTCTCCTTTTTTCAAGAGGTCCAAACATGCAAAAGAACTACAGGTCATGTGTGTAGCGGGTTGACAACTGAGAATGTGAGAACAGAAAGTGCAGACAACAGATATGTCACATGTCAAATTTGCAGATCATAACTCTTCAGCTTTAAAGATGAACAACAATCAATACACACGGCATTTAATGTATAACAGGAGATAATTTTATCCTGTTTACTTCTAAAAACAGACTCTGGTTGATTGTCTATTAAACCACACTTAAAATTGCAATTATTTGACCTATTTTCTTATCAAGTAGGCTATTTGAGATTTTAAGGGACATATATTTTGCCTAAACATGCACATTAAAGCGACATAAACTGATTGTTTTAGGTTACGATAAGCTACATATATTGGAGGAAATGGCCTTTCAGAGTTTAGTGGATGGATATTTAAGATACGTTCAGCCATTAAATCTACTAAAACTGCTTTTGGTATGAGATCAGAGGGCCTTTAAAGCAATTCAAACCTTTTGTTATATTAACCCTGTAGTTTCCTGAGAGGATCTATTGACATTGATCTTATTCAAAATAGACGGAAAACCGAGAGAAAGAGAAATGCGCACACTCACACATTCCCTGCATTCCATGCAAACACTACCTCGTCCATTTTTGCATGCTACTGTGGAAACAAACATCCCTCCATCTTATTACTATGACACAGGGTTGGCATTGGCATAATAGGGAATCTTTACCAAATCCAAAGGAATGTCCCTGTTCAATGATAATGAATAGAGGCCTTAAGCCTAACACTAATTAAAAACACTAAATTACCCATTAACCCTCTATTTATAGATAAGCGTGCATGCCTGTTGAGGTAGCATCAGCCTTTTAAATGTTTTATCTACATCTAAAGAATGCTTAAAATATCAAAATTTTGTCATTATATACAAAATAGTGCAGTAAAATTATACAAAATGTTCATCATAGCCTAGATATTTTTGATATTTTGAAGAATGAAAGTCAATAGGGTCCAAAACAACATTAGAACCCACTGACGTTCAAAAAAGATAAAAAGATAAAGGTTTGGAACGATATGTTAAGGGACAAACTATGACCTTCTGTCTAGTACAGACATATGAAGGAAATTAATTGATTTAAGTTGAAAACGGTTGATTACTGACCTAGCTGCAACAGCACAGGAGTGACTAGTGCTGTTTCCATCGCATAGCAGAACTCCCTCCCGAACATGACGGCACCGTGCATGACCCATAACCGCTTTGGGATGGGGTTTACAGCATCCTCACTGGCCGAGTCCTCTGACATCTCCACCTCCCTCTCTTTTTCCTTCTCTGCATTCTGACCACCATTTGAATCCTTTTCTTGTACGACTGCCATTTCCAGCACTGGAACGGACTCCGTGACAGCATTCTTGGGTGCCATGCTGGCCTGCATATACAAAGCTGGTGCCTGGGGTCTTGATCCAGAAATGGTTCCTGTGGTACTTACCCCTCACAAGTCCAGACTCTATTCTCCTTAATCCAATCTTTCATAATCCACAGCAGGCTTCTTATTATAAAACACCCGCAGTCAAAAGAGAGGTCATGTTGTTCCATATATTTCAGTGAGAGATCTACCAACCGTTGCAATGAATCCTAGTCCATATAGAGCTTTGTTGTTGTAACTTACAAGTCATGTTTTCACGAAGGGAAAGAGGGAAATGGGGGAGGGCATGGAGAGCAGAACAGGTGGATGTTCCTCTCTGTGCTTCCATGGAATTACTTATTAATCTAGATGAGAGGGGGAGAGAGAGAGTGAAAGAGATGGAGAGAGAGAGAGAGAGAGAGAGAGAAATCTTAGCATTAACAGATGATATCAAGAAAGATCAAGGCAGTGGAAAAATATCAGTGAAAAACAAGATGAGGAGAAATCCTGGCATTGCGACAGTAAACAGTTTTAGCAGAAGTCTGATTTATTTCGCATATCTGTAATCCCTGGAGAAAGGATGATGAAATAATAAAGTGACTAAAATAGGAAAAAGGCTCTGAAAAGATATGAGAATGTAGATACATATTTTTAAGAGAACATTTTAAAACCTTACCTGAGAAACAATCATTTAAATATAAAAAAGTGACTAATTTCTTACACTTTATCAAATTATACATTATATATACAAATTATGTAACGTTACATATATTAAAAGAAAACATAAGACATGTTTTGGAATTCTTTCTGCCAGTTTTAATTTGAATGTTGGCTTTCAATTATCTGTTGGCGCCCCAAACCAAATGTCTACTATCGTATGGACTTTTTAAAACAAGAAAACTACTTATTTGATATATGTATGAAATGTAAATCTACAATAACGTGATTAAGTGATAAATAAGAGCAATACGTGCCATCTTTTGTCGATATACCATCCCACACGGAAAGCTCTCCAGCGGCGTACAGTTGCTATGGTTAAGTCCTCAAGCGAACGCGATTGTTTGCACATTTCTATTTGTCAAACACAAGCTCTAAAACAGTTTGAAAACGCCTATAAGCAAAAACATGCACTTTTAAGTGTACTTATACCTTCCACAGTCCTATGGTAAAGGCAGCAACAGTATGTAAAGTTTCAAAGGTCGTTTTAAATTAGTAGAGTTACACAATCGCGCTGCTGTAGCACCATAAAATCTAACAGCACATGTGCGAGTACTAAAGCCATTTACATAAGAGATTTCCGTAATATTATATATGATAAAAGTAATTTATTCTAAATTATTGTATGCTCAGATATATACAAGTAAAAATGTAAATATAATTAAACTGAAGTAAATAAGTGAAATAGTTTCAACCTATATTTACAATAGTTAGGCTACTAATATGGCAATAAGACACGTGAACATCTCCCACATGTAATAATTAAAAATATATCCTACCTCGTTAAATACCTTGTTTCATCTGGCGTCAAAATAATCCTTTTAACCCAGAAATATTGTCCCAGATCAAGTGAAGTAGACAGGTATACTCTAGAAGTTCTACAGAATAAACTGAAGTGACACATACAGTGACAAGAGCCAAAAATGTGTCACTAGTTTAACTTGCTGGTTACATGAGACGCCCGTGATAACTGTCCGTCCCCTGTGCACTACACTGATAAGCTACACCCATCCCAGAGCAGCCCAGGCCTGCTGTGACAAGAGTCAGGTGGGACGAAGGGACACTGTGTCCGAGACTGACGTGCAAATGTGACAAGCAGACAAGGGGACAATGTTATTAGAGGATGAGGACGTGGCGAGTGCCTCACGCTGAATCACGTGCAACAATCTTTTAAGAAGCCTATGGATCTCAGATCATGCCTAAACATATACGGTTTCTTGTTTGTGATTGGAAGAACGCCTGGAAACCAATAATTAAACCCAGTCATTTTCAGTTAACAGCGTAAGATGTTAATGTTAGACACATAAACAACCTCGCTGGCTAAAATAAACGTCAATAACGTTACCAAATCACCATAAAAACCCGTTCCCTGTGATTTTTTCCTAGATTCAAAGGATTGCCAGATCATCCGACTGTTGCATGCAGTCATGTGCGCTGGTAGTATCTCGGATACTTCGCATCATACACACGATAATCATATTACCAACTGTATCACTTGGAAGGGTGAAGTGTTCTGACTGGGAATATGAGCGAGCGAGCGAGTTGCAATTATTATGCATTTGGGATTTTGCTGAACTTTATATGAATCATCAGTCTGATTAATGGTTATACAGTCTGTTAGCCCGGACTGCTAGCCTGCTAATTAACTTGCTTCTACAGTAAATTTAACTGATACCTTCAGTTCCCGAGCACGACGAGCGGTCCGATTCATAACAGGAATCTTCATTTATGGATAAAGAAAGAATATGAGCATCCACAAGTAAAGAGAACGATGTTAAAGAGCCAAATGTACCTGCTCTCAGGTCGCGGACTGCATCTATTGTCTGCTCGTGGTTGCCAGTTGTTAAGCTCTACAAATCCCCCAGTGATGTAATATCGCTCTGTCAAACTCTGTGAACTAAAACCTAGAAACCACGAAGACTCATTACTTACTATTTAACCATGGCATAAAGACGTGACTGGTGTCTCTTAAAGTGATATTTGATAATAAAATACTATGCAACAAAATAATAGGGCGAATTGATAACGTCATTTGACAGATTTTTAGTTTAGACAGAGTATTAAAGTATTAAGTATTAAACTCCTGCACCTAGTTCAGCCTAAATTGCTTAAGAAACTCTATTCAAACATTTATTTGTAGATAATTTTATCATGTTTTTCTTCTGAACTTTTCATATGGAGTAGAATAAGGTCTGTGGTTAACATAATTTTTTTTAAAAAAAAAAACTGTTTTGTTTACTCATTAAAATCAATGATTAGGCCTACTCTTATTTGGCCTAAAACGTTAACACTATATGCTTTTGCTGTGTCTTGCCAGTTATTATTTGACATTTCTAGAAACGGCTATTACTGCAGGGGTTTTCAAACTGGTATCTGGGGCCACGAGAGGATTCTTGGGGGGCTGCGGAAATTTGAGGGGACAAAATGGTATTTTGGGACTGTCAAAGTTAACTTTGCTTGTGAAAAGTGTTATGGAAATAAATAGAGAGAAATATGTTTCTCTGCAGGTGCACAAATACTCTTCAAAATTTTGGGGACAGTTTTTTTTTTATAGAAAACAAATATTTGAATTTGTAATAATATTTCACAATATTACTGTGTGGTTATGGATTGTTTTTTTTAAAGAAATGAATGTCTTATACATCAAGGACACATGAATCAAAAGTGTCAATAAAGACATCTAGAACGTTACAAAAGATTTCTATTTCAAATGGGCACCAAATTATATTAGAATGATTTCTGAAGGATCATGTGATACTTTTGTTACTAAAAATGGAATAAATTACATTTTAAAATTAAAATAGAAAACAAATATTTTAATTTGTAAAAATATTTCACAATATTGCCGTGTTTACTGTATTTTTAATCAAATAAATGCACACATGGTGAACATAAGATAGTTCTTTAAAAAAGACAAAAAACAAAAAAACATTAACAAATCTTAGCAACCCCAAACTTTTTAAATGGTAGTGTACTTCTAATTTTACTCTACACTCTTAAAAATAAAGGTGCTTCACGATGCCATAGAATAACTGTTTTTGTCTAAATAGTTCCATAAAGAACCTTTAACATCTGAAGAACCTTTCTGTTTCACAAAAGGTTCATTGTGGCGAAAGAAGGTTCTTCAGATAATAAAAAGGTAAGAAAGAGATGGTTCTTTAAAGAACCTTTGACTGAATGGTTCTTTGTGGAACCAAAAATGGTTCTTCTATGGCATCGCTGTGAAGAACCGTTTAATCACCTTTATTTCTAAGAGTGTAGTTGTTGCTAGAAAAAAGATAAGGTAGATACAAAGACAATATATTCCAGATAATGTTTTAATAATTTGTTTTGGTTTCAGTACAGTAACAATATAATAGGCAATAATATAAGTCTTCATGCGTCTTCATACGCACACTACAGATACATCTGCCTCAAAGAGGGCATCATTGTTTGTGAAAACCCCTGTTCTAAAGCACTGCAAGCTTAAAAATGCTGTGGCATATTATGGTGGCATTGCTGCATAGTTGTAGTAGTTGCAAACATAACAGTGTCACATTTGATATTAAATCTTTACATCAAAGTATTTACTGTACACACTGAAACAAATTCACAAATGTTAATTTATGTCACTGGTTTTGCATTAGAATGACATGTCAATGGAAACCATCTAAATAATCTACATGGGCTCCCTCATGTGGGTTGGCTTCCCTGCTGGATGGGGTTCATGCTTATCCATATACTATTGGCTATAGCAATCACTGTGCCCGAAGCCTTCGAGCTCTTCTGCACGCTGATAATGTCTCCGCTCGTCTGCTCTCTTTCTATCTTCCTGAAAAATCTCTTCATGGTCGACTGAAAGTTAGTGGTGACGAAACAGTAGACCACAGGATCCAAGCAGCTGTTCAGGCTGCTGAGGGTGACGGTCACATGGTACACAATCACATGATGAGGCAAATCAGGATGGAAGTAAAACAGAACTTGACGGATGTGAAACGGCGTGAAGCAGACAGTGAAGATCACCAGAACGGTGGACAGCAGCTGTACGGCTTTCATGCGTCTGTCACGGCTCTGCTGCATGAGGCCCGGTCTGGAAAGGGCGCACATGATTCGAATAGTAAACGCTACTATGATCACCATTGGTAGGAAGAACTCAAAAACAGTCAGTGCGAAGAGTTTGGAAAGGCAGCAGCCTGAGTGCTTGAAGGCTGTTGTGAGAAGCGAGTAGGTCACAATGATGGCAAACAGCCAAATGCAGACGCACACCGCTTTGGCCACACTGGGGTTCCTCCACTTCCGTGAGGCCTCCGCCTGAACGATGGCCAGGTAGCGATCCACACAGATGCTGGTGAGGAAGAGGATGCTACAGTACATGTTGACGAAGTAGCTGAATATGTGCATGTAGGAACAGATGAGGCATTTTCCTCCACTGTAGTACAATATGATACGAGGGGGAAGAGAGAGGTTAACCAACAGGTCCGTCACCACCAAGTTAATGGTGTAGATGACTGACGTGGTCTTCGGCTTGGTCCTGAAGCAGAAGACATACAAAGCCAGGCTGTTTAGGGTCATCCCTACCATAAAGATAAGGGCGTTGATGACCACCAGAGCTATCCACAGGCTGTAAAAGTCATTATACAGACCCTCATCCAAGTGGGCCAGTCTGTGTAAATAAGGCTCACGGTATGGTGGAGAAGTATTGGTTGTTAGGGGAGGAATTGATGTTGATGTGAGGTTCAGATTCAGTGAACCCTCCGTAAGGGTCATCTCTGTGGTTTGAGGGCTGGATCTGCACAAAAACCAAAGAGAGACAATTTGCAATGACAGTTTCTTTTTTAAGCCATTTATTTGTACATTCAAAAAATATCTAGATTGCATATCAAATTTCAATCCATTTGGATTACGTAGTTTTAACATAGACTATTAAACTTAACGTGATGATATTTTAAGTCATATATAAATGAAACATGCAAGACTTCTGCACTTTTATTATTATTAACTAATGGAATTGATTTGATTTAATTTAAATACTCATTTATTCAAATTGCATAAATCTGTTAATTGTGAAAACAATTCAGTTGATTCAGTTAAAAAGTATGAACATGGTTAAAATATAGTTAGCTGTGGAACAAGCAATATTCAATTAATTAAAATGTATGAGACTGAATTTTTTTTTATTTTTGATGCTAAATGTATATTGTGTATTTAAAACACATTCATAAATTTGTTTAATTTACGTATGACTTAAAAGATATGCATCATAATGGTTTGTAATCCAAACAGAAGGAAATGTAAATACATAAAATACATAAATCCTATAGAATTGGAATATGAGAATAATTTGTAGATTATATTTACATTTAATTCTAGTTTATTTCTTTTTTATTTTACTACTATTTAATTTCTAATGTATTTATTTAATTTCATATTTATTTATTTGATTTTTATCCTGAATAATTCATAAATTAATTGAATTAATTGAAATAATAAAACAAACAAATAAATAAAAAAGTTAAGGTATAATAGTACGATATGACATAGATACATTCATACATAAATAAATAAATTCAGTATGAAGTATGAAATAAAGATACAACTTTCCAGTACTATAAAAGTACCTAAGTGGCTTGGATGGATATTTAATTTTATTTCATTTATAATTAAATAAGAAGTCATTGCTGAAAGTTTTAGCTAATTTAGTATAACATCTGTGACCCTGGACCACAAAACCAGTTTTAAGTCGCTGGGGTATATTTGTAGCAATAGCCAAAAATACATTGTATGGGTCAAAATGATCGATTTTTCTTTTATGCCAAAAATCATTAGGATATTAAGTAAAGATCATGTTCCATAAAGATATTTTGTAAATTTCCTACCATAAATATATCAAAACGTAATTTTTGCTTAGTAATATGCATTGCTAAAAACTTCATTTGGACAACTTTAAAGGCGATTTTCTTAATATTTTGATTTTTTTGCACCCTCAGATTACAGATTATTCAAATAGTTGTACCTCGGCCAATTATTGTCATATCATGGAAAGCTTATTTACTCAGCGTTCAGATGATGTATAAATCTCAATTATATAAAAAAATGACCCTTATGACTGTTTTTGTGGTCCAGGGTCACATTTATAGTTGCAAACTATCTACCACAGTATATACTCTTGCAGTAGGCTATGTTATATAATATAGTGGGCTAATTCAAGCAAACCGTTTCTCTGGCCAAGTTCTACATAGGCTTGGTATTCCCAAACTAAATGACAGTTTTAAGACTGTGTGTGTCTACATCTCGAACCCTTGTCACATGGTACAATGTGGCATCATGGAAAATTGCCTGCTAAAACAAATATGCTCTCCTTCGATGCAGGAAGAATGAGCCTGATAAACAAACAGCCTGGAAGCCTCTGACGAAGAGGTGCCTACAGTCTGGCACAGTTCAGATGGTGCTCAGAACGAGATGTGTTTATAATTAAGACTAATGGGAAGAATTTGTTTGGATACTGAGATTCGTGGGAATAGACGTGCATCCCTCTACTACGCAAATGAATTCTGAGCAGCGGCTGAAGGCATCAGACTTTTGGCTCTTTCATGTGTTTATTTACTCAGGCCTCTGCTCAATTTACATCTTAATTGAAAAGACAGAACAATATACAATATTTATTGACCAAAATAAAGTTGTTTAGACATCAGAGACGAAACTCCACAGAATTACTTTAAATATTTGAACAATGTCAAGCACTGTGGCATGTTTAAAATTAAGCAACACTCCTCAGAAATAAGTAATGTTAAACTAATTTTGTTAATTTTTGGCAGTTTCACACTGACAGTAAAAATCTACCTGAAGCTATACAAAAAAAGCAGAAGACTGACAAACTCATGAGTTGTTTGGGAGAGAGGTGGTGAGGAATAGAACCTCCTGTTTAGAAAAGTATATTAGTTAATCGTCATCGAAAACCTGACTCTCAGATATAAAGAGGGAATGTCATTCTCCAAAACTAATGGCCCTCTTATGAGAGAAAGTGATGCATTAATGCTGTCCAAATAAATATCTCTGTGTGAGTCGCCGTCACAGCTTTTGATGTGAGCTAAGTGCTTTGGCTCGAGCATCATCCCCAAAATACTGCTTTGTGACAGGCACTGACAAAAAACACAAGAGTTGGGAACATTTGATTGAACATCCATAATATAATAGCACATATATATATATAATATACAATAAGTTTGGAAACACCCCTGGCAAAGTGTGGTTTTGGACGATATCAGCATAAATCCTTATCATTTTTTGGTGCAAATACATTAAAGTAACTTGATATTATCATCGAAGACCAGCAATAAAACATAATAATGGCAATATATACAAGTCAAAGTCAGACATGCCCCTTTGCCAGCTGTGATGCCTGGTTACTGGTTTAAACTTTAAAGATTTTTGGGTCAGCACACCTTAATACTGTAGCTTCAACAATTGATTGCCAATTCAAAGTCAATGTTTGAATAAACTGACAGCTCGGACGCCCAGATTATGCAGAGCTGTAATAGCTGCTAATGGTGGATATTTTGATGAATCTAAAATTTTTGTTTTTTTCTATGTATAAACTGTTTATGTAATAAAATATGTTTTCGTAGTTTGTGTTGTCCCTTATCGGTGCAAAATTATCACAAATTAAAAAGGATTCATGCCAATATTGTCCAAAACCCCACTTTTCTAGGGTGTTTCCAAACTTTTGGAGGGCAGTTTATATATATATATATATATATACTGTATATATATATATATATATATATATGTGTGTGTGTGTGTGTGTGTACACCTATCGGGATCAGTAAGATTTTTAATTTAGATTTTTAGTTTTTAAATGGACTCTCTTCTGCTCATCAAGGCTGTAATTATTTGATAAAAAATACAGAAAAACAGTAATATTGTGAAATATTATTGCAATTTCTAATATTGGTTACCTATTTTAATATACTTTAAAATATAATTTATTTCTGTGACGCAGCCACAGCCATTACTTCAGTCTTCAGTGTCACATGATCCTTCAGAATTCATTCTAATATGCTGATTTATCATCAGATTTGAAACTATTGTGCTGCTTAATATTTTTTTGGAACCTTTTTTTCTTTGATTCTTTGAAGAGTTAAAAATGTTAAAAAAGAACAGCATTTATACAAAATAGAAATATTTTCTAACAATATAAGACTTTACTATCCCTTTTTATCCATTTAACACATCCCTCCTGAATAAAAGTATTAATTTCTTAAAAAAAGAAAGAAAAAAATGATTGATCTCTATTTTGAATAAACACTGTTCTTTTTAACTTTTTATTTATCAAAGACTCCTGAAAAAAGTATCACTTGTCCCAAAAAGTATTAAGCAGCACAACTGTTTCCAACTTTGATTATAACTCAGCATATTAGAATGATTTCTGAAGGATCATGTGACTGAAGACTGGAGTAATGATGCTGAAAATTCAGCGTTGCTTCACAAGAATAAATTATATTTTAAAGTATATTAAAATAGAAAACTGTTATTTTAAATTTGCAATAATATTTCACAAAATTTTCGATCAAATAGATAGAAGCATAATAAACTTCTTTAAAAAAACATTAAATATCTAACTGATCCCAAACTTTTGAACGGCAGAGTACACACACACAAACTGTATATAACTGTATACTGTATATACATAACTGTTAATATATTATTTTAATAATTTAAAAGAACTTCCAAAAGACAAAATATTCAAGGACAGCATGGCAAACAATACCCGTGAAAATTTTGTATCAATAAGGGCACAACAATAATCTGCATCATCACACAATAATCACACACAGCAAAATGTCATACCTGCACATGTAGACAGATGAGAATTTGGATCTGGAGTGTGAAACAGAAGAGTTGTAGCAAAGGTCACTGCTTTGACACTCAAACTAGAGCCTGAAACGCCCCCTAAACCTCTTAAAGAAACTTAAATGATGAACATCCAATCCCCTGTGCTACAAACATGTAGAACATCTTCACCTTGAAGAGGCAAGAAGAAGATAAGTCTCTCCACCTTGTCTATGTTGCATGTCTCTTTTTCTGTCTCTCTCTGTCTGTTTCACTCTTTTGTTGTTTCCTTCCCTCCCTTCATCCTCTCGCTCACAGGAAGTTTGAGTTCGTTTGGATAAACCCTGACATTACAAACACTGGATTCTGGGATATGATACTTTTCATACAGTGATTGTTTTCTCTGTAGTTTACTCAAATAAAATTCAACATACTTTAAATACAATGTTAGGATTATTTGAAAGAAAATTTAGCCTTAAACTGTATAATAACACTTGGGGGCTAGAAAAAACACAATAAATGCTAAAAGTTATAATGCATAGTTATTAGTTGTCAATAAACTGTTCCTTTATGAAGTCCTTTATAAAGATTTTTAAAGGTGTCAGAATGATAAAATAAATGACAGGATGTATTAATACTGCTGGACGTGTCGACACTTTTTCCACATTTCCTGTCTGGAAAATCATCCATCACCATCTGCCAAGGCTCTGTCCTGATGTTTCCAACATTTCCCCAACCAAATATATGAAGTTAGGTTCAAATGTGACAGAGTGATTTTAAATCACTGGAACTGTGTGATGTCCTTTGTCTCAATACGGTTTAACAGCATTGGAAGTATGTGAATCATATTTGTAAGTGGATTTTACAGAATGCCCTCTTGAAGTCCTTGAGTCCTGCTTGTAACTAAATAACTGTGTTCAGCTGTCAACCATTAAACTTTGAGAGTCAAGATTTTGTTTTAAAAATCAAAATCAAGATTTTGTTTTAAAACAAAAATAACCATTTCTATTGCTCCAGACAAATACCAACCACCGTTACCTCTAACCCTTCCATATCCTGTTCTGGTTCCATAACCATCTAGAACAGAAGAGATCTTAAGTGTTTTTTGTAAGGTCATTGTTGGGTGAATGGCTCCATGTCAATCCCAGAACAACAGGGGTGACAATTAGAAATCATTCTAGGGGCCCCCACAAAATCCAGGAATTATACTATATAGGCCCATGTTCTGTGAATAATTCTAATATTTTATTAGTTGTATAACTGAGATATTATGAAAACCACAAAAAAGCATGCAATTTGGTTCCATGCTTGTATATTGTACAGTATATGATATATGTGTGTGGGGGGGGCCCACATCAATATTTTTTCAGGGGGCCCCCAATCCTCTAGCTACGGCCCTGGGTCACAGTGAAATAATACTGAGAATGGAACACATTCCCATCCGGGTTTATGTCTGTCCAGACTATGGGGATCACACCGGGGCTAGTTGTCACAAGGGCTACAAAATATCTCAGTTGCTATGTTTTAAGAAAAATGTTATACAAATAACACAAACATTTTTGTATTGTAATTTTTTTTATTAACCACAAAAAACACTTATTTCAAAATATTGTTCCATGATTTGAATTTTATAAATTTAGCCTATAGTATTGCAGAAATTTGATATTTGTGTTTGTTACAGTACCTTTTACGTTATTTTATCTCAAGCTCGTTTCATAAATTTGATAATTATTTTACTAATTACATTTTGCTGAAAAAAATCTTTGGCTGTTCAATGGCAAGTTCCATTGTGACAACTTTCCCCATATAACGTTACAACAATTTGGTGGTAAATTAAACAAGAACCCATTGGATCTTTTTTCACTGAAAAAAAGGGGGAAAAGGGTTTCCACTGAAACGGATAATAAGGTTTCCATTGAAATAGAAAACACTTAAGACATCTTGAGTGATGTTTCAAGAGAAATTCGTTTTCATGACTACAGTATAGGCCTACACCACACATTTAAATATAATAGCCCCTTATACATAATAGGCACTGAATGGATCCAAAAACAGATAAGCACTCTTATTAAAGGATAAGTGTCAGGACCCAGTGTCTGGTTTGATTATAGAAAGATAAAAGATTGTGGGTGGTTTAAACTATAGTACTTTATTCTTAACCACCGTTTTGTCTGTCAGAATTACACTGGGAGTGAACGGCTTGAATACAGGCCAATTATCTGCTTAGTGCTGAAATATAACGTAAAACATATAGCTGAACACTGGGTACCTGTTTCAGAGCGGAACAACGTCATCTCCTCCCTGTTGGGTAATACATCAATGTCATACATCTGTTTCTTTTCTGGTGCAGTTACAGAAGTGACAGTGCAGTCAGTGCCCTGCAAATGACCCGCACACTCCTCAAGTCATCTTAACAAAGACGAGAATAAACGCTTAATATACACATGAACACTCCAACAATCATTACGTATAACATTATTTTAACAAACATTTATTACAACTACTGTTCAAATGTTTGGGATCGGTAAGATTTTTTTTAAATGCTATCCAAGGTAATTATTTTATCAAAAATAGAACAAAAACAGAAAATTGATTAAATATATTACTATAAATATTATATTTTACTATATTTTAAAAGTAATTCTGTGATGACAAATCTGAATTTTCAGCAGTATTATTCCAGTCTTCACGATGATTCTTCAGAAATCATTTTTATTAATGTATATTAATATTATTAATGTTGAAAACTGCTGTTTAATAGGCCTATTTTTGTGAAAACATTTGATGAATAGAAATTTCAAAATAACAAATTGTTTGAAATAAGAATCAATTTGTAACATTATAAATGTCTTTACTTTCAATTTCTTCGATTGAATCCGACCTTGCTGAATGAAAATATTAATTTCTTTAAAAACAAAAAACCTTACTGACCCTCAACTTTTGAACGGTATAGCCTTCCTGCATTAGCTAAGCTTGTTATATAGGCTAGTGAATTTTAGCCCAAAGTGGGGATGTTTTAAACTTGATATTAGTCGTTTAACTAAATAAACAGTGACATATACAGCATTGATTTTCTGTGCCGTAATCATTCTTCGGCTGTTCCAATCTTTTCTATGTATGGCAATGTATACTAAACAGATCTCAGCACGGCGAAGCACTATCAGCCTATATTAGATAGCACGAGTTCCTGAAGTGCGTCTGTGCCACTGCGGCACACGATAGGATGCTCATACAATATGACCCGTGGCTATTATAAGACGTATCTCTAAAGCCATTTATCACAAACGTGCACTGATTGTGAGGATCTGGCACCCTCATCATGTGAGGACAAATTGCCCTGGAAGGGCCTGATCTGTGAAAAATAACACACTGCGAGATTACAATGCATCCGGTTCTCTCTAGTGAATACAATTACGCTTGATAAATGCGTCCACAAAAACAAATAACGGTTCCACAGTTGCATCGTTTGCAGGGTTGTTATTCTCTACATTCACCACAAGGTGGCGCACTCTTGATGAAGAGTTCCCATAATGCCGATAACGGAGCGCAGATGGCATCTCAACACTAGTGTACAACAGTTTAGATACATAAAAATGCAATTAAAAATTATGGTAACAAATAAAATATGGATTAACTATATGGACGTAACATACTTTGGATTTAACAAACATTTTCTCTCGTACCCCTTTGCAAAAAAACAAAACATAGCCTTAAAGTGTCTGTCCACATATTGGTTTAAAAATATATTCATTAAAAAATTACACATTTCTGTCCTCTACATACTCTCCTTGCATATTGTATCAATTTACTGGCATTTAATTTAAAAACAAAAACCCAACAACATATATTTGTACAATAATATAAAGTCCAGCATGTCCAGTTTAAGGAGTTTTCACAATATTTTAACTAAATGCAGATGTTAAATTCAAAAAAAAAAAAAAAAAAAAAAAAATTATAGAACGGTCCTACTAGTAATGCATTTAACACACCCTTAGAAAAATAAAGAGAGTTTCATTTAGTGAAGTTAAAATGAGCACTTGACACCTGTAGAGTCACATTTCTACTGGCAGTTCTAGGCAAGATTTGCATAGACTGGCTGTTGTAAATGTTCATAAAGGTTTAAACATAGCCTAGAGCTATGAGGTTATTTGAAGACTATGGAAACCTGACTGCCGGGACTCTTCAATTGTATCAGTGTACTCCCACTAGTACCTCGGCAATATGTAGAAGTCTTACAGCAATTTTTAAGTTTACGAGTCCATGATCAACAGTGTGATTACAGAGCTTCGGCGATCGTCGGGTCATCCTGGCAGTGGGTGACATAGTAGTCATGAACATACATCAGTACTGCGATAGGTTGACCAATAATGAGTGAGAGCCACACAGCAGCGTTTCCATAATTACCACGAAGAAACCTGGCCACAAACCATGCCAGTGGGAGCTGAAACAAAGAAAAAAATAGATAATTAGATCTTATTCACAAAAATATACATATATTTTTTAATTTAAGAAAATAAATGCTTTTTAATCTAAAAATTCATACCTGTGCCATCATGCCCATAAATGCCCACAGTCTGAACATCCTGAGAGGGACACTGACCAGGTACTGCAGACAGAGACATATACTCATATTAAACACATTAGTTTCTAAGAGGACTTAGTTTTGTGCATTTTTTACATTATAACATTTGTGCATTTTAAACCTGCAGTTAATTCACTGAAGAAGTGAGTCATCTGATTGATACAGTTCATTATTCAGAATGAGTCTTGTGTTTAACTGAGTCTGATTCAACAAATGACTCACTGACTTTAAATTAAAATTCTATCATTATTTACTCACCCTCACTGCCAAGGCAAGCTGTATTTGTTTTCGTCAAACACAAAAGTAGAAATATTTAAAGATTCAACAACAGGTCCTTTTAGAGCTGAACAGGCCCTGGTCACAAAGAACTGTCACTGTATGGCAAGAATGTATAAGAATTCTTTAAAAATGCCTCCTTTTGTGTTTGACGGAAAATATAACAGCAAACAAGTTTGGAATGACATGAAGATGAATAACTAATTATTTTTTGTGTACAACACCAACTGAGTGATTCATTTGAATTCACTCATTTATTTAAAATTAAAGCACAATGCAATAGAAAGTTAATTTCTTACTGTCATATCAAAACTCATATGTGTGTGTGTGTGTGTGTGTGTGTATTGTGGTGCTGCTGTTTTAAATCCAACAGAGCGGTGGCTATCATTTTTGTGCACTACTGATTTAAAGACAACTACAACAATATAGAGTGATTCCTTTGAATTCACTCATTCATTTAAAAGTAAACAGAGGACAATGCAATACAATTTCTTAATTTATTTTATTATGATTTTATTATTTAGCTCAAAATTAGTATAAAATTGTATAACTGTATAAAAGGAGTGGTGCACAAAACTCAGTCAGGTTACATGAATCTAGTGACTCTCAATTCCCACAGAATCACAACACAAAATGTGGATTAATTACTGAAGGTTTGATCACGGTGTCCTTTAACTAGGTGCTTAACCTCTAGTTAACTCTAGGGGTCTAGAAACACTGACCTTCCTGTTACCCCTCACTAGATCAGGGCTAGATCACACCCTCAGCACATCAGCCCTAAATAAATAAACCCTTTTAAAAATGTCAGCGTATCTTTACAGCTCCGTTTTAGATATTCGTGAGACGAAACTTCACTCTCCATCTGAGCTTTCGGAGTCATTACTGTGATCCAGGGTCCGGTTCTGAGGCATCCCGTGAAGGTCAATGTTTTTTAATAAGACGGTTAAGAATACTATCTGCCTGCACCTGCGGATTGGACACATCTTCCTCCCTGATTCCTCCCTCTCTCTCCCTTCCCCCAGCTCAGCTCACAGCTTATCACAGAGAACAGCAGCCTGATAGCCTGTTCTCTTCCTCTTCCTCATCCCTCCGTTCTGACCTTCATCTCCTCTGAAGAACGGTGGCTACCAGCCAAACGCCGGGCACCTGCTTCTGAGTCAGGGAAATGAGACGACTGCCTCGGGAGAGGAGAACATCTAGAATTTTACAAATGATTCTAGAATACACAGCTGCTTCAGAGAACAGCTGCTTCCCGCAACGTCCAAAGAGACCAAAGAGTTTTTATTTTTTAGTACATTTATGTTAACTTGTTTTTTTGCTATGTTGGAAGTGAAGTGTACTATTTCGATGTTAAAATACTTTCTTGCTATACTTTATTTCCCAGATGCATATGCAGAGACATCTGAAAGTATACTATCATTCAAAAGTCTAGGCTCAGTAAGATTTTTTTTAGAAATAGAAATTAATAATTTTATTCAGCAAGGAAGCATTAAGTTGATCATAAGTGACAGTAAAGACATTTATAATGTTACAAAAGGTTTCTATTAAATCAAATTTCTATTTATCAAAGAATCCTAAAAGCATGGTACAAAAATATTAAGCAGCACAACGGTTTTCAACATTTATTATATTGATAAAAATGATTTTTGAAGGATCATGTGACACTGAAGACTGGACTAACGGCTGTTGAAAATTCAGCTTTGCCATCACATGAATAAATAACATTGTTAGGTATTAAACTAATAATTAATTATTTTCATGTTATGGATGATAACTGGAAAATGGCTGATATTAAAATGGGATGATGTTTTGTCTAATAAAATTAAAACACAAATAAAATAAATTCAGTTGTTTTTAATGCTACAAGTGAATTTAGATTTTCTTTTTTTGAGATTTGCTAAATATTACATTTAACAGTGTTATTAAATAGTGTTTTTTTTTTTAAATACTTCATGTGAGCTGTATACAATGGTTAAGGTTTATACATTTCATTAGTTTATGTTTCATTAGTATTTTAATGGTATTAACCAAAGTAATATTCTGTATGAAAACACACTAGCTTCTAAAATATCGCAGTGTTTCGCTATTGCTCATGAGAAAATAGCACATTTCTAAAATGAGAATAATTCACACAGGTTGTTACCCTGCTCAGACTGTTAACTTTCATTTGCCACGACCCGACAGAATATTTAAAACAGCGTGTGATTTATGCACATCTCACCTCATGAAAAAAAGCAGAGGCGAAAAACACAGCTGATTGGCTCAGTAACTTGCCAGCACCTCTTCTCAGCAACGGCTTGTAAAAGTGCCTTTGAAAACAGGAGAGAGAAGCACATAAACTCACAGTCAGTGTGAACTGTAAATAACCATATATTTCTTGTGGACAGATCACATTATAGTCTCTCTTCATTATAGTCTCTGTGAGTTTTACTGTGTCGTATTTCATCTCGCCTCCCAACAGCTGTCTGCGGTCTCTTTCAAAACCTTCATTCACTCACCGGAGACACCACTTGTGCACAGGAATATTCCAGTTTTGCCAGAAGTATGTTATTGTCTCAGAGTTCCTAAAAGAAACACAGTGTCACAATCCATCTGAGACTTAAAAAAAAACTCCACGTATGAAATGGAAATGGAAGAGGCAGAGGTGGCACATATAAACCAGACTGACGGCATTTAAAGCCTATCAAACACAGTATGGTGTGGAACCTCTAGCCGCTCAAATAAACTTTTTTTTTTTTTTAAAGAGTAATAACTGTAAAGATCACTCACCACCAGTCACGGTAGAATTCCCGGTCTCCAAACCTCAACATCTCAGCCAAAACGTTCATCGAGGAATGGAAAAACCAGTAGAAGAAAATCAACCAGATGAGATGGTTGGGCACCTAGTATAAAAATCAGTATTCATTCCATCATTCGATTCTTGCTTCATATACTCCGACAGACTTGAGAAAAAATCTGAACGCAGGTTTACGTTTCTATTCTGAGGAGGAATTTAGTGAAATTAGTTTTACTTACTGCTAGTCTAAGCAGATGCTCTGTCATTCTACTGTAGTCCATTTCCTGCAAAATGAAACCAGTTTCACAGAATTAAATAAAGCGTTTCTTTTTATGGCACTAAAAAAAAAAAAAAAAAAGATAAAGCACATGAACAAACCTGCAATGGCTTCATTGAACTTCGAATGATTGGCACCATCCACTGAAAGAACATTAGATATGAAATATGTCTCAAAGACATGAAAATTGCAGGTGTGATATGATTACCAAATGCACTGTGATGCTCACCTGCTGCGTTAAACCAACCAATAACTGAGTGAGGAGCAACTGCAACAGACAAGCAAAACACATTTTGATTTCTCACTAAATATAAAACGCAAATGTTAACAATGCTGTTTACAGAAGTGCGTGTATGTGTGTGTGAATTAAATGTGTAATTTGCAACAGCTATAACTGGAAGTAATGCTCTAACAAGAAGCACTTTCATAAATAAAAATTACCCTCATATATTCCTGCCATGGCTCCCGGCAGTTGTTTGCAAACAATAAGCTAATTCCCATGATTTATTGCCATTTGCAGATTTAGGCAAGAACGCAATATTCACAAAATAAACAAGGGATAATATACTGTGAACAAATCTGGTAGTACAAGTTCTCAATGTAATGATGAGCAAGAACTGTCAATACTGTCAAGAAATATGTCTAAGCCAATAGCCTACCATCTCAAAGAGCCTCCTGAGCAGAAATCCCATTCGGATGGATTCGGAGCGGGGAAAATTAAGCTCATAGCACAGGGTTGGAGCAAAAACAAAATAATAAATATCTGAAAAACACAAGTCAAAATACTAACTACAAGTTCTAATGTCAGCTGAAGCATAGTATTTGACACTGCTGGAATTGTTGTTAGATATCATGAAAATAAAACTAAATCTGATTGGAAATAAACATTTGGTGACTGGACTGTAAGGCACAGCTTACCCCTGAGAGATAGATTTCCTGGGTAAGACACATGCGACTGCATAGCGCTGGATGCAGATGGAGATGATGGACCTAAACAACACAGAAACTGTCAAGAGATAAACAAATCTACTTCTAAAGTCATTTGAACCTGATGTTCAGCTAAAGAATGAGGTCTCTGCAACTCACACCGCACAATCACACAAGCATTTAATGCAAAACATATCGAACTGTCGACCAAACAACAAGGCCATCACTAAAACAATTACATTATGTATCTCGTAACCGGTCCCTCCAGAATTCTGCAAACTTGCAATGGCAAGAATTAAAGGGACTGTCCACCCAGTCATCATTTACTTAACCTCATGTCATTCTCATGCCTTTTTTTTTTTGTGGAACATAAAAGAAGATATTTTGAAGAATGTTGGTAACCAAACAGTTTACAGTAGTCACTGACTTCCATAGTATTTTTGGATGGTTATTGTCATCTGTTCATTTACCAACATTCTTCAAAATATCTTCTTTTGTCTTCAACAGAAGAACAAAACTCCTACAGGTTTGGAACAACATGAGGGAGAGTAAATGATGACAGCATTTTCATTTTTGAGTGAACTAGCTTGCATTGTTGTCTTATTTGAGCAATTTTTCTGCAAAAACGTTAACCTGAGGGGGAATCTGTGTCTAATAATATTCTGCAGAATTATGAAGATTTTTAATACTGTGTCACTAATTTCCTTGTGCATTTGATTACATAAACACATGATTATTGGTAGGTTATCACTGCAAAACAACACAAATTGCTGCAAATATTACCACAACTTTTGAGAAAAGGTACAGAAAATTCAGTTATTTTGGGCTTCAAAATCTGAAAAAGGTCCTGTGAAATCCTGATGGGACTGTTTAACTTACGAACAACCGGTTAAACTTTAGTTAGTGTATTAACATCTTAAACAACGTTTCTTTTGCGTAGCATATTTTTAATCAGCCTTTTTCAGTGCAAACAGGAAATCATTCATTGTAGCAGGATTGTTGCTAAAATTCACATGGCCCAGGAACAATTTTCATGGATGGGCCCCCCTAATTACAGTACCAGCAGGGCCAGATCACTGTCCGTATTGCTGCATAGTGTTTATTGTATTGTAAACTAGTCTTATAATAGCCAACAGGGGGTGACAAAAATTACATCTCAGTTTTGGCCATGTAGTGCACTACATAGCAATATATATGTATTTCATAATTTTCATACTGCTGCACGTAATGTTTGATAAGAGGTGGATGTATTTACTCACATGAAAGAGATCTGGAGAGGCTGCGTGCATTCGCTCGCGTTCTCTCTCTGCACCACCTGTTAACATCCTTATAAGAGTACAGTTTCAAAAACAGGATGGTGTAGACTCCCATTGCAAACACCCCTCCAACTGCATAAAGAGGACACAATAACAGAAAACCATGATTGGAAAGACATTTTCGGCATAAACCTTTCAATACCTGCATATATGAGGAACACAAGAGGTTTGTAATGCAAATGCACTTCAATCACAACACCACAGCATGCCCCTTTCAATGGTTCATAACTCATAGTCACGTGACCCAGCACATCCAGACTCATAGCCCATCACCACTGTAGCGTACACAGACCTGGCTCACACTCATATGCTCCCTCTACAACTGCTTTATCAATAGCAGCCATATGCTGGGTGGAAATGGTCCATGCAGGGGCTCTGGAGTGTGTCTATGCCCCAGAGAGATGGTCTCAAGGGCTGTAGGACCAGCAGAGGCCCTGACGACCCCTGAAATGACCTGGCTGTCTGGTACAGGAGCAGTGTGTGCAGTAGGCTACTAGGCTGACAGATGGAGGCACATTTTCGCCTCCCGTGGTGCAAACAGATGAGAGTGGACAGAAGAGCCAGTGAAAGTTGTGGTATGGAGAAGAGGAAGTGAGGGAATATATTTTCTACTAAAATGCATCATTATATTGTCACTGAATTTAGGTTTTGGTATTTGAAATGACTAAATATATCAGTCTATCACTAATGAGGACACAATGAGTGTAAGAATCAAACCTGCATCTACTGCTTAAGCACCACTGATAACCATTAGACTGTGGCTCTAATCCAACAACGTTTACTGCTATATCTTCTATTGTGAATAAAAATACAATTCACATGCCAGCTGAGCCCATGAGATCTGAATGCTGGTATAAAGGTGGATTAGTTCAGTCTGTAAATCATAATTTGGTTGTGTCATTTCTGCAAAGCTGTATCACCTGATCACATGACATATTATAGTCAACATTAATGCAACAACAAACAAAAGCTGTTTTTGTGCTGATGACTGTCTAGAAAAACAAGTATGACGGAGAGTAAATTAATACATTAGGCATGCACTGATATTACATTTCTTTAAAAATGTAATATTTAAAAATGTCATAGTAATAATAAGTATCATTATTATTATTATAATACAGCTTTTTATAATTATATATACTGTATATATATACTTAAGAATTAAATAATTGTTGTTTTGGCCAGTAACCAATACATTGCTGATATTTGAATTATACACTATTTTGTCAAAACAAATAATAATAATAATAATAATAATAATAAAACACTAAAAAGTACAACCAATCTTATCAGTCATTTAAAATATATACAATTACATTTATAGTATAAATTCAGCATTTTTGTAAATAATAAAATACCACAATATTATAATTGACAGTATTTATATATATATATACTGTATATATATATATATATATGTGTGTGTGTGTATGTGTGTGTGTTTGTTTGTGTAAGTGTTGTATTATGTAGTACACAATGCACAATAAAAATGTATGTATAACATACAGTCTCACCTGGTGTAATGGATGGCAGCTTCAACACAACAACCATCGGAAAACACAAGATGATTGTTAAAATAAAGATGTAGATCAGCAGGCCGACCTTTTCACTGATCGACCCCTGGAAAACACAATGAGGAAACATTTAACAGCATAATCCAAGTACATGTTCAACAATACAGACATAAAACATGTCTGATAACAACACAATCACAGCCAAGAACACCATGAAGCACTAAAATCACAAAACACAGATGTTTACACAATAACATAATCAGGCAAATTAACAGAATCAATATTAAAATTTGAGAAATCTCAACATAGTGACATAAAAAGACACATTGGTAGCATATAACATAATTTGCATTTGGCGCACATAAAAATGCATCTCCACTCTAAAAGCCCTACACTTTATTTTTTTATGCAAGTCTTACACAACATCAGCAAAATGCCTGAACTGTTTATAAGTTCATTCAGTTCCAATTCAGCCAGTTGAGTAAATGTGCTGATACTTTGCAAGCTCTCTCAAATATGCCAGGCTTTTTAAAATGCAATGAATCAAATTTGGCCTCTAAATTGAACTCTTCACAACCCCTCAATGTAATTCCAAATGCCAAATTATAGCGTGTGAAGTGACAAAACCCCTATATTTTTATGACAATGGCTTTATTCATTAGGATAAACTGATTAAATGTAGAAATGTGAATGGCTTTTGAACTCACCATGGCTAGTTTCCTCTCGGTGTACAATGCCACAAGTATAAAAACATTACAAACTGCAAGCAAAGAAATGTTATAATGTCAAAAATTGATCCTATTTCTAAAAATAAAAGCAGTTGCAGTAATAAAAGCATTTTTTGCAGGGTGTAACAAAAGGGTCAAAATTGTACCCTCAGGATGAGGCTTACAACAGGGCAGACGGCCAGCACACACACACACACACACACACACACACACACACACACACACACACACACACACACACACACACACACACACACACACACACACACACACACACACACACACACACACACACACACACACACACACACACAGCAATCATACATTGAACAATCACACCACCTGCTACAAACAAGATAAAATCATGTCCACTATAAAGAATGAGAGTTAAAAAGCAATTACACACTTCTCTGTCTTTGATAACATGCACAATTATACAAACAATCTACATTTAGGTAGATTAACATAGGGAGTATTCTGACAATCTGCAAATCAAATGAGTGACGGGAGTGTCGTCTACCAGTCTAATTTTAATAATGTCCCTCTCTGGACTACAAAAGAAAAGGCTAAACTGGGAAATATATGCTACTCTTCCCTTAAAATACATACCAATGACCAGGCATGCAGCAGGCCAGCTATAAGGGTCCTTGAGGAACAATGACACCACTTGAATGGGGTCCACCAAAATGCCATACCTACGACACAAAGAATGGCTGTGAATTACAAAGCAGATATGTTTCCCAAACCTTTAAATGTCTACATATTTATAAATCATTGCATATCGGACACAACATGTTTTTATTCCTGTATTGGTCTCCTGCTCTAAACCACTGATTATTTGCGGCAGTTTTTGCGAGCAGCTGTATACATACATACAGTACTGTCTGCAAGCAGCAGTGTGCAACATGATGACAGCATATGGTTCTCCCAGCATGGGGTTCAGTGTTTCATTCCACTCAGGGAGAGGAAGGCCTGTACACTTATCAAACAAACCCTATAGACTCATCTTCATCGGCATGACACTCAAAACACAGAGAGAGCTGAACTGCAGAGAATGTGTTTTAACACTTTTGTGTCCATTTGACACTTGCTCAGTGGGATGCTTGAGATAAAGGTCAGTTGTTTGAGAACGTTTCAGGACCACATTCTGCTGCTCCTATTCTTGGAGACACTTTGAACTCCAGAGCAGCGTATGACAGAAGAATTAATATAAGTTATATACTATATATATTTTGCCCACCAGACAAAGTGGCTGAAAAATGAAGCCATTTTTTACAGCCTTTTTATTACTATTATTATTTTAACTCAAAACGAACTTTTCTATATACATATGAAGAATATATGTATATAATTGTGTGGAATTTAATTTACAAAATATTGAATACATTTAGAAAATTGATATATGAAATAACAAATGCTCTCTAAATCCTGGAATATATAGGCCTATAAGTGCTGTCAAACGATTAATCGTGATTAATCGCGTCCAAAATAAAAGTTTTTGTTTACATAATATATGTGTGTGTACTGTGTATATTTATTATGTTTATTCCATGGTCTGTCTGAATACTGGATTCTGATTGGCTGGCAAGTATGCAGTAAAACCGCTTCGAGTCGGGTGGTTCTTTGCCTCCACGTCGTGCATTTAAAATTCTTTAATGTACGGCAAACCGTTGATTACCCCTTACATATACAAATACACACACATAAAATACATATATAGAAAATATTTACATGTTACATATGTTAAAATATTTATATATATTTATATTCATATAATTTATATTATATATAAATATATTTAATATATAAACATAACATTTTTCTTAAATATATACATGCACGTATGTGTATTTATATATAATAAACATACACAGTACACACACATATTATGTAAACAAAAACTTTTATTTTGAATGCGATTAATCGCTTGACAGCACTAATATATATATATATATTAGGGCTGTCAGTGGATTCAAATTCTAATCTAATAATCTAATTAATTACATGATGTGTTGATTAATCAAATTAATTAATTAAGTTAGCACGTTAAACTGACAGCCCTAATATAACCCAGTGTAAATTTGGGTTACTGAATATTTTTTATAAATCTTTATATACCGGTTTCATAGGACACATACACTGGTTTGAGTGTGTATGTAAATGTCTCATTAAGTGTGTGAACCCCTTTTTATAAAGTCAGTATACAAATACGGTCGAGAAAAGCCTTTCCTATCTGATTGGCTGTAAAAGATATGGTCCCGCCTCCCATACTGGAAGGAGGAGTCTTATTGGAGGATGAGGGAAGAGAGGGGAAGGGAGGAGAGCTGTGATGCAGAGTGATCGTTAGAGTTTCCTCTAGTAATACCACCCGGAAAAAAGGGGTTGTTTTATTTACTTTGTGAGTGTTTTTTCGTCAAGAATTCACTTTATGAGTGTTTTTAATATGTTTGTTTTTAGTTTGAGTATTTTGATTGAGTTTTTGGGACGTAGTATCACGTGAGACTGTACTCGCCATATTTGTTTACCGACTTTATAAAAAGGGGTTCACACTCTTAATGAGACATTTACATACACACTCAAACCAGTGTATGTGTCCTATGAAACCGGTATATAAAGATTTATAAAAATATTCAGTAACCCAAATTTACACTGGGTTACATATACATATACAGTGGTGGGCAAAATTATTAGAACACTGCAACTTAACTGCAAATTTTAAGTATTTATATTAATATTGCCATTTTTAAGATAAAATAATTGTACCAAAAGCCACAAATCTCCCATTTTAATTTCATTAAGGTCATGATGAAATGGAAGTAGCAACATACCTTTTCTTTCATATTGTGAAATACATTTAAGTGAAACAGATTATCAAAAAAGAAAAAAAAGCGAGCTTGCAGTCGATTGTAAGACAGGGGTGGGTTTTAAGTGGACTAAATGATTGGAGAAGTCCAGCATACGTGATCAGAGAGGAGACCGAGTTGTGACATTTTGTTTAAAAAAAGGTCAGATTACAAAAATTTGAAATAAATTAAACATGCATGGATGAATCCTTCATTTTTCCAGACTTTAAGCATTCAAACTGTGTGTTTTGGCTGTTTCATAAGAAACTGTATGCATATTGTATTTGTTCATACCTGAGAAGATTTTCCAAGAACAGACGTGCATTGCTCAAAACCTGCAAAAGAGCAGAGACACACATTCATGAAGAAAACAAATGAAAACCAATGCAAAAATACATCACTAAGACTAGCTAAACATGTCAGAACTACCAGAATAAAATCCGCCAAAATCCTTATTCACTGTCTGTACACAGTTTGCAGAGATATATTGAAATTCATGTCCATAAATCTATACAGAAGACAGACACATTTATTCATATGTATAGAATGAGAGAGAACAATGGAGAAGAAGAGGAAGAAAATGCAAATGCAAGCAGAGCCGTACCAATGCAATATGAAAGAAAAAAAGTCTGGCTGAAAAAAATTGCCGAGGACAAAATAGAGTCATCTCAAAGCTCACATTAACAGTATGTTGAAAAGCGTGAAAGCACTCTTCACAGTTTTGAAGACAAGGAATTGGCTGGCTGTCCTCCATGTTCAGCTAGTGTTTAGACAGACAAGCTGTTTTAGGCCGTTTATTTTTAGGCGTCACTTGGCATTAAGTGTGTCTCCATAAACAGACACACTGATCAACGATTCTTCACATGCCACATGACAGCCACACACCATCCGACGTTACTTAAAATGTGTCATTGCAATACAATTCTGTCACTAGTGTGGGTTTTCCTCTGTTAAAATTAAGTCCATTAAAGAAATTGCTCAAAATGTATTCACCCTCAGGTCATCCAAGATGTAGATCATCAATGGATCCTATGCAGTGAATGGGGGCCATCAGAATGAGAGACCAAACAACTGATAAAATCATTAAAATAATCCACAGGGCATCCACAAGACTCCAGCCCATATATGAACATCTTTTGATGTGAAAAGCTGCATGTTTGCAAGAAACAAATTCTACACTAAGAAGTTTTTAACTTAATAAAATATGAGTCCTCTATCTATAATATTGCCTTTTCATCCAGAATGCACAGATCAAGCACAGTTTACAAGCAAAAACAGTCTAAAGCAGTTCTAAACAAATACGTCAGTTGATTTTGATGTGAAAGGACAACAGGGAACTTTCTCAGAAGCAACAGTTTAAAGTTAAAATGGTGGATTTGTTTCTTACAAACGCTGAGTTTTCACTTCACAAGATGTTAATTTATGGACTGAAGTCGTGTGGATTATTGTGATGTTTTTATCAGTTGTCTGGACTCTAATTCTGACGGCACCCATTCACTACAGAGGATCCATTGGTGAGCAAGTGATGTAATGCTAAATTTCTCCAAATCTGTTCTGATGAAGAAACAAACTCATCTGCAACGTTATATGAAGACATTATACACTCAGAAACAACACATTTAAATTATCCAATGATCAGACAATGGACATCTGAGCAACAAGTTGGCTTCTTTTAAACTACAACATAATATTTAACCTCCTTTAAGCTCTGTAACCGCCTTACGTAAGAGGCAGTAAAAATGATTAGTAGTACTAAACTTTGGAAGCACCTCTGAGTGAGAGGGAATGTTTACAACCCACACTGATATTTGTAACACAGTTTAACTAGAATAATGTGTAGGCAAGTCAAAGCATGCAGTGCAGCAGGGATCGGTAACTGTTTCAGACTCACCAGCATTACCACACACCAGTTCAGGATGCCTCTGTAATTTTTGAAGCCGCTTGCAGAACTCAGCATTGACTCCTGCAACTTGTGGCAACTATAAGGAGGGAAAAAAAGAGGACATGAAATAAAAACAGTAATGATGATTAAAGTGTTTACGGTGTTAAATGATTGCTCTTTATCTTTATCTTATGGATAAAGTAATTTTTATATTAGTATAAAATTCATAAAATATAACAAAGCTAAAATAATCTAAATAGGCCTTTAGATCCCTCCTTTTTTGTTTATTGCAAAACATACACTTAAATAGTGGGCAGATTTCTTCGCAGAATTATGGGTAATGTAGCTTTTAACCAGGAATTCTTACGTAAACATGAGTACTTAAAAATGAGATATTGAAATATTGTGGGCTGATGACTTTAACAAAAGCATATTAGTTTGATTAACAACCCAGTAGCTCACAGTAGGTGAAAATGAATTCTGAAAATGACTGCACTCTGTAAACATTGAGGACACGCCCCTCCTCCCAATATTGCATGTCATTGGTCAACGTTTATTTATTTTACAACAGTCAATTCTTAATTTATTCCATTCAATTCCCCAATAATCCCCAACATGTGCTTACATCCCTAATATTTATAATATATATTTTTTTATTGTTACGTAGCTAAGAATCCTGAAATCATCGCACATATTATTTTCTGTTTTGTTCAATGGAATAGTTCTTCAGTAACAGTAAGGTAAGTGAAATGATGGGGTAAAAAGGGGTTAAATGTCCTGCACTGTGCCACATAACTTACTGTACGCTCACAGGCGAACCCTGCTCCTGTCTTTTTGCAGCGACCATCTATCTTTGTCAACAACAAGCTACGTTTTTCATGACATCCTGACGTACACTATATCTCACCTCATTTTGTCGTAGCGATCGCATTTTTGTTTGCTGTCTTCGTTTAGCTGTAAGTTTTTGGTGAGGGACTCCCGCGCCTTGGGTCCGCTTTTGGGATCACTGGCTGCTGCGGTCGCACCGTTTCGGAGTTTCACAGTCTCGCTCTTTGCGCTCGTGATGGTCGCGCGTCTACGATTCCGTGTGATGGGCCCAAAATCATCCTTGTCAATCATGATTACAGCTAATTTACAGCACGCCTTCAGCAAACAAATGAAGTAAGCCGAGTCAACGCAGGAGTCTCATTTGGCTCAGCGACCGGAAAAACAAGCTTGTGCTTCAAAGCCCTAGTTTTGCAAGCTCTTAGGCTGACGCAAGATTTGTAATAATGCTGTTTGACTCATATGAATGTTCGTGGACTTTAGCACGTTTGTTAAAAACACGAGTCTCAGGGAGGTTTACGACTTTCCCCCGGATCTAGTTCCGCGTTCATTCTGGCATCTAAAAAGACTCCTCTAAGCCAATAGGAGTCAGTAGTGTATAATAATAATAGTGTAACTTTAAGCTGCCATAAAGGTCATGTTGTGATATTTCATAAAAACATGACCTTTATAAATAATATAAAGAATAAGTTGAACAAAAAATGAAAATTCTGTCATAGTTTACAGTGTTGAAACTTGTATGACTTTCTTTTGTGGAAAAAAGATGTTATGGACTCAGTCCCCATTCACTTCAACTGGGTCTTTCTTCCATACAGTGAAAGTAAATGGTGACTAAGGCAGTCATCCAGTCTAGCATCAAAGTTTATGTTTCACAGAAGAAAGAAAGGGTTTGGAACAACGTAGACGAGTAAATGATAAAACAATGTTTTGTGGTTGAACTTTTCCTTTCACATTTTAACCATAATTTCACCATAAAGTATTGTCCTTCTACTGCATAATGTCTAATTACATATGGGATCTTGAAGCAGTATAAGATTTTCTTTAATAATCTTCGTGTTAAAATATTGTATTTTTTTAATGACAGAGGTACCAAATACCAAGTACCACAGTTTTCTAATATTCTAATATTTTTTTAATATTGAACCTGAGTAAATGTGGTATTCTGGAAACCACAGTAACTTTCTGTAATGCTTGAAGTTTAGGATTTTGTGTGATTCCAAAATATGTTATTCCCAGTTTATTCCTGGAGTTACGAAAACAGGTGCAAAAAAGCTCGAAAATGTGCAGTGTGCAGGCAACCGTTATCTGTCGTCTGAAGTTTTTGACTTCAAACAGCTTTACTAAGATGCTCAGTGCTCATTGAGGCAGAACATTTCACCTTCCCTCTTATCAAAGTTGCAAAGTAAACTACAAGAAAACAGTCTGCAGTAAATCCGAGTGTAAACATGAACCTGAGAAAGATATTTTGGAAACAACATTTTGGATGCTGTGCAGTGCAGCTCAAATGCTTGCGTGCAGCCATCAAGTATTTGGTGTATAAAGCTAGCTTATTTTTTTATTCCAGTGCATCTAAAATTTAAAGAAAAAGGTGCTTAATTAATAATTCATCATTTTATGTCAGTAGCATCGGTGTAGTTCACAAGCTGAAACTCTGGCCATGGCGAAATGTGACTTTAGAATTCATATGGCTGCATTTGTTCTCTGCATTCTCAGTAAAGATACTGCCGCTTGTTTCACTTTGCTGCGAGCCCCCGGATGAAATATGGGCCCTAGAAAGATTAATTCTATACATTTCAATGGCAGGTTGATTGTATTTTATGCCTGGCCGCATGACTTGTGACCCTCTCTTCTGTCAGGGCTGTCAGAGCAAGCTGGCAGGGGCGTTTGGTTGTGTAGGCCTGAGGTGAGGAGGTATGTGCCCGGCTGCGAGCGTGTCCTTGGTTTTGTAATGAAGTTGTGAGGCTGAAATCACTCACTCCTGTGTGGCGTAGTGGCACGTCATGTTTTATCACAGGGATGCCACATTTACTCAGTCATTAGGGACCGAAAGCTAGTTTATCTCAGTTGCGATCCAGGCAGACTGATAGACACTTCAGGGGTGGCACGCGTGTCAGCACTTTTGCAGTTCAGTCAAGGACTTGACTCCTGATATCGCTGTCATTCTCTATACGTCTCTGTCTTTCTCACGCTTGCTCGCTCTCACGTATCAGCTGACAGGTTGATTCTTTGAAATAATGTCTGCCATAGTGACATCACTATATGACAAAGGACAAATTATGAGATTAACAAGTCATTATACCGCCCACAAAAGATGACTTGATGATGACTTGCTTTATTCCGTGGAACTCAAGAGAAATGTTTTTGAGGAGAATTCTTCAAAATATCTTAGTGTTCCACAACAGAAAGAAGTCATACATGTTTGGAATGACATGAGGGTGAGTAAATGATGACAGAATTTTCATTCTTTTTGGTGAATTATTCCTATATTGAAATAGGAAGAAATAGGAGATTTTAAAGAAAACACTTTTTTGTTTTCTTTCCTCTGAGTTCATCACATCCACAAGTATCTGGTTGCCAAAATACACACACACACACACATTCATGCACAAGCTCTCTCAGGCATTTGTCTTTCTTCATCGCTCATGGTGTACGCTCTGTTGATGTTTGTTTAATTAAAAACTGATAATTGTGTTGTCACAGTTTGTGTTTTGTTGAGCAGAGATGAGATGGACAGGTCTCTAGGCAGAGAAAGCATGCATGTTGCCTCATGAATAGTAATACGCATTCTGTTTATCCAGCTACAACACACCTGTGGATCAGCTTATTCCACCTGAGGCCCTCACCACCACTTAACTTCCAGAATTTTGAGCAAATGGTGACCCACCACGATAGAATCAAAATAGAATCTCTTTTCATGCTGGTAATTACATGTTATTTGCTCATTTTAGAGCTCTAAATTAGAGGGTTCCACATTTGGTCAGTTTGGTTGAGGTCTTTGAGTTCAGCTTAGAGTTTTGCCTGGCAACAATATATGAATATAGAGTTGTGTTGTCTGCTTAATCATGAAGTATTTAAATATATCTCAAAGGTCACCTAGCTAATCAAATAAGTAACTCAACCAAAGTATGTTATATTATTTTTCCTCATCATAATGGAATGTGTTGCCTTTTGTGATGTGAATTTTACCTTTATGACTTAGTGGTCTGACACTGAGCTGTGGCACTGATGTTGGTGATGCTAGTTCGAGTCTGGCTTGCACCATTTCACAATCCCGTTCCACCTCTTCACTCCAACACGTCCTGTTCTGTCTTCCCTTCTGAATATATAAATAAATAGATAAAAACTAAAGTAACTTCTTCTGTACTATCATGCGTGTTTGTCAAAATTTTCTGACATCGAACAGAAAATCGTACTCTCACAATCTGTTGCCCCAGTTTAACATTCTGAGCTATTGAGGTTAAGTTGAGGTAAATGAGCACACTGAGCAGTTAATTTAAGGTATTCATTTGTGTGTTAATTCATTAGCTAAATCATTAAATTAGTGAATCCTTTCCTTGTTTTTTTTTACATACAGTGCATGCTTTCAAATACCACATTTACTGAAATTGCCAGATAGAGATAATTAATTCAGACATTTTAAATGAAAATTTCATCATCAGCTCGTTATTTTCAATAGATTTCATTCGTCTGTCACTCATGCAACTTTTAATACATAATACAAATAAAGGGAGAAATGTGAAGTTTTATGATCTCCTCAAAAATAAGTATTTTTCCACCTCTCTTTCTGTCTGTCTATTTGTGAAAGGTAATCTATAATGCATATGCCTTGGCTATGGCTGCATATTGTCTTACAAAGGCAGCTCAAAGTGCTCTGTTCAGCGGAAAGGCTAGCACATGCTGACAGATGCTACAGGAACCTGCAGGAGCATACACCCATACACACACACACTGGAGGAGAGAGATAAAGATGCATTGCTCAACAGAGAGAGGGATTACACAGCTGAGCACGACTGATTCAGACAGAATCATTCAAAGCCCAGAGAAGCCATACAGATCGCCCTAGACCAGTGAGGAAGATCGCTCTAGACCAGTGAGGTAGATAGATAGAATGGAAGAAACAGAGAGTGAGATGATAGGGTTTTGTTCATGAAAACAATGACACGATAAAGAAGAATTTATGATGCAGTCAACCAAGGGTCAGAGTTGCCTCGATAGCCCCTGCTGGTAGAAGCCATAACACACTGCAGGCTCTTTATACATAGTGTTTTTATACATCATTTCAGTAAACCAAAAGTTAATATTGCGCAACTTATCTCAATGACTCAATATATTGTCAGTTATTGTCTAGTTTTGCTCCACCAACAAAAACATTTCCAAGCTGAATGCGCATCTGTGAGCAACGTGTTACATGTTGAACCAGTGTGTTTTAACAAATCGCTTGAGTGAATGATTCAGTGACTCATTCTTGATTTGTCCCTGAAAGAATAACACTGCATTCCATTCTGAAGGACTTCCTATGTGCCCTTCAGAGGCAGCTTTATCAGGCGTAAGTGTTTAAACTAATCAGTTGAGTGAATAATTCAAAGATTCATCCCTGAATGAGTTATTCACTCACATAAGTGACTCACTCATAAATATGACCACTTAACGCCACCTATTGGTGTATCGATGTAAACGGTGTGGTCACATTAGCAAGATTTCTCATGCAAGAACAGATTATAGACCATTGTCAATAGTGTAGCAATTTATGACGCAAAGACCAAGCAGCTTTCTTTTGGTGAACGTGGTGGATTTCTGTGACCAACTTGAACATGAGTGAAATCTGCACGAGGAACTTTTGCACCCTCACACAAAACTCCCAATCGCGTGGATTCCCATTGAAATGATGAGAATAGGTAACGCAGCAGCCTGGACCCAGCTCCAAGTGGGTGGGGCAATTCCAAAATGGGTGGAACTATCGTTCCAAATGGGTTGAATGGAAGGTCCATAACTAACCCTACCCCTAAACTTTACCAAGAACAGGTCTCTGCAGGAAAGTAATGGGAGTTACCAGATCGGTGGGCAAAGCCAAAACAGAGGGACATTTTCGACCATGTTACCTGATTGGCTGACGTCATAGTGACGGGTAGGTTTAGGGGTGGGGTTATGTAAGGGGGATCATTTTCATTGCATGATTTAGAAACACCCATAGCAGTTTAAAAACACCCACAAAGTCAGAAATGCCTACTTTTGCTCTGCAGAGACCTCAATCTCAATTTAACGGCTATAATTTAAAGGTCTCCGCCTACTCACAGCATAAATTCCTCCCACTTGGAAGTCTTCGGGCTGCAGTAGCATATACTTTGAAATGACTGGATTTTACCGAGCAGTGGTAGCTAAATGTGACAGCACCTTAACTTGCAGGAAGAGTCATTGAAAAATCCCCCAAATTAAATGCGCTGACTGATGTCTGGAATGTACAAACAAAGAAAATGCTACAGTCAAATTCAAGGAAATGAACTATAACTGTCAATATAGCAGATGTTTTGCCAGTGACGAATAGCTTTCTCCTGGTATTACATACCTCTTTGTGACCAACAACTCTCTAGTTTATGAAACCAGAAAATATGTTGTAAATACATCTTGAGGAGTGTCTGCTAATATGAAAGTCCTAGCGATATTACCGTTGTCTCCAGCAGATGGCAATGTTTAGAGTGTCATCACATCTCCCCCACAGCGCACTCAAAAGCCTGTAAAGCCATTGTGATGCAACAATGCCTTGGCCTGCCTGCCTCCATCCTACTCTGTTATATCCAAACACTGCCTGTCAGCACCCAGATTGAATTTGGACATCTCATTTCCAGTCTGGGGAAAAAGTGTTTTTACAAGGTCAACAATAGGCAGAGAGAAAAAGAGAGAGAGGGATGAAAGATACAAGCGAGAACATTTCTGCAGTTCGGAGCAATCAATATCACCTCCTCTCTCACGTGGGAGTTACTGTATACTATGAAACGATCCCGTATCTCAGGGGCTCACACACATATGCCGGTACACGAAAGGCGGTCCTATTGTTCTTTGGTTTCCGGGGGGAGTGCTTTGTGTTTTTGCAGGGGGTGGAGGCCGGGGAGGGTTTTATTGTTCGTGATAAATATGGTATGTCTCCTTAGTGATTACATGCTTGCCTAATTCTGTATAAATTACACACACAAGCACACGCACACGTTCAAACTTGAGGGGATCTGCTACGACTTTAGAAACAGTGCGTATGTGTGTGTTTATCTTGAAAAAACACCATGAACAAAGCTTTAACCGCTCTCTCCAACTCTTAATGTGGGCCAAGTGAACAGATCAAAGTAGAAGACTGTACCTCTAGAGGTGCACCCCCCCCCATCTCTCTCTCTCTCTCTCTCTCTCACACACACACACACACACACACACACACACACACACACACACACACACTCACTCACACAGATACTGAACCCCCTACTGATTCCATCAAACCCTCCCTGCACTTTTCCTCCCTACCGTCACACTCTCCCTCTGTTCAAGTATGATTACTCACACCAATTTCTACAGTTTCTTTGTTTTAGTCATAGTTTTTGTTTTTGAAGTCAAAATTTCAAGTCAAAAAAAAAAATGGTCAGTTTTACTGAAATGTAATGTTACAATATTTTGCAATCATGCCTTTAATTCTTATTGTCACTAGCACTTGAAGTTCACCTGTGGAGTCGTCATTTTGTTCAGGTAAAAATTGTAATATTACGTACACTACTGTTCAAAAATTTGGGGTTGGTAAGATTTTTTATGTTTTTTTAAAGAAATATCTTATGCTCGCTGCATTTATTTGATCAAAATATTTTGAAATATAATGAAAATTTAAAATATCTGTTTGCTATTATATTTAATTTAATTTATTCCTGTATTGGCAAAGCTGAATTTCCGAAAAAATTATACTCAGTTTTCAGTGTGACATGATCCTTCAGAAATCATTTTAATATGATGATTTGATGCTTAAGAAACAATTCTTATTTTTCATAACTGTTGAAAAATATTTGAATATTTGTAGAATATTTTTGTGAAAACCTTCTTCTTCTTTTTTTCTTCCCACCATATTTTTTTTTAGGGTTTAAGATGAATGGAAAGTTTAAAAGAACAGCATTTATTTGATAGATTTTTTTGTAACAGTGTAAAAGTCTTTTTAAATCAATTTAATCTAATTTAATCAATTATTTAAATATTAATGAATGCAAGGGGTGGAGTGAAAGTTAATGTATGTGATTATATATTATGAAGACAGTTTAAAAAAAGATAAAATAAAGAAATAAATTATGTGCATGTTTTTTTTTTAATATAAGAAATACTGCAATATTTGCAATATACAAAAAAAGAAGAAGTCATTTTTGATTCTATGGTGACTTTAAACATAGGGCGTACAATATTTGCAAGGTCCCTTTAAGTTATTTTGCAGTGCTTAAACTATCCCTGTTAGCTAAAACCTTTATGATCAAATAATCAGTTACCCCTAACATAGAAACTCACACTGACACCCATCAGTCACATTATCAAGGGCGCCAAGATCTTTTGGTGTGAAAGTGAATTATTACACTGAATGACATTCAGGATGCGTGACATGGAATCAGGTTATTGTTTTAAGTGAAAAATGCATTCTATCCTCAGAATGTATTACAGTGCTTGCAGTCAAGGTTAAAGAATATGCGAATATCCTTTCCTTGGAGTTGTACTTCACAACGCCCACCGCTCTCATCTCATTATCTGAATCACAGGTCTGGGAGAGGGACAGTGCTTTGACTCGGTCTTTAGTGCTGGATTATAATCAGCAGTGACACTCGTTATCTAAAATCACCTCTGTCATCATATGAGTGTCTTTCAATCCTGATGGGATAATCGGTGCCAATGACCATCAGTTTTAGTGTCATGTTAAATACCTGCTGCTTCATGTTCTGTTATCACACACACACACACACACACACACACACACACGCGCACGCACACGCACACGCACACGCTCACTCAGGGCCTGCTAAGGGTGGCATGCGAGATACTGGGCAAACAGCCAAACTGAAATAGCCGGTACAGCAGCAGAACTTTTCTTGGCTCATGAGATCCAGAACATGGTTAGTTCGAAATCACTTAAATTCAACATAAAATCAAAATCGACCTTTTAATGTATGTATCTTGTGTTATTGTTAATGAATCGTTAGTGTATGTTATTCCAGAGAAATAAAAGATTTTGTCTTAGTCATCTTTAGTTCTAAGGGACACTTTATGTTTATAATATAATTTTTTTCTTCTACACACACTTACTCCTCTAATTAAATTAAATACATTTTCTGAATTGATATTCACCAAAATGTTATTTCACCATATATGTATTTATATTATATAATATTTAATGCTGATTTGAAAAATGCTAATTCATCATTACCGCTAATTTTGCACATTTGTTCATAAATTAAAAATGTTTCCATGAATGAATACAATTAGCCTACATATCTATAAACAATTCCATTATGTATAACTAAAAACAGTTCTGAATGAATGAATATAGATAGATAGATAGATAGATAGATAGATAATGCCACTATCTATACAAACTACCAATAAGTAAATATTTTACTGCATTTCTACTGTGGTACAGGACTGCCATAAGGCAACAGGGCTATTTTTCAACGAATTGTATATAATAAAAACAGTATATAATCAGTATTATTTTTTTTTTTTACTAATTTCAACAGTGCAGTTTGTTGTAGTTTTTTCTGTATAGTTAAAAATTGAAAAACAATATGTTTCCATATACCAACACAAACAATTTTACTTTGAATTATTGTTAACCAATAGCCAAATAGCTATACTGCCCTACAAAGGCAAAAGACCTTAACTCGCTAGAGTGTGAAACTGAGAAAAATGACTTTAAAGTTTTTTACTTGTCCAGCCAAATTAATTATAGGTAGGTCACTGGAAATTTGGCAATTAGATGTTTTAGTAATGAAAATGATCTACATTAAAAAATTGTGAGATCAATCTTGATTTTTAACACTATTTTGAAGTTAATGTACTCTGCCTTTGCATTGTCTGCAAAAAATGAGAAGTCACACCAAGGCAAAAGACAGTAACTTCCACATTATCAATATTTGGTTGCTGATCACCATTTACAAAATCGTTATAGTAACACCTGTATAAAATCTAGTGATCTTGGGCTATCTCATATAGGCTATTGCATATAGTAATGTGACTATATTACCGTATTGACCCGAATATAAGACGACCCTGATTATACGACCCCCCTTTTCGATGTACCTTTTGGAAAAAGGCTTTTTGAAAATCGTGTTTTTTTTTCTTTCTGTAAAATATTTTTTTTCTTAAATTATTTTCATATTGCATATTTTTCCTATTTTAATTTTTGTTTTGAAAGTATGGTAAATACTGGTAAAATGTACCAACAATGACATTTAAAAATATACACTTTCTGATATACCATAAAAATAACAGCCCATCTGAATTATATAACATTTAGGCTATCCATCTCATAGTCCCCTACCAAAATTTTATTAACAGTAGAAGTGAAATCTTATTGTAGTCTTCAAATCTGTGTACTGTCTTATGTTTTAAAATCACTTTACAGAGGAAGTTTGTTCCCATCAGGCTAACATGACAGTCACGACTCATGCCGCTGTAAGCATTTTCTTTTTCTTTTGTTTTCACTCGCGATCTTTACAACACACATTACATTACTTATTTCATGGCACACTCGTTTTATACGTTTTTGGCGCCAGCTATTGTTGTGGGTGTATTATTGGCATGTCAAAGTCTAGACTCTGAATGTAAGATGACCGCGTTTTTTCAGATGTATTTCCAAGAAAAAAACATTGTATATTCGGGTCAATACGGGTGAATTATAATTTTTTTGACCATAACAAGCAGACTAAAAGGTAAACATGTGAGTGGATACCGTTTTGCAACCAATTTATTTGCTATGCTCAGTAACGTAAAAGAATGCTAGACATAGCATAATTGCTTATATTGACTTGAATGAAATAGCCAAACCTAAAAGAACGACTTGTGGATTTATGTAAATGCCAGCAAGCAGGCATGCTCAGAAATGCGTGTGGATCAAACATCTCCGACGACGTCGTTCAGCGCCATGAATTGATTTTATCGGGTTACAAGAAAAGGTAGGATATGGATTTAATTGCGAAATGTTAGGCTACTGATTTTATGATTGATCATGCTACATGCAACGGCATTCAAGTACACACGCATCCAACTAAAAGTGACACCCAGGTGAATAATCTGCATTACAAAAAGGAAAAAAAAAATCTTTAAAGGTTATCACGATTATGTATTGCTGCCAAGGTGTAGTCTTTACAGTGCTTTGTTATATGGAGCTGTTTGGTTGATTGCGATCTAATTCGTTTGTCTACACCATAATTAAAATGCAGCAGACTTTAATGGACAGTAAAAAAAAAGGCAGAACACCGAATAACTCCAAGCCGTCACCGTAACTTCATATTGACGCACGGGTAAACAAAGGCAGAACGCTGTAACTCATTTTGAGTATTCCAAACAAAGTGAAAGAGCCGTTACTGGTGTTATACGGTGTTCTGCCTTGGTTTCTCCAGTGCTTTTTGAAGTTACGGTTGAGACGACCCATTATTTTCTCGGAAAAACAACGAAATTGACTTAAGATTATGTAGGCTACATGATAAAGGATGTCTTGAATGTCCCAAAAATATCAATAACTCATTTTCGACAAAAATCGAAGTTACAGTCTTTTGCCTTTGCACGGCAGTATATAGTTTTAGCAAATTTGCATTTGGCCATAACATTTTTTTGCATCCTGTTTAATTCAGCTATATGTCAGATTACAGAAGTAAAATGGGTTGCAGATGACAATTCATGCTGACTTTAAAGTCTGTAGAAACCAGACAAAGTTAAGAAAATGTCTGTAAATTATGCATTTCCCTTTTCCATTACATGTGTCATGATTTGATGCTTTTCTGCAATTCCACAATCCTGCCTAGCAGCACCTGTAGTGCTTTAAAAAGGCATCACCATGAAAGTCTCCACATGCTGAGATAAAAGTGAGAGCTCCTTTAGGCTTTGAGAACACTCAGACTGTATAACAGTACTGCTTTGTGCAACAGTGAGGCTTTTCTGACATGTTTTTCTCTTCTTGGACACTAAAAGTGCCAGTCTAATTTTGAGAACCATTTATCTGCTTGCACTGGGAACTAAACGAAGAGTGTGCTGGAATAAATTGTATGTGAGCATGTACAGTATATGTAAAAATGTGTTAAATGCAGTGGGTAACAACCCAAAAGCAGCGAACAGAAGGTTGTGGGTTCAAACTCCCTGTAGGGCTTCCCATCATGCTGACTTAACTCAAAAAGAGCGCTTGTTCTAATGTCCCTGCCCTTCGTTTGACCATTGGCGGAGCGTTGGGGAAGGCACTTAACCCTGGGATACTACAGGGGAACTACATTATAGGACTTAGCATAATGGCCTTCAAAAAACCTTCCTTGTATAAACATATTTAAAAACCAAGAACAATGAACAAATAACCTGAACAGAGAGGACAAACGGTGAATCCTTTCTGGTCAACACACTGCAAAAGTGCCATTATTGACAGCTAACTAATTTTGTTTACCTATATAACTCTCAATGATAAGCAAAATTTGCCAAATGTTTGACTCGTATTTTATGTAATCTAGAAGGAAACTGATAGAAATGAGAGGTTTTGTGCAGCAGAGCATCACACAGCCTCACAGGAACAAGTTAAATCAGTTCAGAGGCAGTGAAACCTAAAGCAGCCATACTGATAACCTCCTGTACCGCCAACGGGCTTCCATCTGGTATAATAAATCCTTTGTCTTAAATCTGGGGAGTTTCGTCTTCCTTATGCCATTTACACAATCGTTCAAAGAACAGTCTGTTAGTCACTGTTTCTGTACACTCCAGCACTCTGTCTTCCTCACGAAAAACATCCTAATGTTTTATTCCAGCTTTCAAACAGGTGCTGATTCATGGGGTCTGAAGGAGGCAGCATTGTGGATCCATCGATCGGTCCTCTCATCAGTCTGGATTGGGCATGGCCAATTGGCCAAGAGCTCTCTGATTGATTCCTATAATTAATAGACGGTTTCTCCAAGAGCTTTCCCAGGGCAAATTAAACGTCTGTCAGCACTGGCTTAACTCAGAAATCAGGCAACAGTATTTTAGAGTGTTAATGTGGAATGAATGTCAGGTGTATGAAATTAAACGAACAAACCAGTTGTCCCACTAGGGAAATACTCTGAATTATTAAAATCTCTGTCTCATTACATCAGAGCACTTTATATCGGTTGAACACACTGATTGTTGGGAGAGAGCTCTATTGACTTTTACATGTCATTATGGTAAGAGTGTGTGATGTGAAAAAGAATTGGGTGAGCTGACATCGCATGAATTAAAGATTTATGGAAGCCTGTTTCCACCTCAGAGTAAAAAAATACAAATTGTGTATGTCATTCCAGAGAAATAAAATATTTTGTTCTCATCATCTTTAATTCTAAGGGACACTTTATGCTCTAATGATATTATTATATATTATATTACGTACTGAAGCTACTTTATGTCAAACATCCACATATAATAATTTTCTTAAAACTCCACACTCTACTTACTCCTCTAATTCAATTCAATTTCTTTTCTGATTTGATGTATTCACAGAAATGTTTTATTCATATAAAAAACAGTCATATAAAGAGATAAAAAGTCACAATTGTTTGTGTAAGATATAAAGTCACAGTTAGATTAAATAAGTTTGCAACTGTAAGATTCAAAGTCGCTTTTGTGAGACAAAGTCACAGTTATGTAAAATAAAGTTACAATTAAAGAAAAAAGTGATGTAATTGTGACATACAAAGTTACTATAGTGAGAAATAAAGGCATTATGAAAAACAAAGTCGCAATTATGAAAAATGGTCACAATTGTGAGATATAAAATGACAATTACATGATATACAAAATATAGCCATACTGTCAGATAAAAAAAGTCATAATTGTGAATATAAAGTCACAATTTTGAGAAATAAACTTGCGATTGTGAGGTAAGCTACAAAGTTGCTATTTGTGAGAAATAATCAAAATTATGAAATTTATAAGTATGAGTTATAAAGTGACAGTTTTAAGATTAAGAATCATATTCTGAGATTAAAAAAACACAATTATAAAAAAGTCATAGTTACGAGATATAAAGTGACAATTTTAAGATTACGAGTCATATTCTGAGATAACAAAACACAATTGCGTGATCTACAGGTGCAATTATGAGAAATAAAGTCACAATAGTGAGATTTAACATTACATTCTGAGATAAAACTTTGCAATTACCTCTTTATTCTGAGGCAAAAACATGCTTCCATTTACAATAGACTGGAGGTGAGGAAAGGTAGATGAAATGTGGAAAAGAGGAAGTAGAAGGGTCAATGACAAGTTGATTTATAAATACTTTTAGTTTTACAAGTGACTTCCAAAGATTTATGCATGGCTTAAAACTTTTTCAATTTGAGGAGGTGGAACGGTGCTGCTTATTGTATACTATCAACCGCGCATTGTAATAATGTGGACCTGCCTTCAGGATGTAAATATAGCCGGGTAAATAAGATGGGTGTTTTATGTCTATTCTTGGCAGTAGATTTTGTTGGAATGGAGAGAGTAAAAAGGAAGGACATTTGGCTCAGATGAGTTCACTGGCACCTCAGTTAAAAGCTGCCTGAGCGCGAAACAGTTGTCTTTGAAATCTTATCTTTTAATCATCCGAGCTTTATGTGTCAGCTCGCATGTACACAAGTGGATAGAGCAATTACACCGCTGCGTTTCCAATCTCACGCTGGACGGCGACACACATAGAGCACACACACACTCGAATCCCTGCTCTCCCTCATAAATTGCTGTGCTTTTAAGATCCAGGCTTTATAATGGTGGATGCACATGGCATTTAGCCATCAGGTGCTAGCACAACATTGGCAAGCAAACGTCAAGCTATCCTGTTATCATATGTCATCGTTGTTGCCTTTCAAAAAGCTGAGATAAAAATGTGTATTTTTGAGTCTCTCTTCATCTCTAACCACAAGAAATATCATTTATAATCGTAGTAACTCATGCATCTGCCAAGGTTGTCACAGCTCCACCTACAAATGAAGACAAAACCGTCTTCTCTGATGGGCTAGATCAGTTTTGTGCATCTCTAGGTTTGGAGTTTGCACAGAGTAATCTGGTCTTGGATCATTTTCTGAATCAACTTCCACCAAGGGCTCCGAGCCTTGGCAGACATTTTGGCTCAGAGGGCTCAGCAGTCACAGCAGTTGCATCTGGAGTGCATTGCTTTCTGACAGTAGACGGGGTAAAGAGCCGAAACGGGCAGATGGGCCAGAACCCCACTGTTTTGCAAAGGGCATCAGCTAACAACCGCACACTCAGACCTCTCAGACCTGACCCAGCATGGGGAACGTGAGTGAGGGAGTGGAAACAGAGAGATGGATGGATGAGCGGCAGTGAGCGAGAGAGACAGAAAGATTTATCATGAACATGGAGGAACAACGAACAGGTGTTGGGAGAGATGATGGATTGAGAGATGGCTTGCAGTGCTTGGATGAGCCTCACAAACCTTATGTGACCGTGTTAATCAAGACAAAGGCCACAGGAAATCCAATTTAAACAAACTGTTTGGATATAGCTAACTACGTCCCCAATGCATTGCAAAAAAGGGACACTGAGAATCAACTGTGTCAATAAACTATTCGCTAAACAAACAAGATTTAATCATCACAAATTAGCAAGGTTCAAGGGAAGGAAGGAAGAAGTCGGAGTCGGCGTGACTGAGGCTCGGTCAATTTATTAAAGTTCCCACAAAAATAACACTCGTGCTCGAGGCACTTCAAAATAAACATAAGTTCACAGCACTTTGGCGTTTCTCTGGCATAGAGCAGCAGCTCTCCCTTCCCGAGTCCTCAGTCTGTCCCTCTCTGCCACTTTCTGTCACCTTGTGGCTTTTTAAGGTCTCTCCATGCCAATCACTGAAACGAGAAGCAGGTGAATGTCATCTTGCACTTGACCCACTTACTCACCACTCGTCTCCAAACTCTCTCTCCCGCTGCAGACTCCGCTAACCACGCCCCCTCTCACCACATACCCCCACCGCCCGTCTCAGGCCGGGGATTCCTCCGGCCTGCAGCCCCCCCCCCCCATTCCTGGAGAGGAAGTCAGCCACAGCCATCTGCGCCCCCGGCCTGTGGATCACCTTGAACTTAAAGGGCTGGAGGGCCAGATACCAACGGGTGATCCGCGCGTTGGTATCGTTCATGCGGTGGAGCCACTGCAGGGGCGCGTGGTCCGAACAGAGAGTGAACTCCCGTCCCAGGAGATAATAGCGGAGGGTGAGAACGGCCCACCGGATTGCCAGACACTCCTTTTCAATGGTGCTGTACATCGTCTCTCTCTTAGAGAGCTTGCGACTGATGTACAGCACCGGCCACTCTTCACCCTCTATCTCCTGGGCCAGGACAGCTCCCAGCCCCCTGTCCGATGCATCTGTCTGCAGCAAGAAGGGGAGAGAAAAATCAGGAGAATGCAAGAGTGGCCCGCCACACAGAGCAGCCTTTACCTGGGTGAAAGCCTGCTGACACAACTCCGTCCACTGGACCGGATCTGGCGCCTCCTTTTTAGTGAGGTCAGTCAGCGGGCTGGTGAGGTCCGAATAATTAGGTACAAACCTTCTATAATATCCCGCCAGCCCCAGGAACTGCCTCACCTCCTTTTTGGTCTTGGGTCTCGGGCAGGTCGCAACCGCTGCGGTCTTATTAATTTGGGGCCGCACCTGCCCGTGGCCCAAGTGGAAGCCCAGATACCTGACCTCCACACGCCCAACCGCACACTTCTTCGGGTTAGCCGTAAGTCCGGCCCCCCTCAGCGCTCTCAGCACGGCCTGCAAATGCTCCATATGCCGCTGCCAGTCATTACTATAGATGATGATGTCATCCAGATACGCAGCGGCATATGCTGCATGCGGCCGTAGAATTCTATCCATGAGGCGCTGAAACGTGGCCGGTGCCCCGAACAACCCGAACGGAAGCGTGACGAATTGGTGTAATCCGAACGGCGTTGTGAAGGCTGTTTTTTCTTTGGACAAAGGAGATAAGGGGATCTGCCAATATCCTTTAGTTAAATCCAGTGTCGAATAAAATCGAGCTGTACCCAGCCGATCAAGCAGTTCGTCAACTCGCGGCATTGGATATGCGTCGAATTTCGACACAGCATTCACCTTGCGATAATCCACACAGAATCGTATAGAGCCGTCCGTTTTAGGTACTAAAACTATCGGCTCGCCCAATCACTATGGGATTCCTCTATTACTCCCATCTCTAGCATCGCCTCTAATTCTGTCTGAACCACCTTTTTTTTGTGTTCAGGTAACCGATACGGCCGGCTGCGAATCACCACCCCCGGCTCGGTCTCTATGTGGTGCTGTATGAGGTCGGTTCGCCCAGGCAGGGGTGAGAACACATCCGCAAACGCGGCTTGTAGCTTGGCTACATCAGTGAGCTGCGAGGGCGAGAGGTGGTCTCCCCCAGGGGCCAGAGCCAGAGACTGTGGCTTGTTATTTACCTCTGGCCCGAGATCCTCCTCCCCACTCACTGCTGTCGCTAGCATCACTGACTCCGCCTCACTCCACTTTTTGAGGAGGTTGAGGTGATAAATCTGATGTGCCCCATTCCTGTCTGTACGAACCACCTCATAATTAAGATCCCCAATTCGCCGTGTGACCTCAAAGGGTCCTTGCCACTTGGCGAGTAATTTCGAGCTAGACGTAGGAAGCAATACAAGTACTTTTTCTCCCGGTGCAAATTTACGCAGCCTGGTCCCCTGATTGTACAGCTGGCTCTGCCGGTCCTGGGCCTGCAACAAATTCTCCATCGACAGCCGCCCCAAAGTGTGGAGTTTTGTTCTCAGGTCCAGCACGTATTGAATTTCATTTCGGCTGTCTGAAGGTCCGTCCTCCCAAGTTTCTCTTAGGACGTCCAGCACCCCGCGGGGCTGACGCCCAAAAAGAAGCTCAAAGGGGGAAAACCCTGTGGAGGCTTGCGGGACCTCCCGCTCAGCGAACAAGAGGGGTTCCAGCCACCTGTCCCAATTTTTGGCGTCTTCGTGGACAAACTTCCGAATCATGGTTTTTAATGTGCGATTAAATCGTTCGACCAGACCGTCCGTTTGTGGGTGATAGACGCTGGTGCGGATCGATTTAATGCCCAACAATTCGTAAAGTTCACGTAAAGTCCGTGACATAAACGCCGTGCCTTGATCAGTGAGAATCTCCTTCGGGATTCCCACTCGGGAGATTAACGAAAACAGAGCGTTCGCTACACTTTTTGCTGAAATGTTGCGAAGCGCCACCGCTTCAGGGTATCGGGTTGCATAGTCTACCAGCACTAATGCAAAGCGATGCCCCCGTGCCGATCGTTCTAATGGCCCGATGAGGTCCATACCAATTCGTTCGAAGGGGACCTGCATTAGCGGAAGAGGGCGCAACGGCGCTTTTGGGGAGGCCGGTGGATTTACCAACTGGCATTCACGACAAGCAGCGCACCACCTGCGCACATTCTCGTGAATGCCCGGCCAAAAGAATCGGGCCATGAGACGATTTAGTGTCGCAGCCTGCCCTAAATGTCCCGCCATTGGATTACAGTGAGCCGCCTGGAATAGCATTTCCCGACGGCTCTTCGGTACTAATAACTGGGTTGTATCCTGCTTTGTCTGAGCGTCTTGTGTCACTCGGTACAACCTATCCTTCAAAATAGCAAAATAGGGATAGGAGAGCGGCCGGGCAGGTTGGAGTCGCTGACCGTCGATGTTCTGGACCTGTTCAAAAGCAAAATTTTTGCTGGTTTCAGCCACTCCCACCTGCACGTCCTCTCCGTTCTCCAGCTTTCTTTCTCCACAAGAGACATCCGCACATAAACACCCCAGTAATTGACTAAATGCCGGCCAATTTGTCCCCAAAATCAGCGGATGTCGGAGGTGCGGGTTAACTGCCACCTCCACACTATGCTTTTGCCCCCGAAATTGGATAAGCATGGACATTAAAGGGTACTTCACCACATCCCCGTGCACGCACCGAACCGGAACCACGCGGCTCTTATCCAATGCCCCGAGCTGAATCAGGCTTTGGTGGATCGAGGTCTGGTTACAACCTGAATCCACCAAAGCGAGATACGTACCCCCCTTTATACTCACAGGTATCTGGTACAGTCCAGCTTGATCGGGGGCAGCCTGTGGGGCGTCCGGGACCCGGATCAATGCCCCCACCTCCATCACTGGGCACCTGTCTATGAAATGCCCTGGGTCCCCACACCGCCAACAGGCCGGCCCAGGCCTCCCCGCCGCCCTAGTGGCAGAAAATGGGTCAAGGGATTGACGTGGAGAGAGCGGAGAAGAAGGCACCGCTGCAGTCCCTGCGCTGGCTAGCCCCGCCCCCCTGGGCGGTGCTCTCGGGCCGGCGACAGATTCCGGAGGCGGCCCAACCCGTCCCCGGGGTGGAACTCGAGGGGGCATCCCCAGACGGGACCTGGGAAGTGGGACAGGACGGGGGAAAGAAGAGACAGTAGGGGAAGAGAGAGAGAGAGAGACAGCTGGCAGTGATTCGCCGACTCCGGGGCACGCCACCATCTGGTCCTCCGCCAACTGGATGGCCAGGTCTAGCGACGCCGGGCGGTGGCACTGGACCCACTCTGCCGTCTTCTTCGGGAGACGGCCGATGAATTGCTCCAGCACCACTCGATCGAGGATCTGCTCGACGTCAGCTTCCCCGGCCAACAGCCATTTGCGGCAGGCGTCCCGGAGCTGCTGAGCAAGCACGAAGGGCCGGCCACTATCGCCCAGTTCCAGCGACCGAAACCGCTGGCGATGTTGTTCTGGGCTCAGGCCGACCCGCTGGAGGATGGCTCGCTTCAGGTCGGTGAAGACCAGGAGGTTTTGGACGGGCAATTGTTGGGCCGCCATCTGCGCCTCCCCCGAGAGCAGAGGTATGAGACGCACTGGCCAGTGGTCTCGTGGCCACCCACATGCCTCAGCCGACTTCTCGAACAGTTCGAGGAAAGCTTCGGGATCATCTTGTGGCCCCATCTTATTCAGGGGTAGATGAGTGGGGCCGTCTGGATCCCTGGCTGACGACCCACCTGCCCGTACCCCCTGGTCCATCCAGCTCCGGAACAGCTCACGGTCCTCCTGCTGGGCCTGCACGAGAGCGCAGAAACGACGTTCCTGGTCGTCTCTCATCTCCAGCAGCGCCTGATGTTGTTCCTGGTGGAGGCCCGCGAGCGATTGAATCACTTCCGCAAACGGCGAACCTGGCGGTGACTGCATGACGGCGGCGGCCGGGCTTCTTCCTTCCCGGGTTTCGGCACCAGTGTAGCAAGGTTCAAGGGAAGGAAGGAAGAAGTCGGAGTCGGCGTGACTGAGGCTCGGTCAATTTATTAAAGTTCCCACAAAAATAACACTCGTGCTCGAGGCACTTCAAAATAAACATAAGTTCACAGCACTTTGGCGTTTCTCTGGCATAGAGCAGCAGCTCTCCCTTCCCGAGTCCTCAGTCTGTCCCTCTCTGCCACTTTCTGTCACCTTGTGGCTTTTTAGGGTCTCTCCATGCCAATCACTGAAACGAGAAGCAGGTGAATGTCATCTTGCACTTGACCCACTTACTCACCACTCGTCTCCAAACTCTCTCTCCCGCTGCAGACTCCGCTAACCACGCCCCCTCTCACCACACACAAATTCCCACCAGCTCACCATTATTCCATGATGTGATTGGGCATCTGGTTGATTACCAGCTGGTGGTCTGCATGTCTCCATGGTCACCGTGACCAAGCAACATGATTGCGGTATTCTGCAAACATGTGTTGCCATCTGGCCCACAGCGCGAGAGTTAGTGTAGTCAGCAAACATTGTGCCAGTGCAGAGGACTAGTTCATGGGTACTGCCATGAAAATACCCCCTGTTGGCATTTCACACACACATTGGAAATTCTGGGCAAGTACTGAATTCAAACCATTAAATTGCCTGCATTTGATGAAACTACAAGCTTTGTTTTTGGAAAGAGGTGCTGACAGACCATTTTCAAAATAGACACTTTTTATTACATTTTTTTTTTTACAAATTAAAAGATTGTCTTGAGCAATAGATATACAGTCTGTTCAATGATACATATAATTTGTTACATACAATTATAACTGAATACACACAATTAAACAACTGGTCAGTGATTGAAGTTTCACAATGCGAAATTTTCTGCGATTTAAGATGCCCATAAGAATGTGAAGTATTTGTCACACTTCAACCCAGTAAAATACTGTAACTACTGAGTGTGTTTTTGAATCAGATCATAAGAGTCATTTGCTGATGAATCGGACACTGGTTCCGATATACGTTTTTGATTCATAAAATAACTTACTGGTGAATCTGACAACATTGGACATGCTGTTTGTTTTTTTGTGCAGAGTATTAAAGGTATTAAAAAGTCATGTTGGTAACACTTTACTTAAAGCCTGCATTATAAAGATAATTTTAATGCATTAATTATGCCTTGTAATGCACCTTATAATGCATTGTACAATCTCATGGATAATTATAATCACAGTTAATACATTATAACACATTATCAATTCATTGTTACACTATGCATTTTAAATTTGGTTATAATTATTTATGACAAGATTCAATGTATTACAATGCACATTATAACATACATACAGTACATTCATTATACATAAAGGCTTTAAGTGTTATCGACATGTTTTCTTGCTGCTATTTTGCGATACATGGACACCTTGTGTAAAATATAAATTATTTTGCTGTCGCACTAAATTCATTCACTATTCCTCACAGCCTTGTTTATATTATTGAAAAAATAAATATGCCGTTCACAGTGGTGCAGCAGATTATACAGCTCTTCAGTCCACAGCACAGATCAGGTGTGGGCTATTATCTCAAACAAAATATAATAATAACAAGCAAAACAATCAAAACTAACATCAATCTATACCAGTTAAATGGATTTGTCATTAAAGACTCACATCGACTCACATAAACTTTGAATTCAATCATCTAAAGATTGTTCTCATCAACTAAAACACTCAAAATTTGAGAAACACAAACATTCTTAAGAATGTTTTTTTTTTCTATCGAAAGTCAAGATGTTTAAACAGAACTGTTGCTCAGAACCCTATTTTCCGCCTTTTGACAGTGAAGATTGTTAACAGACTAAACCAGGGTTGACTTAGAAAAATCAATACGACTGATTTCATACATTACAGAGCATCAATCCTCAGTAATTGTTTTTTCTCTCTCTCTTTGTATCTCAGTGTTTCAGTGCCAGCATTTCTTTCTCTTTTTGATTATTGCTCCAGAATGATGACAATATGTATAGTGCACACTGTACAATATAATGAGCCAATCACATGCAGACTTTGGGGCGATTCTGAATATTTATCAGTTACTTACTGAATATGTATGTTTCTCCGCACTGCACTCGAAAATGAGCCTTATTTTATATGCTGATGGTTAAATGAGCCTATCCTCCATTTGTCTTCATCAAAAGCACATTTGAGGGTTTGGTCCCATGTTACTGGAGCTCAGAGCTTATCTTTCTTTATAAGGCCTGACAATCTAATCCATGAAAACAAAACCTCTCATTTTCGTCTCTTCTGAGCTGCCACATTGAATCACAGGACCAGGCTAACTTACAACTGTACCTTTGAACAGCCAAACTAGTATTGCCACATTACGTTACATTTACGTTCCTTTATATATCTAAATGGGTGTAACCTAGAGTTTTGATTGGGGGAAAAAACTACTCAAGGATCCCACAGGAGGTCAAGATTCACAAATCCTCCAAATACAGCATTGGAAAGGAGCTTTTTACACAGAGAAAGCCTCCTTTTGAGCACTAAACTGCATCCATTGGTAAAATTGGTTTTGCATGTTTATGATGAGAGCTAGGCCTAGATTCCCTGAATGTGCAGAAAGAGACTTGTATAGGAGAATGAGTAAATGCGACGCCGAGTGTGTGAAAGAGCGTGGTTTGGTAACAATTAATTGATATTGCTTGTATACGTTTTCAGCAGGAGGAGAACGAACATTAAACATGTCTTTCTGTTCATCTTGCTGCATCAGCAGGGTGTGGTGCGATGTGGTGCCACCCAGAGAGACGTGTGACAGATACGCACATATGGAGAATCAGCACTCTAAAGGAGCAAAACTGCAAAGTGACATGATGAGAAGGAAAGAGATTTTCGTGGCTGACTGTAAGACGCGACAGAGGTCAGAATTTGCCATGATTAAGACGAACATTGACAAGGATAAAACTCAAAACTGAGGCGAGACGCCCACATGAGGACAGGCCCATTGAACAGCACTCAAGCATATTACCAGTGTCTCTATGGGGAAGATGTTGGACCATATCTACAGAATGACAGGACTGTGTCTTTCAGTGACGGCACGTGTGTCTAGTGGCTCAGTATCGTCGGTGTAGCTGGTTCTGAGTGTGCCGGTGTTATCAAAGGCTCTCTATACACTGGCAGCTGAAGAGGCTCCTCGCTGTTGGCTCTCTGTTCCTACGCCTCCCTCTCACTCGGAAACAAACAGCACGTAAAACTCTACACTCGCCTCCCTGACAGCCGTACACGCCACAAAGATTTCCGGAAAGACTTTCATCTGGAGGTTTTTTGTCTTCCTGTTTTGCAGTCGATGGATTTCTTGCACAGGAACCGGCCAGCAGTGGGCTGATGTTTTGAAGCAGATGCTTTTATTGTTCATCTCCTGACACCAAATAGAAAAAAAAATATTGCTACTTAAATATAAAGCTAAGCAAAGCCTCACAGGTGATATATATGCGTTCGCCTCTGGAATCATTGGGGAAAGTAATCCACAAGGTCGTTGTAATTGAAAACCGAATGATGTCTGTGTGCAGGTGTATTGATTTAGTGTTTAATTCGCTCAGAGAAAGCATAGAGTTCCAGTATGTTCCGTAAACATTGGGCAGCAGGGGGAAGGGGGAATATCTTTCTTTTCCACAAAAAGCAAACAAGTTCAACTTAAAATTATACATATAAAATATATTTATATTTTTTTTATTTACCACACATTTAAATACAATATAATAAAATTTAATTTAACATTCAGGGACATCTCGAAAAATCATAAGATCACACAGAAATCACAAAGAATGTACAATTAACAAACTATATTTTTATACCATATTTACATTAATTTACGTAAAAAAGATTGGTGTAGAACCAATTTTCACTCAGAAACTGCTAGTAAATTTCACAATTAATTAAAAAGAGGTGGCAAGTAACATTGAATTAAATATTAAACTTTGAAGTAGAAAGACTGAAATAGCGTTTTGACATAATCTGGATTACGTAATCAAATTACAAAAAATAATACTTGTAATTAGATTAAATTACATTTTAAAATACTTGTAATCAGACTACAGTTAATTTTGTATTGATTACATGATTACATATTATTCACACAATAGCAATAAATTATTCATAATTTAGTCATTCTCCCTAATTCCTCGTTTTCATCTTTTATTAAAAATAGCCTACCGCTTATATACATTCAGAAAGTCTTCCAGTTTTGTGGAGATTCACACAAAGGCCAGTCACTATGGCTACACAGCATTTGACCACTTTATTTATAAAAATAACTTTAGGTTTAAGAAGTGTTTCAGCATTCCATCAATGAACATGTTAATTTTTATATGTAATATCGTCACTCAGAGGTAATTTAACCATGTGTCTTTGGAAGGCTTTTGTCTTTCAAACACATTAAAATGCACAAATTCACGTTATTTGTTATCTGCATGTAATGTAGACATTCCCAAACTCTTTTGTCATCTGAACCTCCTTCACAAAATATATATTTACTTGAAGTACCCCTGAGATTTTAAAATAAATATTTTAATAATTAGTTGCATGTAATTCGTTTTCTTACTCTTTGCATTTTTACTCTTTGGTACAAGATTATCCTATTTAAATCAATGTGATAAATGATTTAGGTCCAAAAGAATCTAAAAGTAAAGTAGTCTTATGATATTATCTAAAATGTGTAATGTAATTGATTACATTACTAACAACAATTTTCTTAATGTAATTTGGAATCAGTAACGGACAACAATTTGTAAGTAATCTACCCAGCTCTGTCTTTGTTTTTTACAACTCCGAAAAAAACATTTTTAACAGTGTAGGTTGTCATTGAAATGCCCAACTACACAAGATCACACACTCGGTCAGAACAACTTAGATGAGCATTCATCAGCCACTTTGAAAGTCCTTTCTTTTGTCCGTATTCTTGACTTTTGTTCTGATACATTTGTGTGTGTGTGTGAACGCAGGTCAACATTGTTCAAGTGCAAACGCATGGCTAATCCCCAGAATGGTAATTACGTACGTCAGCAGCCTTCACTACTGTGAAATTGAGTCATGTGATAACGGTCAAGGTTTTTCAAAAGGAGATTTGACTAATTCACAGCATATTCTGCAGGGTTGGGCTGAGCCGGACCTCTGCTGACAGACACAGACCTTTGATTGAGAACTGGAGGTACAGACAGCTAACATCAGTACACTGTGCTCTGACTCACAGTCCTTCCAAACCAGCAGCAGGTGGAATGGGCAGAAAACATGGACTAGAACCATAGTAATTTGTTATTTCTTCCAAATGATTGAACGTGAACTCTCGTTTGGGAGCATGTGTCAGCCCTAGAATGAAATAGAAAGAGATATCTATGCAGTCAGTCTCTAACTTCAATTATTAAAGAACAGATACAGAGAAGATAGCAGGAAAATATAGTTAAATGGAACAATAGCAATATAAGATCTTAATAAGTCGGCCGGGAGGGGAGCACATATCTGGACCCCGTCCCTTCCTAGATGAAACCTCCCTCTGCACTCCAAAACTACCACATTTTTACAAAATATTATATTTATGAAGGTCACATTAAAACTGTTATGGAAACTTTTTCTATGCCTTAATCTTTTATATTTTTATTTAATCTTATATATTTAGTTAGTATATCTTATACTCTATTTATTTTTTGTATTTTTATTTTTTGCTTGTGCCAGACCTTCAATCTTAAGATATGAAAATCTGTCATAAAAATATTCATTACTTTATATTTTAACCGCTTTACTGTTTTTATGGCACCTTTGAATTATTTTTTTTATTCTTTCTTTCTTGCCATTTTGAATTACTGTGGTCATATTATCATATTATTACCTTTAAAAATAATACATATTTTTGTGAGTTTTTAATTATTATTATTGTTGTTATTATTATTATTATTAAAATTATATGAGATATGTCTTAGCAAGACAAATGAGCTTAATTCCATTTAATTCCAAAAATTTTTTTTTCAAAATGTCATATAATTTCCACTACCAAATGATATTAATAAAGACCATATATATTTCATGACTATATTTTCAGAAAAAAAACAATACAATTCCCCTGTGATGCATATTTATACACTGCTGGACATCATTAGTAGACAAACAGTGAGAGTGTGAAAACTGCTTGAAGAGAGTTTATTTAGTAAAAGTCTACAAGGCCAAACATGCTCATGGTTGAAGAAACACCCAAGTATGAGAAAAGTTATTGACCTTGTTTAAACTCTTGTTAAATGGTCTTCACAATTGTTAGACACTTTTAAAACTTAAATTCCAGAATCCCCAGTAAGCAAATTGGATGTAGACTGCTTTGGTTTTAGAATGTAAGTGGAGCTGAATCTAGATTTCCTCATCTGGCTGCTGCAGAACTCAAGTGTCACCGCGCTGCTGCAGCGGCGTTCTCCTCCGGTGATCACACGTTATTGATTTCTAGAAGAGGTGACGACGCTGCAGTTTCTTCATTCACTGCTGTGTCAGACTCCCGCTGCTAAAAAATGGCTGTTTGACGGTATAATCTGCGGTGACAAGTGCGTTAATCTGCTACAATAGCAGAGAAACAGCATCTGTGGGTGGAGCCTCAGGGTACATGTAAAGAGCTGTAGAAAAATAATACATGGAGAGAAGCGTAGAAGCGAGGAACAAACTATTCAGCCTGGAGAAAGAGAGAGAGAGTGGAGCACAAGCCACATCTGGATATTAGAGAGGAGTACAGCTGATACTAAACCCTCCAAAAAGATCCTCACACAAATGTCAGTGAGCAAACAGAACAGTGAGGGCAGAGACATGAGAAGCAGTGTGTGTGGTGAAACCTCAATCCCGGGGCCCCACTTTGCAGAGGACACAAAAGACAGGACAAGCCCCAGGGAGATGAGCAGAACAATTTATATGATAGGAAATTAAAGCTAATTCATACTGCCCCAACTACAGAAACCCTTAAAGGCTATAAATTAGTTAGTTCAATGCAATATATATATAGGGAGAATTTCTGTCTATGTATTAGTGGTGATTTCAGTGACTCTTTCTGCAGGTTATATCGTTATGCCAGTAGGTGGCGACAAGTGGCTGTCTGAATGAGTAAGTCATTTATTCATTCATTAAACCAATTTGTTCAAAAACTCTTATTCATTAAGGAACTCCTGCAGGTTAATGTAATTATGTCTGATTCGTTGAATCATTCACTCAATCAATTTTTTTTTTTATTCACTGATTCATTCAGCAACAAAAAAACATCCAGATCAGATGGTGGATCAGCACCTAGAGACGATCTCTACAGCCCTAAATGTCAGCGGAGATCATGTCAACTAGATGAGGCGCAGAGACATCCCCAGCGAAGACCTTGTCACCTAGATGGCCATCGGGACAAGACCACGAGAACCTGATGAGTCCTCTGCACAATCTGACTTTGCTGCAGCCTGGAATTAAACTGCTTTACTTGACTTGGTGGTGACTTGACTTGACTTGACTTGATTCAATGAATCATTCACTCAACTAATTTGTTCTAAAACACTGATTCATTCAGGTAGGAACGCTAGATTCCAGATGTTAGCTTTTGATGGATTGGATTGGAAATTTGACTTATTTTGAAAATGTATTCACCCACAGAGAAATTAGCATTACATCACTTGCTCACGAATAGATCCTCTGCAGTGAATGGGTGCCATCAAAATCAGAGTCCAAACAGCTGATAAAATTATACTTATATTATACTTTATATTTATACTCACTTCTTCTATAGGTGAAGTTGGATCACAAATAAACATAAACGCATTTAGGCAGATCGGGATCGCGCATTCCCTTCAAAATGAAAGTAACATTAATCCTCTGTGTCTTCAGCGGCACAGATGTCGGGAGTAAATGACGACTGCTATGTTCATGATTACATCCAACAACAAAACACCTCAATCGCTTAATCGGAGACTTCTTGTCTTCCCCTGGACCGAAGTCGACACAATGGCGGACAGCTCTCAGCTCACTCAGGGTGGGTCTAAGGTAAGATGGCCTTGTCAATCAACTATCGTGGGAGCGGTCTGTACAGAACTATGTCATTCTGACAGGAATCTCAGAACAGCCTGATTTGAGAAAGGGGATTTTAAAATAGGGATTTAAAAAAAAAAACTGGGTGGATTTTTATCATTATAGGATGGATGTGTACACACACTTACAACACACATTTATGTTCAAACAACTTGTAAAGTGAATTTTGCATCCGATGACCCCTTTAATATATTTGTTTATTACAAATACACAGCTTTTCATTTCACAAGACATTAATTGATGGACTGCAGTCATGTGGATTATTATAGATTTTTGTGATGTTTTTATCAGCTGTTTGAACTCTCATTGTAATGGCACCCATTCACTGCAGAGGATCCATTGGTGAGAAAGTGATGTAAAGCCAAATTTCTCCAAATCTGTTTTGATGAAGAACAGACTCATCTACATCTCGGATGGCCTATAAGAATGAGTACATTTTCAGCAAAGTGAACTATTCCTTTAATGATATAAAGATGAGTTTGAACTGGTTGGAGCCTTTAAACAATATATTAACTGGAGAACACTGCACAGAGGGCAGGACAACAGGAACTGAAGCACTTACAGTAATAACAGGAATATTAGATCAGCAGTACTCCATCCAATAACAAGGACAAAATGTCCATAATGTGGGACAAAACCACGCTAGGTATTTAAACTGAACATTATAAGCACCTTCTGTAATGTTTCTAATAGTATTGTTATAGATAATAACTTCGATTTAAGCATTTGAATGGTGAACAGCATACAAATCATTCTCTTGTCTCCATCCTGCAACTTCCGCTCTGCGTGAGAGAAAAAGAGCACAAAAGTGCAACCCTGGCAGAGTGACTGAGATGAAAACATGGTTTTGCATTTAAAATGCTTATACACTGATCTTCTAGCATCTCATGTCAGTCAGCATAAGCACAGCTTAAATAAACTTATCATCACATTAAACAGAGTGGTGTCTGGCTGCAAAAAATTAAGGGCTCTAGCCAATTAGCTTTTTTGCCTCTCCTCTGGTTCATTAGGCTTAATTTTTTTTACGCTGTTGAGCTCTTTAAGATGGATGGACTTTCACTAATGTCTTTATTTGATTATGAGCCAATGTTTGAATTTGAGTTTTGCGTTTTAAAAAATGATGACTCAAGAATTGTATCTAAGGACCTTTGCTCTGTCAGCTCTCGGTTGCCGAGAGGAAAAAAAGAAATTTTCCACAGACTTGGCAATTTGTCTTGTTTCTGCTCATGTGTAACTGGGCTACACTAATCAGCATCATTTATGCAGAAAATGTTTAGGAAACTTATTTGCGAGCATGTGAAACGAACAGAAATACACTTGTGTTTGGGTCTTTGACTGCACATTATAGTTTGGATAAAAATTATTCTGTATGCTGGTTTTCAGTTTCCATTTAGTTGCTTAGTTTTAATGATGCATAAATAGTATCTATTTTATTTTATTTATTTATTTGTATTTATTATTTTTTAAATGTACTTTGAAAATGTCTTTTGTTTATTTTTTATTTAGTTGTCATCTTGAAAATAATACATTTATGTATTTGGCAGATGTTTTATCCAATGCAACTTATGCTACATTCAAGTTATACATTTTCAGTTCATGCATTCACTGGAAACCAACCTTGTGACCGTGGTGTTGCTTGTGCCATGCTCTACTGTTTAAGTTACAGAAATGCAGATGCAGAAAGTAGTTAATTTTCATGTGTCATATTTAGTTTTATGCAAACTAATAATTTTATTTTGGCTAACAATATTGTTTCCAGTTTTCAGCCTTATAATAATTTCCGTTAGTGATAATAAACTTGGTCTGTGATAGTTCATGGTTTCAGTTTGTCTTTGTGTGTTTATGAGTATTTGTATGCTTCTCTCTGTGTGTGTGTGTGTGTGTGTGTTTGTACTTGCTCTCAGGCCCTGTGGCTCATCTGTTTAATGAGGTCACTCTTTGAGAGGGAGAGTGATTCAAGTGTTCACTGTGAAACTAATTTAAAACCAATTCTTGCCTCACCCTGGAATTACAAGGGGATCGAACGGGTACTGGAGAACCTCACCACAAGCTTGAGATATACTCTTGGTTTAATAATGAATCATATAGGTGCTCAGGAGAGAGAGGAACTGTAAGAGGACAGGAAAGAGGCAGAACAGTACAGCCAGATGTATGAAGGCATTGTTCACCTGGCAGATTTCCAAGCCCTTAGAGATGAGCACTGAGGTTCCTTACAGTTTGATATTCCATAATCACCATCTCCAGACTCAGTAAAAAATAAAAACATTCAATAAACATATTTTTTGCCTATTGGTATATATTTATACAGCATGCAAGTATTTAAAAATATCCAACTTTAATTTAGTAGTATACTAAATCAAATAATCCGCATGGCAAATGTTAGATTAGAAATCTGTCTGTTAGTCTGCATCTGAATTTATCTATTTGTGACCAATGAAATGGTCATAACCAAATGCTAATGAATTAATCAAATTGACATTATTTGAATTAGCATGCAATGAAATGAAGTTGTGATGGTCAAAATTTTCAAGAATGTTAGCATACTTTGATTTAACTAAATTGACCAAGCAGCAAAAATCCACTTTTTTTTAATGCTCCTCTGAGACTCCAGTAGAGTGAGACTGGACTTTTGCCTAATGAACTAAAATGTACTGTATCATGCGCAGGGGTCAAAGCATGGAAAGCCAGACTCCCCTTGCTCGTTCAAGTATATATAGACATAGTCTAACTTTTTAAAACTCACATCCCAACTCACCAAGACCATTTATTGAAACAATGACAGTGTCTTATTCAGAAATATTCAAGACTAAATAAATAAAAATAAAGACACTAAGATATTTTATCAAATTATCTTTATTTGTGTTATACAAAAGACATAAGCTCATACAGGATTGGAATAACGTGAGGATGATTAAATAATGACAGAAATTCCATTTTTTGGGTGAAAATAACTTTAACGGTCAGAGGTTGATTATCAGTCATCTATGCAAAATATTATTGTTTTGGTGCAGGAAACCAAACAAAACGTGTAGAGTATCCATTTAATACAATGTGTTTTAAAACAGTTTAGTATAATCCATTTAATACAAGCTTTTATGGTACGTAACAGATCCAGAAACAGTAACTTAAATGCAACTGAAGATGCAATAAATCAAATATATTGTGAGTTTAGTAGAGTTTAAGTCATCAGAAATGTATGATAATGCTCTCCGCAACCCACAACCGTGAGTGGCATTTCCCCATTTGCTCCTGACATTCTTTAATTTGCTGTAGTCCTTCCCAGATCTTTAGCATCACATATGGATGAGTGTATAAGATTCAAAACTGCTGTGCCAAAGCAAATTGTATTTAAGCAGCAAATAAAGGCATCCGTCAGACATTAATTTATTCAGAAAGACTTGATTTAGCTGAGTAATCTGTCTCTTTGCTTGACGATCCACAGTGTTGCTTAAGCCAATGCATTATCTGAGAGGAAACATAGAGGACTGAGCTCAGCTAAATGTCAACAACCTGCAGCCATGCAGTTCTGCAGTTTTGCCTTTGTTTGTTCTTTTGTCTTTACCCTCTTTCCATTGCCTGTGGTGCTAAACTCTGGGGCAGCAGATTTGGCCTCCGTTCCTTCCTGTTTTCTCTCGCTCTCTTGGTCTCGCTGTTTCTCTCACACGTACACAAACATTCCTCACCTTACCCCTCTCTTTGTTTCTCTCTCTTTCTCCCTCCCAGAGGAGAGTGGTCCCTCTGTATTTCTGTAGGGAGTGCTGGCAGCGTGTTCCGAACCCCTGAGATGCCAAGCTGGCACTGCCTGCTGTCAGATCCGTCCATGCTGGCTGACCTCGCCCTCACCACCCCAAATGCCTCTGCCAGCCAGCCTGAAGCTGTTGAGTCACTTCCCTTTCTCCTTACCACACACGGGCACCATCTCACTCAAAACAGCGCCACACTGTCCAAAAGCTATGCTAACGCAGATTTTGCCGCCAGTCTTACACTCCCTCACATTTGGACACCAGTTTAGAGAACCACACAGGCAGTGAAAACCGTCTGATGTCTCTGCTATACAACCCTGTTCAAAAACCCAGTGAGGTGCCTGCAAAGGTTATTCGCAAAGGTAGGCAGCTTAAAGGGATAGTTCACCCAAAAATGAAAATTCTGTCATTATTTACTCACCCTCTGACTGTTCCAAACCTGTATGAATGTTGGTAACCAAACAGTTGACAGCAACCATTGATTTCCATAGTATTTTTTTTCCATATTATGGTGGTCAATGGCTACAGTCAACTAGTTGGTTGCCAACATTCTTCAAAATATCTTATTTTGTGTTCAACAGAAGAAAGAAATTCACACAGGTATGGAACAAGTGGAGGGTGAGTAAATGATGACAATATTTTAATTTTTGTGGCTGAGCCATCTCTTTAATTGCTGCCTACCAAGATACCTTTTGGCCAAAATGTATAGGAGCATTGCATTACAGTAAGCTAAGAATGCTTATTTTTACTTTACTTGAAAAGTGAAGGTTATATCAAAGTGAAGGTTATATCAAATTCCATTTCAAGGAAAGTCAGTACACTTGGTAGCCATATTTGCAACACCAGCAAATATTTGTAGCTATTTCATGAATCCAAGACCTAATACATGAATGGATAAAATCTGAAATCTCAAAAACTGCTTGCCACACTCACATTTAAATAGCATATTTTAAATCAGCAATAACATCTGACATGGACTGTGTCTTAAATGTTGTTTTTTATGCTCAAATAGAATTGAAAAAGCTTATATTTAAGGTTGGTCCAGCCTTGTATTGGCTCTTTTATTTAAAGGGCGGGACTTATTCCACCATATTTTGAGTTTTACTTTCTCCCATTCATAGTAACATGAGTTCACCCTCTTGATATATCCACAGCCAGGTCTATTTTTTTTCTGTTCAGACTGCAGTTGCTTTTGCTAACACATCCACATTGTTAATTACAGTAACCATGCAAACTGGCAAAGGCCAAATACCAATCTTCAATATCAAGCAGCACAAAGGACTATTTTTACACATGCTAAAATAACTGGCGGCTAAAACCAGAAGCATTGCAAATTCAAGTTAAAAAGGTCCATGCCCACACTTACATTAAAAATAAGGTGGATAAGTCCAATTTCGTGTAGTCTTTTTACACTACAAAATTTGAACATATTTGAGTTGGACAGGCAAAAAAAAGAAAAAGTTTTGCTACCTGTCTTAAAGTCAAACATCTGAAATATACCTTCTTTTCTATTATAGGGCTGGGCGGTATGATGGTGTATATCATTACCACGAAATAAAATGTCTATCCCAACTGTTCGATTGAAGAATTCTATTTGTATGATGCTATTCAAATGCTTTTTTGAGGTTCCATTCTAGTTAGTGTGCTGCTAGTTAGTATGTAGTATGTCAGTTTTTGAACAGAGCTAATAAGCTGTTATCTGTACAATGTGACTTGAAATATATTCAGTGTGATCCTCTGTGGAGTTGACGTCATTTTAAATTCCAATCAAGGACGTTACTAACTATGTTTGCTATCATGTATGTGGGTTTTAATCTTGAATTGGGTTGATTTCATACTGCAGGTTTGTTGATAGACAGCCAAATGACATGTTTTTCCACGTTTTGAGAGAACTCTAGGGAACAATCAAGAAAGATCAGACTGCCTTTCACGCCGTCTTTGGGGGGGGGGGGGGGGGGACGCAGAAGCTTCAAAAGCTAAAGAGTACGGAAAAAGAACCTGATGCTAATTATGCTCCAGACACAGACAGGGAAGGGAGAGAAACGTCTGGATCCAAGGAACAGGGGTCAAACATCAAACAACCTTAGCAACAACAAAAAAAGAGCAAGAAAATCTCAGACATTAGAATCAAAGACGCATGCTAGTGCATCCAATGCAATACAGTCAAGCTAATTTCAGCTACGGCTCTGTAGCGGCCGCTCGCCATCATGTTTCGAAGTGGCAGATTTTCAGACCTTTTGATGTTTGTTTATTCACACACATGCTTTGTTCTAGTGTGTTGCTCGCACATGTAGATGCTCGTGTGTATTCTAAGAACAGGCTGAAGGCCAAGTTTAACTAGCGGCACATAAACAAATGATCCATTGCAGTCTGGGGAGCATCCAGAGTAAACAAAAGAGACAGATCAATATGATATCTGTCACTGACAGCTTACGTAAACACATTGATCCCGTACATTTATATACAGTACAAAATGATTAAACATTAATGGGAATTTCCCAGAAAATGGGTTTTCTATGATTTTTAAGGATTTTTAAATTAGATGGCATAGCTCCATTTTTTTTATTAAAACTCCCAGAAAAGAAATGAATAGAAGACAACAGTCTTAAATTGTCATAGAAGACAACAGTCTTAAATTGTCATTGATGTGAATAACGGATAAGAGAAAGAGGATCTTGGGTAAAGGTTCAGATACTGTTTGTCACAGTAGCCTCAGAACAGGCTGGTTTTGAGTGCCTCTAATGGTGTAATGCAGAGGTTTCTGGAACAGGATGGTACCGGCTGTTAATGTACCACCAACCAGGAGCGTAGGAACAATTTTTGGCATTTTTACATTAAAGCTCCTGTAAAAGACTTCTGCCATTTGCTTTAGCCAGACATCAGCAAACCTGTGCATGGGCCTTAACTGTGAGAATGTTTATGTCCCAGAAGGTTCTTTAATATTATAACTAACAGATTTAAACTTTTTAATATAAAGATATAAAGATCAAACTGATGATATGAATTAACTCTTTTTTTTCTTTTAAATCATGTCTTTATCTTTGGTCAGTTTTCAGACGTTTTCCTCATAGATTTTATATAAGGAGCCATATATATAGTCAATATATAGAGTTAAATAACGTTAAATCATTTTTAATATTCATTGAGTGAGAATATTTATTTATTTTTTACCTAAATTCACATCTGCCCCACAGCTGTGGTGTCATTGCCACAACACTGAACAATTTCCCCCTAATATTTTATTTTATTTTTTATGTATTTATTTGTTTATATTTTTTTGTTTGTTGGTTACCAGGGAGACAACAGTGTACATGCTTGAAATTAAATATTAAACATGTGTGATAAAAAATATACAGTATATATATGGAACGTAAAAAATAACAAAACATTTTTATTGTGCATCATTTCCAGTCAGGATACAATTTAGTTTTCAGAGAGGGCCACAGGGCAAAAAGTGACCATAGTTGAAGAAACACCCCCACACAATGATTTGCAGAAAGTGATTCTGATTTGCTGAAAAACCATCATCGTAGCATCATGGTTTGTTTACCGAGCCTAGAGCTGTCACAGAGACCGGTGTGATTTCTCAAGACACCTATTTTAGTGATATCTGTCTGTCAGATAGTACAGGTAGTAGGGGCATTTTATGCTTGGTAACTTGTGTCTTAAAGGGATAGTTCACCTAAAATGAAAATTCTGTGTTCATGTCGCTCCTACCTTGAATGAACTATCCAGTGATTAATTTCCAAAATTAAAATTCCATTTATAATGTATGTAATGACATAGAAATGTACACTGTGGTCCTGCACTGGTGGGCAAGTGTGATTAAGTGTGTCTAGACCAACTTATTATATAGTCCAGCTGCTTTTGACTAAATAATGAGAGATTTAAATTAGAGCACATATCTAGTGAGTCAATCGTGAATACCAGAGGAAAAGATGTGCGTTTTTGCCAAGAAGTTATCAGCTGAATCAGATCCAGAGCTCCTATCTCAAATCAATCTGCAGTTGATGCTCTATTTATAGCTGATCCACCCTTGAGTGTCTTATTATTATGTGCATGTATTTGTCTGGAAATGGCTTTGGTGATTATCGTTACTCGTTGCCTCCCGAAGCTCCTTCCTTCTGGCCTGAACTTAGCTTTTTCTTTTGAATATTTAATAAGTCACTAAACCTTTATTCTTTCAGGCCGGAAAAACGAAGCCCTACTTAAGAATATAACAGAAAGCCACTTGAGGCTAACAGTGTTTCTTTGTGGGTCAAGTCAAAAGGCTCTCGATCCAAATCTCTCATCCACAAAGTACTACATTTAAGTAGCCAGATAAATTAATGTCTTCTGTAACCTCATAACTAAAGCCTGTGTGGTCCAACAGATGGACCTGATGTATTCCACTCGCCAACACATTTGTCTTCAGTATGTGAGCAAGAAATCCTGCCATTGTGCGAAACGTGTCGCCATATGTCAGAAAGACACGATTAAGGATCACAGTCTTTTATGAGAAATGTAAACACCCAACCTTCGCTGCGTCGAGACAGCGTGCAGCCTTTGTTCTGCAGCGTTATAGATGGACTCGACATTCCCTGCCTGTTGAACCAAAGCTCATTAACACTTACTGCCATAACCGCGGAGCATATGTCACTAGCCCCATTGTCATACAAATCCAGCTAATTAATCCTAGCAATGAAGCGCTCGCATACTCCTCGAGCCTGTTGCTGAAAGAGGCACATTTATGTGTCCAAACCTGAGAATGATGGTGGGTGCAGTTCCTCAGCCGCTGTTTGTCAAAAAGGAAACAGTCAGTCTTGACTTCTCAAGATGGATGAGGCTTAATAAGAGAATGAAGTAAAATGATGTCAGAGAATAACATATTTCCCCCTAATTATTTTGTGCATTGGTCTGAGCAGTAATTGCAGCGTTTTTCTGGGTCTACGCCGCACTGAGGCACAACTGATGGATGTCACTTGTCAAGTGGGTATGGAAATTCTGTGGGAGTGTGCTGAAATTTCTAATATTTCCAGGGAAGGCAATCTCTTTGTGATGTCGGTATCTATTTAGCCAGTATTTCCTTTGGCTTGTCAAAACTTTAGAGTCAGAGAAAAATATATGACTCACTTGACACATATGAAAGTATATATATCAGCAATGACGATGCAACAGTGCCTGTAATGAGCAAAGCTTCATTATTTTTTATATTATATTATATTATTACAATTAATTAAAACTAATTGAAGCTCTTCTCATTATATTATTATTATTTTACCCATAAAAATTAGAAGTACAAAATGAGGATGTGTAAAGAAAAATGTTGGATGATTTTGACATAAGTCAAGTGGAGACTGGTTTTCCTTTGCTGTACACAAAACTTGTTTCTCGCAAGACTATATTCTCACCAGAGCTTACGACGCTCTACGTATGCACTGCAAAACATGCTTTTCTTACTTAGATTTGTTGTCTTGTTTCCAGTCAAAATATCTAAAAAAAATGTGAATCAAGAAGGATTTTCTAGACAAGTAAAAATTATTGTTTTGTTTTCAGGAAAACAAGTCAAAATTAAGTGTTTTTGCTTGAAACAAGTAAAATAATCTGCCAATGGAGTAAGCAAAATAATCTTATTTCAAACAGAAAACAAGAAACTCACTTAATTTTGACTTGTTTTTCATGAAAACAAGACAATAATTTTTACTCGTCTAGAAAATCCTTCTTGATTTAAGAATTTTTAGATATTTTGGCTGGAAACAAGACAAAAAATCTAAGTAAGAAAGCATTTTTTGCAGTGTGTCATCTTCTGGAACACTACTCTCATGAATGCGCTTACGAAGGTTAACTGAAGCTAGATTGTGATTTGTAAAGTTTTAAATATGGATATGTTTCTTACACAAATGCATCGCTTCGCTTCAGAAAGCCTTTATTAACACCCTGGAGCTGTGTGGAGTACTTTTTATGATGGATGGACGCATTTTTTGGGCTTCAAAATCTCGACTACCATTCACTGTCATTGTAAAGCTTGGAAGCATTTTTTAATATAACTCCGACTGTATTCATCTGAAAGAAGAAAGTCATATACACATAGAATGACTTGAGGGCGAGTAAATCATAGGGTAATTTTCATTTTTGGGTGAACTATCCCTTTAAGGAAATGTTTAATTTTATAATTTTGCAAACATTATGGGAATGCTACTTTTGAATGTTCTCTGAATCTGAAGTAAAAGTAGTAAGTAGCAATGTTTGAAAAAACAGACCAGCTAAAAGGTTTTCCGAAAAACATTCCATGATTGATGTATAAATAATGTTCAACATGCATATAACGTTTTTATAAGGTTATTAAAGACCACATAACTTTACCAAACATTCTGTTACTGTAACTGGAAAATGTTTGTTCATAACTTTGAGAGAACCTTGCCAGAACATTCTGAGAATGTTTCCCCTTAGCTTGGATAATATAATCTGGCATAAAATAGTTTTTATTCTATAACTGAAGATGTTATAGCACATAGAAAGTATTTCTCTGGTTGTGAAAGGGCTTAAAATAAACACGTTTTATTTATAGAGAGGTCTTGAACATTTATTCAACATGATGTCTAACTGTAGATCAGCTCTAGATCTGTCTGTGTTTTCTCACCAAAGCGAGACTCACACATTCAGAGTCAGGGAGACTTTATTTTGAACCAACAGCTGGTATAAGCATCATTTATTAAAGGAGATGAGAGGGAAAAGGTACAATATTTATTTTTTTCTGACAGCAGGTTTTTGATTGAACATAGCTGATTAAACCTAGGTAAAAAGTTGCTGCTGTCACGCTGTTCAGCTGTAGTATATCTGTTTAAGAAAAAACTTTGTTTTTTGCAGTGCAAAGATTTGTTGAAGGCAGGGTAAAAAAGCACATTTTAGATTCCATCTGTTTATGTGCCATAAGTTAGATGTGCAGACATATTTGAAAATGATACTTAACCTTTACCCTCCTCAAATGATGACAGCTTAGAGACAGTAGATTTCAGAAATCTGAACGTGCCTGTTTTTTACATCAACTATCTGCCATCAATCAAACAGATTTTTATGTCTTTCTGCATGCTGTAAAACCAAATTGTTCCTTAAGAATTTGTCAACACTTCTTGACAAGTAGATTTAGATAAGTCTCATGAAACTTGACTACAATGGCACACTTGTAACATTTCTCTCCAGGCAGAGAGAGATTTGATAGATGTGGCTTGGTGATATAGTGCTGTGCATCAGGCACAATTCCCCTGAGAGCAAACCACCTGCTCTCTGCTTGCCAGATTGTGAGAGACATGGGTGTGAAATATGATAATTTTATCTTCAGCAGGCTTGTCAGGAAGAGATCCTCTTTCTTCAGCGCTCGAGCTGAGATAAGGCCAGTAGCTTCTGGCTGATGAACAAGCCTGAGAGAGCTGTTGTGCTGGACTAGTTTGCAGGAAAGCACTAGTTTCCCTGCTCTTCAGTTCTGCTGTAATTGTGCGTTTCAATGCTCAGATACAGTTGCTGAATTAGAAAATATGAGCTTTAAAGATTTGATTATGGGTGAGAAGATGACATTAGTTCTGGAAGTTGATTTTTGTGGTGTCTTGTGGTGAGAGATGCTGCTAAGTATTGTTATTTTTTTTAACTAATTAAAAAAAATATTCTGCAAGCTGTGCTTTGACTACATTGTGAGAGTATATGCAATTTTTGTACTGTAATTTTAGAATTACTTTTAGAATTAAATTAATATGGTATAATTCTAAAATAAATATGCTGATTTCATGCTCAAGAAACATCTCTTATTATTATCAATGTTGTAAACAGTTGTGCTGATTAATATTTTTGTGGACCCGTGATACCATTTAAAAGTTTGGGGTAAGGTTTGAAAGAAATTAAAAATAGAAAGGAGACATTAAATTGATCGAATGTGACGATAAAGACATTTATAATGTTACAAAATAATTCTATAAACCTGAAAAAAGTATCACAGTTTTCAAAATTGATTATTAATGATAAGAATTATCATTATTATTAATAATCAGGCATCAAAAGTAATTCATAATAACTAAGCATAAATCATAATATTATAATGATTTCTGAAGGATCATGTGACACTGACGACTGTAGAAATATATATAGTAAAAGCATGGTGATTATTTTTTTTATCTTATTTTCAATTTCTTTTTTTCTTCTTTCTTTCTTTTTTTTAGATTTGAGATATGGTTTGGAAAAAAGCATAGCTATATTATGCATCAGCTGCAATACATGTCCACTGCACAGCCATGACAAACTGTACAAAAAAATGAAGTGAGATCAGAAACGTCAGTCAATCTTTGTGTCTGAAATAGTGTACTTTTGGAGTATGTACTGCATTACTTAAAAAGTTTACTTCTTAACTATTCATGAAGTACATTCTGTAGTCATGCAAGTGCATAAAATGCAAGTGAAATCGATACCATTAGTGTGTGAAACCTTGAGTGCTGATTCATACATTATGTTATTGTTTTATTTGACAGTACAAGGAAACATAAGTGAAATCATTTAAATAAATTATTTGTATAGTGAAATGACATCAAGTTCACCTTGCAACTGTAATACTTCACCTCATAAACTATAACGTAATGTTTTAATCTTGATGCCCTTGCTTACAACATGCTTAGGCAACAGTTTTCTCGTCTAGACAAAAACACAAAGGCTGTATGAGCCTCATCAGTCGAGGTCTTTGATCTTTTCTCTTGGCTTGCACTTGTCAATCTTCATCTGAACAATGCACCTCCACGCTCCCCCCTCCACATGCAGGAGTCACAGATTAGCCTGACGTGAAGGGGAGGCTCTTTGAATTAGACTTTCATAACTCAGTTATTTTAAGACCATCCACCCCATGCCTCCCCTTCTCTGGTTCCTTCATGCATCCTGCGGCCCTGGCGAAAAAGTGGAAAATAATGTATTACGTCGTAAGATCAGACAGACGTTCCATTCTTCTTGCTCTTATTATTCTAGTGTAACAAATCTCTGTAGAGTAGGAGCTGTTTCAGCCATAAAGGATGCGTCTGCGCTCTATTATTATGCAGTGAATTTTTTCCCGAAAATTCATTTATGGGGCAGTGTTGATTTTGAGAGTAACAAAAATTACATTTTGATGCAGCGTCTCAGTAAGTATGCTTCACTTAGAAGTGCTGCATGTGTGTAATTGGAGGCCTGCATCTCTGCTGAGTGTGAATCACAAAATCAGGTGATAGAGAGGCATCAGCAGAGAAAACAAGTGCTGCAGGGGGATTGTGAGTCATCTGACACTTTTTTTTTTTACAGTGAGACCCTGTTGATCTACACTGCGATCTGATATGCTGATATATACTGCCTAACAGAATGACTGACAAGATACTGACTGGTAAGGAACGAGAGTCCATAACATTGTTGGGGAAGCTACTTTGAGATTGTGACTTGCCAAGCTACAGTCTACACTTAAAGTAGTCAAGCCATCCTTTTGAAAAAGTAGTTTTAGCTACACTTCAAGCTACTAACAAAAAGTAGCTCAGTATTGAAGCTATTTAAGAAGCCAGTATCTTTAAAAGTAAATAAAATACATCTATATTCATGCAGCCAGGTGCACGGTACAGTTTATAATAGTCTATATGACTGTATGAACATGATTCAGCTGTAAGCCATGTCACACTGTGGGATCTCAGTTGTCAGACTGTACGACAGTCAAGACTCATTAAAAAACGGACATACGCGAGAAAACTCGTCCAGAGTGTTGCACCATCAATTTGTGACATGTTTGGTAACGGTGAGACGCATTCAAGCTTGGAATTGGCATAGTGGCTAGCATTATTTCGATCATGAATTGTCTTGAAAAGAAAAATGTAAAAATGAAGATCTGTGTGGAGCAAGCTGTGGTTTGTTGTTGTTGCAGCATGCACTGTAAAACAAAATTGAAATGACATGAAAATGTACTGCAAATTTTCTGACAGGACATTATCCAGTAATTTAACGGACATTTCTGTTAACCCTAAAACACAATGCAATGAAGTGCAAAATTCAAAGTACTGTTAAAACACCTGTAAAAAATAAATTCCTTCTTATAAATGTTTACAGATTTTTTTTACAGAGTGGTTCTTGATTTGACAGTCATCGTAGGAGACCTTCTGACACTGGCAAAATTTATTTAGATGTAAAATTAGCAGATTTTGGCCTATGATCAGAGGAATCATTTCGGATTTGCAAAATTTGTCTCAGATGGCCAAATCATGTACAAAACTGTATAGTGTGCACCCGGCTTTAGGCAAACACTTTTATACAAAAAAAAACTTACATTGCATTCAAGCTATACATTTTTTTATTATTTATTTACTTTTTCCCTAATTCAGGCATTTCTTGGGAACTGTACCCATGACCTTTGCATTACTCGTGTAAAACCAGTATTTATCGCCAATGATATAAGGGTGACTTCATCAAATGTAATATATTAACTGAATCAACATCAGCTGTATTTAACCAATTTTTATTTGTATTTAACCATATTTATTTAGCTAGAAGGAAATAATATGCCAAGTGCCTCATTGGGAATTTCAGAAACACAGATGAGTGATGATACAAAATAATATTTTTTTATATAATTTTAACTTCAATCATCCAGCACTAAACATTCTAGTCACACTCATTTGATTATTTTCTCAGCTGATAAGCTACAGTCATTATTTAATTGTTATAAAAACAGTGATGTAACTGTAGTTAAGTTAGTAGCATTACAGTACTTATAGGCCCAGACCCAAATGTTGCATTTGATACCTGTGAAGAACAGTCGTAAGGTGTCCATTTGTCATTGTAGTTTACAGAATAGTGTACACATTTACCCCCAAAGTGTGAATTCTGAGGAGGACAGCAAGGGTGCCATTTGGGGCAGAGCCACAGTGGAGATAGAGCTCCATAAGAGCTCGTTTATCATATATTTGTGTAGGCATAATTTTGCCTTCATTAGACCCTGCTTAAAGCTCACAAAATGCAAAGAAGGAAATGTTTGCAGGTATTTCATTTAGGAATGGCTCTTATATTCACATTTGCACAAATATACCTTCCAAGCACTGCATTAATTCATCCACCGCTGGGGTGAAGTATGCATTGTACTTTGTGCTGTTTGACACCCTCACAGGTTATAATCTTCCCCAATATCGCAAACTGCGAGCGAGAGCAGTATTAGCTTCAGCTCAAGATCCAATCAGACAGACCATTTCCCTTAATCCCTGCTGAGATAACTATCCAAACAGAGGACACTGAATCAGTCTGTGACCTTTGTGTGGGAGTAAAAGTGTTCCACGCCGCTCCTCGCATGCACCGTGGCAGAGAACATGCCGCTCTCTGTGTTTTTATCCTGTCCCTCAGATATAAATGTGTGTTTGTGTTGGCGGAGAGGATAGAAGGGGTATTATGTGGTGACTGCCCGTCGAGTGTGCCAGTTTCGTATTTAAGACAATGATGTGAGCGCAGGCAGCTCTGCAGGGGGGCACTGCAGGCCAGCCGCGTCACATATGCTACAGTGCTGCCAGGACGCTGGCAGAAGTGTATTTTTGGGCACGTCTCAACAGGATGGTGCATAGTCAGGGGCTGGAAAACGCTTCAAAGGCAGAAAATAGCCCCTCTCGCGTCGGAAATTGGTGTGATTTCACTCTCTGAGTCTGAACTCTTTAGGGGGGTGTTGAGTGCAGTAAATATTTAGTAACAATCACATGCCCAAAATACAAAAAAGGAAAAGGCGGCTCTTAAAGACACAGGCGGTAGGAGGCAGACTGCAACACATTCGCTCAAATGATCCTCGCCGTTTGAGTGTATTGTGGGCGTCTAATGCAACTTGCTTGTCGAAACGTCTGTTCTCTTGATGATTAAAGCATTATGACTAAAGTACTGTTGCCATATTATTATATGAAGTGCATCATCATTATTTTGCAATTACTTCTTAAAGGGATAGTTCAATCTAAAATTAAAACATGCCATCATTTACTCACCCTCACATCGTTCCAAACCAGTATGACTATCTTTCTTTTGTGGAACACAAAATAAGCTGTATTTAAGAATGTTTTGAAATTTTTTCATCTATGTAATCCATGCATGTCAATGGTGTCCAAAACAACACTGGACCATCATTGTAAAATAAAAAAAATAAAAAACTAAGTTGATGTTTCACAGAGAAAAACAATGGCGTTCAGGTTTGTAATGACAAGAGGGTGAGTAACCAATGATAGAATTTTCATTTTGTTGTGAGCTCTTCCTTTAAGAATGTTTGCAAAAAAATAAATATACAATTTGGTGAACTGTCCCTTTAAGAGTTGCTGTAAAATTCTGATTTAGGTAATGTAGGTGTGTTACTCAATCTGATATCAAATGTTTGTCACAATAAAAGCTCTCCAGCAGTGCTTCCTTGCCCATAACCCATGAAATGATGAAATCTACACCCATCCACAATATTAGCTGTTTCATTAGCCTGTGTGTGGTGTGCAGCCCTTCCCATAAGAGTGACCTTTTCAATGATGTGGATGGTTACCCCTCCAGCTTTATACATGCCATTAAAGATAAGCCATGTGTGACATTGGACTTATTTTACAGGCATTACAGTGCTTTTGTGGTCCAACTAAAGGAGGCTGCAGCGCCGTATGAAACTCGCGCCACGATTATAACAGAAAGTCACACGGCACTCAATCAGCTCGACAAATTCAAGCCAAATCTACTCAATAAGTGAATCTATTCAAGCGATGAGCCGCAATCAGACTCCCACAGAGATGAGGAACGGTTCCACTGAATCTCCCTCGCTGCAGTCACAGCTGAGAACAAATGATTAATTAATACACCAGACAAATGCCCTACAATATTCTTTCTCCTCCTGAATTATTTCATCCGCCCACCAATTGTGCCCAGTTACTGAGCAAATAGCCGGCGAACATGAATAGGTCTACGTCTGGCCCTCAGCATGACTCTGAGCTGCACGAAGTTCCTTTTGGACCTAAAGGCCTTGAGAACGACGCACAGCTTGTAGGAGCACAAAGAAGAAATCAATATGAATTCATATGAAGTCAATGAGAAATCAACATGAAGAAATCAGCAAAACTACATCTGCCTGTGTTTGTTAAAATGTGTTTGCAACTTTGCATATTGACTTAATACAAGCTTGTTTTTCGTACCTCCCTGAGAGAATTCCTTCTGCTGTTGTCACCCATGAGCAGGTAACGCTTTTGCATGTCATAGTAATGTGCACGGTGCCATGAAGGTGATCTTGTCCATTTGTCGGGTAATAAATTTTGCTGCCTTGTCGCAGTGTATCTCTGACCTCTTTCGCATTAATTCTCAGTAAACAGGAGCTTTAATACTTCATCATTTAATCTAATTTAATCTGCAGTGGTACAGGCAACCAAAAGAAACATATTTTCACAATATATCACAGCACACTTTTGCTTTCTGGCATTATAATGAGGTATTTCTCTCACTTTCTCCCAAGGACAAGGCCTTAAGGTTGCACGTTTTATTAAAATGCAATATTTTTTAAATGTGATAGTATTGAGTTGAGTTTATATCATAAATGTTTGGCACAAATCTAATTATGTCCAGTTCAATAATATTCATAAGTGAGACCCACTGGACATAATTAGATTCATGTACATGTTGAAAATAAATAGGAAATTTTGTACAATTACAGTGACAAAAATATTTAGAACTTAAGCCACATTTAAAAATGAATGTCTTTATTAGATAAAAAAATATCCAACAAAGACAAAATGCAAATAAAATATACTGTATACATTAATATATAATTATATAATATATAAATATATAATATAAATATATAGTAAAATATATATGTGACCCTGGAGTAGCATGGGTATATTTGTAGCAATAGCCAACAATACATCGTTTTTAGTTTTTTTTATGCCAAAAATCATTAGGATATTAGGTAAAGATCATGTTCCATGAAGATATTTTGTAAATTTCCTACCATAAACTTAATTTTTGATTAATAATATGCATTGCTAAGAACTTCATTTGGACAAATTTAGGTGACAAGGTGATTTTCTCAATATATATATATATTTTTGCACCCTCAGATTCCAGATTTTCAAATAGTTGTATCTCTTCAAACAATTGACCCTTATGACTGGTTTTGTGGTCCAGGGTCACATATTATATTAGTTATTTTTATATTAAAGTAGTATACAGTTTAAAGAAAAATATATTTAATATATAAAAAAATGCATGAAAATGTTCTATTTTTAATATATATATGATTGATATATTTTATATTCAATTATTTAAATTAATATATATTCAACTTTCATATATTCAAATTGTCTGTCTTTAAAATATATTGTATTTTAATATATAAATAATTAATACATTTAGTTTCAAATATTTCAACTAAACATTGCAGATGCCACTTGATTTGATATTCTGTAATACGTACCAGAATACTTTTACAGCACTGTATTGAACACCGCAGCTGACCTTTATGACAGAACTGCATGAGTGAGTACATTAACCAACTCTTGTCCTGATAAGGATCCTGAAAGTGTCTTCAGAAGTCATCTTCTCATGTCTGAACCTAAAGGCTTCCCGGCTTCAGCAGGCTTCCTGCCACTGCTGGTTTGAGAGTGACGATCAAACAGGAATCTCTCTCTGCCACTCTCACAGTCACTGGGGGAAACTCAGCTATCAGAGAAAGACTTATACCCCTCTTTCACACTTCCTCATCCCCGTCCCGTCTTATCCTGCGACCCGGCGCTAAAAAGAGTTCAAGTGAAAAACACACAATTAGGCTGAACTTCAGCAGAGACTGATCTGTTAAGTGTCTCTCAGGGGGTGAGTAAAAGGACACCCAGCTTCTTAAATCAGACAGCCTGACTAAATTAGACGAATGCAGACGAGAGACTGACTTTAAAATGACATGTAGAAGTGCCTATTAGACAGAGACAAATGGATGTGGAGAATGTAAGTTTGGAGATATATGCAAATTCTGATGTAATAATCAGCAGGTGTGCCTTCGTAATGTCTTACACATAGTGTAAATGTTCAGAGTGAATATTGTCCCAGTACTACAGTACCTGCTGTCGTTAAGAAGGAACAGATTGTGATGAAGAACAATGAAGATGAAAAAAAATGCTTAAGAAAGTGTTTTTTTTCCCCACAGAAGTTTATCAAATTATGTTGGAGAAAATTATTCTAATTCAACACATCTGAGCCAGATGGAGGCAGTGGTCCGTCACGATGTGTTTGACAGCAGGGATGTGATAACTTCCAAGTGCAGTTCAAACAGTTTTGCTGAAGACTTTGATGCAGAGAGAGAAAAGTCTCTTAGACACCATTTCCTCTTCTGCCAAAGATTCCCTTGTGAACATGCCACCTGAGGACACGAACCGCCTCTATATTTAGAGATTATTGACTCGGTATACAAACAATAATGGGTTTATCTCTGCAAATTGAATGGGGAAGGATATATTTAAAAGAAATGAAGCTGTTTTATGTAACCAAGATCACAATGGCACCATTCAAACCCTGGTTGATCACTGAACTACTAAATCTGTTTTTGATTGATTGCATATTAATCAATACTGTAATCACATCAAATCAAGATCATAATTATCACTTTTTCTATTAAAACTCTTTATATTGTATCCTTCTCGTCAGGGACCATTGGCCCCAGCGTTCCCTCTCCAAGTTCTAGAAATTTCCTCCCTTCCATCTGTGAACTGGTTTGGGTGTCAGACAATGTGCAATCTTCAGATTCTAATTAGCTGAAAGTGTGTTCCTGCTGCGTTAGTGACAGAGCTTAGAATATGCTGCATTCGTAGGTTTCTAAATATCAGAGACGTTGTGCAAGTGTTCAGCACAGGCTGACAGAGGAACACGATCAGCCGGATCTGAGACAATTTCTAGCAGTTTAAGAGAGTTTTGTTTGGAAATATGTGTGATGTGTTTTTTTCATACACATGGTAGTTGATGACAGTTAACGGAAACATAATTATAAGACAAATTATAAAGAAACAACATGCTCTGGGTCTAAAAAGCTGTTTATAAAGTTTATAAAGCTGAAATAATGATTGTTTCAAACAGGTTTTCAGAACACTGCTATTGGTCAGATGTGGATCTGTTTCTGGTATTTCATTTTCTGGTAATTTCTGGTTCCCTTTCAGTCAGTCACATCTGACGTTACGTCAGACCAACTGACGAATAGGGATCCCAGTTAATCAGTCGTTCTGATGTAACATCTCCGTTTTCTCCTTCAGGGAACGAGGGTTACATAAGTAACCGAGATGTTCAGGGGCCTCATTTAGAAACCATTCTAAATTTGATCTTACGATCATCTCTCAAATATGCGTACGTGTGATTCATAGAATGAACGTACGTACAGAAAACGCACGTACACGTCTCTTTCAGATGTGAAATCTATGAATGCAAATGATCTTGAACTTGCAGTTTCAGCTCTCTGCCTTGTAAACGACTCCTAATTAATGTCATTAACATACAAAAGATCACCAGTCATCGTCCAAATGCTTTAATTTAGAACAGCGAGCTGCAAGAACAGCTTACATTTTCAAAAACCTGCAGTACTCGACAAGAAAAAGTATGTACGTCTGCTCAGACCCTGACGTGACTCTAAGCATTTTTCCACGTCAAAGGCAGTTTTTAAAAGTCAGGATTTAAGCGTACGCACACTCTAAGATCAAATCTGTGTATACGCACACTTTATAAATGAATGAATGTATGAAGCATTGAAGAATGAATGAAGCATTTACACTTTATAAATGAGGCCCCTGGTGTACATTTTGATTTTAATCATGTCTGTTTTGAACATGGTAACTATTTTTTAGCAAATATATATTGTGTATTTTAGCATTTAATTTTTGTAATCTCATCCTAAAATACTGTTAGACAGTTAAAAATATCTTACACTAGTTTCTGCATATTATCCTGGGATAGCAGAAAGTATCAAAAGAAATCATTCAGCTTTATTGACTTCTTTTTGAGCTATCTGTGATTTATTACTTCACAGGCATACATTGATATATGAACTGACCAAAGATATTCATATATATTCTATATACAACAACACAGTGCAGCGCTTCTCTGGTTTCCATAATAACGTGTTGATAGATTGAAAGAGTTTGCTAGTCTAGATAGATTTGCAATTGAAAACTGCACTGTGAACATATGCTGTGCGGAATGAAGGCGTGTATCATAAAAGCATTTTACGAATGTGCATTACTGCAGTTATCAGCACTGTTTGATGTTAATGGTACTCATCTTTGCCTAGCAGCTGACTGCAGTCATACAGTGTTCCTATAACTGTAATAATGCAAACCCTCTTGTTTTGATGTAATGGAAAAGTCTGCTTCCTTCTATTACAGAGGTGATAAGGGTTTAAGGGTCCATTGTTTTTCTTATAGGAAAAGCTCCTGGGAGTTATTCATGGAAGAAGCTCTTTTCACAGAACATTCTGCTAGTCTGACCACACTCTCCAGCCCCTTTGGTGGCTTGGCTGTGTCCTAATAAAGTGGAACAAGCTCAGAGTGTAGCCTATAAATGAGTTCTCTCTCTACTAAGGCGCGGTGCACACCTTAACAAAGTGCTTTTTGCTTCCCTGGGGCCAGACGTACAGCACATAGAGAGAGGAGTGGTGAACGATCTTTTCAAAGGAGAAAAGTGTTCACTAAACATTAAATACAATTCATGAGGAAGGCCTATTCTGCAGCTCAACCGTAGAAGATTTACAGCTGCATATTCTAATGCAGGGGTTTTCAATTAGTTTAATATCAAAGACCCCATATAATGAAGGGATCCCTATCCTTTTAAAGATTTATTTTTGCCATTTTTGCCTGTATTATGATAGGAAAGTATATAGACAGGAACCAAAACCAGAGGGGGGCAGGATCGGAAAAGGTCCACAAACCCAGGACTTGAAGTGCAATGGCACTATATATCCCACATGGCCATCGGCGCCAACAGGGATCCCTATCCTAAAATATTAAGGCATTTAATTAAAGCCAACATATTTCTTTAGAACTGATTTAGAAGGTTTCTGCTTGTAAACGGTGCTTGATCTGTGCATATTTCTCTCCAGATTCAGACAAGATTATTTTTTCACTGGAGAAAGCAATATTTTAGCATTTATTTCATGCAGTTTTTGCTTCACAAGATGTTAACTGATGGACTGGAGTCATGTGAATTACTTATGGATTATTGTGATGTTTTTATCAGCTGTTTGAACTCTCATTCTGACGGCACCCATTCACTGCAGAGGATCCACTGGTGAGAAAATGATGTAATGCTAAATTTCTCCAAATCTGTTCTGATGAAGAAACAAACTATTCTACAGCTTAGTAAATGCAGTCGTACATATGTTCAGATTTTTACATTTTAAATATTATTGAAATGCAAGTTATGCAAAATAATCCATTTTATTTTTAAAAATAATCCATAATACGTTTTTGCATTTTCAAAAAAATCTATTAATGTATATAAACGCCTGTTTGCGCCTGGTCACTTCATGCGTTTTTTTCTTATTGGATAGCTACAGTATCTGATTTGTTAAAACGGTCAGATATGGGTTTCATTTTATTCATCCAGGGGCGGAGCCAGAGAATTTTGAACGCAGGGGCTGAGGGGTTGCTATATCATTGACAGGGGGAGCTGGGCAATTAATAGTAAATATGACCAAAACAGGTTATTATTTTTTATATATGAATAATAAAATCGCTATATAGGCACATTTCAAGTGCATTTCATGAGGAGTGGGGGAGTATTATCGCGCTTATTGTAGGCTATGACATGGAGGCACCCGCGCAATCCCTTGCATTTTTTTTTCCTGCAGAAAGAACTTCAAATATTTGGATGTGCTTTCTGCATGCAGTCTCTGTGAATGGAGCGCGTCACAACAAAGAACTGGCTCACAGACATGAGAAATAAATCTAAGCTATAGAAAGCTTGAAATGTCTACTATTAAACAAACCAATTTAAATAAAAAATCTAATCTTCTCTAATTATGTAGTCCATATGAAAAGGTGCATTTCTCTATTAAAGGCACATTACTGTGGATATGGCCAGTCAGCGTCAGCATAGAAAGTTACTGAGAAAGCACTAGTTTAGTAATAAATAATTAAAATGTCTTCTTTTCCCCAACGCATTCATAATCATTACTTTTGCCGGTGCTTTGCGGCAAGCTTTATGCGCGTGCTTGAGCACGGAATAGGCTATAATACGTCTAAATGCCTATATTAAAGGATGGTTTAGTAAGTTATTATATTAATCAATTTAATATAAATGTGTGACTAGTTGCCTAGAAAAATGTTTAGTCAGGGGCAGGCCTACTTGGCACAAGAAACCGATCCATTTTTAAAATAAAATGCTATGACATTACGAAATGTGCGACTGCAAATCACGTCACAATGTATTCATGCATTGCATGAGTTATGCATGTGTAATGAGTCAATTGTTTATTTTCTTTTATTTAATCTTTTTTATGCATGGGGGTGCTATGGAGGTGCTTTGGTCTTTCTTGCGGGTGCTGCTAGCCCCTCCCTAGACCCGCCCATGTATTCATCATAAGCTAATTTGTGCATTGGCTTGCTGAAGAGATACTCAGCTACTCCTCTGCGACGATGCGTGTTACACACTCATCTATAACACAGAGCCTATAACACACTCTCACATGCATTTATTTATTTTTTTACATTTTGGGAGGAGTAAAATTTACATATGTGGTTTCAACAACCAGATGCATTTACACTTGTCCAGTTTGGTCTGGAATGCGTCCCAGACCACCGCCTGAAGTGGTTTGAGCGATCGAATTTAAATCAATCTAAAAAGCATTTTGAAGGGCATTTACACCCGGCCTTTTCAAGATTGGATAGCTATCCAATCAGAGGAAACGCATGAAGTGACCAGGTGTAAACAGGCCCTGAATGTAAATCAATCAATTTAGAATCTGGGTGTTAAGTACACTGTTGGTGTTGACAACATCCTTCAATTTCCAGTGAAATTGTTGTCTTTTGAGAAAGTGATCTGTGGCATCAGAAACAGTGAAAGATGTCTCTAGTGATGGGAAATAACGGGTCACACCAAGGGTGCTGGAACACAACAAACTAAACGCCGGGAGATCAATAACGATGGTGGCATTGACTGTAATGTGAGAGGGCATAGTGAAGACATTGGCATCGCTCTACAAAAAAACAGCTTGTTCCAGACTTCGTGTCTCAGACGGTTTACCCGCACAGTTGCCGTTATGGATGAAAGCTTTTATCAAAGGGCCCAGAGCTCCGAGGTTCACGCTGAATGTCTACACGGAAATCAATACCACAGTATCTCAGGTGGCGGACTGGTGGACTTTGACTGCACGTACTGTCAGTGAGATCATTCATCATAGGGGGTGATGGAGACCCTCAAGACCTTTTTTTTCACTCGCTGCCTTTCATTCTTATTTTCAGAGGGATCATGTGAAATTAATATGTCTACAGTTGTCCATGTGGGTTCATGGCCCGGGTCTGCACCATTCCATCAACTGCAATATTCCCTCAAAGTAAAAGCAGAGCTGACAGAGTTATGCCTGTTTTAGCCAAGCACATGCCTCACAGAACCAGATTTTGGACTATCAGCACAAAATCTCATCCACTTTGCGGCTTGTTCTGGCCAATAACTGTCCAATTAGCCTGGAAGTTTTAAGGGCCTAGGAGTGCCTGTACATGGATCTGCATTTTCTCGAATAAATGAGAAGATATGCTCCTGCAACAATAACTATAATATGTAAATTCCCACTACAGTGAAGACTGAATCACATTTTGAGGTAGAATTGGAGACTTGTTGCTGGATAGCGCTATCCAGCCAGCCATTCTGCCTGTGGTCACTGCTCCAGAGCTTCTGGACATCCCATCCACAGCACTGACAACAAGATCACATCAACCTGACAGCACCTCCTACAGGGGGCCACACATCTCTCATCTGTAACCTAGTGTTAGCAGGGCTGATTGACAGCTTACACTCACACTGGCGCTGAGGAGACACCGCAGTGCATTTTTATGCAGTATTTCTGCCAAGAGGCTTCTGAATTAATGTGAATGGTTTTAAGAAGTGATGTTTGATGTCCTTTTCTGCTCAGCTGTATGTTCATTTGCAGTAAGACAGTGGAGGTGAGTAATGCACACCAAGGTTAGTAAAGTTAACTAAAACTAAAACCATTAAAAATAAAAAGATATTTTTGTTACTTGGAATATGATAAATGTTAATAAACTAAAACTAATAAATATAAATTAATAAAAATATATAGACCTAGAAAAACTCAAAACTAAGGGTGTATTCACACCAGGAAAGTCAGCCAGTTCACTTGCTTTTTGTCCGGACCAAATACAATGTTGATTTGTTTGTTTGGTGTGGTTCGCTTTCACACTGCCCTTTTTGCAAGTGAACCAAAAATTGTAAACAAAACCACAGGTGTGCTAAGGTCACCCATTCACTGGTTCATCCATTCAACCGTACCAGAGTTTGTTTGGAACCGGACCGAGACCAACTCTTCAGCTGTGTCTCGTCACGCTTGTTTGGTCCGCACCCGAGTGCGATTGCTGTATTCACACCTGCCCAAAAGATCCGCACCAAGGGGGAAACAAACTTGAATTTGATTCAGTCGAAGCAAACAAGACAGGAGTGAATACACCCTAAAACCTGGAAGAGCAAACAGAAAATTTTAAAATAAAATCTAATTCAAAAAATGTACCAAAACCTACAATATTATATCGATACTAAAATAACACCGATACACACTTAAACAAAAGATACATTTACACACTGCAAATGTTTACACACAAATGAAAGCTATAAATAAAATGAAGATAACCCTCTTTCTTTGTCATTTTTCTTTTTCTAATTTTTCTTTATTCATCTTACTGTGAATGATTAATCCATGCACATGTTTTCACCTTGTAATTTTTTATTAAAATGTCAAAACTTGATATTCCAGTTCTCTCTGGTGACATATGCCAGACTTCTCCAAACATTTCAAGCTTCTAAACCCTGAATCTTTCTTACAATAGACTGAAAGCTTGCATTTATATCTGCCTCAGTACAATCGAATTGGATGAATTGAACCAAGTCCCCGCCATTCTTTTGTTTTTTCCGATACACTTGTTTGTACTGTACATCACAATATGGAAGAGGAGAGTCATCTCTACTTCTGTTACACCATGACTTTAATATGCTTAAGTAAATAAAAAAATTCCCACTGCATAATTTGAGAAAATTACTGGAAATTACATTATGATTATGTTTTATATTATATGTTATGATTTTAAATAATAATTTGTATTTTATTGTGGATTTTCGTAGTTTATGATTGGAAGTTTGGGTCTGGAACAAGGGTAAAACTGATGTTACGTCACTATTCTTACCTCATTTCCCTGTGAACCTGTAAACACCCGCCGATCTTCACCTCATGACTCTTCTCCTCCACTGTAACACCTTCAAACCCTGATTAATTGACTTGTCAGCAGAGTATTTTTATCCTGTTCTCCTGTTGGCTATGGATCCACAGTCCTTCCCAGTGTCCTCTGGAGTCCTACCGAGCACTGGGTGATGCTTTGGGCCAATCAAGCCCTTCTGTCACCTATAACGGCACCGGTGGAGCACCTGATTGAAGGACAGGAGTGATGGAACTTCCTGTCCTGATTGTGTGACTTGGGGCCCGAGGCTATAATGTTCCCTCACAGTGTGCAGAGGAACCTACAGCATGTTAAGTCTGTGTGTCATTGGGAATGTAAATTTGGAATGACACTGTAGCCGGCTGCAAATTAGCACAGCTTTACTCAGAGGAAGTTCTGGAGAACCTTGCGGCAACAATACAGATTCAATTTCACACATAGTGGGGTTTAGTGAATGGTGTGGCTTGACAAACTGCACATTTACGGTTATTTACTTTGCAGATCTTTTCACCGAAGGGACATATAAATATAAATGCACTGCAGGCTGACATAACCAACATGGCACTGCATAGTGAATAAAGGTATAAAGATACAGATAAAGCCCTATAAGAATTCAGAGTGGCACTCGAAATTAAAACAACATAAATATAGCCATAAAATTCTCTGTTATGTAACAAGTCAGCAGAGGTTTAGCCTGTAAGAGTAAAACAAATATTTTCAATAAATTAGGAACAGTTTGGTTTGGAGGCATTGTTGCTTTGCAAGCATTTGAAGTTCCCTCTGAGACTATGTACCATAATTAAGTTTGTGAGAGGTCTATTCCGCCGCACGGCAAGTTAAACTCAATTTGCCATTCTGATTGTTACCTAAACCCTCTGTGGGGTTTAGCAACAGAAATTGTCAATGATATTTGACTATTTAATTATTCCGTTTTATTAAATACACCACACTGCCGCTACATACAAGATTCAAAGTCAACGTTTCACACTTGAAAGCAATCAAAATATGTTTCATAAGCAGTCGAGCCAATGGGAGTGTAACTAGGCTTGATGATTGGTATTAGGCCTGTGGGACTGGTATTAAATCTTTGAAACTCACAGAAAGAACGTCTCAAAAACACACAAGCATAAAACACTTTGGTTTCAGCTGTAATAGGATTAAGTCAAGATATCTGCTGTAAATATTGTTCATAACTTTGCTCCCAGATGACAGTCAACTGAAGTCAATAGTCCAGCAAAGCAATATATTAGAGAATCTTGTTTGGATCCCAAAGTTCTTCTAACTGTATTTTCTTTTATCTTTATGAAGAAAGAAAGTCATGCTGGTTTGGAACACCACGAAGGTGAGTAAAATGACAGAATTTTCATTTTTGTGTGCACTATCCCTTTAGCCTTTCTGTTTAATATGAACTCGCCACCTTCTGACAGACTCCGTTCTGTGCTGACAAAGAGACCTGGCCCTGTCTGTTGGCATTTGTCCGATCACAGGGATGTATTCCTGAGGGAGGCATGCGACAGAGCCTGGCCTTTTTTGGGTCACCAGAACAATCATGCCAGCACTTCAGCGTGGAGACTTCAAATGCTAGTCTGAACCATTTGGTTCACCGATTCACAGCAGTTTTATTGGATGTATGTTTTGTCTATTTTTGCTTGAGTGTATCATGTTTACTTTGTGGAGAGATAACTCTGTCCTGCCTTCCCTTTTTTCACACCAGTGACCAGACTCCAATGGAGCAGAGCGCAGAATCCACTCACCTCTCGCTGTTACAAATAAACTACAGAGAGCAACCTACAAAGGACTGCAGAAAAACACCCAAGAGAAAACAGCCTTCATGTATCAGCTCAACTGGTGAAGTATGGTGGCTGCAATGTTAAAGGTAAATGTTGTGTACCTTAAATCCCTGTAAAATGTTTAAAAAAAAATGTTAAATGTAAATTCTATGTAATTTCTATTTTTTTACGAGTTACAAAATATAACATTTGTCATATTAAGTAATTTCTGAATGTTTTGCTCTCATATTCAATACCGAAGACTAAATGACACAGAATTAATTGAATGAATAATTCACTCAAAAATTAATATTGTTTTTGTTTGTTTGTTTGTTTTTATATACACTACTGTTCAAACGTTTGGGGTCAGTAGGATTTTTTAAAGACATTTTTGGATGCATTATTGAATATCGCTCCATAAAAGTGACATTGATTTATTATATTACAAAAAAAGCTGTTCCTTTGAACTTTCCATAATAATAATAATAATAATAATAATAACAATAATGTTTCTCGAGCACCAAATCAGCTGAAGGATCATGTGACACTGAAGATTCGAGTATTGAAAATGCTGAAAATTGAGTTTTGCCATCACAGGAATAAACTGTATTTTAAATACAAAGCCTTTTTATTGTAATACTATTTCACAATATTACTGTATTTTTGATCAAATCAGTGCAGTCTTGATAAACATAAGAGAATATTTTCAAAAACATTTAAAATAAAATTTCTGAGCCCATATTTTTGAACTATATATATATATATATATTGTTCAAAAGTATATAATTTTATATTTAATATAATTATTTAAATCATCAATCACCACCTTATATCATTTCAAATCTGTATGACTTTTTCTTCTATGGCACACAAAATGTGACTAAAAAAAAAAAAGGACTGGGACTGTCAGGCTCAAAAATTAAGAAAAAAGCATCATAAAAATGTTGTTAACGTAGTCTAAAGAACTTGTGCACTAAATTGAAACTTTCAGAAGACTTTCAATGAAAGTCTAGCTTTGTGTGAAAAACAGCCCGGTTATTCACTGAAAATCTTTTTATGCATTTATTCCTAAAACAAAACTTTTGGCTCCAGAAGGTTTGCATTATAGTGCATGAGTCGTATGGATCACTTGAAAGGAACTTTTGACAGGCCTAGTCTTCATTCTCTTTATATAATACAATATACTGTTATATTGAAAACAGCAGTCAGGAATTTCTACAGAAAGTCATATTTTATGTTCCATGGAAGAAAACAGCTTGAGGGTGAGTAAATGTGTAAATGTTGACAGAAGTTTCATGTGAATTATTAAACAAATTGTGGTTTCAGTTTTAAGATGAGGCTTAGACTCAGACTTACACATTTTCAATTTTGTATGAAGTCTGACCACTGAAAACAAAGCAAAAGTTAACATGGATGTAGAATGGCACACAGGTCTTTGTTTTACACCGATTTCTCTGTGCACACCGCTCTCGAGGGAGAGGGATTGATCAGCCTCTCCGCACGGAAAGATTGTCGAACTGACAGGAAGGCCTGTCTCACAGCTGGCCCGACAAAAGCAAAGACAGTGTGTGAGAGCGCACAGCTGTGCTTAGAGATGCATTCCTGCCTAATTAAAACAGGTAGGCCTTTTCTCAGACTCACACCCGCTTTCAGCAGCGGTCCCATGATGCCATCTGTCAAACACTCATGACTCTATCACACTGCTGACTGAGAGTGTGTAGTTTCTTTAATCAGTCTGAGCTTCTCACCAAGTTTCTTTTTTTTAGGTGGAAAATAGAGGTAAATAATGAATAATAGCAGAAGATTTTTGGTGACAAACACAAAAAAACTGCATTAATGTGGAACATAAGAGACATTTAGCTGAATATTCATCCTGTTTTTTCCCATAAATGTGCAATTCTGAGGAAATAAATGTCAGAATTGCAAGATATAAACTTGATTTGTGAGATATAGATTTGCATTTCTGAGAAGGAAAAAAGAAAGTCGCAATTAGCTTTATTTTTTATTCTGAAAAATAATGAGATGTAATCTTAACGTCAGGATTTCAAGAAAAAAAAAACTATTTTTTTTTAAATCCAATGACGGAAACAAGCTTCCATAAAAAAACAGTCATGGTCACCATTCATGTTCATTGTATGGAAAAAAATGAACTATCTCTTTAATATTCATAATGTTTTGTTATGCTACAGACACACAAAAATAAATGGATTTTGCTTTTGTTTTACCTTCCAAGACCAAGGTAAATTGCATCAAGGAGTGTTTTTAAACTCGTATTTAACTATGAAAGAAGCCATCCATCTTTCCATTAAAGGAATAACGCACAACCGTCCCTCGCAGTTCATCATGACAGACTCACTTCGCGTCCTTAAGCTATGCTTCCAACCTTGCACGCGCACAATGGGCAGATGTATTAAACAGCCTCCCATTCATCCTCCCTCTGAGGATCCACTTTCATGCAAAAAGCCGAAAGCATGCACGCCGTTATTGATTGCACGCGGTTATGCGTGCTTAGCATATTTTGCCCAGGACGCCATTGTGACGGAGTGCAGCTGAGAAATGTGCAGGGATTCATGATGAAGAGGGCAGTGATGTGTTAGCAGAACAGAACTGCTGAGTCTGGACTCAAACACAACGGCACACGTGGGGCTGTAGATGTGGAGCATATGAAAGCTTTAAATGTTAGCGTGCTTAACTGGAAAACTAGACTACACTTGCCAGAGGGAATCTACAGGCCTCAGTGAGATACACTGATGCTGAGGGATTCAAGACTTCGGCCGCTGTCATTAACAAAGAAATGCATCAGTTTAATTAACTGCAAAAAAACTTCATTAAATGTTAATTATGCTTACTGTTAGTTTTAGGACTGATCAGTTGTCGGATGATTCAGTGTCTGGCTGTGTTCCAAAACCTAGTGAGATGCTTGCTATCTACTGCGAACACAGTAACTCAGTATATTTACTCTGGGGTATAAATGTAAAAGTGTATACCTCATAGTGTGTGTGAGGTAAATTTCATCATCTGACAGATTTTTCGCAAATGTGCCTCAAATTTTTTTTTTTGGGGTTATTGACTTTGTCCACAAGTCCACACTACGATGACAGCAACAACAGACGCCCACATTGACAAGCATTTATATGAGGGTGATAAGAAATATATGTAACTTTAGTTTAAACAACTGCAAAGACATTTCTATCAGTCATAATTCTAGTGCATGTGCATGCTATCAAATGGAGTATATTTTGAAAGGCTATGCATTTGGCTGAAAGCATTTGCTAAGTGTTCACGTCAAAGCTGGGCTATGTTGGGCTTAAGGGGACATCCTAACTGAAACTGAACATCTTGATTGATTTGGAACGCTGGACATACTGTATGTAGCATATATAGCCCTGCACACAGGACACTCACATTTGATTCCAACAGATTTTGATGTTAGCATGTTGCTAAGCTAATGACACAATACATCAAGTGCCAGTTCGTATTTGCTTTTATTTGTCCTTTATTTTCAGCCATTTGGAAATGTGAGTTTATTTTCTGTATTTATTACATAGATTAACACTTTTGTGAATTAAAATATAATATTTACTACAGGATCTTAAACATCACAGAACAAAAATATTTCATGATTAGAGTGAACTGAAACTGAACATCCGGACAGTGTCTGCTATCTTGTCTTCAAAATTTGAGTCCACTCAAAAAAAATCCTGGGTGAACTAATTTTGAAAGTAATTATGAATTCTTTCATTTATCTTTTGTTTATTTTTCTCCCCATTTTAAATAGATGTCATAGCTGGTTAATGCTATGAAAGGAAAGGGTGGAGTCCAAAGCTTGGGAGTGAAATGGAAGCTGACGCACTTCTAAGGTTTTGGTTTTACATGAGATTCATGTACGTTAGAGTGAGTTTAACTGGGTATTTAACAATGAGCAACATTGTACTGAGCAAGTCAGTTGAGGTTGGACAGTTTTAACAGCACTGACATAAAAAATGACAAATTTGCCTCCATTAAGTAACAAAGTACCTGAATTAGTTATGTGACTGCGGTCTGGATGAGATTGTATTGCTGCAAGATTTGATTTATCTATTCTACAACTCCTTCCAAGATGAGAAAAAGGTAGACAGCAAGCAAAAGAAGAGGATACGAGAAAGGAGGCGAAAACTGCAGAGACAGTTTCCAAAGAAAAATGGAGAGGAGGGGACCAACAGAACAGAACAACACTATGGGACTAAATTCATTTTGAGCAATTTAGAGGAAAAAAATAGCAGTTGACGGACAAGGGTTTTTCAATGGCAGGCCAGAGTTAGTTGTCACACAAGGGCAACTACAATTTGTTGACCAAAACAATGGTTGGACATATTTTGTATTCCATAGGTGTCAATTTTGCAAGAACAGCTCTATAAAATGCCTACTACTGCAACATTTGTACATACATTTACAAGCAGTCAGAGTAACATTCTAGTGAATATTTGACCAAGTTCTTTGTTGTTTTCTACCTCAAATGAGGACAATAGTTTTTTTTTTTTTTTTTTTTTTGTAAACTTCTCACTGTTCTCCATTTAGAGTCTGATAAAGCTTGGGTGATCATGTTGAACACATGCCTGCCTTCTTGCATACACATCATGTTTATTTTTGGTTTAAAACATATCATTAACGTGTGTTTCATGACTCCAGTGTGTAGTCTGCATCCCTGACCTACAAGTGGCCCTTCTTTCACTCACCTTGTGTTACTAAACCTTTGAAGTCTCGTAGACTCTCATTACAGACACAAAATCACTGTTCTCGACTCTGATTGACTGACAGTGTGGAAATACCTTGGAGTCACTTATAGCTCTAAGGCTTTTAGAGGAAAATGTATGTGTGTACATACTGTATATGTGAGTGTGTGAGATCTGCAAGGCTGTCACACTCCCCTCTCATCTTTTTCCTCAGGTCAAGAGAACTGGCTGTCATCCCTCCAAGAGAAAGCATAAGATGTAAAGTAACTATAGAATGAGCAGTGAAAAACCCTTCAAAGACGCACTCAACAGCAGGAGACTAATTTTGGTAACAGTTATAATACAGGCTCATTACCTTCCCTGTCAGTCAGCTTGAAAAAAGCCTGTGTGCCCTGTTTCAGGTGCTCAAACAGAAGCCTGACATCCATCTGACATGCAAATATTAAAACTGATCAAATACTTCCACGTTGGGAAAAATGATTTAGACTCAATTGCTGATAAAATCTCAGATCAGTTGCTTTCTGACCAGCGTGATGGCTTTAACAAAGCAAGTCTCCCAGTGCTGATATGACTGTTTGTGGGTTTTAAAATAGCACCATCTGACAAGCAAGGTGGTCTACAGGAAGGGTGGATCTGCAAGAAGAACAACAGAATCATGACGTCTTACACTTCAGTTTGGTTTTAGCCTTTTTGCACCTTTCTGGCAATCTCTTGATTCCATATATAGCTTGTCAGTTTTCAACTTGTTTTAGGAATCTATTGAAGCTTTATTGCATTGCTGCCCTAAAATTTTGCATGACGAACCTTCAGACCAAAAGTCTGTCTAATCTCCCCCAAAAGACCTTGGAAAGGCTTGACCCACTTTCTCTGGGGATCATCCAGTTTGAGAATCTCAGTCGGCTTCTGTTCTGTTCTGGAGGTTTTGTTGTTGTTGGGGATGGTTCCGGGCTGATCAGTTGTGACCTTATCAAGAGGAAAACCGACAAAGAATCAGATCTGTATATAACAGGAAGTAGGTTTTTACATGCTGCAATCACTGGCCAATACAGAGAGTGGGTGGACCTGAATAATTTGCATCTTTTTTCAAATTTGCAATTTGATATAATTATTAATAATTAATAGAAATAATTCAAATATTTGTCTTATTAATTTATTAGTATGCATTTACATTGATTAACGCACATATTTTTAGACAAATCACATTTTTGTCCCGTCCATTGCTATTGTAATCACCATATCAATCATTGCAGTTTCGAAATTGAAGTACTGCACGTAGCGTATGCGGATGTCACTCACAAAACTTTACAGCGTGTACGTGGTCATCTTCTTTGCACCACTAAAAATAAACCCTTTATTCAAATTAAGAATGAATTATATAGCCCATAGCATAGAAAGCGTACAAAGAGCGTTCCCTTTATAATCACTTAAAAAGCTGCCACTTATTTCAGTTCATCGCCATCTCACAAAGTTCTGTTGTAATCAACGAATCTCTCTACACTGCACATTTAATCTCTTAATTTCACTTGTCTATTTTTTGTTTGGTATAATGAGAGGAGTCGCCAGCCTTCAGAACTGAACAAAAACAGCGTTTTGGTGCAGTGCGTGGATTCTGACTGATTGGCCATTGTGTTCAAGAAATCAACAGATATGTCTGTGATTGGCTACATTGCTCAACGCTGCAAAAACACATTGAAAATAGAAAACTTTGACGCTCTCAGCAAACACATATGCACTGGAGCTAAGGATTGCCTTAAAACAGAGAAAAAGTGTGCACCAATATGCTGTTGTGCAGTTTGTATGTACTATAACCTTACCTTGAATGACTGATGTCTTGTTCTAAACAAGTCATCTGGGTTAAACCCAGTGGGTTTTGAACTGAAGATGTTGATGATTCGCCATAATCCAAATTTTCTGTTACTATAGATGGCTGTTTTTCATTCAAGGGTAATGCTAGTAGGAATCCAGACAGAATGTTGGTACGAACGTAACAATTAACATGCGTAACTGAAGATACTAATTAGCATATATCATATTACTATTGTCATTATTATTATATAATTCTAATGAAACACATGACACAAATAATATTTAAAGTAATTAATGAAGAATGTACATGTTAAAATTGTATATATATATATATATATATATATATATATATATATATATATATATATATTTCCATGGATCTGATTGGGTGGTCAAGCTAGATCAGCCCCTGACAGCAATGCAGAAGTTGTATTTTAGCAGCTTGGCTTTTGTGTGCAAAAATTAGTATGGCTTTTGAGTTTGTTCACTTTTTTTTTTTTTAAAGATACTTTCATTCAGTGAGGATATATTGAAGTTATCAAAAGTAAAGCAAAGACTTTTATAGTGTTACAAAATGTTCTATTCATTAAAAAAATGATCAGTTTTCACAAAATATTAAACAGCATAACTGATGATCATATGCAATGCTGATCTTCAAGAATACACTTCAGTAATTCAAGGGGACTAAAGAGTTTAAATGGGTGGGAGAATGAAAAGACCCTCAAAAGACCATAGGCGATATTTCTGAAGGGGGAAGGCTCATCATCAGAGCCTTCAGCATAGAGATCAACAGAAGATCGCCCTGCCCTAGTGGCACAAGGAATACAGATGGGAACATGCATACAAACACAAACAAGCATGCTTCTACACCATTGAAATGTTACAGGTCTGTCTGTACCGCCACAATTAAATTAGGCCTTGAACAGTTTCCCATGCTGCGTCCCTTAGGCACAAATACATAACCGCACACAAACAGTCTGGAAAGCCTCCTAACGAGAGCCCCTAGAGATGTCAGAGGCGCTAAGACACAGACGCATACATATAAATATGAATGTACCCAAAAATGCCCTGGTAGACACACATGCTGTCGTACTAATGCAGTGTGCTGCCTGTCCCTCATTTGCTTCTTTATTCAGTCTCTGGGCCTGACACACAGACACACACAGGCCAGTCTCACTTTATCATCTGGCCTTTAAACAAGTGTGTGTGCGTTTGAGGTGTGTCGAGGTGACAGGTTAGGCAGCTCTTGACATCTTCAGAGGTTCTCCACCCTTGGAAATTGACGAACAGATCCTGTCACATATCATCCACCCTCAGATGAGACCCTCACCCCCTTTCTACCAAAACTATGCTCATACCAGAATCAGTCGGGGGAAGTACGAAGTCCAAATACAATTTTTATTTTTACAATAAACAAAGCCTTTTGTGCTCATGAAAACTGCATTTATCTGATCACAAATGCAGTAAAATAATAATAGTGTGAATCATAATTTCAGTCTTCAATGTCACATGATCCTTTAGAAATCATTCTAATATACTGAATAGAAAAATCTAATAATATTCCACAATACTACTGTTTTTATTTATTTAGTTTTTTATTTTTATCAAATAAATGCAGCCTTGGTGTGGATAAGAGACTCCATTAAAACATTACAAAAATATATTTTGACTGGTTGTGTGAATTTTTACATAATAATATTTAAATAATAATAACTTACAATAATGCAATAATAACTAAAAATATAACAACAAACAATAAATAATAATAATAATAACTTTAAATAAAATTGTATTTAAAATATTCTCTGACTCCCGTTTCCCTTCCCCCATCTCTTTCTCCCATACTTCCCTGTCTTCTCTCTCTTTCTGCTCATCCACACACATCCCCTCTGTCCCAATTTATGGGGTTTGATGTCTTCAAATAAGGCTTGATAAAAAAGGTCTGAGCATAGCAAAGGAAGCAGCCTGTAGCTATTACCTTTGTCTGGTTCTCTTTGCAGATTCACCCAGTGCCTCAGGAAGGACCTCTATGCTTTAATGAGGATCATGGGCCACAAAGTAGTTCAGACAGAACAGTTCTACCATCTCCCATTACTACAGAACAAGAGACCTGGTGCAAATCTACACCTCAGTGGGTTTACATGTGAACTCTGTGTTTTGTAATTTAAGATTAATCATTGATGTGACAATAGTATGTAATGGGCAGATTAAATAGATGATTCATTAGATAATTAACATTTAATGTAAACTAGCAAAACCATGGGTTATAGGCTACTAAATACAGAAATTATAAGAATGTGTCACCTTGCTTCTGGCTAGCTGCAGATGGGCTTTGTAGATTAACCAGGGCTCCTGACAGTGACTAAATGGATCAAAATAATAAATAATTAAACATTTTATCACAATCAGGAAAACTTTGTATGCATCCATATGCGGTTTCGTTACAGGCGCTCTCCGCACGTTTGAGTGTGAGCTAGTGTTTCCTGTTAGCAAAACAACAAACACGGCACGAGACATGACGTCCAATTTGTGAGAATGGCTCTTATGAACCAGTTCAAAAAGAAGAGCTTCATTAGTTAGTGGCTTGCACAGCTGTTACTGAGTTCAGCTGACTCTCTGAACCGCAACTGTTATTGCGAATAGAAAAGATTTACAAAAGTTTTGTCGTAATAAATAGTAAAAAAAAATCTACAAAAATCCTTATTTGGCAGTTTACAGATTTCTGCATTTCTGTGCAGTATTGTGAAGCCTAAGTATCTCAATGAAATGTAGTTCAACCAATGGAATTAATTTTTGTGTATAATGCAGAAAAGGCTGATACAAACCCATTTCTGGTTCTTTGTCATATTCTATTCTGCCTAGAAATTGCTGCAATCCTGTCTGTTTGACCTGTCTCCTCTGTTGATGTGCGAGATGAAGAGATGCGGTATTGAAGTGTCTGTATTATGTGACTCAGGCTGAGGGTCTGTCTGAAGGGTACGACAGTGTCATGATAGGACTAATCAGCAGACACAGCCACTGGAGCGACCCGTTTGTTTCTTTGTGAAATGCACATTCTGCTAATTGTTTATTGTTGTTAATCAAATTAGTGCACTGCTGACATCAGCAGGAAGAGGGGAATGTGAATGTGTATAATCAGAAAAGATTACTCTCAATCATTCTCACTGTTTTACAAAAAAAAAGGACAAATTCAACAATCAATCTGAGCAGTGATTTGGCTACACATGGCAAAACATTCAAAACTGTGGTAATGTTAATTTTGAAAAGTTTAATGATCATCTGTCACTAAATAAATGTGATCACATCAAATTCTTACCTTCAGGAAAATTAAACTGAACCAATAAAGGAAAAGTTCACCTATAAATGAAAATTTGCTAAAAAAAAATCACATTCAAGATGTAGATGTTTCTTTATCGGAATAGATTTGGAGCAATTTAGCATTACATCACTTGTTCACCAATGGATCCTACGCAGTGAATGGGTGCCGTCAGAATGAGTGTTCAAACAGCTGATAAAAACATCACTAGTCCACAAGTTCATTAAAATGTTTTGCTTTAAACCACTTCTGGACAAAATACCAGTTCATTATCTATAATAACGCTTCTTCCATTTAGGTCACATTAAAATAAATGATATTTTAACTGACAATTAAAATCATGTTCTAAGCTAATTTTATGTATATCTTATTACCAACATAAATATACCCACCCAGACCTAAGGAGTAAGTTTTAGCGCAGAGGAGCTTACAGGAGCCCACTCATCACATGACCCGAATACTCACAGTTATTCCCCCTGATGATGGTTCTTGTTCTAAGAGTAAAATGCTCAGAATGTACCTTATTCTTGTCTGAGATTGTGTCTTTCTCTGACTCAGTCGCTTAAACTGGGCTCATGTTTGAAGTGAGTGTATTTTGAGCTTTGAGTGGTTCTCTGTTTCGAACCAGACATCACACAGTCCTGCCCTGAGGAAAACTAACAAAGCTACTGCCAAGACAACAGACTTTTCTGATATACACGCAAACATGCACACACATAAAAACAAACAATACACTCATACATATACCTCACACTCAAAAAGAGGTCAAGAAAGAGGAGTAACAGATACTAACGGTGAGGGTAGCGGCAGTTTTATTTGAGCATTGAGAGGGAACTCGTCTCATCTCGGTTTTTATGCATGAATTTTAAATGCAAAGTGTTTTTGTAGTGGTTTTATATGTATTAATATGATCTATCTATCTATCTATCTATCTATCTATCTATCTATCTATCTATCTATCTATCTATCTATATTTGAGCAACATTACTGAATTTCTTTATTTAAATAATAATAATAACATCTTCTTTTATCCAAAATCAGTATATTTTAAACCAGCATTCTTAATAGGGCTCTGATACACCAGCATTTGGTGTGGTGTTATTTTCCATTTACTGATGATTTGATATGTGTGGCATTATCTTCCATAAGACCTTGAGCAGAGACTATAAATATCACTAACTGACCCCTTGTGCTTTTGGCTGCGCACTTTTGTTTTTATTTGTGTGTGAATCCTGTAAAGTCCAACAGAAGCAGCACTCCTGCTAAAAGCCACTTGATTAATCTAAACCTCGATTGCCCCCCGGGGTGCAGTCTGACCAGAAGCATCTGTCCTGTGCTCGACATGGCATATTCCAAATTCAGATACCTGTTTATCTTTCAACAAACCCTATAATGATTTCTTAAGTCCCGTACAAGAGAATGAGATGCTTTCAACTAAAGCCTGAGTCATCTGGCTGTGTCTCATCTCTGTTTCGATCCCGCTGTGTTCCTGTTATGATGGAAGGGCAAGGTCACATAGACCTGCCGTTTCAGAGAGCAGGTCACAACTACTCTATTTACACAACAATCACAACACTCTGAAAGCTTGTGTGTGTGTGTGTGTGTGTGTGTGTGTGTGTGTGTGTGTGTGTGTGTGTGTGTGTGTGTGTGTGTGTGTGTGTGTGTGTGTGTGTGTGTGTGTGTGTGTGTGTGTGCATGTACGTTCAGATTGTCCTTATTTGTCTGTGTTGTTATGTTGGTGCATTTTTATGTATGCACAGCTGTGAATGTGTGTGTACTTAGCTATATTTTATGGACAAATTTGTCACCAGAAGTCAGGTAAATATGACAAAAAATCCCTTTGGGGATGTCCTCATTTGTAAAAATGATTCATCCTTTCATTTTAAAAATGCGGTTTTCTTTTAGAGCATGTAGGGTTTAGGTTAGGGTTAGTCTGTAGTAATTATATTATGCTTTACATTAAAACAATGGCATATCCTTAATTTAGATAGCAAGTATATGTGTGTGTGTGTGTGTGTGTGTGTGTGTGTGTGTGTGTGTGTGTGTGTGTGTGTAAAGTAGGTCTGTATATCCTGCTGCGTGAATCTCACAGGATTTTAGCTGGTGTGATTATGTTTCTAATCGTACATCATGCCTGCAGGCACTTGTCTATGAATGCTTCACAGATACGTGTTTAGGAACATTCCCCATATGTGTTTGTGTGTGCATACATATGCATATACTGTATGTGTATACCAGTGAGAAACATGCCCGTCCTGGTTTCCTGCTGCAGGCCTGGCTGCATTGATTGGAGCAGAAAGTGCTGATCCGGCAGAGCAGCTCGAAGTACGACTCACCCTGACCCACTGAAGCTGAAAACATGCACAGAAGACAGACCGACATTTACAACACTTTACTTACTCCAGCATCCTTCTCTCTCTCTTGTGGTACTGCATTGCACTGCAATGCACATTTGAACAGTGCTGCTTTAACCTCATCAGCAAACTCCATTACACTACACTAAACTGAACTAACTGAACTTTTAATTAAATATGAAAGAGCTTAAATATGAATTTATACCAAAATAGTCAGCAATTTTTGTAAACCAAAACAGAAATGAAATCATCCAAACAAAACTGATCTGAATTTGACGACTTGAATAAAATAGAATGGAATTATACAAAATTATTTAAAAGGACCGAAATGAATTGAATCATATAAATAGAACTGGGCTGCATTTCCCAAAAGTAGATCGTTGTAATCATTAGCACCAATGGTCTCTATGATCTACTTATGCTTACGATGCTTTTGGGAAATGCCCTTAGTGAGCTGAACTGTACTATATAAAGGTATGGAACAATTTATCTACTGAATTGATATGAACTGAAATAAATTGAACAAAACAGACCAGCTGCATTTCCCAAATATATCATACGGTTAAGTAGATCGTAGAGATGTAAATCGAACTGAGCATACTGCTGTCAAGGCAAGGCCACCATACAGTAAGTACTGAGAGACAGGAGAGAGAAATGCTGAATTTTCAAATGAGAGAGCATTGCACGGCGGTAATCAGGAGGCAGCATTGCGTTTAGCAGCACACAGTCTTCAAGAGTCAGTTAACTCAAAAAGAAGGAACAAAACAGATCAGTTTCAAATAATTCCAGCAGTGTCCTCCTCTCTCTCTCTCTCTCTCTCTCCCCCCCATACTGCATGTCTGTAAAGAAGGGTGTAATTTATAACCTCTCTCTACGCTCTTCGTCTTGAGGTTATTGTGCTATATTTAATGCCTGTGTAATGATGAAGGCAGGTAGTCTAATCTTGGGTGAGAAAATGCCCTGGAGAGAGAGGGAAAGAGAGAGAGAACGAGATGAAGAGACAAAAAGGCAAAGAGAGGAAGAGGGGGTCTGTAAGGAATAGATTGTAGAGTTAAGGATGAAGTTAATTCTTGCCCAATACAAGGTGTGAAATATATGTTAAAGAATATAATCACATTATAAAATGGTGTGTCGCTAAAAAGCATTTCGTATAGAAGCTACCAGTATCGAGGGACCGACTTTGAAACTGTATTGCTTGCCAATTCTGCAATTACAGCACAGAATTAAACTGAATTGCCCAATAAATATTACATAAATGTATATTTTACAATATAATCAAAAGTTGCAGTTGCATCTTGTGTGGCCAACAGCTGTTTTACAGTGCATCTCATCTGTATTCATCAGATTTGCCAGTTCTTGCAGTGAGACTTTTCCACCAAGGCACTTGCAAGTTCTTGAACACATCTGGGGGACACATGGTTACACGGTACCACTGCAAGGACAATCAGCTGTCCTTCCTGACTCCCTACGGCACTGTTTTAGGCGTCTTTCATTACGGACATTGCAGTTTTTTTGCTCTGGCTACATCTGCAGTCCTCATGCCTCGTGCAGCACACAGGTGAACAGGAACCTTTGGGATCTTTGTTCTGGTGTTTTTCAAAGTCAGTAGAAAGGTCTCTTTACTGCTGTTTGTTATTAAAAGATTAGTTCACTTCCAGAATAAAAATGTTCATGTATTTATTTTTTTCGGTCGAAAAGAAATTAAGGTTTTTGAGGAAAACATTCCAGGATTTTTCTTCATAAAGTGGATTTCAACAGGGACCAACAAGTTGAAGGTCCAAATTGCAGTTTCAATGCAGCTTCAAAGGGCTCTACACAATATCAGCCAGGGAATAAGGGTCTTATCTAGCTAAACGATCAGTCATTTTCTAACCACAAATTCTCATCTTTCACTAGCTCTGCGATGCACGTCCACTACTTCACAATTTACGCAGTCATGTTGGAAAGGTCACGTGTGACGTAGGTGGAGGTAGTACCTAACGCCATCTGATTTTCTCCTCCAACTTCAAAATTGTCCGACATCATTGTTTTATCTTTTTTTTTTTGTAAAGGGCGTTTGATTTAGTGTTTGCATTTTGCTTTGTAAACACTGGGTCAGTATTTCCGCCTACGTCACGCGTGACCAGAATATGTGAAGTTGTGGATGCGCATCGCAGATCTAGTGCAAGACATTTGTAGTTAAAAAAATATACATCTTTGGATTTTTTTAGAAAATGACCAATCGTTTCACTAGATGAGTCCCTTATTCCTCCACTGGGATCTTGTAGAGCCCTTTAAAGCTGTATTGAAACTGCAATTTGGACCTTCAACCATTTGGTCCCCATTGAAGTCCACTATATGGAGAAAAATCCTGGAATGTTTTCCTCAAAAACCTTAATTTCTTTTTGACTGAAGAAAGAAAGACATGAACATCTTGGATGACATGAGGGTGAGTAAATTATCAGGAATTTTGTGAGCTACTCTTGTGAACTAAACTGTGACCTTAAATTGTTTACCACCTGTAAACTATAAGTGTCTTAAGGATAGTTACACAGGTGCATGTGCAATAATTGTCTATGGCTCATTGAACAAATATGAAAAATATTGTTTAAACCCTTTCAAATAAAGATCTGTAAAGCTTATTTGGATTTTACAATCTTTAAAATACAGTATCCTGAAAAGGGGATGCTATATATAGTTTTATCAGAGTTTATAATAATTGATATATAATATTATATACATACAATATATTTAAAATAGAATAAAATAGAAAAGACACCAATTTTTATAAGTGAGATTTTAACAATTAGGCTATTACAAAAGCTGTTGGAACAATGTAGATGACTGCAGTACTCAAAATGCATTGCGTTGTAGTGGATTCAAGGGTTTTAATATTCCCTGAGGGAGATACAAGCAGCAAATCGACACTGACTGCTGTTCAGATCAGCTACATTGCTCAGTGTTCCCACAAGCCTTTACCTCCAGTATTGTATTGTCACTGTTGATATGTATTGTACTCTGTTCCTGGAACAGTTTGGATGTTCTGCTTAATCTACAGTCTAAAGCTCAGCTTAGTCTGTTGTTAGGTAGGCTGATCCAACATCAGTGATTAAAAAGTATCATGTAACAAGAGCTGAGCTCTCCTTGAGGACATCAGTCAGGGTGCGCAGTTTAAAGGATGGGTCTAAATCCCATTGCTAAGGGAGAAAGTGTGAAACAATTGTGTGCTTACATGTGTTAAAGGAACAGTTCACCCAAAAATAAAAATTCTGTCATCATTTACTCACCCTCATTCCATTCCAAATCTGTGTACTGTCTGTTATTTATACCATGGAACACAAAAGGAGAATCACCTTCAGTTGGTCCCCATTGACTTGCATAGCATTTTTCCCCATACTATGGAAGTCAATGGGAACCAGCAATTGAAGGTGAACTTTCCCTTTAATGCAAATGTTCACTGACTGCTCATAGTGATGCATCAGTATGACTTCAAAAGGCAGCATAAACGTGGTTTGACAAACAACAGACTGAAGTAAAAGTAATTAACTTATTCATTTGACCTTATTCTTTCTGCTGTGGGTCAAATATGGCACCTATGACCCAAATTTGACATCTTGGTCAATGGCGTTTGATGTTAATATACCTTAATCAGATTAGACGCCATATTGAATTTAACATGAATGAAAATGAGGCTATTACAAAACAGTTTTATCAGTGTTTTTGTCTGCTGAATGTTTTTTTTTTTCTGGAAAGACGTTTCGTCAGCTAAACAATTGGTATGTCATTAAACAACAGCACAGTCCATTGAACACACTGTATTTCTATCCCTCGGAACCTCATTTTTATTGCTGTCAAAAATTAAATATGGCACTACCCTGACTAAGGACTATAACAAAGTAATGTCATTTTCGTTTGCATGACTCTTCTTTTTCATTTCATCATTTCTTTGGTGATGATTATCAATGAATAACAGCTAAAATTCAAATTTCCTCACAAAACTTCTGTATGGCTTTAAAACACTTCAAATATATCATATAAGTCATGCAGACTAAGCTAAAATGTGCTTTTATGTGCTTTTTCAAGGGTTGCAGATGCAGATACTATAAAGTGTTGCATGGAAAAGAGCTGCATGAAGATTCATTAAAATCCTTCTTTTGTTCCCACAGAAACTATGAGAATACAAGTTTGAAATGATTTAAGGGTGAAACATTTTTGGGTGTACTGTTGTACATGAAAATGAGAGAAAAGGAGAAAAGGAGAGGAATAGAAAATGAGAGAGAAGCGAGGATGAAAAAGAGTGAGATAAAGAGTTAGAGATGGGAGATCGAAGAGCCAAACAATAGAGCCACAGGCGTGGAGACACCAGAGCGTCCAAATCCCATTGACTGCTCCATTCCGATGCCCGGTGCTCATTCTCTCTCTCTCTCGCTCACACACACACACACAAACACACACACACAAAGACACAAGCGTTATCTCTCAGAGGACACACACTGTAAGTTTATACTCACACACTAAGTGTCTCAAAACAGCCTCTGGCTACCACTAACATGTGGATTTAGTCAAATTTCTGTCAACAGCCAAATCTTGATCCTTTCACTCAGAGGCAATTCATGAGATAGCCTGCATCTCATAATGGGAACGATAAAGGAAAGCCATGGAGAAGTGCTCAAATTGAGTTTAAACACCTGGGGATGTTTACTGCATAGAAAGGTTTAGCTAGTGGTATCCAGCAAAACTTACCTGATGAAGCTGCTTGATCAACTGGCTGGTTAAATAAGTTAAGAAATGCTGCCAGAAAACACAACTTAAGCTGGATTCTAGTTCATTCAAACTGGTCATTAGCTGGTGCCAACTGATAGACCGGCAAACAAACCAGCTACCAGCATATCATGCAGTACCACATTAAGGTGCTTAACCATCTAATGATGATCTCTGACCATCTAAAGACCAGTTTAGAGCAGCTTGAAACCAGCCGTCATGTTCCAAAACACCAGTTTGAGTAGGATTTTCTCATTTAATCTCAGTTTACATTCATTTGTTGACTAAATTCAACAAGTGTTAATGCATTATATATTTCAATTACTTTAATTTTCATTTTTAATTACTTGTATTTTGGTCAAACAGTGCATTTTCAAGCTGAATCTCAGGCTTAACCATGACAAAACCCAAAAGGTTAAACGTTTAACCTCATGTTAATGTGAATTTCAGTTAAGTGGAGGTGTGCTGTTTTTATTACCAGTTGTTTTTGTCCAATCGAAAATTAAACAATATTATAATTATTTTAGTTAAATCAACCAGCTAATGATGAGCTTGGACCAGCTAATGGTCAGTTTAGACCAGCTAGAATCCATCTGCCGTGTTCCAAAACACAGCTACCAGTTTAAGTGTGCTTTCACACTTGGTTTATTAACCTGGTCTGAACCCGAGTTGGACTCATCCCCCTCTCCCTGCCCACACTGTTCGGACTGTGTTTTAGTTTCTGAACCACGGGACATTGTGTCATCAGAATGAGAGCTGTTTAGCCCTGTTGCTAGGTAAGGACTATGCAGCAGAAGATGGCGAAACTGATGGATACTTTTGCTTGCTCGCCTCACTTTTGTACTTTTGTAAAATTAGGTTTTGTTTCCAAAGCACCAATACAAAATGGCACATGCATCTGTTTGTCACAAATAATGGAAAATTTCAAAAGAATGCGGCAGTCAATTTCTATATATATATATATATATATAAAGAATATAAATTATTTCTTCTTGCAGTGTATCCGTCAAGGGGACAGTTTGCAGGTACACACCTGAATTCAGAAAACAGCAATCCTATTATCCAAATGAACCAAACTCTGATATAAAAAAAAACCTGGGCACACATCAAAATTGCTAGTGCGAAAACCTCTTAAGCTGGATTTTCTCAACTCAGTTTATATTCACCTGCTGACTAAATTCAACAAGTGTTCAAGTCATTTTATTTTAATCACTTTAATTTGAATTTTTAATGAACAATTCTGGTCTAACAGTGTCTAAACATGTATTTTTAAGCCTTCAAACCTGCAGGAATAACCCGAGTGGACACGACACACACAATGCTCTCAGTCCCATACGCTGGAATGTGCTCTATTTAAAACGGCGAGAGTCAGTGTAAAAATGGACCTGCAGTGAAAGAAGATGCACGGTCCTGTAGCGGAGGAGAATAAATAGGTCTTAGTCATTCTAAAGCCTCGCTAATGCAGCATCTCTGCCTCTCGCAACCATTTACTCACACACATCAAAGGCTGTTGTGGGGCATTGCTCCGCCTTCTCGCCTGCTGAATATGCATGATGTGTTCATTCCTCAGCCACGTTAAATGAAAGGTCGAAACAAAAGCACATGCCCGGCCTGTTCCTGCACAAGTTCATCGCTGAGAGGCTGCGGTACACTATAGGAAACACTCGGTTACGCAAAACAAGTGCTCACGCTCAATACTCAAACACAATAGTTATAAATGACTTAAAACTTCACTTTGAAGTGTTTATGTTACCAGCTTACATTTCTGCAGCAGGCACAGAGGACAAGAACCAACCACAAAGCTGCAATAATCAGAACATTATGGCTCTTCAGAAATGCTCCTTCAAGCCTAACATTAGACAACGATTGCACACAAGCACTTGGCCTATACACTCTAATGGGCAGAAGCCTCGGTCGGGCACAATTAAGGAACTGAACCGTCCCTCTCATACAGATATTCAAAAGGAGCCATTAAAAATGTACTGACTGTTCAGGCTAGAACACGCTTTCTCAGCTGCATGTCATCCAAACTGGGTCAACTTACCTCCCTCCTCCCTCGTTTTCGCTCTCTCTTTCTCTCTCCCTCTCTTTCTTTCTCCATCCCTCCCACCGTTTCTCTCTCCATCCCACCCTTCCTCCTCCTAGAGTCCTGAAAGCACTATTCTCTGCCTGGGAATATTTGCCGTGCAACAGAGCAAGAGCATGCAACAAGAACTCTTACCGCTCTCAAAATAGACACCTCATAGATACACAGACCTCATTATGAATGACTGAAAGGCCTCATGAATTATTTGAATCTTCCAATGTCTGCCAGATAAGTCGCATACTTCTATGTAAATAAGGATCGTTAAATCTTTCTAACATTGATACTATCTGCGTTTAATGACCTCTTCAGGGAGGAATTCAGGGTTAACCACTACAAAACCTAAAGGTTAAACATTTAACCTCATGCTAATGTGAATTTCAGTTGTTTAAGCCTGAGGTGTGCTATTTTTACAACCATTTTTTTATCCACTGGAACATTAATCAATTAAATAAATATTGAATAATTATTTCAAACAATTGAAAATCAAACATGAATGTATTTTAAATATTTTACATTTAAATATGTTTTAAGTACTACATGCAAGCACAGAGCATATAGATGATGCCTTTCACAATGTCTATTCTCATCAGAGGTAACACTCTCTCAAGTGGCTGCGCAACAGCTATAAAAAACCTCTCTCTCTCTCTCTGAGCGCCCCAATGCTACTTGTAGCTACTGAAGTGTGTCTGAGCAAAGTTGCCTGCAGACATTGCTTTTCAAGACCTCCACCTACACCAGTATGGACACGCACACAACACTAGGCAAGCAAACTCACTCGATATGATGAGAGCATCAGAAGGAACAGCATGCTTTATGTTACAGGTGTCATGGTTGCGCTGTTTGAAAGGATAGTGCACATATGGATTAGCATGTTATTAAAATGACTAAAAAGACACAGGCTGCTTGGATAAAAACAGAAAGGAAATCGCTGGACTGGGAAACATATCTGAGTAAGAGAGGATGTGACAGACAGCTGAGGTACTAGGAATCTATATACTGTGGAGGATACATATGTCATCTATAGTACCTTGCTTTAAAGGAACTGGCATTCCTGCAGGTACATGGGCTGTTTCATTAAGGGACACATTGCATGGACTTTCATTCTGCACCGTGAAACATGAAATTCTCAACTCAAAAACATCAAAATCTTTTCAAATTTGGGATATTGTCACAAGGTATAAAATACTGAAGTGTGTTAACCAATGTTTTTGATTGTTTCTATATTATAGCCTACATATGTTATTTAAATACAGATATTTTGAGCCCCTAACACTAACTACTGCACAACATTTAAGAAATATTACTCCACAGGGTTTATTTTGTGATACTGATAATCTCACTAAACATTATCCTGCTTATTACACTGCTACTCACCAAATAAGTAAATTCTTGGATGAAATACTGATGCGAGTTGAAATTATTTCTTAATCAACCCAGTATATTATCTTAAAGCTTCCACTAAGAAAAACAGTCAACTGCAGCATACAAAGTAACAAATACATGAACAAAATGAAAATAGGTCTCATCGCATCTGCTTGCTGGACAAAATTTTACCAGCAGTTTGAACTGTTGTAGATATCTGTGGACATTTAAGATAATCAACTAACCTTCCTTTTATTGTTGGTGCTTTATGCAATTTTAATATTTGAATGTTAGTGAGAAGGAAAAAATAGATATCAATATGCATTTGCGATCAGTTGTGCTCATCTTTTGCTCCTTTAAAGGCATCTTGAGTAAAACATCCCTATATTTAACAAAGCATATACAGAAGACCTGAACAGGAAGAAATGCAACCTATTTTACAGAATATGGACATTTGTTGCGCATAACCTGCATAATTTTTATATTGCAATCCACTAAGTTAATTTTCACTACAATCGATAAATTGGACGCAAGATGAAACCAGTTGGGTTTGTGTGAAACAAGTAGGTGTGGGTCACGTCAGCAAAATTTTGCAGGCAAAACATGTCCACTTTCTATTGTATAAAGCACAGCTCATAGTCACTTTCAAACAAAGCAGAATGAACATGCCAAATCAGTTTTAACTTATTGCGAAATATGCATGAGGGAAAAAATGTACAGCTCTAAAATCGCATTCTATAAGAGATCTTCAAACTTGGGCATGGCAGTCCATTACAAGACACATAAGAGCTAACAGCAATTGACATTGTTAAACATCATAATGTTTCTAGAGGCAACATATTTTGAGTATTTAAATATTTAAGTGCAATAGCAGAGTGGAAGATTATCAGGGAATAACAACTTGGACTCCTTAAAGCTTGTGGCTTCAGGACTTTAACACCGTAGCCTTTATCAGAAGAATACAGTGGACTATAATGCAGCTTTTGACATTTTTTACTGTAATATTTTCAGCCCAAGCAAAATAAATAAAATACAGTACAAAAGGTGTTTTGCTGGTGCAAGATAAAAGTCGCAAGTCACATTTTCTTAGGAGCCAGCTACTAGTAGTACATCAACAAACTCTTAATGAATACTGTTCTCTGACCTGTCTATGTGTTTTCGAGTACAAGACTTGCTTTAATAGCCTCTGATCTAATCCATCAGTTGACACAGGCACAATTTCAGCCATTGCTGAATGTAACCTCATGGATATTGATTCTGGCTTTCCAGAACGAAAACAGTCACTAATAAGTAGTTTCTTTGACTAAACCCAATCCAATAATCACTTCTGAAAATGTTTATTCTGAGATCAAGCTCGGTCCGAGTTGTAAAAGTAAACCTGCTCGACTTGAGAGAGCGTTATGGGGTTTGTCAGAGAGACAAGGACCCCGGAGAACACGGGGAGTACAGAAGATGCAGGAATCACTCAAGGGATGCTGTGATCCTAAAGCAGAGAGACAAGGACGAAACAGCAAACAGATCAACGTGTGCGGCCCCTCGCACAGCTGTCTCCAGTTAAATAATGGCTCCTGCTGATCCCATCCTGCTAGCACAATTACCCAGAGCTCCGGAGACCGGAGCGCAGACGCTCAGAATGCTTGGATAATGATTCCCAGCAAATTGATGACACTGGTGGCCTCGTTTGCACAAGCTAGATTAACCTGAGCGGGAGAGTTTGGTGCTCCTCGCTGAACGAGAACCGAGCAGATACAGATGGAACTGCAGTAAAAGCCACACTTTGTGTTGTGTGTTTGTGAAGTGGATTGCATCCTAACACAAAGGCAGTTTATCTTGCATGCACAGTCACCAAAACTCGACTCAAGTGTAACGCATCCCTCACCTTAAGCGGTAAAACAAACACCTAATAATGTGGATTGCTAACATTTATGTGCCATATGCCGAGCACCACTTGTAAGGACAGAAAAGCATCATGCAGCTCTGCAGCTTCACCATGAAACCTGTTGATTTGAGGTAACAAAAGTGCACGTTTTCTTATCCGACAAAGATTGTGTGGCGAGAATGTCACCCTGAAGGAAACGCAGCACCTGTGGAAATTGTTCCCTCTGGACTTCCATTATCGCCACTCCATTATATCCATTATATCAGCTTTTGGTGCTACATTAAAAACAACCAATTGCTACTGCCGGAGTGGATATATTGAACCGTAAATAAACATAGCAGGTTTTCACCCGTCCCATCTCTTGGCCTGCGTTGCTTCGTCAGTGCGTGTGCATTGATTTTCATTCACCAAGATTAATTGGCCTCTTTAATAGACTAATTTCACAGAGGAACGGCAATAATCAGGGACAAATGAGCAATAGACTTGGTTTGTTTACTTTGCCTTTATTATGAAGTGCTTAAAATGCCTTGTGTCTTGTGCTTACATCATTTGAACATTGGCTCAAAAAGTCGCAGGACAATTTTTTTTGTTTGTTTCTTGAACAGGTTTAGTGGATTCATCTACAGTAAAAAGGGTTTTCCTCTTCAAATAAGTATCTACATGAAGATCATCTCACAAACTGAGCTGTTATTCCTCTTTCGAGGTATAAAAAAGGAAGATTGAGCTAGGTAACATCTACCTGAATATAGGGTTTTTGTGCTACTTTTTAAGGATTTCTACAATGAAGTGCTTTCAACCTCAGGGACACCCAAACTGGAGAAAATGAAGCGTCTGATCTGAGCTGGAAATGCAGTGTGAGTGCATTACAGAACGGCTATGCAGATGGTACACCTTCCTATCGCTCCAGTCCTTTTCTTGTCCTTGCGTGTCCCTTTGAGTTAACCTCAGAAAAGCCATTACATGTTCCACACTTCTAGAGAATGGTTCTGAATTGCTTAGAGTGGAGTTACAGCACTTTGGGCCTACATCCTAAATCTACGTTTAAATTCGAGGCAGGCAGTGCATAAGCAGAGAGCAAAGAAAGATGGTTTCGACTTATGGATTTAGTCTCACTAAACTCTACATTGGCATTTTCCCTGATGTGGTATTTTTAAATGTTTATTAAGAGTATTGGATCAAAACATACCTGATTTAGAAAAAACTGCTATAGGTAATACTTTATTACTTTCAAAAATACCATGCATTATGATTATTGCTTTTTATATTCTTATGAGAACCCCTAGAAATATTGCCCCCTGATACTATCTCTACATTTTGGCAAAATTATAAGCTTTGTGGTATTGGCATAGATTTATTTTCTTTTCTTTTTGCATGCTTTAAGTAGGTATACAAAAAATAATAATCAAATAAAAAAACAAACAAAACCTTTTAAAATTATTACCATGGATCTAAATGCTTTGGCATGTTAATAAGACTGGCGTAACCCAAAAGGCAATGTTATTGAGGAAAAAAAAGTCCAAATGAATCATTTAAATAAAATAAATACATGACAATCACACTTTCAGTGCATCATAGAGAATCATACATCCTAGATGAAGTAATAAATACAGACAAACAAAAAAATAAATATATAAAAAATAAATAAATAAATAATACCGGTTTACCTCGATTGTGAATACGTTTGGGCCACTTGCAGCAGTATGATAATATCCACTGACAATACAAAAGAGGTTTATTTTAATGAGGAACATGGTGTCACTCAAACCTTCACTCGACGCCAGTCATAGTCAAGTACTGCGCAGCGTCGAGGTGAACTGTCTGAACGTCATTTGAGGACATGGGTGCTGAAGTGCATGCGAAGGTTCCATATTCCTTTAAGGTCAACTTTGCGAGAGAAAAAATTGAGAAAATTGTGCTATTACTGGGTTTCATTTTGATTGTGAGACATAACTGGGTAAGATAGCGTAATCATCCTAACACGTGACGGGGGAGTGAGCTCTTACAGACCGGAAGTCACGCCTCGATGGACACGAGCGGCGAGAACGCGCCTTTAAAGCACGCCGACTCGTAATGCTTGTTCAGGTAGGACTTGAGCGCGAATGTTTTGTTGCATCGCTTGCATTTGAAATGCTTAAGCGCGGAGTGGGTCTGCATGTGCGCCCGCAGGTTGGAACGGTCGGCGAACGCTTTTCCACAGTGTGCACATCCAAAGGGCTTCTCGCCCGTGTGAGAGCGCATGTGGCCCTGCAGTAGCCAAGGTCTGCTGAACGCTTTCCCACATATGTCACACTTGTGCTTGAGGTCATGGGTAAGCAGGTGCATGGCCAGGGCTGGCATGGACACGTAGACTTTCCCACATGTCGGGCATGTTTTGGCCATCTTGCTGTCCAGGCTCCGGTGCGTCTGTTTGTGCCTGCTCAGGTTGGAAGACGTTGCGTAGCTTTTGCCACATTCGTTGCACGTGTGCCGCTGGAGGGTCCGCGAGCCGCTGAGCACTTTCCGACGGGACCTGCCGTCCGTGATCAAGAACGCGTCCACGGCATAACCTTCGCTCACCGCGTTGTCGCCGTTGATGTACCCGGATGTGATCTCGGACTGCGGGCTGTCGGGCTGGTCCGAGTCAGGTGCCCCGTAGTCGCTGTGGTTACTGTCGTAAATCGGTCCTGGAGAAGGTACTTTAGTGCCACCGTCACTTTCTCCATCGTAAACGGCCGGGGTGATGTAGTCACTGATGTAGCCTAGCGTGGAGAGAACAAGATCTTTTATTCAATTATTCATATTCACAAGGGAATCGGGTGAGGACAATGGGGTTCGGCGATGCAACGGCCACTTTTCCGCTCAATTTATCTCCACCTTGGCAAATGCGACCGGCGACCAGATTGTGCCAGTGCTCTTTGAGATTCATTATGTGTTTAACAAATTCAGCATTTCTCTTTGAATATAATTAGACTTAATGACCACTCACTACAGGACATTTCAAACTGAGTAGGTGTCAGCTTGACTTCACATTATTCCAGAGTTATTTCAGGACAAAGCCGTGGAGCTGTGAAGGATGCCACATTTACTGTGGACTTACAGTATGAGCACAGATAGCACTTTTTTACAGTGGGAGATTAATTACCCCCCTTCTAAAGGCACCACCATAAGCACAGTGTGCTGTGCGCAGCTGCCCTAAGCGTTTCTTTGATTTGCAGAATAAACAAACACCTAAGCTCATCTAGAAGTGACTGGGCTCCAAGTTGCTGAGAAGTTAAGCGTTGTTACCAGCGGCAGATTCCCATACGGCATGCAAATGTTACCATGCGTTTTCAGTGCTGGAATCCCACTAATTATGTTTGCATTCCCATTATGGTTTCACATAAATCACAAGCAAAGCCACAGAGGTGCTTAATCCCGCTACTGGATATCTACTTTCCTTCCTGCAGAGTTTAATTCATAAATGAACCCCAAAACCATTCTTCGCAATTTCAGATGTGTTTGATTGTGGTTGCATCTAAAACTCTGCTTGTATTAAGTTAAAGAGCGCTAAATCAAAGGGAATAAGCATTCCTTTGCATTTACCTTTGTCGTGTATCCGAAAGCTAAGATCGGTCCTGGACCTGCAGTACGCGCTCTCAAGTTCAGAGGATGAGAAATCATCTAGCTTCACCTTTTTCACCAAAAAAGACCTTGGCATGTTTAGAGCGGAAAGCCTCTTCCAGCACGATATCCTCGCTTTATCCACTGCACAATAAAAGAGTTGGTCCTGCAGGTCTGAAAGTGGAGGGGGGAAGACGCGGAAGCTCCGGAGCTTCAGCTGTGCGCAAGCCGTTCCTCACAGGCGAAATGCAACTTCAGCACTGGACAGCAGCAGATCCGCGTGTCAGAGTGCGCTCAGACCCAAATGGAAGCGCTCCAAAAATGGGCAGCTTTAAATGTGAGCACGTTTCCGGAGGAGCGGTTGTTAATGTTAAAGCGGGGGGAGAGAGAGAGGTGTACGCTGCCGTCTCTGCTCGCGCGGGGTCGGTTTGATGTCTGAGCTCTGCTGATCAGCTGCTGGGATTTATACGCGCGCGATCAGGTGGGAGATGGAGATGGAAGTGCTTAATTTCATCCATCAGAAATCTCCCGGGAACAACATTGGACGAGAATGATTTATTGATGCTGTTATTCGTCTCTCAGTCTCATTTTTTCTACGTTCACGGCGCCCGCCATGTTTCTGCGGAATAAGAATTTATTGTTGTGAAAAGTCTATTTACGACAATCTGAGTCTCATCCAAAAATGCACATTATACATAAATCAAAGCAAATCACATATTTTTGGATATATTTTGTGTTTTTTAAGAATAAAAACTTAAAAACAGTAAAAACTTAAAAACTTTCTCTAACAGTAAGCATATATATATATATATATATATATATATATAAGCAGTGACACCTCAAACTTGGTCTGTTCCTCGTTTCCACTGGTCGTTTTTAGCACCTCTATTTTGAAAGCTTGCATAAAATACATTCGACATCCACAGACATCCCATTAAAACTCTTCGGATTGCTTTTTAAACTATAGTACATACATCACAAATATTAACAGACAAATCTTCCTCTATATTCATACATGTTAGCAATACCAGTAGCAATATATTTTATTTAAATTATATGGGCATACGCTTTAGATATGTTGTTTTTGTGCCACAGATGTTCAAGAAAACATATCCTTACTGTTTTGAAAAAGAAAAAAACCCACCAAGGTCAGAAGCAGACATCAAGTACTGAAAGATGATTATCAGAGAATACAAATGACCTATTGAGCTGCTGTTATACCTTTTCAGACATAAAATGTGCTCAAACATGGACTTGTTTAGGTTGTTTAGCAACATTACTTTAAATCTCTCTGTGATTTGTATTAATGGAGTTAGGTTTATGAAAATGAAAAAATTGACCAAAGTGAAGCAAAGATAATAATTGGAATCTAATTCAAAAAGTTTCTAAAAGAATGAAAACACTTTATAGCTCTTCTTTTTCTTTCTTTCTTTCTTTCTTTCTTTCTTTCTTTCTTTCTTTCTTTCTATAATAATAATATGACAATAATAATATGACATAATAATATAATATAATACATCCACAAACTCGCTAAAAGGTCAACCCTTTGCATAATACATGTTAACACCAAAATATTTCTCTTAATATATTCCTTTGAGTTGAAACATTAGCAGTAATTTACTTGATTCATTTTTTTTCAATGTAAAAAAAAAACTACCCACTTAATCAGAAACAAAGTAGTGCTAAGTTCATTAGACTTTTATTCCACTTCGAATTTCATGACTTTCATAACTCAAAAACCCACAACCCACAAGTAGAAATGACAGAAACTATTGTGTGTTTGCATACTGTAACTTAAACGAATGAAATCAAAGATGCTGTTATGATGAAAACATTTTTTTACGCTGCATGCTCTTCTTTTGGCACAGTGACAAAAAGATAAAGAAAGTCCTTTGTGTTTTCCAAAAAAAAAAAAAAACAACAACAACAACTATCACACAAGAGGCCAAAGGCCAATATTATTGACCCTAACCCTACAAGTTATTATTAATTATTTGAGAACATAAAGTAAGCTTTTCAGACATAAAGTACTCCCAAAACATGCCTACTTTCTATACTGTTTAACCAGTATTACCTAAAATCCCATCCACTCCGTGCTATCACTAACTAATCACCTGCCTAATCTCTCTGTGATTTTTAGCAGCAGTGCTATAGGCTGCGTAGGCTAGTTTACAGCTGGTGCTCGTGTGCAGTGGCAGGCAGGCAAGCACAGAGGAGCGCGAGATTCAGGCTTTGCAGCTGCCGCGGCCCCCTCCACGAGCAGATGGAGCCTATAGTGAGAACAAGACGGGGAGAGTGGGGGGGCAAGGGGAACTCAAAATCACTAAGAGAGTGAGGCAAAGAGTTTGAGAGAAGAGGTTGCAGTGTTGAACTGATCAACACAAATTTGGTAAATGGTCTGAAAGCAGTTAGCTCACCCCCCAAAAATGTGCCAATCAGAACTGACATATTACCGGTTCTGTCAGTTTGGCACTAAACTGGACCGTTTTGATTTGTACCTAGAGTTTCAAAAGATTTCTGCTAGGTTTTAAGGTGAAATATCCTGATTATAGCTAGTTAGGTCAACTTAAATGCATTGAACTGAGTTAACAAAGTATGTAGACACTAGAAACATTGAAAAAATCATAAACAAATATTTTTCAGTAAAAAGCTATGTACACCAACTACCTTTTTCATAGCAAACAGCTATGTAATAAAAGCATTACAGCTAAAATGAGAATGAGACAAGGCCTTGCAGACAATACTGAAACTCTGGGAGATACTAATAATTATGGCTGATAACCAATAAAATATTGATTTTTAAAATAAATAAATAGTTAATTATTGAAAAAATATAAGAAATAAATATTTATTATATCTTATAATATGTTTTTAAAACAAATATATTTTAATTATTTAAACAATATTTTATAATTATATATTAGTTTGTCTAAATAAAATAAAAACAAAACACTAAAAATAATTAAATATAAAAATTAAAATCACAGTATAATGCAAAATAAGTAACTACTGAACTAAACATGATTTCATTATATATTTTAAATATTTATTCAAATATTTAACTATTTAATTGAAACTTAAAATGTAGAATTTTTTTATTCTAAAAGTAAAAATATGCTAAAGATGATTAGATAAATTAATGTTTTTGCGCATTAAATGGCTGCAAAGGTAATCTAAAAATAAAACGAGGGGTACTGAGCATGCACAATTTAATATTCGGCAAAATACAGATAACTTAAATTCTATTACAAGCTGATAACGGTTATTGTACCGATATATCATGCATATGTCTTGTAGACAATGCTTTACACTCAAACTACAACAACAGAGGTCTCGGTGCGCAAATGAAGGCGACCGCTGGATATTATCCTTCAGAATGCTGTCGCAATAATAACACTAAATATTGCTGAGTACAGTCCTCAACAGGCCAGAAATGCTGGTCTAGGAGTAAAACACACTACATTGGCAAACCAGGGAAACAAACAGCCAAGATTCCACTAAAGTTAGTGGGTGGCACCGCAATTCACACACTATGTAATATGTACTACAAACTCTCTCTCCTTCCTTTCTCTCCCACCACATTCACAGCAAATTGAGGATGATGCAAGTGATGGTGGGTAATTAGGATTCTCTCCTCCTCTTTGTCTCGAGCGCTTGAGCGATTTAAGTCATCACCACGCAAGTGTCAGTGGGGCTGCTGCGGATCTTTGCCTCAAGCTCTTTCCTGTACAAGAGTCAGCCTCCATCTGTGCCTTTGTAGTTTCTTCATCCTGATGAGGAGAGAGGCTCCAAGGTAATTGCCTTGAATCAGTGAAATTGCATTTCTATACTTGACAAGCCTTTCTGTGAAAGAGTAACATACCGGAGACTGGGAATTCCGTTTTGGAGAACGGAAGAAAAGAGAGAAGAGAGAGATATCATTTAATTCTGCCGACAGTCAAACAATGGTGTGTCAGAAGTGATCAGAGGTTACATCCTTCTGAACCATAAGACACGGAGCCAAGGGAGAGAGATATTAACACTCGCTCGGAGATGATATTATAGCCTACTCTGACACGTAAACAGACACGCACATACAAAAGCACATGCTGCGTTAACAATCTACCCCTGCATTCATCTCCCTGCGGATCACCGAAAGCCTCTCGGATGTTTTCCCAGGTCACTGTGATGAGCCCAATCACTCAGAGCGGACTCACTGCCAAAAGAAACTGACCTGGGATCGACATCCTATTGAATTCTGTATCCTGAATAATAGGGGAGAACAGGGATGGTTGCAACATGGGCTGAGTTGAACACCTTCAGTTTAATCACTGAGAAATAGGTATCATACATGACCACCAACCCCATAAGGTAAAAGTAGTGTAGATGTTGTTGTAAGGCTCTGTGTATGAAAAGAAAAAGAAAAGAAAAAAAAAAACAGGTAAAAATATAAAAAATTCTCTTCTAGCTTATAATTTCATTTGCAACTGATGTTACATAAATTACAGAACTAATACCATCTCAATCAGCAGATTCTCTCTTGTGTGTGTGTGTGGTTAGTGTTTATATATATATATATATATATATATATATAAAATCATTATCATTTTCTCTCATTTTTGTTTAAAGTACTAAAATAACTAAGACTAAATAAAATGAAACTAAAACATAAAAATTATATAGACAGATAGAAAAAAACAACAAAATCACTAAAATATTACAATTAAAATGAAACCAGAAAATATAAAATCAAATTAATTTAAAATATTATTAGAAACTATAATAGTAGATCAATGATAAAAATAACAGTAATACAATGCCTATCTATTTGCTCAATAATTTTTCCTTGTTTGAGTTTGGGCAAGTGGTTGATGGGGGCTGAATATAATTTTTAAATAATTCTGGAAAAAACATCAATTTGATCAACAAAATGCAAAATGTAAACTAATTTCTATGTATTCCACTGTTACATCCCAACCCACCTGTTACATTTCACCCTGGTAGTGGGGCCGGTTGTACTGGCAGCACATTTACATTTACATGTATTCATTTAGCAGACACTTTTATCCAAAGTGATTCATCATAAAGAGGCAAATAAACACAGGAAGTGCCTGTAATACAAAGTTTCAGGCATTGTTCAGATTAGTAAAAGGGGAGGGATTAAGGTAAGAGAAAGAAAAGTTTTGTTTTTATTTTTTTTAAGATGAAGTCAAATGGGGATGAAAGAGATGAGTTTTCAGGTCTCGCTTGAAAATTGTCAGGGATTCAGCACTCTTTGCACATTCAAAGAATAGTTCACCCAAAAAATGAAGATTTCTTGAAAGTTTACTCACCCTAAGGTCATCCATGTGAGATAATTTCTTCATTGAAATTTAGCATTACATCACTTGCTCACCAATGGATCCTCTGCAGTGAATAGGTGCCGTCAGAATGAGAGTCCATACAGCTGATAAAAACATCACAAATAATCCACAAGACTGTAGCTCATCAGTTAATGTATTGTGAAGCCAAAAGGCTGTGTTTTTGTAAGCAACAAATCCATTAAGGCATTTTAACTTTACTTTGCTTCTGGCCAAAATACAAGTCCATAATCCATAATAATGTCTCCCCGCTGAAAAAGCTGTTGTCCTTTCACATCAGACTCCACCAACATATGTTTTATCAGCAGTTTGAACTCTCATTCTGACGGCACCCATTCACTGTATATGATCCATAGCGAGCAAGTGACATAATGCTAAATGTCTCCAAATCTGTTCAACTTAAAAAAAAAATAACTTATCTTCATCTACATCGTAAATGGCCTGAGAGGGTGAGTAAATTTTTAACAAATATTCATTTTGGGTGAACTATTCATTTATATTCCTAATATTGTAAAATAAAATAATAAGATAAAATAAAATAAAATAAAAACGTGCCTTAAAGATGTTAAAGCAGAAAGTGTTACAACCATTGCCACTCACTCCATATCAAAAGCAAAGGGCAACCTCCTAAACATTGAGGCTGTCAGGTTGGCCTAACAGCACAGCTTTTTGCAACTGAAGTTCTCTGATTGGCTGTTGCCCCACCTAATAGAAAGGCTGAATACCGTCTGTTCAGTCAAGCTGTCAACCCTCAGCACAAATAAAAACACCCAGGGCAAACTAAAATTAGTGATATTAGAAAAATACTGCAATGGCTGCAATAAAAATGCCTAAATTTCAAAACACAAAAGCAGTATATGCAAAACCACAATCAAATCGAGAGAAACTTTCCGAAACATGTTGATTGTCAAATTTCCAGTTTTACAAATAGCAGCATAGCCCACCTGGCAACGTCTCTGACAGGCAGATGGGTTCAGAATTATATTTCATTAAAACACAAACAGACCAGAGGGTGCCCCCACGATGCTTTTCCCATGGCACGTGTGTCTTGGCTACACGACAGGAACAGGGTTTCACAAAGAGTAGGTTTCTATATCAGGATTTCTAGTGGATGTATTCCCTCCCGCAATTAGAGCACAGTCTACGGGTAACAGTCTGTGACCCCGTGTCTGACCCATCATTTGGCCGGTCTCCATCAAGGTCCAAATGGCCAACAGCTCAAGCGTGCACTGACCAGCATGTACTTTGGCTACCAGCTGAAAAAGTCACCTATCACTTGCAGGACTGCGGTCTGGTGACAGAGGGACTACATTAATCTTATTTGTCATAAGCAGTCTCTTGGGAGAGGAACGAGCCAGCCTGGGACTCAGCAAAGCCTCTTTATCTCACCCAATCATGAAAACAGACCCAACACACACACACACACACACACACACACACACAGCCCTATCTCTGGCTGGCAGTCTGGAGCTCTAATTAGATGTGATAGTTAAAGAGACCGAAAATGGGGACAAAAGCCACATTATGCAAATGGTGTTTGATTTTTGCCCATTCTCTCCTCCGTCTCTCGCTTTCTTTCGCTCTCTGCCTCTTTCTCATACACTCTTTTTTCGCACTGTGTACCCAACTTGTGAAAGGAAGGAGAAAAAAGAGAAAGGGAGAATTTTGTGCCGTGCTGGCCTCAGTGTGTGCCCTTCCATGTGTGAAGACTCAGCTGAGTAGGTCCGATAATTGGACACTTTGGCTGGAGATAGTTTCATAATGGAGAGGCTTGTCATTGTACTGTATGAGAGTGTGTTTGTGAGTATGTGTGGGTGCGAGTGGCTTTTTAGGCATAAGACACAGGAGATTTTACTCAACGGGTTCAGCAAAATCATGCTGCAAAAAACATGAGGTATGGGGGACTGTGGGTTCAGATAAAAAATGCAGCGTAACAAGCAAGGAGTGTTTCACGAAACACTATAAAACATGGCAGATATGCTGTACTTCAAGAATGATAAGTCATTTCGACCCACTTTACATTGCATTTTTGTGCATTTAGCAGACACTTTCAAATAAATATATACACAAACACACTTGACTTTATATCAGTTCATGCATTCATAAAATCAAAACTAGTACACTGAAATTTCTAGCACCAATTACATCCTAAAAAAATTAGGGACACACTGATATAAAATTTCTGGCCAAAACAGATAATTATGTTAATAATATTTAAAATATTTATATAAATATAAATTACTATGCAATAGCCATTATTATTATTATTATTATTGTTGTTGTTGTTGTTGTTGCTGTTAAATAACATTAATATACAGGTGCATCTCAATAAATTAGAATGTCGTGAAAAAGTTCATTTTTTCTTGTAACTTATTTCAAAAAGTGAAACTTTCATATATTTTAGATTCATTACATGTAAAGTTTTTGTTTTAATTTTATTGATTAGAATTTACAGCTCATGAAAGTCAAAAATCAGTATCTCAAAATATTAGAATATTTACATTTGAGTTTCAATAAATGACCATCCATACAGTATAAATTCTGGGTATCTCTTGTTCTTTGAAACCACAATAATGGAGAAGACTGCTGACTTGGCAATGATCCAGAAGACGAACATTGACACCCTCCATAAAGAGGGTAAGTCACAGAGGGTCATTACTGAAAGGTGTGGCTGTTTACATAGTGCTGTATCAAAGCATATTAAATGCAAAGTTGACTGGAAGGAAGAATTTGGGTAGGAAAAGGTGCACAAGCAACAGGGATGACCGCAAGCTTGAGAATACAGTCAAGCAAAGCTGATTCAAACACTTGTGAGAGCTTCACAAGGAGTGGACTGAAGCTGGAGTCAGTGCATCAAGAGTCACCACGCTCAGACGTCTTCAGGAAAAGGGCTACCAAGCCACTTCTGAACTAGAGACATCATCAGAAGCATCTTACCTGGGCTGTGGAGAAAAATAACTGGACTGTTGCTCAGTGGTCCAAAGTCCTCTTTTCAGATGAAAGTAAATTTTGCATTTCATTTGGAAATCAAGGTCCCAGAGTCTGGAGGAAGAGTGGAGAGGCGCAGAATCCATGTTGCTTGAAGTCCAGTGTTAAGTTTCCACAGTCAGTGATGATTTGGGCTGCCATGTCATCTGCTGGTGTTGGTCCTCTGTGTTTTCTGAAGTCCACAGTCAACGCAGCCATCTACCAGGAAATTTTAGAGCACTTCATGCTTCCTTCTGCTGACAATCTTTATGGAGATGCTGATTTTATTTTCCAGCAGGACTTGGCACCTGTCCACACTGCCAAAGGTACCAAAAGCTGGTTCAATGAACATGGTGTTACTGTGCTTGATTGGCCAGCAAACTCGCCTGACCTGAACCCCGTAGAGAATCTATGGGGTATTGTCAAGAAGAAGATGAGAGACACCAGACCCAACAATGCAGATGAGCTGAAGGCCACTATCAAAGAAACCTGGGCTTCCATACCACATCAGCAGTGCCACAAACTGATCACCTCCATGCCACGCCGAATTGAGGCAGTAATTAAAGCAAAAGGAGCCCCAACCAAGTATTGAGTACATATACAGTATGTGAACATACTTTCCACAAGGCCAACAATTCACTAAAAACATTTTTTTTATTGGTCTTATGAAGTATTCTAATTTGTTGAGATGGTGGGTTTTTGTTAAATGTGAGCCTAAATCATCACAATTAAAAGAACCAAAGACTTAAACTACTTCAGTCTGTGTGCATTGAATTTATTTAATACACGAGTTTCACAATTTGTGTTGAATTACTGAAATAAATTAACTTTTCCACGACATTCTAATTTATTGAGATGCACCTGTAATACAAATATTTATTAAAATAATTTCTTAAATTCTAAAATAAATATAAATAAAATAAATATTAAATAAATTATTATTGAATTATTAAATTAATAAATTATTACTATATATATATATATATATATATATATATAAATTACTCATATATACATATATATAATTACTAATAAATAATAATAATAATTGACTAAAATATATACTAAAAATAAAAAGTTTAAAATATTACTTTTACATTTTAAATACTAAAACATTAAAACAATATTACAATAATTTATTTTATTAATAATTATTATCAATAATATAATTTATTAAGTAATTATGTTGTATAAGTAATAATGAATAATCTATAACTAAACTATTTAATCATTAATTTTATTTTAGAATAATTTATATAAACGATATATAATTTAGGCATCACATTTTTAAGTTAAAAAGTCTAATATCTGTACCAATAACTGATATGATACCAATATATTGTGCTTTCCCACTGAAACTTCATGACATTATCCACACTCTATGCTAATAAGACCCATGAAAATGTCTTTTATTTACTCTTCAGAACAAGCTTTGGGTATGTCCCCATCGCCCTCTGCGTTTGACCTATTAAAGCTCACCAGCGCAGAAAGCTGATTATACGTGCACCGCACCATTGTTTCCTCGTATGAATGAATCAGGCCGGCCACTGTGAATGGCTGAGCGCAATGTACTAACATACACCAGACAATGACCTTATAATTAACAGATCATGATGAAAAGAATAGACAGAGAGGAAAGTAGAGGGGAGGGGAATGGAGGCATTTGAAAATAGACATGACTTGGCAGGGAACTCTAACCCTGCAGACAAAGAGTACAAGGTCAAATGAATTAATCTGATTAGCATGTTTATTCTGAATCCATTCCCCCGAGTGCAAGATTCTTTCTCACCCAACAAAACCAACCATCCTGCACTCACTGATGGAAGATAATCAGCCAAAGAGTTGAAGGGAAGAAAGCTATTTACGAGTACACAGAGAGAAAGATTTCCCTAATATCCAAGAACTGTGCGCCAATGATCCTACAGATGAATCTGTGTGTGTGTTTGTGTGTGTAATTGTGAAGTTTATCGTCTCTCTGTTGGAGTCTGAGAGCAGGGCCTTCTTTGCTCTTAAGCATGAAGTCTGGAGGAGATAATTAGTTCATCTGACTCCATTCAGTACACTGGCAGACGGTCTATGAGCTGGCATTGCTGCACTGCCTTATTACAGAGAAGACACAGGACTAACTTTACTTAAAGCGGTCTCTGCATGAATTAAGACAGGAAAAGGTATTTTAATATTCACTTTAACTTCAAAACCAAGACGAACAAACATTTCAAATGCCTCTAAATTCCTGTAGGTATGAGCAAACTCTGTAAAGACACTTCTGGTTAGTGCTTTTCCAATACAATGACTTCACGTGCTTGTCCTAACCATGTGCAGCATGAATACGTGACAAGAAATAAAAACTCTTTCATATTAATCTAAACTATTGAAAATCCTGCTTCTCCTAGCTGTATATTAAAATTAATATGTCCTGATTGGCTGTTATTGTATTGCATCATGCAGATTTTTCACTGTCAGTGTGGAAAGACAAATTACTTGAGGTTAAAAATTTGCTGCATGGTTAAAACACAGTTTAAAACCTGTTAACCAGCACCCCCCATATTGGGAATCACAGCTGAAAATTACTAACTAACTTAAAATGGTAACAGATACCATGAAAAATTAGATTCCTGCAGCCATTTTTCTAGTCCCCCCCCCCCCCCCCCCTGTTTGAGGAAAAATATTTACCAAATCATTGAAGGGTTCTACTACAAACTATTTAGTCATTATACATGCCACTGCAGTTTTTCAATTATAAAACAGTAGACAGAATCTTAGACATCGTGTCAGTGATTTATTTGAGCACTAGAAAAATACAATAATAATAATTTTTGAGTGATGAAAAAAAAACAATAATAATAAAAAAATATAACTTAAGTACATACTCTACATACTCTGATTTCCTGACATATAGATGCTCCTGTATATCAGTAATCACATATTGACGATCATTCATACAGATGCTAATCATACAGATGGCCCATATAGTCAATAATCACATTATAATGGCCTTTTATATAATAATAATAATACATTTTATTTATAACGCACTTTATATTCACACAGAATCCCAAAGTGCTACAGATTAAAACAAAAAGAAATGTTTAAAAAATCATTCAAAGGCTTTGCTAAAAAGGTAAGTTTTGAGGCCACGTTTAAAAACATCTACAGGTTGTGGAGTCCGTAAATGATCAGGAAGAGCATTCCACAAACTCGGAGCAGCTGAGCAGAAAGCCCGATCTCCCATAGTGCGAAGCTTAGTCCTGGGGGGTTTTAATAGATATGTTGAAGCAGAACGGAGTGTACGTTTGGAAGATTGTGGAGTAAGGAGTTCCTTAAGATATGATGGGGCATCGCCATGGATGCACCAATGGGTAAGGAGAGAGACCTTGTAAACAATCCTGAATGAAACAGGAAGCCAGTGTAGTGATTTGAGAATGGGTGTGATATGATCGTATTTCCGCACCCTCATCAGGATCCTAGCAGCACTATTCTGGATGTACTGCAATTTCTGTAGGCTTTTGCCAGGGATCCTGATGAGGAGCGCATTACAGTAGTCCAGCCTGGAGGAGATAAAGGCATGGACAAGCTTTTCCGCATCTGCTAGAGTGAGCATAGGACGAAGTCTAGCAATATTCCTAAGATGGAAAAAGGAAGTCTTGCACAGTTGTTTAACATATAGACTGCATTCACACTGATATCTGTGAACAGTCAGTAATTATGCTGATTATCAGCCATACAGATGTTAATCATACAGATACAGGCAATTCCCCACAAAACACGCAAACATATATGAAAATTTTTTTACGAAAAAAAAAAAAAAAAGTTTATTTGTGCAAAAAAGGCGATCGCCAAGTTACGCCCCCATCAGATGACAGGTGCGTCACAGCGTGCGTCACGCGCCGTCACGAGGGAGCGCCAGAATTCAAATAAACAATCTTCCGTGTATCTTTGACTTTTTTTTTTTGGATGGTCTCATTCTGTTTGGGACATTGCCTGCTACAAAATCATGCTGTTTTTTTTTTTTACCACCAAGACGCTGTTTTTGAGCGTAATTTGTTCCATAATGGACACAAACAATAACTCTCCCTGAAGAGATGAGACATAAACAAATGAATAACGATCCAAATTACAACTTTGTTGTTTCTTTGGACTAAAATTGCTCTTTGGGATGTTGTTCAGTGGACCCTTATCTCTGAAACGAAACCGGGATTTACAGCAGTGGATACGTTTGAGTGTCGTTATCAGGATGAATATGGTATGTACTGCGGTTTTTTTATACATGTTTTGATGTGTACTGCTTACACAAATTTAGCAAATACATTGCTTATAAGCTTTCTATCGAAAAACAGCGATCTGTCGTCGATGCTTGAGGCTTAGACTTTCAAAATGATATATAGTTTGTCAAGATTAATTTTGTCCGGTTTTACTTTATCTGTTTGAAAACAATGACATGTGCAAACAAAGAGCTTTCAGTGCGCTGGCGTCCTGTGCATGTTAACAGGTTAAGAACATGCTTTTACTATTTCATGCAAAAAAGATGATATATCAAACACTGGACAGATTAAATGTATTTGTTCTGCTGCTTTTGCCCAGGATGTCAAACTAATTCAGAGAGAATTAAGAATATCTTTAAAGGATGGTTCATCAAAAAATGAAAATGTATAAAATATAAAATGTATTTAAAAATGAAAAATCATTTACTCACCCTCATGTCATTCCAAACCTGTATGACATTCTTTTTTTCCGCTGAACACAAAAGAAGATATTTTGAAGAATATTCATTTTTTGACAATGCAAGTCAATGGGAACTGAAATGGTTTAGTTACCAACATTCAAAATCAAACCAAACCATGGCAAAATCACTCTGGACCCTCACATCCAGCACACTCCCTCTTTGAACTGTTACCGTCTGGTCGACGCTACAGAGCTCTGAGCACCAGAACGACCAGACACAGGAACAGTTTCTTCCCCCAAGCAATCCATCTCATGAACACTTGACATTAAACGTGGAACACACAACACTATTATACAATAGGGCTGCTCGATTATGACAAAAATCATAATCACGATTATTTTGGTCAATATTGTAATCACGATTATTTAACACGATTATTTGCAGGGCCATATAACCAAAAAAAAATGTTTTATGCAAATCTAAAGTATTCAGTTAACAGCCTACTATAGACATTGAATAATCAAATGTAAAATAAAACAGTGTAGTCTTCACGGTAAGAATTAAACTTCCTTTGTTTCTTATTAAAGCTACAAAAATACATTCTGTGAAGAGCAGTGAGTGATTTTGAATTTGTCTTTTGTTGTTTGATTAATATTAAGCACACAGTCGGCAGCAGGTCAGGAATATAGCACGCTGTCACTTTAAGAGCCGCACGGATCCAGTTTACTGTTACACGCGTATTTTCAGTATCATCTGTTTACATTCATTTATTCCATGGTCTGTCTGAATACTCGATTCTGATTGGCTGGCAGGTGTTGATTAAATTCGTTTAACTGCACAGGTAGTTCCAGGTCAGTTTAATCACCGTTCCATATTAATGCACTGCTTTAATTGATGCACACTAACTAACCAACAAGCATCACTCGCTCGCGCACGCGCGCGCACACACACACACACACACACACAAACAGAGAGAGAGGTCGGAGATCGCAGATTGTGCTGCACACACACATAAACGCTTCCCCGCGATTTTTATTACTAAAATAAAAGATAGATACTAGATCGCTACATTATATTCCCCAGCAATGAGGTGATAAAATCGCTGTTTTTGAAGTAACCTTAATTGTTTGTAGAGAGAGACGCGCAGACGCAGCAAGCAGGTAACTTACACACAACTGTCCTCTCTCTCTCTCTCTCTCGATCGAAAATTAATTATAATACATGCTATAATTCATTCAAATAAATGTGATCTTACCGCCCTATTTCATCTCTGTGTCTGATTTGAAGCGGGCAGAATGCTGAGCTAACGAGCCATAACTGACAAAAATAACCGTCATTTTTACCCATTCGGTCAAATATTGCGCTGCAAAGAGCAATACAAGTTTTAACTTGTCTATAACTTGGCATATGAGTGACCATGGAATAAACGGGATAATCAAGGCTAGCCGTGCATTAAAGGATTTTAAATGCACTTCGCGGAGGCCGGTTCACGTCGTGCATTTAAAATCCTTTAATGCACGGCTAGCCTTGATTATCCCTTACTTATTACATAACCGACGAGGGTTTACGTGAATAATCACTAAGCGCCGCATTTTGACACATTTTTGCATGTATTTGACCGTTTAGGCGCATACGTTCAGCTAAAGGATGACTTTACATGTCTGTGCTCTGCTCCGTCTCTGAGCGCATACACAAATATCCCCCTGAGGAACAGCGCAAGCTCTCTTTCGCGCTTTTTAAAAACATTAATAAATCTAATCAACTTTAATAACTCAAGCACGTCCCATTTTGCAAAGGTCACGTTACATGATTTTACTGATTTACATGTGAAAATGGGCTTTTATGGAGGAGTGAAAGCGCACTGCTGGAAAGGGGGCAGAATGGGGCGCCATAATCGTTTTATTTCGATTATTGTATTTTCATAATCGTTGGAGGCCGAAATCGAAACTGAATTTCGATTAATTGCACAGCCCTAATTATACAATTATTTATTCACCACACATACAGGTGCATCTCAATAAATTAGAATGTCGTGGAAAAGTTCATTTATTTCAGTAATTCAACTCAAATTGTGAAACTCGTGTATTAAATAAATTCAATGCACACAGACTGAAGTAGTTTAAGTCTTTGGTTCTTTTAATTGTGATGATTTAGGCTCACATTTAACAAAAACCCACCAATTCACTATCTCAACAAATTAGAATACTTCATAAGACCAATAAAAAAAACATTTTTTAGTGAATTGTTGGCCTTCTGGAAAGTATGTTAATTTACTGTATATGTACTCAATACTTGATAGGGGCTCCTTTTGCTTTAATTACTGCCTCAATTCGGCGTGGCATGGAGGTGATCAGTTTGTGGCACTGCTGAGGTGGTACGGAAGCCCAGGTTTCTTTGATAGCGGCCTTCAGCTCATCTGCATTGTTGGGTCTGGTGTCTCTCATCTTCCTCTTGACAATACCCCATAGATTCTCTATGGGGTTCAGGTCAGGAGAGTTTGCTGGCCAATCAAGCACAGTAACACCATGGTCATTGAACCAGCTTTTGGTACCTTTGGCAGTGTGGGCAGGTGCCAAGTCCTGCTAGAAAATGAAATCAGCATCTCCATAAAGCTTGTCAGCAGAAGGAAGCATGAAGTGCTCTAAAATTTCCTGGTAGATGGCTGTGCTGACTGTGGACTTCAGAAAACACAGTGGACCAACACCAGCAGATGACATGGCAGCCCAAATCATCACTGACTGTGGAAACTTCACACTGGACTTCAAGCAACATGAATTCTGTGCCTCTCCACTCTTCCTACAGACTCTGGGACATTGCTTCCAAATTAAATGCAAAATTTACTTTCATCTGAAAAGAGGACTTTGGACCACTGAGTTCTTTTTCTCCACAGCCCAGGTAAGATGCTTCTGACGTTGTCTCTGGTTCAGAAGTGGCTTGGTAGCCCTTTTCCTGAAGACGTCTGAGCGTGGTGACTCTTGATGCACTGACTCCAGCTTCAGTTCACTCCTTGTGAAGTTCTCACAAGTGTTTGAATCAGCTTTGCTTGACAGTATTCTCAAGCTTGCAGTCATCCCTGTTGCTTGTGCACCTTTTCCTACCCAAATTCCTCCTTCCAGTCAACTTTGCATTTAATATGCTTTGATACAGCACTCTGTAAACAGCCACACCTTTCATTAATGACCCTCTGTGACTTACCCTCTTTATGGAGGGCGTCAATGTTCATCTTCTGGATCATTGCCTAGTCAGCAGTCTTCCCCATTATTGTGGTTTCAAAGAACAAGAGATATTTGTATATTGTTCTTTTGTTGTCTGTGTCCTGTCCTGTTGCTGTCATTCTGTTGCACTGTGGAGCTTTGTCACTATAACAAATTCCTTGTATGTGTAAACATACCTGGCCAATAAAGCTCATTCTGATTCTGATTCTGATTCTTCAAAATACAGTGCCCTCCATAAGTATTGGAACAGTAAAGACAAAATTGCTCTGTTGGCTGTGGAGTAAAGATGAGAGGGCCTGTTCCAGAGACAGCCATGCATGCCCATGCCATGACACCACCTCCACCATGCTTTACAGATGAGGCTGTATGCTTGGGTTCATTTGCAGTTCCCATTTTTTCTCCACAGTTTTGCTTTCCCATCACTTAGATAAAGGTTCATCTTTGTCTCATCAGTCCATAAACACAGTTCCAAAACTCTTCTGGCTCACCTTTGTGCTTTTTTGCAAACTCAAATCTTGCCTTTCTATTTTTGGTGCTGGTCAGAGGTTTGCATCTTGCGGTGTAGCATCTGTAATTCCGTGTCAAAGTCTCCTGCAGACAGTAGATTGTCAGAGCATCACCCCAGCTTTCTGGAAGTTGTTGGTGATTTTACAGACACGTCTTTTAGGGTTCATTTTCACAGCTTTTATGAATAGTCTGTCATCAACTACTGTTGTTTTCTCAGCCGATCAGGTAGTTGTTGGTTGCTGGTGTCGCTTGTGGTTTCCAAACTCTTGATTTCTCCATGCCCTTTGTTTTTGCTATAGCTCTAATTGACTTCCTCTTTTCTTTTAGCATCCAAATTGCTTGCTTTTCTCTCAAAGTCAGCTCCCTCATCTTCATCCTGTGTCATCATCAAATGCAAGATTCAGAATACAGAAGTAATGGATATAACTGATACGACACATTCCCTGCTTTTAATATCTGAAGAATTAATGCAACAGGACACAGCTGATCACTTAGAAAGACCTGTGAGACAACGGTTCCAATACTTATGATCACATCAGATAGGGGGATGAAACTCTAAAAGTGCTGAACTTCTTAGTTGGTAAAACATCTACAGGTGCATCTCAATAAATTAGAATGTCGTGGAAAAGTTCATTTATTTCAGTAATTCAACTCAAATTGTGAAACTCGTGTATTAAATAAATTCATACACGAGAAAAGAAAAGAAAAAATGAACTTTTTCACGACATTCTAATTTATTGAGATGCACCTGTATGTGTTGAATCACCCAATAATAAAATGTGACATTCTGTAGTTTTGTCTCATATTCATCTTTTAATCATATTTGTAAATGTCTTGACTCAACAGCCAACAGAGCAAATTTGTCTTTACTGTTCCAATACTTTTGGAGGGCACTGTATATTATTTAGTGTTCTACAGAAGAAAGTAAGTCATAAAGGTTTGGAAAGACATGAGGGAGCACAAATGATGACAGCATTTTCATTTTTGTGTGGTATATCCCTTTAAAGAATCTACTAAATACTTGCACATCAATCCCTTTGTCTCTCTCTCTCTCCGTGGTCCTCTCTGGCTGAGAAAGATTGGGCAAAACAAAAAAACAAAAGCAAAAAAAATCTCATTATCCTCTAAGTGCGTGATGGAGACTGTAAGTGCAGTGAGGTAGACATCAGATGGAGAAGAATGAGGCAGCTGAGCTCTCTTCCACAGATAACCCCTCTCTGAGATTGATAGCAGGACAGACTTGATGCCATATTGGTGTGGACTGGCTTTGTGATGTTTATCTCAAGGGAGAGAATCATCAAATCAAGGTTAACACAAGATGAACAGTTTATGGGCAGTAAAGACAAACCCTGAGTTCAGCTGCAGGTGTGGCAGAGCTCAGTGTGCTTGTGTGTGAGTACTACAGGCAAAGACTCTGATCTGAAATCAATTTCTGAGTGACTCTGTCACAACAGTCAAAGATGGACATACAGTACCGTGCTGTATGTGCATGATGGAATCAATTAAATATGTAACTTGTTGACTTTAGCTTTCTAATACACTAAGTTGGACCATATTCAAATTCGGATCAGTCACAAAGTTAGACATCATCATCTTGCATGCTTGTTTATTAAATACTTAACTTTGCAGATTTTTTTCTGTCTATTGTGATATCAGATTGTACAGCATAATTCAAGTGAAATCTTAGTAAAACCAAGACAGACTGTATCAGTTGTGTCAAGTTCTGACATCCTTTCTATTAAAATTTAAACAATGCTACACAAACCTAAGCAAGCCCTTGTGCTAATGTTAGCAACATCTGGCCTAGATCAAAATGTGTTAAAGTTAAAGGGGTTATCGGATGCGACATGCACTGTTACAAGTTGTTTGAACTGAAATGTGTGTTGGCAGTGTGTCTACACAACAACCCTATAATGATAAAGATCCACCCAGTGGATTTTTAATCTTGTTAAATCATTTCCCCTTTCTCATATCAAGCCATTCTCAGATGCCCGTCTGTGTGATGTCACACGTACCCAGGCCCCTCCCTCGATTGTTGATTGACACTAGCGTTTTACCTTAGACCCGCCCTGAGTGAGCTATCATCAGTCTGCCATTGTTTTGACGCCGGATCAGGAGTAGACAAGAATGGCTCCTAAGCAATTGAGGTGTTCTGTTGTTGGATGTAATAGTGAACATAGCAGTCGTCATTTACTCCCGACATCTGAAGACGCAGTGGATTACCTTTGTTTTTGAAGGGAATGCGCCCCCAATCTACCTAAATGTGTTTATGTTCGTACGAATCATTCGTGATCCAGCCTCACCTACAGAAGAAGTGAGTACAAGGTTGGATCTTTTATGAATCTTTGCAAATCACCTTTCCTAATAACGTGCTAGTTAGCAAATTCTGCGGCTAAAGTAAACAGTCTCATGAAATCGGCTAGTCACCCCGGTGAGAGTAGCTCATTAGCATTTAAAGGAACATGAACTAAAACAGGTTGCTGAAAACAGAGCTGCTTTTGACATGGTAAAAATGGTGTTGTTTTACACTACCTCTGAGAAATTTTATCCAAAGTATGTTAGAGACTTTTCATTAAGACCCTAAAGAATCATATCAACTTGTGGAAAATGGGCATCTGATGCCCCTTTAAAAGGGTAGTTCACGGAAAAATTGAAATCCTGTCATTAATTACTCACCCTTATGTCATTCCAAACCTATAAGACCTTCGTTCATCTTCAGAACACAAATTAAGATATTTTTGACAAAATCTGAGAACTGCACATGCATGTGTCGATGTACTCTCGTGAAAGCGCTTCGAAGACTGACACGGAATAAAGTTGTTGAATGAAGTCTTTTTTTTCTTTACATACAAAAAGTATTCTCATAGCTTAATAAAACAATGTCCTTACTACCTTTCTGGGCCTTGATCGTGGTAGTTGCGTTGCTGTCTATGCAGGGTCAGAAAGCTCTCAGATTTCATCAAAAATTGTTTAATTTGTGTTCCGAAGATGAACAAAGGCCTTACGGGTTTGGAACGACATGGGGGGAGTAATTAATAACAGAATTTTCATTTTTGGGTGAGCAATCCCTTTAATGATATGTTATGCATATGTTGAATAAGCAGACCAGATACAACTTTTTAACACAGTGGTTCTCTGAGAAGGCTGAGAACCACTGACTTAACATAAACTGAAAATAATGATAAATTCATATTTATTCCAGTCAAAAACGCTACTTTAAATTACACCAACAAAACCAAATTTTCAGAGTCATATTAGATAAAAATAGCCTTTTAATATGACAATTGCAGGTTACAGTGTAGTTTACTATGCTTGAATGCATATAAATCTAGAGTTCCACAGACTTTTTTCCCCAGAATCATCGGAGATAAAGGAGAATAAGTCAAGAGATTCTGCCTGGATCTATTATTGTATCACGCCTGGTAACTAAAAGAACATTTGATTCATGCAAGAGGTGATCCATGAGCTATCGCCGCTCTGCCCTTCAGCCAGACACTTAACCTCAGGTTGCTTCAATAGGATTGTTCCTGTAATCTATGTCAAGCACCAGCTAAATGACTTCTTACTTACTATCATGAACGTTACAATCACAGAGTTTTCTGTCATAGTGACATACACTTACAGTATATGCGTGTGTGTTTCTGTGACACAAAGGCCATTCCAAACCACAAACACAGGCTTTTATTGAAAGGCCACAGCTTTCTTTGTTACGATGTGGCGAGACACTGCCCCCATTGTCATAAACATCTAACATTTGGAGTAAAATGGCATGCTGAGTTTCTCACTCCTCGATTCCCTTGATTAATGATTGGCTTGATTAAAGCTAGACTATGATGAACAAACAGAGGTGCTGTTCAGAGCACTGTTTACGCGCACACTGTGAATCTGGATGGCAAAATCAGTCAAGATAATGAACAGAAAAACACTGGGCTGATAATTAAATGCTAAGACAGACTCAACGCAGCCACATCTTTCCCTCACTAGCCGTATTTCAAACGCTCTGCGTCTCGCGGCCTGGATATTTTCTTTTTAATCATCAGTGAATCACAAGAGCTTTTTGGGAATGTACGAGATTTCGAAACAGATTAAAAATGAATTAGTTGAGGCAATTAATCAAAATTATAAACATCTGTGTACATCTTATAAACCCATTTAACCTTGATAAGGTTTTAAAAGGTGTGTTATAATTAGATGTGCCGCGTGTCATTACTCGGTTTAGAGGTGCGGTGTAAAAGTTGGGCTCTTATCAGCAGAGCGAATGATTAAATGGGCTCTTGAAGGATCATATGAATCTTCTGTCTGTTAGGGCGTGGTTATCTAACAGCCTCCCATAGCGGACCAGTATGCTTGTGAACACCTTTATTCCAGATGGTGCAGGGTGACACACACACACACACACACACACAGAGAGAACTGTTTGTTCCATTCACTGTGCATTGCTCAATAAAGAAAGATAATTGTGAAGCTTTGACAGATGTTAAGTAATTATTACAGATGGACATAAATTAAATTTCATTACTTGATGATGCTTCCTCAAATACCACAACAAAACCTGCACAACATCTCAAGCAATGACTTTCAATGCAGTTAAATGACGATCAGCATATCATCAGCTTACAACATTTGAATAATTCGTATTAGATCAACCTCAGCCCAGTGAATACATTCAAAATGCATTGGCAAAAAGAATGGCAAATATCATATTCCCATATTCCTTCTAGCATAAATGATGTGAGATAAAGTACATTGGGTCTCAGCTAGTTTGACTCTCAGACGTAGCCCTCAGAAGTGCAGTTCCCACATTCTGATATCAATAATGCCCTGCTGCACAATTAAAACTCTGGCTGTGTCCTAAATGTAAGGCAGCTGCCCAGTCAGATGGGCTTCCAAAGCACCATAACATGCTAAAATGATCTAAAACAAATTCAAATGAGCTTTAGATATAACCAAAAAAGTATTTAGTGACTAAAATGCTTATTTCTAGGAAGAAAGTCATAAGTTGATTAAAAATGAAAGAAAGGGGGATTTATAAACGGGACTGGGTATCAAAAAAAAAAAAAAGGATTTGATTTCAATTCACAAGCTTGATTGGTTTTGATTCAGATTCATTTGCATATTTCAGCAATAATTTTCATTTTGCTTACATATAAAAGATATTCAATAATTATGCTGTATCTCTGACTCATTCAAACCAGTAACATGTCTTTGTGAATTAATAAAGGAACTGACTCATAAGAGTTGTTCATTTTGGCAACTGGACTACACTGACCACACTACATGCTTCTGATTCACTAAAAAGAACTGGTTCATAAGAGTCATTTGTTCGTGAATCAGCACATTATTATGTTTATTGCACGTAAAAAACAATAACAACAACAAATAAAAAACATTCTTGCCAATATTTCCTCGTACACAATCTTTTCATTTTACAGTAAAGGATAGACTATTGTTTAAAAGTTTTGTGTTGATAAGACTTTATGTTTTGAAAGAAGTTTCTTATGCTCATCAATGCTGAATTTATTTGATCAAGAAATTATCAGAAATCAGTTGTGCGGCTTAACATTTTTAGGGAAAGCATCATACATTTTTAGGATTCTTTGAATAATAAGTTGATTAATAGTAAAAACAAAATCTGTTTCTCTTTTGACCTATTTAATGTAAGGCATCTACTGTAAGTACCCAGGATGGATTTGGACTGTATACTGCTGCCTAAGACTTTTACCCTGACTGTTTCTTCACTGATATCACAAGCACAGATAAGACGATAACATCCCAGCATACAAACAACTCTTTCACCCTCTATTTCCACAAGAGGTCACATCGCTAATATGAAGTGTCTCATAGTGTTTGTGTTTGTCTATCATCAACAACATCATGCACCATTTCCAGATGAAAACAATCCTGTCTGTCCAACCCTGGGCGATTAGGTAAAAGAAAGGATGACTCAGGCCTGCAAAAGTCAATGAGATGTCACCATCAGTGGCTATAAGCCTCCTGTGTCAACCCAGCATCTAAATAGGGTTACATTAACAGCACTGATTAACATAAGTGTCAGTAGAAATGTGCAGAAGAGCATCCTAATGATTTTTAAATGGATTTGTGGAGGAAGCAGCAGGTTTTAAGCAGCTCTGGTGATAAGAATCAGCTGGAAGGAGTAGAGACTTTTACTTTGGAGATCTATTAACAAAATAGTGAGCAAACAACTATTGTACTGTATGAAATGAATCCATTCTCACAGCTCAACAACATTACATAAAATTTTTAGGGTTGATACTTCATGACTTTTTCAAATCTTATAACTGATTAAATGACTTCAACGAACATACACATTAATGCACGTTGTGCATTAATTTTTCAACAACAGGTTTTGCTGTCGTCAAAGAAAAAGCAATAATATTAGTTGCCACAATATTATACATTATTATTGGTTAATATTATATATTAGTCAGCAGGGTTTTAATTAAGTCAGAAAAACTATAAAGGCAAAATAATATTATAGAATTTTGATAATTTACTACCATTATTTTTGGACATACATTATTGGGGCTCTAGTACCTAAAACATTAAAACAATAAAGTAACATCTGCATAAAATGAGTGTTAAAATACTTGGAGTTGTCAGAGTTTTCTAGTACACATATTCTTGCCATAGCTTAACAATCGATAATGCAAGATAAACAAGCAAATTGCTGTAAGTAACCCCAACAAGTCAAGGCTGAGTCAATTGTTCAGCCTCTGAATGCATCTGAGTAATCATAAGTTCTGAAGCGTTCAATAATTCAAGATGAGTCTACAATAATAATAAGGATATAGCAGAGTGAAGAGGTGCTCTCGCTCTTACTTTTATTTCACTTTCTCTTTGTGTCCTCGTATTCTTAGGCTTGAGAAACAGGGTTGTGAATGTTATTGTGAACTTGCCTTGACTCTATACAGGGTCCTCTTTACCTCAGTGGCTTCAATGAATATACAGCCCTCCAGAAGACACTGTTTATTTTGTTTCACTTCAATGGGTTCTTGTTGTCTTTCTTCTCAGTCTCTATATGCTAGACAAAGACACACGGGTGAAGATCCACTTTGCTTTCAGCAACTACAATACAGACCTAGCTTTCTCTCAAATGCAAACACTCTACTGTACTTCAGAATTAATCTCAGTTTGTATTTTTACCAACAGGTGGGAGATATGAAATAGCAGGTGTACGCTTGCTGTGGGTGTAACTAAACTGTAAAGGTCTCAGCGGTGGCGGTCAGATATTCCTTTTTTTTTTTTTTTTATCTTAACAGCATTTGTTGATATTTAGGAGCATAAAATAGGTTTAATTTTTTTTTAAAGAAAACTTTTATATAGCAGCACAACTATTTTCAACATTGATAATAAAAAAATGCTTCTTGAACACCAAATCAGCATATTAGATTGATTTCTGAAGAATAATGTTACACTGAAGACTGGAGTAACGGCTGCTGAAAATTCAGTTTTGCCATCAAATGAATAAATTACATTTAAAAATGTATTAAAATAGAAAACAGTTATTTTACATTCTAGTAATATTTCACAACATTACTGGTTTTACTGTATTTTTTTGATTAAATAAATGTTGACCTGGCAAGCATAAAAAAAAAACACTTTAAAAAAACACACTGACCCCAAACCTTTGAACTGTACTGTATGCATACATCATTTCAGAATTTTGTTAAAATAAACAGTAAATAAGATTAAATGATACATATGTGCAAAAACAATTCTTGATCATCTCTGATTACAGTTCAAATATTGCTGTTTTTAAAAATAATTGCAGGTAAAAGTGTAGGAAATGTTTGGTCTGATGTCTAAAGAATGAGTGATTTAAAAACGTTTCACTTATAGTGTTTAACGTTCACTGAACGCAATCACATCAAACCTTCTCTGGGCTAGGAAGACAAACTACATCACATTATCATGCAAAACAGACAACACAGAGGGCAGAATAAAAATTACACAATCAGAAGTCACCTTCCTGCCATGTGCATTGACTACAGGTGGCTTAATCTGTAAAGCACAAGCTAATTATCAGGATTCCGGTCACACGGATGCAACGGTGGATCTCCTAAGAAACAGGGCGGCACTGCACATATTAATGCAACGTACATGTGACCTGTAGCACAGCAGGGGTGAAGGGGGTTGCAACATGCAGATTTCACTTGATTATGTAAAGCTTAGGGAGTTGATATGGATTATGACTAGATTCTTTAAACTTGGATATCCCTTGGGGGCTGGGGATGGGGGCATTTTAGTCAGCAAATCTGAAAAGCAGATTTGATTGTGTGTTCGATGCTAAGGAAAGGACAACACTGTTAATTATGAATATTATACGTTACATCAAATTCTCATCTTTTGACTAATACCTTTTTAATACGTAGCAAGGGAAAGCAGAGAGAAATCTGTTCATGTGGGCTGCTGAGACCAGCTTAAATCCTTCTTTTCTCTTTATGGACGTCATCCCTTTCTGCTACTCTAAACTGCACTTACATTTAAAAAAAAAAAAAAAGATTCAAGGGACATTCCACCCAAAAAAATCAAATTCTTCCATCACTCACCCTTATGTAATTCCAAACCTGTATGCATTTATTTTACCTGCAGAAAACAAAAGAAGATATTTTGAAGAATAAATTCCCTTTGACTTCCACTGTTTGTTTTTGTCCATACAATGGAAGTCAGTGGGATATGAAACTTACCAACATTCCTCAAATATCTTATTTTACATTCCAAAGTGACTAAATTATGACAGAAAATTATTAAATAAAGTCTCATCAAACAATTAACTATGACAGAATAAAGCTTCTATCTGCTAGTTTTATTAATTACTTTTTTATATATATATATCTAACAGCTTTTCAGGTCTACAAAAGCAGTGAATCTCACCTTCTCAACTTCTATAGGATTTTTTTGTTCTGGTAAGCACATTTTAAGGCATTTTTATCCTCAAGAATTCTTATTCTTAAAGGTACATTACTGTAAGTACAGTAGCTCTATAATGCTTAAAGTTTAATGCAACTATGCCTTAGGCAGCAAATAGTTCCAAGCACTATCTATAGAATTCTTACAATATATTTCTGTAGGACGGCACATAAAAGCACATATTAAACTTGACTCACACTAATCTTCCATGAATGTAAGAACCTTTTTACACTCTTGTTCCTGGTAGATCCCTCATGAACTGGTTGTTCCTAACGGAGATCTCCAGCAAACTGAAGAACCGTTATTGGTGCTATTCTCTAAAGGTGTCCTTGTTGTGATGGAGGTGGCTGTGGCTCATAGAAAGAGGGTTTTTATTGGACCATGAGTGATTTCTGAGTCTCTTGATGAGCCTGAGAGGGTTATTTCCACAGAGTAGCCCATCAAGTTCTGGGTCACCATCTGGAGTGTACCTACACCCTCACAACCAGCCAAGGAGATTGCTCTTTATCTGCCTTCTCCTCTCTCCCCATTGCTTCTCTTTCCATTCTCCATCCCATTTTTTTCTGCCTGCCTTACGGTTGCTTGACAACCTGCCAGGATAAAGGAGATGTGTAATGGGGGAAGAAAGAAAGAAAAAGATGAGAGTAAAGCTAAATCTCACCCACGTCTCCCTGGACCAACCTGCTCCTCGTGGGGAGTCCAATATCATCATACAGATTCAGTTGTGGGATTGATTTCAGCCGTTGGTCAAAAGCCCAAAACTTCCCAAGGGAGGGCATTTTCTCTGATTTAATAAACAGGAATAGAATGCCAAAATCATAAAAAAAATGGATTGCCTTTAGCAGATCTCATCTAATATTATCTACTGGGTCCATTTTTTCTTTAACAGATGTAATTTGAAGCATCATGCTAAATCACAAACCAGTTGAGAAAAGAAAGGAAAGGAAAGAAAGGAAAGGAAAGGAAAGGAAAGGAAAGGAAAGGAAAGGAAAGGAAAGGAAAGGAAACATGGAATTGCATGAAAAAGCAAATTGAGGATACAGGAAAGGAGTAGGAAATGAAAAAGTGGAAAATGGAAGGAAATAAAGTACAAGAAAAGAAAAACAAAAGAAAATGGTCAAAGAAACATACAGGATTAGAAAAGAAAAATGAGGACAAAAACAGGAAAGACAGGGGAAAGGAAAAGAGGAAAATAAAGGAAAGTAAACAGAAACAAAAGAAAAAGAGGAAAAGGAAAAAGAAAAGAGAACAGAACAGAAACAGAAAACGTAAAGGAAGGGAGGGAAATGAAAATGAAAACTCTAATTAAGTATATAGGAAAGAAAGTAGAAATTAAAATGAAAAGGCAAGAGAAAGAAATAAAAAAGAGAAAGGAACGCAAAAATGTTCTCAAAGAAGAACGCAACCCATTAAAATGAAATCAATTGCAGTAAAGATGTCTTACAGAACTCTGTGGAATCCTAAGCCAACCACTTCACCGCATTTACAAACAAAAGCATTTCCCTGAGGAGCTTTTATTATAGACAAACACTTCTGCTTCCACTGCATAACTATGTGTAAACCCACACTTGTTCTCTAAAAGCATTTAGAAATACACACTATTTTGCAGTAGAATAAACTTTTAATGTCTCTGCCTCTCAGAGCTCAGAATCAGAGCGGTTGTGTGTTTGTTTGTGTTATGGAGGAGGGGTGACGTCTGCTGTCCTCGATACAGGCTACCTGCTGCTGCAGGCTGATTTTCACCCTGCTTATCTCCCGTTTACATGGGTCACAGCTTTTATAGAGCTCACATTGTATGTATGTGTATATATATATATATATATATATATATATATATATATATATATATAACATGTAAATGGCCTAATTTAGAAATTAAGCTTTACTCATTATTATTCGGGTGAGAAAAGAAAGTCTAAATTGACCAAGATTTTCAAAAGAGAAGATGTCAGAAATGATATCAGACACCAGATTTGCTTTGTACCAACTATTGTGTCTGCCCCTCCCCCCAAATATTATGCAGACAGGACTCATGAATATGCATGATTATTTTGGGATGAATAAATTCATAGCATTTGAGTTTTTTCCACAAATAATTCAGCACTTGCAACTCTTTGAAATTCAAAGCATTCATAGCATGTGCATGCAATTGAATAAAAAAAAAAAAAAAAAACTTTCAGAAAAAAAAAAAAAGGAAATAAATAAAATGTAGTGATAAAAAGTAAAGATTCACAAGCTGGTTGGTGCATGAGACGTCAATGCTGCTGCTTATAATTTTATAATTCTGTAATTTTAGATTTATGCAGAACCCTGAAGGAGGTTTGCTGACTTTGCCATTTCCACAATAATAATCTTGTCTTATCTCTTCATTTAGTCTGTTTTGTGCCACCACACCTCATTATTCCTTCTCCCCTCTGCTTACACTTCCCTGAAAAGCTCCCAAATAACCCTGAAGTGCCTATTCACCATATTAATGTTGTGCTAGAGCAACAAAGGGAGAGAGGAGCAAAGGAAGGTGGGAGAGTAGAGAGGGGGGCTTATATATGCTCAGTGACAAAAGAGCCTGGCAGGTTTGAAAGCAGTCTGGACCATCACACAAAAACAGGCAGCAATAGGCTTTACGAACACATCACTTCACTTCTAACGTGCCGTTACGGCCAACACAAACAAAAGCAAGAGCAAAACATACGGCAGCCGTGGGTCGCCCTGTCTGAGCATCTATTACGGTTTTGCGGCCGCTAACGGGGACAATTATTGTCACCATAAGGGAAATATTTGGTGGAGGATCTAGATTTAATTTAGTCGCTATCAGTACGAAACAAACTGGCAGCCCCAGAGGTCTGACATTGTCTGATAAGAGCCCTGCCACCAGCTAGGCCTGATGGGAGTGCACCCTAAAACACACACACGATTGTACTCGCACTAAATGTTGAATACATCCACCATTAGAGAACCAATGACATATGTAATGACAGTGCTTCTCAAACTGAGCTCCACTGGTGGTCCGTGAAGGTTTCCAAGTGGTCTGTGATATGAGTGAGCGATAAAAAAAGAGATCAAAATAAATAATAATATATTTGACATAATTGAATAAAATTGATAATATAATTGGTCAATATTAGAGTATCAGACAAATATTTATCAATATTTTTATATACTGTATATTTAACAGCACTGTATATGCTGTTTTTTTACATTTAGATTAACTTTTCTGTCATCTGATGTTAAATTATAAAAACACTAACAATTTAATAACAGTGTTAAATGTATTTTTTATTTTAAATGTTTTAATTATTTAAATATTTTATCTAAAAGTATAATTTATTATATTTTTATATTTTCAGTTGTCATTTTAATTTTAGTAACTTTATTTGCTTTTGTCATTTTTATTATGTTTTTTATATTTCTATTTAGCTTTAATTTATTTTTATTTCAATTTCAGTAAGTTTAGTAATTTACCAAAACTACATTGTTATTTAACTTTACATTATATTATAGTTCATTGTGAAGGCAACATTCTAAGTTTTTCATCAAATATTTGTTTTATTTCAGCTTTGTTTCAATAAATGAAAAATGAATTCTTAATATTTTAATAGAAATGTTCTTAATTTATTTTTAGCTTAGTTCCACTCATCTCTAGAATTAACTGCCTGCTTTAACATTAATGTATGAAATTATACCATATTAATTTCTAACAGATAAAGTCATTTTTATTTTCGTAATTTATTAAATGAAAAATGTAAATAAATAAGTACAAAACAGCAGTTGGAGTGTATTATATGAAAAACATGATGCTATTTCGAGATACTGTAATTGATATAAGCTAAAATGTTTTAAGGTTGATGGGTTCCAGATTCAGGGTTTTCCTTAGTTTTTGTTTTTATGTTGAAAGCTCGAGAAGCACTGCTTTGGAATCACAGCATACTGTTTATGTGTGTGGCCATCCAAAACAAGCTCACTACACTAGAAAGAAGACAAAAGACATGGTCAGAGAAGCGTGTATGTGTATGAGAGACACTGAAAAAGCGACAGCACATGCCAGGGAGCAAAAGCAAGCAGTCTTACAATGCAACTGAATAATAAACAAGCACGCCACCAAACAAAGGAGGCGTCTATTGTCCATACGAGTGTCTTATCAGTCCACTCAATACTTATTTTGCGGAGCGCTGATAGGAGAGAATGAGAAAGGAAAGCATCAAGAATTCAGCACTCATTATCACGGGGATATATGTGTGTATGTGTGTGTGTGCAGAGCCTAATGTATTCTGGCAGCCATGTGCTAGGCTGTGTGTGTGTACCCTAATGTATTCTTACAGCCATGCGGAGGGCTGGGCCACTTAGCATGCGCTACAGGTTTCCTTTGTCCCCCGAGACAGTGATGAACGAGTACTTCTCTCACATAAAGACCTGGGAGTTACACCCAGCAAGCTCAAACGCAAACACTCACACACTCCACAAGTGAAGTGACATACTCCAATGAGCTATAATTAAAATAGCCCTGAAATAAACATATTCAACTGACAAACGGGCTAGAGCTCTTCCTGTAGAGGCGTGCAGGACCGTGTGTGAAGAAGCGCGAGGCACATGGCCTCTGTTACATGCGGCCTCGCAGTATATCAGCACCCATACATATGTATGAAGTAGTGTTACATATGTGCTGGTGTCTACAAGGATAAGCTGCACCTGAATAATGTACAGTAAAGCAGCGCAGAGCACCAATCGTTCAATAATACAACATACAAAATGCTTGTAAGGGTAATATAGGTACTGAGCGGCTGAATAAATGAACAGTGCATAAAATACATGACATGCATTAGCCTCTGTACATTCACTGATGGGTCATTAATATTATGGAAGCAATCGATCACACAAGTCCTGTTTCAAATATCTGTATAATCATCATGCTCATGCAAGCTGAGAGAGCGCATGCAGTTTTAAATGCAAAGTAAATGTATTTTTGAAAATTTAAATTAATTATTTTTAAGTTGTGTGTGTGTGTACACATTGATATAAATGTGTGTATACATTGATATAAATATTCACTTTCAATAAAAATTCTGTCCATATTTTTTTTTATCTTATTTTACCATGAAAAATAAAAAGAGTTATTATACAAAATGTCAAAGCTGCTCATAATGTACAGTGTAAAATATTAAGGCTTAGATGCAAAAAAAAAAAATGCAGCTTTAACCAATGAAAAGAGGCAAGTTTGACATGTACAGTATAAGGCAAAAGGCAGCCCAAAGATGAACAAGTTAAGTGTTGTATTTCGAGCCTTAATCAAATTCAAACTTCAGTTACTTTAACTTGCTTCATCTCGCTGTGTGATGAGAAGTGTGGAAATGTGTGTTTTTTATAATTAGTCTCTGTTGTGGACATTATTGCTGAGCTCTGGGACGTTTTAGCACTTGAGGCGCAGCATCACACACTTAGGTCTGTTAATAAGCTGTCCACAAGCACAACATCTGGACCCGTTCTGCTATATTTAACTGTCTGTCTCTTATTTCTCAACAGCAAAACTTTGATATCTTCCTGAAAGTACAACACTTGATGTAGTGTATTCAAACTCAATTAACTTCATCAACAATTGTTCCAACATAAAAATGTTATATTATGCACATTCCACAATACAGCTGTAGTACAAACTATCATCTGCTGCTTCATCTAGACTGGCAGATCTTCAGGTATTCCTATCATTATTAATAGAGTCGTAGGGTTTGTCTCAATGTATCCCTGGTTAAGTAGTTAGTACACTGGCAAGTGAGCCATTTCTATCCAATTATCAAAACCATTCCAGTACACTAAAACATTGCTCAGCAGGAATTAACTACTTGTGAGCATCGGTTAGTCACAATATCACTTACCAGTAATGGTGTCAAGTCTTCTCCAGTCTCTCATATCCTCTGATATGGAGGACAAGCACCTTAACCTTTGAAACATTTAATGATACATTTAACATTAGCTAGTATTTCATTTTAAATTCTATATAAAATAAGAAAAAGGGGCCTTTATAAGAGTACATTTACCACAAGGGCACATACATTAAGCCTTAGAATGTGTGGCTCTGAGACAAAGAGATGACAGAAAAGGGTAGCAACCCCCTCTGTGTAAGGATGACAGTCAGCTCGCCTTTCTGCCCCATCAGTGGTTCATCATTGATGACAGGTCACCACAGACCACAGCAAGCATGCATGGCTCTGTTTTTAGTGTAAAGACACTCAACCTGGAATGATCTGGACAGCAAACACTGTTATTAGGCACAGATAAAACAATGAAGCTGACACAGGTTCAAATGACATTAACAAGTAGCCCTACAAGGTATGATCTAAGAACACACACAATAGGAAATGATGCATAAAGCCATATAATCATTAGAAATGCATCATTAACAGAAAAGGCTGAATAATCTATGGCAATGTCGATTCCTATGTTTGAAAAGGTGCAGGTTTTGCGGTCCACGGTGCAATTTTTAGGGGGGTTGCTGTTTTTGCGATTTTCAGACGTGATGTCATGTTACAAGAAGTTACTTTTAGGCTTTCCTGTAGCTCAAATGGTAGAGCATGGCGCTAGCAACGCCAAGATCATGGGTTCGATTCCCAGGGAAAGCAAGAGCTGATAAAATGTAAAACTGTAACTTGAATGCAATGTAAGTCGCTTTGGATAAAAGCGTCTGCTAAATGCATAAATGTAAATGTACTTTTAGAAGGGACATCAGATGCAAAATTCACTTTTACATGTTGCTTGAACTGAAATGTGTCTTGGCAGTATGTACACAACCACCCTATAATGATAAATATATATATATATATATTGATAAATATATTAATATAAATAAATATATAAAATTGATAATATTTGAAATATTGATAAATCATGACCCCTTTCTAAAATCAAGCCGTTCTCAGATTCTTGGCTGTGTGACGTCACACAGGCCAAGGCCCCTCCCACGATTGTTGATTGACACTGTCGTCTTACCTTAGACCCACCCTGAGTGAGCTTCTCAACAGTCCGCCATTGTTTCGATGCCGGAGCAGGAGTAGACAAGAATGACTCCTTAGCGATTGAGGTGTTTTGTTGTTGGAGGTAATAATGAACATAGCAGTCGTCATTTACTTCCAAAATCTGAGCCACTGAAGACGCAGAGGATTAACGTTACTTTTGTTTTTGAAGGGAATGCACCCCTGATCTACCTAAATGTGTTTATGTTCGCGTGAATCATACGTGATCCAGCTTCACCTCCAGAAGAAGTGAGTACAAGTTTTTTTTAATGAATTTTGCAAATCGCCTTTCCTAATAATGTGCTAGTTAGCATGTTTCACGATGAATGTGGCTAAAGTTTACAGTCTCTCAGAGAACTGAGAGTCACCCCACGGAAGAGAGGGGCGGGGTCAGCAGAGCTCATTAGCATTTAAAGGGAAAGGCACCATATCGGCTTGCAGTGAACAGAGCTGTTTTTGACAGGCTAAAAGGGTGTTGTTTTACACTACCATTGAGAAATTTTAACCAAAGTATGCTATAGACTTTTCATTAAGACCCTAAAGAATCATATCAACTTGTGGAAAATGGGCATCCGATGACCCCTTTAAAGCGCGTCTCATGACGCTTTCTGTTCCATTCCGCAGCAGTTTTTCTCATTTTTAAACGCATGGACGTCTTCTGAAACACAGCTTCACGAACCTTCGAAACATTCGCAAATCATTTGTTTTGAATCGCTGTTCGAAATGCATGTCAAACTAACCAAGTTATGTGATTTCTAAATGTCATAAGGACACTATGGGGAGTTTCTTATATGAAATATACTGTTATATCTGGTCTTTTGTCAGTTTTATAATTTAATGTCAAAGTAAAATTTTATATAACCTTCATAACATTCTGTCTGTACATAAAATAAGTGCTACAAAAAGACAGGGATGATGCAAGATAATAAAATATTTATTATTAATAGTATTTAAATGCTTTTACACTTTGTACTTGAAAGGAGTAAAAAAAAGTGTGTTTTTTCCTTAACTTTTAATACCTTTTCTATGGAGAAAAAAGGTGGTAACCGGCTGCAACTATCTTAAAGAGCTACTTTCGCTTGATTTTAGCCATTTAAAAGTTTTACTTGTATAAATGATTGTATTGAGGTTAATTCAGTGATGTTAAATAACAATTTTGATGTTATAATTTTTAGGTTGCATTTTTTTCAGTGCAGATCTAAACAATTGCAACAATTGTTTTGTTTATCTCTAAAGCTCAATTAAAATTGTTTTAGATCAATAGATGTGACATTATAGTGCCTTGGAAGCCTGTCTGAACCCCATTTCCTTACAAACGCTGCCTTTTCTAGCAATCAACTTACAAGGTAACAAGGCACCTGCCTTAGGTTTCAGACACAGCCTATATATGTTTTGAGCCTGAGTTGACAGAAACATTTACAGTATTTGCATGTGCTGCAGTCTTTCCCTCCTCCTTTCTCCTCAGGGCATCCCGCACTCTTTCTCTCCGAGAGCATTCCGGGCAATTACTCCAATTAACTACAGAGCGAAGTTATTAAGCATATGCACAGATCACTGAGGGAGAATTTCACCAGGTGTTTCTCTCTCTCTATAACCTCCTCTGGGCCTGCTCCACCATTTAAAGGGGGGAAAGAGAAACAGAGTGTGGAATATCTCCGTCCTGCTCGTGTCAGACTCTATCGTTCGTCTCTCAGGGACAGCAGATGCTCACTCGGTAATTATTTTCGGTGTGGAAGCTGGCGGCTGACAGAGTAGATGTGCATCACTCTAAATTGGCTGGGAGTGACCCCTGGCCATCCAGGAGCACACGGGGCCAGCGGAGATGGAGGGGAGGGGAGGCGAAGGAAGACAGAGGTCCTAGCGTACTAACAAGCAGCCAACTCAGGACACGGAGGGCCGCAAGCATCAGTCTGACCTGCACAAACTTTATTCTTTCTCTGTCTGCTTCGCCTTTTCTTACTCTTACACTTCTCTATTGTTCTGCCTTCCGCTGACTAACAAGCAGCCCAATGTGTATGTGGGATCACTGGTGAGCTCAGCATCACTCAACGGTCCTTCCAGCAACCTAACGAGGATGTATTAGACCACTTCCAGCAACCGAACCGGACCAGGGCTCACCTAGTCACACTGGGGGAAGCTCACTAAGAATGAATTGCTCTCAGTGACAGTGGCGTTTATTTGCACACACTGTCTGAATCGTTTTAGATAAAAGAACAATGTAAAAAGCAACAGAGCAAACATGACCACAAATTGTGGCTTCATGAGTGCAATTTGCACGGTTCAGTTCCTCATCTCGCAGGCCAGTTCTGGGTTTTTGTAACGTAAATATTTTCTAAGAACGTTAAAGTAACATTCCTGTTATGTATGAAAACGTGAAGGGAACATTTCATCTCGATAAGGACTCAACAATAAGGATTTTTTTCCCAAATGAACAACATTTTCACAACCACAAAAGAACGATTTTTTTTTTAATCTTTTTTTTTTTTGCCTGAAATATTTATATTTGTATTTTATATATAAAATACATTTTCTTTAATTTTTGTTTTTGCATACAAATTTGCTAGAAAATTACATTACATGCTCAAATCAACTGAATTTGCAACAACAATGTAGAATACATTATGGAAAACCAAACATTTAAATTTGCAAGGAATAAAACTGTATGTACAAGATGAATTAATGTAGTTTTCAGCGGCAAAGCAGCACTGGCCTTTAACTAACTTGCCTAAAATGGAATTTAATAAGACGCAGGTCTCTTTCTGTCTCTGAAACTGACTTTGTCCAGGAATGCAAGGCCTAATCTCTCCCTCAGTCTCTGCAAATGCCTCCTTGTTGACCAAAAGAGAGGCTAACTTTCCTCTGTGACCCTGGGTCAGAGTTAAAAGGAGTCAGAACACGCTGACATCACAGCAGCATGCAATTATCACCTCTTAGTCTCCAAACCGGCTGTCCTCTCCTTAGACACATATTTCTGAACCATTATGAGCAATTTCAACATGTTTGAAGTTTGCCCTCAGAAGATCTTGACATCATTAGCATTAATATTAGACAACGGCGCAGAGCTGTGATGAGTTTAACCATCTGAGAGTTGAATTCATTAATTGACAGTTATTAACACGCAAAGGTAGCTTGTCCTCTACCAGAGCGACACTTTAAATTGATTCTGAGTGGTTCAACCAGACGTTTAATTTGGAGAGGCAGAGTAATTCTCTGAATGTCCTCTTGACAAAATAATTCTCCTCTCTCCCTGAAGGACGTTTGTCCTCTTCAACTACTGAAAACAATTTAAGACTCCTTCTGATAAAACAGATCAAATGTTGTTTAATTAGTTTAAAGGAGGGAGTGATTTCTGGTTAATTAAGACTCTATTAACAGTAGTGATTCCTCATTAAAAAGGGAGCATTATTAACCAAATAATGGCCAGTACAGATGGGTCAGGTTTATTAAAATGCAAAACTGCCTCACTGAGATCCAGTCGGGATGTTTTCTTCACTCTTAAAATAAAGTTTCATTATTGGCATCTGTGGCTCCATGAAGACCCTTTAATATCTATGGAATCTTCCGAGAGTAGAAAACGTTTCTTCAGATTATTAAAATGTTCTTCACCTAAGTAAAAAATGGCTCTTTTAAATGTTCACTGAAAGATTAGAGCAGTAAATGTTTTTCTATTGTATGAAAAAAACTTTATTTTTAATAGTGTTGGCCAAAGACTCTTGCTGGATAGTGTTTTGTAGACTGTCTATAAAACTGAGCGTTGCCTAAAATAATGTGTATAGTACACATATTAATAATAGATGTTGTGATACATCAATTGCAATGCCAATAAAACTCCTTATCAATATCACTGTGGTTAGTCTGATAGTGGAATAATTTTAACCCACAATTTAGCTCAACTTCAACCCACTAGCTATTTTTGTTCTTTCATAATTTCACAAAAAATCTGTTTGAGATCAACTATAATTGATGGGCCCACTGCTGAAAAAATCCCTGGTATTGGGCCTAGGGTTGTGAAATTCAGCAACAGGCCTGGATCAAGTCATCAAAATATAAAACTTTACTTACTGTGGGTTACTGTTTAAACAAAATGTCTACCTAAACTCCAAGGCGATATTCCATGAAAAAGCAGCAGCTAATGCAGCATTACATTTAGAAAAAGTTTTAACATCCATGAGGCCACAATCTATTTTGCCCTGGTCTGCTCCGGCATCATCCGCACTGAAATATAATACCCTCAGAACTCTGGAAGGATTTTCTCCCATTGCATCACAGGGTATGAATTGATGGGCACTATCACATGTGAGCCAAGCAATCGAGTCTTAGATTAGATCCATATGTTCTCAGAGAGCCAGGTCAACTGCAGATACGCACTCGCTGTCTCTCTCTCCTGCCCTGACACGGGGGAATGAATGAGTGTAATTTCAGAGAAAGGGTGAGGGAGAGCCAGAAGGATGGATAGAGAGAGGGAATGAGCGGGAGATAGAAACTTTCCCTTGAAAGTGTGCGGAAATCATTACGGTGCAGAAATCGGAGCATTTGTATAGAATAAACAATCTGGCTTCTGTAAAGTAATACTGACAGAAAATAACATCTGGAAAATTATTCTGAAAATAGGGTCGATAAAAAGTAAATAAACAGCATGTACTCTCATTTTTGCTCTGCGGGTACAAAGAAATTTCAGAAGATTACTATTTATAAGGCCAGAATCGGCGCATTCAAGAGCTCTGAGCCATTTATAAATGATATTATTAAATATTACATACATTGTGCAGTGTAATGCTCAGTTCTGCAGGTAAACTGCAGGAATACAGTACAGTGTGTGCTGATTATAGCAGCCGAACATCAGAACTTGGCTCCTCTCACAGCTTTAAATGAAGCCTTGAGGAGTTTTCTGATGCTTCAGCTTGTTTTCAATGCAGAAGGCCCTGTCATAAAAATTGCTATGATGAAAGGAACTGAATTAATAACAGAAGAGAGTTATTCACAACCTGAATCATCAGGCACATAGGACGATGGAGGAGAGGACGCTTTAAAAGTTCACATATCCCGTGTGCTCCAGTTCTTTCTCTCTCTCACACACACACACACACACACACAAACCTTTCCCCATTTTCTGCCTATTTTTATATTTGAGGGATGTGCACAATGAAAACGTTATCAAACTGCAAACAAATGAAGGCTAATCTTGCTGCTATAGCCGGCAGAATAGGTGGAGAGAGTCAATAGACGTGAGCCGAAAGGCAAGATCAGCTTGATTAGGGAGAAGGACGGCCAGCGCATCCAACAGAGAAAATTACCCTCAGGTACACACCACGTGTCCACAGTCACAATCTCATGTAGTCCTGCCTCTAATCTTTCAAACACCTTCATTAAGGATTAAAAGGCCTTTCTATTTGCCTGCAAATGTAATGTGATTTTGAAAATCAGAATCTAATCAAGGTAGCTTTGACCTTTTGGTCCAGTAGAATTATTGTTGGATGAGCAATCTCATTCAGTTAGGCCGGTCATTTATGTTGTTAGTCAGCTTTTAATGCTGGAAGTGTCAAGGGGCTTCTTTAAGACACATCGTGGCGGCCTCTTGTGGCTAACTCTGGAAGTGAAATACGCACAGTTTGTTCCACAGTACATAAACGTGCTGTTGCGATACCATAAACGAACTAATATCATGATACTTTTATATGAATTAATACTATTTTACTTAACGAATACCATGGTATTTACATAGTTGTCAAAGGCACTACCATATTCACAAGGACGTGCTATAGCCTGTGAAAATAGTCAATGTAGTTCGGTAATAGTTTCTTATTTCTTTGTTAAAACGGTTATCAAACAATAAAAATATTAGTCAATTTAACGATCCTCTATAGACCTCACGGTTGCGAGGGATAAAAGTACAGTGCGTTCAATGGAGACAAGAACTCCATAAAAGTTATGAAAGTTAGTGACATTTTTGTAAACGCGTCTATCATAGCCTCGATTAAAAAACCTTTATAAAATGTCGTGTATTTATATATTTTTCAAAAGCTAAAAGGTCAGTCATTGTACATGATTTACCCCTAAATGGTACGCATTATTACCTTAAAGGTATAGGCCTACATATTAGTACATTTTTTAAAGTGCCCCAAAGACTACTTTTAATACATTTCTTTTTTCTGAGTGTTGACTATTTATTTATTTTAGATAGATATTATATTTTAGTTCGATTTTCTATATAATTTTCAGAACTCATAAATTACACCATCATGACTGTTCCTGGTTGTCATGTATAGTAACTTTAATGATTCAGCTGTACATATTCTCATCTCCATCATCCAGAGATCACCTCTAGTACATGATACAAAACAATGTTGTCGAAAAAGGAAACAAAAGACATACAAAAACAAATTAATGAGAAGATGCAAACATGACACCACGCCCAATACCATGATCGCCCAGCAGAAACCTTCAGTGGCAGTTTGATTGCTCTGAAATCCATCCTAGACACAAACACAATCTTTCTGACTTATCCAGGAATGAATTCCAGTATCATCACACTGGGTTCCTGACCAAATGGAATAACTGCCACTAATTGCTAAATTCTAAAGTATTTAGATTAATGGTCTGTGTCCTTAGTAAACATTTTAATTTGATTGACTTGTGCTAATACATATTCAACACCCTGAGCAACAAAGGAGTTGTAATGTTTTTTTCTTTCACTTTCTAAACCCAGAGCTCCAGCTCTTCTTCATACGCCAAACTGGATCCACTGTTTTGCAGAAAACAATTTATAGATAGGCCTATTATGTTCAAAAGTTTGGGGTTGGTAAGATTTCTTTTAATATTTTTGAAACGTTTCTTATTCTTGAGACGCTAATGGCCAAAAACAGCTAGTTTAAAATAACTATTTTCTATTGTGATATATTTAATGCATCCCTGTTGAATAAAAGTGTTAATTTCTTTTAAAATAATAGAAATTAACCTAATGACCCCAAACCTTTGAACGGTATAGTGTATATACTAAGACAAAATATAATGATATTTCACTATTTCTCACTGGGAGTCACTCCCATGCAGTTTACAAAGGGTTTGCTCCCTAATTCTTTAATGCCAAGATTCATTAAATATTAAAAAGCCAAAAGAATGAAGACTTTGTTAGGCCATTTACATTGAAATAGACCCACTACATCAACGGTTTAATTTGCGATTTTGTGTTTACATAATATCTCAGAGAATCTGATTGATTTGTACATATACGTTCAACTACTGCTACTGTAAAGGACACTATACAGGTACCAATTTTGTAAAAGCAGTTGATTTACCTTTCCATCATCACTTTTGTCCTATTTATTAAGATGAAACATCATGAATTGACTTTAATTCATTCAATACTCTTCATGCTCAAACTCTGAAACAGTGGCCACATTTGTGAATTAACATCCATTTCACAGATACAATTTACAAAACGGAACAAGACAAGTGCAATAGAAAGGCCAGCACTGGTGTTTCAGCTACACAGACACTTCACAAAATGAGTATGAAACATGTCACAAATCTTTTAACATCTATTTGAGTACAATTTATCTTTTATAAATCTATGTTTTGGCACTGTTTTTGTCTACTTTTATGACTTGGTCGAGAAGGAAGCACAATTGAGTTTGTTCCACTGTAGTGCATGAGATACAATCAAGAACCACAGAAGTCACAGCAAACACACTATAAATGCTTATTTAAATATCATTTTTGATTGTGGATTTCAGTACAGGAGATTTCAGTTGCAGTTAATGGCTTAGCAGCTTATGCTAATGCACATCCCTATTAGGGTGATTTATTGCTGAAGGTTTATGGTGGTCAATATGTCTCAACCGTCTGCTTTTTTATAGGATTAAACTCTTAACTGAGCTGTACATCTGATTTTATTACCAGAAAAACCTTGCAGTGTTGATGTTGGTTTAAAACATATTGATTCATCCTACATACGTTTTTTAACGATTTAATGCTTTAAAGTGGTGGTAAGCATTTAGCATGCTAGAGGAATGGTCAAGCAAGTAATATCAGCAATATCAGTGTACTCGCGTACAAACTGTTGTAAGTCTAGTTTTTAAAGGGCTCGCAGGTACGTACCTCACATTAAAAACCACCGCTGGTGAAAAACCCAGGCTAGGAATCACACACCGTATATCTGAGAGTACTTAAAAGTGCTGTAACGTCAATAAATGTCTTCTTTTTATTCTTCTCTTTTCTTACAGAACTAGTGCACAGTCTTTGGTCAATAATAAAAACCTTTCAAGGCTTATTATAGAACAACAATTCAAAGCTTCCTCCTTATCCAAAGCAACAAACTTAAAATCAAAGACTAATCTGATTGGCAGCAGAGTAGATGTAACGTCAGTGAAAATGACCCATGGCTTCAGCGGCTTTCACTCGCACAAGAGGATCTGGATCCTGCAGCAGCATCACCAGACCTGAGGACAGACATAAGGACTTAGAGAAAGGTAAAAAAAAGTATTTTCATTTGTTAATCTATCAAAGTAAAACAATTGAATATAATAGACAACCAAACGAAAGCATGGTGCATTTATGTGATAGAGTTACAACAGCAATATCTTCTACATTGTATTTTACCAGACACGTCGCCATTAAAATAGAAGCAAAAATAATAGATTCCTTAGGTGCCACGAAACAGCAAATGTGGCAGAATAACAAGGATGTGCTGTCCTTCTTTAAATATATCTCTTGACTGCAGATATTATTATAGAACAGCGGTACCTACCGTTGGTCACTGACCCCATATTCATATGGGAGAAATGCTCATCAGGAAGGTTCCCAAGCAAAAACCCTAAAAATTCACACACACACACACACAAAAAGTGGTTACAAAACCAACATAAAATAATAGTAGGACAAATACATAAATAGTGTAGTGTAGTGTTTAAAATACTATAGAATTTTTTTTTACCAATAAACATGGCAGCACTGGCTCTGATCTCAGCCCAGTTACTCTTGAAGAACTGAATGACTGTGATGTGGTAGAAGTTCAGCATGCCTGGAAAATCCTGGATCTTTGACAAAACATATTTTATTATTTTCTCTTAATCAAATAGTTGGAGAAATCAGCATTTAATTTATGGGTGAACCATTTAATCAGTGAAAAATTAATTGTCTGTTAGTTCCTGTTTTAAACAGTAAAAACATTGAGTATTAAAAAAAAGATTAATGCAAATGTGACAGAGCAGTGGTTATGAGCACTCAGCTATTCTATGCGTGTTTTTATAATAAAGAAAGCTTTTGCTCCGTACTAGGTATTTGGTGAGGTCATTAATGAACTCTCCATAATGCAGACCCTTCTCCTCAAGAAGATGATTCTGGAACATGGCAGAGATCTGTTCTGAGCCTACGACTGGAGCACATATGCGCATGGCGTACTTGCATGCCTAGGGGAACAAACAGATACATACCAAACTCATACACAAGTATCATACTTCTGGACTTAAAAATATTCTCATATTATTATTACTCTTATTATCTTTTCATTTTGCATTAACTTTCAACATTTATAGCCATTATAATTGTTGTTTTTTTTAAATCGTAGGAGTGTGTGTGTGGACTAATCACTGACCTTGACCACTTGAGGGTTGGGATCACTGAGATGCAACAGCAAGCTGACAAGAACATTGTGGATCTGGTCTGTAAAAACAGGCTCACCTGAGCCAAACTTCGACAGGTTCCCCAGGAGCATGATGGAAGCACATCGGATCTCATCGTTCTCCTGACAGAACATAACAACGGATCTTTAAGTAAAGCCATACAACAACAAAAAACCCACACTTGCCAAAACACTGTACTCTAATAGCCTGTATTTATCAAAAACGACATTATTTTTACTAATAGAGTACTAATGGGGCCTAAAACATTTTGACTTTTCTTAAATAATCAAATTTCTTCTTCATAAAATTGTCAGTGAATGTAGGTGTTTAACCCTTTAGTGTGCTGACTGTCAACTTATTTTTAGTTAATTTAATTTATTTATGAGTTCAATTATTAGTGGACAACTATTATTTTTTTTTATTTAATATTTATTTTATTAATTATTTATGTCTTCCCTTCATGCTGTATAAAGGAGTTCCAAATGTAGAATACACGTAAAATGTTTTCGGTAATTGTTTTATAATGGTTTCATAACTATTAACTACTAATAAAATATTGGATTTGTGCCTTTTTGTACTTTTAAAAAACAATGCGATACAAATATACAATTATAAGTAGAGAAGTAGCATAAATACTACTTTGTGGAAATTCTAGCTTTATAATTGTGATTTAGACATTCTGTCTTCTCTCAAGACACTCACATTCTCCAGAAAGGGTTTAATCTTCATGAAGATGTAAACCACAAGCAGGTGGACGTTCTTTTGATCCAAGTAAAGCAATATCTTTGACATTCCAGACATGGCCTCCAGTGTGATGAGTTTCCCTGGATCATCCTTTTCTTCCATACCTGAACTCATGGCTGCTAAAAGCTCCTTTGCATATTTATTCACCTAAATGGGAACAGAAGCAGTGAGATTAACATATAGCAACATACAATTACATGCTGAACTGACTGTTTTTGTTACAACACTGTTATAACTACAGAGAGAAGACATAATGCAAAGAATAATAACAGGCATCTTGTGCAAGTTGTCTAAAGCAAACACAACATGGAGAACTTTTAGGCAGCATCTCAGAATACAGACAATGTTCTGCACACATCCTTACTGATTACTGCATAAACAAGTTGCCATGTGTCTCACACTGTTGCCAAGAATCACTGCCCCCCCAAAAAAATCAGACTCTTCATCCAATGAGTGTTTTCAGATCAGCGTCTATACCTTTTCAGGTGAGCCCACAGCAATGTTCCCCAGGCCTCGGACCGCCAGCATGCGAACCGTACCGCAGGTGTCAGTTATTCTTTCCATCATGTTGTTCATCAACATGTCCAACATCATCAGTTCAGTCGCTACGTGGTGGTTCAGCAACTTGAAGGAATAAACAAATATATCTTGACGTCTAATTTACAACAGCTATGAGTACACATTAAAACAGGGGTGAAAAGGTTCCTGTAAAAAAAAAAAAAAAAAAAGACCTGTCTGGTTCACCACTCACAGTTTGGTACATTGCTGTTGCACGGTTCATTTCTGATCTGACATCTTGGAAAATATTAATATTAACACATACACTCTGTAGTGTTGAATTCAGTTGTATTGGATTTGTAAGGGGTGAAGATACAACAACATTGGTTATCAATTGTAAAATGAGGTTGCCATTATTATAATCGATTCGAAAATTTTATTAAATTAAACTTATTATTATCATTAATTGTTTTTCATGAGGAAAGTATTTACTGAACCAAGATTATACTGTGAACACAAAACCATTCTATAAGCTACTATTCAAAAGTCAGTAAGATTTTTTTAATGTTTGTGCCTTTTTGTACTTTTAAAAAACAATGTGATACAAATATAAGATTATCTTAAATATGTAGCATAAATACTACTTTGTGGAAATTCTAGCTATATAATTGTGATTTAGACATTCTGTCTTCTCTCAAGACACTCACATTCTCCAGAAAGGGTTTAATCTTCATGAAGATGTAAACCACAAGCAGGTGGACGTTCTTTTGATCCAAGTAAAGCAATATCTTTTTGAAAGAAAATTCGGTAACACTTTAGAATAGGGAACACGTATTCACTATTAACTACAACTTTTCCCTCAATAAATTCCTAATTTGCTGCTTATTAATAGTTAGTAAGGTAGTTGTTAAGTTTAGGTATTGGGTAGGATTAGGGATGTAGAATAAGGCATTAATATGTGCTTAATTACTACTAATAAATGGCTAATATTCTAGTAATATGCATGATAATAAGTAACTAGTTAAGAGACCTTCAAATAAAGTGTTACCGAAAATTCTTATGCTCACTAAGATTGCATTTATTTGATCAAAAATACATTACAAATAGTAATACTGTTAAATACTATTACAATTTTAAATAATTGTTTTCTATTTTAATGTAAAATAAAATGAAATTTATTCTTGTTTATAATATTCTGACTTTACATTTTTGTGGCTACTTAACATTTTTGTGGAAACTATGACAGTTTCCACAAAAATCAGGGTTCTTAGATGAATATAAAGTTTAAAAGAACATCATTTATTTGAAATAGAAATATTTTATACATTGTAAATGTCTTTGTTTCTTTTGATGAATTCATTGCATCCATGCTAAATTGAAATATATACGAGATATTTGAACAATTACACTCTTATAATTTTTTTTTTTTTTTAAAAGTGAACAATCTGTGCTCTTGCAAAATAATTTGTCTTTAGTAATTCATTGTCAATAAACTTTGAACTAAGATCGTTAACTATAATCACATAAAATAAAATGTTCTCACCTCAGAGAAGAATGCTGTAACTGTGATCCTCTGGCACTCATAAATATTACAGAGAGAAGGACACAGACTTTCCACAATGACAGGGAGTCTTGGACCAGCATGCTTTGCCATTGCTCTGTTAGAAAGAATAGCTTCTTCAAAATGAAGTATTGTAGATCACACTTAATCTTACCACAATGGGATAGAAAGCAGCATGTTATCTCCAAACTCTTACTTTTATAGGTACAATTTCCACAAATACACTGCATGAGGCCATGCACATTTACGAGAGCTTGAAATTGATGTGTGGCGCTCTCAAAATATTGTAATAAAAAACACATCATGAGTCTTCAAGAACAATTCTACTGTCATACGCATCTCCTTTAACAAAGTAGAACAAGTAGAAAAGTTTGCAAACAACAAACAGTATAAGAAGACTTGAGGATGACGGAGGACAGGTGTGTGTACCTGGAGAGCAGAGTGACTCCTGTTGTGTGCTGCTGCGGGTCCTTCATCTTGTCCCAAGCTCCTTCCTGATCTAATGGTTTCACGACAGCGTCCAGCTGAGCTCGACCCAGCAGGATCCGCAGGGCCTCCACTGCCACCCTGAGCACACAGCAAAGAGAAACACAGATGTCTTATTAACTCTGAGCTCAGCGATGTCTGCATGAGTAGCTACGCTCAAATTCACCATCTGACCCAAAATATAACTTCATCAGTGATCGATTTGACTCATAGGCAGAACAAATCATTAATAAAAAAAAAAACAATCATTTAAAAAAAAATACTGTTAGAGTCATCTAAATTATTCTAAATTCCATATTTATGCCACTCACCCACACACATCAAAATTGGCCACATTAATTTTGTTGGTTGTTTTGCGGTCTGAAATGATGCTGTTGCTGTTGAGATCTTTAGGTAGCTGAACTCCTACGCTGGAGCCCAAGCGCACCAGAAGAGCACTGAAGAGCTTTGGAAACAGATACGCCACGGCATCAGCTGACTGGCCATTCAGCATCATCTCACGCAGGGCACAGGTCATCTACAAAACATTGCATCACAAAAGAAAATCACTATAAAAACTATAAATCAAAACAGTTTGGAATATGACAAGGGTTGCCAGGTTTTCACAACAAAACTTGCCCAATTGTTACTCAAAAATAGCCCAATAGTGTTTCGAGGGGGGTTCCCCACTAAAAATCGTGTTCTGGGGAATAAAATACACATTTTTGGCAGAGTTCCCCTGGTAAAATTCGCATTCCAGGGGCTAAATATCATATTATTGGGGTCGCTTCAACCCGCAGACATGAAAAACACCCCTTTCTTTAACAGTGTTAAAGTAGCCCAGTTCTGCGGGAAAAGCATGGACTTGGCAACACTGGATATTACTTTTTTTAAACAAAGAAATTAATCCTATTATTCAGCATGGACACATTCAACTGATCAAAAATGAAAGTAAAGATGTGTTTAGACATGTTTCCTGAGCACCAAATCAACATATCAGAATGATTTCTGAAGGATCATGTGACACCGCAAACTGGAGTAATGACGCTGAAAATTCAGCTGCCAACATATTCTTGCCAACATGTGAATAAATTACATTATTTCACAATAGAAAACAGTTATTTACATTGTAATAATATTGCACAATATTACTGTTTTAATGTATTTTTGATCAAATAAATGCAGTCTTGAGCAAGAGATTTGTATCAAAAACATAAAAAATATCTTACAGACTCCAAAAATATGAACAGTAGTGTAAGCCACTTAAAAATGACTTAAAAAATAAATAAATGGAACAAAAAAAGGTTTAAAAGTTTAAACCATTTCCTAACTAATGTACCAGTAAAGAATCTAGCAATTAATTGTTTTCACTAGCATATGTTTTAACAAGCTGTGAAAGCGTCAAGACATTTTGCAAAAACACATGGTTTCTATTTTTGATGTGTTGTAATGGGAAATCCCGCGTACAGTAAAATCTCTACACCCTGCTTCTCAAAGCATTCTGTTTCAAATCTGGTGTTATTTGTTGTGATTTTGTTGCTTCACGCAGCTTCTGTATGTACACAGGGGGCTAACAAGCTTAACAAGATAAAACACACCTGGGGAGACTAATCAGGGGGAACCAATGAACAAACGGACTACAAACTGACTACAAACACCATGGGAGACAGGAAGTGACAAAAGTCCAAAACAAGACACAGAGAACATGTAACAAAAACTAGAAAAAGTAATGGATAGATAAAATAATGTTACGTAAAATTAAAAAGTCAAAGCGTTCTTGCACAGGATGTGCTTGCACAGGATGTGCTCATTGCTGGCTGCAGTCCTGTCATCATCTCATGTATAAAACACCAGTGATTCACAAGTACTACACAAGGAACTCGCATTCATGTAAAGTAGCCTTGATGACATTTTTGGGTAAGGGCAAAACACACAAGATATAGTACTTTTGGTGCCCTGTAGTAAGTAGTATCACGTCTTTTGTAGCAGAAATAAACTTCTGCAGAAAAAGTTAGATGCCATGCAAAATGTAATGTGTAACTGTAACACTCATTTCAAATGTAGTGAAGTAGAGAGTAAAAGCTGCTAATATCTTTGATACTCAGTAAAACTACAAAATATCTGAAAAGATACTCAAGTACAGTAATTAGTTACATTTACTCAAATACTTTACACCTCTGGGCATTAATAGTCACATAATACAAATCATACATATATTAATACTTACAGCCAGTGGTTGGCTTGTGGCAACTTTGGTCAAACCAGGTCTCAACATAGACTCTTTCTTATCTACATAGGGAACCATTACAGTCAGCTTCTCGATAATCATCTCCATGATTTGCAGGGCCAGAGTGCTGTCTGCTCCTAGAGCTATCCACATCTCACAGCTCCAGCTGCAGAAAACACACAATGACACAAACATAAGCACATCATTATTACGCTTGAGCATCACGGAGCACATGACAGACAATGCCATGCACATAAACAAAACACACAGTAATCACCTGTCGTATGGTAGTGGGTAGGCAACGAGTGTGTTGACCACTGTCTGCAGATGCTGTGTAGCGAGGATGAGGATGGACTGACCGATGGCCACCTTTACCTGCTCTTCACCAATCACTTGCAGCCGGTTGTGTAACACCTCAAGCATCTCTGGCACCTGACAAAGAGTCAAGACACAAGAAGTAAAACCTGACAAGATAGAAAATAATTACAGTTTCATTGAACATGAAAACAGGAGCATGGGAGCTCTTGTGCACATGCCAGTGAGAGGGATTTTGGGAATGTTGGAGAAACTACCTATAAACTAGTTTTCTAAGCTACAAACTACTAATAGGTTCAAGTAGTTAAATTACAAATTGAAATTTGAGTCTTTATTCACTAAAAATCCTCTCTAGTTCTCCTTGCCTTGGTCATGATAGAAGTGAAATTCAATTCAACAACGAATTGTCTCTTCTGAATGATTCATTAAAGAATTTAATGAATCATTCATTAAAGAATTTAGAAGTTGTAAGTTAGAAGTTGTTAGATCAGTGAATATTGACAAACTGCAGATGTTTGAAGTCAAAAAACATTTTTAAAAAACAAATTAATTCATTTATTCAGCAAGGCTAAAGTGCTTTACACTGTTACAAAAGACTTCTATTTCAAATAAGTGCTGTTCTTTTGAACTTTATTTTCAAAGAATCCTGAAAAACAGTTTCCTCAAAAAAAATACGCAACAACCGTTTTCAACAAATCTTCAGAATAATCAGAAATCTTTCTTGAGTGCAAAATCAGCATATTAAAATGATTTCTGAAGGATCATGTGACACTGAATACTGAAGTAATGGCTAAAGTTATTTACTTACTCACAATATTACTATTTTTACTGTATTTTCGATCAAATAAATGCAGCCTTGATGAGCATTAGAGACTACTTTAAGAAAACCTTAAAAAATCTTTATGAACCCAAACATTTGAACAGTATTATTAGAACTACTTGTTCAACATTTTTATGGAATCTAAAAGCTTGTAGCAGTATTAAGTATTTATTTTGCAATAAATAAATAAATAGGATGATACTTTCTATAAACCTCCAAGGCCAATATAAAATGATTATGTAAGAACATTTGCTAAAAATGTTTGATTTCCCACAATCTGATGAAGGTGTAATGTACCAGATCCTGCAGGCCAGCACCTCTGTTCTTCAGCAAGGTGTTGAGGATCACGCTGGATGCTCTGGAACAGTTGGACTGAGAGTCCACCAAACCATCATACAGCATAAACAACAGGGTGCTCAACTGCTGCTGGGGCAAACGCTTACTGATGATCTATAACACAAGACACAGGGGGTGGAGAGAGAAAGAGAGTCAGTTTCATTTTCAGAAAGAAAGCTTGTGGATACTTGAGAGGTTTTTTTGGAAGTATCAGTATTTTAGGAGATTTAAAATAATTAACCTTAGTCAGCTCAGAGCAGGTTTTATACAAGACTGAATGGTCAGGATTGCTTAGCTTCTCACGAACATCTAACAGAGCCTCAACTGAATCATCCTTGTAGTCCAGTGAAAAGCCTGAAAAATGGAAGAGCAAAGACCCTTTGCTAAGTATTTCAGCATAACGTAACACAATAAACAATTTCATATTGACAGATTGTCAATCTGAACCTCACCCTAGGTTAGACAAAACTGAGTTGTGCTATGAAAAACTGGGCAGTACCTTCATAGCGCAGCTGAATGTACATTAGTCTATAGACGCAGTCTATGGCTGCCTGTCGCACCACAGGGTTTGGGTCTGTGCACCGTGGGGCCAGACGCCCCACAAGAGCTCCCAAATTATGGAATGTCACTAGATTCTAGACAGAGAGAAAGAATGAAAGAGAAAGATTCATTAGCACCGAGCTTGAGATCTAATAAGATTTTAACTACATTTGTTTCCCAAAGCACATATTTCATTAATCAGTGCCTTGAGGAAACCAAAACGTCTTTTAGGAAAAGCAAAATAAATTATCCTACTTAACATTTCAGCTTGGGCAGAATAAAATAATAGATGTTGAAAGTGAATGCTTTGTATCTAAAGGATGTAAGAAATTTGTCTAGGCCGATTCACAGTGTTTTGTGATAATCTACAAATAACCAGAATACTTTTTAACCAAGAAAGTAACACTTTAATTGCTAAATTTAAATTCTAAATTACTTTAAATAATTACTTTAATGATTACTTAAAATAACTGTAATCTATATCTATATCTTTTAATTATAGTATAATCAAATTACTTTTCTACAAACAAAATCCTTTTCCTTTAGAGATTTTAGAGATGCTTAAAATTTTAAAATAATATGAGTAACTCAACACTGTAACACATAACCCTTCAAAAGAATCCTTTCCCAACATTAGAAATTCAAAGAATATCACCAATTACTGCATTATGGATGCTATAGATGTGTATGTAATATACACACACACGTCAATGATGCTCCTTACCTTCACACTGAGATTGTCCAAGTAGAACTGCAGTAACTCTGCCATGGTCTTTACTGCCCTCTCCCGCTCATGGTCTTGTCCTGAGCTCAGCCAGCTTTCTATATGCTGAGAAGCGCAAAAAGCACTCAATAAATGGGGCTCAGACAAAGGGACTGCAAAATGGCAAGTAACTTTTATAGTTTCTTCTTTACCTTGAACACAGACTGCAGACCATCAGGACTCAAGTCTCTGGCTAGCACATTCCTCAGCAGTTCATGAAGAGCATTAAAAGTATCTGAATATAAGACCTGAGGGGAAACGCATTGCAGTGAAAAACAGGAGAGAGTATTGATGTTCCCAGGCATGTGTAGATACATGCATATTTTATTCTGACCTCTCTTTGCTGTGGATCCAGGGCTTCTTCATCTTTAGCCTTGTCCGGAGTGTCCACAGTAGGAAGCCCATAAACTCCATTCAAACATGTTTTTAACAAGTCAAAGTTTTCATTTTCTGATAAAGGAGGATCTAAGTTTCTGAAGACTTAGGTCAAGGTCTTAACAGAGTGCAGCACTGCATTGCAATGGACAAAGAAGCCAGTTTAGCATATGTTTACAAATCTTTTAAAAATTAATGAACAGAAGTGAAGATGAAAACAAGAAAGATTTAAAATGGTAGGATACATGAGGTTGGCACATGTGGTCAACACGAGATTGCGAACAGGGGTCCGCATGACATCTGTTGGTTCAGCTTTTATGAAATCCTGAAGGTAAATAATAGACATAAATGCCAAATAAGTCTGCATATCATTATGAAACTGACCTGAGAAAAAAAAAAAAACTCAATGGAAACTGGTCTGTAATTTTTCTTACATTGAAAGCATACAAACAGTATATTAAAAACCGAATGATCTTCATATCAAACCTCTCACCATCATAACGCCCATCAACTCTTGCTTGCGGGAGAACAGGAAGCCCTGTTTACGAACACTTTTGCTGATGGCCTTGGCAATGAGTCCGACACTATGAATGAGACTGAGCTTCATAGTCAGGTCCTATGATGTGCCCATAAACATACACACACAAAAACACATAGAAAGAGATGAAAACACACACTCAAACTATGGGTAATGAAACAGTGCATATGTCAATCAAACAGCGCAGGCAAATCAAGGCCTGGAATTAGGAAAGTATTTCCTGGTCACAGCTGCACTCAGCATGCTCATTATAATTTACATGTTGGACTTCGCTTACTTGTACTCTAAACAGTGCTATAAGAGATGAAAATCACAATCTGTGACAATATAATTGTAGAAAAAGTGTTGAATTGATGAATCAAGCCACCTAAAATCCACAAAAGCCAGAAAACCAAGACACTGTGACGCTTTAGTAAGGCAAAGGTTATCAGGTTAGTGAGCACTTTTTGACCTTCTCAAAAACACTGAACTTTTACTTACTAGTGTAAAGCGAGTTTAAAATGTCATCTTAACTCTAATTTTAAACTCTAATATAACAACAGACCTTTTAAAAAGATCCAAACTAAATAGGAAGAGCTTATAAATGCTTTTTAAAATCCATCTCAGGGTCATAAAGAGATAGCTGAGAGGTTTATGAACTTTTTTGAGAAGCTCAAAAGGTTATACTGTAAAGATTTTGATTGCAGCATCAAGACTGAAGAGAAAGTGAGTTAAAGTTTAAAGGTCAGAGGTGAGAGAAAGTCCTTGTGATCGCTTCCCTTCATGGTACCTTGGTCTCTACTTTAATTCCCAGAACCTGTGCAACAATAAAAGTAATGATGCAATGTAATTCACAAACATTAAAGATAATCATTTTTATTTAACAACAGAATGGACTATAAGAATGATGAATTAAGTGACCCTTCAGATACTGTTTGTATATATAACATCTCAGTTTAACAAAATTTAACAAAATCAAAATGATTATGTAAAATCAGAACAAAAACCAAGACGAACTCAACTTTGATATTCAAATTGGACTGCAGAATGTTAAAACAAAATGAGTTACATGGTTCCCTAACAGTGAAATTATTTTAAATCGCACAATTACATTATGAATATTGATGAGGTATGATTCAGCACTCAAAGAGAATTAATGATCCTTGTCGTTAAAAATCATTTAGATCAAACTGTCATAGCTGCAGCCTCAAAAGCAACCAACTGAATCCTGTCAACAATATACTAGCACATTCAAAGTGTCTTTGTTTCGCAAAACACCTCACAGCAGCAACACATTTTTCTTTTTTGTGCCTCACTGCTGTAACAAACAATGGGAAATGACTAATGTATTAATTCTGATCAAATAAATGAGCTGTTCATCTAACATAATAGAATGTCTACAGAGGCATGACATTTTTTATTTTTCCAAAAACCTCCACCAAACATCTACAAGTTGAGTCATCAATATTTTTGGTCTATTTTTCTCAGAAGAGATAGACCATACATTTTAAAAGTGTAAATCTGCTAAAAGTTATTTTTGTCAACTTTTATGAGTACACTAACATGTGGCAACTGACTAAAAAGACTAAAAGCCACAAAACTATCAATTTAAACTTCAGAGGAATAAATAAGAATTAGAATTTAGAAATACCAGTTTAGAATACCGCTTTGTTTTACCTTGGTGTTGAAGTTCTTGGAGATGTTGTGGAGAATGTCACTATCGATGCGAGTGAGGAGCTTATCTTCTGGAGCGTGCAACGCAACATAGCCATAACACAAAATGAGAGTGCTCTTCATTTTCTCCACATCAACATCGTTTTTATCCTGAATGACAAAAAAAAGTGATACACAATAAGATACATGTGTAAAATATAGTTTCTGAAGCACTTAAAATTTAACCTTTGCTCAATGATCCACTGTGCACTATTACATTTGACAATTACTATTATTAAAAACATATAACATGGTAAAACAATCATTTCAAACCAAATTAAAATGTTACAGTTTTTAACAATCTAATTTGGGAAATAAAAAGATGTTTTAATTTGCATCACGTGAGAAGTACAATGAAGCTCAGCCTACTTTGAGAAGACCAAATATCCCTGAGGCTTTCCTGAAGGCGTCAGACTTCCCAAACTGCTCCAGTTTTTCCAGAGTGCCATCGAGATGACTGCTGGCACACAGCCCGATTCCCATGGCAACACCCTGCACACCAATTACTGCCTGTTACTTTCATTATTCTTAATTAGCGACTTTTAAATAACTGCAAAAACCTCAGATATCCAAACTGTGGAACATTTGAATCCATTTTGTACCAATCTATGATTAGAAATTATGTGATATGTGTTCTCTTGTAACACTAGGCAGTAGAATAATGACCTCAATTTGGGGACAGGAATGGATAAGAATGGCCAATTGGTCATCCACCAATGGACTACCATATTTTCCAGAAGTCATGATTTTATCACCTGAAACATGCTGCTATTTCCTTATATAAAATTAAATTATTATATTTCCTGAAAGATAAATATTTGACTTATTTTCCATAAAAATACTGAAGTCAATTTGCAACTAGATTTAAATTGTTTCTAATATTTGATTTGTCTTCACATTTTTTGTGGCAGTGTGGTTAAAGTGATGAATTAAGAGACATAATTCCCCAGAGAAGGTTTTAATGTGCTGTCAGCATGCGGTGCTTCAGCAAGCTGTTTGACTGTCAACACAGTAAATTCTCTCTGCGAAGTTATGCCTCTTATTTCAGAAGTTAGAAGTGAACTAATAAGTGCTCAGTGGCATACCGTTCTTTCGATTGCATCATTGTGACGAGTGCTGATCAAGATCTCCTGCAGCTGTTTCTTGACCAGCTCTTTATTATAGCACTGCTGGAGAATCACACCAATACACCTATACAAAAAACTCTGAGAAAAAGAGAAAGAAAGAAGAGTTTATCACAAGAACTAAATCTACAGGACTTAGAATGTTTTTTTAAATAAGAAGGCTGGTATATAATATGGATTATTAAACCGACCTTCTCCTCCAGAGCGTTGTTGTAGGTAGGAAGGTATCGTGTGGCTTCTACTGCAAGCTGACCAGTCCACTGACTGTCCTCAATGGCTGCCAGAGTTTTAGACAGGAGCTTGATCACAATCAGAAAGCAATGTCTGATTAATCAGCATTAACTTTGGCCATTAGGACGTTTGCATCTTGTCAAGGCTTAACTTTCACTAATTATTCTAGATATAGATATAATTTATTCCTATAGATTTCCTATAACATTTTTAATAACACAAGCCTCTCTTTTCAACAGCCATTTATTAATTCATACATATTACTACAGACCTGATGTAAAGTTTCTTCCCACTTCTTTTTATCCAGAGAATCTTCTGTGGATTCTGGTTAGAAGACAGAGACAAAATTCAGTCAGGGATGCATTAAAACCACACTCTGGAAAAAAATAAAGATAATGGGATACCAATATAACTTTTTAAAGCTATACCGTGTAACTATCTTGGAGGAGTCGTTGAATGTGAAATATGATTTGTCATATTTAAAAATGATTTTGGCTGTGTCTGACAAACATCTGGTTGTCTTGTGAGTCTCTAAGGACAGGTGGTTGTGGTTTTGGAAGACACATGAGAGGTTTCACTGAAACCTCATCATAGCAGATGAGCTCTCGTTCGACTAAAAACTGTTAGAGCGAGTCGTGAGAACCTGTAAGTATCAGTTACTAGACTAAATAAGGTAACAAGTCCTTTAAATGTCAGTAAATTTACCTACTTCATTGAAATATCACAGCAGGTTAAATTAGACAGAGCTGATGTCCAAAATCAGTTTTGATACGGCTGGACCTTTGGAATCATAGTGAAACATTGAAATGTGCAGTTGGATGTTATGACCAATAGGTGGCGTGGTCTGGTAGCCTGATGAAGAAAAGCTCTGTTCCTTATCCACTACATCACTGTTGTATATTTTAACAAACCTTCAAGATAATTGACCAGCTTTGGAATCTCGTTTTCCCACAGAGGCTCGGCTTTAGGGTGAATGTTAGGGCTGATAGCGTGGAGCAGACTTAGAGAGGGAGCACCATGTCCCCTGCATCGAAACGGGAATGCAGCATTCACCTGAGGAAAATGTAACATTCATTTTAGATGTTTTAAGGTCTGCACAGCATAGACTAAATGACATCATGATTCAAAAAGAGCGAATGAGGAGAAACAGAGATTAAAAAAAAATGTTTGTCTTCAAAGAATGGATGACAAAAGAATAAATAAAATTGCAGCAGACTAAAATCTAGACTTAAAAAAACACACAACTAAATGGATACTGTTAGCTTGACATCAATATTTGTGTTTAGGAATATTGTGTGTTTAGAAATAGTTTAGGGTTGGTAGGATTTTTTTAAATGTTTTCTTATGCTCACAAAGACTGCATTTATTTGATCAAAAAAGCTGTCACTATTGACCGATTTCACCCAAAAATAAAAATAGTGTAATTTACTCACTCGCATGTCGTTCTTATGTTGAACACAAAATAAGATATTTTGAAGAATTTTGAAGAACCAAATGTTGTTGGTCCCCATTGACTTTCCATAGTAGGGAAAAAAACACTATGGAAGCCAATGGGGACCATCAACTGTTTGAATACCAGCATTCTTCAAAATATCTTCTTTTATTTACAACATAAGAATTTCATACAGGTTTGGAACGACATGTGGGTGAGTAAATGATGACAACATTTTCATTTTGGGGTCAACTATCCCTATTTCTTGGCAAATAAAATCTTGCTGACCTCAAACTTTTGAACATTAGTGTATGAAAGTAGCACTGGTATCTTGTAATAAGGTACAGTGAAATATCACCGTAACGGTACAAAAATAATTTATTTACTCTTTACCTTACTCATTGCCCAGCTGAAGCTGAGAATAATCTAATTAAAAAAACAGTGGGAATTTGACACTTACCAAGAGCCTTATCATCAGGATATATTGTGAGGGAAGACTAGAGCCTGCGGGAAGAAGGAAGAAACAGAGTAAGACAGAGAGAGGGGAGGGCAGACAAGGGTAACCCATTAGTGAAGCCCATGATCCAAAAGCATTACAATTAACGAATAAATAATCACTGAACCTGGGACTTATTTGTCCTACTAGAGTTCAATTTAATCACTGTCAGCGTAAGAAACGATTAGCCTCTGCCCCAAAAACTTTATTCAGTTGATAAATACCACTTTTCATTTAACTAATTAGAAACAGACTCAACAGGCAAAGCAAACGACTTGCAATGAAAACAAAACGTCTGCAAGTGCAATTTAGATTCAGGCCAACAATGGAAAAAAAAGGTTTAATAAATGCTGCTGGATTTGCCACACTGCCAAAAAGACAGAAAGTGTGATTCCAGGGTGTCTTTAGGTCAGACAGTGGAAAAGCTCTTAGTCTGAGTCTAGGCTCATCAGTGACATCATGTGTGTGTCCACACCTTGTGCGTTGAAGTCGATGATGAAGTTGGGTTCTTGTGCTGTTCGTTTCTTGTTGGCCAGCAGAATTAAACTCTTGCACAAGGGAGTAGTAGCGTTGGCGTACTGATTTGGGGTCAGGTAGCAAAGCAACATCGGCCATAGAACCTACACAGGAAATAACATCAATTTCAGATGTACAGTAATTATATGAAGTAAACCAAAGAGATACATAGAGGTGGTCTTGCTCAATTTAAGACAAAGTATTAATACCTCCCATCAGGGCCACAATTATTACACTAAAATAATGCAATAAACATTCATTAAACCATGTAAATTGAAACATAAAACCCTAATGTACTGATAAGAAAAAAAAATACATAGGAAGAAGCACAGTTATTTTAATGAATAAAACATCAAATGTGAAGTGTGACAGGGAAATCGGGGAATGTCAATTTACGGGGGTTTTTTCACTTTAAATTATAAGATGACTTTCCTTATTCACTTGCAAAAACTGCAAATTTAACAGTATTTTACCTAAATTATTACAGTTTTAGTACATTTTCACTGTATATTGTAAGAAGTTACTGTTAATTAATACATTTTTTCTGTAACATTTTTAGTCTTTTACAGTTAAAATATTTTTTTTACAGTGGAATTTTAACATTTTCCTTGAGGTCTTACATTGTTTATTTATAAATATTTTATAGTCTATATAAATATTTATAAATGTGTGTGTGTGTGTATGTGTATGTGTAGATATAGATAGATAGATATGAACTACTCCTAAATGTAATGTAGAAACTTTCCTTTCCTGTGAAGCTGCTTTGCAACAATTTGTATTGGAAAAAGCGCTATACAAATAAACGTGAATTAAACTGAATAAATCCCACAAACCATAAATCCACATTCACAATAAATCTCATAAAAGTCTAAACTCAGTGCTTTAAAACAACATGTTAACAAGATAGACACAACAAACGTCTAAATATAGTCTGGCTATATGTACATCTCCTGACATTTTCCTGGTTATCATTCGAATGTGTTTTGGCGGAGGGAATGGAGACAGTCTCATCGGCACATAAACTGTCTTCGTCTGTCTGCTGAGGAGAGATCCCTGTCAACGGCCTGCTGTTGATGTTGGGAGGCTCACAGGAAAAAAATATCTAATATTTCTCTAGACACTCTCTCTTACAAGCGGCAATGCCGGGCTGGGGCTGCTGACTTTGGCTGTGAAGATGATGAACTGTGCTGAATGACTGCAAAGCCCATCTCTCACTATGTAAGAGTTTCATTGAGTTGTCTTTAGGATAATAAGACGCATTGCAGATGTGCATGTGTCTGATTTAGTGGCAGCAGGACTGTCACCACTACAGACACTGATGTTCTCCCTAATAGCCTTACAAAAATTAACCATCGTTTTATTATAGTAAAAGTGTGGTAACCATGTTTTTTTTGGTGGACTGATTACTACAATACCATGGTTAAACTACAAGTTCACTTGACAAATGACATGTAATTACGGTCAATCATACTGCTGCACAACAGTAACAGAATAAAACAGAACAAAGGTGAGCACTGCGCATTTTGAAAGACGAGCCATGACTTCAAGCATCAAGATGAGGAAGGTGTACGCTTGTTTGTACTCATCTGTATACTCACATCAGTCAGGCGGACCACTGTGGTAGTGAAAAGATGCAATGTGTTATCACACATGCTACGCAGAGCCTCATTAGTCACTTCCTCTGGGTCTGGAGGTCGCTGTCCTCGCTGTGTGAATATTAACAATTTATTAGCTGTATTGTATCACACAACCTAGCATAACTAGGGCTAGGCTAAAGCCAATAACAGTGCAAAGCTACTAACGTAAATATTTAAAAACTGAGGTATGCACTGAAATATTGCTCAACATGGACTATGAACTGAATTAAAAAAGCTTGCTGAATTGATATCAAACAAATCGACTATAGACAATCTTGCAATGAAATGCATGGGAAATCAAGCAAGGAGATTTGGAACTTAAAGAGAAGTTAAAAAATGATCAGCGAGCAGGAAGTTGATTTGCAGCTACAGTCATGTGACACTGCTGACCAGAAGTAAGATATGAAATGTGTTAGTGAGTAATGGTTGTTTGTACATGGTAAGTGTCTGGTAGAGCACAGTGCTGGATGATGAAACGGACAAGCAGGTCTCCTCCCTCTAGCTCTAGGTAACCATGATGAGCCATAGCACTGATCACCTGCACCACTCTCTTCTTCACCTGCACAGGCAAACACTAGCATTAAAACCTTCCTGAGCACTCAAAATGAGCAGTATGACACCAGTATGAGTTTTACATGAAAATAAAAAATAGATCATATACATTTATATAACTTTGGGTACTTGTATGTACAAGATATTGAATTTTAAACACATGAAAACAATATTTTTGCATATATTTTATCCGTTTACCCTTGTCTGACTTTTACCATAAAATATTTTAGGATGACAAAATAATCAACAAAGAGTGAAACCAAATATTTATTCTGTGAAAATTCTGAAATGTTGGTACAAAAAGTACCACAGTTGTCATTTTCAATTGTCCAAACTGTCCAACACCAAATGATAAAACAAGATATTAGTGTACTTGATAACACAGGTGTCAGTGAAGAACACTTGAGATTATACATATGTGATGTGTGAAGAAAACTAAGAAAAAAAGTTAAAAACACTTGTGAACAGAACATTTTAAAATGTGTAATTTTAATCCTATCAAACACAATACATAACTTGAGATGTGGTGACAATGACGCTGCAGAATAAATGTTAAAAGCTATGTTTCCATCCACCTATTTTTCCATCATCAAAATTATTTAGTAATCACCTCCCATTATTGTCTCACACAATTGCATTCCCAAACATCAAGAACCGGCACATCGTTTGTTATTGCGTTTCGTCTGGCACAAGTCATTTATTATGTAGGAATAAAGAGCCACAGGCTTCCCCAGTTGCAACATCTTTCACTTATATAACTGATATTTTGCATCAGTTTCCCAGAAAGTGACGATTTGGGGGGGGGTTGAAGACATGGGATGGAAACAGTTCTTTATTTGCAAATGTTTTATGCAATATTCTAATTTTGTGCATAAGTTAAAGTCACAACTTTGGATGGAAACATAGCCAATGTCAAATCCTCCTATGATGTATGTACATTCACTGTTGGACATTTTAGTTAGGCAAATTAAATAAACTAGTGAAACTGTGAAAAATGTATTTTAAGGGAGTTTATTTTCTAAAGGTCTGCAGGACAAAAAGTGCCCAAAGTTGATGAAACACCCATATTTTGTCACTTATCACATTGAGAGGATATATTTATATACCTTATTACTGTGGTCAGCCAGAGGTTGCCTGATGCTGGCTAGAATTAGGAGCCTCTTGGTTTCCATAATGGAGGCTTGAACAGACAGAGCAGAGTTTTAAAAATACAGCTCTTTAAATGACAATAGCAGCAAAACATTCTGATCTTTTCATAGCCAGGTATGACAATATGGATAAGTGTGTCTGGCTGAGGAAGAAATCATTGACGTATTTGATTACATGTTTAAAACTCACTGGATGAGTTGATGAGGTGTCTGAGAACAGCCAGCGAGCCCATTCTGTTCCTTTCGTTACTGTTCTCCAACCTCTGGAGAACAAACACCATCAGACGGTCCGGGAACGTGTTAGCTGGGGCCAAAAACAGCAAAATATAGAAGTGAAAATGAATGCAATTTGTCAAGTTTACCCTCAGTTACCGATAAAGGCTTTGACAGTGTTCTGTGCCAATAAATGAACCACCAAAATCTGTGTATAAATGCATACATAAGTCAATGGTGTCTGGTTTTAATGCCTGGTAAATGATCCATTGTATAAATAGCCCATATAAAGGCAGCTACATTACCTAGACCAGCAACTCTAAACAGGTTTTGTTTTAGGACCCAAGTTGAACATTAATTGGTTAAAACCTGGGTAAACTGTTAAAAAAAATAAGTAACTAATTAATAGATTTATTTATTGAATTAGATTTAAGAAGTATCTTTTCTAATTTATATATTTTATGCATTAGATGTCTAGCACTAATACCAAATCTTCTCACAGTTGAAACACCCGCTCATGATTGAAACGTCATGATTGACACGCACACACAGAAAACACTTAACAGCTCCTGGACTCCTTGCATTTGCTTGATATAAAACAAAAGCAAGAGGAGGTTGATCCAGCTGGTGTGTGTCACCTCAAATCAGCACCGAGCACACAACTGTATATCATCTCACTGATTGGAGGAGCCTGCTGGTCTGACACTTTAACTTAATCTCTGCTCAGACTTCATCAGCACATGACAAGGATATTGCTACAGCAGTCAGCTGACTGAGAATACAACATTTGCTTGAGTTCATGTCCACATGGCTAGTCCAAAAAATAGATTTCAATCAGATGTTTACATTTGAATGGACCTTAAAAACGAAGAAGAGGGTTTAACCAAGACCCACCAAGGACAGTAAAGCATCGCAGGACCTCGTTGTGATTTTTCACAGTTGGAGGGTTGCTGAAATCCATAGGTGAGCATATCTGAAAGGAAAAATAAATATAAATTTACTGAAAATGAGGACTGGAAAACTGTCAACTCAAAATAAGTTATTTTAAGTTTATAAAAAAACACAGGTTTTATATGTGCTTTATTTGTTTTAGTAATTGACAGCTGCCCAGTAATACAAATTAGTATCTAATAACTGAGAAAACTGGAATTTCAAAGGAAAAAAGCAGTGATAAGGTATGAATGCAATTAAATAATCTAAATGAAAATTATCTAAATTATTTAAACTGGCAAGAAGCTGTTAATTTTGAAAGGAAATAACTAATTTTAATAAAAATGCTCAAATTGCAAAATGAATGGTTTAAAATAAACATTAGTTAATAAACAACTGTTCTAATCTGATTTTTTTGTGAATAATTCCTACTATGTTAAACCGTTAAACGGCCCTGGGCTGCGTAACTCTGTGTAACACTGTTAAAATTGTGCAACTTAAAACCTGTTCCACCAAAATAAATGAAACATTGCTAGGCAACTTTAAACCTGTTCCACCAAAATCGAAACATGATTACAAGATGTTGTGCAGGGGATTTAGAAGTCTGTAAAATGCCTTTGTCCTCATGTCTTATGAATATGAAAAAGTGGTGCACATAAAGAGCGAATGGAAGAAACACTGACCTGCTGATGCAGAGCGACTAAGAGACCATCAATCTGTGTCTCCAGCACTCTGCTGCCCATATTCACAGAGGCCTCCAGGACCTGACACAAGCTCTAAACAAACACAAACAGAATTTGACTACATTAGTCAGTACAGAGTCCTAGATTTTCTCATAGATTGGTCATAAAATCTGATCTGACTATGAAAGTCACAGCAGGCTGCTTAAATAATGCAAAAACAATTACACATTTACATGTCTTTATTGAACACAATATGAAAACAGTCCAGAGTGGGGAAAAGCATGTGCATGTGAACTTGGATTGAATAAGTGGTTGACCTATTAACTTCCAGCAAACATTTCCTGTAATTGTGAAATGGTGAGGAGGGCTATACCTTGCTGATGATGTAGTGTTCTGAATTCTTCTTGTAGAGGCCCAGTATAGTGGGAAGGAGTTTGGGAAGCTGTTCTTCCAGTTTATCATGTGGCATCAGGTGACTCATTGACCCAAGAGCCTCTGCAACAGTCAGACGCAGCTGCAGAATGACACACACGAGAACAATTTCAACACATTCACACTAGAGCGAATGAACACAAACATTGAAATAGATAATAACAGAAACAGAAAAAAAAAAGAAAAAAAGACAGAAAAATTAAATTTTGAATGACTAGTGACCAAGAAGTATTTTAAATAGAACATATGATTTTTTTATCTTTTCCGGCTGCAATAATGCAATGTGTAAAGGTGAAATTACTACATGCAATTCAATCTTCAGCATTTACAAAGAAATCCACCTCTCTAAAAGAAGTAGATTTAGTTCACAAGCTCGCATGTTTTTTTTCTCCCCCTGCTTCAATTCCAAAGAAAACTGAATTGAACACAGTTGGCGCACATTCATGTCCCTCGTTAGTCTCAAAGTGAGTTAGCTGTAATTGGATGTGTGCTTCGTCTCATTGAGTGTACCTTGGACTCTCTGCTCTGGATCCAGCTGCTGAACAGGATGTCATAGGCTGAGTAAATCTCACTAGAGAAGGTGTCTTTACGCACAGTGGGGTCCGGAGCTTTGTCCAGGTTGGCCAGGTATTCTAGAATGCTCTCGCTGAAGCGGCAGAGAGCTGAGAGGAAATGTTAAGAGAGGAGAAGCCACGTCTCTACAAACATTTAACACTAATCAAAGCATTTCATATAAGTAAAATACAATATACAGTCGTTTTTGAAAGAAATTATTACTCAGCAATGATTTATTACAATGATAAAAAGTGACAGTAAAGTTTTACGTTGTCACAAAAAAAAATATTTCAAATAAATGAAAAAATAAATGTTTCTTGAGCACCAAATAAGCATATTTGAATTATTTCTGAAGGATCGTGTGACATTGAAGCCTGGAGTAATGGCTGCTGAAAATTCAGCTTTGCCATCAAAGGAATAAAATACATTTTAAAATACATTAATATAGATTATTTGATCAAATAAATGGAGGCCTAAGAGAGCATAAGTGACTTTATTTCTTAAAAATCATTTATTTAGTTGATGCAGAAAATTTACCATTTTACGCAGATCTATAACTGAACTTACCAGATGAGAAGACCCATTTCATGTTGTCTTGTTTGGTCATGCCCAGCATGGGTAACATGGTCCCCATTATAGCATTGAGAAAAGGCACCATACCGTATACTGTGGGCAGAGGTCAAACATATCAAAACAGGTCAAAAACCTAACCAAAAAAGAACACAGGGCTTAAGTTCAGTGAAATGAGGAACAGAAATAGTAATGATCAACTGTCAAATGCACAAAGCATGATCTAACATCAAAGGTTGCAGCAGGTCTGTAACTGTAACTTCCATTTCATTTCATAAAGTTAAAACGTGTATTTAAAATGTATTAAATTGACAAATTCAATTAGGGTCCAATTTTACGGATACAGAAAGGCGTAACTAGAGAAACCTCTAAATTCATTTCAGGAGTTCTGATTAAAGATACGTACCATTTGAGTCAGAGAGATTGGCTAGTGTTTGGACCACAAAAAAGTGAGGCAAAACTCCCGGCTGGAACTTGCCGAGTATCTCCTCCATGATGTCATTAATATATTTGTTTCCCACGGCAACCAGAATATTACTAGCTGCTTGCTGCCATTCTGGGACAACCTCCTATACAGAGTGGACAATTCGTTTTACTGTACATGTTTAAATACAAAAAGCATCACTGTATAATTTGTGTAGTAAATTAAATACACAAACAATAAATAAATAACTAATAAAAGTAATGCTTCGTGTACTAAACTTCTCCAGACGTCGCATAACTATTTTCCAAATGTAATTTAAAAGCAAGAGACTCAAAATATAACCAGTTCTTTATAGTTTTAATGGAAGTGTTCAAACATTTAGGGTCAATAAGACTTTTAACATGTTTTTTACAAAGTCTCAAACACTCACCAAGTCTGCTATAGTTTCATCAAAATTATAGTGAAAACAGTAATATTGTGAAATATTATTATAATTTAAAATAACTTTTTCCCTATATATTTAGAATGTATTCCTGGAATGGCAAACCTGAATATTCAGCAGCCTTCATGATCATTCTAATATGAAGTATTAATCTTACTGACCCCAAACTTTAGAACAGTAGTGTAAGTCAGCTGTCCCACCTTTGATTTGGTCATCTCTTCTGATGCTAGCTGTATGACACTCTTGATCTTGGGGTAACTGATGTCATCAATCCTGCTCTTCACCACCAAGTCAATAGTTTGCAAGATCAACACTCTGTGCCCGACCACCAGCTACAGAGAACAAAGATAACCTGCAAGTAAACTCATGCACAGGTACTACAGAAATACAGGTGCATCTCAATAAATTGGAATGTCGTGGAAAAGTTAATTTATTTCAGTAATTCAACTCAAATTGTGAAACTCGTGTATTAAATAAATTCAATGCACACAGACTGAAGTAGTTTAAGTCTTTGGTTCTTTTAATTGTGATGATTTAGGCTCACATTTAACAAAAACCCACCAATTCACTATCTCAACAAATTAGAATACTTCATAAGACCAATAAAAAAAAAAATTTTTAGTGAATTGTTGGCCTTCTGGAAAGTATGTTAATTTACTGTATATGTACTCAATACTTGGTAGGGGCTCCTTTTGCTTTAATTACTGCCTCAATTCGGCGTGGCATGGAGGTGATCAGTTTGTGGCACTGCTGAGGTGGTATGGAAGCCCAGGTTTCTTTGACAGTGGCCTTCAGCTCATCTGCATTGTTGGGTCTGGTGTCTCTCATCTTCCTCTTGACAATACCCCATAGATTCTCTATGGGGTTCAGGTCAGGCGAGTTTGCTGGCCAGTCAAGCACAGTAACACCATGGTCATTGAACCAGCTTTTGGTACCTTTGGCAGTGTGTGCAGGTGCCAAGTCCTGCTGGAAAATGAAATCAGCATCTCCATAAAGCTTGTCAGCAGAAGGAAGCATGAAGTGCTCTAAAATTTCCTGGTAGATGGCTGCGTTGACTGTGGACTTCAGAAAACACAGTGGACCAACACCAGCAGATGACATGGCAGCCCAAAACATCACTGACTGTGGAAACTTCACACTGGACTTCAAGCAACATAGATTCTGTGCCTCTCCACTCTTCCTCCAGACTCTGGGACCTTGATTTCCAAATGAAATGCAAAATTTACTTTAATCTGAAAAGAGGACTTTGGACCACTGAGCAACAGTCCAGTTATTTTTCTCCACAGCCCAGGTAAGATGCTTCTGACGTTGTCTCTGGTTCAGAAGTGGCTTGGTAGCCCTTTTCCTGAAGACGTCTGAGCGTGGTGACTCTTGATGCACTGACTCCAGCTTCAGTCCACTCCTTGTGAAGCTCTCACAAGTGTTTGAATCAGCTTTGCTTGACTGTATTCTCAAGCTTGCGGTCATCCCTGTTGCTTGTGCACCTTTTCCTACCCAAATTCTTCCTTCCAGTCAACTTTGCATTTAATATGCTTTGATACAGCACTCTGTAAACAGCCACACCTTTCAGTAATGACCTTCTGTGAATTACCCTCTTTGTGGAGGGTGTCAATGTTCGTCTTCTGGATCATTGCCAAGTCAGCAGTCTTCCCCATTATTGTGGTTTCAAAGAACAAGAGATACCCAGAATTGATACTGTATGGATGGTCATTTATTGAAACTCAAATGTAAATATTCTAATATTTTGAGATACTGATTTTTGACTTTCATGAGCTGTAAGCTCTAATCATCAAAATTAAAACAAAAAAACTTTTGAAATGTTTTACTTTACATGTAATGAATCTAAAATATATGAAAGTTTCACTTTTTGAAATAAGTTACAAGAAAAAATTAACTTTTTCATGACATTCTAATTTATTGAGATGCACCTGTACACTATGAAAGACATGCTAACCATAATTCGAAATTTATCACAGGCTCATACATCCTATATTCAAATTTTATAAAGTAGGTCAACTATTAAATCAGACTTCAGCCAAATCAGAGGCAAAAAACACAGAAACACAGTCCTGTCTGTGAGCAGTGGCTTTCCCCTGCAACACTACGGCATTACAAATCAATAAAAGGAAGAGCTCTGGTTACAGATAAGAGGTGTATTACAGATGAGATTGATGTGTTTCCTTTTTAAAGAAACATGCACTAAATAATCTTCTTTTCCTTTCTGTTTAGGAAATGGCAATTTTGACCTCTGGGAAGGAAATTCTGCATACAAATAAAGGAATCACATGTTGGCAAAATAGAGCATAAACTACTTAATGTGACTTGCTGAATTACAACACAAATGTTTCAGAAACAACACATGCTTGGGGACATTAGCATGAAGAGATGAAACACTGCCTCTGCTTCCTGTTAGCTGGCCAACAAACTCAGTCAGGGACATACTGTTAAGTGCACTTGAATATCATAATAACCCAGCCATTATTACAAACATCTGCTCAAAAAAGATTGACTTTCTTATAATAGACTAGCATAGAAAAGTTCCTTGATTTAAAGGCATTGTTAGTCTATTTGTATAACATTGTATAAAACGGTTGACATCAATTACCCTACCAAAGTTCAAAGGGTTTTTTTATGTTTTTGAAAAATGTCTCTTATTCTCACCAAGGCAGAATTTGTTTGATTAAATACAGTAAAAACAATAATATTGTGAAATATCAAAATTTAAAATACTTTTTAAATAATTTAAATAAAATTTATTAATTAGAATAATTTTACAATTTAAACCGTTCTTTCATTTTAATATTTTAAAATGTATTCCTGTGATGGCAAAGCAAATAGCACTCAAGATATATTTCTTATTATTACCAATGCTGAAAACAGTTGTGATGGCTATATTTATGGAAATATTTTATAACATAAAATAACTCGGGAACTCCCTCCCGTCCTTGCCCCCCCCCTCCCCTCTTTTACCCCACGCAACACTGAACTCTGACACTACGACCCCCCCCCAGCCCCCCCCTTACAAACTGTGACCCGCACCAGTCACTTTGTGCAGCACTGGAGCTGGACTGATCTCTACCTCATCCAGCATTGTCTGTAAACTACCTCTTCTGACAGTCTGATAAAAGACTGTTCTTTTTTTGCACTACACATATATCTGCACAGTTTTGTTTTATTTAACTGGTTTGCACTCTATCTGCCATGTGCCTTATGCCACTTTATCTATCAATTTAATTTATCCTTGCTGAGTAAACGTATAAATATCTTAGTTAAAAAAACTTACTCGCACCAAACTTTTGAATGGTAGCATATCTAAATCTACAGAGACAAGACTGATTGCATGATGTCTTCTAATATGTGATGCTTTTCATATCATAAATGCTATATAAAATCCATGACATTCAGCAATAATCTACATAACCATTAGAGGAAAGCACACAAAACCTTGAAAAACCTTCTCAAAACATGTTGATGTTTCAAGGAAACGCTTTGGCTGACCTTGGGATGTTTGAGCAAGTAGTCCTGGCACATAGACAGGACTTTATCAGGCTGCTGGTTCCCCAGTGTCAAGATGGACTTCCTGACCTGTTCCTGCACCACTGGGTCCCTGTCATTGGCAGCATCCAAAAGAGCCAGGGTCACCTCTGATTGGATAAAACAAACACATGAATTTATGCACAGAACGTGATGGAGATAGGTATGAATTGCTGATATACGTGTACTGGTATAAGTTTTCTATTTTAATATATATTTCAAATGTAATTTATTCCTGTGATGACAAAGCTGAATTTTTAGCAGCCATTTCTGTCTTCAGTGTCACATGATCCTTCAGAAATCATTCTGATATGCTGATTTGCTCAAGAAATTTTTCGTATTATCCATTTTGAAAACAGTTGTGCTGCCTGATATTTTTTTTGAAACCAAAACATTTTTTTCAGGATTCTCTGTTGAATAGAAAGTTCAAAAGAACAGCATTTATGTCAAATAGAAAACTTTTGTAGGATTTTAAATGTCTTAACTAAAAATGTACTTTTGAAATTACTGCATTCTTGCTGAATAAATGTATTAATATCTTAAAAAAAAAAAAAAAACTTACTGATCCCCAAACCTTTGGACAGCAATGTATACAAGAACAGCGTTCATATCGTTTTGTTACTGTGTCTGTTTCTCAAAGGACCAATTGACCTAAAATCATTTTATTGGTTTTAGTACTATCTCAGACTATGTGGTAAATCCAGACAGAACACTCCTACACAAACACATTCTTTCAACACCAAAAACTGCTGTTTCTTGCCTACTCAAAAACTCTTTAGTGAGTGGGTGGTCAATTAATCATTGAGATTAGTGTAATTAACTCTAGTTGGTCACGAGCTCTGCACTGGGGACATGATTGATGCATATGACTCACTCCTGCTCCTGAACTCACAATACAGACAGTACAACGTAAGGAGGAAGATCTGCAATGCAGAATATCTTAAGACAGACTTTGCAACATCTGGACATTTTAACCACACTTAATCTTCACATACAGACTCATCTGATTAGATTATTCTAATCTACCTACAGCGCACTGAGTAAACGAGTTGCCTAAACATACTCATTGGGCAATTAGCTTCAGATCCAACCTAAAGAACAGTGTTGAAAGACACTAATGGGATAAGAGAACACATCAGTGTGACTAGATTCATGTGGGAGTCCATTTTAAATGAAAAACAGGTGCTTTTGTTTTGCACCTAAATATGCCCTTTCGGCATTAACAAGTGACATTAATTAAGATATGTACAGGTATAGATCTGGGCGAATATTGATTAATAAACATTAAATACACTAATATTTAAAAGTTGGGAGTTAGTATTTTTTTATATATATTTTAAAAGACATTAATACTTTTATTTAGCAGGGATGAACCAAATTGATCAAAAGTGACAGTAAAAAACATTTATTTTACAAAACATTTCTATTTCAAATAAATATTGTTCTTTTAAACTTTCAATCCACCAAAGAACCTTGAAAAAAATGTGTCACAGATTCCACAAAAAACATTAAGCAGAATAACTGCTTTCATAATCAGCATATTAGAATGATTTCTGAAGGCTCGTGTGACATTTGACTGGAGTAATGGAGAAAATTCAGCTTTGCCATCACAGGAATAAATTATATTGTAAAAAAATGTAAAAATAGAAAACAGTTCATTTAAATTCTAATAATATTTCTTATTTACTGTTTTTACTGTCATTTTGATTAAATAAATGCAGAGCATTAAAGACTTTTTTCAAAAACATTAACAATCCCAAACCTTTGAACGGTAGTGGATTATCGAGAAGTCTGCTGGTAATATGAAATGAAGCAACATATATTGTGATGAATGTAGTACACCTTTAATTTGACAATTACATTTCCTATAATGCGTTTTTAAATTGGTGGATGTAAATGACGATAACTAAATTTTGTTCTTTCTTGTGTTTATTATATTTTTAACTTTTTTCTACTGTTGTAGCTCTTAATTACAGTACACTCATCATTTTGAATCTACTTGCCAAAATTTGCTGTTTGCCTAAAATTATAGATCCCCCTAATTGAAAAAAACACACCTTTTTAATCACTTTCAAAGCAAATACACAAATGCTGAGCTGTATATTGAATATTGTCAAAAGGCTGAAAAATACAGAGATATTTTTTCAATTACAACACCCTGCCTTAACCAAAACAGGCCAGCTATACATAGATCTAAAATGCACTAAATGCACTACAAGTAAATGGTTTTGCTTTAGTACACACTGAGACACTGGAGATGAAAACCAAGGCAATGTTTAACACAAAAAAGCATTCAGGATATTATAACTCTACTCTACACATGCAGTGTCACAAGATCATGTTTACAAGTGCTTGTGTGTAGGTGTGTGGAGTAACATAGATACATAGATTCATTGACATGAAGTAGCCTATATTAGTGGGCAAAGTGGATAAGAGTGTTACTCACGCTCTACGTCAGTCTCCTCTATAACGCCCATAATGAGGCTAGCAGCAGAGATGCTATTAGGTATGCATCTGGTGGTCCAGTATCCCTCAAAAGAGCCCACTCTAAAGATATAAACCAACAACATCAGAGATGAACCAATAATCAGTTTGACCACTATTATTCAAATTTTAGGCCTACCAATAAATGCCAAATATTTACTTAAAAATGTTGTATTTTGGATATCATTCATTTATTCAACAACAGCGTGTTATTAGTATCAACATTATAGTAGTATAAATATTCATAATGCATATTTAATTGCTGCATTCTAAAGATTATTTAATTATCATTGTCAAAAATACAAAACAATATGTGTTGTACATATCAGTTTGAGTCATAGAAATTCTCTCAAACTACACATAGTATCTAAATCTAGCCAGCGGCCTAGATAGACAGCAATGTGGGCATCATATGCAAGTGCACCTATGATTCCTAAATATGCTGTCTAGGTAGACATCTCAATAGGTTTTGAGACACAGCCCGACACAGCGTTCCATGTGATTAGGCAATATGACACAGATAAAGCACAATCATGTAACATGCACTAAAAACGGGACGTATCGAGATATTGACACAATTGTTTTCTTTTGTTCTCATTGTTCAACTAACATTGTAGGTCACTTCCACAGTCGTTGGTATTTCAGGTTTAATGTCAACTTCCTCAAAGCCACAGCGACTTATTAAACTACTATGACAGCGTTTGCATTACACTTGCGTTAGCGGTTATGCGGTCTAGGCGACTGCAATAAGAATACAAACGTTTAATATGATTTTACAACAACGTCAAATGTCTAAAGATGCACAATATGTCAATATTACCTTTCCCCTCGCCTGTCTGTCTGTCTGTTTGGCTCGCTCGCCCTCAGGCTATTCACTCGACTTCCCTTTTCTCAGATGCATCGAACAGTAACTAGTCAGCGAAGGGTCTGATGTAAATCCAGTAAGTGGTTCTGATCCTGAACGTAACCGTATAATTGATTACTCGGCTGAGGTTGATGGTCTCACGCTACATGGTACCCTAGGTAAACACGCCTAATCACGTGATTCTGCTCAGTAGGAATGCATCAGAGTGGGCGTGGTCTGTCACGCAACACCAACGAAGAAGACACTGCATGCAAATCGACCTACTTAATTATTCATATGTGGCATTTTGGGACAGATACATGTCCATGTATCTACCACGTTGTATCTACAACGCTTAAAAAAACATATATATAATTTAATGTTTATTAATGTATATTTTCTTTAGTTTCTCTAGAACAAGACCAACAGATTAACTTTTCTAGACCAGCCGATTTCTATAAGAGGGCCGGGGCCCACTGTGGGGCCTCAGCAAACTTCCAGTGTTAATAAATTATTATTATTATTATGATAAAACTATAATCTAAATTAAAATTTATTTCCAGTCCCTCAAACATGTATATAAAAGCTATTGTTCTTATTGAAGAACATGCAGTTCTTGAAATTTCTTTAATCTAAAAAAAAGATCATAGTTAATTAATGTAATACAACCCCAAATCAGAAAAAGTTGGGACAGTATGGAAAACGCAAATAAAAAAAGAAAGTAGTGATTTCTAAATTTACTTTGACTTGTATTTCATTGCAGACAATATGAACACAAAATATTTCATGTTTTGTCTGGTCAACTTCATGTCATTTGTAAATATACATCCTTTCCTGTCATTCAGACCTGCAACACATTCCAAAAAAAGTTGGGACAGGAGCAATTTAGGGCTAGTAATGAGGTAAATTGGTTAAATAATGATGTGATTTGAAACAGTTGATGTCAACAGGTGATTGTAATTATGATTTGGTACAAAAGCAGCATCCAAGAAAGGTCTAGTCCTTTAGGAGCAAAGATGGGCCGAGGATCGCCAGTTTGCCAACAAATACGTGAGAAAATTATTGAAATGTTTAAAAACAATGTTCCTCAAAGAAAGATAGGAAGAGATTTGGATATTTCACCTTCAACAGTGCATAACATAATTAAAAGATTCAAGGAATCTGGAGGAATTTCAGTGCGTAAAGGACAAGGGCGCAAGCCTAAGCTGAACAACCGTGATCTCCGATCCCTCAGGCGGCACTGCATCAAGAATCACTACAGACACATGACTGCCTGATTTACATTTTCAGAATATAATACTGAGATTGAGCAGCATGAATAAAACAGTGTCATCCCCTATATTCTTACTGTATTAATACATCTGCCATGTTCTGAAAAATAGTGAATGCTAAAATCTTGAATACTGCAAGAGTAACCGCCCCAAGGTTTGCAGGTTAACAGGTGTTATTCTCAGTTCACACAGTACACACTAGAGGGAGCTGATACGCTCTTTTGATCTGAAATGTGTCTGTGTCATGCTTTGTCAGACAGTAGGCCTTATCTCTGGGCCTTAAAACTTTTCCATATGGGTCTAAAAAAAAAAACATTTGTAGATATATACATATTTAATTGGACTTTTGACTCAAAACCTATATCTCTAGTTACTGAGGTATAACCCTTGTTATAATATGTTGCCTGTGTGATTGTGACAACTATACACACACAAACAAGATCTGAACCTTAAAGTCACGATAAAACGTAAGTAGCCACATATATATTTTTCTGAATTATGAGGTACCCAAGTGCAATGGATTATAGAAAGGAAAAAGATATAATGCTGGGACTCATACGGGTATGCATCGGTTGTTGATTGGACTTTGAGTTTCAGCAGAATAATTAATAGAAGAAGTCCTGCACACATTACAGATAGAAGTCTGTTGTTCTGATTAAACATTACGAGATCAACCTTTTGTTCTTCAAATGAAACAAGGTGACTTGTTCACAACCAGGGCTGCGTTTCCCAAAAGCATCGTAAGCTTAAGTACATCGTAGACCCATTGAACCCAATGAACTACGATCAACTTAGGCTATATGATGCTTTTTGGAAACGCAGCCCAGATCTATAGCATGCATTTAGAAAATAAGTAGGGTGAATTTTTATTAATTGACTTTAAAGATTACTATGATAGTTTTTATTATTATTTTGATTTTATTTTTATTTTATTTTTAATCTAATAATGTTGTGGCATGTTTTTTAAATGTCTATATAGAGTTTCTATTTTATTTTTGTTTCCATTTTAGTTTTAATCTAAACAAAAATAAGAAATGTTGCCTTAAATAATACAATACATATTTAATTTTTCTTTATTCCACTTAATGTTTATTTAAAATAACATTTTTAAATGGTTTTAGTTTTAGTTAATTATAATATCCCTGCACTGAGCCACAAAAAAATGTGTACATCAGTGACCATTTGTGTCCTACTTGACTGTTAGTTGTGAGTTTGCAAACATTTACAATCACATTGCATATATTGTGAAACTGCAATGCATTCTGCAACTGACCAACATAAAATAAATAGTTATCTGATGATATGAGTACTGAAAGTAGTTAGTTCAATCAAATAAATATGGCCATGAAAATGACTTATTGTTCTTAACAAATATTCAGCTGTGAGGAATTTATCAAACTGCAACCATCCAAACTGTATTTGTACTTTAATAATCTTTTCAATTTTTACCAGAATCTTTTAAAGTGCTAATATTCAAGCACCATTTCAACAGAGCTTTGAATGCAAATGTCTTGAAATGATGTATTGCAGAAGTTGATTTGTGTGGCCTGCTGTTCAGACACTGCTGTAATTACACAGCTTTTATTTGCACAGCATGCACCATATTTTTCGCTCCTTATTTTCTTGGCCTTGTCAGAGAGTTTAATGAAAGTTTTACTGCAATTGATGAGACACAACAGGGAATTTGAGTCTTATTAAACTAAATCTAAAGTCCACTAGACTGTGTGGCCGTTTTAATTAGGAATGCAAAACTACTGAGACATTTTCTCCTCTGTTAATGCATAGAGAGGATTGGCAGCCATTAAAGTCAATCTGTTTCACCCCAGTCGGGACTCTAGGTCTGAGAGAGAATTACGAAGTCAGTCTCATAAACAGAACTCGGGATGGATCGCTCACAAAAACCTGCTGCTTTTACTGAGAGGCACCTAATGTGTGACAGACACATGTGTGCACTACGCAGCCAAATAAGCAGATGAAATATTTTCAGTCATGAAAAAATGTGACATTTTAGAACCACTTTGAATATGTTTCATAATATACGTTTGTTTAAACAGCCAGTTATGATGGAAAGGGTTATTTTTCGGCTTTCATGTGGAAACGATAGGCTTTGCTGCCATCCAAATATGCAAAATCACCTTTAATATAGATCAATAATTCATATAACATTTACACACTCAATAAATCTGGCGTATGTCTAGCAATCAGATTCACATATGGGTCTGACTTTATATCAGCGCAAGAATTTCTAAGTTTGAAGTGTACGTAAATAAATCATGGTAACAAAAGTCCCTTACACTGCATGAAGATGTGTCTGTAATGCACTCAGTCCCTTTAATGGCATGACCAATTTTAGAGCCCCCTGCAGCTCTGTCATTACTCCCAGAATTAATATTTTCATATCCAGTGAAACGAAAGGTGAATCGCAGGAATATAAAGGTTAGGCACACGCCAAAGCTCTAAATCTACCCTAGAAATCAGGACCACATGTAGGGGAAAAACGGCAGCACTACGTCAGGGTCAGTTTTGCTGTTAGTGCAGGGTGGTATGGATCAGTACAGACAGGAGTGTAATCTGATCTGAGACCAGATCTCTGACGTGCTGTTTGAGAACAGTTCAGGATTGTGTGTTCTGCAGTGGACTGACATGAAGCATATATATATATATATATATAAGTAAGTGTGTGTGTGTGTGTGTGTGTGTCTCTCTCTCTCTCTCCCTGGACCACAAAACCAGTCTTAAGTTGCACGGGTATATTTGTAGCAATAGCCAAAAATATATTGTATGGGTCAAAATTATTGATTTTTCTTTTATGCCAAAAATCATTAGGATATTAAGTAAAGATCATGTTCCATGAAGATCATTTCATTTCCTACCGTAAATAGATCATAACTTAATTTTTGATTAGTAATATGCATTGCTAAGGACTTAATTTGGACAACTTTAAAGGCGATTTTCTCAATAAATTGATTTTTTTGCACCCTCCAATTCCAGATTTTCAAATAGTTGCATCTCAGGCCAAATATTGTTCTATCCTAATAAACCATACATCAATGAAAAGCTTATTTATTCAGCTTTCAGATGATGTAAAAGCTCAATTTCACAAAATTGACCCTTATGACTGGTTTTGTGGTCCAGGGTCACATATAATATACAGTATATACATAAATTATAAGCTTTTTTTCATTTATTCAAATGAAATATTATATATATTTCATAACAGATGATAAATCATTATGTAGATAGATATTTTGTATTGTAGCTGCTTATTTATTTGTTGACAATGTTCTTAATAATAATAATTAAAAAAAACACTGAATCACTATATTAACCAGTGTATTGAATCAAACAGTCTGACAGAAAATGCTTATTTTAATTTAAAGATTTTCTCAGCATCAAAATTATGCAATATGTTTAATATTCGTTCAGTGAAGACTTAGAAAACAACTGAGAAATACAGATACATACAAGTGAAGTCATTAGCTATTATGCTGAATCGCTCTTTTAACCGGTGCATTGAATCAAACAGTCCAAAAATTATGCTTTAGGTCTAAAAATCATTCATTAAATACTTAGAAACAATTGAGAAAGCACATAGCTAGAAACATCATTACACGTTAATGTAAAATAACTGCTTTTTTGACTTGTTCATTGAATCCCGTCCCAAAGAATGCTGTGCAGACTTAAAAAACACTAGTGTGTGCACGTGCACTAAATACTGTCAGTAATAATAAAAAAGAGCTACTGTCTTATTTCTTAATTGGATCGATGTGTGATTTTGACCTTTTGATTTACACAGGTCTACATCATTTCCATATGAAACACACAATATACCTAAACATATTTGCCCAATGGAAAAGTGCAGGAGTATTTTAGCTTTATTAAATGTGACACATCCCCCCGAGGACACCGACAGCAGGTCTTGGTCGTTTCAACTGATGAATTTGTTGACAGTTGGTTTAAAAACAATATTTTAATGCTTTTTTATACTAGACAGATTTGACACAGTTATTGCCGTTATGAAGAATATGTAAGCCCAGAGGTCTGAAATCTAGAGTCTAATATAACTGGTTTTAAGTCACATATCTACAGCTGGAGATTACCTGTGATGTCGTCATATGGTTGTTATCACGCTTACTGACGAGAGGTTGGAAGAGGAGGAAATGATCTTATTAATGGTATTAAACTGTCTGCAAGGTCTGGAGCCATGGGTTTCTTGTGTGCGGCATGAATCCAGTGCTGTTGGCTGGTAAAGCGATCCGTATGATGAGGGCCCCGTGGCTGAAGCCGGTGTGAAAACCGATACGGCTTCTACCTGTCAAGAGTCTGGTAACAAATGCGTCTTGGATCAAATGAGACATCATGCAAATCAGACATAAATATGAGATACAATTTTTACAGTATGGGTGTGTGTTTGTCTGCTAAGCATTTAAACCACACTTTTAACCCACCAGCCCAACCTGGATTTTTTTTTTCTTGTGGTTTATGCTCTTGCCTTTCTCGACTTTAAAATTTGGCTCTAGCGTTCTTGACATTAATACAATCCACAAACACAGGAGAGATCTGAAAGATTCTGGCTGGCTCAAACTCTGTTCCAAAGGCCAGATTTATCACACCATACCTGCCCCAAACAACGCGGTCTCCAAGATCCAATTGTGTTGTCACTGTCATTGATTTAAAATATGTGAATATAGCTGCGTGTAAAATATCCCAGTGAGAAATTTTGCAGGTGGAATTTGGCTCCGTAAGGAAACTGAGGTCATATTAGTGACCTGTGGGATGAATTCTTTTATTTCCCCATTGAATTTCTTTTTTTTCTCTGTCTTTTTCTTATCCTGCATAGCGGCATTCTTAGAAATACTTCAATATTAAACAAGGCACACTCTTCAAAAGTTTTTTATTTATTTATTTATGTTTTAAGAAATTAATACTTTTGATCATAAGTAACAGTAAAGACATTTATGATGTTACAAAAGATTTATATTTCAAATAAATGCTGTTCTTTTGAACATACTATTCACCAAATAATTCTGACAAATATATCATGGTTTCCACAAATCATATATTAAGCAGAACAACTGTTTTCAGACTTTTAGAACAATAAGAAATGAGCATATTAAAATGATTTCTGAAGGACAATGTAACACTGAAGACTGGAGCAATGGCTGCAGAAAATTCAGCTTTGCCATCACAAGAGTAAATAACTTTTTAAAATATATTAAAATAGAAAACAGTTATTTAAAATTGTAACAATATTTAACAGAATTACTGTTTTTATGATCCAATAAATCCAGCCTTGGCGAACATAAGAGAGTTCTTTCAAAAAATAAAAATTAAAATCAGATGACCACAAACTTTTGAAAGTAAAGATAGCTCTAGTATCGATGAAATTGTGACATTATTAGTTTAATTCTAAGGGATTTTTGCCTATGGGAGTTTTTCTGTCTGCCTGGCAAAAATCATTACTAAGAAAAGTAAAAACACAACTTTCAGCAATAACCAGCACAATTTAGGGCCATAACAGAAACTAGTTACATGCATACAATTTGTCCATATCATGAGCAATAGTAGTAATGATGCTTTTCTTACAAATAATAAAGAAAAAAAAAACATTAAAAATCATTTTAAGATTCTTGATCCCTGTCCGCTGCCAGCAACGGAAGGTCCTAGCTTATCAGAATTAATGGACACAGTGTAGTGTTAGGATCTTTGCCACTCTCCACATACACAGCTTTTTATAACACAATATTTTACAGCCCTTGTGGCTTTTTCTTATTAAGCACGCTGAAATAGCTTTGTGTTTGAACAGCTGTGAACTACAATTTTACTTCTCCTGAGGACACTCAACACTTGCAAAAATATGAGTTCACCCCTCTCCTGTCTTTCGTCCTGGACACTGACACCGGCTTGTAAATCGGTAAATCTCTATGAATAAAGTTTTATTCTGGGCTTGGAGTGATTGGCCACCTCAGGCTGGTCTTCACATACCAGCGCTGAGCTCATGTGTGTGCGTGTGCTTTGGGCCATTTTCAGCAATGAGTCAGATGATACATGATCATGTTTGAATAGTGAATCCTTTAATTGCAAGCTTAATCTCTAAGAAAGGCTAAGAGCAACTTGTACCTGCTGACCCATTACAAATAACAACTGACACGAGTACACTGGGATAAGGTGGCATGCTCACAAAATCTTTTATAGTTTATAGTTTTGAACATGAATTGTATCAATCACGAATATGAGATGGGCACTTTTGGAGTTTAATTGTGTTTACTTGGAGGATGTGAATTGCAAAGGCACCGTTGTAAGAAAATTAACTAATGAATAAAACCTTTAAACTAGAACTCTATATACTCCGATCACATCCAAGGCACATAAACAAACGTGATGGTCCATTTGAGTTAAAATTTCAATATTTGTTTCAATAATACCTTATTTAAAAATTAACATTTAACAAAATATTGTATTTCACCCTAAATTAAAAGCAGGGGTTTGTTTAGAAAGAATTGGCCGCATCAGTTTTTAATTCTCTTAAGCAAGAGGATTATGGTATCAAAAATTAATCATGCTGTTCCAGCTTTCTTTGAACCAAGTTTCAATTCCATCCCATTTGAAATGAAAAAATAACCATCGGCCAACTGAATGGTGTTAGTTTTCCTCTACTTTGTATATGAAGTGCAGTCAGAAGTGAACAACGGCAATGCAAGTCTGCCAACATCATCAGTTTCATCATTTTGCCCATTACTTTTATTGTAAATTTATTTTTTCTTTGCATTTTAGTGTTTAAAGATTCTTTGAAAATGCAAAGAAGGTCTGATCCAGTGAATAGTAACTCCATGAAAGTTACTATTCATTTAAGTTAATAGAAAATTTGGGACATTTTGATAAGGGGAATAAAAAAAACTTGCAGTAATTGAAGTGTGTACGCCAAACTGTTCATGTATTACATAAACTGGCACATAATATGAACAATGCTTAACAGTCTTCTTGGAGGTCCTCAAAATACAGTGAAAAGCAACAACTGTGAAAAGTTTTTCATCTTTCGTTGTGTAGCTAGAGAACGTTTTCTGTGTCATGGCACACATATTGATGCTTTACAAGCCCTATAGTTTTTTTATGAGACTGAAATTCAGAAAGCATGAAAGGAATTTTAACACACTATACCCTGAAATAAATATGCCCCTGCATATCAATATTTCTCTTTAACACCATGCACAGTATATTCTTAGTATTCAATGAATTAAATCACTTTGGCTGAGTTTGGACAGTCAGAGAAATCTGAGAAAGAGAGAAACATTCTGTCCTTTGTATAAATTTTGGCACTACTAGGTACTTTATTACAAAGCAGAAGGATGAATTTATGCTTTATGCGTGCTTGGCTAATGTTTAGGATAGAAAACCTGAACCGTTAAAGATCCACTAAGGACATGTTCAGACTGCATATAAGACTTGTGAGTAACAACCAGGTCCTAAATCTTTCTAGCTTATCTTAAGATATCCTTCTTTCTGTGAAGTCATTTAACAATTCAAGCCATTTTCAGCTTTAACTGCAATTTATATATGACTGTCAGTCTGTTAAAAATATGAATCATTTAATTCATCAATGCATTTTGCAATAAAAGAATAAGATACATTTAGACTAAAGGTCCCTGCACACTGAGTCCAAAATTTTCATATGCGTTTGTTCGGTTGTTTCGTTTTTTTTTTTTTTTTATTGTCATCCTTTCCTATCAAAATGTTTGCTACAGGTGAGAAACTGCAGAAAATCTAACCTGATCCGAATTTTTTTATGACGGATGAAAGTTTCGGAGGCAGTGTGTAAACGTGATTGACACATTTCGGACTCAGTGTGCAAAGACCTTAACGGTGAATAAAATGCTGGAGTTACCAAGATGTTTGTCTCTATATGCAGTACTATTGGCATGTGGTATCCAGCTGCACCACACTATTGGTAGTCATTGAATCTTTCTGCTCCTCATTTGCATAATGTTGCATAATGTTTCTTCTTACAACGGTCCCTGGCACAGGTGTCACATAGAAAATTAATGACATCCAGTTGTTTAGATGCAACAAAACTAAGAAATGGGAACATACTAGCATTTCTGCTGTAATAATTTCGGGATTTGTTTTTTAAATAAATACTGTAAATGCTACTAGACTGATAATTCTTACATTTTAATGGTGGATCTTTACATTGTCTGCTTGATATGAGCTTTATGATATGTGCATAAATAAAGGCTGTTTCATAAACTATGTAAACATGCACTAGATGGATGACTTTGGCCAATTTTTTTCCTTTAGGACGCTGTGTCAAATTAAAAAGAGCTAAAAAAAATAAACATTTAAAGCACATCCCAGGAATCCTGAATTCTGTTCCACTCAATCGCACTTCATCTAGCTCATTCTTTGCTACCCGTCTGTAAAAGTGAATGGGTCAGGGAGCAAAAATGAGTTCTTTTTTGTAATTAGCTCCACAAAAAAACTAACTGAACAAGCTTTAGTCTCATCTAGCCATATTTCGTTATTATTCCTTTTATTCAAATTAGGGACTAGTCTTTGCTTGCTAAATTCTTGATGTTTGGGAGCAAGACTAGTCTAATGCCATCTGTTGGTAGTAATCCACTTGTCAAGCATGTGTTTTATACTATAGGAGGACCAGGGATTCATTTCACGGTCAACAAAAGAGTTTAAATGGCCTGCTTAGCTCTAAAGTTAAAAGATTTATTGCAATGTTCATGCAAACTACAATAGCAAACAACAATATTCTTAATTCTAAACCACTAAGTCTGAGGGACGGATCACAGAAAAATACAAAACTCTTGTCATTATTGATTGATCCTCATGTCTTGTCATTCAAAACTGTGGAACACACAAAAAAAGTTATATTCATTTATAAGTTGCCCTTTTCCATACAAGAAAAGCAAATGGTGACCATGGCTGTCAAGCAAGATTTTCTATAATTTAATGGAGCTTTTTTGCTCTTTTTGAGGAGTTTGAGTTTGAGAAGGAGCTGTATGGAAGAGAACAGCTCAGACATTCAAATGTTGTTTTCCACAGAGGAAAGAAAGCATGATGGTGAGTAAATAATGACAGAATTTTTCATTTAATTTTGGGTTAACTGTCCCTTTATGTGCTTTCCAGCTGAGGACTCTGGCTTTCTGGTTCATGGCACTCTGGGGGTTTCCTGTTGTGCTGAAGGTCAATACACAGCTGATGCTTGAGAACGAGGGAGGGATAAATCAAATACGGTTATGAAGGAGGTGAAGAGAGAGAGAAAAGGGTAATCAAGGAAAGGAAGCAGGAAGAGCTGCTTTACTACGGCTGTCGTGGTCGGTATTTGACAGCTAAAGTGGCTTGAGTGGGTATCCTCATAAGAAAATGAATTACACAGGAAACACTACAGCACCTGCTCTTACAGTAGTGCTTTTACACTTTGACTTTGTAACAAATCTCTCCTTTTATTTCTCCAAGTGAAGTGCATGTGAGAAATCACAGCCTCGTCCTCATGCTCAGTCCAGCATTACTCTATTTCCTAAGGGAATTATTTTATTTACATGAAATGAAAAATCCTTTAGACTTCCCTCCAAAGATAGAGAGGGGATATTCATCAGTTAAAATCATATCAAGTCCAAAATAATTGATTTAATAATCAAACACACCTTAAAAGAGGGAAAGAGGAAGAGAGTTGAGAGTATATCCGAAACAAATCTCTCATCTGAAAGAAAGGAAACAGAAGAAAAACAATGTTTATTCAGGCCATATCTCATCTAGAGAGGTTTCAATAATAAAAGCAACCTTTTTATGTTTTGTATCAGGGAAAATGTAAACCTTGTGGACCTCCAGTTCATTAAACTTTATTAAATGACAGAATATACATCTATGCATCCAGTCACACATTAAGCATGTGCTTTTCTGAAGCAGAAGGTGTTACACTGGGCTTTGCCATTGTGTAAAGCCAAGTCAGATGTTACTATCTACACCATACTTGAGTGAAAAATAAGACGGAAAATTGTTTTGGCTGAGAGTATGCATTTCCATGCAACTAAATTATTCAGCATAATACATTTTGAGTGATATTAAACCTTGCTGACATGAAAACCACATGTATATGTATGTGGGTTCAGACAGAACATTCTGTATTCTTCAAATTCTCTGCATAAATGTGAATGAAAAACACCACAAATAATCAAATGTCTCAGTTTTTATAGATAGTATCTCTGTTGTACAGATTTTCAATGTATATTAAGTAAGTAAAAGCAATCATTTTTGTGTGGCATTGTTTGCTTAAGATGGCATTACAACACCAACTCGCATAAAAAGTAAGAAATGGATCATATCAGACAAGTCAATCAGCAATAAAGGAACGTATCAGGTTCAGAGAGGGAGAAGAAAGGTTAAACAAACTCCACAAACCCAACACGTTATAATACACTGCATAACGTTTCAGACAGAAACCATGTGGAACTCAAAAATGATGGATCTGCCATGAAGAGAAGAATGTTCCTCAGGCTTGTGCACGCTTTTCTGTCTACTTATGTTTCTCTTGGCAAAGATCTGCATGGCCATCTTGTTTTTCACAAGGAGCCTCTGTCCACGCATATATGGTTGAACTTTATGAGCATAGTAGACAAAAGTGGCAGAAGCACATTTCACTGGCTGGAAGACCCTCCATCCTCTGTCAGTTCTAGCATCAGCTCGGTGAATGAAACTAAGCATATCCACGGTCACAGAACCGGAGCCTTGAAAGGCTCTGAGGCCACTTAGCTCATGACTTCTGAGTGAACTTGACGGCTGGAAATATATTCCAAACTTACAATCTCTCTGCTCACTTGTTGTAAATAAAGGAGAAATTTAAAGCCAAGCATTTCAGTTGTCATGCACAAATAACTAGCACTAGTAATGTCGTCAATGAGATTATGGACAAAAAAAAAATCATTAACAATGATTAGACGAGACGGAAAATGTGCATCATGACAATAAATATATGAATTGATTCAAAACATACTGTTGATGAAAATATGATTTAAAAATTACAATACAATACAATATAATACAATACAATACAGCGCTGCAGTGATTATATATTTTTGTAGGCCAACACATAAATTAGTATCACTCTGGTTCCCTCAACAAAAACCCAATCAGATTTTTCCATTGGCTTTTGGATTATCGTTTATGATTTTTAAGTGCTTTGTTCACCATCATAATCTCCACAAATAAGCACAACTTTTATGAATTTTGAAGACTAAATACAATTGACAGAAGTAAAAAGGTTATAATATAAATGAACAACACCACAGTCGCATGACTTCAATGCCACCACCAGCTCCGATTCTTTCAGTCTTTTAAAATTCCCTAAAATTTTAATTTCTAATAGTTTTCAAGAGTGTAATTGTTGAATTAGAAACACAAGTCAGTGTGTTAGTCAGTGGACTAGTGACTAATGTTTATCGGTTTGGCGTGCTGATGTTTAATGTCCCGGAAAACCTCTGTAGCTCCTTTTAGCCACTTGTTAGCAACTGCCTTTTTCAAAAGAAGTAAAAGCAAAAAATCAATCAATCAATCACAGGGGGTATTACTGATGTATTTAATGTTGTAGATTAAAATTTCTAAAAATATGAAAATATATTTTGTTAACCACAGAAATATTTTTTCCCTTAAGTCCAAAACTGATACAGTACATCAGTATGGCTGCTGTTCTGGGGGAAAACAGGAAAGAAAAAAAAACTTTAATTTTGGTGTCTGGCAGGCCCATAAAAATGCAGAGTTGCTGTAAGGAAAACATCTTACGCTATGAAGCATGTACCAAGGAATCACTCCTGAGGGCAGCATTGATAGGTTTGGAAGAGGACTAATCAGTGCCTGTGTGAGTGTTGTAGAAATGAAAAGTCTTGAAACATTCTCAGTTCAGTCCTAAAGCTCCTCCTCTCCATTTAAAGATAGCCAGGCAACGCTTAAATATAAAGTAAGAACTTCACCTCTAGAAAAAAAAAGAAGAAAAATATTTTTCAAGTTCCAGTGCAGAGAGAAGCAGGGTTTTTTGGACGTAATTTATTGTATTTCATCAAGCGTACAGAGGATTTGAGCTGTAAACTGCACTTTCCCTGCATTTATTTTCTATTTTACAGCCATTACAAACACATTTGTGTGATTTGTAATCTCTGCAGGCTGCCGTGAGGACATTTCAGCTGAACTTATTCACGATGCTCTTGGAAGACGGTTTCAGGGCAAAGGTTAAATCAACAAGGCACCATTCCAACTCATCTTGAGGAAAAACTGCACATCTGATTAAGCGAGTTACATCTCAGTAAAGGAAATAGTTATAAAAGGAAATAGTTATAAAGTAATCACGGATAATCTAAATGATGAATGAGGTATCCAGATAATGCGAGATAAGTGAGGAAGTGAGAAACATTTATTTTGTTTCACATGTTCTTTGTCACTCACCTCTTTAAAAATACCCCAGAAACCAAGACCAAAGACCCGTTTCAGTTAGTCAGTCCACTTTGCAGCCATCTTGAGCATCTCCAGGTGGCTATTTGCAGTAATTCAAGTACAGCTGTTATTTACCTGAAAACATCAATGAAACTATTCATCAATGATACATTCAAATTTAAATGAGGATTCTAATCAGACAAAAATATTTACATAAACTGTACTTCTTAACATCAGATTGCACCAACAATATGTATTTTTCTGGCTGGTGCAGCCAATTCACATACATATTCAAGAGTAAACAAACATGCGATGCCTCTATAAAAATTAAATCTCGTAACTACAACCTACAGGCGCTACACTGAGTGTTATGATTTCTCCCATTCATATCATAATGTCTCTTCCCACACTGTTCATCAAAACACCTTAGAATTGTAACTGTCAGCTTTATCCCACACTGCATCATTACAAATTACCAGTAAAATGTCCAGTTCATCCATTATCATCCCATGATGATGGATCCAGCACTGATGAAACTCTTTTACAGAAGGTTTTCTTGTGGTGCTGATGAAGTGCTGATATCCCCTCTCTGTCTCAGGCCGGTTTCAGGCATAACTCAGCAACACAAATTCATCTGAAATGAGGCAGCATTAAGAGGGCAATTTGGCAATTCATTTCAGATGGCGGAGTGACCACAATTATTTGTTTTTGGACGCTATTGAGAATGTACGTTTTGAAAAAGGATGTGTGAGGGCAAATGTTCCACCAGTCTATGATTGATATATGCCTTGTGGATTTCCCTTACACTCACTCAGAGCTTTTCCTCAATGGATAATGACAAGCATATGTCCAAAAGATCCTTCGAACTCTGCGAACACACACACAGGAATCAGTTTAAATTAGAAAAAGACCGCATGATCAAACGTACTAAAGCACCATCATAAACGAACAGCAAAAACTTCCTGTCAGGCTTCAAAAAGTACATTTGAAAGTTCATACATTTTATTGACAATTTACTATAAGCTTCAACGCCAAATTTACCGAGGCCATTTTGTAAATCATTTGAACATTTTATGGCCTGCAATAAGTGTTTTCATATTATTTCTGATCTGGCCACTACAGTCAAACAATTTTGCCAAACGCTATAAAGAAAAGAGACAACCGAGCCAACGCTTGAGGATAAAGCAGACACAATTGTATATTATACTCAATTCTTGTTTTTTACACCATACGTAATGGAGCCCTGAGAGCTTCCAGCAAATATTTGTTCTAAAATCCATCTGCATGTACTCACCCACACCCAAAATGGATGACTGGTTTTTGGGCCCTAATCTACATTAACAGGACCGTACAGTCAAAAAAATGAGCTCATTGGACTGCAAAAGATGATATAAGCAGCCAGTTAGCTACTGCTTACATTACAAATGACCACAAGCAGCAAAGTGGGGCGTGCGATGTTGATGGAGATGAAACGGTGTTGGAAACGGTCCATGATGGAATGAACGGCAAAGGAAAACCTCCAGTTTCCATTTAAGGTTCATTTCCGTTCAGATATGTTGGAGATGTCTGAGTTTCTAGCTGCTACTGAGCGAAGCAGCAATAATTTAAAAAGCATAGTCACTTTTATGCATAATCATGACTGTATATTTCAGCTACATTTTATTATGCATCTAATTCGATTAGAATTGAAATGAAAGACGAATGCTGAGGACAGACAGTCAAGGTTGTACACTCACTGTTACTCATGCTTTCTATGAATCACTGATGCACGCTGTTACGTAATGAACACATTTGAAATGTAATGTGTAATGTAATGAACATATGTCATGGACTATGCTGGTAAATGTTGTAGTGAAAACATATGTGACCTTGTGCACTCTGACATTCTGCCTTGGTCGAGCAGGAATCGGCAATGTCGCTGGGTAATCACCATTAATAAAAAATAATAGCTGCAAATTGCAAATTTCCTGTCAAGCTAGCCACCCCCTTGAGAAGTACTTGTGCCTGTAAATGTGTGATTTTTCTCTACTAAAACCTGCAAAATTTGACATTTTTACTCATTATTGAAACCCATTTCAAGAAAAATTCTGAACCACTTCATAAAAAATTACACCTAAAACTGTACCAACGAAACCATTTATTTTTAGGTGTATTTTTGATAATGAAAATATCTGTCTATTATTATTAAGTCATTATTTATTAAATCTTAATTATTAGCTATTAACTATTAATTAATAACAGTACAAAAAAATCTAGATATAAACTCTTTTTAAACACACACAAACCTTTTAATTTAAACAAATGTAAAAGCAAATAATGTAAAAATAATACACACGTGGACAGAATTGTTGGTACCCTTGGTAAATATGATCAAAGAAGGCTTTGGAAAAAAATCTGCATTGTTAATCCTTTTGATCTATTATTTTAAAAATTCATAAAAATCTAACCTTTCATTGGAGAATAAGAATTTAAAATGGGGGAAATATCATTATGAAATAAATGTTTTTCTCGAATACACATTGGCCACAATTAATGGCACCCTTTTATTCAATCATTTTTGGAACCTCCATTTGCCAGTTTAACAGCTCTAAATTTTCTCCTATAATGCCTGATGAGGTTAGAGAACACCTGACAAGAGATCAGAGACCATTTCTTCATCCAGAATCTCTCCAGATCCTTCAGATTCACAGCTCCATGACGGTGCTTCTTCTCTTCAGTTCACCTCACTCATTTTCTACAGGGTTCAGGTCAGAGGACTGGAATGGCCATAGCAGAAGCTTGGTTTTGTGCACAGTGACCAATTTTTGTGTTGTTTTTAAGGTTTGTTTTTGGATTATTGTCCGGTTGGAAGATCCAAACATGGCCCATTATAAGATTTCTAACAGAGTCAGTCACTTATTGATTTTTTATCTGTTGGTATTTGATAGAATCAGTGATGCCATGTGTTAAACAAGATGTCCAGGACCTCCAGCAGAAATATAGGCCCACAACATTAAAAATACAGCAGTATTTAATTGTACACATGGGGTACTATTTATCCCTGTGTTCACCAAACCCATCTTGAGTGTTTGCTGCTAAAAAGCCCATTTTTAGTTACATCTGATTATAGAAGCCAAGCCAGTCCCATTTGAAGTTCCAGTTGTGTCTGATAACTGAATATGCTGGAGATTGTTTTTTGCTCAAAGCATTTTCTTTTCTTGATTTTTTTTCTTGAAACCCTCCCAAACAACATGTGGTGATGTAGGTGCTGTTTGATCATTTTTTTAAGGTTTTCTGACCCCGAAACTCAACCTTTTTCTGCAGTTCTCCAGCTGCGGTCCTTGAAGAGTCTTTGGCCACTCAAACTCTCCTCCTCACCGTGCATTAGGACGATATAGACACACGTCCTCTTCCAGGTAGATTCATAACATTTTCTGTTGATTGGAAATTCTTAATTATTGCCCTGATGTTGGAAATGGGAATTTCACTGCTCTAGCTCTTTTCTTAAAGCCACTTTCTAATTTGTGACGCTCAATTATCTTTTGCTACACATCAGAAATATATTCTTTGGTTTTTCTCACTGTGATGGATGATTAATGGAATTTGGGCTTTGTTGTCCCTCCTATTTATATTTCTGTGAAACAGGAAGCCATGGCTGGATAATTTCATGTTCATAATCACGCTGGTGTGCTCAAAATTGTGAATATGAATGGGAATATATTTCAGATATATTTTACTCATAAGAATTTCTAGGGGTACCAGTAATTGTGTCCAACATGTATTTAAGAAAAAACATTTATTTCATAATGATATTTCCCCCCATTTTAAATTCTTATTCTCCGATGAAAGCTTAGATTTTTGTGATTTTTAAAAAAAGATCAAAAGGATTAACAATGCACATTTATTTTCACAGCCTTCTTTGATCATATTTACCAAGGGTACCAACAATTCTGACCACGTGTGTATATTTTAAATACATTTCCTGAAAAACCTTTGGATAGTTAAAACATTTTTCAAAATAATAAAAAATATTTATTCACTAAAATAAAAAAAGTGAAGCTGCAAATTACAAGTGGTTGCATCCTAGATGATGAGCATATGTTTTAAAGGGATAGTTCACGCAAAAATGAAAAATCTGGCATGAATTACTCACCCTCATGTCGTTCCAAACCCGTAAGACCTTCATTCATTTTTGGAACACAAATTAAGAATTATTTGATGAAATCTGAGTGCTTTCTGACCCTGCATAGACAGCAACACAACTACCACGATCAAGGCCCAGAAAGGTAGTAAAGACATACTAAAAAAGAATCCATGTGACGTCAGTGGTTCAACCTTAATTATATAAAGCTACACAAATACTTTTTTGTGCGAAAAAAAAAAAAAAAAACGTCTTTATTCAACAATTTCTTCTCTTCCCTGTCAGTCTTCGATATGCGTTTACAACAGTACCAAACATGCATGTGGTGCTGCTGACGCAGGAGCCGGTATTCTGACGTAAACCCGGATGCGTTGTGCCTTGTTTGCAAGCAGAGGAATACACACGCATCCATTGTGGTACTCTCGTGAATGTGCGGTGAATATTTAATGACAGAATTTTCATTTTTGGGTGAACTATCCCTTTAAGATTTTGTTGTGGTGCGGCACCTGGAGCAGATATATGATGTGTTCCCACAATGAAGAGTGAACAAAGAGGAGAATGCTTTGAATTTAAAAGAGTCACTAAATTAGCGGTGAGCCATTGTTAGCAGGGCCACAGGTTAGTCCCAGGGCTCCAGTTAGAAGGGGCGGAGGTGGATTTTACAAGCCCAGGCTGAAGAGCCGCAGTGGGATTGCCCTCACCAGCTGCCTGCTTTACAAGGCAAACTTCAAAGATAAGGCCTTGACTTACCCCCCTCCAGTACTTGCCACACCACCAACTACACTCCTTCTTTGGGTTACACAGTGTGAGTAAAGCAACATGTCTCACGGTTCACTTGTAACGACTTATTCTGAGTGACACACTCCAGTGTGTGAGAAAATGCCTGTTGACTAATGGGGTTTTAGGGAAACCTGTCACACAAGATGATGTCAGGGCTCCACAGACCCCCAAATATGATGACACCCTTCCTAATATATACTGTAAAAGCAGCCATATATTTTCATGCATAAAGCCTGATTTATACTGTGAGAAAAAAAATGAAAACATGAAGACGTGTCTGCCAAATTAAATAACCGGCTTTTTATATTATTACTGTACTAGTCAAAGTTATGTATTAAAATATTATCTGGAAAATATTGATTATGAAATAACTATATTTTTTACTCACTAATACTACAGTAATATTAGATATATTCCCCTGATGAGAAAGTTTTTTTAATTCAACTAAATGTGTAGTGCTTTTCGCAATAGGTATTGTTCCAGAGCAGTTGTAATGTTAACTTTGACAGCCCTTAAAAAACAGAATACAAAATATTTTTCCTTTCAAATTGTAAAACTATAATATAATAGTATTATTATCCATTATATTATATTATATTAATGTTTGATCAGGATTCTGTAAGGTAGATCTGTCAGAAAAGCTCTGAAGGGCACAGAATTCCAGAAGTTTCTAAACGGTTCACTTTTTCCATCTCAAAACCCCACTGACCTGTTTTGCCGTCTGAATTCTTTGGCTTCCGAGGAACGGGACGATTACGGCATGGAATTTCAGTGAAGACTGACTTCATTTCTGCTCCTGAAATAGAGGGGTTGGAAGTCAGAGGCAAGGCCACAGAAAGGCAATTACCAGTCAGCAGTGGAGAGATGAGATAGACGCCAGATTATTTCTCCTCGTTCGACTGAGGGGTTGAGCTTATGTGACCTACTCTAAACAGCATTGCCCTATTTTACAGAAACAGCCCCAGTCTATAGATCTGACTGATGAGGTCACAATTCATTACTAATTAGACCTCTTGCGTGACACGTAAAGTGATATGCACGTTAAAATGAGACAGCTGATAGGGTCTCTCTATCCCTCTCTCTCTCCCTCCACCCCTAAATCCATCTCCTCTTACACTAAATGAGCCAGCTGCGGAGGCCCTGTCCTGTCAGGCGTGGTTGCTGCCTGCTGGCCTGTCCCCAACTATGGCTAGACAGCGGAGTCCCCCGATAGTTGACTGGACGTACGTCCGGCAGACATCCATAACGACCGTCTGCAGTCCTGAGCAAAGGATTAGTGATGAATTTTGACAGTTTCCCGACCAATGCCAGAAGAGTTCAACTACATAGGGCACAAGGAGAAGGGCACTTAATGCTGGGGGATGACGTTTTACCACAGATGTTCCAAATAAAGTAATGATAATCAGATGTAGAGAAGAACGAACTACCGATCTGCTCTTTTTCAGAACACAGCATTACTGCAATGAGCTTATGCAAGTTTGCTCATACTGATGACACAAGTCTTCTTTATTATTTCTTTCATCTAAATGAGTCATTCTGGTTATGTATATGGGCCATTCTACAGAATTGGTGCAAACTGCTGTCCCACAACCAAAAAACACATTTAAAAAGCATTTAAGTATTCAAATCTTAGATGTTTACTAAGATCCTTCTATTATCTATTGAAACCCACAATAATATTTAAAATATTAGTAAGCTTAATATATATAAATCATCATTTATTGGGTACTTTCAATTGGGAGGTGGCCATCCCGAACCCTGACCCCTAAATTTCAACTTATGAAAATTATATTGAAATTATTATTATTATTTTTTCCATTGTTGTTTTTAAAAGTATCTTTTTTTTTTTTCAAAAAAGTTAAAAAATATATAATATATTTTTTATAATATTATAATATTAATATAATATTTTCTTTGTAAATTATGAAACTTTGTGTAAAAAAAAAAAAGTGTCCTGCATTTCTCATGTCACTACCGAAACAGTGTATGTCTTAATCTATTGGCCGAGACTGATTTTAACTACAGCCCTACATTTATGATCAGGACATATTCCTGTGTCCCTCTTTCTCATAGCTACAAGGTGTGAGTAGATAGGTCCCATCACTTTGAGGTAAATGTGTTCAAAAGTCTGAAAAATCTGTGTGTAACTTTAAGGAACGTCACTACCGAACACCTTTTTTCTGTATTCCATAACATTTAGTTCTCATATGTATACCACTGTTCAGAACTGTGCTAGCTAACCATGTGCTGATTAGCATTTTTGAGCTAGGTTCTAAGTATTTAAAATTGTCACTACCTAAACAGTCACGAGCGAAACATGTCATCATTGTTTCGGTAAAAGGGAACACATAATCCTCATATTTGGGGAAAATAAACAATTTTATGTTTTAGTAGTGTTTCAGTATGCGAGTTAAAATTCTGTAATGTGATGTGGTTGCTACCAAAGCATTACTGTCACTAGAGAAAATGCGCAGTCACTACCGAAACATGGGATGTTTTGTCAAAAATAAAGCATACTGAATTATCAACTAAGATGTTATGGTAGTTTTTGGTTCATTGTATATTCAAACTAATGAATCCTTAACTTTGAAAACAGTATTATAAACGTTTTGCCTTTTACAAAGAAAAATTTAATTCGAAACCACAAATCTCATAAATTACACTTGAAATATTGTTAAAAATGTAATTGTTATTTATTTACCTCTGATTTTTTTTTATAAAATAGCAAAAAAAAAACTATATATACAATGTAGATTTAAGCAAAATTTTACTAGGTCAATATAACCTTTCTAATTAAATTATTATTACTGTGTTTCGGTAGTGACAAATTTGGGGAGAGGACAAATATTCCAAAACTTTCTGAAAATACAATATGAGAATTAACTGCACAATTACTAGAAATCTGTACCTTGGATATTATACAATTTGGATACATACATTTTTTTGGGGGGAAAAAAATACTTTTTTTTCAAGATGTTTCCAACTCTGACTTTGGACCAATTCTATAGAATGGCCCATATGAGGACATGAAAATGTATAGCCTACTCAGCTCTATTATTTTTTTCTATTAGGTACATTTTAATTGTAATTTAATTTTAATTTCACAACTTTGGTGTGACCAAGTTACCATTTCTCCATGTTTTTAAGTAAAAAAAAAAAATAGAAATATTCCAGATGCTCTAGATTTATTTATTTTTATTTATTATTATTATTTTTATTTTATTTTTGTCTACCCAAACGTTTTTAATCCAATGTCTTTTCTTGTTAATAATTAATAAAAGCCAAGTACAAAATGGCATTATCATCTAAGTGACATCATTTTAGGAAGCGACTGAAATATTAATAAATAAATAAATAAAATACCTAATATATTAGCAATGGATTTAATGAATTCTATTTTGTGGTTTTATTTGGTTTGTTTCATTCTAAAACATTCCATCTTGTTTGTAAAACAGAAATTATTATGATAATATAAACATTTAAAAAGATGATTTAAAATAAGTTACTCATGTAAGTTCATGCTCAGTCCCTTACTGAGCAATTGCTATCTTTACCTCTTTATTTCCAGCGTGTTAAATTCCTTTGCCCAAAAATACTCATTTTTAAAAAGTTACATAGCTCAAAACGTACAACAGGAAAGACCAGAATGGTAACTGTAAGTGCATTAGGATCCTATAATGGTTGAAAAATGTTTAGTTAAAGAGCATACCATTTTGGCAACGTTTGACAAGAATGGCAAATGAAAATGTAAGTGTGCCCATGACTGTCATACAGCTTTTCAAACAACCAATCCACCTATCACCTCCACTCAACCATTATAAGTGTCATTATGTGCTTACAGTGCAAACCCTCCCCAGCCCAGGGCACTTCCTGTTTAATCAGCACTAGGGCTGCTAGTGAACAATCCCCATACACAAGAAATAATATTATGAATTATGAAGAATTTATATTATGAATGTTGCATAATATCCTATGATATTACCCCTCAGTACTGTGCAATCATTTGTCAGGCCTCCTGTGACCGTGGTGCCAAAGGCGAAATGATCTGGGCTAACGTCCACAGACTAAATACTGTATTTAGGTTCGGATTGGATTGATTCATGAGCATCTGGCTCTGACAATTCACGTTTTTGACAAAGAGTGAGAGGGCGTAGGGAAAAAATTGAAATGTAATAGATTGAATTGAAATTTCAGTGTGAAAGAAATAAAAAAAGTAATGCACTGAAAGAAATGAACCAATCTATCATACAGATTAATCTTCAGTGGAAGCATTTCAGGGTCAAGTTTTTAAAAAGACTAACATGGAGTGAAAGAGACAGAAGGAGAGAGAGAAGTCACCGTATTCTCTCATTCCTCCCACTTGCTCACTGGATTTCACATTTACGGTGGTTAAAGGGAGAGCGGACCCCAGCCACACCCCCTGACTATAAATCCAAGGCATAAGGAAACGCTCAGCTGAAATCACACGTGGAACTGAAGGATCTGGAGCTCACAAACTCATTCACACACACACGTCTGGGAGGCGACTTGGCATGCTGTGAGCCCAAATAACTGATGACAGTGGAGAAAAGAGCATTTCTTATGAATGAGTGAGTCAGAACTGACTCGGTCAAGCATCGCTGGATTGGTTGGATCCCTAAAGCAGGACTGTTTACAGAAGCTAGTCACTTCGCATGTAGACCATAGTGTTGACTGGGGTGTACGATTAGAAATTGGGATTGAGTTCACTCCTGTGTTTGTGCAAAGTAGAACGATTCAATAGAGATTTCCACACAAGGACAAAGAGCAAAGTCCAGGGGTCCTGTAAGGTGCTGAGCATGTCTTTTGCGATGGTGCGACCAACCCCAGGACATTTCTTGTGTTCTGAGATCAGCATGCACTCCGAAGATGATGACAACGGCAGTGAGGGTTCTGGATCTGACGACAAGTCCTTCCAAATGGCCGGCCACGTCTACGGCGCATTTAAGTTGGGCACTCGCAAAAAGAGGTTCGGCTGCCGACCCGTAGCAGCTCCCAGCGAGCTCCGTTCTCAGATCGTCGAGATACGCCAGCGAAACACTGCAAACGCCCGAGAGCGGGATCGCACGAACAGTGTGAACACGGCATTCACAGCGCTGAGGACGCTGATACCTACCGAACCAGCTGACAGGAAGCTGTCTAAGATTGAGACGCTGCGTTTGGCCTCCAGCTACATCTCGCACCTGGGGAACGTGCTGCTGGTTGGAGAGGAGTGTGGAGACGTCCAGCCTTGTCTCAGGAGCTCAGGAGCCTTGTATCATCACCTCCACAACCTTCCAAAGAGCTCGACACCCAGCCCGGACTCAGAAAACGCGCAGCCCAGACAGATCTGCACATTCTGCCTTAGTAACCAGAGACGGCTGGTGAGTAGCTTGATGAAATGTAGCTGTCAAAATGTATGACAGGCTAGATAGAGATCAAATGTGACTGACATTTATAGAACAGTCAAAACTTGGAAAATTAGGTGTTTAGTAATAAGTTGTTGTTGTTATTTTGTAACAGGTCAGAGGTCAGTGCATTGTTACTGATTCATGAACTTTATCTGAGATTCAAAGCGGTGGTTCACCCAAAAAACAAACACTCTTTCATTTACTCTCCATCATGTCATTCTAAATCTATATGACATTCTTCTCTGAAACAGATACTTTAAAGAATATTTCATATATTTTTGTCAGTATTAAAAATCAGTGGGGACTTTTATTGTATGTACAAAAACATTTTTTCAAAATATCATCTTTTGTGTTTTACAAAAGAAAAGAAAGCCATACAGGTTTGGAACGATATGAGGGTGACAAAATGATGACAGAATGTTCATTGTTGGGTGAGCTATCTCTTTAAATGCCATTTATCATAATATTTTAGTGACTGATACAATGAAACGTTCTGAGTGTGCAATTGACAGATAAGCAGATATTTATGCATAGCTGTTTGAGCTTACATTAGCATAATTTCTTGATGTCATCAAATCATAAATACAGATCACTTTGGCACTGAAACTTGGCAAAACCCTTAATTAAACGAAAGTGTTTACATGAGCCTCTGTGATGAAAACAAGCAATTAATTTGCCTCTAGACAAAACTTTCATAGAGAGGTACACAAAATGACATGAACACTCTCTGCACAGGCTGCTACGCGTCTGCTGTGTTTGTGCAGCGCACTAGAAACATCTGGTCTATTCCCCTGACAACCTGAACGTCTTCCTGCGCAGTTCACGAATGTCCTGAGTTCCACCAAAGCCTTCAACACCCTCATCATCATTACGACGGCTAATCCTGAACAGACCCTTTAAACACCACAGTTTAATGAAAACACTCCAGATTCATCCTTTCATCTAGTATTGCATATGCTATTACTGAAATAATATGGCCCTATTCGATGGGCCACAGAGGATTATTTATTTATTAATCAAAATTTCATCGGCTTCGTCCAATTAATGAGAGCTGATGACTTTGTTTTATCAGCTGAAAGCACTTATTTTTTCTGTTATGAGTTAAATTTAAGATTAATTTCTCTCTTAGTCCATTGTTATGGATCAGTCTTTCTTAAAATATGTAAACCTAAGGTCCCACAGGTATAAAGCTCAAGTACCCCTTCATAAATGCCAAACCAGAAAAATAACTTACTAGGTATCATAAAAAAAAAAAAAAAAGAATGCTTTTCCACCAAAAAATAAATAAAAACTACATCAAGAACTACATCTAACAGCTATAAAATTAGCATCAGCATTATTACAATTATTAAAATAAATGAATGCATTAAAATTAATGTAAAATTAATTACCCAAAAAAATCATGTGATTGATTTTATTTCATTGATTCTGACAGCCCTAATTATTTTAATAAGTAACTTTAATTAAATGTAAATTTTAATATAAATTTTAAATTTAGATATAAATTTTTACTGACAGAGCTATCCTAATCGCTAAAAGTTATAATTTCTATAGGGATCTGATGTCTTATTGAATGAACAGATTTTATGCTAATTATTCATATAGAAAAAGGGAATAAGCACCACACAAACATGCCAAACTAGATGTCAAAGTAATGGCAAAACACACACCCAGAAGTTCCTATTGATTAATATGTACCAGGTGGATATGTGTCCAAAGATGACGTTATGGTAAGACCCCAACACTCCAAAGCGATCAGATTCCCTAAATGAGATCTATCTTTGAGATGGTCCTGATTACGGTTCAGACGTCTGAATAAATCTGACCTGTCGGTAATGACGGTCAGAGTTCAACTGCTCATCAGTATCCTAATGTGTTTAAAAATCTAATGAGATAATTGTTTTTATGTGTCTGTAAAACGAATGGATGTACAAGATGTATAAAGACCCTTTAACCTACAAGCTACTCATTCTCTGATCACTTTGTTTTCTTTTCTTTCAGAACAAAGACAGAGAAAGAAAAACTGCATTAAGAAGTTAATGATGAGGAGAAGAGAGAGTAAAAGAGCATTTCCATCACATCTGCCTGAAGGAGCGCGCCGGAGCGTACTGAACATTTAGTGTAAATTTGCTGTAAATAAGCTGTTTAATTGAATGCAACACTTAACCAAGTTACAACTTCCTGGTGGACGGCGTCATAATGGACAACTACACTGCCTTTCTGCACTTCCATATTTAGAAGCCAAAAACTATGTGAATTTCAACATAACCTCTTTTTTGTTTTATATAGAGGTGATATACTTTTTATACAAAAGTGATAGGGATGAAGAGGATTATTTGTAATTTAAAAACAGCGAAAGAAAAAAAATGAAAGAAAAAAGGGACTTGCTTGCTAACCAGCAAATAACCTGTTTGTGTTCTTTTGGGTTTGTCTATGATGCATATATTTTGTAGGCACTACACTGAACTTTATTTACAAATGTCAAAACAGGCTTTTTTTTCCTATCAGAACACATTTCTATAGTACGATCAAACATTAATGTCAAGGAGTTGTTATTCTGCAACATAATTATTATTTTTATTTATTTATGCCAATTAAAATTTCAAAACATTGTTTAAACCAAATTATGTATATGCATATGTATATGTTGAAAAATCTTGAGTTTGAGGGCTTAAATGAATTCAGACAGACTGTGAGAGGTCTGCAAGTGTAACAGAGAGAGACTGAAAGATGAACGGGAAGGGAGTCAGTAAGTCTGGTTCTGTAAGTTCAGACTAGATGAGATCTGCAGGTAGATTGCTGTTGGCAGACAGTGTCCTCTACTTTACCTCTGACCACAAGCTCTTACTCACATTCAAACATAAACACACTGGCACAGATCTTTCCAAATGTCTAATGTAAATGCCTGTCCTGGGTTATCAGCATTACCAAACCTAGGATAGTGCCCTATAGTGTCTTCCAAAGACAATTAATATCACAATTATTTGTACAGAATTTTTTCTGATGAAGTGTCACATAGCTCAAAATTAACTTTTGGTGAAAACATACTATAAATATTTTTCTACCTAAATATTTTTTTCAATTTTTCTGCCAATTTGTTCTTCCTTGTTACATTATGACTTTTTGTTACATTCAGAGATGCAAACAGGTAAGGGGGAAAAAGGTGAGAACCGGGGGCATGCTCCACATGCTATTTTTTTAAAGATTTGTTTTACATGCTCATTTGTAGTTACTTTAGGGTATATTTAAAAAAAAAAATATTACCTTATATGTCCAAAACTGTAATTTTTCACACAAAAAAAATTGTTTACATCTTGTCGCAACATTTTACAAAAAAATCAAGATTGAATATATTTGGTCAAAATCCAAAACTTACAAATAAGACCAGTCTACCTTTTCATAACTGAATATAAAAAGTTATGGCCAGTCTGCAACCGGACCCAGTTCTTTATTTACCCTTGTAAGATCACAAGTACCCTTGTAAGACACCCCCCTCCCCTCCCCCCCCCCTCATAAAAACACTTTTTCATTGGATCTAAGCAAATCTCATAGGTGACCTATTTTGATCTCAAAAAAGTGAGTTGTCACCTAAAGGTGAGTATTTTGCATCTTTTACACTTTTATTTTTAATCAATAACCCAAGTACTTAACCGTCAAGCTACTGGACCTGCTCTATTTCTTATTATTTATTAAACGCAGGAAACTGAAGCAACCAGCGATTGATTCTTTCAAAGGCCTACAACTGGAATTGACCATGCATACTTAAATCTATATACTCAGGCATTTATCTATTAAGTTTTAATTAAATTTCAAATTCAATCTATTGACATTTACTGTTAAAATGACAGTTTTAACCATATTGGCTGAGTAACACCATTTGAATAAACAGGAATTGCTGTGAAGCCTTTAATGCAACTGTCAATTTGAACAGACACGCACTAAAATTGACCAAACTGATCAACCAATGGCACCACAACAGTCCTCTTACCAATTTCTATTAAATCTTACAAAGCCCAAACTTTTAATTGTAGTGTAACTTATATTCTATATACTAGGGGTGGGCGATATACCAGTAGATACATTTAACTGGTAGAGATTTTCGACTATCGTCTCTATCGCTTTTACACTTGACGTTGCTACGTGGTCACAATTTTTTTTTGGTTGGAGGCTTTTTTATAGATTGCTGTTTAAAAACAGGTGATTTTAAGGCGTTGAAATGCAATCAGCAGCAAAAGAGAACTCATTTCCCTATATGTGAGCACCATCTGAGAGACTGTTTCACACATGAAGACGATGCTCTTAGAGCGCGGAAGTATTGAACAGTTATTTTTGCCGCTTTATAGGCCTTGAACAGTTAATGACACACTTGTATGTGTCAAAATGGCCGTCTTTGCAAGTGAAAGCAAACAGCTGTGAAAGAAAACACGTGTAACGGGAAGCTCTTAAAGTGACAGCAGTCATTCATGTTAATCAAGCAACAAATGAGAGAAAATCTCTCACTGCTCTTGACTAAATCACTTTTATAACTTTGATAAGAAGAAATATTTATATAATTTACACAGTGAAGAATATTCAGTATATTTATTAATTTGATTACTTTATACAATGTATGTATCATTTCTTTTTTCTACTGTAGTTTTTTGTCCTATTGCTTGTAATTAGTTTCTTATTCTTATTTAATCGCTGACCACTTGTCTTCGGTGAGCTTGAGTTTTTTTTTAGCCTACTATTCATTTTTTTTTTGATATTGACATGAACTATGAAATATTTATGGTATCATAAAAACGTTAAAATATACTATACCGTGATATATATTGTTACCATGAAATAAAATTATCGCTCACCCCTACTATATACTGAAAATTATTCCTACATAGAGTACAAAACATTGTTATCTAAATCCAAGTAAACAGGTAACCTAAAATTTTTCAAAAATGTAATTTTCTGTAGTGATGAATGTCAATATCCTAAAACCGTCAGCATTGTTCTCGTCTCTTCTCCTCTCAGTAAACTCTTAGTAAAGTCTCCCACACTCAGTGGATCCCTCTGTTCAGCTCAGCTATATTTCGCTCAATATAGAGTCTGTGAACTGTAACCAGTCTAGTGCTCTCAGATCATTTAACTCACTCCTTCCTTCTCCATCTGCTTCTGTTATCCAACATCAACAGCGCTTCATCATCCCCTGTGGCTGGAGACAGCACTGTAGAGACTAGTTGCCATGGCAACAGAACTGGTCCACTAATACCACTTTCTGCATGGAAACGGGTCCAATATTCATACAGTTTAACTAAGGTTAAGAGATCAAGAGCTGAATGACACAAAAAATGGAGGCTGTTTCTGGGACACAAGGCTTCAAAATCATGTTTGAGAGAGTTAAATTAAGTTGTAAATGGTATCTAGCATGGCGCTTTTAGCATCAATAACAAAGGTTTGATTTTCAGCCAATCCATGAAACCATAAAATTCAAAGCTTTAATGCAACGAGAGCTGCTTTGGATAAAAGTGTACGAATAAAAGTACTGCACACTGACCTGTATGGTGGATGTCGTTGGATATTACTGTCAAAGAAAGAGTCAGACCTATAATTAAAGACATCAGAAAGGTATTAGAAACTTTCCACATATGATGAACTCCACCAAAAATGTTACAAACAAGTATGACCTTAAAAATGATCTGAATGATTTCATATGAAGTACAGTACAATCATTCTCTATGTGGAATAATACGCGCCCTAAATATGCTAACCAGCAGCACCTGCACACTGAAGAGGGAAAGGGTATGAATATCCTCAGGTCATTCCTTTGGTAATGGGCTTGGATTCGGAGTGTTTTATATGGTCCAAAAATGAAAAGCCAGGATCCTGTGACAATTCTCAATATGTGTCAATCAAAATACTTAGTCTTTTTGGTATTTGAGTTATTGGATTTCAAACAGATTTGAAGTGCATAAAGATGTTCTTTTCTTCCATTCTGCTGTCTTTTTTGTATTAGATCTGTTTTGTTTCCTGTCAGAGTGTTTATGTATCAGTCCATATCTCAGGCTTCTGGTAAAGCTTTCACAGATCCAGCAGGGAGTCTTGTGAATACCTCAGGACGGGAAGCAGTAAAGCAACGATGGAATGACAGGTGTCCAAAGAGCCTGGCTGGCCCATTCCAGCTCTCTCTAAGCCTCGTCCCTGCAACACACACACACACACACACACACACACACACACACACACGCACACACACCTGTGGGAGAGAGAAAACTCATTTTCTGTGACTTGAGTTTCTGCCAGCTCCCTCTGTGTCAACATTTCTACAGTCAGAAAGCACGATCCTGTCCACTTATACCTGCTTTTAGCTAATTGTTTCCTGCTGGAGAGGCTAATATTGAGCTTCTATTGTTGAAATAGGCCTGCTAATTTGCCCTCTCCTAATGCTGGGTTACACAGAAAACAGTAGAGCATGACTAATGTGGCAAGATTTCGTCAGGATTTCGTTTTTAAAAGAGCTCTCAAGTAATACCAATATAATTGTTTCCATGTTTGAGAAATATGAGCACATATACAAAATATATATACTGGTGCCAAAGTTTAACAATTATAAAGCAACAAAAAAATCTGAATGTCACTGCATTAGATACAAAGGTAAAACAAGAAGAAAAAATGTTATTACTTTATAAAATTTACTGTAATAATTTATTATAATATTTTAAAAATATCCACACTGAACAAAGTTTTATCAAAATAACCATGAGCTGCCTTTTATCCTTTTCAGATATGTATATTACAAACAAACTTGGTAATAAATGAGAAAACTTTATCCATTACGTCAAGCATCCAAGGACTGAACTCTAATCTTGGATTTAAGTGACTTTCCCTCAGGTTTTAGTGTGCACTTAAGTCTTGACTTCTGACCCCTGATATCACAGTGAGGAAGAGGATGAGGACAGTGATGGTGAAGGTCAGTGAGGACACAGGGAGTTGGACTTTGCAGCTGCTTCTCTCTCCTCATTTGACTGGCCTTGGGAGAATAAGTTCTTCTTGGTTTTACAGCACTCCTAATCCATACACACACTTTTATGCCCAAACATGTGTTCTCAAGACCCCGGCTTTGATGCATCCTAAGGCCCTTCTCTCCTTCTATACCTCCCTCCCTCTGAATCCCTCTTTCTCTCTCCATTCCATCCAAATCCTCAAGTAAGAATGTGAGTTAACAAGTTTTGATTGTAAAAGAAGCCTTGAGATCCTAAGGGCCAATCTGTCAGCTCCCTGTGGCTCACCACAGAGCCATTGGCTTCATAGCAGATCCTGAAAAAAAGCAAAGGAAGAGAGTGAGAGAGAGAACGACAGAGACAGAAAGAGAAAGGTGGTATAACCCAGTCCCAGTAGCTCAAAATCAAGACTTGGTGTATTTTGTCCCGTTCAATTGGGCCTAGAGTTTAATACTGGAAAAATCTTCCTTTGCTGTCAATCAAACGCTTTAATAAAAACAAAGTATAACATTGCGGTCTTGCTCACTCTCTCTGCCCCTGGGAGAGTGGAAATGCGAGGGGTGCCTGCGGAACTGTGAAAATCCCTCCTTTTATTGCCATCAGCCTGCAATGGAAAATTGGGTTTGCGGAGGGGCCCATCTGTTGGACATTAAGCAGCCACCTGGAGCTTTAGCCAATCATGAAATTAAACATGAGTATTAAAGAAAAATGAAAAATCTCCACTCCCAGACATGTGGGTCGCCCAGTCTTTGCCGCATTTAATCAAATTTCCGACAAGAAGCAAAGGCTTAGTTCACAAGGTTGTCACCCACCACCCCACCAGTAAAACCACTCCTGTTTTTCCAGGTTTTAAAGAATAAATAAAAGCTGGTATATATGAATATTAGCCTAAACTGGTTTTTGTACACTAAACAAAACTAATTTTCTTATTGAGTGATTTTGTTCCAATAGGATTACCTAAACATTCTTAACAAGAAAATTTACTTGAAAAGCCAAACGAAAATAATTTTTTTTTTTTTTTAATCCACTGGAATAATTTAGATGCAGGCTTAAAACAATAAAAAAAATTGCTTCTCTGAAATTCCCTTTGAATTACATCATATTTTTTTCTGAATCAGTATTTTATGTCATTTAGGTTCTCAGAATAATTTATCCTCTTTATAAGATGTTTATATATTTTTGGGCTGAAAACAAGACAAAACGAAATTATTAAAAGCATAATTTTTGCATAGAACAGTTCAAGTTAATTGTAGATGCAGAATCAGCAGCATAGAGGCTGTTTTTATGTGCTGGTTTCAAAGACATAAAATTTAGTCCTTGGCTAAGGTGCATTCTCAGAGCAGAAGCACATTAATAACATTTAAGTACGTAACTAAGCGTAAACTTTTCAAAAGCCAGACAACTTTTTCTCGAAACGTATATCAAAATGATGCACTACATAGAAACAGAAGCAAAGCTGTGAACCTGATTCTTGACAGTCTTCTTTTTTTATTATTAAATGTAGTACATTTAGTTGAATAACAGCTACTTTGACTTCAGAGTTGGAATTTTGTACAGAAAAATTAATTGGGTGTTTCTTCTACTTTTGGCCATGTGAACCTGTCTAGAAAAAATATTTTATACTCACGATAGATTATTAAAATTTTCTACTAACATTGTGCATTGTCATTTCACTCTTTGTAACAATATTTTATGATGTTTTTTTCATGTTTTAAGATTTAAAATCATCATCAAAAAATCTATACATACATAGGCAATTTACAAAATAGCAAAAATATACATATATATGAAGGTATGGAAAAACATTTCAAAGACAATTATAATATGACGTTCACTAAAGAAAGAAAACTCAATAAAAAGTTAGTTGTTAATTGTAATTAAAATCAAGACCTGGGACATAAAAGTGTCTATATAGTTGAAAAACACCAAATTCCAATAAAGCACAAAGGAACTGAACTTAACAGTAGAGTAAAAAGTCAGCAAATATTCCTGAAGCTCTGAGCCCAGATGTTGGGTTTGAAAATAAACCAGACATAAAGATACTGATCAGATCCTTCAATGAGCTACATTAAAGTTTTGAATAAGGATTCTGGGAGTTATTTCTTGACGTTCCCCCAACCCACAAGACCCCCTATACCCCCTTCACACACACTCATTTCATCCATCATTTAATATCTGGAAATTGCTGATTTTACTCCGACAGGCTCTGAATAACATGCTTTTGTGTGAAGGCTCTCTGCGAGGTGCTGGAATCGGATGAAATTAGTTTCTCTCCTCTTCCTTCTCCTCTTTCTCCCTCTGCATCTCCTTCCCATTCCTTGTTCCGCCTGGAAAAGCCATTGCAGAATAAAACCCCACTTCCTCCCGCAGAGGCTGCAGCCAGACATGGAGCGGTCACACATGTTCCCCCTCACTCCACATAGACGGAAACAGCTCTCCATGGTGAACATACACGCATATTTGCACACACGCCTGATCTGGTGTGTGGTTCGGCGTTGGGTCTGAGGACAAATTGCATTGGGGGCCGCAGGGGGTTTCTGGACCCATAGCCGGAAGATTTCAGGGGTTTGAAAAGAACCAGACTCATTGGCAGATGGTCAGCTATCCAGCAGTCATCACGGGACAGCAACTCAAACGAGGCTTCAGTCATTATTACAAACTCATGATTTGGTTTTGTCTGTAACAAAGCAAAGATGTAATCGAGACTCTATTGGATGACCAATAAACCCATCAGCTTTGTCAGCATTTAGGTCTTGCTCATAGCATTTCATGTTTCAGCAGAGTCTCATTCTTGTTGGTCTTTCAAAATCTGGGCCGAAAAAAATCTTTTTGATGTAGTATCTATAGTATATTTATCCGTCCAAAGTGGTCACTTCATGGTCTCGTAAACAGAGCCAACTGGCTGATCTCTAGGTATGCATAAATTTGGAACATTAAACATTCGACATGCAGTTACCAGTTTTCCAATGAAACACTGAATCAAACAGACTCCTGGGTCGTCCAGTAAAACCTAAGAAAATGTATACACATTCCGTATTTACTTTAAATATAATATAACGCAAAGTAACATGAACACTTCGAATATCAGCATGGCACAATTGAATAGACAAAAAGGAAATATTAAGCAGAGCAACTTACATTTTAGACACAACATTTCTACAGTTACTTTGTTTATTTTCAACGAAAATATATCCAAATCTGGAACCACATCAGAATCATCCGTCGCCTTTCTTCAAGCAACACATGTTTGTGGCGTTTCTTAATGAATCAGTTGTTTGAACGAATCGTTTGAGTGAGTGATTCAACTCACTCATAATACACGAAAAGACATTGTTCGACACTTGTTCGTGTAGCGATATATAAAGATATTCAACAACCTACGCAGAACACTGGTACAGATTTGTCAAAATTGGTCACTAAAAAAGGTGAATGAGCAAAATGTATCTGTTTTGATTTTTCATGGCTATTTAGGTGTCGTTCACGGAGGGTAAAAAGGTGCAATCTATAATGAGCTAAATTTAAGTACAAGACCATTTTTCTTTGTCTGTCTGTCTGTCTGTTTTAAATTGAAAAGCCAACTGAAAAAAAGACTGTGGTATAGAGATAAAGAGAATGATTAAAAAAAAATACAGTAGACAACCACAACCAACAGGGAACTTATTTGATTGATTTTGGTTAAATGGCCAAATGATGAGTTGTGTCTCAGAGGGATTTAAATAGGTTCCCACAATTTCCCAATTTTGTGTATCAAGCTGAAATATGACACACAAACTCAGATTGACTTATTTATTTTATATGAAGCTTAAATATATTCAACATCAAACCACACAGACACAGACAGCATTCAGGTCAGTGTATCCAGCATGGCCTGAGACCAGCTGGATGTGTTGATGGTGCTCGATGAAGCACTTGGTTTTATAGGGCTCAAATCCCAGGACAGAACCTCCATAAATGAGGAATCTGAAGAATGTGGAGCACCGTGGTTGGTGTTCTTGGACAGGGTTGACAACCTTGACCCATAAAAAAAACCCAAGTCTTTTTTAAAGGCTATTTTTGGTCTATAAAGATTGATTACTTGTGAATCGTCTGCTATCCTGTGTGTACTGTATAGCTTTACATGTAAAATACCGATGCAGTGCACATATATACACACAAGACACTGGAGCTGCACTGTGTTGTCCCAAAGGCTTCATCCAAGTGATAGATCTTTCTGGAGATGTTAAATATCTCTATTTAATGCACACAAGATGCGTAACGGGTCAACATCTTTTTCATGAGAAGTATCATAGTATTGGAAGGTTGAATCTGAGATTGTGAATGTTGAAATAATTATCTTAATGTCAAAAAGTGACAGATTTAGATCACTGTACAATCTTCTGATGTTGACAGGCTTTGATGTGTCAGATCAGTTGCCCCTTGTCACCTTCCACACGTGGGAACTATTGCAGTAAAGCCGAACGAGATGACAACATACAGTATGACTCCTAAAACTGGGTGATTGCCATTGAGTACTAGATCTGTTCAACGTTGTTACAAGGTCTGTAATAATTTTAAAATATGCTTTAAAGGGTTCAATACGAGTTAAACTCAGCTGACAGCATTTGTGGCATAAATACCACAAAAAACTATTTTGACTTGTTCCTCTTTCTCATTAAAACAGAAGAAGAAACCAAATCGAGGTTGCAGTGCGGCACCTGCAATGAAAGTGAATTTCTGGAAGATTTAAAAGCATACTCTCTTAAAGGGTTACTCCACCCAAAACTGAAAATTTTGTCATTAATCGCTTACCCCCATGTCGTTCCAAACCCGTAAAAGCTTCATTCGTCTTCGGAACACAATTTAAGATATTTTTGATGCATTCTGACAGCTCTCTGACCCTCCCATAGACAGCAATGGAATTAACACTGTTCACTAAAAGGTTCTTTGGGGAACCAAAAATTGTTCTTCTATGGCATCACTGAGAAAAACCCTTTTTGGAACCTTTATTTTTAAAAGTCTAAATGTGAAGCTTATAATTTTAGAAAAACATACTATGAATTTGAATTAGTTTAAAATAATAAATAAACAAATAATTAAAGAATATGTATTATTTGAGCTGTAAATTTGTGCTTCGGTTGTTTTAGATTTTTACATAAAAAATTGGTACAGTCAATTCAGTAAATTTCACACACAATTACCAAAACACAACAAGTAAAACATTGGATTAAACATGAAATTTAGAAAAAATGAAATAGTATTTTCTTGTAAAACCTACTTCAATAATCTTTGTTCTATTTACTGCTTCGAAAAATCCTTTTTTACAGTGTAGGTATTGACATGTCATTGAAGCACTAAATTATAAAAAATTTTTGCATCATAAACACAAACTTAATGTTTATATCTTGTGGCTGCACTATTGAAAGGAGTATGAGTGAGTATTGTTATGGTTACAGATTGGCCACTTTCTCTTACAGTTGCCTCACTTGTAACCCTGAATGTGGTGTTTTTTTTTGTTGTTTTTTTCACCAAATAAAATGAAGGACAAATTTAATCAGCATTGTGCCACATAGTACAGTCAACTGAGCTTAACTAGATTTTTTCCAAAATAAAAGAAGGGACAAGTTGAATCAACACAAAGTGCAGGCGATTGAGCTTAACTTGATTTAGACCACTTTAATGCTTTTCATAACGGCCTGGTAGGAAGTTTTGTTTCATATGATCTATGTCTCTCATTCAACAGGATTAGTTGTAATTTGATGGTCTTTTTGCAGATTAATTAGTCTTCAATAACCTCCAGTATTGCCGTGTGGAGATCGATAGGCCTGCTGGACCAGCCGCGCAGCTGTGAGTGGAGTTGTTTTTTCACAATTGCTTTGAGTGATAATCTCTTGTAAATCTCCTTAGACATGCTGACATCTCTGTCACGATTACGAGTAAGAAAAAGACTCTCCGAGGTCTGGTAGAGTTGATGAAGCCTGTCATAGTCGAGAGACTGCGTGATTTATGACCCCAACAGGACGCCATCGAGCCAGCGGTACCTGCAGCCCCTCTCATACAGTCAGTTGGACACTGATTGTGAAATCCCACCAAAATCAACACCATAGGACAAATAAGCAATGAGATCTATATGATAAATGGAGAAGAGAGCAGGATCTGTCTGATAAACGGATAGGAAAGGTGGATCTGGCCGAAGTATTAGACACACTCATCACCATCGCGTCTATAGAGCTGCGAGCTGTCTTGTCATAGCTGATAAATACCCTCTATTTGTCTGTCTAAAGTTACATGCTGAGAGATTTAATCATTTAGCTGTGTTAAATCAATGATAGACTCACAGCAAGCCATTCTGTGCGAGCTGGGACTAAATTTAGCAGAAAAAGCACCGTTCCTAACCTCTGACCTGGAAAAAAAACATTTAAATCTTTTAAAATACTGTCAGTGGGACACAAATCAGTTCAGTGGAATGAATGGAACATTAGTGCCATTAACTGCATATGGAGGACGTTTAAGGGCATTTAAACAAGGTGTACGATGTAGTAAATATTGGTACTTAGGGAGAACAATGGTTAAGTGGGACACTTTTGGAAGTGTAGATTTTCCTTGCACTTTCTAATGCCATATTATCTGACATTACACTTTAATGCAAATTTTCGGATATATACAAATTGTACAAAATACCAAATACTGGGGAAAAAACAAAATAAAGAAATAAATGGACAGACATGACTAATCATTATTAAATTATTATTACATAAAATTCTTAAAATGATTATTAAAAATATTATAATTATATTACTTTTAATATTATAATTAGCATTTGGACATTTATTTTTAAAAAACCCATCAACACTCAGTCTATGCTAATAATAATAATTTAGTAGTAGTAGTGTTTGCTTGATACATTTATTTTGCAAAATGTGTCTGAAGTTAAGGAGGCTGTTTTATAACAATCTATATATATTTTCAATATTGTTCACACCTTACAAGATCATAAAACCGATTAGTAATGGTTTATTTATGCAAGTCCAACAAACAAACCAACAAAAAGGTATTAGTTCAAATAGACATTAAAATCACAATGTCAAAAAAAACAACAACAAGTAGATATTCTGCAAAAAGTAACTCTACAGAGGAACCGCCACATGATATTCTAGCCTCTCTCTGCTGTTGTCTCTGTCCAAAAGTTCACTGTTCACTCTTTCTGGACTTTCTAAATCCAGCTGTGCTCTTGGGTTGTTAGATGCTCGTTTTCTCTTAGTGGGACATATTTTCCTCAGTTGGTTCTGATAGCTCATTGTGTCCTTTTGAATCTTCTGGTCCACATTAGGGGCATCCAGACTGTTGTTCTCTTCCATGGGATGTTCAACAGATGTTTCAGTGCATCCTGGGATCCGATCGGCCAGTTCCCTGCTGTCGTCCAGTGTGTCCTGGTTTAGCAGCATAGTTCAGTTTCACTTTGACTCCTGCATAATATTTAATCAAAGTCTCATTAGCAGTGTTTGTCTGATTATTTATCGGTGAAATGGTTTTATAGTGGACTAACCTGAGATTTGTGTTTCAGATATTCCTCGACCACCATCACGTTCTTCACTGTCAGCATATAGTTCTGGTCTATCCAGGGTGTCCACAAACTCTGGGCTGTCTAAATCCATTGCTCTTTTGCGGCTCTGCTGCTGGTGTTTATCAGTATCATGTGGTTTACCAGTCTGGTCTTTGAGGTTCATTCTACCGGCAAAACTCTGAATTATGGGATCCATCTCTTTCATAAAGACCAGATTTTGTCTGCCCGTGTCTGTGACCACAGAGTTGTGTTTTTCTAACATCTTCTGGGTCCTTGGAGGTCGGTATCTCCCGTTCTCCTCAGTTCTGTCCATTTCCTGACTACTAATGTCCTCCATCACTGCACAGAATTGTAAGATGATATTTTCAGTAAAAAAAAAAAATGATATCCAATTTATTTAGTGAGCCAAAACATGACTTATTTACAGACCTCGTGAAATTACAATTTGAGTTTTATAGCTTTTAGTCTGTGTCTGTTAACTTTAAGACCATAAATACTCCTAAAGGTTGACAAAATTCACTTTTATCAGACACAACTACTGTTGAAAGGTTTCTTTCAAAGTTTTTTTTAAAGAAGTATCTTTAAAAGTCTGCATTTATTTGATTAAATATTTCAATTTAAAATAACTTTTTATTTTAATATATTTTAAAATGTAATTTATTCTTGTGATGGCAATGCTGAATTTTCAGCAGCCATTACGCCGGTCGCATGATCCTTCAGAAATCATTCTAACATGCTGATTTGGTGCATAATAAATATTTCTCATTATTATCAATGTGAAAAACAGATTCTTTGATGAATAGAAAGTTAAAAAGAACAGCATTTATTTACCATAGAAATCTTTTGCAACATTATAAATGTGTTTACTGTTATTTTGGGTCAATTCCATGCATCCTTGCTGAATAAAAGTATTCATTTCTTTAAAGTAAATAAAATAAAACATAACATAAATTGACCCCAAACTTAGTGTATGTATTTAAATACTTAACCATTTGTTTAAACATTTACATAATCTCTAGCAGATTTGATCACATATACAGTATAAAAATACACACCTGTTGCTTCATCAGTATGTTTGTTTGAGCCCTCAGTCACGTCTGTGTCCATGTCAGTCCTGTCCATACTCATACTCTCTATATTAACACACAATATCACATCAGCAGATATGTTTATAAACAGTAGCAGGGTGAGAACAGATGGAACTATTGCTTACCTGCTGAGTTCCCATAATGCTCCTGTAATGCTTTGTGGGTGTCTGTTGACCAGAATATGTCAGTGACAAAGCATACAAGATAAAAGTTTTTAAAAAATAATATTTTTTTAAAGGGAACAAACAGTTTATTTTAACAATCACATTAAATCCAGCAGCATACCTTTGAGTGTTGTTCTCAGCTGTAACCTCTTGTCGCTGTCACCTTCTGAAGCAAACAATTTATTGAATTAGTTACATGCCTCTAGACAAAATGTGATTATATTTTACAGGCTGGAATGTTTCTGTCAAATAACTTACAAATGGCAAAAATCATCTAACAGCATGCATGCAGAAGTATATGAATATAATACAGGCCTCTACCTCTGCTGTCTTCAGTCGATGTTCTTTCAGATAATCTGCTGTCTGTTTAAAAGGGAAATTAAGAAATAATAAATATCTAAACAATATACACTATAAGTTTTAGCTTTATTTTTCATGTGTTTTACTTGATCACCTGAGTTGCTACTCTCAGTTGATCTCTCTTCAGAAACATCTAAGGAAAGATAAATTAGAGAAATCATGTGTTTTTAAAAATCAGTAGACAAAATAATATTCAAACATCAGCCTTTTGTTAATTTACCTGCAAGATCTACCAGATTTGGTTTGGGTGTTGTATTGGAAAAGTCTAAATTAATTAAAACACTTTTTTAGACATTAATTTTTAAAGCAATATATCCAAAGTTCAAACACATATATTTTGATTAAAAAAAAAATAAGAAGAAATAATAAAACATACCAGCAGAGTTGACAACAATTTCTGGGGTTTTACATTCTGTATAATAGAGAGAAAAATCACGTTAAATAATGTCAAATAAATAATGTCCCGTTTAGGACTGTCAGGAATTTCTTAAATCATCAAACATATAGGTCTGAATATTGCATTAGTTTTTCCAACACGGTCTAATCACTGACCTGCTGTCGGATCTGCCGGATGTACAGGATCCAGAATCTTCTCTGTTGCTAGATCCGTTTCTAAGGAAAAAGGGCTCCTGAGGTCAGAAACCAACAACCAATAGCACAGTGGACTATTTTCTGATAGAGTATTAATTGCTCTTCCCTTCACTTCCATGCAACAGACTCAAGAAAACTCATACTCTGAAGAAACAATTGACAGACCTGAGAGCGGTGTTGGATCAGTGTGGTCAAGAGGCAGATTCATTTCAAACGCATCTGAGGAGAGAATGTACAAAATCAGAATAAATAATGAATGTAAAATTATCCCTTTAGCAGTATATAAACAAAAAAAAAAACATGCTCACCCTTTAAAAAACGTAACAAATCTTCATTTCCTTCTAACATATAGAGTGAATTAGAATTATTTACAATTATTATATTCTCAAAGCAAAGCAAATATAGAATTGTGCTAAACAATCATAATTAGAATACTATATTGTCTAAAACCTAAACACAAATAAAATGAAGTTTACCTCTCATAGCTGCTGAATGTACAGCATTTATAAACACTAGAACAGTCAGGCAGATGTTGATCCTGAGCCAGGAGCGAGAACGAAAGGGAAAATTACAACTTTTTCCAAATGTCGATGTAATTGAAACAAACACACATTTAATATTGTCAAGCTGTCTCTCTCATTGTGCAATATCATTCATTTTACACCAGTACTCATAAAACAGTCCTACATATTTCAAAACTAGTAACACGGATCTTGTTTTATTGTGGAAAATCCTGACTAAACACATCAACAAAATAAATCCAAATAAAAGGAAAAGAGTAGTTTGGTAACTTACAGCTTCATGTTGAGTGCTGATGTCCTTCTGAAGGGTTCATGTGTCATTTGTGGCTTTATACGAGTGCAGGTCGCTGATCTGGACAATAGGGTCATAGATGACCCCTTACAGGGACACTGGAGATGAGGCCTGAGAAACCAGCAAAGACCTGTTTTACTCTGAATGGCAGGTGTGTTTTATAATAATAAGGGGATGCATGGCTGAATTCACCCCCCAGCATTTCCTTCCCTTCACAGAGATCCACTGAAGGATTGTGTTTGTGCCATTGTGAAGAAATAGGAAACCATTAGATTAAAGGCTTCCATCCATCTATTCATTTACCTTATATACTTCTCAAAAGTGGTTTTAATGTAATACTTGAGGAAAAGATCAAGCATCACATCAGCATTGATCTCTACAATGAGGATAATAACGTTTAGGATGAATACAGGTAATGAAAGACACTTTCTGATAATTTGGTATTAAAATTGTTTAAATGACATACCAACCACACAATATGTTTTAATATACTGATAATAAAGAAAGGAGTATTTAAAATTACAATCAGAAATGCTTCTTCAAACACAGATAGATAAAAATAAAAAAAATTCTCAGGACTTACCAGCTGTTTGGGACACATTCAATGTAGAGACACTTACTTTTAAATAGAACAACATTTTATTGGAAATGTAATAAAATAACACATTGTTTAAGCTTCTAGGCTTATAGGGTTAGGAATTGTAGGAAAAGATTTCAGAACTAAATGTTTGTGGGTGTTATTTTTAGTAATATAAGAATATTCACAAGAATAATGATTAAATTTCAGTGTCCAACTTCACCTCTATTTAGCAATGCTTTCAAACAAAACAACTAAATATTCTGTAAGAACTTCTGTAACAATCCCCATTTGTTGAGATGACATTAAAAATGGCTTTAAAATAAAATAAAAACAGTTCTCTTATATGTCCACTAGATGGCAGAAGCAGCTCAAGAAAGGAGGTGTTGGACCCCACCACAAACGAGCAGAAGCCTTTGCTCTAAATGAAAGCTAGTCACGGCCAGAAAAACAGGACTAATGAAAGAGTTCTAGCGCTATTACACATACTGGCTTTTTAATGCATGTGTGATTTGATTTTTATTTCGTTTTATTTATGGTCAATTTACTTTATTTTTTAGATTGTTGTGAAATCGCACAAAAGGTTTTAAACTATTTACACTGTCGCAATTTTTGATAAGTTAGCAAACATTTTAAACAGTAAACAAACAAAATAATTCGTTCGACGACTTGAAGCACTACCTCTCTTACAAGAAAAAAAATCGCTTTTTCAGAATATTTGTCTTTTTGTGTGTGACAGTACTGGCTAATAACAGCAGTAACTGTTATTCTTTTTTGTGAGAAATTGTTTGAATCTGTGATGAATTAGTAAAAACTCGAGAACTGCGAAACTTCAAACGAAAAATTAAACCTAGTTTTCAACGACAGCCAACAATTGGTTTCCTTTTTTTATTGAATTCCATATAAATGTGAGTGAGGTAGCCTCTGTTTTTCCCACCTGACTTCAAACATACCATTCACTGTATTAGAGAGGCTGCATTAAACAGCTGAATAATGCAAGTGACATGATCTTTTTACTTAAACAATATATTTCTCTTTTAAATGATTTATAAAACAAACAAAAATCTCTGCAAAAGTATCTATTGCAAACTTTAAATGAATTAATTTACAATACAGTAAGATATTTAGATTTGAACTCGTCACACTGAACACAGGCAGAGGACAAACATGAGTTCAGCCTCCACTACAGAGCTAGTCTTCAACATCTGATTATTTCACTACTAGACAAGACCAAAAGTAAGAACAATTTAAGAAACAATTAAAGGTATTAAAGATTCAGTTTGTCTAGACAAAAAGCTTTGGGAGTGACAAACAGTCCACATAATATTCTTGTTTGTTCTTCAATCAGCCCAACCAAAGGCAAACCACAGTAAAACACAACATGCAATGCTAAATTGATATTTCACCTGTTTAATTTATTTAATCGTGGGGTAGAAAGAAATGTGTGTATTTCACTGAACAGTCGACCTCTCAAAAGAAAATTACAAAAATTCTTCAATTCCACTCATGCGTACACACTCACACAAACACACACACAGAACTGAAAGTAACAAAAATTGGCATATTATTGATTGTGTTACTCAGTAATTGGTAGAAGTCCTTGAACAGCAACTAGTGAGAGTTTAACAAGATCCGGGACCAAATCCAATCAACCTGCAATATAAACAGAACCAGCACAGCTGAAACAAAAGAGCTTCCATTATTGGTAAAAGAATGCTTTGTTACACATTGATCCAACACAAATCAGAAATGTTACAGTAGTTTTGATTGGATCTGGCCTTCAGTCCAAAAGAAGAGCTGAAACATGACTCCAACATCAAATCTGCGTTGTCTTGTCCCCATAATATTCTTCAAAACCAAAAAACAAAACACTCCTTATCTGCATTTATACTTGGAGAGGTTCAATATATGACAAGGTTTTGTGAACTTTGTGACCAAGACTCGTTGTAAAAACAGGGACTAAAATACCAGGTAAAAAAAAAAAAAAAACTCCCAAAAAACAATTAAAAATAAGTCCGTGAGTGAAATGGTTTGAGCACGAGAACGCTAGAGGGACATATAAAATTACATTTTATTATCCTTCTTCAGGTGGACATTTAAGTGTTTTTCTAAACAGTCACAGCGGGTGAAAGTTCACACCCGTTTGCTTTTCTAACTCACACAGACAGGTGCAAAAACATCATGGGTTTCTTTTTGAGTTCACAAACCCCTAAACAACAACTGAGGAGAAAAACAAAATAAAACTAACTTAACATTAGTTCTGTGTTATTTGCAACATCTCATAAAAATAACCACAAATGAAATCAATGCCCCCCCACCCCCTCACCACTGATTCACAATTCCAAGCAGGCCCACAGAAGAGAGAGAGACGGATAGATGGATGTGAGAAAGAGAGGGGGGATGTTGGGGCAGGTGGTGTTCAGGGCTGGGCTCCAGCGGCAGTGGGCACTTGTGTGGCCATTGTGTTTGGGACAGGGATGACGGGCGAGCCGGCGCTGATGTTGGCGATGTTGGGCTGTGTGCACGAAGTCATAGAGGCGATGCCTGCAGTGTGAAAGCCACCGACACGTTTAACCTAGTGTATGTTGAAACCGGAGTATTTCTCTTAATAACATTCTTGGCAATAGTGCTGTCAAACGATTCATCGGGATTAATCGCATCCAAAATAAAAGTTTTTGTTTGCATAATATATGTGTGTGTTCTGTGTATATTTATTATGTATATATATAAAAATATTGAAAATATTTACATGCATTTACATATAAATTATATGAATATAAATATTGACTTTACAAATAAACGTATTTAATATATAAACATAACATTTTTGAGAAATATTTGCATGCATGTGTGTATTTATAAATACATAAATATACACAGCACACACATGTATTATGTAAAAAAATATATATATTTTGGATGCGATTAATCACGATTAATCGTTTGACAGCACTACTTGGCAAATGCTTTTTAACCATAAGATTCAAGTTTCACCCAACGAACATTGACATTTACTCACCCTCATATCATTTCAAATGGTAAGACGTTCTTCTGTGGAACATAAAATATGATATTTTGAAAAAAATGCTTGTTTTTGTCCATATAATGAAAGCCAGTGGGGTCTAATATTGTAATGGACTCCACTGACCTGCACTGTATGGAGGGGGAAAAGCTGATACATCCTTCAAAATATCATCTTTTGCATTCTGCAGAATAAATCACTCAGGTTTGCAATGACATGAGGGTAAGCGCATGACAGAATGTTCATTTTTAGGCGATATATACCAAACAGAGGTGAAGTGCTGCAGAGAAAGGTAAACTATTTACCTGCCATCAAGCTAGAAGAGCTGACAGGTGTGGAACTAGCAGCCATTCCTGCAGCTGGCGCTCCTCTGCCCTGGTCTTTAACTATAGGATCTATATAGAAAAACATGAAATACATTCTCAAATATATGACAAATTATGACATGGTGTCCATCAATGTGTACATCAATTCCATCTGAAACCAGTTATACGGTTACATTGAAATATACTAACCCAGGGCTCAACAATAAGCATAGCCTTGTCCTAGTGTGATCATTTCTAGTGTTTTTGCCTATTGCATTTTATAGCCATGGTTTGTTTCATTGAAATTTTATTAAAGTAAGACAAAAGTAACATTACCTAGTTGTTTGAGAGATAAAGTTGTTAAACTTGTTATAATGACATCATAAACGCATTGAAACAAACAAACAAATCAATAATATAACTGCAATACATCAATGTTAACAGATTAGGTTTTGAATTTATAGCTGTCAGAGTTCAATTATAGCTTTATCAATTGGGCTAGGTTTACCATTTATTCTGGATCAAATGTACCCTGGACCACAAAACCAGTCATAAGGGTCCATTTTTTGAAAAGTTTATACATCATTTGAAAGACAGGGTTCCCACTCTTTCATGCAGATTCAAGGACTTTCAAGGACTTTTTTAAGCACCATTTATTTTATATCAAGCACCCATCAAATTCACACGCCAGCATATGTAGTGTCATGAAAGACCTTACAGCAGAGTAATAATGTTTTGAATGTGTAGGTTTCATAAATTTAGACCTGAGCAGTCGTGTTCAAAGAAATTTAATGAAATCCATTGAAGTCAATACTGGCTAAAATATTGATAAAATATGCTGTTTTTTTGCTGTAGTTCTTGTACTGCAATTTTTAAATTAATAAAAAAGTGGTTAAATGTTGTAATAACACTGGTTAACATTAAAAATGTGCACATTCTCTCAATAGAGACGTTACTCATTAATAAATAAACTCAAGTCAAAATTATTTTGTAAATCACTTATTATTGTAAATCCCATTTTTTCAACCTAGACTAGAGGAATGCTTAAATATAGTTCAAAACTTCAATATTTTTTAAAAAAATATGTCATGAACATTTTAAATACATGCAAATCTGCAAAAAAAAAAAAGAAAGAAAAAAAAAAAAACTTTCTATATGTAAACACTTTTCACTTAGCTGTTTTTCTTATTTTTCAAGTTCTACATTTTCTCCTTAGCATCATGTCGCAATTCCATCTGAAGCCAGTTATACTGGAAGATAAATTCTTCAAACAGTTACCAGAGGACGTGATGCTGGTCCTTGTCACTCTCAACTTACTAACCCAAATAGGGCTCAACAATAAGCATAGCCTTGTCCTAGTGTGATCATTTCTAGTGTTTTTGCCTATTGCATTTTATAGCCATTAAATCTTTTAAATGTTGTTGATCATTTACTTGAAAGTTTCATTGAAATTTTATTAAATTAAGACAAAAGTAACATTACCTAGCTGGTTGACAAAGTTGTTAAACTTGTTATAATGACATCATAAACGCATTGAAACAAACAAACAAATCAATAATATAACTGCAATACATCAATGTTAACAGATTAGGTTTTGAATTTATAGCTGTCAGAGTTCAAATTATAGCTTTATCAATTGGGCTAGGTTTACCATTTATTCTGGATCAAATGTGACCCTGGACCACAAAACCAGTCATAAGGGTCCATTTTTTGAAATTGAGGTTTATACATCATTTGAAAGATGAAAACATAAGCTTTCCATTGATGTATGGTTTGTTAGGATAGGACAATATTTGGAGATGGAGATGCGAGTATTTGAAAATCTGGAATCGGAGGGTGCAAAAAAAATAATAATCAAAAATCAAAATACTGAGAAAACTGCATTGTTGTCCAAATTAAGTTCTTCGCAATGCATATTACTAATCAAAAAATACGTTTTTATATACTTACGGTAGGAAATTTACAAAATATCTTCACGGAACAATCTTTACTTAATATCCTAATGATTAATGGCATAAAAGAAAAATCAATAATTTTGACCCATACAATGTATTGTTGGCTATTGATACTAATTTACCCGTGCTACTTATGACTGGTTTTGTGGTCCAGGGTCACAAATAGCTTAAAAAATGCATCAAGTGATCGGAGACCTTGCAGGGTCCATTATTCACTATATGCTCAATGTGTATAATTTATTAACCCGTGTATAAAAGAACACGCATGCAAGAATGTACATTAAATTAGAGACTGGAGACGTATTCACAGGTTTTCAGGAGGAACTCACAGAAGTAAGGGTGGTCCATGGCCTCGCGGGCCGTCAGTCGGGCCTGGTGGTCATAACGTAGCAGCTTGTCCAGAAAATCCAGAGCCTCTGTACTGACCAGGTGCTGATTCTCACTGTGCACAAACCGTTCCCATCTCTTCCGGGAGTGTCTGGGTGAACAAGTGAAAGATGTTAAAAATGGTACAAACATGACTATACACACACATACAAGAACTATGAAGTTAATAAAAAAAAAAAAAAGAATACTTCTTTTAATCAACTTGATAAATAGTCTGTCTATGCTGATCAACAGTTTATTAAAGTCATACCTGCCCAAAATGTCATTAAAGCGTGGGTCCAGCTCAATGTTATATTTGTCAATGTAATCATACAGGTCCTCGGTACCCAGAACCTTTGCAATCCGAACCAACTAGAAAGAAAAATAATCACATCAAAAACTAAATTCAACAGACATATACCCAGCATAATAAAAGCACACAGCAAATATTTTTCTCAACACAGCAAATGTACTAAATTCATCAATTGAATGACAGAAAATCCCTGCCATTTGTTTTTAACAAGTCTGTTCATGCTAAAAATCTAAAATAATGTTTGACCTGGTCATAGTTGTCATGTCCATGGAAAAATGGTTCCTTCCTGAAGATCATACTGGCCAGCATGCATCCAAGACTCCACATATCCAGACTGTAGTCATACATCTAGATACAGATCAAAAAAAATTTTTACAACTCAGAAAAAATAGCTGAAATTCATTAAATGTGAAATTTTAACTAGGGATGACTGACAAAAAAAAAAAAAAAAAAAGTTTAACTGAGCGTTAATCTGAAAAAAAATTATTAATGTTCAAGAAAATTCAAATCCTGAATTTTAGGACACTAACCTGATAGTCCACAAGTAGTTCAGGGCCTTTAAAATATCGGGAAGCCACACGTACATTGTACTCCTGGTTTGGGTGGTAAAACTCAGCCAAGCCCCAATCAATCAAACGAAGCTTTAAAAAGTAAAATGGACATTCAACAAATCAAAATTAAAAGGTCAATGAGGTAATTTTATTCAGCAAGGATTTACCTTTTAATTTATATCTAAAAAAAATAATAATAATAACTGAAAATATTAAGCAGCATGACTGTTTTTAACATTGATAAGAAAAAAAAATTAATATACACATTAGAATAATTTCTGAAGGATCATGTGACACTAAAGACTGGAGTAATGGCTGCAGAACATTCAGCTTTGCCATCACAGAAATAAACAAATAATGCTCAATGTTGGGTAAACTCTTAACTTGGTCAATACCTTTCTGTGCTCATGGTCAATCATGACATTGTGTGGCTTTACGTCTCTGTGCATTATTCCCATACTGTGGCAGTAGTCGAGAGCCTGGGGATAGAAGAGCGGAGATAAGAATTAGATCCAACATCAATTTGAGCAGAGCACTTGGGCACTGCTGAAACTTTCTAACCTAAACTATGGGCAAAACTGAAACCATTTTGCCACTGCAAAATAAGCCAGACAGACAGATATTGGATGGTTTTGTTCCATGATATCGCTTTATAAAGACCCACTTTTAATTATTTTTATTTTTATTTTTAGTGATCATCTTACCTTAAGAATTTCATACATGTAGAAGCGGATGTCATAGTCTGATAAAGTTTGATACAGTTGCTGTGAAGAAAAAGATAAAGTTTACTACAACAAATTAAACAAATAAATTATCTATGGAGGAGCGTCAAAAAAATATAAATAAAATAAAAACATCTCTAACCTTGAAGTCTGTGTTGTTAACATGCTCAAAAACCAGCGCTGGTGTTCGGGACTGTACATTGAAAATAAAGCAGAATGGGTTTTAAACATGATGCCACACAAACAAACTCGCACATATATACTTTGCCAATGCTTCAAGGTTCCAAGAAAATAAACAAAACCTAAGCAAACAAAAAAAGTCATTAATAAAAAGAGGGAAAAAACAAGCTTTGTCTTGAAGTTAGGAAGACAATGGAAAGTAAATATTTTCATAAACATACCACAGGATCTTTTATGATGTCTAAAAGCGTTATTATGTTGGGGCCTCCTCTCAAGTTCTCCAGAATTTTTATTTCTCGTTTAATTTTCTTCTTTTTCACTGGCTAAAAAAAAACAAAAAAAAAAAACAATCATAAACTGACATATCTCCGATCAAATCTTCTATACAAGTGTGAATGCAAACATCCAAATATACCTTGAGTATTTTGACGACTACTTTCTCATTGTTAGTGATGTTTATGGCTTCAAACACTTCACTGTATTTTCCCCGGCCAAGCTTTCGGACTAACTGATAGTCATCCTGATTTCTGCAGAATACAAACAGAGTACAAACAATGTGAGTTTAACACACTGAACGTGTCAAATATACCATGCATGCCAGAATAAGTAATAAGCAGTACATTTGATCCAAGTCCCTGAAAGAAAACAACAAATAAACTATCTACAGGGATAATGCTGCATAATTATAGGTCAAATTGGCTATTTATAGTGCATGTAATTTAAAGGTGCTAAAAATTCAAGAGAACGCACCCCCACTCCACCACATGGGATTCATAGTCCCAGTACTCTCTGGGCCGCTGTGTGTTTACATCAGGGTAAACTCGAGAGCGACTTGGGACAGGGCCAGACATATTCTACACAAGGTATTCCCTGAAACACCTGGAAAGACAACAAAATATAATACTGAAAGATCGCAGGATGACCAAAAAGAAGTCAAAATCTAACAGTGTTGAATAGAACAGTAAATAAAAACTATGAATTGCATGATCTAGACTGGGGTTTTCAAAATGGGGCAAGAAAGTGAATTTTAAATTTAAAAAATGTAAGTTTATAAAAAAATAATAATAAATTAAGAATGATACAAATAAGTAAATAAATTAACAAATAAATAGATCTAAAAGTACAGTACTATAATGAATTTTTAAAAAAAAAAAAAGTAACTTAACAGGAACCAAATTGTTTTCCAATTAATAGACATTATATTTTTACAGAATAAATTAAGTTTTTACAAAAAGGAACCATATAAATGCCGTTGAAATTTTAGAATGATAATATTTGCGGGTCAGTAGTAGTCCTGTCGCAATAATCAATATATCGACTTATCGCACAATACATGTACATGACCTCAATCATTTTTGGTGACGCAATATATTGCCCAATTATATTTACATAAAAATTAATGTCACCATGTTTTTTTTGTATTCCACTTGCGCCTGTGTCTTTTGCAGCTTCTCGTACATAACGTGGTGTAGTCATGAGGTGCTGGTTCAAATTTAAAAAGTGCTTCAAAAAAAAAAAAAAAAAAAAGTTTCATCTGCAGATATTGCCATAGTTAGGGATCTGTGCCTTTTATGGACATCTGTCTGCTAAGTAGTGATTGTGTTTTTCAGCAATTGTGTGAACCCTTAATTTACAGAGAAAAGAAGATCAGGGAAGTTCACAAGTTCTTTGTGCATTTTTCTTTTTTCTTGTTACTTTGCACTTTGTTAGAAAATGTTTATTTACCAATTATTATTTTTTTTTTTAAAGGAAAACGCAACCGTTTTTCCATATCCAATTGTTCTTTCCTCAACTTTGACGAGTTGATATAGTTAGTCCGGCACTTAATCGCTCTAGCGCGCGGCACCACTATGCTAGCTTTGTGCACCATTCATTTCTTAGGATCCAAACTGGGATAAATTTAGGCCACCAAACACATCTGTCATGAGTGCTAAGTAGTGACACAAAATTAAACGTGGCGTTTTTAACCGGATAAAAAGATAACTATAATTGTGGCGGAAGAGCACTTCGCAGACTTCGACCTCCCAGTAATTAACTCCTGAAAACTTACCTCTCCCTCTTCCAGTCAATACAACCAACGTGGCCTGAAACTTTCAGAGGTCAGGGAGAGTTTTCAGGAGTGAGGGAAGTTCTTTGTGCATTTCTTCTTTTTCATTTTTTTAGTGCACTTTTTAGAAAATGTTTTTTACTAGTGCACGGACTGAGACGGGAGAGGTACATATCAACTCGTCTAAATTGAGGAAAGAACATATTGAAATATGGAAAAACGGTGGCGTTTTCCTTTAAGGTATCTAATATTTTGATACTTAATTTCCATGATCTAAAAGTTTGTTGTCATTTGAAAGTGTATAGGCCTTCTTGCATTATGCTGTTAAATTATGATTATATATTCAGTGGCATAAAAAGGTCTTAAATGAAAATAATATCGCAATTATTTCTGGGGCAATATATCGCACAACAAAAAGTTGTTATCGTGACAGGCCTAATCAGTAGCATCTAAAACATTGAAAACCCCAGGTCTACATTAATTAAAGCTCATAAAAATACTTGTACAGGTTATTACCTTGGAGGGTTCCTCCAAGCAGCAAATGAAAGGTGGAGCTGATGAAGGCAGATGTGATGACTTTATGGTGGAGCATAGGCTACAAAATAAATAAATAAATAAGCCTGTTAAGACATCTGATAATCAAGCAAACTCAAAGTAAACCACTTTAATTTGAAATGTAATATATTTCCAGAAGTGCCACACGAACAACACACCTGATTGTAATTTGAATGAAAGAGGACATCCAGGAGCTTATTCAGGAGACACAGCAATCCTACAAGTCATTCCTCATGGCCCTCCAGATGCTGGAAAACACAAGGATGTTGTAAACTTTACAGACACAGCTGTGCAACATCAGCCTGGGTATCAAAGTACTGATTTATGGACCAACGTCCATTAATAACCAACCAGGTCACTGTACTGCCATATAGTCATTGGACTAACAAATTGCTGTTCGTGACAAGCCGGGTGATCTTCCTGAATGAATTACTAATAATTAGAACTACATAAATGAGCTTAATTAAAGCAGGGGTGGGAGAGAAACACACCACAAACACAGGGAACACAAAAAAATGCCTAATTAGGTTTGATATTTAAACACTATACCTCCTTTATAACGAGGAACACTAGTACATTTTCCCTAAAAATCAATATCTTGTTTTGAGCCTCAGGCCTTATGACACAGCCAAAGAAACCGGTCAAGCTCAATGGACAGCTTTTCTACATTCCCAAATTCATCTACATATAATCCACATTATTAATTAATGACAAACAAGTCATATAAACAATACAATAACAGGGTTTCTCAGAATCTTATTATCAGCTTCCAAAACAGCTGTTAGTTAGCCAGCTAACCGCTAACTAGCATAGCGTTTGCCACGCCTAAGTCAATTCTAAAACATTTTCCGACGCATTTAGCTAATTTACCCTCCAAGTTGTTTATTACATTGTAAAACACATTATATAAGCATAAACTAGTCACTATTTGAACACAGGGCTAAATATCTTAATGTTTTATCGTAGAAACGCTGCTAGCCGAACGTGGCGCAACACGCCACATCAAAGCTAACGCCGCTAGCTACTTTCGCACAAAAGATTAAACAAATGTATACAAAAAAAATCCATATTCATAAGAATTATAAAACATACGCGAAGTTGATATTTGCGTTTAATCGGACCTGGAATCATATAGTCCCATTTATGTGTGTTTTTATAAAGAATACGCGACGGGTTTAGTGGTTAGCAAATAGCACTGGCACACTCTAACTGTGTCGCCAGCAAATAACACGATATGTATTCACATAAGCATGTATTAATAGCGTAGTGCCTTACGTGTGTGTACTTATCTGAAGGAAATATTAAAAAGTCAAGTCATGTAGGAATACAAGTATCAGTAGGTCGTAAATGCACACTGCATTAACGTTACCTCTCGGCGTCTCCTGGCAGACAATATGGCGGATACCGCACTGGAGAAAGGCTGCGTATCAATACCTAACAAGCTGCTCGAAAAATACGTTCGGAACGCGCATGTGATGTCTAACGATGCTTACTACGTAGGCAGCTCACTAGGTTTTCAGCCACGGCCAGAAAGAGAGAACGCGCAGACACACAGACAGACCGGTTTCTATAATATGTTGCATATACATCGTGTGTGTGTATCTGTACATGAATGTCTTGAATTGAATGTCTATACAGACAGATAGAAAGACACTGTTTTGTTATTTTATTAGTTAATTTATTTCTTTATGTATTATTATTAATTATGTATTTACTTAATTAGGCTATTTTTGCATTGGCTACATAGGCATAATATTTCCCAAAAAGTATTCCTGCTTTTATATTCCCCTGCTTGTTTGTTTCAGCGTCAAATCTGTGCAGCTCTTCCAAATTAAGAAGTTTTCTCATTTTAGTGTTTAGTTTTCTGCAAATTTGAATATTCATCAAATTTGTTTAAAACAGAGCAATTTTGAAATCTCAATAAATGTTACTACTGTTTCCAGTACCTGTTCATTTCAATTCAGCCTGTATTCAGTTGTATGATTGTATTCCTTCCATACAGAGAGAGAGAGAGAGCTGAAAAGCTTTAATTTCATAAGTTAGAATTTCATAAATTTCTTTATACTTGGAGTTAGTAGACATAAAGCCTTTTTATTACCTTCAAGCATGGTGATGATGACACAAGGTCAGTTGGAGGAACTGGGAAAACCTGTTGCCATTACAAAACAGATGGAAAGTTCTTAAGGAGAGACACTGTACTAGAATAACTGTCAGATTGAATTAAAATCTAAACTGATGCAAGGGTTACAATATACACCCATTATATCTCAAAATAATATTTTCCCCCCTTCCTCATTAATCCTTCATTGGTAGATTTTGTGATTACTTGTTACCATAAAAACAGTTACAATTTCTATTTTATAAAATACAATACATTGTACATCAATAACAACTGGCACATGCTCGTGAGAAATACCAGAAGGTTTTTATTAATTTTTAATTAATCCAGATTTCAGGATTCAACATCTGTTCCAATTTCATAGAAGAGCAATATATACATCAATTATTAACTTTTTTGTTTGGCATTAAAAATTATGAATACAATAATTTCAATTACTGTAGATATGAACAGGGAACAATAGATCGTTAATTATGTATCACTGTTTAACAAAAACGTGTAATACAATAATATGTTAATATCAAATAGGCCACTTTAGATATGATCAGGAAACCAGTGGATCAGTGAACCTTAATGTAATGACTTCAGCTCTGTTGGTTTATTCAAAAATCAAGAACTCAAAACAAAAATCAAGAACATTTTCATGGATGATGTCTTGGTCTTCAGGACCACTAATGAATGAGGTCAGGATAAACTTGAGCCGTGGCGTGTAGTCTTGCACCATCCATCACAAAAACAGGACTAGTGATGATATCTAAATATATTCCTGAAAATGTTACCTTTGATTATTCTTTTGCTGATCGCATCGGTTTCCAGAGACAATCCAAGATGAACTATTACATTTATTGAGGCCACAACTCATCAAAACATTCCAGATTTGTAAATGCAGACACTCAACAGTAATAAAAGTGACTAAACAGCACGTGAGAGAAGCCCTTATATATGTTAGCAACACTGGGCTGCTTTATTCACACCCTTTTATTTAAATGGGATCCACTGTAAACGTCAAAACCTGAAATGCAAACTTGATAAACACTTGATCTCTTGTCTTAAAGTTCAGCTCTAAATTGGAGTGAGCTCAGCTTTAAAATATGTCCGTTCTCCAGACATTGCTTTTGTAGATAAACATGAGAGGCCAAGTGAATATAATAATTAGCAAATGTAACCTTAATTCATGAAAACCTGAAACAAGTATTTGCTTATCCTTCTCACAGTCGCAATTATGCAAAGATACTCTTTTATTAGATATTTCCTTAATATTTGCTTCACTAGCTTTTGCTATTTAGGCAGAGATCCTGTGATTCTATTTCATTTCCTACTATATGGACAAGACTAAATATTTTAGGCCTCACTCTGAAAAGTTCCTTCTGAAATTCCACAGTAAGTGTCCACAGAACAACTATGTCCGTGAGAAACAGCCACGCACGAGCACTGAGTGCAAACAGCAAAAAAAAATTTAAATAAAAACTCATGTGAAATACATAGTGTGATGACTCCCTCTTGTGGCTGCTGTGTTAAATTAAAACAGAACTACTGATCTACAATTGTGTTCACTCATGGATTTCTCTCGGATCGCTGCTGCAATTCTGTGGTACAGAAGTGTATTAGATTAGCTGGATTTCTTTTTTCATGAGTTTCAACATGATTTCAAAGCAGCTAAAACATCCAAAAACCTGGAAGTCAGGTCAAAGTGTGCTATGTTATCCGTCCAGACGCCCACAGTTCTATTAATAAGCAGCCAGTGGTGCAAAAAACTTGAATCCCAGAGTCGATTCATGATACAATGTAGAAAAAAAGAGAGAGCTAGGTTAGAACACTCACACGTATCTTCAAAAAAGTACAGTGACATGCAAGAACAGGGTTGTCAAGCAGTTTCATACGAAAGCGTGAGCATAACAACAGTGATTGAGTTCTTGTTCTTGAGTTCTATGATCATCTTTGGACTGTGTGCTGCTGGTAAAGTGTGATGGCTGGTAGCATGAGTGTGTGCATCGGCGTATATTTGTGTTCACAATAAATTTGTGAACACAGTGAGGATGGGGGAGGTTTGTGTGTAAAGACAAAATTCAAGAGGCTCGTCTTTCACAGCCCTGAGCTGGTGAAGACCCTGTGTGCAGGGGTCTGACATATACACCAAAAGGGGGTTGAATTCCCCTCCTGAATTGTAGCAAAAGTTCAAATGCACTAGATTGGTAATTTTAGTCCGTTTAGTCCATGAGTGACTGGTTCCTTCAGTGGCAGGCTGGTGAGACCGGATCACATGAGGCAGCACTTGCTTTTGTGGTTGTGTGGGTCTTTGAAACGCAGTCTCTGTTTGGAGCGGTACTTCTCCAGGTACGTCAGCTGCTTGCTGTTGATGGCGCCCCGGCGATTCCTGTGGGGGAAAAAAACAACAAATGCCCATTAGTTATGTTAGAGTTTTTTTTTTAAATCAATGATTAAAAAAATTCTAATAATAATAATAATAATATATGCACATACACAATTAAGATATATGTAAAACTTTAAGCCATTTATAATAAATTTATAAGAATTTTCTTTTGAATTAAAAATTATTATTAATGTTAAACACACATATACATATATTAGAGGTCTGCACGGGCTTTAAACTGAAGCCCGAACCCGGCCCGTACCCGAGATCGTCTGACCCGACCCTACCCGAGCGGCACAGTTAAATTTAGAGCCCGAACCCGAAGTCTTTTTTTTTTTTTTTCACAACGAATAGCCAATAAAAAAAAAGATGCTGTATTTCACGATTGCATGCAACGGTCAGTAAACAAATACATGTAAAGAAACAGATTCATCGAGGCTCGGTCAGTTCACAAGGCAAAAGAAAAAACACTTAGCCTACCAGTTATGAAAGTTTATGAACATCAGGTGCAGCGGTTACATAAATTCTGCCGAGTTTTTGAATGGTTGTTGTATATGACAAGACGATAATTCTTCCACCGTGCAAATTATGGTCATTTTCGTCAGTTAAGGCTCGTTAGCATTCGGCCTGCTTTAAATCAGACACAGAGATGTAGTGCGGTAAGATCGCATTTATTTGAATTAATTCTATAATTTATTTGAATTAGCAAGAGAGAGACAGAGAGAGAGAGGGATATTGCGTGCGTGAACCTACGTCTGCGTGTCTCTCTCTACAAGCAATGAGGCTTAGTTACTTCAAAAACAGCGATTTTACCCCCTCATTGCAGAGAAATATAACGTTGCGAGTCAGTAGCCTATCGAAGCTATTTTACTAATAAAAGTTTCCGTGCTGTGTGTTCGCTGCGTGATCTCTCTGATATCTGTGTGCAATAACGTGTGTGCGTGCGTCTATGAAAGCAATGAAGCCTACATATAGTTTTAGTTTAGCTACAAACCCGAGCCCGACCCGAGCCCGAAGCTATTCATTAAACATTAACCCGAACCCGAAACCCGTCAGGCTCGGGTCGGGTAGCAGACCTCTAACATATATAAACATATGTATATATGTACATATGTAGAGTTGTTTTCTGTAATGCATTAGCACTGCTGTGTGCTATTGTTATATTTGATAGTGGCATCAGTGCAAACTGTATTCATCATTTCTTGACTGCATAATTTGCTGTAATTTGTTTGTACTGTATAATTAGCTGCAATGCATTAATGCTGCACAATATCTGTCATGTATCAGTGCTGCATCATTTACTGTGCTTGTACTGAATCGCTCACTGTATTGACTGGGTTTTGTATCGCTCTGTTGCAAGGTGTTGGTAATGTATTGTTAGCTGTAATGTATACTTACTGTCTGATCAACTGAATGGCATCCTCATATTTCATTCCACTCTCTATAAGTGCCAGAGCCACCAGCACTGGAGCTCTGCAATATATATAGATACACACACGCACACACACACACACATACACACACAGTGTTTAATACCAGGAAACATCACCTTAAACAGCTTTTGTGTGTGCACAGCCCACAGAAACGATAGGTTTTCCAGGAAAAGCGACCCATTCAGCCCTTCTCAGCAAGGATACCACCTAATTGCATGTGAGAACAGGTCTGCAGTTACAGTATATATATTTTTTGAGTGGAAAGACGCATTACTCTACAGCTTACATTATAGTCTGGTCATCACAAAAAGCTACTATATGGATATTTTGAGTTGATAAAAAAATACATTATTCAATATTTTTCTTTGTGTATGAACGAAAGTCACAGGTTTAGAATGACATGAGGGTGAGTAGATGATAAAAGGATAGTTCACCCAAACATCAAACTTCTGTCAAAGTACTCAACCTCATGTTCCAAACCTGTATTCTTTCTTAAGTGGAACATGTAAGAGGGTATATACTGTAGAATGTTGGTAACCAAACAATTTTGGCTCCCCTTTGACTTCAACTGTATTTCTTTTTCTATAAAGTGGTAGCCAATGGGAACCAAAACTGGTTGGTTACAAACATTATTCATATATATATATAGATAGATATTTTATGTTCTGAAGAAGAAGGCAAGTCATACAGGGTTGGAAAGACATGAGGGTGAGTAAATGACAAAATTTTCATTTTGGGGTGGACTATCCATTTAATGTCATTTCACTTGGATGGCAATGAATTTTAAGTTATCATTCTAATCATTTACAGAGCAGTCAGATCATAAATGTCATTTTATTTGGGGGAAAAAACCCTAAACGTCATTACGTGCTAATCCCAATTTACTAAAATAAAATAAAATTAGATTTTTAGAGTGTGTCAGCCTCTGTCAGAGACCTTTTCTATTTTTACCGTTTGCGCTCAGGGTCCTGACAGCTTTGAAGTCTCCTGAGTGTGCCCCTTTCCAATGCGTAACAACACAAACTCATCCTACTGAAGCAAACATTGGCTCCCTGTCAAAAACTGCTGAGGGCTCCCACAGGAGCTGCAAACTACGTCAGAGAGGCTGGTGCTTAACTTGTCAGCAGAAGCGGTCAGGGGTCAAAGTGGAGGGAGGGCAGGCAGGGTAAACCGGACTGTCATTAGCCTACCGCTCCCGCAGAACCGCCACATTTGACCGTCTGGCTCAACAATTCTAGCGCCGCAGCTTAATTAAGGTCTGTGTGTTTTGACAGCTGGCCAGATAAGAGGGCAACACCAGGATCCCTCACTGAAAAGAGATATGAAGGAGCAATTAAGAGAGCTGCTTATCATTTGCTTCCTGTTTCGTCTTCGGACGTCAACCTTTTGTGCTTCGAATAATAAACTTGGATTAATATTGTGTGTCCATTTGGACGGTTGGTTTTGGCACACAGTGGTCAGGCAGGGAGAATGGGTTTGACCTGCAGAGAACACGGGCCAAGACTGAGAGGCCTGTCGCTGAGGGGTATTTGGGGTAAAGCAAAAAAAAAAAATAATTGATGAGAAACCAAATGTAAACAGCAGAACTCAAACACTACACTAACACGAGCCAGCTTAAAGCTCTGCCAGAGATATTATACACACAGTCCTTGATTGCATTCTGAGGGAAAAAGAGCAACAGATCCTGGGAAAGGCTGTTGATATGTTTGAGAATTTTTGTAAGAGACCGAAGCGAGCCACATAAAGCCTGACCCATCAAATTTAGATGAGCATTTGCACGTCTACAATTTCTGAACAGCCACAACAGCAGGCTGGGAAATTACTAGGACTACATGGAATCTGCGCCTGCAGAATACTGTAAAAAGCTCAGCAAATTTTCATTTGAATTTTTTTTATTTCTGTACACTAATATTTAGAATTAGATTTTTTTTTTTCAGTTTGCATATTAAGTTTTAAAATTTTGTACATTTGATTTAAAAAAAATACTTCTATTTAGCTTTTGTTTATTTTCATTTTAGCTCCAATAATTTTAGTACTTCAACTTAAAATTATTTTAATAGTTTTTTTTAATGTAACATTTATACTTTTTTCAGATTTATTTAAATTATGAAAATGATTAAATAGTTTCATTTTAGTTAACAATAGCAACACTGATTTGAATTGCCATTGTTCACAAAATTCTAGATGTCTCTCAATCCTAGTAATTTTTGTAATTATAATTTGATAATTATACTTACGAGGCTGATTTTTTTACCCAATTTCCAATCAGAATCATCATTTACATTTACCTGGGTGAGTGTAATACACAAAAATGTGATTTGTGAGTTGTTTTGTGTTGCCACATAACTCAACATTAATGCAAAAAAAAAAAAAAAAACGAAACAAAATTCATTGTGGGCACAGCTCTGGTTTGATAAAGTTGTGTTCAATTCTTAATATATCACACAGATGGCTATAGCTTTGGCATTAGCAGCACGTCTGTGATAACAGGATGAATTGACACTCACCGGCCCAGTCCGGCCACACAATGCACAGCCACACAGCAGCCTGGATCCTCACAGAACTTATTCTTCAGCAGACTAAGCCAGTCATCCACGATCTTGGTAGGAGGAGGTGCGCCGTCATCGAAAGGCCAATCCTGAGGGAGAGAAATAGTAGGATGAGTTCACATCTATTATCACTATGGATTACAATGGGTCTGTATGTTACTATATTTCAAATTGAAAGGGAAACATTCATACAGAGAGATACAAAAATCTAGCAGATAAGATAAAATGGAACAAATTAAAGTGAAATAAATGACTCCAGTCACCACCAGCAGATGGTGCTCCATAAAGCTTCAGCGTTATGCATCATCTCAGATTTCACAGCAGTCTGCGAATCTTTTTGATGATTCCTGTGTGATTTTCACAAGTTCTGCAACAGCAAACATGGCACTCGTCCTGTCAACTCTACCGGTTCAATCAGATCTTTCACAAACAGCTCGATTTAACACCATGCGCAAGAGCTGAATCATCTGAACTGTTGAATTATGCAACATGCAAATGAGCAATGATCACATCTTATTCAACAAGCTGTCTCAAAGTCTTTAGATACTTAAAAGGGATGGTTCACACAAAAACGAGCAAAATTATAAAATTTTCATGTTCTTTTGTGTGACTTTCTTCTGTGGAACACAAAAGGTGATATTTATAAGTCAATGTGTTTAAAACAACACTGGTACTGACAAAAAAAAAACACTGTGCTCCGCTAAGAAAAAAAGTTATAGAGGTTTGAAAGAACATTAGGGTGGGTAAATGGATGAATATACATTTTAAATGCTAAACTTCTCATGTTCTTTACAATTTTAGGACTTTATCTATGATTGGTCATCATACGCTCTACACGCTTCAGAGAAACATTGTGGGTTTTACTAAATGCTTCAGCAGAGCAGAACAAACACATACAGTCCAGGCACAATCTGACTCGCATGCAGATATTAAAGACTTTTTTTCTTTACACAGGCAGCTTTTCATGGAAGACTGAATCTGAATGATGTTTTAAAAACACAAATGTGCTGGGTCAAAATACACTGACAAACAGAGCAGCATGGTGTTTTGCATCGCTGCTTTCTCAGAAAAGGGAACATTTATAGGAAGCGAGTTGAGGAGACCATTTTCTACGAGGACCGTCTATGAGAATCTCCTGGTTTAAAAATAACATTTTAATCCACTAAGAGGTTAATAGGCCCCTCCTTGTCTGGTATGTCAACAGTAGGCTATTAATTCCAAGAGTCCATTCCAAGATGGAAGTGCTCTGTACTCTTGCCAGGGCACACCAACTCCAGAAGCAGCAGCGTGGGGCCTAATTGTGGAAAATGCCCTGGCATTTTCCTCGAATCGCATACCTGCTATTCCTCCAGCAACTCGAGCTTCTGCTTACAAGAGAGCAGGAGAGGTTTGAGGCACCTGTTTGCTGTCAACCAACACTTCAGTTTCATTACTTCCTTTAAAGGGGTTCTTGTTTTTAAAACTTGAACTTTGGAGAATTAAATACTGACATAAGGCACCCAAATGTCAACACATCCGCTCACTGATCTGTTTTCTCATCAAAAAGAAACATTGTTTCATGAACTTTCATGAACTATACAAGAATTTAAGTTTGTATTTCAGTGCGATTTATATTTTTTGGTTTGTTTTAAACAGTGTATCTAGACTTTTTACCATCTTATGCTTGTTCTATGAGACAAATGGGATCTGAAATCCACAGGTTAATCATACACTGAAATAACACCACGCAACCTATCGAGTTCACTGAACTTTTCTGATCCAACGGTGTAAAAATGGGGAGGATGACCATTTAAATCCATCTGGAGCTGAAATAGAGGAAATCCCATTCCATGTTTTGACCCCCTGCAAAGCTATTGCCTCATCTCCTCTTATGAAGAGCAGAAGTGATCAGTTTATATAACCTGAAAAAGAAAACGCACACAATTACAGTCCGTAAACAGAAAAAAGAGAGAGCATACAGAAAGAAAGTCAACATGCAGAGAAAACTATGTAAACCATTCTCAGGTAATACTGTGGCATTCAAAATACCATTCAAACAGTGTGACATATCAAATTCTGTTTCATCGGTGAGAGAGTGGTGCAACACGTTAGTCTGAACAATGGAAGAACATTTGCAATTCTGTTTTGCACCACTGCTAATGGTGCAGCAATTACATGTTTCCCTTTTTAAAGCTAAATTATGTTTCCTACACTAAAAACCTTTCTTCTAACCAAGCTAAAAATACAAGGACAGCTGTACTGCAGAACTATACTTCAAAGGCAAAACGATTAAAGTTTGGAGCAAGTATGATTTTTTTAAGTATTTGAAAAAAATGCTCTTATGCCCACCTAGTCTACGTTTTTCAATATTTTTTTAAAATATATTTTAAAATGTATTTCTGTGAAAGCAAAGCTGAATTAGCAGCAGCCATTACACCAGTCTACTCCTGTCACATGATCCTTAAGAAATCATCAGAAATCTGTCACTCTATCAATTTAACGTATCCTTTCTAAATAAAAGCATTAACAACACTCTTCTGAGCTCAAACTTTTGAATGGTAGTGCAAATGTTTTCTCTGAATCTGAAAATAGCTCAGTCAAACTGCAACAGTACAGACCTGACTTGATTTAAACCAAATTTTTTCCAAAATGTGTAATTACTGTTTTTTTTCTTCACCTGACAGCATTAGCAAGCCATTTGTAAGTTTATTTCCTAGAAAAGTATAAACACTGTGGCTCTATGGAACAATCAAAACATTGCTCTGTTAGTTTAAGTATCCTGGCTAGCCTGACAACAGCAACACTGGCTAAACCAATGGTTTTGGAGCGAGATCTGTTTTGTTCCAACCAACAGCAGACGGGGGAGCATTCTGCAAAACCTGTTTGAACACAATCATCATTTTAGCAATTACATTTTGTGACTCTACTGATACAGAAAATACACACTTTAGCTTTAAGTAACCAAGTACACTATTCAAATTGATCCTCTAAAATCCTGTTGAAGAACAGCTAAAGAAGTTATTCACAAACTAAACAAAGGCACTAAATCCTGTCTAGATGAATGCAGTCATGTTTTTATCAAGCTCCATGTTTTTTTGATGGAGAGCCATGGACTGAAGCATTACATCTTGTCCAGCTGAGCATAAACACAGCAGTGATGTTTCAAACAGGCTCTGTAGTCAATAGTCTTTCTCTCTTGCGGAAACTGTTCTCTTGATGGCACAGAGGAGGAAATTGATTTACATAACTTCTCATGCACTTCACAGAGTTTTTAAAAGTAAAGCCTGGGATGCACCAGCATGCTGGATAAATTCACAATGACCCCGGGTCAATCTAGGAGGCTTAGAAAGCTATTCTCCTAGAAATCAAAGTTAAATATGTAGTGTCATGTATATGTCTTATAATTTAATGAGAAGTCAGGCAGAGTGAAAGGACACAAGGGTGTATGAGAGAGAGATCAAGCTCCCCTCTGGCTGTCATGGTAACTGGGAAATGTTGACAAGCCAAATTGAAAACACATGTGGATGATGGATTTAAGTGGTAAAAAAAAAAGGTGAAGGCAGAGAAAGATCTGATGTTTGGCAGAACGTTATTGGATTGAATCCTCAAATGCAGAGCTCCCTTCGGAGCACCAGACAGAAAGCAACCTCATCTCACTTCATGTGACATCAATCACATGACTGGGCGGCCAATTCATACAGCATGTGTTCCAGGACTAGATGTGCACTGAAGGGCTGTGTAGATATGGTTTGTGCTAACCAGGATGAACTTCACCCTACATATGAATCCAGACAGGCTTTACAAGGTAAAGGGAGCCAATCACTTTCATATCCCTAATGTGGTACCACAAGTACCACTAATTACAGCAGCATCACTGCAGGATAGCAAGAGTGTTAATTAAAGGAAGGGTGGCATGGAGTGACACTGCCATGATCGGGAAACTGTCCAGGATTATTACATGTAAGTGACAGAGTGAGTGTGTGTGCATACACTGTATGCACTGTGCATATACACCCAACTAACACAATGCATTAGAGATTGACTGATATTGATTTTTTTAATCCATATGGATATTATTTTAATGTAAGTGTGTGTTAACTGATGTTTACCGTCCAGGTAAATACAGTAATACATATTATTAGCATTAATATTAATATTTTTTATAATATTAATTTGTCTTAATTAAACATTACAAAGTGGAATGTTCCCAAAAGTTCATTTGAAAGAAGATTTTGCCATTTATCAGTAGACCTAGTATTGAAGTAACAGTGTAGAAATGTTTAAATATATAAAAAAAGATTGATTATTGCATATTGATTGTGATATATTTAGTTTTAACATTACTCTGTATTTTTAAACTAAAAAAAAATATGAAAGGACTGCATGGGAGGCGATAAAAAGAAAAAAGAAAAAAAAAAAAATTTACAGATGACACTTAGTCAATATGACAAAGAAATATATCTCACCATAACAGTAATCCCATCCTTTTCCAGCGGTGTCTTATCGTAGGTGATTTCACACACACGAACCACTGTTGTTGCCCCATACTTCTTCAGATCCTGAGGAAACAAGATTGCACAAGTTTTGAGGGACAACACACCTTTTGAATTTGTTCTTGGTTGTGGTCAATTTATGTGTGGCATTATGTGTCACATAAGAGTAGTTACGGACTTTTTCAGAGCAGGAAGTATGTCATCTTTCATGTTTTAAAATTATCTGTGTTACACATGTCTGAATGGTCTCTCACCTCAATGAAGCTGCTTAGTGATGCATTGGTTGGGTTGTGCGTGATAAGGAAGCGCATGTTTTTGTAGCAGACCTCGACAGGAGCCGGACGGTTCATCCTGGCCATGCTGGTGTCCCTACACTCTACTGAAGAAAAGAGCACCCAATTCGGGGCAGGATCCACACAGCTTCACTCACAGTATGGCACTACTCTGACCAAGAGCAGTTCTACAGCAGATGCACTATCACAGTGAAGGTGTCAGGGATTTGCAGGATCCTCTGCGATAAATCACTACTAATCAGTACATAAAATTGAAAGCTGCCTTTCTTGGTAAATAGAGGCCACAAAAGTCTTCCTCTTCCAACAAATCTGCCTCTTCCTCTTGAGAGGGATACTCTGCCTGGGCAGCTAGATGGGTGGAACAGTGTCCAGTAGCTAAATGCCAGGTGCCAAGATGCCAATTAACCCATTTGGTGCACAGCAAAGCGGTCAGTCAGAAAGACCGGCAAGAGGAAAGCAGAGAAGGCGTTTCTCCGAACATTCAGTGGCAGATTTTGGGCATATTCACCCGTGATCAAGCGTTGCAATGTTGGGCGTGGCAGTAATCACCGCTGCCCTGCCGGAACTCCATTAACGAACAAGAAGCTGGAGAAGAAAGCTGTTAAGAGAACAAGACAGAAAGAAAAATTACCATTTTAGATAACCACATACCAATCCATAAATATACAATTGTTTTATGTAGTATAGTAAATTATTCCTCTTAAAGTTCTTCAAAACCTTCTAAGATACGTTTCAAATGTCTATAGACAAAGGATTTTGGTATTTAAATGGACAAATAGGTTAAAAAAACAAAAATGTTACTAAATCCAAATGATGATATTTAAGAAATTAGACAAAGCCATACAAGCAGAAGTCGCTGATTATGACATCTTTTAAGAAATGTTTAAGAAAATGTAGAAACATTACATCTATTTAGAAAAAGGTGAATAATACAAAAGAGAAACTTGAATTTTAGTGAAAATAAATTTAGCATTAAAATGGACAAATTGGTTGAAAAAAAAAAATATGTTCTTAAATCACTAATTATGATGATACTCGGTACATCGGACAACACAATAGAAGCAGAATATGAAAAACTCATTGGTGTTCCAATTATAGGCATAGCCTAGTTCACCTCAAAATAAAATCATCACTTATGACCTTTAAAGATATTAGCTAGTCTCAGTCACCATTCACTTTATTTAATATTAATAATGACGTCTGTTGTCTAACATCATCTTTTGTGTTCCACAGAAAAAAATAAACACGTGTTTGGAACTACATAAGGGTGAGTACATGATCATTTTTGGGTGAAATATCTCTTTAAGATTGACACATAGAACACAAACTCAGAATTTCAGATTATTAACAGCAGATAGTTTGACAGCAGAGAAAGCAGAGTTCACCTGTGCCAACTTCTCAAACAATGAGACACTTAATCAGAACATTCAACAAGACAGAAAATTCACCTAAACAGAAAATTCACCTAAACTTCATGTAGTAGACACATCAAAAACAAAGTATCACACAACGTAGTTCAAGAAAAATGGAGAGAAAGAAGCAAAATGCAAAGAAACCTCAGTTACACGCCGTTTCCCAATAACACGCGTGAGAAAATCATGCGGAACGACTGTGTCTGATCTCCCCCATGACTTGCGAGAGTTGTCCCCCCCTTTACCTCTGTGACAGGCTGCGTTCTGCTCGGGATTAAGCCCAGGGCTCTGCTGGGAACAGTGGAGGGTGAACAGTTGCAATCCGGAATAACCGTCTCTGCTCTAAACCAGTCGAGGCTGCCTTGGCTTGCCATATGACAGTGACAGCACACTCCGCTAATGTCACAAACAAATGCACTCGTAATGCTCTTAGGAGGAGTGGATACCAGTCCACCCCCACCTCTCTCTCTCTCTCATCCCAATATAAAAATAGCACGGCCAGTGAACCTAATAGGTATCACCACGTACGCTCAAGTCTAATGTTTTTAGAGGCTGGTTGAGATGCAACACACTTCATTCCCACACTGCAACAAGAACACAAAGGAAGTACTCCCATAAAAACGTTTACTGGACTGTAAGTGGTTTAGAACGCACATGTCCATATTCTGCCCTGCAATTTTAATATTTTCACATTACTGAAACAAGAAAGAATATATTAATTGACCTCCACCAAAAAATGAAAATGCTGTCATTTACTCTCCCCATGCTGTTCTAAAGCTGTATGACTTACTTTTTAACATTCATCGTATCTATTTCTCTCTTATTTTCATTCATACAACAAAAGTCAATGAGGTTCAATGTTGTTTGGACCCCAGCATTCTCCAACATATCTACTTTTGTGTCCAGCAGAAGAAAGTCATCACATGAGGCTGAATAAACGATGAATTTTCATTTTTGGTGAACTGTTTCTTTAAACATAGGGTTTATTTAAATATAGGGTAAATATAGGAGATTTTATTTTGATACAAAAACGTTGGAATTCATAAAGTTGAAAGAAACAGGTCCCTTAGAAATGTGCAGCAGATCAGCAACAGAACATTTGCTCAACAGTGGAGAGGAAACCTCAATTTAGACAGCAACTTTTTTCTTCATGAGGTTATCACTCTGATACCTAAACCATGTAAATCATGTTACGTAGGATTTAACACAGATAAGAAAACAGACTCACCACAGACTGCCACCCCTTAGTTACCCTGCCACGCTTGTTGAGGGCTTAGCACATCTTGAGCCAAATCCTTTTACATAAAGCTTGAAGGTTGTATAGGCCTCTCTGCCCACTAGTGCAGTGTTTTCAGGTGCTCTGTTGGCTCTGGGGTAAATATAGATACTCCGACCTATGAATGTACACTAATCTAGACTGCTGGCAATCTGTTTTTATTTTGCTCTGTAATTTTTGTTCATTAAGAGAAATTTAAGACAGCAAACATGGAGCAGAGAAGGAGAAAAATGAACGAAACAACCATTACTGTGCTAGCATTCACCAACAGCTCCAGAATTAACAAGACTCTGTGATCAACAAGGCTTGTTTGTAAACAGGTTTACACAATTGACACTCCTTTTTTTTCCCAGAAGTCCTGGCTTGACTTCAAAAAGTGCAATGACATAAATGCAAATTACATCATCCAGGGCAAGTGTTCCAAGTGATCAAACAAACACAACACATGACTCACCTGGGCCAGAACTCTCATCATGGCAGAAAGTGCAGATTACAATCAGAGAGAAAAATCATGCAGGAATCCATTTAAGCAGTATGGAACGAAACCTTATATTGTGAACACCTGTCAAAGCTGAAGGCTGTTCAGCAGCAAATTAAACATTCTAGAATGATTAAAAATGATTCATTCTGGAATTAAACATTTTTGATGATTATAAAATATACATACTGTAATCAATCTGTAATGAATTATAAATATTCCTTCTTAAATTAAACATTCTGGAATGAATCAATGAATGAATGTTTTGGGGAAAAAAAGACAATTCTTATTAAAAACACAGCTTAAAATAAAACAAATTTTATGTTTAAGGTCTGTTGAAAATTCACAGGTCCTGGGCAGGGCTCTAGACATTTTTTGAGAATGTGCGAGTAAAAATTTGAGGTGGTCGCACTTGTGCGAGTGCATGGTCTGCGCTGCTCCAAAGTGTCTGCTTCATACAGCGCGCGCTGCAGAGCCACGGCACATTGTAGCAGGAGTCAGATTTCACTGATCACGTGAAGAGAGGCACTTTCAGCACGAGCGCTTCGTGGGTAGAGCCTGGTTTACGCCCGTTTCACACCGCAAGCGTGAGCGGCGCAGAAGCGGTGCGTATGCAGAGCGTGAGCAGCGCGCGCCCATTGTGCTTTCATACTGGCAGCGTTTGTCGCACGCAGCTGAACCGCGGCTCGTACTGCAATACAGACGAGTATCGTCATTTCTGTCATATTTTCCAGCGTTCTCCTCCGAACACTGTTTGCTATGTGCTTTGATGTGTGATATGGTCAGCCAGGGCTCTAGACTCATTCTTCCCACTGGTCGCACTTGTGCGACTAACTTTCTCAGTTGGTCGCACGAGCACATCATTTGGTCGCAATTTTTTTTTTTTTTTTTTATGCAACATTTGATTAATCAATGCATGCTAATGAACTTTTATCATAGTTTATAGTTATATGGTAACGAAAGTGTTCAACATTCAACCCGTTCTTTTTTCATCAGTATTATTTGTGATTTAAATTTTGTGAACAGGATATCCTCTTTTCGTGTGCTTTGACTTTCAAATTCGCGATCTTGGTGTCACGCTTTACAAGAAAAGATAATTGTCTGTTTTGCTTATATCTATACACCTTTCACTTTTTAAGACTAAAACAAAAGATGGATTAATTGTTATTCTTAATTAAAAAGCACAACAACAATAAAACAGTAGGTTACAATGACAAACTAGCTTACATAACATTTATTAACAAAAACTAATAAGACGAGGCATGGCATAGGACACATCACATGCTGTATTATACAGACTAATACATAACAGAATGTTTAGCAAACACTGAGGAATCAAATAATAATAATATAAAAAAAATAAGGAAAGCCTCCATAGTGTAACGTGAGGTAAACAGCAAAGATAACAAGCTTTTCAAAACGAAAACAAAAAGAAAAGTAAAACTAAACTGGCTGTCGCTGACAGGACTTGCATGATTTCTCTACAAGAATACCAACAAAAGAAGCGGTCTTTTACTTTAGTTTGAAAACCAAATCCTCCGTTGCGCTCCCCCCGCTGCGCACACCTTCGCGCTCGTGCTGACGCGGCGAGTGAAAGCACAATGGGCGCGCGCTGCTCCCGCTCTGCATACGCGCCGCTTCTGCACTGCCTCTGCTCTGCGTGTGGTGTGAAATGGGCGTAAACCAGGCTCTACTGAAGCGCTCGCGCTGAAAGCGCCTGATCAGTGAAATATTTCTCCTGCTACAATGTGCAAAAATAGACTCTGCGCCGAAAAGATCGCTGCACTGCTGTTCACGCGACGCTCCTGCTTGACGCTCACGCGCTGCTCCCGGTGTGAATGCACACATTTGTTAACCTGCATGCCGAAAAAAATACGCGCTGCTCACGCGCCGCTCACGCTGTGAAACGGACGTTATACTCGCCACGTCAGCACGAGCGTGAAGGTGCGCGCCGTGGACAGAGTGCAACGGAGGATTTGGTTTTCAAACTAAAATGAAAGACCGCTTCTTAAAGGGATACTCCACCCCAAAATGAAAATTGTCATTAATCACTTACCCCCATGTCATTCCGAACCCATAAAAGCTTTCGTTCGTCTTCAGAACACAATTTAAGATATTTTGGATGAAAACCGGGAGGCTTGTGACTGTTCCATTGACTGCCAAGTAAATTACACTGTCAAGGTCCAGAAAAGTATGAAACGCATCGCCAGGACACTCCATCTGCCATCAGTCGTTCAATCGTAATGTTATGAAGCGACGAGAATACTTTTTGTATGGAAATAAAACAAAAATAACGACTTTATTCAACAATTAGGCACCGTAACGTCTCCTCTGCGTCAGCGTAGCGCCATTTTGGAGATTATCCCCTGGACGCAAAATGCGTACACTCCTCTGTATCAGCCACGACACAGGGATGCCTCGTCTTCGTCTATTTACGCTCTGATTTGAATGCAAACAGCGCACCCTTGTGGCCCGGCTGATACAGAGGAGTGTACGCATTTTGCGTCCAGGGGATAATCTCCAAAATAATAAATAAATAATAATAAAAATAAATTGTAATGTATTGTCAAGTATGGTGACCCATACTCGAAATTGGTCCTCTGCATTTAACCCATCCAAGTGCACACACACAGCAGTGAGTAGAGTTGACGCAGAGGAGATGTTACGGTGCCTAATTGTTGAATAAAGTCGTTATTTTTGTTTTATTTCCCTACAAAAAGTATTATTGTCGCTTCATAACATTACGATTGAACCACTGATGGCAGATGGAATATCCTGGCGATGTGTTTCATACTTTTCTGGACCTTGACAGTGTAATTTACTTGGCAGTCAATGGGACAGTCACAAGCCTCCCGGTTTTCATCCAAAATATCTTAAATTGTGTTCTGAAGATGAACAAAGCTTTTACGGGTTCGGAACGACATGGGGGTAAGTGATTAATGACAAAATTTTCATTTTGGGGTGGAGTATCCCTTTAAACCAGAGAACGTGAACATGCTGGTATTCTTGTGGAAAAAAAAACATGCAAGTCCTGTCAGCGCCAGCCAGTTTAGTTTTACTTTTGTTTTGAAAAGCTTGTTATCTTTGCTGTTTACCTCACGTTATGCTATGGAGGCTTTCCTTAATTTTTTGTATTATTATTTATTTGATTCCTCAGTGTTTGCTAAGCATTCTGAAATGTATTAGTCGGTATATAATACAGCATGTGATGAAGGGCTGCAGAATTAATCAAATTTCTAATCGCGATTACGATTAGTGATGCCATGATTACATAATCGTTCAAAGACGCGATTACAAAAATAAATAAACAATTAAAAAAGCCCACTTGCATTATTCTGTGCGCTTAAGAGGTTTTTGCAGCACGGGGTTTAACAAACTCAAACACACTGGATAAAAGACATTTTGTCTAACTGAGAGTCGTTGCCACTCTGTTGTGCATGATAGATATGTTAAACGTCAAACGTGTCAAAAGCGGAACAAAATAGCGGTACTCGTTTGAACTGCGTGCCACACTGTACGCAGTTCAAGGATGTACTCATCCTATGCGGGACTGGATTGCACCATCTGCTGGTCGGCCATCTGTTTCCTTAATATATAATAAAATTATTGATTGTATTACAAAACCTCTTTCTATTAAAACTATTTGGAATAGGGAATTATCTGACCTTAATTTATCTGTCGACTGGGAGAGAGTGTGGTCTAATCTCAGCTTAACATCTAAAAATCTGGCTCATCGTCTTATTCACTTCAAAGTCATTCATAGAGCATACATAACTCCTTACAAAAGATTTAAAATGAAACTACAGTCAAATTTGAACTGCCATATATGTAACACTACATCATCAGGCACTTTTCTGCATATGTTTTGGGAATGTCCTGTCGTCATCAGTCAATAGACACATGTAAACCTGGTTTTGTCATCATTACTGCGAATTGATTGGTCTGTTAACCCAAGTTTGTGTCTTCTTAATGATGATTCTGGTCTCTGTATTAGTTCAATGCAATAGAGAATGTTGTTTGCTGGTTTTACAGCTGTGAAGACAATAATCCAGAACTGGTTTACACCACACATGTGTAGAAAAACATATTGGATCCGTAGCCTTCTGCAAATAGTGTCATGTGAATGTACAACGGCGCGAGTTGGTGGGGCCAGGCCTTCGACCATTGATGCTTGGCAGTGTTTTTTGTTGGACATACGTGATTGTATAAAGGAGTAACTTTTGTGTTCTTGTTGTCCTTCCCTCTCCCCCTCCCTTTTGATTGGACCTTGAGATGTTGAGTATGTGTCTGTTGTTTTGTTTTGTTGTATTTTGGATATTATGTTGTGTTGTGTGAAAAAAAAAAAAAATGTTGATTAAAAAAAAATGAGAGTGAGAAAGACTATATTTACTAAGAAGGTGATCGAAAGAGGCAAAGCGACCATCAGTGTATAATTCATTAAATGTAGAAAGACCCTTATTATTCCACATTTGAAAGATTCTATCGTTCAGAGCAGGTGTAAAATTGTGATTCTTACAAATGGGAGAATATAGAGAAGGCTGTGTGATACCAAGAAATTTCTTAATTTGTTTCAATATTCTTAAAGAGCTATGTACTACAACATTTTTAGAAATGCTCTTTAAAGGAGCATTTAAACTGGCAAGTAATAAAGCAGGGAGAGAGCTCTTGTTTACAGAATGAGATTCCATGTGAATCCAGGTAGGAAAGTCTACATTCTCATTAAAACCGGGCGAATCAATACTCCAATACATCAAAGACCTTAAGTTTGCAGCCCAATAATAATGTTGAAAAACTGGCATTGCCAGCCCACCCCATCTCTTTAGATTTTTCTAAATGTGCCTTAGCGATACGATGAGTCTTAAAACTCCAAATAAAAGGGAAAATAATAGAATCTAGATTTTTAAAAAACGATTTTGTAAGATAAATGGGTAGATTCTGAAACAGATATAAAAACCTTGGAAGGACCACCATCTTTATAGCATTAACACGGCCGATTAGTGATAAAGGCAAAAGCCTCCATTTTTCAATGGTGGATTTAAGGCTCTTTATTGCAGAACTAAAATTAAGTTTAAATATATCTTTTGGATCTAATGGAATAACCAATCCTAAGTAAGTGAAATGGTCACGAACTATTTTAAAAGGGAGGGACTCTAAAAAAATTTGTTGAAAAATTATTGCCAAGGGGAGCAATTACAATCTCAAGGGAATAATCGACAATTATGATTTTTGTCATAATCGTGCAGCACTAATGTGATGTATCCTATGCCATGCCTCGTCTTATTCGTTTTTGTTAATAAAGGTTATGTAAGCTAGTTTGTCATTGTAGCCTACTGTTTTATTGTTGTTGTGCTTTTTAATTAAGAATAACAATGAATCCATCTTTTGTTTTAGTCTTAAAAAGTGAAAGGTGTATAAGCAAAACAGACAATTATCTTTTCTTGTAAAACACCAAGATCGCGAATTTGAAAGTGAAAGTGCACGAAAAGAGGATCTCCCGTTCACAAAATTTAAATCACAAATAATACGGATGAAAAAAGGGTTGAATGTTGAACACTTTTATTACCATATAACTAGGGTTGGGTATCGTTTGGGTTTTTTCCGATACCGGTGCCAAATCGATACTTTTAAAACGGTGCCGGTGCCTAAACGGTGCCTGAACCGATACTTGTTTTATTTATTTATATATATATATATATATATATATATATATATATATGCGCACACACACACACACACACGCATACTGTATATGGAACTAATGAAGCTCCAGGAAATCCCCAATATGGAGAAAGGCATTGCTATTCCTGTAACTGAGTAAACAGAAGATATAAGCGTTTTGAATGATAAAACAAATACATTAAACACTCGACTACGACAATATATAGTTTGTCTGTGTTATTCAAGCCATCTCTGGTATTTTCATAATAATTAAGTATATTTAAAATCCATTGCTAATCAATGCATTAGTAGCCTATGGAACATATTTTCTGCCTCATTCTGTGACAAGAAGCTATCAGATCACAAAAGGAAGCATTTAACTGGTGTTGTGGACTAAAAACGTTATAATGTTCTATTTTGTTGGTTTAAACAGGTTTAAAAACACGAATACAAGAGAATTTTAGCTTTAGGCATTTTAATTAAAGCTATCTGGGCGGTATATAGAGTTTGTGCGATATATCGATATATTCTTTATAATCGATACGTTATGAAGCAATACAGTTAATATTGATATACAGTAGTTTGATACGAGCGCATCTGATAAAATATCTAGGGAGGACACAGACTGAACTGCTGCGGAGAAAGTGCATCATACAATTTGTTCATGTGACAAGCTTTATATGAAGGGCTATAAAAAAAACTCTGAAGATACAGTAGCCTATAGTTTATAGTTTCAGTTTAAAGTGGCTCGCGCTCTCAGATGCTCTGACAGAAAGGCTGCGTGTGCCGCTGACAGAGATGCTTCTCGCGCTGTTTAATGTGTTTGCTGTTTTCCGTAATGCATAACATACAATTCACAAGTATATTCTCCATCTGTAAATGTTAGAAAGCCATGGAAATATTTCCATTTTGCTGTCAGAAGTGCGTGAGCTTTTGCTTTGCGATTCTCTGCTAAACTTCACAGACTTCATTTAGAACGAGCGCCGCCGTGCGCATGCGCGCCAAACAGACGGCGCGCAATGAAATAGGAGCGCAATAACTCTGACTAAAATATGCATTTAGCTGAAATATTTGTAGTTGTAGCCTGTGATGCTTCTTACGTGCGTTTCGGAGAAACAAAGGACAAATATTTTAATCGATCGCTCAGGCATGGCACCGAAATGAGGCACCGAAATCTGCGTTCTGATTCGGTTCTAGTACATACCGGTTACATGGGTACCGGTGCCATATTGGTACCGGGTTTCGGTACCCAACCCTACATATAACTATAAATTATGATAAAAGTTAATCAGCATGCATTGATTAATGTTGTAGCAAAAATAAAAAATAAAATTGCGACCAAATTATGTGCTGGTGCGACCAACTGAGAAAGTTAGTCGCAAAAGAGCGACCAGTGGGAAGAATGAGTCTAGAGCCCTGCTGGGACATTTTTTTTTATGGATGGGCATTGGGCAACCCTTTCCACTAAGCAGACTCTACCTCTTGACCCCCAGTTATAGCCCTACATTTACATATAAAAAATAAATTAAATTAAAAATTAAAAAAGGTGATACATGTGGCCTAGGCTGCTTTCCATGTTGATAAGGAGCTCAACTGCCACAGTGAACAATTCTGGAACTCTTGGGCTCTTGGAAACCTCCACTGATTGTTTACCCAACAGACTGTTCTTAACCTGAACCAAACAGGTATTTTCAGCAGCCTAAAGGCCTAAGTATACTTCGTTTTTGTACGCGTACGCTACCGTATTCGCACAGTCGAACGCGTAGCCTTACAAAGTATACTCCATTTGAAGTTGTACGCGAATGCAGGCGGTCAACACATGCGCACTAGAAAGCTTCATTCATGTTCAGTGTCTGCTCTATTTTTCCCCGTTAAAACTCTTTTAAACCAAAGCTGAGCTGTCCCATACCCTCTCGCTCACAAGCGCTCGTCAATGTGAACGTCTGTTGCAGTCTCCGCTATTTTGTTGTCATTGTCCGTCTCTTTAGTTTTGTTTTCTACTGTGAAACAATGGCCCGGGACAGTGTTGCCACCATGTGGGAAAACCTGATTACTGCAAAATAACTTCAGTGCGCATGTGCGACCTGAGCGTGGTTACAAAAATCGGGTGGTGCGCGTACTGTTCTGATGACGCAATTCGCTGTCCCTCGCGTACGCGTAAAAAGTGAAGTATACTTTGGCCCTTAAGTATTACAGCACTCTAAGCCAATTATTTTATACAAACAACCCTAATCACAAGAGGACCAATAAAAGTCTAACATTTACTAGAACTCTCCAGAATCTAATTAACTCAGGTTCTAAAGTTTTCAGGGAGCTATGAACAGAACATCTAGAACTTCAGCTGCTAAATGAAGGCAATGTTTATTGACGGTAAGCTATAATTGATATGGAACACTTCCCCTCTGCCCCACTCAGCTGTGCTCAAGTAACCTCTGCACAAGGGCTCCCGTGGCACGCTCCGCTAATGCCAATGGGCAGCAAATGCCACACTGGCAGCATCAACACACACTTTCTAGATCATGCCTTGGCAGCACAGCTGGGGTCATTAAGTTTTGCCTTGTGAAAATTTCAATATGATCTTGTTTAAACTTTTTAAGATCCAAAAGTGACCAGACACATTAACACTCTCATACTCATATTTTAAGATTTCATTTGGACAGAAAAATCAAATACATTTTGAATTACATGGCCACTACTCAAAGAATGCAGGAGGTGTTACTTTATTGAACAGGTCTGCAGGTGTCTTCCTTTTGGTGGGGCTGAACCTGTATTTGACGGGTGAGAGTGTTTTGAGGACTGGGCTGGCTTTGTTCTGCCTCAGTTCTGCACTTGACTGGAGAGGAACTGCAGGGCAGGAAGGTTCTCATGGCCACCTGTGTTCTAAATATACTTCTGCCAGCTGTCACCTAATAAATTTAGCCAGATCCGAAATGAAAAGGGTAGGGAGTTAAAGATAACTGGGGACTTGTTTTGAAACATGATCATCCTCTAAAAAAAATAAAAGAGCCACTCAGAAAGGTCTCTCCTTTTAAAACTGGATTAAATAATTAGCTGGAAGAAAATAATTAATCATACGCACATTTCTTTGCCATGTAACTTTATAAGGTTGTACATCTGAGTAAAGATTCCTGGGAGCTAAGACAACAGGTGCCATACCCAGAATTTAAATGTCTGCTTAACACAACATTTTGAAGAGGATCACCACAACAACAGGAACTTTTCAGCCACCTATTGAAGGTTTTTCATAAAAGTAAACATCTGGTGTAAATCTGACATTCAAAAACAAAATAATTACAAATGACAAAATCTGACAATGTGATGACAAACCCTTTTTCAAACTGACAACCAAGATACGAAAAGTCAGCCAATGGCATGCAAGTTGTTGCTTCAAAGATGTCCCTAGGACAGAGGTGATTTATAAAACAAGATGAGCAATTAAAGCTAGAATGTTCATGCAACATAATGACTCAGCCCAAATAGGAAAGCCAAACCAGAATTTACTAACAAATTTAATATCAACATTTGTCCAGTCAACTGCCCTCAATACCTACAAGATACTTTCCTTGAACATAACATTAAAGGCTACATGTGCATAATTTATTTGCATACACTTTCATTCAAAGCAGTGCATTCAAGATACACAGTCAATGTGTTCTCTCTAATTCGAACTCTTACGACTTTGGCCAGCATCCTGCTCTGCCAAATGAGATACAAGAACACCTAGTGCAAAGCCTAGGGTGCTTATTTTAAAAACTGCAGGTTGTAAAATTGAGTGACAATTATTACCTTTAACAGCATGCAAAGATCACGCTGCACTAGGATAAGGTCACCATGACCAAAACAAACATGCATACTGGTTAGAGCAAGACACTAAACTGGCAAGACAAGGACTGGTTCAATTTCCTTACAATGCATTCCAATATATTATTTATGCTATTAGAATTGAACAACAGGCATGATCACACCCTCATTGCACTTTACCTTCCCACAACACCCCAAATCATCCAATATATTGCATTTCATGCAATATACTTACAAATTTACAGGAATTATTGGTGAACTTTATAAACATTGGATTTCACTTTTTTAACATTAGTTATGATGTTGCTGTTTGCATAAACAATATCTCAGAGTTGCAGCCTGAAAGTTCTGCAAACGGAGAATTGATTCTGGCAGTTTTGCCTTAAGGGACTACAACACTTCCCTGATTCACAGACCAGATTGGCAGCCCATGCTGCGCTGCAACTAGGGACAGGTAACCTATTCATGAATCGCGATAACCTAATGGATTCACAATCAAAATCATTAAAGCAGTTCTTAACTGTTCTTTGTCCTGAGCGTCAAGAGGCAATCATTATAAATGGAACGCGTGCGGTTGCTGTCTGTATTGTGATTTTATATCCTCTATTGGTCACCAAAGAGCCGTGCTTGCACAGGTTCTATCAACTAATATCCTCTGGGTCTCAACAAATTGAAACATTATAGACAACGCCACTGTCAACCGAGCACATCTGAGGAGAGGGGCGGGATTCAGACTGTAGAGGCGGTTTACGAATCACAACACACTGCTAACCAATCTCAGTCGAGGACATAAAACAGAAATAAACGACGTTTGTCAGAGAAGGGACCGTTTTTTATGCTAGAGCACCCCATAAACACAATCAAGCCTAGAAAAAAACCAGTCAACCACCCCTTTAAATCAGATCAACATCTGATTTTGCTAATTTTTTCACTGACACTTTAATGTGTGTTAAACACGAGCACACATGCACATGTTGCACTGCATGTAAGTGTGGTGTGCAATTTGTTACCAAGGCACAAGACACGCATAAGGAAGCATTTAAAGGTCAAAACCATACCACATGAAGAGGACTCAATCCTTTGATTTCCAAAAGACATAATGCAAGCATATGCTATAAGCAAAACCACACGGAAAGCTGGATGTAAAACTTAATTACAGCATTTCCAAATGAAGGCAAACATAGACTGACAAAATCATTATTCATCTCCACAAAATTAGAAATCACATTCTGAGATATTCAATGGGTGCCATTCTAAAACATAGAATTCCAACTTACATTTTGACTAAGATCAGATAAAACTCAACTTCACAAGGCTGAATTAGTGCTTATGTCCAGATGAACATCAATAACATCTTCTAGACTTCAGAGGGACATTTCACTCTCAATCAGGAGTCTCTAAAACCCTAAACTGTATTACAGTGTTTACAAAATCTAAAACAAGATGATTTAAACACCAAAACTCCGACATCCAAGAAGAAACTTGGTTTTGCGGACTACAAAAGATCTGTGTGTATGTATTGGTGTTTGTTCTCTATAGCAACATCCCTGTGATGTCACAAGAGATCTGGGGTTTTATCCTTATCCCTTCTGACCTGGAGGACCTAGTGTCCCTCATAACAGAAGATAGATACGAGCAGTGCTGTAATCCCTTTAAGCACACTGAGATCATCATCATCTCCTTTCCAGTCACATGACCCATTCAAACAAATCAGATCATTCCAAGCAAGTTCTGGAACAGGTCATTTCTCCAGAGAGAAAAGGTCTGATACATCTTCAAGAATCTAGTTTCTTGTATATCATGTATATCTTTACCAGCAACACAACCATGAATTCAACTAATTAAAGTTTTCTTTGGAATTGGCCAAATTAAAATCAGGATATGGTGTCACACCATAGGACATGGTTTTCAGAGACAAAATGTATTAATTTCCTACACTTTCAGAAATATAGGGTAACGTACCTATTAAGCACACTTCCATTTTTGAGCTCAGATTATAAAAATAAAAAATAATTTATTATCCTATTTGATGTCTTAACCAATTGATGTGTTTGTTACTATATACCTCCTGTAATTTCAAGTCAATCAGACCCATTGCACTCGAAGATACGAGTATCCAAGTGTTCACACTGTCTGGCGGACATTTTGAAAGCTGTCTGAAAACTTTCACCAAAAGAGGAGCCCCTTAAATGTGCATTTTTAAGATGTTTAACCCTTTATTTTGGGTAAGTTTCACTACTTACTGTAAAATTAAGAGATTAATGTTCAGACTTTTGCATATTATAACCTGGAACTTGGATGTGGGATATAATTAGAGTTAGATCCAATAGATAGTTTTAGCAACATGGTGCAGATGCTACAGAACACAGTTAGCTGACTCGCTGTATACGATTGTGTGCTACGCTAATATACAGGTGCATCTCAATAAATTAGAATGTCGTAAAAAAGTTCATAACTTATTTCAAAAAGTGAAACTTTCATATATTTTTGATTCATTACATGTAAAGTAAAACATTTCAAAAGCTTTTTTGTTTTAATTTTGATGATTAGAGCTTACAGCTCATGAAAGTCAAAAAATCAGTATCTCAAAATATTAGAATATTTACATTTGAGTTTCAATAAATGACCATCCCTACAGTATAAATTCTGGGTCTCTCTTGTTCTTTGAAACCACATTAATGGGGAAGACTGCTGACTTGGCAATGGTCCAGAAGACGAACATTGACACCCTCCATAAAGAGGGTAAGTCACAGAAGGTCATTACTGAACGGTGTGGCTGTTTACAGAGTGCTGTATCAAAGCATATTAAATGCAAAGTTGACTGGAAGGAAGAATTTGAGTAGGAAAAGGTGCACAAGCAACAGGGATGACCGCAATCTTGAGAATACAGTCAAGGAAAGCGGAATCAAACACTTGGGAGAGCTTCACAAGGAGTGGACTGAAGCTGGAGTCAGTGCATCAAGAGTCACCACGCTCAGACGTCTTCAGGAAAAGGGCTACCAAGCCACTTCTGAACCAGAGACAACGTCAGAAGCGTCTTACCTGGGCTGTGGAGAAAAAGAACTGGACTGTTGCTCAGTGGTCCAAAGTCCTCTTTTCAGATGAAAGTAAATTTTGCATTTCATTTGGATATCAAGGTCCCAGAGTCTGGAGGAAGAGTGGAGAGGCACAGAATCCATGTTGCTTGAAGTCCAGTGTGATGTTTCCACAGTCAGTGATGATTTGGGCTGCCATGTCATCTGCTGGTGTTGGTCCACTGTGTTTTCTGAAGTCCACAGTCAATGCAGCCATCTACCAGGAAATTTTAGAGCACTTCATGCTTCCTTCTGCTGACAAGCTTTATGGAGATGCTGATTTCATTTTCCAGCAGGACTTGGCACCTGCCCACACTGCCAAAGGTACCAAAAGCTGGTTCAATGACCATGGTGTTACTGTGCTTGATTGGCCAGCAAACTCGCCTGACCTGAACCCCATAGAGAATCTATGGGGTATTGTCAAGAGGAAGATGAGAGACACCAGACCCAACAATGCAGATGACCTGAAGGCCACTGTCAAAGAAACCTGGGCTTCCATACCACCTCAGCAGTGCCACAAACTGATCACCTCCATGCCACGCCGAATTGAGGCAGTAATTAAATCAAAAGGAGCCCCAACCAAGTATTGAGTACATATACAGTAAATGAACATACTTTCCAGAAGGCCAACAATTCACTAAAAATGTTTTTTAATTGGTCTTATGACGTATTCTAATTTGTTGAGATAGTGAATTGGTGGGTTTTTGTTAAATGTGAGCCTAAATCATCACAATTAAAAGAACCAAAGACTTAAACTACTTCAGTCTGTGTGCATTGAATTTATTTAATACACGAGTTTCACAATTTGAGTTGAATTACTGAAATAAATGAACTTTTCCACGACATTCTAATTTATTGAGATGCACCTGTATTACTTCACAGGCATTACTGGCTTGTACTTTTACATCCATAATATTATAAATGGACAGTTTATTGCTGGTCTGTGTTTTTACACTGCTGTTATTTTTAAAGATTTCATATTATTTTACGGTGAGCTTAAAGGGTGCACTACTATGAAAATCACACAGCTTCAGTGTGACATCAATAAGAACAAGTATAATTTCATAGATATTGTTAATAATTGTTGTTCATAATAAAATATGTATGAACTTAATACATGACCTAGATTATTTATTTAGCAAAATCTTGTCATTTTAATAAATATTGCATGAAATTTATTAAAAATTGTTGCTGCTCCCATTACGCTCAGTGTGCTCTCTTCAAGCTCTTCCACATTGAACGTCTATGTAAATACTTCATAAAACGACTTTAAATATTAACTGATGGTTGTCACTAAGTTAATCTTTATAAAATTATTAATAACTTATTTTCACAGCTTTAAGATGACAAAATCTAGGCATAACTATAGTTTATGCCCAAAGATGAAAGAGGCATGTCGTTCATTCAAAGAAGGAGCCATTAGAAACCTGTCCAGGAAAAAAGCGACTAAAGCAGGGCTCTAGACTCATTCTTCCCACTGGTCACACTTGTGCGACTAACTTTCTCAGTTGGTCGCACGAGCACATCATTTGGTCGCAATTTTAATATTTATTTATTTGATACAACATTTCATTAATCAATGCATGTTGATGAACTTTTATCATAGTTTATAGTTATTGGTAACGAAAGTGTTCAACATTCAACCCGTTCTTTTTCATCAGTATTATTTGTGATTTAAATTTTGTGAACAACAATTCCTTTTTTTTGCTTTCACTTTCAAATTCGCGATCTTGTCACGTTTTACAAGAAAAGATAATTGTCTGTTTTGCTTATATCTATACAACTTTCACTTTCTAAGACTAAAACAAAAGATGGATTCATTGTTATTCTTAATTAAAAAGCACAACAACAATAAAACAGTGGGTTACAATGACAAACTAGCTTACATAAAATTTATTAAGAAAAACGAATAAGACGAGGCATGGCATAGGACACATCACATGCTGTATTATATACCGACTAATGAATTACAGAATGTTTAGCAAACACTGAGGAATCAAATAATAATAATATAAAAAAATTAAGGAAAGCCTTCATAGCGTAACGTGAGGTAGCGTAACAGCAAAGATAAGCTTTTCAAAACGAAAACAAAAAGAAAAGTAAAACTAAACTGGCTGTCGCTGACAGGACTTGCATGTTTTTTTTTCTACAAGAATACCAACATGTTCACCTTCTATGGTTTAAGGAGCGGTCTTTTACTTTAGTTTGAAAACCAAATCCTCCGTTGCGCTCCTTCCGCTGCACGCACCTTTGAGCTTGTGCTGACGCAGCGAGTATAAACCAGGCTCTACCCACGAAAAAAAAAAAAGCGCCTCTCTTCACGTGATCAGTGAAATCTGACTCCTGCTACAATGTGCTGCAGCTGGCAGCGTGCGCTGTATGAAGCAGACGCTTTGGAGCAGCACGGACCATGCACTCGCACAAGTGCAACCACTTCAAATTTTTACTTTCACACTCTCAAAAAACGGTCGCAAATGCGACCATTTTGGTCGCAGTCTAGAGCCCTGTAAAGGCTGGAATACACTACACGACTTTTAAAAATTTGAACAGATTTTTAAAACACTAGATATCATACACTTATCGACTTTGTAAATAGTTTGTTTGAATATGTGTTACTTAGCTGAACGCGGACTAGTCTAGATGTTGCAATATGCTTAAATGTCACACTATGAATATATAACTGATCAAATTGAATGCCTTGTTGCATGATTTTAGTGTTCTGTTTTTTATTCTTTAAAAAGGTTGTTTAAATAAACAAGAATTTTTAATAAAACATGATGTGAGCTTAATAGGAACAGGGGTGTGCTTAAAGGGTACAACAATGTACCCATTAAGCACAGCCAGACTTTTTGCATTTAATGATGTACATCTTAATTGAAATTGCTTTTAGCATTTAAAATAAAATTAAATATTTTTGAGTGAGAGAATCATATTTTATTTTAACAACTTCTTTTACTGAAACCAATATCTTGTGCACTAAAAATGACTCAATGTAGATTTTGGTGAGCTTAATAGGTACAGTGTCCTACCACTATATACAGTATATTGGCACCCTTGATACAAATACATACACACAAGGTGAGTAGATGTAACAGTGTCAGTCGCCAGTTGGCGGGTACAACTTTTACAAAATATGAGGGATGCTCCGATCAGGATTTTTGCAGCCGATACCAAGAACCGATTTCTTGTCATGGTGATCGGCCGATACCGATGCCGATTCTGATGCTTCAAGCTTTATATAACATATGTAATAATAATGTCATATAAATAATCACAAAAATGATTCCTTATACAGTGAACATTTTAATATTCCTTTAAAATGGTGTTTATGCATAACATTATGTATATCAGGATACTTAATATAAGACAAAAATAAATGCAAACAAAATGTGTCTGATGCACCACAAGGCAGAGATCGAGTCGCATTTTTATAGCCTTAAGACTTGACTTGACCTGAAATGACCCCAGACTTTACTCGACTCGAGGAAAAGGACTTGTGAATATTTTAAAAGCAACTCGAGTCTTTTATCCTTAAATACTTCTATAAGTGCATCCGCACCCCTGCATCCATCCGGACCGCGAGCCGTCGCAACAGCACCATTTTAAGTGAGCAGCGCATCAAAACAGCGGAGAAGATCACATAACAAGCGCTCAGGGTCATTTATGGTAAATATCTTTCAGCGCTATATCCTCGTATTTTTATCTATAGCTAAACGCGCTTTATTCAAGCCCTTTCAGCTCCGTGCGCTCTCTCTCTCTCTTTGGACGCGCGCCGGTGGCGCCAAGTTCAAGAGCTGCCGCGGTTATTTTAACAAAAACAGAAACACGGTGAGAGGTCAAATTATAGATTACTTTCACTAAAATACAGCAGAAAAAAACAATGCTGCAAATATTGTTATTTTTCTTACTATCTATTTATCTATCTATAAGTAACCTACGACTCAAACCAGATGTAACAAAACGTTTCTGATCTACATTTAGCATTATTAATCTGTAGGCTAAGAACATATATATATATATATATATATATATATAAAAATAGTTGTTAGATGGCTAGGTTGGAATTTAAACTTTGAAACTGTTATCTTTCTTTTCTGCTCAAGATGAGAATGTTTTGATTCCAGCCTATCCAATGTTAGAGAGAGGACAAAATAAATAGAAACATTTAAACTCCAATATGGAGAAGTCTGATGTAACTCATAAGGTTTAATGCTGTCCAATATAAGACTGAAGAGGAAAAAAATAAATAGAAACACGTCCTTTAAACTACTGAAAGAACAAAACGGATCTTTAGTTGATTGGAACCTCACGGTTAATTATTCCACGGGCGCTACGGATGGTGGAATCCATGGGATTTTCGGGTAATGTTTTAACTCTTTTCTTAAAATGCCACTTTCTGATTATTAGCGGGTGGATGCTCAACAATCTTGTTCTTCAAATCATAAATTATGCAATATTAACTAAAAAATTTTTAAACAAATTTTTTCATCATTGTGCATGGACGATTTAAGGGAATTTGTGTGTGTGTGTGTGTTCGCCTGATCGGGAAGTTATAATCCTGTGGAACAGAAAGTCATGGCTGGACAATTTCCAGATAAAGTTCCTGAAAGGAGTCACCCTGGTGTGCTAAAAAATGCTAAATATGAAGTAGGCTAATATGGCCAACTTCAGATGATATTGTTACTCATAAATAAATGTTCATAGAGCGGCCGCGATCAGCTCCGGCTCCCGTGGAGACGCGTGCAAGTGATTGTGCAGATCAGCTCAACATGAATCATTGGCTGTTAAAAATGAACATTTATCCATTCATCATGAGATCCCCACTCTCAATTGTTTTACTAAAGTGACAGGTTACGAATTATAGTGAATTTTTCATTGAGTGAAAGATCAAAAGGATAAACAATGCAGATTTATTTTCACAGCGTTGACTTTGCAGCATATTTATCAAGGGTCCCCACGCAATCATATTACGTCGTGGAGGGCACTGTATGTTTACGTCTATCAAATATGCGATCGGTACATAGATCGGCCAAATGTACGAGTACACACAAGGATGAGTCATAAAATGTAACAGTGTCAGTCGGCCGATACCGATCTGCCGATCGATCGGTAGCAACTTTCCCTACAAAATATAACAATGCAATGTAGTGAAAACAACAGCCAGTTTTAAAGAGATTCGCTGTTTCTGACATAACCGAATAAAATAATATTTTCCAAAGACAAGATCATCGTGACGCTGTTCTGTCATAAGCGACAAGAGCGAATCAAATAATACAAACGGGCTGATAAGGTCAGAGCAGTGTGATGGCCAGCTTCCCTAGACACGGTTCTAATAACTTTTACATGAGATGATTTTGCTGCTCCCTTCTTTATTCTTCATAACCCGAGAATGTGGCGTCACATAACTTACCTAGGTTTATGCCGGCTAAACGGTGCAGTGAAGTTTGAAAGGCTGCACGTTCGGCTGAACACATCCGCTTCAGACAGCGCACTAGTAGTGCTTCAACGGACGAAAACACACACAATTATGTCAAAATTTGGGGTGGGAATCTTCAGGCACTTCACTATCCGATCAGATTCCGATTCTGGGAGTCACGATCCGATTCCAAAACGATTCTTGATTTACATTTTTCCCCCAATTAATTCTTCTGCTGTGCAAATACATTTTACAACTCTACATTTTAACCAAAATTGCAGTTTCTATGCTTTTCGTTTATGGAATCTCTGCATGTCAGTACTGCCATCTTAAAAATAGTGGTGTGAATCTTGGTTTCATGATACAATTCAATTACGATTATCATTAACTCAATATCACGATGCGTCACATTCTCAGTTTTCAATATTACTGCACATGGCTACATATTCATATAAATTTTATATCAAATTTATTTTGTGCAAAATTTACTTTATTTTTTTTATTATACCTACAGTGCACAGCATAAATGAGTACACCCCCTCTAATACTTAACAAATTCAGCAAATACTTTTTACTTATTTATACTTTACTTCTTTGGAGATATAATGTTCCAACAAGCCTGCTTGATCAATTACCAAAGAAGAATTTTAAAATTATTCATCAAAATAAGATTTTCTTATCAAAGTGATAAAATGTTGTGTTGCAAAAATGAGTACACCCTCCTGAAAGTTAACTAAAAAAAATGTTTAAGGCTATTTTTGATCAACAGGTGAGTATATTGAACCAAAACTTTTAAAGACCAGTAATTTCCTGGCAATTAAAAGTGTTACATAGTCCTCTGAATCATACTCAGACTTAATGCTGGCAGCAGTGGAATCAGTTGGGAGAGAACTGCCAGGTGACTTATTCCTTAGCATAAGAGGACAATGGTACAAGAGGAATACCAAATTATTGTTTTAATTGTCAAAATATAGCAGAAGTAGCACCGACATTCAAAAACAATGGACTTGTGACAAGGCTCCTGAAATAATCAGGTCTTTACTTTAAGTTTTCATTTAGTGATGAGTGAATTTTTGCTAGAAAAAGAGCAGGAGAAATAACATGCAAGTGTCTCAGAGCCGGCAAAAGCTATGAAAAGAGTGACACTTTATCTCACAGAGTATGACGCAGCCTGCAGAAGTGACATGCATGGTTGTTGTCACCACTAGAATTACCCTACTGTAGCCAAAGCAAAATAAACTCATTTAACCACTTCCAAGGCCCATATTTACAAAATAGAGACTTCTGGGAATCCATACTCTGGTCTCAAGAGACCAAGTCAATCATTTCAGATCCAAAAGCATCCAAAATGTTCTGGTGTTGCTAGAGGAGGAGTACAGTGAGAAGTGCTTGGTACCCACAGTGACATTCAGTGGTAGTAAAGCTCTTGTATAGGGATGAATGAGTGCTGAAGGTGTGAGGGAGTTGTGCTTTATCAACGCTGTCATGAATTCACACACTACTGTGTGATGGAATACAAAAACTTGAAACAGAAGATGCTACCCTCCCCTCATTCCCTGCATTATTGGGCATTTTTTCAGCATGACAATGAAGATATTCATTCTCCCAAGGTGAAAATCCTTCAGTGGACATGTATTTCACTCAGTCTTAACGCTCTTGAGCAGCTGTGGGGGATTCTGTAGAGACAAGCTGAGCAAAACTTGCCATTAAAGACCAGAGCATTTAAGGAGGTCGTCCTCCAGGAGTTAACCTGTTAACCTGCACCCCCCATATTGGGAATCACAGCTGAAAATGACTAACTAACTTAAAATGGTAACAGTTCCTGACTTCAGTGTGCCACACACACAATTGTGGTGTCTTTGGAAAGAAGACCCTTTGGCCTTTACTATCCATCATCCAGAGTCGATAATGCTCAAAAATATAAAAAGTTATAGACACTGAAGTGCCTTGATAAAAATTGTTCCACACTGAATTTTTTTTTTATTTCATATAAAAATACATGAAATCAGTCCTGGAGAAATCCAGAAAAGTAATGGGCTGAAAGTCACATGTCTCATGAGTTTATATTTCAAATCTGAAGAAGATACCATGAAATATTAGATTCCTGCAGACATTTTTCTAGTCAAAATAGTTCCAAAAAATTTTCAATTATAAAACAGTAGACAGAATCTTAGAAATCGTATAAGTGATTTATTTGAGCACTAGAAAAATACAATAATAATAATTTTTGAGTGATGAAAAAAAAAACAATAATAATAAAAAAAAAAATAACTTAATTACATACTGATTTCCTGACAAACAGATGCTCTCCTGCTCATACATTAGTAATCACATGCTGAAGATCATTCATACAGATGCTAATCATACTGATGGCTGCCCAATATAGTCAATATTCACATTATAATGGCCTTTTATATAGACTGCATTCACACTGATATCTGTGAACAGTCAGTAATTACATGCTGATTATCAGCCATAGAGATGTTAATCATACAGATACAGGCACATTCTCCACAAAACACTCAAACATATATGAAAACTGCTGAAGAAGAAAAAAATAAATGTTTTTTCTTATTGTGCTAAAAAGATCGCTAAGTTACGCCCCATCAGATGACAGGTGCGTCACAGCGTGCGTCACGCGCCGTCGCGAGGGAGCGCCAGAATTCAAATAAACAATCTTTCGTGTATCTTTGACTTTTTTTTTTTTGGATGATTTCATTCTGTTTGGGACATTGTCTGCTACAAAATCGTGCTGTTTTTTTTACCACCAAGACACTGTTTTTGAGCGTAATTTGTTCCATAACGGACACAAACAATAACTCTCCCTCAAGAGATGAGACGTAAACAAAGGATTATCGATCTAAATTACAGCGTTGTTGTTTCTTTGGACTAAAAGTGCTCGATGGAATGTTGTTCAGTGGACCCTTATCTTTCAAACTAAACCGGGATTTACAGCAGTGGATACGTTTGAGAGTCGTTATCAGGATGAATGTGGTATGTACTGCGGGTTTTTTTATACATGTTTTGATGTGTACTGCTTACACAAATTTAGCAAATACATTCCGTATAAGCTTTCTATCGAAAAACAGCGATATGTCGTCGATGCTAGAGGCTTAGACCTTCAAAATGATATATAGTTTGTCAAGATTCATTTTGTCCTGTTTTACTTTATCTGTTTGAAAACAATGACGTGTGCAAACAAGGAGCTTTCAGTGCGCCCACGTCCTGGTGCAGGTTAACAGGTTAAACAGGACAGATGTGAAAATTGTCATTAACTTGTACACTCAGTGCCAAGAAGGGTCAGAGCAGTATACTTAAAGTTCTGGAGGACATACTAAGTAATAGAATATTATACATTTGCTGAATTAAATCTAGGGTGTACTCATTTCTGCAGTCCTTCATTTAAACTAAACTGGCTAATTTACTTATCTTACAGAAAATGTTGGCATATATTTTGCCGTTTTTATTAAGTATATGTTTAATACATTTCAATTTTGCCATCTTTCCATGAATTATATTTGTGATTAGGGGTCGACCGATATGGCGTTTTTCAGGGCCGATGCCGATACCGATTATTACAGACCAACTAGACCGATAACCAATATTTTTAACCGATATATGTCTGGTGTAAAAATTACAATTAATGTCAAAATTTAGAATAACAAGGGCTCTGACAAAAACTGCCTTCCCTGGTGTTGGTTGCACTTCTTACTCTTGTCTTCCTCCATGCATCCATCTACAATAAGGGTAATATAAAGAGAGTTAAAAGTGGGGCCACTGTAGGGCTGCACGATATATTGCATGCGATTGTCATGTGCATCTCTTCAGTAAAGCCGGTTCTGTGATTAGTATTAAATCTCCATCACACTAGGGATGTAATAAAAATGTATTTTGGACAACTGTCAAGTCAGCAGTCTTCCCCATGATTGTGTAGCCTACAGAACTAGACAGAGACCATTTAAAGGCCTTTGCAGGTGTTTTGAGTTAATTAGCTGATTAGAGTGTGGCACCAGGTGTCTTCAATATTGAACCTTTTCACAATATTATAATTTTCTGAGATACTGAATTTGGGGTTTTCATTAGTTGTCAGTTATAACCATCAAAATTAAAAGAAATAAACACTTGAAATATATCAGTCTGTGTGGAATGAATGTATACATTATACAAGTTTCACTTTTTGAATGGAATTAGTGAAATAAATCAACTTTTTGATGATATTCTAATTATATGACCAGCACCTGTATACATTATATATATAAATATTTGTAGTTGTAGCCTGTGATGCTTCTTACGTGCGTTTCAGAGAAACAAAGGACAAATATTTTAATCGATCGCTCAGGCATGGCACCGAAATCTGCGTTCTGATACATACCGGTTACATAGGTACCGGTGCCATATTGGTACCGGGTTTCGGTACCCAACCCTAGTCTCCTCTGTGTCTCAGTCTTCTGTATCAGCCTCAACACAGGGATGCATCTTCTTCGTCGATTTACGCTCTGATTTGAACGCAAACAGCGCACCCTTGTGGCCCGGCTGATACAGAAGAGTGTATGCATTTTGCGTCCAGGGGATAATCTCCAAAATGGCGCTACGCTGACACAGAGGAGACGTTATGGTGCCTAATTGTTGAATAAAGTCGTTATTTTTGTGTTATTTCCGTACAAAAAGTATTCTCGTCGCTTCATAATATTATGATTGAAACACTGATGGCAGATGGAGTATTCTGGTGATGCTTTCATACTTTTATGGACCTTGACAGTGCAATTTACTTGGCAGTCAATGGGACAGTCACAAGCCTCCCGGTTTTCATCCAAAATATCTTAAATTGTGTTCTGAAGATGAACAAAGCTTTTACGGGTTCGGAACGACATGGGGGTAAGTGAAAAATGACAAAATTTTCATTTTGGGGTGGAGTATCCCTTTAAGTAACAATCTCACGTGCGCAGAGTAGTTTCGTTTTGAGTGAAAACATGGTGGAAAAGCTGGGAGGTTTTAAAAGAGTGTTAAGGGAATTATACAAATGAATATATGAATGAATTATATGAATGTACCACTTAAGGTTCTGACTGTCTTCAGAAACGATTCGATGGCATTTTGTTTTTATTTTCGCTCCATGTTAAGGTTCTTAATGACTCCACGGAGTCTTCAGTTTTTCCATAAGCGCCAACAGGGAGTGGATTCGAGCTTGTGTGCAGTTTCTGTCTGGACAAAAACAGACCGAATTTGTTTTTATTGACCGGTTCGCTCCATGGAGCAGTAACTTAACCTAAAGCTGAAGTGTTCAAAGCTTGAAATTTACATTAGATATTTGCATGCTATAAACTGCTTTGTCATTTAAAATCATCACGGAGTTTACGGATTTTTAAATATAAAACTTGAAGTGACAGAACATCTCCAGTACCGTGATTCAGTTTTTCCATAAGTTCTCTCCAATTATTTATACATATACACCACCTAGCGTCAGGGAGTGGATTTACAGAGACATACATTTACATTCAGCTTGTGTGCAGTTTCTGATAATAAGCTGATGAGCCCTGCAACATCTAAGAATGAAAGCAGAAATAGCCACATCAAACATCCTATCAAACAACACTGAAACCTATTCGGGAAACTTGTCAATCACTGTATGTCTCTGAGAAGTCACTGGATGTTCTCATGGATTCTCCCAAGGATGATAGAAATAACTTTTATCTTCCAGATGGGTCTTAACAAGCCCCTTTGGGTGTGCCTTTAAGAACATGTCCTACTTCTTCAGGCCCATCTCCTTCCAAAAGCAGGAGTCCAGTGACAGCCCCATCTGTCTACTGCCACTCAGCCTGTACTGAAACATTGCACACCATCGCTCATTACTCCAGACCTACATCAAAGACATCAGTCCCGCCCAAGATAGTCCCACATCTGCGGCCGATGGAGGAAGATCAAGATTGCACACCAAAATTCAGGAACTAGTCAATGTCCTAATGGTGCTATCAGGACTTGCTCCACTTAAACACCAGAAATCAGCTTTGTGTTTATAAAGATAAAAGCCCATATCAGTTACAGGATGCAGAATCAGATTGCTGACTCTCCAGTGCATCATTAGAGCATCATTACCACAACAGGCTGTATACAGAGGACAACATCTAAAAACAATGTTTAAGGGCAGTTGGCAAAGCTTATTGTTATGCGTGTATCAGTTGCTTCAGAATTGGGGCAGATTGCTTCTTAGATAGAAATGGCAACGCTAATGAATTTAACTATTTATGCTTTTAATGAATATTTTACTAATTTTGAGGAAGAAATATTTTGAAATTCATAATTATTTACTTCCCCTAACAGGTTAATTTCAAATGAAATATGACAAGCATAATAACTTGCGGTTCAGTGAGCAAGTAAACAATTAAGTAACCACTGATTCATGCACAATCATTTCATTAGTAATTTGTTCAGGAATAGGATTAGACTGGTCATGCTGTATGTTTTGGATTCACTACAAAGAAACAGATTCATAAGAGTCATTCATCTAGGGATCGGACTACATTAGTCATGCTGTACATTTTTGATTCACTAAAAATCTTTTTTAAGAGTCATTCATTTATTAATCTGACTACACTCGTGGTGCTGTATGTTATGGATTCACTAAAAATAATAGGTTCAAAAGAGTCATTTATTTGGCGATCGGACTGCACAGGTCACGTTATATGTTCTAGATTCACTAAAATTAAATGTTTCAATAGAGTCATTCGTTTAGGGATTGTACTGGACACGCTGATCTGTTTATTTTTAATTCACTAAAAAGAACTGGTTCATAAGTCATTCGTTTAGGGATCACACTACAAGTTGCACTGTATGTTTTTGATTCACTATTAATACAACTCAAATTAAAAATAAATAAGTGTAATATTTACCTGTCCATGTCAAAAAAGTCACAGCATCTCACACTCCAAAAGAATCACGCTAATTCACATGACAGGTCTACGTGCATCCATTCACTCTGGATGGACCAGTATAAACACTGGCTCTCACAGGGGTCACCATGGTTCCAGGTCAGCCGTTTTTGGCCACAGCTGCTGATGCATAATCAGATACTTGTTTGGATTTCAGATTGATTCATATCTAAACAGTTTGAATATGAGCACAAGATGACATAAAAGTGCTTTTTGTTTACTGCAATCAACTGTCCAACATGCATGACATGCATGTGTCTGTGTAAACTGCATGAGAAATAAAACTGCAGAGATAATTCTCAGTCCGCTGGGATATCTATCATGATATTGCATCACCTCAAAATCCCCAAACACATGATAACTATAGTTTATACTGGAGCTCAGGGGCTTCCCAATTGCCCTGTGGACCACTGTTTGTTTTTTTGAGACGGGGTTGCAAGCCGTGCACTAGATGAATGCAAATGATGCTTGCAGAGAACTATTCCCACAAAAGAAAGATACAGTTGTGCAAAACTCTATGGGATCCCCACAGGAAGCATTTCCCTTCATTGTGTCTCTGTACACTGGCCACGAGGAATCCCCTGGGAGTTTTCGGACACCAGCTTGTGCTCTCTCTCTCTCTCTCGAGTTTATCCTGCTCTTTTTTTGACTTCACCACCATGACTCTTTATCTCCCAGTGAGGCACTCACCACCTTTTTTCCCCAAGCACACACAGCCACACACAGTGTCCAGATCTCCAGCATATCACCTAAGGGACAGCGGGAGAATTAGGGAGAAATCTCATTAAGAAAGCATTCAGCCTTAGGAAATGAACCCTTCTGTGTGTGTGATATAGAGAGAGAGAGTGAAAAAAACATGACTAGGGTCAACCATGACTAACTTAGACCACACATCTTAAACACGAAACAGCATTATTTTAGCACAAGATGATCAGAGGAAGACGATCTTAGTCTGATATTAAATAAGCACATCTGCAGTACATTGCTAAAATCCACAAGATATGAGGGAATAAATCCCAAAGTATACTAATCTTTTAGGCATAAACTACGTTATGCATACAATGTGCACAATGCAGATTTCATCATCATCATCTGTTCTTGTACAGTTGAAAGAGAAACCGATAGGACAGTTCAACAACAACTACAAACTAGATATTCATTTTTTTGGGATATCTGGTCTATTGTATTTCTTAGTTTAGAAAAATTCTCATAATGTATGATACTAACAGCTACTGGAAGTGTGAAATGGGGGGAACAAGCCAAATTATAAAGCACCGCATGGGAAAAAAAAGACTGACCCTTGCATCCCTCCAAATGTGGTTTCAGTGATCTGAACACATTCTGATCACAATAGATGTGATCCATCTATTACACCAGCATGTATGTGGTCAAGTGCAATCTGATTGTGATGTGATCCCTGAAAATGTCTTATTCACTCTAAAGTAAATGGTTCCTATTACAATAATGCACTCAATGCTTGCGTATACATGTATACACCACCAAACATGACTGTATTGTGCTTTCTGAACCAAAAGAGTGACCTTAAGTGCCAGTTTAAGAGAACGGGGAAAACTGCTCCTCTGGGAATCACAGCATAACCCTTTATTTGGCAACAGTGCACTTCTGAAACCTCCACTACTTTCTTGGCTTTTGCGCCTCTTTATGTGTCTGTCAGGCACCCAGAAACTGCCAGGCACCGGTAAAGTCAGATGAAGCCATTTTGATTTACAGGCAGAATTGCAGTGGGAGAGTCCTGCGGCTTATTTCTTCTATGAAACTACTACTATTATGTAGCAGTGAGTAACAGGTTTCTAAGACTCCGGTCCCGCGTGACTTTGTTCTCAGGGAGGAATTCCCAGCAGCAGGCTTCAGCAAATGCATTCCGGGTAAATGTCACATACCCTTGGGGGCCGACTTTCCTCGAATGAAGGAGCTTGCTTTGATTAGACCCCACTGCGTTTCGGGTTGAATAACAGAAGTAACCCTCTAATAAAAAAACACAAACTACAGCATCTGTGTTGAAATGGAAAACAGACAGGGAGTCTGAGGTGGTGCTAAAATAATGGGAAACATAAACAGAGAAAAAAAGCAAAATCAAAGAAAACATTAACACCCCCACCCCTTTATAATCTCTCCCTTTCTCCTAATAAAAGGGGAGTAACTCACTTGCCGTGGAGGAAGCCACCCCTTGCCCCATGGTGGCAGTTTACGTCATCGGTTAAACTTCAGCGTACAGAGCCAAGAGAAACTCTTCCAACATTCCATTACTAACAGCAGGGTAGGTTGGTGACCTGGAGCGTGAAGTGCACGGCAGGTAGGAGGAAACCCATCCCAGCCTAAACTCTTCCAGCCTGACTGATTAGAGGTGGGCTTACCCCTCCTGGCCTGCACCTACAGGAGATTTCCACGCAATGGCTTGTTTGCAGTTTAGCGCAACAAATCAAATTAACTATGCAGGAATGGCAGACTCACTTACAAGTTCAAAGGAACATACCATAAGCAGACCTGCCAACCTTGGATTTTTTTTTTGAGTACCACTTGTGTGATGGCAATGGGGGGGCATATATCATATGTAGTATATATCATATGTAGTGTTAGGATAACGTTATTCATGTTAAATATTTCCCAAAGGTCTGCACTCAGTCACATACTACAGCTGCACGATTCTGGATAAATTGAGAATCACTATTTTTTTTTTGTCTCAAACAGAGATCACGATTCTCCCACGAAACAAAATAATGTGTGACAAAATATTATTGCTGATGTCTATTTAAAAGTGTTTAATTTGAACGAATTATTAAACATTTAAATTAATATAGATTTATAATATATTTAGTTAATATTAAAATTGAAAAAGTGGTTTGAATGAATGATTTAATGTCTCCCTCATAAATACTTCACTTGTTTCTTTACTGGATGAATCAGCGTTTTTGAACGAATCTCTTGATTCAATCACAAATACATTTAAGTCACTTGTCGCCACCTAGCGGCGAAACAATGCAATCGCCACAAACGTTATTTGAAGCGCCAGTTAACTTTCAAAAGGTCTATTTTGATCGCTACCATAAACATCAGTGTTTATATCTGAACTATTAACTTTGATCCCAGTATTTCTGTGAAAATGTTAATGACTGTAATACAGAAATAATACTGTGTAGTTGAAAAGACTGTTTGTGAAGCTGTTACCCAAACATGGTAACTGTCTGCTCTGTCAGTAGCTGCGCGAACGCAGATTTGAATGTTCAGGTAAGACTTTTGTAAAGGTTTATTAGACACGGGCGAAGTTCTAGTGCAAATATATCAGTATTTATCCAAGTACGCACACTTGGCTTTTAAAAGCCCTAATATTAGGACGCTGTTCAGTGAGTGCAGCTATATGAACAAATAAACCGCAGCAGATCTGGCTGAATATGAATGTGTGCTTTTATTTTATTCACAGTTTGTATAGAATATCAATACGATCACGTCGACTCCAGAGGATTAAGTTAACTCAACTCAATATTTTAACTTTCCACATCCACCACAACCCGTTTACCTTAGTTGTAAGTACCGTGTGTACTGTCCTCTTTTAAGAAATCAGACGGCGGGAGTAAACAGGCGCGAGACCGAGCGGGATTTTGTTTTGCTGTCTATTTGCAGTCTCTACGCATTTGTCAATCATCCCACATGTTAGATGGGGAATGAACCCAGTGCTCTGATTGGTCGAAGTCCTCTTTCATTGCCGTTACATGATTTAAGTAGGCTGCTGTGCGTGCGCAAAGGTTTTTGCGTAGTTTAAAGTGACAAATCGTACCTGCGTACTTTGAGGTCAAAATGCGTGCCCGCTACGCAAAATGCATACAGGTTGGCAGGTCTGCATAAGATTGTTTGACAGTAAAACTACTAGACTCGAAGACTGCATTTATGTAACACCTGCAGTCAAATACCAGACACAGGATTCTACCTTTTCTGAGAATTTCTCACTAGAAGTGACAGGAACGTCTTTATCAGGACTATCTCTTTCCCGCACAAGTCTAGAGATTGTGTTTGCAAACCAATTTGAATGTTTACAGTGTGTTTGTACAAAGCAAAAAATAAAATAAATCATTCTCTTATCTAGGAGGGAAAATGACTTGGAAAGATGATATTTTTCTTACCCCATGCATAAACTGACTTAATTTTGATGCATTTCTCATAAAACAAAACTTAATTCTCAAGTAAATATATCTTGAATTGATTTAATGTTTTGGTATTTGTAGTGGAAAACAAAACTAAAATACTGAGTAAGAAAATTACTTTTTTTGCAGTGCATTATCTTTTCTCATTTGTCAGTTTCTTAAAAGCATCTGTTGGCTGATGCATAAAAAAAAAACACATTAAAAACAAATTTCCGGTTAAAGTATCTATATACGTATAAGGGGAAATGTATATCTTGTCCTGTAACTGGTAAATACAGTTTATCACAATTTTACATGCAATTTCATCTTCACTATAGCTCATTTTAAAAGGATAGTTCACCCAAAAATTTAAATTCTGTCATCATTTACACACCCTCATGCTGCTCCAAATCTGTAGGATGTTTTTTTCTTCTGTGGAATATTAAGGAATATCTTAAAGAAGTGTTTTTGTATATACAGTGGAAGTCAATGGTCACCAAAACTGTTCTTCAAAATATCACCTTTTGTGTTATGCAGAAGAAAATCAGTCATGCAAGTTCAAAATGACATGAGGGAGAAAACAGTTTGGGGTGAACATCCCTTTAAATAGTCCAACGATACGACAACTACAATTGTACAGTAGAAAAGTAGAACAATACATAGCAAGTAGTCTCAATTAATATATAATTGTAAATACTGCATGCATAACTGCAAAAATAAAATAAACATTATTTAAAATGTTTTAGATGGAGTTTGGCATGTCACAACACAGGACTATTTCATGTCTCAACTACAAATCAAACATTTTAAACCCTGAAAGCATGTAAACTGATGCACTCAAATGTCTTGTATTATGCATTTTGTAAATGCTTGTTCAGGATTTTACAGCACCTTAAGTTAAAGTCATAAACAAACCAAAACACAAAAGCAGCAGAAATGCTCCTTCTGTGCCAAAGCTAACAAAACACAATAAAGCTGGAATACTTGAGCCAATACTCCACACAGACCACATCTCAGCAACGACAGCTTTGTGCTCCCTTCTACCAGCATATATCTGAAACGCAGTCAACTACAGCTGTAAAGACAAACTGAAACTTGAACTCGGGATAGATAACCTGGCACAAGAGAGCTATTTAATCTGGGAACATCTCTTCCTGAGAACGCAAATCGCAACTTAAGCAGAACTGAATCATCAGGCCGTTAGAGTGACATGACCATAACGGCCTTTGTGCAAATAATAGGTGCATCATTCATTAGTAAATGTTTTGAAGACTTGAGACGGACAGGATACCAGACAAAGATGCACAAACCGAGCCTGATCACAACTTGTTGCTTTGATTGTGCGTTACGGAGTTAAAAACCAAAATCAACATGTCCACTATATTACGTAATTTTCATAACATCCAAAGTTATAGAGGTTTTCTTTTACTTTCTCCATCGTTATGCGAATGGATGCTGATATGCGTCCAGATGTGCCCCATTCTATACACAAAGCGAGTTGAGTTTCTAACATAGAACCATACAAATACGTTTACTATCTGGGAGCTGATTAATTAATAAATTAAATATGAACACAAATGCTTAATATAATCGGTGCTGTGTGAAAGAAATACCTCCACACACCATTAGCAGCGCGCTAACGCTAACAGCCCCTCAACGCTTTTGTTCTGAAAACGCCGGTAGCAGACGACCACTTTCCTTGACAAATTAACTTTCCACACTGCATAAAAACCACATACACAAGATAATATGTCGGGCGTTTACTTATATTGATGACATTAATATATGTGAGATGTTATTGACAATAACATCTCCAAAACCAAACAATTATTCACTCAGCGCGCACTCCCCGCCGTCATAAATACAAGTCGCGCGGATTAACAGAGCACATACGATTTCACAAAGCTGTTAAACACATAGCTTTATCTTAGTAGACGACTTTATGCTGATTTTCATATTGATTTTTCATACTCACAGATTTGTCAGACTCGCTCCATGTGATTCAGCGTGTACCTGTGTGTGTGTGTGTGTATGGGTGCGTGTGCGCACGCGAGCGCGGAGATTCCCCTGCTGCAACCATGGAGACGTAGCGTCACCCAGAGCAACCGAGAGGGAAGAAAAATAATTAGATTAGAATAAAACTTCAATATTTATACTAATACACATATATTGTTTTGAATTACATATTAATTCTAAACAATAAAAGACACATTTGTGTGAGTAAAGCTGATAATGTGAGAAGAGAAATTCCTATTTCATATTTGCGAGTTTTTCAAGTTCCAATAATTGAAATGTATAGATTGAATTTAGTTACACATGTAGTAATTAAGTATATTCATATTCACAACAATACATACAGGTTCTAATTTCATGCCGAGCTAATTATTAGGCTAAATTATTAAATACTACTAATATTGCGCCATCTAGTGTGCAATGATGAAAATATGTCAGTGGGTCATATGGAACTTATCTATGCACGTACAATTTTGCTCACTTTAACCGTGTCATCTACATACATTTTCGCATATGACATATGGAAAATAAATGAAATTATTTCCGAAATGCCCAAAAGAATAGTACCCAGGTGTCCTGCAAAATAATAGGCTAATGTACAATGAAATTTAACTTCTTTAGTATGACATCATATTCATCATATTTAAATATCAGTAATGAGGTCGTTAGAATTATTGTTACTTCGTCCTTTATAGGTTAAGTACTCTGTCTGGTTCAGAATTTATGCAGGTCATTGCCTATTTATTAAAAGATGAGGCTCACATATGCAGCAACAGATGGATAGTCCACGTCAGTTGTGACCTTTGGAGAAAATAGTAGGCTATTGTTTGGCTAAACATTTTTTTAATAACAACCCCCCCAGAATGTTTCATTAAAACTGGTTATATAATTGAGAGTTGAAAGGATGTTGGCAAACAATTAACAGCGGGACATTAACAATATAAAACAAGCCTGCAATTGCAGATTCAGTGATTGTTGAAAAAGCTTTATGCAGGTGATGCCTGAATCTTTCTGCATCATGGATATGGATGATGAATTTGTTATATATTTTAATTTTGTCACTTTTAAAATTTAGGTTGGGTATTGTTTCTTTATTGTAATTGTATGGATGTTTGCATAAATAAAGTGTAAATACATTAATGATTTTATTGTGGGAAGTTTTTAATCTTTCTGTATAAGACCAATTTAATTTTAAATCAGGTGGGTCTGTGTAGCAATCACAAGCTATATGACAGACATTTGGGTTTTACAGAATATGAAATAGCTGTCTCATGGCAGATGGTCTGACACTATGCCACTTCAGTGATAAGAATTACACACAGCTCATCTTAAGCCTTCATTAATAGACATGCATTACCTGTCTTTAATAGCACTAAGATCACACCACAAAAAGCATTGCTTTATTGAAATAAAAGCATTACAACAGTTTACAAAACGACTATCTGTTACAATTATACTGTCATGGTTCTCAGGGAGCAAGGAAGCCAGGAACGAGGAGACGAGGAATTCACAAACCAGAGTCTTTAATAATCCAACAGTGAGTTTAGGAGACACGGGAAACACAAGGAATGACGTTCAGGTCTGACAAACACTAACTGAACGGACAAGACCTAAATACACAGGACAATCAGGGAGGAACGAGACACACCTGGAATCAAATTAACAAGGCAACATGAGAAAGAAACTAGGTCACAGGGAGAAAAAAACACACAAGACAGTCTAGACATGTGACATATACCTTAATTTTAACACATACATTAGCATTTAAAAGTTTGTGATCTGTAAGACTTTTTAATATTTTCTTATGCTCACCAAGGCTGCATTTATTTGATCAAAAATACAGTAAAACTGTAACACTGGAATATTATTAAAATTGTAAATAAATATTTTCTATTTTAATATTGTATTTTATAAATGTAATTTATTCCTGTGATGGCAAAGCTGAATGTTCAGCAGTCATCATTACTCGGGTCCTTATGTCACATGATCCTTCAGAAATCATTTTGTGCTCAAGAATTTTTTTTTTTATTATTATTATTATCAATGTGGAAAAAATGAATAGAAATAGATGAATAGAGAGAGAAATGTTCAAAAAGAACAGCATTTATTTGAAATATAACATTTTTCGAACAATGACAATGTTTTTACTATCACTTTATCAACTTTTAATGCATCCTTGCTGAATAAAAGTATTAATTTCTTTAAAAAATATCCCAAACTTTTATGTCAATACATATTAATATGCTGAATCATACAGTGGCCATCAGTTCTGAAAGAGGACTGAACAAACAGCTTGCTCTGTCATGTTGATCCTCCGAGAAGATTTCAGTGCTTTCCAGGCCACTGTCGCGCACTCGACAGGGACGCTCGTAGGGGCTCTCAGCATCAATGACATCTTGACCGCAGACATGCCATCTGCCCTGATCTGCCTTACGCCTGCACAAACACGTAGCAGCACATTGTTCCTGTGCTAAATGACTTAACGCTCTTACTCTGATGATGGACACTGTAAACAGAGTACTTTATATCAATCACTGTGAGGTCAAGGTTCTTAAGTGCATGACTACAGTGCTACGTGCCTGATGGGTGCTCTGATCGTTTGATGTTTGTGCTTTTTGGAGTCATAAAACATTCAAATTTCTTTATCATTAAAGATTACTTCCTTTATTTTTACATTGAAAGCCATTTTCAAAATATCTTGTTCCATAAAAGAGAGAAAGTTGCACAGGCTTGCACCTGAGGGTGACTAAATGATGACAAGATTTTCATTTTTGGGTAAAATATCTAATGTTTTGCACGGTTGTAACAGTGAATCAATAAAACATTGCATAATTTGTGTAAAGTGGCCATTGCTATGCAACTCCCAAGATCCCATGTATTTCATTCATAAAATGTTTACGTACTATGGGAACATCACAGAGGTGGGACATGTTTAGTGATGCCAGTGTTCAGCTTAACTTACTGATCCAATTTGTAGATCTCTCCATCCTTTAAGAATTAGGGTCCTTCTGGCCACTATGCAAGGCATGCAGGGAATTACATGTTTACGCCACACTGTAAACAAGGGGATATAAAACCCAGACCTCAGTGCATTCTGTGCAACTCGGAGCTTGAGGCAGCAGCAAACCAGGATCTACTCTTTTCAAATACACACAGTTTTTTACATCTTCCTATACATAAGCGATCAGCCTTCAACAGCAACTGTAACCATGGTACTGGAGGACACTGAGTGCAGCGTCTTTGAGCTTGACATCACTGTGAGTTGCTTTTATCTTCTGCTGTTGTTCTATATGCTGTTTTATCAGCGGATACAAAAGATTTGATTGTGTTTGCGTGAGTCTTATTTTAAGGGGGTTTTGATGTTTGCGGTCTGTTGATGGAATTTGTGTTGCTTACTGTCCAGCAACTTTACAACTGTATGTCCGGTCAAGGTGCTTTGGTGTCAGAAATAAGTAGGCTATAACATAAACAAAAACACCATGATGGGTGTTCCGAAGGGCAACTGGCCTACCATCCTGACCTTCCATGACATCGGACTGAACCGTAAGAACCTCCTCTATGCCTTCTTATTCCCCTCTGCCTGTAAGACTTTACCGTAAAAGGTTCAATGTCACTGCAAATACCAGTGCAAGTTCCAATGCTCTTAAAAACAAGATATAAAACATCTAATTTGTATTCTGTCTTAATGAACTGAATAATTTGTGTACACCTATCTTAGTAACACAGCTGTGTTCTTTGTTTTGCAGATAAGAGCTGTTTCGAGTCTCTCTTTAATCACAAAGACATGCATGAGATCATGCAACACTTTGCGGTGTGCAATGTTGATGCCCCAGGACAGCATGAGGGTGCCAGCACGCTCTCCACAGAGTAAGTGAGGGGTCATTATGCCACCAGATTATGTTCCAGGTCTATCTGAGCATCCGAAGGCGTACGATTAACTAAAATCTTAAGAGTTATGTCTTAAGGCCATTGCATACGGAGTCCGAAATTTGCGTCCGAAATTTTTGCACATTGAAAAATAAATACGACCTCATGTTGTGTCAATCACGTCCCCAGCCACTATAGGAAATGCGTTTAAAATCTGCTCAATCGGAGCAGATCTGCTCTAGGAAATATAATGCAGACAGCTTTAATCAGCACCCTATGGCACCAGACTGACAGAATGTAGGTCAGCATGTCACTTGTAGGGTTTGGGAGCAGAGCATGTTTATGATCTGCCATCTGCTACAGCAACGTAACGGACATCCATTGCCCATAATCCAACATTCCAGAAGAGCATCCAGACAGATTATGACTTTGCTAATGCCTGGAAGGCCATCAGCCAAACCTAATTAACCTATCATGCTGTTTGATTGGACGTCATAGTAGTATTTCACCTCCATATTGTTCCACATGTTTGAGGCTAACAAATAAAGCACTGTCTGTTAATATTGTAGCCAAATCAGAATGGAACTCAGTTTGATATTGGACCTGAGATTACAGAATTTGAACCTGAAAGCTGATGCTACTGTTATTAGATAATGTTTAATGTATCATTGGTATTTTTTACAAGGGATGTTTGATTAGAGATGGCCCTCACAGCAAACAAATGTTGTACGTAGCCTACTTAATAGACTTTACTCTAGTTTAAAATATCTGAACCAGTGGTTTAAATTGCCGTTTTATTACTTGCAATGTAAAATATGTAATATAATAACTGTATTATATAATTATGTTAAGAAGGTTCTATGATGTTTACAGCTTGGCTGTGAGAGTGTATGTGTATGCATCTTAAAATGCAGTGTGAGTATGTGGGTGATTGTGTTGGAGAGTTCTCTGATAGGGCTGAATGTTTGGGGGAATCTTTTTTATACAATACGTATTGCATATAATTTCTGTACTTGTAATTTCTAACAGTAGTGTTAAATTTACATCTGACAGTATTTCTTAGTCTGACAATATAGTTACAATACAGAACATTATATAGTATCTGAATCATTTATGTTGGTTGTGCTTCTTAGAGTCCCATCTTATTTAATGAGCAAGGAAGATATGAATGTTGGTAAGATCACTTTATATTTAATAACTGTGTTCTTAAAATAAAATTAAGTATATTCAGTCAGTCTCACTGCTGTTTAATGTCTAACACTGTGAAAAATTATAAATACATACAATTATGTAATGAATTCCACTACAGAAATATGTCCGTAACAAATACTCAACAGAAATAAATACAAAAAGCATAAAGCACAAAAGCATAAAAATAAGCAAATGTCTTTTATTAAAAAAAGATACATTTCCTGCATATTTCCAGAATTAAATATGAAAAGTAACAACTTGGCAAAATAAAAGTGTGAATATCAAGGAGATCACTGTCACTTCTCTTATATGTATTTCAGAATATGTTACATAACAAAGATACAAACACGTCCTTTAACACCATTTGAACTAATATATATTTTCAAAAACTGATGATGTGTATTCATTTAAGGAGAATTCCTTTTTTCGTTGAAGGCGATAATTTTTAAACATATATTTGCAAAATATAAAAACAGTTTTTTGGACTTCACAGATTTGGAACAGGAAGTCAACATCTTAAATTGAACATTTTCTTAATTTCATATTTTGTCCCTCATCCATCCATCCATTAGCAATCTTCCTATACCATAAAGTCCTTCAGTCTGAGCTATCATTGTTCCCTTCACAAGCCATCATATGAGTAACTGTGCTGATGTTTATTAATAAATCATCCGGGTTCAATACAAATTTCTCATCAACAGTGCTTTCTCTGCTCTCCAGCATCCCTGTTACTGTCAAGAATGATGCACAGACTACAAATGTGAGCCTAAGGATGCCATAAAAAGAGATTGTATCTGGAACTCAGTGAATTAGTTAGTTAACAATCTCATTGACCTCATAGTATTGCTCGAGATCTGCAAAGATATCGTTTGGATTCCTGCAGGAGAGGTTGCAGAAGCAGGCATTGATCCACATGTATTTCCAGGAAAAAACTGATCCATTTGGACACACAAACTCCATCTCGATAGTCTTAGACTTGTATGGGATGCAGCAGCGCTCATCGGTACAGACTCCACAGTACTTGGGCCAATACGCCTTCTTACTGACACACCCCGAGATGGTGAAGTTCTGAAACTCTGGCTCACGGTAGATGTTCAGGCATTTCTTACCCGGCTGAGTAACAGATATGACAATCAATACATCCATCCATGACACTCAATACATCCATCCATCAATCTGTCTATCCATTTAGCTGCTCTTTATCATACTCTATCATTAAAGTAAATGAGGAAATGGGATGGGTGGGCAAATGAAATAGAAATAAACCAGGGTAGGAATAAATTCTTACTCTAAAGTGCTTGGTGATGTCCACCTCACAGGGTCGGAGGTTACACAGTCGAGACTCTTTCTCCATCATACAGCCAGCATTGTCATTAGAGATGCGCTGTGATATGCCCCGCCCACAGGTCTTTGAGCAGGGACTCCATGGCGTTGTCTGGGTAATGCAATTTTTATGCCAAATATCATTAGAGGTGAGGGACACTGAAAAAGACATGAAGGATGATTAGGAGCTAAAACAATGGAAGTTCACCAGAAGATGCTATAGACCTCTGATGGACATTTATCACCACACAAAACAATAATGCATTGCTCACCCTCCTCAGGAGCGTGTCTGGGGTTGGTCTTGCGTGGTTTACGGGACTCTTCGCAGATCCATTTCTCGCAACACTGGCCTGGGATCTTGACTCGCTTGGGCGACTGACACCAGACCCGGGGCGGCAGGGACTCGGTGCAGAGCGACACACATCCAATTGCCCCATTCACACACAGACAACGGTACTTACAATTGGGCTGGAAGCTTTGGCCATTACGGTAAATCACACCGTTATACTCACAGCCTGTTCCCACAACATCTGAAACACAGAGGAGACTGGATATATGTACTTACACGTAAAAGATTCTGTGTCAGTTTTGTGTCTGAGAACCAATTTGACACAGAATAAGAAAAAGATATTGAAAATTCTAAGAAAATTAGATATTGCATGCCTGTTGGAACCAAACACTATTGTAGTAGCGTAAGTAGTAGTTTATATAAAATGCAAAATTGACATTTTCTCTAGTAGCTTATGCATTTATATGAATAATATTCAAGTTGTTTTATTTGCATTATATTAGGAAATTCAACAGCAAGTCACATTTACATAAAATAAATGTTTCTTTATATAGTATTTTAACTATGTCACTGTAAAGGAATACATAAGGTCACTTACATGCACACACTCCTTTTTCGTACCTCGGCTTGTCAGCGCTGTAGTCACAGTAAAGTCCTTTATGATAGTCACAGGTATCTCTCTCATTACAGGTCTCCCCCACCTGCTTGGCACAGGCCTTGCAGCAGTCACATCCATCTGTCAATAAGCTGACACCATGTGGGCAAACAGGGGCAATCTTGGGGCACTTACAGGGCCATTTGCAGTATCGATTTCTGTTATAAGGGTCCAAATCTGTGGTCACAAGAGGAGAGTCTGTGGAGTTGTGGGAACTGGCCTGTGTGGGAAAAAAGAGAGGAACATGAACAAGATATGCCAACTTTAGCCACTTTGGGGCAATAGAGAGTTTGCTTTGAAATTACATTGAAACTGGGCCCTTTAAATAGGCTCCCAAGAACTTCATTGCAGAGGATGCTTCGGATTAGTTTCTAATATTATCAACAAGACAGCACAGGATTACTTTTACACTGTAACTACACAGAAATACTGTTTTCCAAAACTGATGGCTAATTTTAATAAATATACCCACAGAGCGAAATGCAACATTATTGTCACACAACATTTTGATATTTGTAAATCAAACACTGACTGTGTTTAACGTATCGCCTACAACAGCTAGTTTTGGTTCAGTCTCATTCGTTTTCTTGCTCCATCAGACCGAGTTTCTCTCTACAGTGGATGAAATGGAAAACCTGGAGTGAGTTCACCGGATTGCAGAAGAGGATTAGGGGCGCTCTAGAGATCCGCTCCACTTGCATGAGTTGATCCAGTCCGGAGTTTCAGTCTGTGATTCGCTACATTCTGATAAGCAACGCTTGAGGCTTTATTTTCGTTGGCGCAGAAGAAATTCACAAATTTACAGAAAACTTTTGTGTGAGGCAGAATTTATTATTAATATTAATAAATTGACAATTGATATTCAGATTATAACAACGCTTTTGTTAGTGTGATTAATGTAACAAAATGTGGTAAAATAAAATAAAATACAAAGATAAAAATAAATCATAATATATAAATCGTGTTCTATTAGACATTATGTATTACAATATACTGATCGCCTTCTAAACTTGACTTAACATTTCCGAGCATTAACTGAAAAATGGCTCCAACTTATGACTCTTGGCACATAATACACCAACAGACAGGTTATTATTTGCTTTATTGTCATCATGACAAATCAAACAAATGACAAATCAAAAATGCAATCTTTATGCATTTGTGGGTTGTTATGAATTTTCACCTATGGCATGACATAAGACAGCTTGCAGTTTTGCGCTTTCCAAGAATTGCGCTTTGATAAGCAACGTCACTACTTTAAAGTGCAGTTTTCAACAGGTACTTGCTGTTCTTAACTGTAAAAACAACACCTTTAGTTGCCTGGATTTTTAACTCAAATACTGCATTGAATCAACAGTATGAGAAGACCCACCTGGTGCAAACTGGCTGTCAAAAGAATCCACGACAGGAGTCTCCACATTACTATATTCCTGAGAGAAATGCATTGAAACAAGAAATGTTGTTTGCTACAGGTAGAATCCACAAGCGTTCCCTCGTGGCATCCACAGAGCGTTCAGTGGCACGCGCAGATGCGTCGGTCAGCGTTCTGGAGTCTTGCGTAACGTCAGTCTGTCAGGTTTAGAGGGAGTCTGGAAGTTTTCTTTCAGTTCAGTCTTCAAGAGGGGAGGAATCAAAATAAAACATCTGAATTATTTAGAAAGCGAACTTTTCCAACAGTTTTGTGTTATCAAATCACTAACATAGAGGATAAATGTTTAGATTTCTCATGTCTTAATTATGTCTTGGCGTAAGTATTGCATGACATGAAATCTAAGCAAGCTATTCATTCAGAAACTTCACTTACTGTTCAGAGGATAAATGCAGGGCCGCTGCTGGCCAAATGGGTGCCCTAAGTTGTGTCCCCTCCCCAAAATATTATGGAAGTAAAAAAAAAAAAAACACTACTATAGGGGTCACAATAGACCTTTAATAAAATATAAAAGTAAACAAATAAATAAACTGTAATTAAATTGAATTATTTACTAATTACAATTACAGTTACCACCTATGGCTATGATTTTATTAATACAGCTGTCAGATTGATTTTATAGTCCAAAGCATTCAGAAATCACACAAAAGGAAATTAAGCAGTTTTACTATGATAAAACCATTGTTAATTTTTGTAAGGGTTGTGATGTTCACATGTTTTTCTTGACGAAATTATAGAGGCTGTAGCATTTCTATTGCAAAAAATGTGGCCAAAAATAAAAGATTAAGTGGATATTTGAATTAAATATTTGGTCGATATTAAAGGACTTGATGTAACAGCAGCAATTACCAGGCCTGTGGTGCCCTTTGCAGGCATTTGTAATAATATGTAGCCTAATGTACATAAATTGTATATTTTGTATTACTTTATGTATTTTAACAGTGTTATGCAATGAAACCATATGATTATAAGTAATTAACCGATCATTATTGCCTCATTGTTTTATATAATGTTTTATAAGTAATTGTAAAGGCTATTGTTCGCTTAGGTCTGTTTTTATAACCACAAACAACAACAACAACAACAACAAAAATCTCAATACTTATTTGTAAATTATTATTTCAAGTAACAAAACCATGGTTAATTTGTGGTTACCATGGCTACAAGAACATGGAAACTCAAAGAGAATATTAAGGATGCTGATGGTGAAATTATTACCGACATTATTAACGTCAAAAGTTTCACAGGATTATGAACGTACATGAAAATGATGCACGGGCTTCATCTTGGGCTTTTTTATTTTTCCTTTCTGGGCCCTGGACTGCTGATGTCTTTTTCCGAGCATAGTTTTCGATAATTTATGATAAATGCAAATATGACGTGAGGGCGGGCGCAAACGCGGGCGCAGATGCGGGGTCACGTGCGCTTAGCTTCGCTACTGCGTTCATTTTAATCTGTTAATGTTTATATTTTTATTTATGTATATGTATATATTAATATAGAACGAATTAAAAAGTTTTTGTTTTTTTTGAGCAACTGGGATTGTGCCCCCCTGGGAGTTGGTGCCCTATGCAAACTGCTTACTCTGCGTAGCCTATAGGGAGCGGCGTACTGGATAAATGCAATTGATGCATTCTTTTATACATCTGTTCATTTAGAACTGAAATTAGATTTTGTTTTGCTTTTGGTTTAATTTAGTGGCATTCAAATAAAAATATACACAAATGTGCAGAAGAGAGTTGAAACCCATTTGTGCTTTTGAGGTCCTCTCCTTGTGAATAACATAATAGTGCACACTAAGTCAGTCCAGAGAAATAGGCTAAGTTATTTTCACAAATACAACATAAACCTAACAACTTAAACAACATCTCAGTGTGGTATGGAAACAGCTCCAGTCAAGACTGCAAGGCCCTGCAGAGAGTCGTGCGCTTAGCTGAGCGCATCTCTGGGTCTGCTCTCCCCTCTCTGCAGGACATCTACCTCAAACGCTGCAGAAGCAGAGCTGTCAAAATCATCAAGGACTCAAATCACCCCGGTAACTGTCTTTGCTGCCATCTGGTAAGTGCTTCCGTAGCCTGATGGCAAAAACAGAGAGACTTAGGAGGAGTTTCTTCCCCCAGGCCATCAGACTCCTTAACTCAAACTCAGCCTCTTAACATCATCATGACTCCACTTTTATAATCACTAACAATCAGTAAGATATTCACACTCATTATTCTCTACCTCATACTGATACTGACAGTGTCATTTGCACACATCACTTTCTGTGTTTTGGTATCTTTTTTTGTTATTTATTTATTTGGTATTGCTGCTACATGTCAACCATGTACAACCTGTTTGCACATTCCTCTCTTGTACAGTCATGCTTATCTTAATATTTAAGTCTACAGTATACTGTCATGCACATTCTTTTATATCTTATTTTGTATTCATTTCATTTTATGTATACTTCCTTGATTCCATAATATTTGCACTGTCCATGGAGCGGACCTGACTCACATTTCACTGCTGGTTATATACTCTCTATATAATCATGTATGTGACAAATAAATCTGAACTTGAAACTTGAAATTTATGCAATGAAGTTTGCAGTGAATGTAATTTGTTTTCTTTAGTGAGGCCTTCAATCTGTTTATGACTCATTTAAATCAAAGAATCCGATGAAGTATTTTTAATAATGTTAAATAGTCAAGGTATTCAGTTTTCTAAGCAGCATATTGATTTAAAGAGGAGGCACACATTATTAAAATAACATAGTTAATTTATTACTTACATTGCTCTAACTACTGCTTGACATTTGGACACAAATCATTCCAGAGATCAGCAAGAATTCGAGATAAGAGCAACTGTACAAGGACAGAGAACTTTGTGTCCCTAAAACATTTCCTCCTGTAGAACTGCCAGGAGCTGAGAATGTATGTGTAAGTGACCAGACATTGTTGTAATTTAATAGTACTTTTAAATTCTACCAACATTTTACTGATAAAATATACTGTATACTTACCTCATTTGAAAAGGACCTATTTTTACTGTACTTTTATCTACTACAAAAATTAAATATATTCACAATAATCTTGTATTTTTTAAATTAGATTTGAAAAATATTTTTTATTCATGTAAATAAGTGCTATTAATATATATATATTTTTGTTGGTAATCAGATAATTGAATTTTAAAAGTTTAAGATTGTAACAGAGAAAACTACAGTAAAGCAAAAGAACATATTGGTACATAATTATATTTTAGAGAAGCACACAATCAACATTTTGCAAGGTTTGTGTGATGTGTTCATATTTTGCCAAAACTGTGAAGTATGCACTAGATTGTTGTTGAGGTTTCCACTGTTTACAAATTGAAGCCGACAGCTGGGCAGTCTGCCACTGATGCACTAAACAGAAGAACAGTAAATTCTAAACTAATCTTCTACATCACAGACTAAAAAAATCACTGGGAAAAACAACTTTCATATTTCAGCCCTTAATGTGCTAATTGTTTTCATAGTTCATGTGGAAGTGATTTGAAACAGTCTCAAAATATCACAGAGAAAATGCTCTGACCTTGATTTTGTTCATATGGATGAATGTAATCAAAAGTGTCCAGACAGCTGGAGTCTAGACAAAGAGGAAAGGCTTCTTATGATCTCCAGGAATAAAGTGATAATTAGCATCTCAGAATAGAGCCCTCAGTCAGTGGCACACAAGCCTGTTGCAGCATCTGGAAACTTACAGAAAGGATTACTCATACATCCTCCTGGCACTTTGGTCAGTCCCATTTCGTGTGACTGTGTGATGTCTTCATTTTAATATTAAATTACCTCATTAATTATTAATGAAGATATTTAAATACTCTAAATATATTTGAATCACTTTTAAAAACTTGAACAGTGAAGAATAACCCATAAGTGTTTTCAATGCATTTTATTGCTTAAATTCTACTATGAATGTTTAGAATCACAATGATTTACATCAACAGAAATACCACCGTAATAGAGTGCTAAGATGGAACTGGTTTTAAAACAAGCAATTACAAGAAAATCTGAACATTTTGAGACTAATTGTAAGCATCTTTCTCAGATTTAGGTTTGCTTGGAGTCAGAGAGAAGCTGGCGTCTGAGATTGACTTTGGCTCTTGGGTTGGACTTTGAATACCTCCAGAATCTCCCACTGATGTCTCACAGGAGAATTTGACTGTGAAGTCAAAAGTCAAAGTCAGGTTTACATGTATTACCAAGTGCACAGAATTGTAAAGATTTATAAGCATTTTTGACTGATCAAAACCCCTCTGTTATCTTCCAATCTCTAAATTTAACAACCAGGAGTTAATGTGGATGTGTAGAGCAGTACTAACCAGTAGAGGTGATCAGAGCTGGCACATATTGAGACCAGAAGGAACACTGAGGACTCTGGAGGTTCTTGCGGTTCTTGAGGGTAAAAGACAGCTCCTTATAGCCCCGTCCACCCGGGTGAGGCATGTACTGAGGCCATGGTGGTAAGAACTTACTAAAAGATGTCCTAGATGCTGCAAGAGGCAGGTTGGGGTTGCTGTGAAGAGCAGAGGAGAGATGAATAGGGCTGTGCAAAATCAACAAGGTTGGTTTGAATAATTTTTTCTGACCTTGTAATTTTCATTATTATCATAATGCAATCTTTTGGTGAAACAGCAGACATCTCTCTGGTGACAGATGCGAGACTTCTCAAATCATTTAGTTGTTTTAAAGCAATAGTTCACAAAAGAAAAAAATTAATTACTCATACTTAAGTAATTTAAACCCTCTGAAATACAAATTAAGACACATGAGAGGTTTCTGCCACCTCCATTGAAAGTCCACATAACCAAAACTTAAAAGATCCAAAAAGATGCATCATTGTTTAGATGAAATAAAAGCCTACATTAAAGGTTATATGAAGTGGTTATTTCTCTTCACAAGACTTGGATTAATTTTACGCTGCTTATACAACTTCTTTGGATCTTAAAATTTGGTTACATGGATTTGGAGGGACACAAACCTCTTAGGTTTCATTAAAAATATCTTTATTTTTGTTGCGATAATAGTAAATGATGACAGAATTTTCATTTTGGGGTGAACTCTCCCTTTAAACTCTGCTGCTTCTTACAACTGACCAGGGCTGTGTTGCCCAAAAGCATCAAAAGCCTAAAGCCCAAGACACACTGCACAATTTCAGCTGTCCCAGACGAAAGACTGGCATCGTGAAACAACCGTGGTGATTTCTGATTCGCCACGATTGTTTCAATCTTTCATCTGGGACAGCCAAAAATCATGCAGTGTGTCTCGGGCTTAAGTTGATTGTATCTCCATTGGTGGCAATGAGTCTGCGATGTACTTAGGCTTACGAGGCTTTTGGGAAATGCAGCCCAGGCTGACTATGAGATCTGCCTCAATCTGATCAACAACTGATGGACAGAATCAAGTCCTGCCCTACATTTTTTGATAATCCGTTTCACTCAGACGTAAGAAAAAAACAAAAAAATACAACAGAAATGTTCGATGATAAATACCCAGACTTTATGAAGTTTGCCATGTAGTTCATGATCTGCAAGGTAAGCGTCCTCTCTTCGGTGCTGAAGAGGTCACGCGTTTCTGAGGCAAGAGGAACTCCAAAGAGGTACTGCACATCCATCGGAGCTGACAGGTCAACACTGTGACAAAAACATATTTAGCATAGAGATTCTTCTTGAATGTGATAGATTTTATTACATAAGTTCTGTGAAATCAAGTATGTATAATATTAAGTGTATAGAATGAAAGGCACCTGTTGTACGCGGTGTCCTCAGGAAGGTGGTACATGTGAACACTGGATCGTGTGTTGGCTGCCCAGAATTCAGCCATGTCCACAGCTGGACAGATGATGAAGAGATCTCTGTAGAAATAAATGGCTATTATTTAGATGCATGAATGGCAAGGTGCAGGCAGCTACACCTGCATTTTAGGATTTTGATAGACACAGGATGACATTATGGTTCACATTGTTTAATAATTTCCTTTTTGTGGATTTCTGTGGTTCCCAGAAATTCAATGCAAAAACATGGTGACAAAGTTTCAGGTATAACAGGATGGCATATTCATGTATTATAACCATTATAACCATGTATTTCATTAAGTGATATCATGTTAACAAACCAAGCTATTTTAACTAAAATCTACTTTTTATTAATCAAAATCTACTTTAACTACTACTATAAACCAAAGTTCAAAGTAAGTGATCTGTCCATAACTTGTATATAGATGGTGCACAAGGTCATTAAAAAAATGGCATCAGGGTAATGCACATTACACTAAAATAATGCAATAAACATTCACTAAACACCAGATTTTTTTTTGCAAAAGCACTATTCACAAGTAATAACAGAAATGGCAAGCAACACAATAAACAGTGTGAAATTAATGTAAAGAGTGAAATAGTATTTTCTTGTAAATAAAAATGTATTTATCTAGATTTTTGATGCTGATTATTGTTTACAGAGTACAGTATATATACCACAATGTTGAAGCAAAAGGAAATGAAATGGTGAATAGAGGATCGGGAAATGATGCCGGATTTAAACTTGGTTTTATCAGGTTCTATATGTTCTTTTTCTCTTTCCTGTTTGTGTTGCTATGCTGCTGTGTGTGCAGCAGATCACTGCGTGTGTTGGTCAGGTTTGGTCTGTACTATATCTGACACTAGTGATTACGTGTGGGCAGCCAGCTTGTCCTCCTTCTGAACTGCTTTCACAGCTACTGACAATTCAGAGAAAGAAGCAGGAATTGCAGGACACAGAAGTCCAAAAGAAAATGTGAAATGCCTTTCAAAAATGAGCTTAAAGTTAGTATAGTATTGCTTTATGAACAAATAGTATTGAATTCCATAGCCATTAGCATATTTAAAACCAGTGTCATTGTAGAAATTGAATCATCATTTTGTTTTATTTGACCCTTACTGTAGCAGAAAGTTAATTCTTTCTCCATTTAAAATATTTTGGCTATGTTTCCAAAAGTGAACAATGTAGTGTTTGAAGATATGATCTGGTAATCACAAACAGCAATAAATCAGAGGGAAAAGACTGAGCTTTTTGTTAAATGAACTCTTGACTCAAAAGATTGTACAATGCTAGCCTGCTGAACTCATATTTTCCAGACACACTTGAATACAATTTAGAATAATAATGTTTGACAAACTGAGCTCAAGAAGGATGCATCCGCCACGCATCGAGTATCAAATTACCATTATAACATCATTAGAAGTGCCACAGATTATTTTTGTACAGTGTTTTATTTTTACATATTTTTTTGTTTCAATATTACCTATCCCCATCCAGTATAAAACCTTCATTGCTAAAGTGTCATGAAATTGTTCTCAGATTAGTGATGAGTGACAGTTTTTACTAGGACTGTTTTAAACTCAAACTTGAGTATATTTCAGTCAGAGACCTATATATACCATTTCCTTCCTCTTTGCCACAAACACAGCAGCCTCCACACCCTCAGTGAATGCAAGACAAGCGCGGTTCAAGCGCAGAGTCCTGCCCTAAGGCTCAAAATGATTTCAGCTCTGGATTCCTCGGCATTCCAGACCACTTAACGTTTTTTCAAGGGTCTGAACAAACATAATCGTTCACTTGGGCAGCTGTGATCACACTGAAAGAGAAAACCTATTGTTCATTTTGGCATCCAACTAAAGAGTTGCAACTAAGCTTTACAAACAAAACGCTGATCAGTGGCTTTTAAATTAGATTAAAACTGTCTTTTTACCATTGCATTCATTCACGTGGCATGAACCGGGAAACATTTTACTTCTCTAACAAATAATTTTGGCCACTTGGGGAGCACAGTAAAATTAACCTTATAATGTTTTTAAAAGAAGCGTTTCACTCACCTTTTCACTGGATTAATTTGATAAAAAAATACAGTAAAACTGTAATATTGTGAATTATTACAATTCAAAATAACTATTCTCTACTTTAAAATATTTTCAAAATGTAATTTATTACTGTAATGGCAAAGCTTAATGTTAAGCAGCTATTCATCAAGTCTTCAGTGATACTATATTCTAATATGCTGATCTGGTGATTAAAAGTACATTTCTTCTCATTATCAGTGTTGAAAACAGTTGAGCTACCTTTTTCATTTGTTTTTTGTGGAAACTGTAATACATTTTTTCAGAATTCTTTGATGAATAGAAAGTTCTAAAGAGTAGCTTTAAAAAAAAAAAAAAAAAAACGTGATCAATTTAATGCATCATTGCTGAAAAAATAAATAAACAAATAAATACATTTTAGACCACTTTTGAATGGTTGTGTAACTTTGGTACCTGGGAAGTGCATGCTTTCTATGCAACATTCTTATAATGAAAACAAAACACACTTTTGTTCTGTATGACCTTCCACCTCTTACCTTGTAGCATTTTCCAGTGCGCGAGAGAACACATTGTATCCTGAGGGTGTGGGGGAGTGCTGTAAAGAGTAGAACCAGGTCGCGGCCTCCTTCACGAAAGCATTAGCATCATCTCCACCCAAAGAGTTAGACAGGGCTGCGTAAAACGCCGTCTTACTGTCAGCCCTTCCCTGAATCTGCTCGAAATTCTTCTCAAATAAAAGAAACACAAAAACTTATAAGGAAATGTGAGCCACCTGAATAACTAGTTACATTTTTATCTAACCACACCTGGCTTTAATTCTCACATTATATTTTAGGTGCTTTCATGTCGCACATTTCTCAGTCTGATATATTTAAGGCCTGACCTTAATGTTCTTGGCTCTGCTGATGAGGCCGTCTTCAATGGATGACCCTAGAAGTAATTCAACTTTGTGGAAGCGTCCGGATCGAAGGGCCACAGAAGGCTTTTCCCGAACTACAGTTCCATCAACCACCGGTGACCAGGCCTGCAGAGGACCACTCACTGCTAGCAACTACACACAAACAAAAACACCCAGAGGATGTTAAATGACTGTTTTGTGCATTTTCTTCACAAAAGCAATCCATTGTACCTTGGTCTGGGCAGCGTTGATGCTCTGAGCCGGTTTACTCCTTAGGCAGGTCAGCAGCTGTGAAGTATCAGAGGCCGAGCAGCCAAGTTCTCTAGCCAGAGATGCAGTTTGCGCCTGGGCTTTAGATGTACTCATTACAACAGCTGGAGAAAATACCGATCCACCCTATAAGCAAACAACAGCATTGTTTAGCACTAGATGTGACCACTAAAAAGGTATCTGGATATTTAGTCATCAACAATGAAAAACTATTTTCATCTAGACGTCATTAATTATGTTTTTTTTGTTTTACTTTAAAGACATTTGTTAATCAGTTTGAGAACTGAGAGAGAATTTAGAGCACTTTTCTAGTCAGACTCAAATGTCAATGAGACATAAACACGTTTTAGATTAATCTATTATGGTTTAGACTAAAAAATGTGTCAAAACAGAAAATCTTGAAACCGTGAGTGGTTTTCTTTGCATACCACTGCTATTTATACACCTATTTACCAGAAGAGGTGCATTATTTCCATATATAGAGCATATGTGAATGAATTTGCATGCGATTATAAAGCTGTTTCATTTCAACACTTCCTATTTTTGCTTATTTGTGAAGTGGAAAGTGTGGTGAAACAGCTTCCCCGTTTACTCAGGCCATGCCCTTAAACTCTTATCAGTGGGAAGGTGCACAACAGAACAATAACAGAATCTATAAGAAGGGGATATTGTCTCGGTTGGGACAGGCATCTGATGGCTGATTGGGTGTGATACATTTGTAGGACTAGCTGTGGGAGATTGACAATGGGAGGCACTCTGGCAAGCCAAAGAACCCTGGAGGATTTCAGACAAACTCGTACTAATGAAGACCTTCCACCAAGAGGTACGAAAATGCTGAGCACTGTTTAAAGTGACTGGTTTCAAGTGATGTTCTCAGTTATTGTAAGCTGATGCCACGTCGTTTCAATCATTTACAGATGTTGTGGTGTGTGAAGAGACTCAAACTGTATTAATACATAGGCATATATATATCGGTTCTCTTTCTAGGCAGAATGTGTGGCGTAAGCTGGGTCTGTCCTTGAAATGAAATAATATTCAATAGCCTATGCTGAACTCCTCTATTCTGGCAAAAACAAAGTTTGTGTATGACCTAAAAAATAATAAGTCTCTAAAATTGGACATAAGTGTGCAAGAATTAGCTGTCAACACACCCAGGACTGAATATTAACAAACAAGGAAGTTTGTTTTTCTGTTTAGTCATCATTTTTTACTTAAAAAAAGGCTAAAGGAGCATTTTCGAAGTAGGCTACTTCCTGCACTGCAACATAACTACAAATGATTAATACTAAAAAACTTCCTAACACAAATGCTCAAAAATACAGGTTTGTTTCATTTTGTTTCAGCTAAAAAACATTTAAAAAAAAAACAAGTAACAAACATAAACATTATGAAAATCAATGCAAATGCAAAATGTTCTGTTTTACAGTGGATGAGAATGACATGGCATTAGTGTTGGATAACTACCCTCCTCCTGATATCTGCGAGCCCATATTTCGAATGGGAGATTGGCTGAAAATAGTGTCTGAGTAAGTATTATTATCATATGCTTCTACAAGAGCTTTTGCCTGTATGCTAACAGTAAAATCTGTCTCTTAACATGCTTCACAAGATTATTACGCAAGATATGCTAACAGAAACATATAAGTTCATCTATGCAAACACATACCCTCTGCAATCCAAAAGAGTGTTTTTTTTGGCAAGTCTTTCATGCTCACAATTTATGTGATCAAAAACATTGTAAAATACCATTTTTTTATTTTGCAAAAATATTTTGCAAAGCTGAATTTTCAGCAGTCATTCCTCCAGTTATTCTGGAAACCATACTAATATGCTGATTTGGTGCTTAAGAAACCGTCATAATTATTAATGATGAAAACAGCTGTGCTTCTTAAAATATTTCTGGAAACAGTTATATACTTTTCATGATTCTTTGATAAATACTATATATAGGGAGAGAGAGAGAGAGAGAGAGAGAGAGAGAGAGAGAGAGAGAGAGAGAGTTTGAAGTGATAGTAGATAGATACAGTGTTTGCATGTTTGAAGTGTTGTTAGTATGTTAGTAGTAACTATATTTTACATCAATAACGCTGACAGTTGTTGGGCAATGCACAACTGACCACAAAACCTTGAAGCCAGTGTTAACTTTAACACTAGCCTACTTTCAGCTGTTTAACACACACAGAAAACAGTTTTTCACAATAGAAATAGGTTGTTTTTTGATCATTATAAACCTTTAAATTACAAATGACAAGAACTGTCTACATACATTTTTACAAGTCTCACTTTCTTTCAGAGAAGGGTACTGGTGGAAGGTCTACTCAGTCAACAATAAGGAAGTGAACTATATACCGCACTGTCATGCCACAAAAGTCTACCATGGGTAGGTTCTGAATTGCCAACTATACTAGCTTCTTGTCATTTAGCTTCCACTAGCTGTTTAATGTTCCACTAGTGCTAATGGAAACATTCTTGACTGTCTCAGCTGGCTGTTTGAAACTGTGACCAGACCAAAAGCCGAGGAACTGCTTCGACTCCCAGGAAACCGAGTTGGGTCGTTCATGATCAGAGAGAGCACAAAAGGTCAGAATATATATTTAAGATGAACATAATATCCTAGTCTAGTCCCACACAGCACAAGATCTGGTCCATATTTCAGCTTATTCTGGATGACAGACAGAGTTTTATAAACAGACCAATCCAAAGGATCTTCTAAAAAATATTTTGGCTTGTTCAATAATATGGCTGATGTAACAATCATATTGCTTGTATTTTTCTAGGTTCGTACACCTTATCTGTGCGCCACAGAACTATTAAGCATTATCGAATAGTTAGAATGCCTAACAACTGGTACTACATCTCTCCACGCCTCACATTTCAGTGTCTGGAAGATCTGGTGAACTACTACTCTGGTAAATCAAATACTACACCAAAAAACAACCAGTTTTAGTGTAAAAGATGGGCAATTTGATGCAGATTTTCCCTCTCGCTCTGGTTTAGATGTAGCAGACGGACTGTGCGGTGTTCTAACTGGCCCATGTTTGATCGCCTGTGAAACCCCTCTGAGTGAGCTCACGAAAACACCTGAAGGGAGAAAATTATCTTTTGACTGGAGAGCAGTGAACAGGTAATAAGATCAATAAAAGCTGCTTAAATTTTGTCCCTTAACCACTACCGCTCAAAAGTTTGACGTCAGTAATGTTTTAATGTTTTTAAAAGAAGTCTGCTATGCTCACCGAGGTGACATTTTTGAACCAAAAGTACAGTAGAAACTAATAAAAAAAAAAAAATGTTTTCTATTTCTATATATTTAAAAAAATATTTTTAAATTAATTTATTCCTGTCATGGCAAAGGTGAATTTTTAGCATCCTTTACCCCAGTCTTCAGTGTCACATGATCCTTCAGAAATAATTGCTAATATGCTGATTTGGTGCTAAAGAAATTCTTATTATTATCAAAGTTGGAAATCAGTTGTGCTACTTAATATTTTTCAATGAATAAAAGTAAGTTAGTATTTATTTATTTATTAAATGTGCAAGTATTTACTGTAGCTTTACTGAATAAAAGTACTAATTTATTTTTTCAAAAATGTTTGATCCCAAACTTTTGAATGGTAAAGTATATCTTACAATTTTCCTTATTGTTTCTCTACTAAAACTGAAATTCATTTATTTGACAAGTATTTGAACTACCATATGATCATAGAAGCATTTTAAATACTGTAAATCCTTTCAGACAACATCTATAACACTAATGCGTTTTTCCCTCGCTCAGCTCGGAGCTCGTCCACCAGAGCACAAGCCCTTCAGCGGTCAGCTACGGGGTTCAGAACAGTGTCTCTTCCTACCTGTCTTTGCTGGGACAGCAAGAGAAACCAGAGAAAAAGAAGTTTAGTTTGAAGAAGAGGTGGAGGTCTGTCTACGTGATGCCAAACCACCAGCTTGACAGTTTGGCCACTGTGGAAGACAACTATGAGGAGGTGCCTTGATAGATCACATGTGAATCTTTCCAGGAGCTCAAAAGCTGATAGAGGGTTATCTAAAGGCATTGTTGTGTCTGGACTGGAAAGAGACAGACTTTTTGTCAGAGAAAAATTAAAGTTCCTCAAGCACGTGTTTATTTAAATTTGAGCTTACAAAGCTTTGAGTATGAATGTTTTAAGATGGTTGTGCAACCTTGCATCAAACTGCCGGTTACACAACATCACTCTTTTATGTAACAAGACTAATGTCTGAGGTCACATTTACAGTAAAATCAACCTTCTCCAGTCCAAAAAAATAAGGACCTCAGAGTTCTGTTCTTACCATTAACAAAGCACGGCGGAAAAGTGATGAAGCTGACGGTGAGGTGAGATGAAGACTCGCAATGTCGGCTCCGTTTCTCTCTGCTCCCACTGTGACTTTAGTGGGGTCTCCTCCAAACAGAGCAATGTTCTTCTGAACCCAGCCCAGGGCAGCTGCCTGGTCCTGCAACCCATAATTCCCCGGCAGAGTACTGGAACCTACACAGAGTCAACAGAGTTCAATTCATCAGGCACATCCAAATGTGTTTTCCACACATAGATTAAAACTATGACGCAAGAAGATTTGCAATAAATGACTGAAAAATCACCTTTTCATTATAACCAGCATGTGAAATTGATCCATTATACAATAATAATAATCTTTTAAATGTTTAATAAAATATTCCCAGCTCCACAGGGTTTTGGCTGGGAAATACCATTGTCACAAACAGTTCAAGAAACTTAAGGAAGCCAATCAGGCTTCTGCACAGCTTTCACTGCTTGTTGTTTTTGGCCGGACAATGAAAACTCATCCTGGCAGACCACTCAAAGGCACCAGTTAGGCCTCCTTTTCAAACTTACTTAGCCAAGGGTGGCAAAGGGGAAAAGAATCTGAATATTTTCACAACCACTGTGTGGAATGGAACTTCTCACGTGGACATTACGTAACCATATTCCATAACCATATCCACTCCATTTTTTTTGTAATTCCATTTTATGGAATAAATTATCCAATTTTTGCAATACATCATTTCTAACCAAACAGAGCTTCCAGGACACAGTTTAACTCCATTGTAGGATATATAATAAAACTGTCTTCATAACATTGACTTTTCAGCATAAAGTGTCCAGGAAGGCTTTCTCCTTTTTGATGCATGAAAACAAACACATCAACAATAAAGACAAATAAAACTAAAGATGATTGTATTCAGGGCTCATAATGGTGAGGACTGTGTTATGTATTAGATTCTATATTATATGTTGCTCTATGCCAAGGGTTTTCAATCTTTACAGATCCAGAAACCAGAAAAGAAAAAGTTTATTATCCAATGGATGTACACTGAAAAGTTTATTTTCTTTTAAATAAATTAATACTTTTATTCAGCAGGGGTGCATTAAATTGTATAAAGGTGAACTTTGAAATTTCTATTTCTAGAATACAGAAAAAAATGTTTCACAGTTTCCACAAAAACATTAAATAACACAACTATTGGCACCAAAACAGATTTCTGAAGGATCATGTGACGCTGAATACTGGAGTAATGGGTACAGAAAGTTTGGCTTTGCCATTACATTTGAAATATATTTAAAATAGAAAACATCTGGGGGGCTGGCTAAAGTCTTGGGATATTATCATGATGCATATATGAACACTTTCATGTATATGTGTGTGTTTGTGTACCTGCACTTAAGAAACCGAACGCAGCCACCCTGAAACTGGCTGTCACCACTATTATGTTGCCAACAGCAGCGAGGTAAGAGCCATCTAAGAGACTCGATCCAGAGTTGTGGAAGAACACCAGAACCGGAGCATTCTTTCCCTGTGACAAAACAGAAAAATTGTACTATGAATACCAATAACAGCATTCACACCACAGTCTGCAGATACAGTGGTTTATGAAAGCAGTTTTAACTGCTTTTAACTTTAAGTCCATGATATACAGTGAGTTCCAATGAGACACTAAATGAGAAAAATAATTAAATGAGTATATTATGTACTATTGTATTATTTTTATGAACTTACCGACTGCAAACTTCTGAATAGTACTCTACGTGTATATGTATAGTATATGAATTTATGCATGCATGAGTACACAAGTATGTCATGCGAGTCTTACCACACTACTAGCAACAAATACATTGAGATACAGACAGTCTTCGCTGGAGGTGGAGTCAGTGGGATCGCCAGGCTGAAGACAGCTGGATCTAAAACAGTTTTGATCAAGCAAATCAGATCTCACACATGAAAAGTGACTCTATTAATTCTGCAGATTTGAGGGTATAAATACATGTTCACTTTTGAGAACATACATTCATACTTTTAGAATCTGCAATCAAACGCACCGAGAAAATGTGGCATTCCAGGTACCGGTCCAGTCAGCTGGCTGTGGAGGGCTGAAACGGAGCTCTCCGATTGGTGGACGAGCATAAGGGACACCCAGGAAGTAGGTAACACGCTTGCTATCTGAGCCAGTTATGGGTTTCACCTCACTCTCCCCGAGAAGTGTGCCGTGATCAGGGATGGAAACAGAAGTCAAGTCTGGCTGTATACCTATAAAGAAATGTTTAACATCTCTGTTGTTGGGTGGAAGAAATCAGAAACACCCTGAACTGGTTGACACTCTGAATAAATTGAAGAATGTATTGTTTTAAGGTGCCACCTGTCCTGATGTAAACAGACTGAGCAGGCTCTTTGATGACTAGGAAGCAGCGTGGGCCACTGGTCGTAGGAAGGCAGGTGTGTGTGTCTGGATACATCACACACCTCATGGCTGACTCTCTGCTATCGATAGACACAGCTGAACAGGACTCACTTTCCTCACAAGCTGCAGAAAGTTATGAGAAGACAAAGATAACCACATACATCTGTACTGTGAATTGCAAAAAAAAAAGTTATTCAGATTATTAATTAATTCAATTTAAATACATTACAATTTAATACATATGTGTGTGTGTGTGTGTGTGTGTGTGTGTATTAATTCAGCCTCGCCATCATAGCAATTAATTATATTTCAAAATATATTAAAATAGAACAGATGCTATAAATTGTGATAATATTTCAAAATATTACTGCTTTTACTGTATTTTTCATCAAATAAATGCAGCCTTGGTGAGCATAAGAAATAATATTTATTCAGATAAAATGCACATTATGTTGTGACATGTGTTTAGGAAGTAATACAGTATGTGCCTCTATCACATCAGCTTCCTGTAAAAGTTCTCAGGAAACAAAAAAAAAAAAGTGAGAAATGTTACCAGATAGACACCACTCTCTGACTTTATCCAGATCCTCTGCTATATCTCTGCTTACGTGGACAATGTCAAAAGCTGAAACAGACAAATCCACCTTGACAGAGACGGCATCCAACTGCTTCCAGTTCTTCAAATCAGCTGCTTGCAAATAAACAATGAGATCAAGAATGATGTATAAAATAAAAATAATACAATGCTAGAAAACAGTAATTATTCATTTAGGAGTCTCTTACCATTCTTTGATGGAGAGCGGAGACTAAATGTTGGGCACATTCTGGGATTCTTTATCCATTGGTTTACTACAGACATACAAAGCTGATGGTAAAATCTTTTCATGAAGTCATTTACTTCAACAAGTCACATAATGGGAATTCTCAATTTATTAAAATAGGCACATGGAATTCAGATATACCTGGCTTTTCATACCAGCCGAAGGGATAGACTTCAGTCTGCACTTTGGATGGGGAGCAGTCCTGAATCCTCCAGTTAGTGTTGTCGTTCTCACCACATGTCTGGATACCCAGACTATTCAGAGTTAGACACAACACATCTGATCCTGTACAAAAACAAAGCACTGTGAGTGTTTTCATTCCTCGGATTAGACACATCACATATGTTTTGAGTGAATAAGCTGTGTATTTTGAGACTCGTCTGAGTGTAAAGGTTCTTTTGTACCAGGTACTCCTGAATCTTGAACATATCCTATGCCACGGCAGCATGGATCTTCATCACATCGCCTCTCACACTCAAAAAACCTGCTCGAAAAATTTTATCAGCATTACTCATAAAGGAAACAAATAAACTGAGATGGAAAAACAAATTTGTTGGCTTTCCCCTCACCCTTCTGTGATAGATTTACTGGACAGACTGACTCGACTGCGTACAGAGTAGGACACCATCTTCTTAAAAGGAACACGGCTGTAAAAGCTCTTCACACTTCCTGACAGAGAAACTGCACAAGAAAAAGAAAGTGATGTCCATATTATTTATGATTGTAAAATCGAACTTAATCAAAAGCACTTTGGCGGAATAGATTGGTAAAAAGAGTATTTTTTGACCTAATGTTCCAAACAGTGGAACATTTGTACACATAGAAAGTTCCAAGTGGTGCTTTTGTGGCAAAAACATACTGTTCGCTAATTATAAAAGGTTCTTTGTTTCCCTCAGTACAAGCTAAAATAAAACACTGGGTCAAAAAAACTGGAAACTCTCTTTTACAGCATTGAGAAACCCCTTACGGCAGATTTCCACAAAGGTAGCATTATTTTCCACCCTTAAACATCTACAGCAGATGGACCACATGTTAAGAGTTTATGATCACATCTTTTTGTTGTGGATTACTTTATAGGCCATGAAACATTCAAGCCCCTGTGATCCCCTATTATGACTGAAAATCACTGTATTTCTGTTCCAGGAACACACGATAGGACTATCAAATCCAAATATTCCTTTAAGTCGTTCAAAAGTACGTTGCCAGTAAGACATTTTTCTTTTCTTTTTGAAATAAATAATAATATTTTGCAAGAATGCATTAAATTGATCAAAAATGACACTAAAGACATTTTTTTAAATTCAAAAAAAAAGAAAAGAAATGTATAGTAGTATCCATAAAAATATTAAGCAGCTCAAAATTGATAATAATAATAATGTGACACAATTGTAATATTTCACAATTGTACTATTTTTCTGTATTTTTGATCAAATAAATGCAGTCTTGGTGAGCATAAGAGACTTCTTTCAACAACATAAAACAAACATCATAAACCCCTAACATTTTAATGGTTCTATAATCCAACACACAGCAGTATTTTGTTACATTGAGAATTAAATTTCAGGTTTTAATTAACTTTTTTAATATAAGCATCTTAAACGAGGCTTGTGCTAAACAAAATCTTACATAGTCCACAATGAATAGTCCTTTTTAGAGAAAAGCTAAGGAGCTAAAGAGCGGACAAAGTCTTTGCTATGGAGAGGAATGAATGACTAAGGTAATCTGAGAGACACTCCGTCTCTCTGCTAGTTCAAATAAATTACTTGTGATTCCACCATGATTTAAATCCTAGAGCTGTTCTGCAGTTTAGACAAACATCCAGAATAACCACATTATTGTGTGGTCACTCACTCACTTTACCAAATCTTACATAACACTACTTTTCCATTTCCAATTTAAAAGCTAACAATGAACATCATGCATAAACCACAATTATACAGACGGTCTCACCCACGTGCTTTTCTTTCAGGGGAAACTAATTCTGACACCTAGAGGAACAGTCCAAATGTGAAACAGTGGAGAATGTTGATATGGTGATGAATGGTATTGAATTTCAAAATCAAATTCAATTTTTTTAAAGAAAGAAATGTAGATTTACAAATTTTGATAATAATGATAAACATCATACACCATGGCCACAGTAACGGACATTCATAGTCCCTTTTGGATTATTATATACATTAAAAGTGAAAAAAGTTTAAATTTAGGAGGACAGTATAGCATATGGATGGCATAAAAACTAATACAAAACTTGATACCATGGTGCCTTTAAGTTAGAGTCGTCTAACTTAGAATGTAGCAGGCGGAACTTCCGTTAGATTTCACACTTAAATGGTCATGAAACAGGGTAACGAAGCTACCACTTAACAGATGAGTTTGACACTTTTTTGACGGAAGCAGAAGCATTTAGCAGAAGTCAAATGTCAGAACATCACTGTCAACTGTTCCAGCTAGACAATATGTCAAGATAGTGGATTTTACAGGTGGTGTTGAAGAAAGTTGCATTAGATTGTGTTAGTCTTTGCTTCCATGTACCGCAGACAGCATGAGCTCACTGCTGTCTGCACGCCACATGGGTGAGGTGGAGTTTTGCCACTTCACCTCATTGAAATGTTCTCCAGTCATCCAGACAATTCCTCTTACTAGTAACTCAAAAAACGTGTAATGAGAACTAGACATGGTTCATTTTATGGCTAACGACCAGTGAACTCCAAAATACAGGAGATAAGGTACAAGATACCTGGTTCAAGTTTGCAATTGCAACAGTAGAAAGACAAGTAAAGATAATTGCGTAATAAATGTACATCTCTCTTTCTTCTAACATAAAATAATTATATTATATTATTAAAAAAACTCTTCAAACTAGTCATTTTTTATCCATCATCATTGTCTTCTTTTGCCCTTTCACCTTATGTCTCTATCAAGCTCCAGCAATACCAAAATATCTGAATCATCTGCATTCCATGTTCAGTTGCTAGGATCATATCTGAAAACAAATAAAGTAAACGACAGACTCAGTCACAATGAAAGTGGTAAGAGTCTGACGTCAGACTTCACCATAGACCGCAGTCACGCATCCTGCATAAGGCAATGCAAAACCCATCTGTCCGATCACAGAGAAAAGTCTCTGAAAATAGACAGCTAATGCTTGGAAATATGAAAAGATAATATACAGTATAGTATAGTGTATATGTGATTATCTGATGAAATGGGGTATGACAACAAAATCACTTGGTGTATTGAGTTATAGTGTTTTCATTATTTCAGATCCATGTGGAAGCAAATAAAATGACCATATTTGTTAATTGTAGTGAACGTATTACCTTTTTGTGTATAAACGACTCACCTTTCTTCTGGTATGCAGTCTGAAGACTCTGTGTCATCACTAAACTGCATGCCTGCCTGAGGGGTTTGTCATACGCCCCACATACACGAGTGTCAGGATACAGTACGCAGGCGAAATACAGAAGGCCTTCATCACGAATATCAGACACGTGACAGAATTCTTCTTCTTCGCAGCCTGAAACCCAAATCCCATATTTACAGATCAGAATGTGACACATTCTTGGACCACACAGACATTTAGTAAGTATATAAGTGTAAGCAAATAGCTTCTCAAGAGGCTATTGCATCTTACGTTTCAGACACCACAGCTGTGCCTCCTGGAAAGTGTATTGGTGTTTGAAGATCCAGTAAAGCTGACTGGGAAGTTGCCTCTCTGGGTCGACTTTAACATCACCGTTCTCCAGAACACCAAATGTCTCCTTTACTGAGTCTAAATGGACAGTAGAAAAAGAAATGATCATTAGAGAGAGGGGAAAAAAAACACAGAACTGGGAGTTTTTTTAATACCAATTTTTTAAAAAAACCGTACAATTAATTATAAGGGTATTTTTACACTTTTTGCACAAGAACACAAAAATGCTTTAGTAAATAAATTAATGTATTTAAATAAATAAATATATATATATATAAATATATATATATACTGTAATAATATATACTTTGGCTTCATTATATTCATTCATACCAGAAAGTACAACTCTGGAATCTTCCACAACAGCTGATCCACTGCAAGCAGAGGGAGTTTTTGGACGTGTGTTCATATCAGACTCTGAAGACATAAATTATAACCATTAGATTATACAAGAATAAAAGCTAGATCATAATTCATCAATTCATCACTTTTATTTATTACAGTTATTAAAAATGCTTTATTGGTGTCATGCTGATGTGTCCAGAAGGTCCAAACCTTTCCAGAGGTAGATGCGTTGGAAGCTGATGAGAGTTTCCTGGTAACCAGTTTTATTTTTGCTGGATGCCGGTAAGGCTGCATCTGCTGCAAGAAATAAGCTAATTTCCATTATAATGCCCATCATTCCAAAAATCATAAATCTTGATATATAGACATGCGATTGAATTCGCAATCATGTAAAATTGAATGATACGAAAACTAAGATTCTCAAGCACTGCACATCAGTAATGATTCAGCAAGTCATAATCAATCAGACAGAGTAAACTCTGTAATTTTTTTATTTTATAAAATGGGTACCAGGATGGAAAAAACACCAGAATGAAGCAACAAAGAGCAACCACTGGAAACTAAACAATTGATAAAGGTCAAATACAGCTGAACCGAGTTGTGCAAGTTTTAAACAACAATTAAACACATTTGTGTACAGTTTGAAAGTGTTGTTATGAAATCTGGAGTGTGTACGTGTACAAGGACTCATACTGATGGTGAAGTTCTGTCCGCCAAAGTTGAAAGTGAAACGTTTCAGTTGTTTGCTGTATTGGATACCAGCACCACAGATGCGGCTGGAGGAGGCCACGCCCCCCACGTCCCAGTCTGCCTCACTGCACTGCAGCACTGAAGGAGCGCTCAGGAGCCCACACATGATAGAGCCTAAAACACAGGGCACAACCATTTAACAATTATTAATTGATCATATATTTAAATATATATATATTATAATATAGAAAATAAATACAAAGTATAATATAGTAAAAGGCATAGTAAAGGTATAGTTAAAGACATGTGTCGCCACAGGCCACAGACCAGTTTGAATAAGCATGACACTTCTGGTTTTGTATTGATTTGGTTTTATAGCAGTGGAAAGGAGCTATATCTGCTTGTAATGAGTGAGAGCGACTCTGACCTCCATCGAGGACATTCTGGTTAAGGATGAATCCATCACAGCAGTTCTCACGACTGCAAGAGTTGACGCAGAAGCGATGGACGTCTGCCAGAGTGGTTCCACGTGCATCAAACACAAGCGTCCGATACACTCCAGAACCGGTCTTTCGGAAACTCAGCCTCTCAAAACTCTTTGGGCCTGCTGTGCTGAATTCATGACCTTTTGTCAGAAGATGAAGGGTGGAGAAAAGAAGAAGAACAGATATTCTTTTAGTCATGGCCAAGACACACAAGTGAATCTAAATGTTTTTGGGTCGCCAAAAATAACTAGAAACTGGAATCTCTGTTCCTGAGAGGAGTCTGAATGTATCAAGTCATTTATTTCACATGGAAAAATATTTATCTCCTAACAGAACAAGTCTTAGCAATGTTTTTATTAGAATTTTCTTTATTCTTGTGTCCACGGATGACTAGACCACTTTGTTAAACTCATTACTCACGAACCACAACTTAATCTTTGGGACTACAGTTCAATTATGATATTGTATGTTGATTATATTTCATTTTCATATGCTCTTTGCCTCTTAGATGTGAGTGTCACTAAGACCTTTTTTTTTTTTTGCAAGATTTGTTCGGATGCCGTCCAGGTCGCTCCGCTTAGATTGTGCTCTTATTTACTTTTTTTACTTACTTTTGATTTCTATTTTTACACACTCACATTTCACTGCTGGTTATATACTCTCTGTATAATCGTGTATGTGACAAATAAATCTTGAATTTAACTTAATCTGAACTGAACTTAATCTTAGAAAAGTTAATTCTCTATTGAGACAAACTCAAACTCTCAATAATGTATGCATCACCACATTTTATTGCAATGTGTAACCAACACAGGGTCCAGCTGACTCACAATAACTAACCAAACTGAGAACATGTGGGATTTAACTAACAGCTGATGATCTTACCTTTCTTTCTCAGCACCATCAGATTGGGATCATCTCCTTTTATTTTCAGAACACAGTGGAGAGTTTGGAACGTCTCAGCACCATCATTTCCCAGAAATCCTTTGCTCTGTAATGCCAAAAAACCGCAATACATTTTTTCTCTCTTTTTTTTGCAATAATCATCACACTTTTGGGAAAGGATATGCGAGTGTCACTAAGACCAAAAAAAAAGACCCAATGCCAAATATAACACTTAAATATGACTTATGTCTTACTTCTCCAATTAAAATGTGCAATATTTTATATTTATTAGCTTGTATAAAGATAAATGAGGACTTATGTTGAAGAGGTTGTTAAAACATATGTACTTGGTCAAATTTTGGACAAATGAATGCTGAAATTATAAAGTCAGGAGATGAAGATTGAAGAAATTTTGCAAGCAAGCCAGATTTCGCAAGCAAATCAGCATATAAGAATGATTTCTGAAGAATCATGTGACACTTAAGACTGGAATAATGGCTGCTCAACTTTCAGCTTCACAATATTAGTATTACATAAACTAGTAATATTGTATGTGATAAAACATACATTAGTATGTTTTAACATACAATTTAATTTAAGACATACAAATAGGCATAATTAACAAATACACTGTGCAGTATACAATTCACATGGGGCAAAAGCGTGCATGCATTTTGGTCATACTTGTTCAGAGGTCCTGCATTCAACATTATCCACACTTGTGCTGTACAGCTCACAGTAACTTTTCTCTTCATCACTGAAAATAGTCACATGTTGGCATGAATCTTCCAGGGCACAGTCTAACAGAGAGGGATGTGATCGCCATTAGTCATGAAGAGTGTGAGTGCTCATCTGACTAATTCAAGTACAGGTGCAGTGTATGTATTTAACAGTGTCTCTCACCAAGCACACACTTCCTGAGATGTGTTTCCTTTGGCTGGGTTGAAGAATCAGAGCTCAGTATTTCAGCACTCTCTGATTTCAGCAGGAGGGTGGAAGAGGCAACCACCTCAAACTTTTCCATTACTGCAGACACATAGAGAGTGATATACTGAACATACATAAATTAATTTATATACTGTTTGTCCTTTCATACTGATAAAGTTTTACCCATTTCCTTAAGAACTGTTGAACCAATACTTGAGACAGTCTTGTGGAAGGTACTTTCAAATTATAGCTCCCCAAGCTACACGCAAGCTACATTTAAAAAAGTAGTCAGGTACAGTACAACTCACTAACAAAGTTGCAAACTAAATTAAGGCGGCAATATTTTTCTGAATATAAAACTATCAGCATCATATGATTTACTTTTACAACCAGAGCAGAATTTATCTGACACAAAAACAATAAAGATCTCAGTGTATGGGTAGGGTAATGTTAGGGTAATATCAAATAATAAAACTAGTCAAATAGTAACAAACAGAAGAATTTAAAATCCTCAATGAAACGGAAGTAGCATCATCTTTTCTTCAGAATTGTGATGTACATCTGACTGAAACAGATGAAAAAACTAGGGGGACTTGTTTCTGTTCATTGGTTGTTGATTGGATGGAGGTAGATCTAAATGCGAGACTCCAGTCAACTGTAAGAAAGGGGTGGAGTTTAAGTGGACCAAATGATCCGGTGTACGTCACCAGAGAGATGTTATTTCACCGGAAGACCCATTTATGACATTCTGATTAAATAAAGAAATCAAAACAGTTGCACTTTCCCAAAAGTTCCACTACTTTAAAAACACATGAACTACTGTCACACTATATAAAATGTAAAGAAAATGTAACTAGTTCCTCCCAAACACTGACTGTAGCACATACCTTTGCACTCTTCAACTGTCACTGGAGCATCAGAAGATGTCCAAGAAAGTTGCTCCCCCTGTGGAGAGACACACAACCATCTGCCAGACACGGGGTCCTTCTGAGCTGACAGGAATTCCCCTTTCTTTGTACAACTCAGTTTACTCTGCTGACACTCAGTAAGACCTTAAGAGCATCAAGACAGTGAGAGGACAAATAGAAAACAAAATGAAAAATCACAATCACTCATTTTCCTCTGAAACCTGTTATCTACATTTTGACAGATCTGCTATGTATAATTATAACTATCTACACCTGCTATTCTTGAGTTTGTGTGTGGGCTGGGCTGTTTTAGTTTGGCCTTTACTCACAATGAGAAGCACTGAAGGCTCCCTGGGCCACAGTGGATGTTCCAGAGGGGCAGGGAGAACAGAAGACCTGCCCTTCTTCCGCTTGAAAAGTATCACGAGGACACAGAGCACACACACCACCACTAGAAAAAGAACCAGCTGGACACACTACTGCATGTGAGAGGGGATAAAAACACAAACACACAAGGAGCAGAGTGATTAAGCTTGGATAATGATGGTGTTGAGTGGAAAAAGAGGAGAAAGTGTGACAGTTACAGAAGGAAGATTAATAACAGAGGAGGAGAAAAAATTGCACGCAGTTTGAAATATTACCTTGTACATTTATACAATTTTTCACACTATATTTCTATGCCAGTAAGCTAAAATATGCATCAGCTATAGAAAACTTTATAGGTGCATATTTGGAAACACTAGTAAAGCCATTTTCCTTTATGGTACACAGGCCAGTCTGTCATTAAGACAACCAACTGGTGCATAGTCCAACCTACCACACCCAGTGGATTGTGGGAGCTGCTTATAGCCATCCATGCAGCTAAATGAGGGAGGAATAGAAAGAGCGAGAGAACCGTCATAGAGGAAGATGGACCGGTATGACCCACTTTGCATTAATTCCCTCACGCCATTTAACAACCTCTCCTCGCTTAGTGCCATATCTGAAAAATATACACATGCATTTATTTAGAAAGAAAATCACATGGAATAATAACAAACATGAATGATTCAGTGTAATGTCAGTGTGAAATGCATCTGATATTAGATATCAGATATGTTACATGTACAGAAATGGACTAAATAAGGTGCATAAAGCTGTTCACACCGATGTCATGGAGATCAGGGAGAGATGTTATTGGCAGGTTGGAGAGTCTGGCCTTAAAGGTGATGCGTGCAGTGACTTCCTTGTCATTCAAACACTCAAGAGACACAGAGGAGTCATCACAGACTGCAACAGAGCTGGTCTGGCCAGATAAGGGCAGCTAACAAACATGAAGACACAAACAAAAAGTATGCAATAGTAAACAAACATGCAGTTATGCAAAATTTCAAGACATTTAAACCAAGACAAAGCATTGATGAAAAAAAAAAAAAAAACTGGCTTTCTGAATGTCATTTTAATAAATTCACATGCAAGTTTGTCTCTGTAGGCTTTATGGACCAACACAGTTTGTTGTAATGCTTTACTGCAGGCCAATGACACCTACATATAAAAAATATGACACTTGCAGACTAATAACACATTTTAGCACATTTTCGTTTTGTTTACTTGTCAATCTAAAGTTGTATTAGTGGAAAATTACTGTAATATGCTATATGGTGTTTTCAAACTGTTATTCAGGGTTCCCCTATAGAGCCTCTAATGGAACATGGTAATGGACAAATTTAAGATGGGAGGAAAAATGTATTTCAGTTCTTTCACATTTGCATATAAATGTTTTTCACTCCCCAATAAAGTTTGTTCACACTTGCAAAAGTTTGGTGTTTCCACAAAATCTGGCATTTGCTCACAGGGAATGCAAACTAATTTTGTCAAGGAAAAAGAAAATTTTGTGATTGTGAACATTTGTGAGCGAACAGAAATATATATTTTTCCTTCATCTCGTATTTTTTTTCTTTGACCATTTCCCCTGAAGATTTTTTTCTTTTCTTTATTTTTTTTTTTTTTTTAAATGTATTTTTTTTTGGGATGTCAATGTTACCATAAATACATACTGTATTTTTTAACCAAATCACTTTCAACCAAATTGTTGATATCATTTTTTTTTTAAATTTGATATTACAACCATTTTGCCATATTTGCTAATAATGGCTGTTTTATTCTACTGACAGCCATGGTTTAACAATAAAACAAAATTGTTTAATTATTTTTTAGACTTAAACATGCAATATTACACAATATTACACATTTAAATATTTAATATTATATCCATTTATCTAACCACTGGGTATAATATTTAATATTATACCCAGTGGTTAGATAAATGGAAGCACTGCCAACTAAATACAATATAAATATTTTCAAAATACATTTTAATAATGTGCTTTCTCTTTAGTAGAATGGCAAAATTAAAGCCAACGATTTGATTTTAAAACATGTTGTCTTTATAATATTGTGCTGCTTCTTTTTTTCTTTCAAATTTTTTTTATACACGGAAATATATATAATAAGTGAGAAATGGGTTCCTCACAAGGGAAACATCATGAGCATCAAAGCAGACTGTATTGTACCTGTAGGCTGCAGAGGCCTGTAGCTCTCATGTCTCGCAGTAAAGCAGCTTGTAACTGAACATACTGGGTGCTGCAACTCTGTTGACCCTCAGCCAGGGATAGCTTCAGCTGTAAGGACACCTTCACTGTCTGTAAAACCTGAGGCTCTGATGGATATCACAGATACACAGTTGCTCAGTACAAACAGATACACAGTAATTAGAGCAACAAGATTTCATAGAACGACAAGTCCCGAAGGACACACAGTACTGCAACAACCTGTGAATGTTTTAACAGGTAAATAGGACAATGTTTGTGTCTGTGGTCTTTACTTTGGCAGGCGTAGGATAGTGGAGCATCATCAAGCCAGTTTTTGGCCTGGGGATCACACAGGAAGCTGGTGACAGGAAGGGTGTTGACATAACCTTGGTCACAGAACAGCTCACAACGCTGTGTCTGCTGACCCGCAACATTCGCAGTGCTACACAGAACAGCACCATGGGAAATATCTCCAAATGGAAGAGGGCACTCAGGAACTGAAAAGAGAAACAAATACGGGAAAATCATGTTGCCACAAGCATATGCCACAACTTTACAGAAATGCAAAGTGTGACCTAATTTACTTACTGTTGCAGGCTGGGGTTTGTCCTGTGCTGCGGAGGGTGCGTGTCGCTGGCAGTTCCTTTCCGCTTTGAGAAACACACCAACAGTAGGACAGGTCACACTGCAGGGGTGAGAATCTCTGCCCGTCCTGCACACACTGAGGCTCATAGCCCACACCAACCTCTCTCTGCAATGCCAGAGTCTTCTGTAGAGAACACCAACCTGGACCTACAACACACAACATGGGCCTGACATGGTACATTTTTCATTGCCCCACTGCTTGATATGGTACTAAATGTTAGTGCTTGAACAACGTTACTATCACCCGCTGTTAAAACAGGATGCGATCTTGCTTAGAAAAAAAAGTAGGGCTTTTGAGATGTGTTTTTCAATTTTGAATTTGGAAAAACATGCCACTTGTGCTATGAAATTAAATTCCTATCACCCTTTTATTTCCCTAAGGGTTTATGGGTAGGTTATGGTTATGTTCAACAGCAGGGAATGGGTCAAGCTTATGATTGATTAACAATAAATTTGACCAACAAAGGTTGTTGATCCGAGAAAATGTTGTACTAAATAACACTCTACAGATGAATGGATGAAATAATTACACTGCATTTCTCCAGAAGAACTGGTGATGGCAGGTTGGATGACTTGTCCAGTTACTGGACTCACACACAACCCCTGCGAACGGCCTAATCCGGGCTTCTGGAGTATCGAAAACTCACCGTCCTACAGATATGTGCACACATATGATGAGACAGACAAATATGAAATGCAAACCTTCAGTGGTTAACACTGAATGTCTTTTGTATGTACAATATAAAAAAAAAAGATAAAAAAAAGAAAGCCTCACCTCCTCACATGATGGGCTGTATGTGTAAGTGATATTAGAACTTGTTTGTGTCCAATCAGAGAGCAGGAAGTGACTTTGGAGCCTTTGGCATGTAGTTTGGCCTGGGGGACAATTTTTTTTTACAAATCAGCTTACATACTTATTCACAATCAAGAAGTCAAATCACAAACAACAGACCTAAATCGAGCAGTTAGCCTAACTGCTTTGATTATTATTAAAAAGATTAGAGATAAATATGAGATTGGACTCTCACACTGCTGAGAGGGTGCAGAACGAGACATCAGAGAGCCTGTGATGTATCTTCCCTCCTCATCAACACACCAACAGTGAGCTATAATATCAAACACAGCAAAAAAACAAACTTAGGAGAAAATTATCTGCAAATACACTTTTTGAACTTTCTATTCATCAAATAATTTCCACAAAAATATTAAGCAGCACAGCTATTTCTAACATTGATAATAAATGTTTCCTGAGTAGCAAATCAGCATATTACAATGATTTCTGAAGGATCATGTGACACTGAAGACTGGAGTAATGGCTGCTGAAAATTCAGCTTTGCCATCACAGGAATAAATTACATTTTAAAATACATTAAAATACCAATTAAATTGCAATAATATTTCACAATATTATTGTTTAGAGCAGTGGTTTATGTGTCAGGCCTTTTACATGAAGTACAGTGTTCATGATAAAAAAAAAAAAAGGTAATAATGGTCTCACCTGTGCTTTGGTAGCACTGATTGGGCAGCCACTGGCCATAAGCATCACACTGTGGGATGTAGGGCTGGTATCCCAGCAGTAAACTCTGCCTGTCTTTGTCATCGGCCATCAGTTTGCTCTGCCAGTAGAAATGCAGGGCTGTCGAGAAGCGAAAGCAAATTAAGCCTTAGTGTGGATAAAGCATTACAGCACATCTCAGATGTGTCCTCTCCCAAACTTACAGCTTTTATTAAATAACTGGATATTAAATAGGCACCTCTGAAGAATATATAGTGGGGTCCAACTGTTTAGTAAGTCACACAAATTAGCTTATTTAAATAGTGCAGAGAAATTCTCTATACTCTTAAATATAGGTATTTTATTTTGTACATTTAATGACATTATTTTCAAAAACCATTATTTCGAGGTTTTTCAGATGTTGTCTTAGACTTTTGAACCCTACTATACTTATATATACCTAATAACTTCTGCAGTTTTTGAACTTTTATTTTGAGACAGATCAAACAAAAGGCTGTACTGGAATGAGCTGCGAGTCTCAGCGCCGAGTTGGGGTTGCTCAGCAGAGTCTGAGTGATGGGGATCTTTGAGGTGCGTGTCTGCTCCAGCTCCTCAGGGCTCAAATAGACACTCTCTGCCAGGAGAAAACTGTAACCCACAGGCACATGTGAGCTGTTTGAAACAGAGATCAGCTCTTCAGCTTGCTTGAGGAACTCAGAGACCTGGTTTTGAACCATAGAGCATGGACCTGGACCTGAAGAGACACACAAAAGGGATCTTAGGAAGATGATTTAAATAGATTATAAAGAAATATTTGATGTGGCAGATATGATAGTAGTACCACTACATACATTAATTACTATAGTGTATAACTCACATTTGGGGATTTGTTCAACAGTAGCCTTGCTACCAGCTAGCATGTCTCCTTGAGGGTTAACGCACCAGCATTGACGCAGGTGAAAGCTCCCAAGAGGAAGACTGAAATCTGACAGTGGGCCTGGATAACCAGAATCCTCTCCTCTGATCAGTCTCCATAAAGATAATGGGTTCAGGAAAACCGATGGTCCGTAAATGGCCTCAACGTTCCCATCTAACATGTCAGATGGAATATCAGAGATCTTCTGAAATCTCACCAGGACAGGGAACACTCGGTGGTGCCCAGCTTTGAACAATTCAGATACAAAGTTTCTGAACGATGCCATTGCTTCTGCGTTTCCTGCATAGGTTCGCAGAATTCCAAGAAATTCTGAAACAGGCAGGTCTTGTCCGGAATTTATGATCCGAACCCACTCACGGTAGAACTCAATCGCTTGTTCTGGAGGTCCATTACACTGGATCTGATGCCAGCTGCCATCATAAGCACAACGAGGGATATACACTTCAGAAAGCTGGGTTATTGAAGATGGATCAGAGAGAACAGAGTGCACTGTGGACAGGAATTGCTGGGTGGCTGTTGCCTGGCAGCTTGTTGGACCTAAAGAGGAATATCAATAAAATAATATTAAAAAGTCATAATATAACTTTTACATTTTAGATTTGAATAATCACTGTTAATGTGATTCCATCTTAGTATAGTGAAATGCCTTCGTTGTCAATGAATTGACAACAATTATGGTTGCATTTCCGGTTTCTGTAGCTGCTCATTATGGAAATCTGAGAGATGAAGTTGCAAATCAGAGACCTAAAGGTTAAAATTTAAGATCTAGAGTTGCAATTGCAAGATATTATCTTACATTTGGAATACTTAACATTTGTATTTATGCATTTGGCAGATGGTTTTATGCTCTACATTTTGACCTACAGGAATAAATATAAAGTCACAATTACGAGAACCCTAAAAGATTAATAGTAGTCCTCTAACATACCCATATGTACCTTTTAGGGGTAGATAAGGTACAAAAATTGTCCTTTTTCTCCCATATTTCTGTAGGATACATAAGACTGCCCTGGAATGTGTTCAATATTAAAAATGTACACTGGCAATTTTATGTGAAAAATAAATAAAAAGCAAAACTTAACCATTGAGAAGATCCCTTGCAAAACTGAAAGCAATTAAGCTCCATAAAACAGATGTTTGGACAGTTGTTTGTTACATATGTGCCGGATCATTTGAATGTGTGTCTAATTAAATGCATGAATACAGGAATGATCCTCTCTGGCTCTGTAATTAATCATCTGTGGTTAGCATTCAGACTCACATTGAAGAGCACTTCCTGAGCTCTGAATGCTGAGTTTCGTTCCAGAACGGTCCACGCAGAAACAACTTTTGCCAAGGCACTGACGTGCAACGTAAGCACCATCAGTCTCACATTTAGGAATGAAGACCTCAGATCCTGCAGAACTGCTGGCTTTGACTGCAATTGCCATCTGACGTTCTTTCTCACACTGGGATGAGCATCTCGGTCTGGACCCAGTGATGCGAGAACCTGTTATTTCCAGACCACGAGAGTCTACACACCAACACTCTGAGCCCTGACATTGAACTTCCTGGTATCGCCCATCCTCAGTGCACTGGGGCACATGTGAAGTTGAGGTGGAAGTCACAGACTTGCAAACATCTGATTTCTGGAAAATGGCACGAAACAGTTGACCCAACTGGGTGCTTTCTTCTGCCTTTAACTGTTTGATTGCTTCTCGAAGGGTAGTGAGAAACTGCTCATTCTCAAGAGCCATTGAAACAAGTTTAATCATATCTCGGTTGTTTTTTAGGTTCACAGAACGGCCAAATGCATCAGATATCTCTTGGTCTAGATTAAAACTGGCAGAGTCATCTGTGAAGGTCTTGGCCAACTGCATCAAGTCGGTCGCAGCTTGCATCAAACCAACTTGACTGAAAACTTGACTGAAACTCAATGTACCACTGTTTCCAACAGTGCCAGTGAAGTTGAAATTGCCAGCGTTCTTTAGGAATTTTCCTCCAAAGAGATTCTCCTTGAGTCTCTTGGGATTTGGGGCAAGAGCAAGAGCTTTCAGAGCAAGAGCTCCAGAGGGAAACATCCCTTGGAGGACCTCTGCCAGGATGTCTCCGACATTTGGACGCTCCAGCTCTGGCAATGACTGAAGAAGACCAGAGTTGGCCAAAAGCTCCTGGAATTCAGGACTGCAAGTACCAAGAAAAGAGAGAGTGTCTTTGGAAATGGAGAACACGTTGCTCTTTCTGAAGTCTCCAGCTGGGCCATAAAAAAGCCTGGAGAGGGCTTGTCTCCTCTCAGACAGGCAGCCTTTCACTCCAGCGCCTAACCAAACAAGAAACACAACATTAGTCAGTGCACAAACTCCATTCTATTCAACGTTTCACTCACCAAGGGACCGATAAAGTTTTTAGTTTTTGTTTCACCGGTCCCTTGGCAGGTAAAATCACTCAAGCAAGCTTAAGATCACAATGACTAAAGAATAAATTGTATAGTTAAAGCACTATGAACTTATTGAAGGAGACCAATATATTCAAGATGTATTGGTGCTGAAGAGGTATCATGAAACATACATAATGACTAATATTCCATAAAACACACACAAAGGCCAAACTCACTACAATTTGGTACTCCATACTGGCGTGTGCCAAAGATCTCTTTTCCAACAGCATCTACACACCAACACTGGCCACCGGACTGACACTGGGTTGGCACATATGCTCCGTTATCAGTACAGGAGGGTACAAAGGAATTGCCAGCCTGAGTACCTGCAGCCCGTTCGCTCTCACATGGGGTTGGACCTTATTAAAAAAGTAAGAGCTGGGTAAGGGTAAGTTAATTTTATACGGATATAGCAAATAAGTGCTGAAGGGTAGATTTTAGTCATGCACTGATATAACTACTATTTTTTCCCCTATATTCTATCCTTACATGTACAGGAAACATATTTAGTAGTAAAAAAAAAATAAGTTTATTCTTGTTTTGTAAATTAAAAAAATATTTTTTTTTATTTAACTTTTATGTTTTGCCAAATTGTACTTGATTAAAGAATTTATGCAAAAAAAAAGAGAAAAACTCAGTTAATTGTAATAAAATCATCATCTTAAATTTACTTGAGAACCAAAAATGCATATCCTTAAGAATATTTAGATTTTTTTTTTTTACTGGAAAACAATGCAAAAACACAGATTTATAAAATTATTTTTGCAGTCTATGACATCATTATAGTAGCTTCCTTTTCAACAAAATGTTGCATACATCTAAATCTCCCTGTCACGGCCAGCTGGACGGCAAGGTAGCGGCGCTGTAGGATTCGATACATGTTTGAGTGTGCAAATGTACTTCCTGCAGTCTGGTCTGAAAACGCCGTGTCGTACACCTCATCCAACAACAGTTCCACACCTAGACAAACCAAACTCAAAACAATTCATCTTTTTAACAGCACACAAAATGTCACAACTTACCCTAGGGCAAACAGAGGTTCAGTGCATATATACAATGGTAATAGTTTATGGATCACTCTTTGTGGTGTTTAAACCTAAAGCTCTCGGCTTAGTTCTTTAACCTGGATATAACTGAAGAGGTGTGTATCACCTGTGCTTGGCATCTCTCTTCCACGACTGTCTGCACAGAAACAATAACTAGAGAGCTCTGGGTAGGCCTTTCTGAAAGTACTGAAAGTCTGGAACACCTCTGGGTCTCTGTTAAAGAAAAGAAACTTCAATTAAATATCACTTGTAGCGATGCATTTCAAACTCTTAGAGAAGAAATTAACAGATTATCTAGGAAAACTGGATAATCATGGAAACTGTTACATGCTTTACATGCTATCTGACACAATACTGCTGTCTAGTGGTTAAACGTACAGCTTGGGCTGCTTTCCCAGATACAGAAGTGTAGAGCTAAAAAGAGCTTTTGGATGTGAGTCTCTATTAATTCAATTACATTTTTATTTACTATGAAAAAATAATTATTTGGCAATTTCCAATTTTAGTCTTACAGAATGATATACACTACCATTTAAAAGTTTAGGGTCAGTAAAATTTATTTTAAATTAATGCTATTAAATTAATACTTTTATTTAGCAAGGATGCATTAAAATGACCGTAAAGACATTAAAAATGTAACAAAATATTTCAAATAAATGATGTGCATTTGAAATTTCCATTCGTCAAAGAATCCTGAAAATAATAATTACCACAAAAATATTAAAGGGCACAACATATTGATAAATAAGCAATGTTTCTTGAGCACCCAATCAGAATATTAGAATGATTTCTGAAGGATTATGTGACACTGAAGACTGGATTAATGATAGCTGAAAATTCAGCTTTGCGATGACAGTAATAAATTACGTTTTAAAATATATTCTACAGTTATTTTAAATTGTAATAATATTTCAAAATATTATTGTTTTACAGTATTTTGGATCAAATGAAATCTTACCAACCCCAAACTTTTGAATGGTAAACCACATATCTCACCTGTTAAAAGTGTGTAACAGATCAAATATCATTCTGTCAGTGGTGTTGACAAACTTGCACTGGACAGGTAAGAAGCCCCCATCATCTAAGCACTGAGGGGGAGATGGTTCACCGATACCATGAAGGAGTCGCCGCTGTCTCACCTCACAAGTACCAGGACCTAGGGTCAAAGGTTAAGACGCATTGTATAGCACATCTAATGTCAAAAGTAGAAGTAAAAATCTTGATCTTTCAGAGACTCACCTAAACTGTTCAACCAATGCATCCAGGGAGTTAAATGAATACAACACTGAATAAATGCACTCACACTTTGAGGGCTTTCCGTTCTGCCTGGTTCCATAGATCTCCATACCTTCTTGGTCCACGCACCAGCACTGGCCACGGGATGCATTACACTGCACCGGCTCGAACTCACCTGAGTCCAAACATACTGGCACCAGGGTGATGCCTTCAGTTTGCAGTGCCCGCTGTCTTTGGAGCTGGCATGAGGTTAAACCTATAGAGAGAGGACAGGATGCATTTAATAGATCAAAATACAGTAAAAACAGTAATGCTATTAAAAATAGCTTAAAATATCCTTTTCCCCAGCCATTACTTTAGTATGTAAATGTAGTAATTAATGTTGCATGATCATTCAGAAATCATTCATGCTGACTTGGCCTCAAGAAACATTTTGTTGTATTTTTGTCATATTATCAATGTAGAAAACAGTTGGTAATTGACATTTATTCATGGTTTTCAGGGACCCCAAATGTTGAAACATAAAGAATGGCTTACAATAAACCGTGGATCTATTTTGCCGACTCCCAGGTATCTCAAGTCCTTCTCCATTCACACACCAACATTCCCCACCTCCACGATTACACTGAACATGCCTGCAAGGATGCCATTTTTGGTTTCAAACTTTTCCACAACATACCATGGTGCTTTTATGTAATATTATATAGTATATACAACATTGGTCAAGTTAATGCACCTAAAGCGGCCGTCCTCAGAGCACTGGGGGACGTGCTCATGTCCCTGCGCTGAACCGACAGCCCTGAGCTGTTCACATTGACTCAGACTCTCGGTCTCCAACTGGTACTCTGAGGGGAAGAAACAGGTGGATGAGTTTCCTAAACCATAAAAACTTAAATACAGAAGCTATAGAGACTTAGTGTAAACAAAGCTGTCGTAAACAAACCAGACACTCACCTGAAATCTTTCCACATGTCAGGGAGAAGATGCTAAGTAGTGTGGCGATTACAAAAAGTTGCTTCATATCTTCCATGTTCTGCATCTTCTCTAGGATGCAAGAACTCTCCTAGTGAATGCTACAAGAACGCAGTGTCTTTTATACCATATCCAAGATGTGCACTGTCATACCTGTTCAGCATTTTGTCATTTTACGGATTTATCTATCAAAACAAAAACCTCTCCAACCTGGTTAGAGTACCTGGTGGTGAATAAGAACATTTTGGACATCGTAGTGAGCAGCCAAGCTTGAACTCATGAGAGCACTTCTTTAAGAAAAACCAGCAACATCAGTCATCTGAAAACCACTTACAACAGAGATGAACAGAGCTGTGTGAAGTTACTTCTCTCATTTTGTTGCCCCGTAATTCTATAAAGAGGAAAATACTTTGTAGAAACATTTAGAGAAATAAAATTCACATTTACATTAATGCATATAGTAAGTGTAAACGATGACCATACACAAAAAAATTGAGAATAGTTTTAATGAAGTTGTACATACAGATAATTACATCAGGTCTTTAAATAAACTCTTTAAATGTACAGCTGGTATTTCTCATCAAAAGAAACTTCAAGTTTTAAATCTAAATTCTAAAACACTCTTTGTACAGATTAATAGGAATTTGAGATTAAACAGGCATTTTCAAGTATTATCCTCTTATGCCTTAGTTTTTTTGTTGTTTTTCCTTACAGTTATAAAAACTGTATATACATTTTTCGAAGAAAAAAAAAAAAGAACAAAATGGATTCAATGTATGCATTTACATCCATCTCAGGATTAGCTTACATCACGGTAGCAACTCTCAAAGTATCAACATGATAAACAGACATTAGTGAGAAGAGTCACCTATCTCTGGACATCCTGGATAAAGTTAGAGTAGCCTTTTTTCTTGTGAATTGCTACAGCATCCATCAAGACTGTAGAGAAACATGCTAAAGTATTAGACGAGTTGTTGTATGAAAACTATCTAGGTGTTGGTCTAATGAGCTTGTTGGCATTGTGAATCTTTAGTGCCAGTGTATCAGACCGCAAAATGAGCCCAATCCTGGTCTAAAATGCAACATTCATTTCAAAAACGTGTAAATCCTGAACTTTGTGTCTGGAAAAAAAAACAGACTACAGTGGTCTGTTTTCTTGGCACTTTAAAGTGACTTTAAGTGGTGAGAACATTTATAACCAGATTTTTTTTTTCCTCAAACGATAACGAACTCTTAAACAGTCTGCCATCAGTGACCCTCTTCAGTCAAGTTCATTTTCCTTGAGCTCACAGAGTGGAAATACAGACTGGATTTGTTTTGGGGGGTCTAACTTAAAACCATAAATTTATGTGGTGTTGTGACCTCTTCAGGTTTTTTATAAAAGAGATAATCCCTTCTGTTAACATGTGAAAGAATTAATCTGCTATAACGAGCTCTTCCTATTTTGGAGAACAACAACTTCTTTAAGCAGATATGTTTTTAGACTCAACACGAACACACCAACATCTTCCTGTTTCACACATTACATGTGAATTTTCCTTATCTCATATTTGTCGATGGCCAACGTTTTACTTCACAAAGTGTACATCTACTGAACAGGAGAACCATGTTGAATAAACCTTCTCAAACACGTAGTTGTGTGCGAAGAAATGTGAGGTTTCGTTAGAAGCTCATAACACACACTATAATGTGTGCATCACACAGAGCAGAGGGTGCTCATCTGCTGCACTTTTCCCAGGTCCGTCAGAAGCTGTTTGATGCGGCACTTGAGCTGTGGGAGTCGGGCCAGGGGTTCAGGGGGCTCCAATTCTCCTGTGAAGTCCAACCAACTCTCGAGCACTTCATACAGAAAGGGAGAAAGAGAATGAAACCTTAACAAAATATCAAAAGGCTTCTTGTGGGTTTTTTTATGGCAAAAGTAAGCAAAAGGTTTCTGGTTAAATCTTGCCAAAAATAAATCATTAGCCATGACAACTGTGCTCATGAGCAAGACATTTAACTTCAACTTAAGCTCATGGCGGTATTCTTCTGTGACACCACAGAAACAAATTCAACCAGCCCTGATCATGTGGCAATAAATATAGTTTTGACTCTATAATGGCACTTCCCATATTTCTTCCCCTTACCATCAAGCTCTTTCTCAATAAGGTCCATACGGCCAGACAGCTGGTTCTGAACATCCTCTATGTGTGTAAGCAGGTTCATCTGCCATTGCAGACAGTTCCTGGCCTGCTCCATGGAGCCCACACTGCTGTCATTCACACAGCCAGTCAGAGCAATGGCACTGCTCACCTACACAAACAATAAAGAGCACCGATTTCAAAATCTGTTTACCTTTTCACATACTGAACCTATCCAGACCTGAGTTTTAATTGTCCTTTGCTTACCTCTTCTTCCTTTCGGTTAAACTGAGAGGCTGTTTGCATCCCCTGCTCATCCCATGTGTATTCGAGGCCTGTACCGGGAGGTTTCTGGTAGCTGTGCTCACTGGTAATATAAGTTTCAGGGCTTGAGTTCTGGTTGAGGTGCTCTTTGAAATGTAGGCAGTCTGGAACACCACCCATAGGCTGGTCCTCATCCGAGTTCACCCAAGACCGGGCCCACAAGTGCAAACTTGGGTTGTGTTTGTTCCTAAAAAAAAAATATTAGAAGCGTATTATTGTGCCTGCATCTTTTCTTCTACAGTTGTCTATCAGAAGAACAATTTAAAACCTGACAGGCCTGAAAAACTCAACCATTGTTATACAAATTTAAATCGACATTGTCTGGTCACTACTATGGCCAAAAATATTATATATTTTTTTCCATATCATACAATATCATTATTCATCACAATATTAATTTACCATTAATAAGGAAAGAAATGCTTTCAACATTTTTGCTCATAATTAAACTGCACAAAGTAAGGTACCTTTTAATTTAGGGCCCCATGAAAACAATTTTATTTCATCCCCTAACATCAGTGTTTTCCATTTAATTTTTTCTGATTCTGTGGTTAATGATTTAATACAAAAATAATGAAAATTGTGTCTAATTAAATTAATAATAAGAAACCTTAAACAACTGAATCTGTATAAATTATTTTTTTTAAATCTTGGTTATATGATATTCCGTAAAAATAATATTAAAAACATAGTACAGGGGTGTCAAACTCAGTTCCTGGAGGGCCGGAGCCCTGCAGAGTTTAGATGCAACCCTAATTAAACACACCTGATATTTGAAAACTACATGGTTTGTGTAGAGGAGCAGGGTTGGAACTAAACTCTGCAGGCTGTGGCCCTCCAGGAACTGAGTTTGACACCCCTGTAATTAGTACATACAATAGTAATATAGTGTATTTCTGCACTTCCAAATCTTTATTTTGTGAGCTTGTCATGAAAATCTTTGAGTTGCAGTGTGTATTTAGAGTTTTTCTCAGATGAAACGGTGAAAAAGCTTGTGAAGTGAACTCTCAGTAAAGCTCTGGACTGTCCTCATATATTGAGACGTCAGACGCTTGAAACGTTTCAAGTGTTATGTGTGTTTGCACTGTTGTTGTCATGTTTATATTTGCTGTCTTACAAGCTTAATCCCTATCGAGTAAAAATGTCAATATCTTCTAATCATTAGCAACATAAATTTGATCACGATCTTGGCAAGATGCAGTTTATTGCCCTGCCCTAGCTTATCTTTGGAAACAATTCTTTTTGGATGATTTTTATGGTAGTAATATGTTTATTCAACAATGTCACATAAAATAAAGAATTCGATATGCTTCTGGAAAGGTAAAGTGTCTCTTACTGTAAAATATCCATCTTCAGCTGAAGACCATGGAGCAAATTTTTTACACTGTAAACATCAGCCAGCAGCTGGTGAGTGGACACGATCTTCTTGGCGTTCTGATGCGAGTAGTTCTCTGTGAGGAGGGACAGGCCATACATGTGGCCCTTTTGGAGCCAGTCTTTATCATGGCGGTATTTAGCACTCCACCTCTGACCTGAAAAAAGTACATAGTTCATTAACAACCTTGGAGCAATTTCAGTTTTATATTTACTGTACATAAACTTCATTTCCATTTAAAAAACAGTTGAAGATAAAGCTACGAAATCCTGCTGACACTTTGTGCACAGTATTGTCACACAGGATTGTTACCTGGAGGGTCTCTGCAGATGTAACATATGTAGTGATCAGGGATGCTGTCCTCCAAAAGACCCATACACACACTGTGCTGCCAGCACATACACTCCTCACACTGTAAAGACAGAGATAATATCAGAAAACTATTATTTGCAATATTACAGACAGCAGATTCAGAACTAGGACACCAAAAAAGGTACTTAGAACCATTTCAAAACACTTGAAATGTTTCTTGCATGAAACTGGGTATTTACAGACAGTATAAAAACTAGTTTTAAAGTTCATCAGGTGGCATTTTCTAAGAGTAATCCTACCTGAATCATAAAGCCATTTTCTTCATCCATCTCACAGATGCAACGAACGATTTCATCGGCACCATCATCATCCTCATCCTGGAAGTCCTCCATAGTGATTGAGTCTAGATCCTGGTTATACTCATCTCCACTGAACAGCAAACTCTCAGTGGTCGAGTCTTCCAGGAAGTCGATGTCTGATAGGTCTGAGATAGGAAAAGGAAGTAGGACATGAAATGAGGCTCATCATCACAGCACATCACTGACACCATCAACATGTTGCCATCTATCTATTAGCCACAGAACACAGACAATTTAATGGCTGGAAGCTACAGCTAAAATGATATCATTATTGGAAATTGGCAAAAAAAAATGTAAATCAATGAGAGGACTTACTCTCCCCGGTGAGGTCGACAGACAGTATGGCACGAGGGTATTGGAAGGTGCTGTGCTTGAAGGCACTAGAGGAAGAACGATGTATTGGGGAAGACGGCCTATCCAAATAAGCCAACGACATCTCATTCAGGTCTGAGTAACCTTAGCACAAAGGTGAGAACAATATGACCCTCTCATTTCATACATCAAATAGATGGCTAAAGTGAAATGAGGCAATTTAAGAAAGTTAAAATTTATGAAATTCTAATCAAATTCTAATTTTTAACTCACAGATATAAGATTTAAAGTATTTGTAAAACTTTTAAGTAAAAAGACCTCTGAAAAAGAGGCAAACATATAACTTAGCTTACAGTGCAGTTTTGATTTCTTCTTCTTTTTTTTCTTTTTCTTCTGTTTAATTCGGAAAATGTCCTTGTCCTTCCTGTCCCTTCTGTCTTTATCCCTCTTTTTCACTACAGATAAAAGAAATACAAGATTTGATGAAAACTTCTTGGTTTAAGAATGTAAAATTGAGATAAAAAAAAAAAAATCAGTAAACTCACCAAACAGCTGACATTTATCCTCCAGTTTGAATTTCCGCTCTGTCTTTATACAAAGCCCTGAAGACCAAATAAACATCCATAAGATAAAAATGGAACAAAGGAAGAACTCCATTCATTGTCTTTAAAATCTACAGAAATAGCTCACCATCTACGTGCTTTTCCTTCTTGATAATCTTGTTGTGGAGATTATCAAAGTTGGGAGGTGGTAGGGAGACCTCTGTACTGTCTGAACTGACAGAGGCAGAAGAACGTTTCTTCTTACAGAACATAGGCCTCACACAGCCAGAGCTGTCCATTTGAAGCATGAAGCCCTGAGAGGACAGAGCTAAGACCACAAAGAGAAGAAGATAGTTCAGTTTAATTGTGTAACTGTTAATTCCATAGCCATTTCATTGAAATCTCCCTGACAAATAACAACCTACAGGAAGAAGTAGAGACGGTCCTGCGTCTCTTGTTATCTGGCATATCTGACAAGGTGCTTGTAGGCATGGAAGCAGACGTGGCTCTGGTGCGGCCCACCCTCTCTGGTGAGCAGACCTCGCTGTCCATTTCTTTCTCAGTGTTATGATAGTACTTCAGGTGATAGTCCAGCAGTTTTGCTTTCCGGAATGCTTTAGAGCAGCCAGGGACTTTACACTTAAATTTATTATGGTCCAGGTCTATTAAAGACTCATTGGGAGCAGTGGGGTCATCGGACTTCTTGGTGTTAATAACTGAAAAGGAAGGGGAAAACCCTTTGTTAGAGATATATATATATATATATATATACACAGTCTTTTAAATTGAAGTGAGTGGAAGACAAGTGATGATTCATACTTGGCTCTCTGGCATGTTTGTTGGCTTTAGGCGTCCTGGAAGGAACTTTCTGACATGCAGCTAAACATAAAATGAGAAGATAATACATAGTACATCACAAAAGCCCAGCAGCAACACTATTACAATTATTAACATTACACAATCTACTGTTGATATTTTCAATATATCCTGGTATGTGACTTTGCTGTTTATTATATCAACGATACATGAAGTGTCCTTCAAAAGGTTAGTGGAGAAACATAACGAAGGCATTCAATTCTATGGCCAACCAACCTGTCACTACAGAAGGTGAGTTCCCTTCAAGAGTTGCTTGATTACTGGACAACACGTCAGTCATCTTGTCCTTCTCGCTGATTGGTGACTGAGCAATGCTAGTGGGAGGAGCTGTGGATGGGCTTCCTGAAGCTGGCTTTTGTGGAGGAGCTTCTGTTTTAACTGCAGTGCTGCTGTCTTCAACTAAAAAATAATAAATAATAATAAATAAATACATAAAATAACATGCATCATTTACACAGATCAGGTATTTATGCAATTTCAAAACACGCTATTCTAGAGTGTATGAATAGTAGTATGATTTTGATGTACCATTTCCATGGTAATGCAATGTCTGATTTTAAAATGGCTTTCAAAGGATGAATTTTGAGATTTTAAGTTTTCAAGTGTTATATAATTTCTTATGATTTCTAAAGCATTATCTATTACTTTTCCAACATAATTTTTTTAACAAAAAAGTGGTTAAATATCTATTTAGGAGTCTTAGCCCTTTCCAACGATATAGTTTGTCATGATTAGATTAAATCTTTTTTTTGCAATATAGTGAAGTAAACTTAGGCATCCCACAGAGGGGGACGGGTGACAGTTAAGAGGTTAAACATTTATGATAATAAGATATCAAGTTTTTTGAGCACCAAATCAGCATATAAGAATGGTTTCTGTAGGATCATGTGACACTGAACACTGGAGTAATGGCTGCTGAAAATTCAGCTTTGCCATCAAAGAATTATATTACATTTTAAAATAAATTAAAATAGAAATGTGAATTCACAATATTAGTTTTTACTGTACTTTTATGAAAAAAAATGCAGTCTTGATGAACATATGAGTCTTCTTAAAAAACATTTGAAAATCGTGCAAAACTTTTGAACAGTCATTTTTGAGTGCTTTACTCTGCAATAAGCTCTACTTAAACAAGTTTGTGTCTTTCACCAGCTTTTTGAGAGTCATCTGGAGGAGGGTGAGTGCTGGAATCCCTCATGTGTGGTGAAGAGGGATAAGCCTGGTCAGAGCTTGTTGCTAGACGCTGAGATCGTCTCCTTCTCTGAGGGGAGTTGGTAGGGGCTATACAAAAACAGACATACATATTATTTTTCACATCTATTTAGTATTATATATGTTTTTGGTGCCGATGAGTCTGTTATACCTTCTGATAGCTGACAATGCATAAACACTACCTACCTGTGTGTGTACTGTCTGGGAGGGTGTGTCTCGAACTGGGCGAAGGACTGGGTTCGGGGGCTGCGGTTGTGTTCTGATTGCTAGTGGTGGACTCTCCCGAGTCATGTTTGAGTCTTCTTGAGCGAGACTTGCACAGGGATGGGCTAGAGAGGGATGCTGGGGGTTTTTGACAACTGACGGACTGGGATCTCTCATCAGCTGGACTAGCCTCTGCACCTGACGCTTTCTAAAGGGTGAAGAAGTAAACATGACAAAGTGTGTGTGTACTAAAGTGATCAACATGTTGATAACAGTGTGTCAGTTTCATCTATACCTGCTGTGATGTCACTGGAAGCTCTTTTGACTCTGCTTTGCATTCAGACTCAGTGTCAGCACATCCTTGATGATCAGAAAGGAGAATCACACACAAAACATCATAATTACTATGCTCTGCTGAATTATTGTCACAGTTTATTTAATAAATATTGAAGCCATGATGATTCTCACTATTAAAGATGAATTTAGAACATTTTTGACTCCAAGGCCCTCATTGTCCACAACATTTTAAAGGATCTATGATGTTTACCTGCCCCCTTGCTGAGACGCATCCTTTTACTGCTGCACAAGTTGCCTTGTTTTTTGCTCCTCCTCTTTGCAGTAGCAGGTTCAAGCTCCTCAGCAGCAGGCTTACTGTCCTCCTCTTCTGAGTCCAGTTCTGCTGCGTAAAGCAGGAAAAAATCAGATGTGGCTGATCAATATGAACAATGTGCTGATTGAAGATCAATCTCCAACCAAATGACAAAGGTTTATGAAAGATATATAACTGAACACAGATCGGTAGGCAAGAACTTCACCGTACTAAAGCATCAAGAAATGAATTGGTCAAATTCAAATTCAAGTCCTAACAAATCACATACCAAGTTTCTCTGATTCACTCTCATCATCATCGTCAAGCTCCTCATCTGACCGCTGTTCCCTCCTGTCCTCTCGGTCCTTGTTGCTGTTGGCGCTGGTACGTGGTCTGTTCCCTCCTTTATTCTTGGCTGCAGCTGAAGCAGCCTTCACCAGAGCGATCCAGTCCTGCTTGAACATAAACAAATGCACTATCAGTCACATCTGACATTGACCGGTCACAAACATTCCTCTGACCATGGCTAACATGCAAAAAAAAAAAAAACCTTAAAGCTATTGATAAAGTAGTAAAGGTAACTGAGGAGGTAGAATAAAGTGATTTGGCATCCCTGAGCTGCCTGACTGGCACAAAGATGCAACTGTAAGCTGTGTGGACCAGCTGCTTGTGTCTTCAAATATTATTCAGGATTGACCACATGCATTTTACCTTCTGAAAGAGAGGAAGAGGTCAAGTACAATACTATAGAGGGCCACACTGAAAAATACAATTAACTATAAAGCATGCTCAAAAATGATCAAGCTGTGAAAAACAAATCTATTAAACTTTATGAGAACCTATTTGTTAGAAAAAGAAAAAAAGGAACTGATGAGGACTCAGTCACTTTAATAAACTTACTTGTCCTTTTGCATCTTCTGGCATGGACTTGATATGGATTCTTTTCACACAGCGAATGACTCCATCATAAAATTGTACAGTGTAAGTGCCTAAAGTAAACAAAATAACAGCAAATACATTCTTGATCTTTTAGATTTGATTCAAAACCATTTAAAAGTATATGTTTAACCTGTGGATGCATTTGGCTAAATCCTATCCTTCCCAAAATAGCATTTGAGCAAACTTTTTCTTATGCATTTGAGAACAATCATTAGTCACACTTTTAACCAAAGAAAGCCAGATTCATTTTAACTGAATGATAATTACAATTAACTTTTTAATTGCAAACTGACAGAAAAGTGATGATTCTGCCCTGAAGGATCAGCAAGGTGATCTTACCTTCCTTGTTGATACTTTCAATCTTGGCAGGATAGTAGCGGCAATCTGTCCATCGGGCAAGCACCTCCTCACCATCTCTCAATTCCTAAAAATGCAATAAAAACAAAACAGACATGCAATTAATTACATTCAACACAACCCACACAAATTCAACCAAGCCTGTATTGAAGATATGGGATGTGCTGTGATCGTAAAAGTGAATGGTTAGAGCAGAACAAACTGTGATGAACACACCGCAAACCTCTGATTATGTCATGTAGCACCTGCCAAGCTGATTATAGTAGTATAACAACCACACAGATAAGTTAAAATACTAGTTAAAATCCAATTCAAGAAAACCACAGAAGCCTTAACTGTATTTATAGATTCTTAAACATATTTTTTGTACTTTATGTCTATACATATAAAAGTAAAGCTTTCTCTAAATATACTACATTTCAAGAGTTTGTGGTCAGTAAGATTTTTTATTTTTTTACATTATTTCAAAGAACATAATTCAAATAAAAACTGTCCTTTTGAGATTTCTATTCAACAAAAAATCCTGAAAGAATATGCCACTGTTTCCACAAAACTATTAAGCATCAAAACTGTTTTCAACACTGATAGCAACAAGAAATGTTTATTGAGTAGCGCTGCCACCACAGGAATAATTTAATAATAATTCACATAATTTTTTTTGACTGAATAATATATGGGCACAAGACAGTTCATTCAAAAACTTTACAAAATCTTACCGAAACCAAACTTTTGGACAGTAGAGTAAGTGTAACAACACGTCTATAAATATAAGTCACAAAGGTCTATGCATTTTTTTAAATGGATGATTGCTTGCAGCCCAAAGAAAAACATTAAAAGGTTTTGGCTATGTAGATGGAGGAAACCCCAAACAATGATGGGACAAGCAGTTTGAGAGAGCCAGATCAAGGTAGATGGGCAATTGAGGTATGTACTTGTCTCTGCTGGGGTAAGTCTTTTTGGTCCTCTGTGCTCTCTGTACTTCCAGGAAGCTCATGAAGGCGAGATGCTCTCATCTCGCTGAGTCTCTCCTGGCAGAAATGTTTCCAAGACAAGAATTAATCAATCACTCATCTTTATTTCATTTGAGTGGCTGAAAACATCAATAAAGTTTATTTTTGCAGCTTCATTCGACATATATACTCTAACAGCCAACAATGTTCCCTGCATTTCTCATGCTTGCCATGTCATCCTAGACATTTCAGATCATAAACATATCTGAAAAGTGGAAGTACTGCAAACATACAGACACCTCCTCTTCTTTGAGACCCTCTTTGCGGAGTGCCGGTTTCTCTAATGGTCGAAGTCTGTTGCTGTCCCAGAGAATCCATTCATCATACCTATGGCTCCAACGGTCAAAATGCACAAGCATCTTTCCCTCATCGTAATCAATCTTTTCGATATGTGAAGGGTACCTGCAAAGAAACCATTCAACATGGATCATGGATAACAACAAAAAAAAACAGAAAACATTTTTACACTATTACATACAATTTTCGCTAGTTTATTTAAAGCCACAGTTGGGAGTTGGGACCGTTTAAAACCCTCTGGTTTAACAAACAATATGCAAGCAGTAGTGATTGTACTGTATTTTTAAATGGACCTTCAATACAAATTCATACCATTTTTGCAGGTAGTCCTGGGCCTCAACCCTGGCGCCAACCTCAAAAGTGATCCCTGGTCGATTTGGAGGTTTCTTGCTCATTTTGAGTGTACGCTTACCAGGTCTTTCTCAAGACACAAATGCTCTCTCGTCCTGTGGATGGACCTATGAACATAAAGAAATGATCTATGAACTATATCACCTAGACAAACACATTATTTATACCAACTTTATAGTAAAACAGACAAACAGTTGACTCTTTCAACATGCACTGCATTTGCATAGGTAGTATTTGTAAATGTACCAATAAATATGCAGGGTTTCATTCAAGCTGACTAGGGAACATATGCCCAACTATCTTACCAGCTTGCAAAATGTACCCTAAACCAGGCCTTTGATCAACCTACTGTATTCTAATACACTCATATCTGGAGATATTTTTCTAACGTTTGCACACTTTAACGTGTTACGAAGTATTACTATTAAATGCAAACAACAGAAATCAAGTAAATACATCAAAGTTTATAAAAAAGCGTTCAGACAAGACAGTGGCTAACTAAGCTAACCAGCTACTGTACTCCACTTATGACAGACTAGCGCACAATTAAATCGCCATGTTAAAAACTGGTTATCATGCAAGGAAAACTCAACCTTCTAAAAGACCTAGAAGCAAATTCAAGAGTGAAAAAACATAAAAATATGAAAAGAGGGTGGCTGATTCCTTTCACTGGATTATGATAGCTTGCTAATGCTAGGTACTGGCTAACGAGTTTCTCAAATTTCCTGCAGTATGAATATAATTGTCAAGTCTTTCCTTAAAGTGTCACTAAATCCGTGAGCAAAAACAATACACCTCATCATTTTAAAGTTGAAACTTCAAGTCAAACCTCTCATTGTGCAGTTAGCACAGCAGAGCTAGCCAAGCAGCTAATGCTGTTCCAGCTGACTAGCTAAACCGTTCCGAGGGGATAAAACTATGTGCAAAAAAAGAGAGAAAATAAATGACAGGCCAGTTTTTATCTTTGTTAAAACGACTCGAAGAATGACAGTTGTTTTCTGAAGACCGTTATACGCGTGACATAAACATTTACCTTTGAAAATTCATTGAGAGAATAGCAATTAATTCCTATAGTGTATTGTATTCATTCCAGCTCAGTTACTTTTACCCAAACTGGACGTGCGCGCGCACGCTTACGACGCACAAAATGCCTGAAGGCACGAGCACCGCAGACTGACACGTGACCAATAACCAGACGCTTTGTGTTTTGTTTGTTTTGTTGTAAAAGAGACAGTCACAGAACCCATTTACTTCAGCTTGAAATCGACCATCTCTGCTAAGTGCCAACATGTCGTTTTTGTGAATTCTGATATAGTCAGTTTACATGAATTGGTAAAACTTCAAGCGCTAAACATATGCTTGCCTCTCTTATTCAGAAAATGCAGTTGTGTTAAATCAAGAACAGTTTTCGGATGTGCTCTTTTTCGCTCTTGTGTTGTATGGTGGTTAAAATGGGATAAGATTACCCCACCATAATTCTTTTCTTTTGGCCATAGATGGGACTAAATCTCATCTGTACACATCTAATGTTTGTCATTTCATCGGAATATCATCATTTGTAAGCTTTAGTCAGTATGAACAGTTTTTGTGTCTATTTGTTAATTTGTGGACACATTAATGTTTTAAAATTTGTGTAGTAAAAAATATAATATATAATTGAATATTTACAAATATTTACATGTTAAAAATGTTTTTTGTTTTTTTAAGTATACCATTGGGCTTCTTGCCATAGGTTTGAATAGTGTTAAAATATAGTGTTATGAGAACTAATTAGCATTCTAATGAATGAAATGTTTCTATTTATCACCCTTAATAACACAGCTGATGCATCATCATCCATACTTGTATCTAAATCAAAGTGAATGTACTTTTCTGAAGGAGGGCATATTCTCCCTTCTTTACACTTGAAATATTCCACAGCCTGTGCCATTTTGCAGTTACGAATCATGGATAAACTGAAGGACACATGAACCTCTGACACATCTGCAGCTCAGCAGCTTTATTTACTTATTTATTTTTAAATCATGTGATTATATACATGTTTGAAACTTTAAAAGATATTGTTTTCCATTGTAAAATTTCAAAACATGACTAAGGCTACAATTAATTAAAAATGTAAAGATGATAATGCATTACTTTTTATTTTTTTTTAAGCAACATGGCAGCATGTATCACAATATTTGGCATCAATTTTCAATGTAGTTGCAGTGAATTTACACTGTTGCAAATTTAATCATCCATCATCCGGTTGGCTGCATTATGGCAGTTATCAAATAAAAGTTTGTACTCTCCTCCTCCAGCCTTTACGAAATCAGACACAGTCTTGCTCCCACCAAAATCTTTTTGTTCTTTAAGCTAAAAAAAAGTTTAGGCAAAGACCAAAATTATTAGAGTACATCAGGTATTAAATATATTTATGTCATGGATATATCATTTTATAAACAAAAATATATTTAAAAGGACTTTCAATGTATTCTCATCAATAAATAGTCCACTTGCCTTCCAATTATTGCTCATATGACGGCCATCCACAACAATGGTCTGGGATGATTTGCCATAGTCATCTCCTTTATGGACCAACCATTTAGAGCCATCTTGCAGAGTCACCCTAAAAACAAGACCAGCAGAAAACATGCATAACACTTACTCCACTCAATATACAACTGTGATGTATTGAGCCTTTTGTTCACCATTATGCATATAACACAAGATACAATTACAGAACTGTTGATTATATTTTGCTTTTACCTGACTCCTGAGTGGCTCAGTACGCCTATTTGGAAGGGCATCCCATCCAGAGGTCTGGTGAACCGTTCTGCCATGTACACTTTCGAGTTGTAGAGTTTGTTTAGATCAGACTTATTGGAAAGGTCATATTTGTAGGGGCCTTTCTCTAAAGAGATTAAGTGTTACAGAAAATAGAGAATTCCCTCAAATGCACGCTTTTTCTAACTTTAAAACAATTTGATGAAGAAAACAAACCTTAGACCACAGTTGGTTAATTAAATTAATGTTTATATAAAGATGCAGACAATGTAAAAAGAGTACACAAAGTGAAAATTAACAGAATTTATAAATGTACCTTTGCCCGATGAGGGTTCAGACACTATAGCCAACACGGCCAGGAGTAGCAGACCCAGTGCAGTCTTAAAGGACATCATTGTTTACAGCAAACTGAAGCTCTTGAGAATCTGATGAGATTTTGTTACCAGAGCATTTTATACTTGTGTGGGATCATCCCTAAAAGCTGAATTCGTTGTTGATTTAAACAAACATGGCGTGCAGAGGCAGTGCTTTGGGAATGAACTCCCTTGGAAAACAATGGTTTTATTTGTGTCGGTCAGCAAACTGCATAGCTATGTAAAGAAAAATGTAACTTGATTTCATAAATGCTTGTACATCAAGTGCAAATGATGATAAATGCTGTTCACACAAAGTACATGGCATGGGATAACAGGTGAGGTACAGTCAGGATTATTAGGCAGTGTCTATTTAGCCAACCTCTTTGGCAAACTTATTTGATTATTTATACAAACTCCATCCACCATTGTTTAGATATTTATCTTTCAGTACAAACAGCACATCACTTCTAGATAAAATCTCTTTTTCTTTTTATATAGTATTGTAATTTAACAATGCCCTTTCAGCCATTTTGTAGCTCAACAAACATTTCACAATGAGAGTGAGTGCAATCTTTAAAAACAACAACAACAAAACATTTGGGTGAGCTATTTCTTTAAGCTTCAAACCTCTGAGAGCTTGTCATAGGTAACTGCACAAGTAAAGAATTTCTAAATTTGTGTTGTTCTGCTGGCAAATGGAAAGTAAAAAAAAATAAAAAATAGATTTTCCTGCCAGAACTAAACTAAAAAGTGTACAAAAATTGCATTCAAGTGCAGGTATGTAATAACACATTAAAAATTTGAAGCAAAATATAATATTTTACAAATAACCAAACCTATTTGGCAACATTTTCTTTAAAATTTTAATAATACTAAAGGTATGGTGTCAATTTGCTAAACTTTTATTAACCCAACCAGTCTAGTCACAATGAAACTGCATTTGAAATCAGAATGAAATATAGTAACATGTAAGCAAAATGGATCTGCACAGTAAATGCAACATAAACTCAAAGAATCACTATTGGAATATTTTCAAAAGCTTTCTAAAGCGCTTTGTAGACAAGCAACACATGACCAATAAAATCTGCATAGAACCTGTAAATAAACTGAAGTACACATGAACCTCTGTCGCCACCTACAGCTCATGATTAATCTAATATTATTACACATTTTCGAATTTCAAAACGTTTGAGAGTTAGCTATATTTGAATAATTTTGATATTGAGCCATCTATTATTAAATTCCAAAAGATTACTAATATTCAATAAATTGAAACACAATCATACATTTTAAAATATTTAATTAACAGCAGTGTAACAGTAAAGAATGCATTATCAAATTGATTGAACAAAAAGGTATTTGTGATGCTTTCTTCACATATAACATATTAACGTAATTGTTGTCAATTTAACCATCCATCATCCGGTCAGCTGCATCATGGCAGTTATCAAACAAAAGTTTGTAGTTTGTTCCTCCAGCCTTCACAAAGTCAGACACTGTCTTGCTCCCACGAAAATTTTTTGTCTCAACAATCTGTCCAAAAAACAAAACAAAAAAATCAGAACAAAATGATAAAGTAAAGTGAAACTGAGAGTGAATCATGTATTAAATAAGTTCTAGACTTTAATGCATTGATAAAATACTGACCCTTATTTTCAAGCTACACCAAAGATACTTGCCTTCCAGTTATTGGCCATATGACGGGCAGCCACAACAACAGTCTGGGATGAGATGCCATAGCCGTCTCCTTTATGGACCAGCCATTTAGTGTCATCTTCTAGAGTCACTCTAAAAGCAAGACCAGTGGATGAAATGCGTAAGATTCAAAACAACTCACTCCCCTCAATATACAAATGTGATGTATTCACCATGATGAATACAACACAAAATAAATGGACAAAAATGTGGATCATATCTTGATTTTACCTGACTCCAGAGTGGCTAAGTTTGCCTGCTTGGAATGTCATCCCCTCTAGAGGCCTGGTCATCCTCTCTGCCTTGAAAACTTTGGAGTTGTATAGTTTCGTCAGATCAGACATTTTGGAAAGGTCATAACTGTAAGAGTTTCCTTTCCCTGAAGAGATTAACATGATGGAAAACAGATCATTCCCTTGAATGTGCACCAGTGCTATAACATTAAAACAGTTTAAGCCTGAAAACAACTTCAATCCATATTCTTGTTAGTTATTTAAATTAAAGTTTTAGTAAATATTTCAAAAATGAAAAAGATTGTAAATGCACCATTGCCCCATGAGGATTCAGCCACCATGGCTGCCATGGCCAGGAGAAGCAGACCCAGTGCAGTCTTGAAGGACATCATGGTTCACAGCAAACTGAAGCTCCTGCGTGTCTGAGAGTTTGTTATCAGAGCACTTTTTATACTTTTCTGAGTCTGTGATCCTCCCCTTTTCAAAATGCTTGCTTTCACTGCTGATGCTATCTGAACAAACATGGCATGTCCTGGCAGAGTTTTGGGAATGAGCAGGATTGCACAATTTTAGTTTAACGGATTGTTTAGAGATCTATAACTGTGTTAAAGTTCTGAATCACCTCCAGAGGTCGTGTTGTTCTGTTGGCAAAATGAAAGCGGGAAAAGCCAGAATTGCACAACTAAATTAAAAAAATAAATAAAAAAGAAACATGCACAGTTGAAAAAGAGCATGAAAACATTAAGTGTTGGGGGGAAATTCTTACTATTTAGTATGCTGTTTTATTCAGTACTGGCTTTTAGTGTATTTTTTGTTGAATTGTAGTTTTATTCATATTTATTGTGCAAAAGAGAGTCAGAAGCAGCTACAGTGTCAGTTGCTGATAATTCAAAACAAAATTAAGATAACTGAGATCGAAAATTAAGCACATTATGATGCAGTAGGCTGAAGGAATTTTTTTAAGGCCCTGTAATTCTTCATCTGTTTACCACCAATGCTACTCACCCTCTCACTGTCTGATGTGTTCAGAGGCCTGGTTTGCAGAAATATATTTCCCATTAATTTCAATAGACATTACAAAAAAAACAAAAAAACAATGTAGAATTAAGATTTGAGCAAACCCAACCTCTCCTACATGAATCACAGCTTTGCAACAATAACCGACGAATGATTGCTGGTGCCAGACTGGGTGGTTTGAGTATTTCACAAAACGGATTTTCACAATAGAGTCTAGTGTTTGGCATGGAAATAAAAACCATCCAGTGGGAAGCTCTGTAAAAGAAATGGCCTTGATATGAGAAGATTTAGAGGAGAATGGCCAGACCAATGTGCTATGCACTAGAACATCTTTGAATTTACCATATCCATTTGTGCCACAGTCAAACCCATCTTCTTGCAGGATTCATGGCTTTTTAAAATATAACACTGCATGTTGCACCATGACTCAGACAGGAATCCCTTATGACACTAATTTATATTTAGAGCTGCACATTGACTGTCATTAAAGTGACTAGTGTGCCACCTAACCACATAATAAAGGTCAGTATCACACAGAGCATTTAGATGGAGGCTTGCCTCACTAAATGAGACCCTGAAAGAGGCGTATATCAAATGCATCGCTACACACTCAGCATAAAAAAAACAGTCAGTGACCAACTTACATAGTCAGTACACATTTCTCCTCTTATTAACGCTTAAAATGAGCAAGTTGGAATGGATAGGATGCTTGAAAAAACATGGTGAACAACAGCATATTTTGTAGTTCCAGCTCTGTTCTCCTTCGCACTTTTGTTTTATATCCAAAGCTCACAAATCATCAATTATTCAAGCTGTTTGCACTGTGCTTTAGTCTGTCTCACTCTGGCCGTTCTCTGGATCATGCTGCTGTTCTTTGATGGACAATACTTTGCCTGTGCAAAGATTTCGTGGGAAGGACTGACGGTTCACACAGATATAATGGCTTCAACAACGTGGTGTCAGCCTTTAGACACACCTGACAACACCACAGAAAAGCAAATGGCATTTTTTAGCTATCGAAATAATTCTTAGGTGAGCATGATTATGAATCAAGTTGCTTTACAATTATGTTGTGTGTGTGTTCCTAAATATTTAGTTTATAATTTCCCCCTGTCTAAGTTTTCATGTACTCTTTTAAACATGAATGCACTTCTTCAGATAGTGGGACTGTGCATACTGCTCCTGATGTCACTGCCTCTGATTTGGATGGGAATTAGGAAATGGCAACACACACCAACTAGAACCAAAGAACTTGAGAATGAACAAATAGAAATGGTGGATTTGAGCCCTTCACCCCCTCCTGACCAGCCTGGTCTCATGTTCATACGTAGGTATTAATACGTAACATTTACAAGCACAAAGCGTACATTTATGTACGTATTTATTGATGCTAAAACGTACAATTTAGACGCATTTCAATGTTTAAAACGTACAAATCGATACGTATTTTTAGCTAAAAAACGTAAAAATATTTACGTATCTTTTATATCATTAAGATATTCGTATCAATGCATTTTTATCATTTTATCAATAAGCGATTTAGACTTTTAGACCCCTTAACCTACCCCCAAACCTAAACCTACCCATTTTACAGCGAATATGCATTTTTATCATTTTATTAATAAGCAATTTAGATTTTAGACCCCTTAACCTACCCCCAAACCTAAACCTACCCATTTTATAGTGAATATAAAACGCAACTGACCGAAGCATGCAGGAAAATAACAATTTTAGTAAGAATAATAGCATTAAAAATGTTTTTATAGTCGCTAATCCCACTCCTACCTCTAAACCTAAACATAGCTATTTCTGTACAGTATAAGAAAAACATGACAGACAGATAAATGCAATTACAATCATTTATTTATTGCAAAAATTTCAAAAGCACTACCAAAAGTAATCCAAATGACGATGCGTTGCAGCCGCAGTCCTCTCTGGCGGAATACAGTAGGTTTGTGTGAGGTGCAGAGCAGAATTGATGTTATTAATCGCTGAAAATATTATCCAGATTATTTTCCTGATCCTCTCGCTCTCAGTGAACTCGTCTCCTGAAGGCGCACGCATGCTCGCATCTTTCAAACACACACCTCACCAGAAACACGGCATGTCACAATCTGTGACGAATGCAGGCGAGAGCCAATGAGCGTTCGATTATTCTGCCGTAAAACCTGTCGTTTGAAGCGGCAACATTTGAAAGCGTCGTCAGTCAGCGCGGGCTTTACTGTTTACGGTCGCTGGACTTGCTGCTCGGGATGGAGATGAAGATCGCCGAATAAAGGCTTGGATTTGGGTCTGTTCCTCGCAGTCGTATGGATTCTGAAGATCTGGATTACAGCGCATAAATAAAATTGTTTCATTTCGTAATTATGAACGCTGCTTCCGGCTTTGCTACCATTCGGACGCTCTTGCCTATTGCTCTGCGCTTTGCTCCCTATTTTTGTTCTTTTCTCAGATCTCTCTAAGATTTTAACTTCAGCAGATCAGCACAGTGCTCAAACAACACATTTTTTGGAAAAAGAGGACTCTTTGCCTCCCACTGCCAGCAGTTTACATTCCGGAGACAGAAAAATACAGCTGTCTACATTCAAACAGACGAGAGAAAATGCCTCTAGTGGAATCTACTTGCTGCATGAACTGCCACAAACTTCTACAAAGGATTGCGGTTCTTGAAACAAAGTTACTTGCTGGACTTCCAAAACAGACGGAACATACAGCAGATGGTCACCACGGACCCCCTCAGCATACAGCCGGTGAGTCCTGTGAATCTAGTGAATCTCAACAGTTTATACCAAGTGTAGAGGAACAAGCCGAAACTGATCGACGGACTAATCGATGGCACAAACAGGGAGCGAGACCCAAAGGCTCTCGAGACATCAGATTGTCACGAGTATCTCGTATTGCTGCTGTAGCATCCTCTACCCCAGATACGGCTATGACAAGACTTGTAAGCACTGGTATTCTACAACCCCCTATACATCTTGAGAACAGATTTGAAGCATTGATGAATATGGATGAGGAATCCCAAAACATGACAAAACTCGGATCGAATCAGCCAGCAGCTAACATTGCTACTAACAGGCGCTCAAGGTCGAGCAGACAGCGGCATTCAGCTCAGAGCGCAGCCGAGCCCAGGACTCTGATAGTGGGCGACTCTATTATTAGAAACGTCAGTACCAGGACTACTACTACCTGCTGCTTTCCTCAAGCAACCGTCTCTGATGTGAACAAGGAACTTCGGAGCATTGTGATGAAGCACAAGACTGCAAATCGAGTCATCATCCATGTTGGGAAGAATGATATTCGGAAAGGGCAGTCAGAAATGCTTAAGCAAGATTTCAGTGAACTCTTTGAAACACTTCAAAGACTTGAAGTTCAGTCGTTCATCAGTGGACCACTCCCAGCAAGGGGAACTAACATGTTTTCACGGTTGCTTGGGCTGAATACATGGCTACAAAGAACCTGCAGTACAAAAGGAGTCAACTTCATCGACAACTTCAATATTTTCTGGGGCCACAGACAACCGTTTAAACTGGATGGCCTCCACCCAAACAAACTTGGTGCAAGAGTGCTAAAGGACAATTTCTATTTCTCCCTCCGTCATCCTTCAGTGGTGTGTGCCAATCCACTCACACACTCACCTGGACAGAATATGAGTGACCACAGGACTTCATATCAGCTTCTGAGTCATTATGTGGTTGAAGAATCCCACAAGGACACTGATAACGCCACACAGCCAAAACAAGCACTGCTCATGGACATCCCGGCTGAGCCCTGCCCACAGAGCTCATCACATGCAGACTGTGACGTATTACAACAGCTCCAAGACTCAGCACCCAAGGACGACTTTCTGGAAAACAGCCTGGGAAGCCAGGACAACACATCACAGTCACCGGAAACACCAGAGCTAGAGCCCCGCTCATCAGACACACTATCCCTCTCTCCAGCATCTCCACTTCTAAGCTTTTCACAGAAAATGGAGGAATTGGTGTATGCTGGGACCAAACTCTCTGCAAGCCCCCAGATATCAACTAAAAAACGGCAGGCCCCCCAACCACCAAAGACTGCAGGCTCAGCTCTCCCGCCTCCTCCTGTGAGAGCTCTCCGACCGCTGCCACAACGCCAGGGCCCAAACCCTCCTCCATCTGCTGTAGGTGAACCAAAAACAACTGATAACAGCTCTCAGTGATATGTGTCGGTTCCCCGCTATATTAGCAGCAACATTCACAAATGTTTACAAAACAAGCGGGAACCCAGTATGCCTGTAGCCTTCTCTATTTCTGTTTTATCACGTGATAGAAGGTCTAAGGCCTTCTCAAGCCGTACGGCTGACCCATCTAATCTGCGGCCTGTAATGCATCAGTCTAAGATTGCTGTAGAGACAAAACGTAATTCCATCAAGTTAGCATTTTTAAACACTCGCTCACTAAAAAATAAATCATTTGTGATCAATGATTTAATAACCACAAACAACCTGGATTTTATGTTTCTAATTGAAACATGGCTAGAAGACAACTGCAGTGCAACAGTCCTCACTGAAACAGCCCCTCCTAACTTTAATTTTATAAATGTCTGCAGGACTGTTAGGAGAGGTGGAGGTGTAGCTGCTCTGTTTAAAGATGTTTATCAATGCAAGCAAGTGTAATTTGGTCAGTACTTGTCTTTTGAATATCTAGGTATTGTGCTGAAAGGTGCCCCACGCATTCTGTTTATCATCATTTACAGGCCTCCAAAATACTCTCCAGCCTTTGTTGAAGAGTTCACAGAACTGTTATCAATGATTTCCTCAGAGTTTGACTGTTTTGCTATTGCAGGGGATTTTAATATTCACATAGATAATGCTGAAATCAAAACTACAAAATAAATTATAACTGTTTTTAACACTTTTGACCTGATTCAGCATGTGCATGGACCCACACACAATCGTGGACACACTCTAGATTTACTCATCAGTAGAGGTCTAAACATTTCATCCATTGTTATTAAGGATGTAGCTCTGTCTGATCACTTCTGTATTTTCTTTGATATATTGATCTCTGTCACCACTGAATCTAGATCTGTCTCTGTCAGAAAGAGATGCATTAATGAGAACACTAGTGTGCCATTTATGAAGGCAATATCTTTAACACCAAGTATTTCTGCAGACTCTGTTGATCTTCTCCTGGATTCATTTAACTCAAAAGTTAAGAATGTTATTGATGATATTGCACCGATAAAGGTCAGCAAGGAGAATGGCAGACAAAAATCATTTTGGAGAAAATCAACAGCAGTTCAAAATATGAAAAGACAATGCAGAAAAGCTGAGCGGATGTGGCGGAAGACAAAACTTGAAATACACTATAGCATCTATAAAGACAGCCTTCATGCTTTCAATTTGGAGAGACTGGAAAACTGGGTCGGGCTTTCTGGGATGGCACTCAAATGGTTCAGGTCATACTTAGATGGGAGAGGTTATTATGTGAGTATAGGAGAGCATAAGCCTAAGTGGACGTCCATGACATGCGGAGTCCCACAAGGCTCAATTCTTGCACCGCTCTTGTTTAGCCTGTATATGCTCCCACTAAGTCAGATAATGAGGAAGAACCAAATTGCCTATCACAGCTATGCTGATAATACCCAGATCTACCTAGCCTTATCTCCAAATGATTATAGCCCCATTGACTCCCTCTGCCAATGCATTGATGAAATTAACAGTTGGATGTGCCAAAACTTTCTTCAGTTAAACAAGGAGAAAACTGAAGTCATTGCATTTGGAAACAAAGATGAAGTTCTCAAGGTGAATGCATACCTTGACTCTAGGGGTCAAACAACTAAAAATCAAGTCAGAAATCTTGGGGTGATTCTGGAGACAGACCTTAGTTTTAGTAGTCATGTCAAAGCAGTAACTAAATCAGCATACTATCATCTCAAAAACATTGCAAGAATTAGATGTTTTGTTTCCAGTCAAGACTTGGAGAAACTTGTTCATGCCTTTATCACCAGCAGGGTGGATTATTGTAATGGTCTCCTCACCGGTCTTCCAAAGAAGACCATTAGACAGCTGCAGCTCATCCAGAACGCTGCTGCCAGGATTCTGACTAGAACCAGAAAATCTGAGCATATCACACCAGTCATCAGGTCCTTACACTGGCTTCTAGTTACATTTAGGATTGATTTTAAAGTACTTTTACTCGTTTATAAGTCACTCAATGGTCTAGGACCTAAATATATTGCAGATATATTAACGCAGCCTGTTCCCTGAGAGCGGGAACGAGACATCATGGAGAATTCTCCGTTATAGGAACTCCTTCCTTCCAACCTTTCCTGAAGTCCCATTGGCTCACGCCAGTCAAATGACTGGCCAATTGTCGCGAAGTATACACATCGCATGCAAATACTGACAAGCTGAGAGGCAGTATAAAATGCGGTGCACGCGACAATTACGTCAGAATCGGATACTGAACGCCGCTAAGCTGGTTGTGCAGCGAGCACAGCGACCTCCGTGATGTCTCGTTCCCGCTCTCAGGGAACCGAGGTTACGATAGTAACCGGAGACGTTCCCTCTCGAGCTTTCACGAGACATCACGGAGAATTCTCCGTTATGGGAACAATATTCAATCCCGCAGTGAGAGAGGCTACGTGCAGCCTGTACAAGTTACACTCTAGCGAAGATAGAACACACACACAATTCCCACAAATAGCGACGCTTGAAGGCGGGCTTGCAGCTGATAGGTGGAGATAAGCCAATGAGCGTCTAAAGCCCAGGTATACGAATTTTGCATATCTGGTCAGTAATAACGTATGCTGCGCTGAAAAACAGGGCAGAAGCAAAAACAACAGCATTGTGAGAAGGCTGCACAGAGATAACTGTTAACAGCAGTCAACACAAAACATGATGGTACACCAATAGAATATACATTGTATAACTGGAGCTGCACTGAGTACAGGGCAGACAACAACAATAGCATAAAAGGGCTGCACAGAGTAATTACTGTGTGAGGCAGCAAACACATTTGAATAGAGGTAGCATAAACGTGAATCAGTGACTCACCGACAGCACTTCGGAGGCCAAGGACTGACGTCCAGCTTGTAAAACCTGGCAAGGTATTCTGAGAAGACCAGCCGGCTGCAAAGCATATTTCCCGAATAGACATACCTCTCAACCACGCACAGGAGGCGATAACCCTTGTTGAGTAGACCCTAATGTGAAAGGGGCATTCCAAACCTTGGCTCGTATAAGCAGCCGTGATAGCGTCCACAATCCAGTGGGAAGCCTCTGTTTTGATACGGCCTTTCGCACAACCAACGTAGCACACAAGATAGCTGGTCAGATTGCCGAAAGCTGGCCGAACGGTCGATGTAAATCCTCAAAGCCCTGACTGGGCACACCGAATCTGAGCATTCGCATCATGTGAGGTCGATGACTCAGAAAACAGGGCAGACAGCGAAACAGTCTGCGTTCTGAAGGGGGTAGATGGTGATTTTAAGCACGTGATTCTTGGCCAGAGAGTGACGCCTCAGTCACCGGGTCCACAGTGAATACAGTCGCTGTCCACAGAAAACGCATGTAAATCCCCTATGCGCTTAGCCGAAGCAAGGGCAAGAAGAAGTGCACTTTGAGAGTCCTTCATATCAACGGATGCTAAAGGCTCGAGTTGTAGCTGTGAAAGAGCTATTAACACCACCTCTAGGACCCAGGGCGGGACTGAAGGAGGGCGCAGGGAATGCAATCTACAAGAAAACTCACCACCAGCGCGTGCCTACCAATCGATTGCCCGCCCAGCGGGGAACGAAACAAGGCAATAGCGGCCACGTAGACTCTCCGTGTTGATAGTAAAGATCCACTATCCAGTCTGTACCGTAGAAAACGCAGAACATCCGACTCAGGGTGCAACCTCCACTCTCCTTGAGGAATCCCCTTCCTCGAAAGCATGTTCTCCCTGTGGTTCAGAAGACTGGGGATGTGCGCTGCTCTGATTGAGAGAAAGTGACGGTCCGCATATAGCAGGAGATTCGCTGCATGCTTGTTGGATCGTACGCCTCCTTGGTGATTTATGTACGAAACCACAGACATGTTGTCGGTGCGAATCAATACATGCCGCAGTTCCAGCTGCGGCCGAAAATCCTTAGAGCTAAGAACACTGCTTCCAGCTCCAAGCGGTTTATGTGCCAACAGCTCTGAGGTTCTGACCACAGCCCTAAAGTGAGCACGTGATTCTTGGCCAGAGAGTGACGCCTCAGTCACCGGGTCCACAGTGAATACAGTCGCTGTCCACAGAAAACGCATGTAAATCCCCTATGCGCTTAGCCGAAGCAAGGGCAAGAAGAAGTGCACTTTGAGAGTCCTTCATATCAACGGATGCTAAAGGCTCGAGTTGTAGCTGTGAAAGAGCTATTAACACCACTTCTAGGACCCAGGGCGGGACTGAAGGAGGGCGCAGGGAATGCAATCTACAAGAAAACTCACCACCAGCGCGTGCCTACCAATCGATTGCCCGCCCAGCGGGGAACGAAACAAGGCAATAGCGGCCACGTAGACTCTCCGTGTTGATAGTAAAGATCCACTATCCAGTCTGTACCGTAGAAAACGCAGAACATCCGACACGGAGCAAGCAGCCAGGTCGATATGAACATAACGGCACTGTTTCACAAACACTCCCCATTTCAGAGCATACAAATGCCTCGTAGAGGGTGTCCACGCCTCCGAGAGCATGTCGAGCACACGAGAATGCAGGGCACTCAGCTCCTCTGATATCCCCGAAGCAACCACACATGAAGGCTCCACAACTCCGGGTTCGGGTGCCACCCCGAGCCGCTCATCTGAGATAGCAGATCCTTCCTGACGGGGATTGGCCAGGGCGATGCTACCAGCTGGTCCGGGAACCAAGCTGGGTCGGCCAGTTCGGGGCGATGAGTATCACCGAAGCACCTCTTTTTTTTTTTTTTTTTTTTTAATATATATACAGCCTGGCTGCTGGCCAGTGCGATGTCAGTGCGTCCCCCTTCAGCGGGTAGTGAGACAGGGAGAAGAACAGCAGGCAATGTGCATTCTCGAGCTCGTGGTGAACAGATCCACCTCCGCTGCCCCGTAGCGAGTCCAAATCATTCGAACCGACTCAGGGTGCAACCTCCACTCTCCTTGAGGAATCCCCTTCCTCGAAAGCATGTTCTCCCTGTGGTTCAGAAGACTGGGGATGTGCGCTGCTCTGATTGAGAGAAAGTGACGGTCCGCACATAGCAGGAGATTCGCTGCATGCTTGTTGGATCGTACGCCTCCTTGGTGATTTATGTACGAAACCACAGACATGTTGTCGGTGCGAATCAATACATGCCGCAGTTCCAGCTGCGGCCGAAAATCCTTAGAGCTAAGAACACTGCTTCCAGCTCCAAGCGGTTTATGTGCCAACAGCTCTGAGGTTCTGACCACAGCCCTAAAGTCGGCATGCCCTCGCACACTGCTCACCGGCCTCCAGTCGATGTGTCAGTCGTGACCACGACACGTGACGTCACCAAGCCCAGGGGAACCCCTGGCTGAAGAGACTTTAGCGGCACGGCCTCAGAGCTTCGATGCAGCCGCGGGGGACCACAATGCGCAAACGGCCCAAAGTCCACGCCGTCCAAGTGACTCGAGATTTCAGACAAAACTGCAGTGGGCGCATGTGTAGTAAACTGTCCAGTTTGAAAAGGCACAGGGAAGACAAACTGGCGGCCGAGCGCGCGTCTCCACTGCTTTTAGTCGAAGCACACTCCCAGATACGTTAGACTGACTCGGGGCAAGAATGCTCTTACGCATATTCACGCATAGCCTCAAGAACTCCAAGTGACGAAGCAGTTTGTCTATATGGCTGGCTGGCGTGTCCCGTGACTGAGCTAATATCAGCCAGTCATCTAAATAATTGAGAATGCGCATTCCGCTCGCTCTGAGGGGATGGGAGGAGCTGCGTCCATGCACTTCGAGAAAGTGCGCGGGGGCCAAAGCCAGCCCAAACAGGAGAACAGACAGGGTACTGGTACGCTATGCCCTCGAGAGCAAACCTCAGAACACGTCTGTGATGCGGTGCTATCTGAATGTGAAAGTACGCGTCCTTTAAATCCACGGACGCAACCAGTCCCCGGGGCGAATTTGCGCCAGGATCTGTTCCAGTGATATCATTCTGAACGGACGCTTGCAGAGCGCTCTGTTGATGGGCCTGAGATCTAGAATCGAGCGGAGTCCTCCATCCCTCTTGGCCACCACAAAATAGCGGCTGTAAAAGCTACTTTTACGAATCGCCGGGATTCGTTCTATCGCTCCTTTTTCGAGCAGGTTGCATAGCTCTTGTCTCAGGACCAGGGCATTTCGGGGCAATGTTAGAGACTGGTCTGCATCTGAATTGAGGGGCGTACCCACGCTCTATCACGCCGAGTAACCAGCTTGAGATTCTCGGAATAGTTTTCCCACGCACTCAAGAACTGACATAGCGGCTTTAGCGGCTTGGTCGTTGGATGCGCTGGCGAGTGCTGGGCAGCTATAACCCACGTGAGCAGTGGCTCTGTACCGCTCTGAGGCAGGGCGAGCGGCGCTGTATTGACTGAGTGAGGAGGAAAGAGCGCTTTTGCGCAAATATATGCACTTTAATGAACATACACTATCACACAAATTTGAACAATTTGAGACAGCTTGCGGGCCCTTCCCGGGCCTCTTTACTCTTTTCCCCGCACATCCGGCTCTTGGCAGGAGCGGTTGCGGGCCACTGTGTCCCTGCACTGCGATGAGCCGTGCGCTAAAGAAGACCTCGATCTCACGGTCTGCTGCTTTTTAACCGGTGAGGGTGGCAGACGACTGTGAGCGGCGCCCGATCTTTGTGCAGATATGCATCAGCACCTGTCACTACAGACTGCGACTACGCTATACAACCTAGTTGAACACCACTTCATAGGGGCGTGAACAACTGACGTAATAGTCCAGCGAAAACTTGAAGGCTGATAGGGTGCGCGCCGGGGCATCAGGTGACTCCTCGCCTTCGCGCGCTATTCTGCGCAGGGGCATCAGGTGACTCCTCGCTTTTGCGCGCCGTTTCATAATATGACTCACTGCCGCTCTGAGGCGGGGACCGCTTCACTACTGGCGAGTAGGTGAGCAACTGAAGCAGGGGCTCCATGTCACCTTGAATGAGTGAGAGAGCGGAGTCCTCTACACACGGCAGCCGCTGATGTGAGGCTGGTATCGTGTGAATAAAAGAGCAGTGTCTTCCAAAACACGGCAGCCGCTGATGTGGGGCTGGTATCATGTGAATGAGAGAGTGTCCTCTACACACGGCAGCCGCTGATGTGGGGCTGGTATCATGTGAATGAGAGAGTGTCCTCTACACACGGCAGCCGCTGATGTGAGGCTGGTATCGTGTGAATAAAAGAGCAGTGTCTTCCAAAACACGGCAGCCGCTGATGTGGGGCTGGTATCATGTGAATGAGAGAGTGTCCTCTACACACGGCAGCCGCTGATGTGGGGCTGGTTTCATGTGAATGAGAGAGTGTCCTCTACACACGGCAGACCGCTGTGGGGGGGCTGGTATCATGTGAATAAGAGAGCAGTGTCTTCCAAAACACGGCAGCCGCTGATGTGGGGCTGGTATCATGTGAATGAGAGAGTGTCCTCTACACACGGCAGACCGCTGATGAGGGGCTGGTATCGTGTGAATGAGTGAAGAGCCAAGTGATTGTGCTTTGTACACGGCAGAGCGCCGCTCTAAGGCGGGGGGGCTGCATGCTTAGACAGTGGGCCGTGCGGCATCTGCGGCGACATAGGAACCCTTAGCTCCGGTATCTGCACTCGGCTCTCCGCTCCGCCATGGAAGGGGGACGTGAGAAGCCGGGCTGATGTCCTGTCCTGCAGGTTCGATGGGTGAGAGGAATGCGGACATTTAGTCGGCATGAGCTTATCACCAGAGTCCAGGTCCACCGCTGATCGAGGGCAGACGGACTCATCTTAAGAAAAACATCATACTCACTGAACGCTGCAGAGGAGCGGCCATACAGAGACCGCCCTCTGATGAGCGAACCTCAACTGTGAGCTGTAATAGTTTATAAGCCATAAATCTAGGTTGTTCAGCAAAGTGAAGAAGAAGATTCTGACGTAATTGTCGCGTGCACCGCATTTTATACTGCCTCTCAGCTTGTCAGTATTTGCATGCGATGTGTATACTTCGCGACAATTGGCCAGTCATTTGACTAGCGTGAGCCAATAGGACTTCAGGAAAGGTTGGAAGGAAGGAGTTCCCATAACGGAGAATTCTCCGTGATGTCTCGTGAAAGCTTCTAGAGGGAACGCTTTTTGTGGCCCATGGCAAACAAAGTAAACATTACATGACAAGTAAAGGTTAAACGATTGCAGAAATGTTATTTATTTTGAGGGTTTAAAGTGAAGTCTTGTTTAACATTATGTAGGCATATTCTTGGAAACGAGCTGGCAGAAATCACACAGAACAGAACGAAATGTTATCATTTCATATTAGGTAAATGGGTAAACAACTGAAAACAAGGTAATTGATATGACAACTAAAAACAACTAATAATAAAATTAATGCCGCAATTTCAATATTCATAAGGATACATTTTTAGATGTAGTCAATACGTCAGTTTTCAACGTTTAAATGCAGAAAATACGTAAGTATTTATACGTTTAGATGCTGAAAATACGTCAGTATTGTACGTTTTAGTGCCTGTAAAAACATAAGTAAATGTACGTTTTATAGAACCACATTTTACGTAAAATGCATACGAATTATCATGAGATCACGTTGTCCTGACAGTGCTTCTACAATTGTGGATCACTGTATAGATGATTTTTAACAGCGCTGACTTCATTTTTATAGTAAGACATGTTTTCATGATTCAAAACCTAGTGTTTAAAATTCAGTCTTTATATGTTTTAAATATGTGTGACCTATGGCCATGGGTTGTAAGGAAACAGCATAGGGTAGAATTTTTTTTTTTTAGGGGCTTTATTCTGACGGCTGTCTCTCAGAAGGACAGCGATCGATGGGAGAAAGTAGGCTACTGATGAAAAAATTAATAAAATAAAGTAAATCTTATGTCTCTGTTGTGCTTATTTGACAAAAACACGAGATTAAGCACTGATTCCAAAATCTGATAAATTCAGTCCAGGAAGAGTACAACCTTCAAAACGTTCAGGGTTCAGATATAGGAAAATTCAGTCTATCGGACTTGCACTAGAATGAAATTAAATGGAGTAAATTAAAGTGAAATAAAATAAAATACGGTAGAGGCCGTGCACGTGTCCCAAAACGTGATCAAACCCGATCCACCTCACACATGCAATCCATAAACGTCCTCGCCAAATTCCGAATAATGGCACCACACCCAAAGCACTAGTTTGCGTTCGTTGCTCTGCTCACATTGAAATCTGCGCACATGTGTTACATGCTGGAGTGCCGCAAAGCAAGTGTCGCAAGCACAGTTTCTTAAAGGACCCACACCCAATTTATACTCAATGTTAAGTTTTGTTAATTTTCTCCACTTGGCTACATTCTCCCCTGCTAAATGTCATTGTCCTCAATGATCTAATACATATTTTTAACCTCTTTAACGGCCTCCCTAAAGAACACACTCCCCAAGCTTGTCAACACTTGTGAAAATACTTCAGGACTGAGTGTGACTGCATTACATGCGGACCTCGGTTCATTGAGTGCACACCCGCATTGGCCCTTTTTGTTCTCCTACGGGTTGGTACAGGCTTCTTCAGCACGGGTTCTTCAACTCTGAGAGCAGCACTGGTGTCAGGCATAAATTGCTTGGGTTCAGTATCCTCTAAAGTCTTCAACTTGCTCGGAATCTGCTTCTCTCTCTTGATGTGTTTTAGGAGGATGGTTCTCAGTGAATTCTGGCTCAGGAGCATAAGTGACACAGGGTCGCAAGTTAGCTCGATGAAGTCTCTTGATAGGACCACCCTCAAGGGGCTCAACGGTATATGTAGTACCTTGCACATCTAGAACCTTGTATACAATAGGACCCCATGAATCCTGTATCTTGTTCCTATCCAAAGGTCGGTGACGCAGATACACTTGTTGACCAACATTGATAATGGGACAATAGACCTTGTTATTCAAAGGGGCCAACCTCTCAGCAGCCTTGTGTTCAGCATATTTTCTTGCCTGTTCGTGAGCCTCTCTCAATCTCTCCTGATGAATCACTAACCAGTCTTGCTTCCTGTCTACAGGTTGCTCATGACCCAGCAGGGCATCAACTGGAAGGTGTGGATGGACTCCAAACAATAAGTAGTATGGTGAGTATTCAGTGATCGCATGTGGCGTGACATTATAGGCATAAACCAACTCCACAAGGTGTTCCGGCCACCGCCTCTTCTTTTCAGGGGGAAGTGTGCGCAGCAGATCATGGAGCGTTCGATTAAAGCGCTCACACTGAGCGTTACCCTGAGGCCGGTAGGGCGTAGTGCAGGTTTTCTTCACGCCATACATTTTGCACAGCTCAGCAACAACTTCGCCTTCCCTGATCAGAATGCAATCTTTCAGGTATGCCGTATTTCATGAACCATTCCCTTAATAGGATTTTGGCGGTAGTGTCAGCTCTCTGATCCCTGGTTGGAAATGCCAGTGTGAATTTGGTAAAAACATCTGTCACGATTAATACATTTTCACGCCATCAGATGATGGCTCAAGCATGGTAAAATCAACTGCCACTACTTCAAGGGGTCTTGATGCAAGAAATGGCTTCATAGGGGCATGTATCCTTGGCTGTGGCATCTTTGTTAAGATGCACCTCTGACACCTTTTGATCCATTGGTCTACATCATTATACATGCCGACCCAGAAACATCGTTTCCTCAACAGGCCGATGGTGCGCTCAATCCCTTGATGTCCCATATTTTCATGCACACTTTCAAGGACAGAGTCTTTTAGACATCCGGGTAAGAGCAGCTGTTGACACTCACCATGATGCTGATCGTTCACAACACGATAAAGCAAACCATCCTGTTCACGGATACTTTTCCACTGCTTTATCAGCGATAATGTAGACTTTGATATATGAGATCTTTCACAATGGGAAGGCTTTTTTCTCCCTTCCCAGAAGGGTCTGAAAGAACTGATGGTAGGATCGTTCTTCTGGAAATCTGCCAGTTCTGTGGTCGTGTAGCCTGGCAGGGTATGTGTGCTTCCCTGATTGTCATTGTCTGCCTCTCCACCACATTCCAGGGCACGAATCTGTCGGACTCTGTAACTCTTTTCGCTAGCAATTACTAAGTCAGGCTCCAGGACTGTCCCTTTACTGATTATTTTACAGGTGGCAACACAGTCATCATACTCATCCGGAATGGTAGGCTCCCCTGCTAGAGGCAGCCTAGAGAGGGCATCAGCAGCTGTATTATGTCGGCCTGGGCGGTATTTAACATCAAAGTCAAACACAGATAACTGAGCAACCCACCTTTGCTCAACTGCACCAAGCTTGGCTGTTTTAAGATGGCACAGAGGGTTGTTATCTGTGATAACCACAAACTTAGAACCTAGCAGATAACCAATACACTTTTCTGAGACAGCCCATTTGAGAGCCAGCAGCTCAAGTTTCATGCTGCTATAGTAACAGTAGGGGTGGCACGGTACACAGATGTCACGGTTCGGTACGTACCTCGGTTCGGGGGTCACGGTTCGATACGATTTCGGTACAACATGGAAAACAAAAAGAAATCTACTATGCTGTTTCTTTTCATTTATTTTGAACAGACAGTGGTGCAAAAAAAAAAAACCCATCTAGATGTGAAAATACTACATATTATTACATGTTATATATATAAAATCCATTTTGTTTTCACAAATAAAAGTAGACCTTTATACAGTGATTATTAACAGTTGAAGTGATCGCGTCACACACACACACACACACTCACACACACACATGTGCACGCACACACACACACGCACACGCACTCACACACTCACACGCGCACACACACACGCACTCACACACTCACACGCGCACACACACACACACACGCACTCACACACTCATATGTGTCGCGGAGCGGGTTTGCTGCGTGTTGATTTTCCTTTCCGCGCCTATGTTAACAGATTAGAGCAGCCTCATAACATTGCCTGCGGAATACGTGCGTATCAGGTACGCAGTCCAACCACACCACAACCGCAGCTCCGCGACAGAATAGAAGTGAAGCGGATTTTTTCCGCTGCAATCACGCAACAAACCCACTCCACGTCCGCCACGCAGACAGTGTGTCCCAGGCGTAAGGCTTCGGTTGAAAACGGCAGGTGTTAGGCATGCAGAGGAATTTTAAATTTGAGCGAGCGTGGAGCGATTTCACCAGAGTGGGATGAAATTGTAGGTGAGCGGGGAGCGGAATTGAGCGGAGCGGTCTGCTGCGACTTTGAGCGGTGGAGCGGGGGGAGCGAACACCCACGTGAGCGGGGAGCGGAAATTCTCACCACTCAGCTCCGCTCACATGCTCTGTTTCACACACAACATCACAACACAATATCCATTCAAAACAAAACAAAACAACAAATGTATACTCCCTATTCCAAAAGTCCAATCAAAAGGGAGAGAGAGAGGGAGATAAAAAAAAAAAAGTAATTCCTTTATATAATCACGTATATTAGAGGAAAAACACTGCCAAGCATCAATAGTGGAAGGCTTGGCCCCATTAATTCACGTGTTGTACATTCACAAGTCACTATTTGCAGGAGGCTATGGATCCAATATGTTTTTCCACACATGTGTGGTGTAAACCAGTTCTGTATTATTGTCTTCTTCGCTGCCGTAAAACCAGCAAACAACATTCTCTTTTGTATTAAGCTTATACAGAGAACAGAATCATCATTAAGAAGACACAAACTTGGGTTAGCAAACCAATCAATTTGTAGTAAGGAGGATAAAACCAGGTTTACACATGTCCATAGATTAATGACGATAGGACACTCCCAAAACATATGAAGAAAAGTACCTGATGATGCAGTGTTACATAAATGGCAGTTAAAATTTGGTTGTAGTTTCATTTTGAATCTTTTGTAAGGAGTTATGTATGCTCTATGAATGACTTTGAAGTGAATAAGACGATGAGCCAAGTTTTTAGATGTTAAGCTGAGGTTAGACCACACCCTCTCCCAGTCGACAGATAAATTAAGGTCAGATAATTCCCTATTCCAGATAGTTTTAATAGGAAGAGGTTTTGTAATGCAATCAATAATCTTATTATATATCAAAGAAACAGATGGCCGACCAGCAGATGGTGCAATCCAATCCCGCATAGGATGAGAGGAAATGGGAAAAGTCCACAGAACTCCATACGCTTTGAGAGCAGAACGTAATTGAAGAAAGACAAAATATGCGGATGCTGGTAAACAAAATTGGGTTTTTAATGTCTGAAATGAACAGAGACCCTGGTTATCATATATATCACCGCACGTGTTTACCCCTAAAGAAGACCAAGAGGGTTGGGCAAATGGACGATTTCCGCATACAAAATTAAGATTTAATTTTTAATAAGATTTAATGCCATAAAGGTGTACTGTTACAAAATTTGAAGGGTCCTCCTATCCGACGTTCAATCGTTTTCCAGATTTTAATAGAGTTAGCCACAACCGGACCAAATTTACAATTATCACCTTTTTTTCCTGTGCCAGTAAATAAAATATCTTGAAGTCTATTTGGTTTAACCTTGTCAGCTTCAATCACCCTCCATGAAACTGTAGATTGAGGATCAACCCAATTATGAAGAGCCTTAAGCTGGAACGACCAATAATACGGTTAAACATTTTGTACAGCCAGTCCTCCTGCACTATTAGGATGTTGTAATGTGGTAAGAATGTGGTAAGTTTAATTCTGGGGCATTTATCATTCCAGATAAACTTAGAAATTATGGAGTCGATCTCCTTAAAGTAACCTGGAGGGGGAGAAAGTGGTAGCATAGAGAAAAAAAAATTAATCGAGGTAACAAATTCATCTTAACAGTGGAGATTCTTCCTTGGAGAGAGACTTTAAGATTCTTCCATCTTTGAATGTAATTTTTGACCTTAACTAAAATGTTATTAAAATTGTCTCTGGCAATCTTATGAATGTTTTTATATATGGTAATGCCCAAATAGGTGAAAGATTCCTTAATAGGGATAAATGAGGGAATAGAAGAATTAACTTTAACATTGTTAATTGGCATTAAAGCAGATTTGCTCCAATTTATTTTATATCCTGATAAGCTACTAAAATTATAAAATTCCTTAATTATACTAGAGACTGAAACGTCAAAGTGGTATAAAATATAGAATAATATCATCAGCGTATAATGAAATACTATGATTATGATCATGAATCTTAATCGATACTTCAGATTTCCTGATGGCTTGTGCTAAGGGTTCAAGAGATATAGAATAATATCATCAGCGTATAATGAAATACTATGATTATGATCATGAATCTTAATCGGTACATCAGATTTCCTGATGGCTTGTGCTAAGGGTTCAAGAGATAGACAAAACAATAAGGGGGAAATTGGACATCCCTGCCTCATTCCCCGCTGTAAAGGGAACGGGGGGGAAATAATATTACCAGTTATGACTGATGCTGCAGGTGAGTGGTATAACGTCTTAATCATAGAAATGAAGTGTTCACCGATGCCGAAACATTGCAGAACTGCCCACATATAATTCCACTCTAGCCTGTCAAAGGCTTTTTCTGCATCAAGTGAAAAAACCGCACAAGGGCTCGGATGCGAATCTGCAAAGTCAAGAATATGAAAGAGTCGACGCATATTGTCAGACGCATTGCGCCCCTTGATGAAACCGGTTTGGTCCTCCTTGATCAAGCTATGAATTACCTTTTCCATACGAGAAGCAAAAACTTTAGCATAGATTTTCAGATCACATGGGATAGGCAAAATCTGTCTGTAGCTGGAACAATCTAATTGATCTTTCCCTTTTTTTAAGAAGTAGTGATATCAATTAAGTTTTTTGATCTCTATGAAATATCCCATGTTCAATTGCAAAATTAAATGAATTAAGCATAAGTGTTACGGGGCGAACAAGACATGAGACGTGCGGATCCATTTGCAAGGCTTTATTCAAAGGCGAGGTCACAAAACAAGCAAGGTTCATGCAATGGCAAACAGGAATATAAATGGCAAGACAAAGAGTAGTCCTAGGGCAAGCGTGGGTCTTCGATCGGCGAACAATATCCAACAGGGCAAGGCAGAGAGATAATCCAGGTACACGAGGAGTAGTCCAAGAGAGATGCAAACAGAGTCCGAACGGGAAGGCAAAGGGTTAATCCAGGATACACGGGCAAGAATCAAAACACTAGAAAACACACAAAGCAAGGCAGGACTAAGACAACTAACTGGGCTCCGTAGAGTAGCTATCGCTAGGAGAGTGATATACGCTATACAATACTCGGCAATGACAGAGAGGAAGTCCAAGGCTTATAAAGTGTGTGTGATTGTGTGATCAGCTGTGTAATCAGAGCAATGTGAGATTGGTGACAGCTGTGTGTCGTCAGTGCAATGGATGATGGGAAATGCAGTCCAGTGTGCTGTGTGACAGTAGTGTAGTGCAAGAGTCAATGTGGTGAGCGAGTGACCTCTGGTGGTGAGTTAACGGAAGTTCATAGACCAGATTCGTGACAATAAGTGTCCTTACCAAATCCCAAATTTCTAAATATAATTCAGTGGGGAGACCATCTAGATCCGGCGATTTGCCCTTTTGAAGACTTTTTAGAGAGACGTGGAGCTCCTCCATACTTAATGGGGCCTCCAAAGATTCTTTATCCATCTGTGAGATCTGAGGCAATTCCAATTTATCTAAATACTGCTTACAAATTGGTTCATCAAAATCTGTTTCGGCTTTATACAGATTTGTGTAAAAACCTTTAAATATGTCATTAATTGCCACAGGGTTCGTGGTGACCTGATCATCCGATGATTTTATTGCGCTAATATATGCCTTAGACTCCCATTCTTTCAGCCTAAGGGCCAATAAGTGACTAGGTCTCTCTCACTCGAAATACTATTTTTTGCCTAGTCCTATGTAAGATAAATTCCACCTTTGAGTGTGAAAGTAAATCATATTCTTCTTTTAAAGAGGACAGCTGGGTAGCCTGTTGCTCTGTAAAATGTTGTTTTTGTAGGTTTTGTAATGATTGGATTTTATTTTCTAATTGTGTAAACTGGTGAATTTTTGCTTTGGCAAGAGTAGAAGAGAAAGATATACCTCGTATAACACACTTAGTCGTTTCCCACAGTATTTGAGGTTCCACATCAGAGGGCATATTAATTTCAAGAAATTCCTTTATGTATTCTTTTAGAGAAGTAATTAAAGTCTGATTACTTAGTAATGATATGCTAAAGCGCCATCTAGGGGACTTGGCTTTAATATCGGAAAAAGAAATATTGCATAACACAACAGAATGATCGGATAGTAAAATTGGTAATATAGAGATGGAGGAATTAGACGAAATTAAAGATGGGCTGAAAAATATGTAGTCTATTCTAGAGAAAGTCTTATGTCTATTAGAAAAAAAAGTGAAGTCCTTAGATTTTGTATTCTGAATTCTCCAAAGATCGATTAAGTTGAGCTCAGTGATAAATTTATTTAATAATTTAGAGGATGGATTGGCTGTTGTATCAGATTGAGATTTATCTAAAGCAGGATTTACGACAGCATTAAAATCACCACCCACCACTAGATGGCAATCAATCTGCTCAAGTAGTGTTTTGGAAACATTTGTGAAGAATGCACTGTCTGTCTCATTCGGACCGTAGATAGAGACCAATGATAACCTAGTATTATGTATTTTGCAATGGATAAAAACAAATCTACCCTCCTCATCATTTCCGAGGTGTTCAATCGTTAAATGTAACTTCCTGTTAACAAGGATAAGTACCCCCTTAGTTTTAGTAAGGGTGCAGGAGAAGGCTGCCAATTTATAATACTTATTCTGGAAACGTGCCACGTCAGATTGTTTTAGATGTTTCTCTTGTATTAGGGCACATGAAATAGATTTACGGTGTAAATATTCTAACACACGGGTTCGTTTAACAGCAGAATTTAAACCATTCACATTTAGTGATAAAATACTTAGAGTTTGCATTGAATATTTATAATCCCAAAATTGTATTCAGCAAATGAAGAAAGGCAAAAGCACTCGCATTCTGTAAATAACATGTAAACGCTGTTGCGCATTCTAGATACCAAACCACCTACAACCCCAAATCAGAAAAAGTTGGGACAGTATTGAAAACGCAAATAAAAAAAGAAAGTAGTTATTTCTAAATTTACTTTGACTTGTATTTCATTGCAGACAATATGAACACAATATTTCATGTTTTGTCTGGTCAACTTCATGTAATTTATAAATATACATCCTTTCCTGTCATTCAGACCTGCAACACATTCCAAAACAAGTTGGGACAGGAGCAATTTAGGGCTAGTAATGAGATAAATTGGTTAAATAATGATGTGATTTGAAACAGTTGATGTCAACAGGTGATTGTAATTATGATTTGGTACAAAAGCAGCATCCAAGAAAGGTCTAGTCCATTAGGAGCAAAGATGGGCCGAGGATCGCCAGTTTGCCAACAAATACGTGAGAAAATTATTGAAATGTTTAAAAACAATGTTCCTCAAAGAAAGATAGGAAGAGATTTGGATATTTCACCTTCAACAGTGGATAACATAATTAAAAGATTCTAAGGAATCTGGAGGAATTTCAGTGCGTAAAGGACAAGGGCGCAAGCCTAAGCTGAACAACCATGATCTCCGATCCCTCAGGCGGCACTGCATCAAGAATCGTCATTCATCTATAAGCGATATCACCACATGGGCTCAGGACTACTTTGGCAAACCTTTGTCAAGTACCACAATATGTAGTTACATCCACAAATGCCAGTTAAAACTGTACTGTGCCAAAAGGAAGCCCTATGTTAACAGTGTCCAGAAGCGCCGTCGACTTCTCTGGGCTCGGAGGCATCTGGGATGGACCATCACACAGTGGAAACGTGTACTGTGGTCAGATGAATCAGTATTTCAGGTATTTTTTAGGAGGAATGGACGCCGTGTGCTCCGGACCAAAGAAGAAAAGGATCATCCAGACTGTTACTAGCAACAAGTCCAAAAGCCAGGGTCTGTCATGGTATGGGGTTGTGTCAGTGCCCTTGGCAAAGGTAACTTGCACTTCTGTGATGGCACCATTAATGCTGAAAAGTACATAGAGATTTTGGAGCACAATATGCTGCCTTCAAGAAGACATCTTTTCCAGGGACGTCCATGCATATTTCAACAAGACAATGCAAAACCACATTCTGCACACATTACAAAGTCCTGGCTGCGGAGGAAGAGGGTACGGGTACTTGACTGGCCTGCCTGCAGTCCCGACCTGTCTCCAATAGAGAACGTGTGGCGCATTTTGAAGAGCAAATTGCGACAACGAAGACCCCGTACTGTTGCCCACCTTAAGACTTGTTTGCAGGAAGAATGGGACAAAATTACACCTGAAACACTTCATCACTTGGTGTCTTCAGTCCCTAAACGTCTTTAAAGTGTTGTGAAAAGGAATGGCAACATTACAAAGTGGTAAATGCTTTACTGTCCCAACTTTTTTTGGAATGTGTTGCAGGTCTGAATGACAGGAAAGGATGTATATTTACAAATTACATGAAGTTGACCAGACAAAACATGAAATATGTTGTGTTCATATTGTCTGCAATGAAATACAAGTCAAAGTAAATTTAGAAATCACTACTTTCTTTTTTTATTTGCTTTTTCCATACTGTCCCAACTTTTTCTGATTTGGGGTTGTAGATGAAAAATCATTTTAGAAATAAGATAAAGTAAATAAAAATATGAATGTCTGTTGTAAAAAATAAAAAACATATATAAACATGAACAAGGAACAACTATAAACAGGAAACAACTCAGACCGCACATTGCCGAGAATATAGGTCTGATTGAGCAAAAAAAATGGTAATGATATGTGACCGGTCCACTTCAACGCAAGACATGTCCCCCGAAAGGCTCACCCAGCCAAAAAATTATTGTAATTAATCCTACTCTCCATTAGTCCCCTCCAAAAAAGAAAAAAGGGTGTTAGTCTTACCAGCAAAGAGACCGTTGTACCGGATAAATAGAAACAATATCCCAGGGGGAGAGAGGAAAGAAAAAATATATAAATAAAAAGAGATTTAGCAAGTATCCATCTCCACCCTGCCACCATCTTCTCCCGGGCAGTTGGGATCGCCTCCATCCCGGACTTCAAGCCCCTCCCGCCGGGTCGAAGAGATGATGGCCGCCGTTTTCCCATTGCCTTGTAGAGCCTCAGCATATGTCTTCCTCTGCGACAGGGAGCTGATAAAATCCTCAGTTTTCTGAGGAGAGTCGAAACTTCGCTGCTCACCCTTGTGCCGTAGTTTAATTGCCGCCGGATAGGTGAGGAAGGGCTGGAGACCAAGCGCTGTCATCTTCTTCAAAACCGGATTAAAGGGCTTTCTCCTGATGGTTGTGGCTGGACTAAAGTCGGGAAAAAATAGTAGTGTGACATTGTCCTGCGTGCATTTCACCGGATAAGCCCGCAGAGCACCTTTCAGGATCTCCGATCTGTCATGCCATCTTAGTACACGGAAGATGAGAGTGTGCGGCCGATCGCAGTTTTTCCTTCCGTCATATACGCAATGTGCCTGGTCAATCTCGATGTCACGGTCCCTCAAGGAAGGTATCAACTTGGAAAGATTAACTCTGAGGAAACCAGCCGCATTGGATCCCTCCGCCCCCTCTGGCAACCCCACCAGCTGCACGTTATTCCTCCTGCTCCTATCCTCAATATCCGTCATCTTCTCGGTGAGTCGCTCCAGCTGATTTCTTAAGTCTGTGACTGTCCTCCTATCCTCACATGCAGCTTCTTGAACGGAATCAACCCGGTCACGTGTCTGCTTCGCCGCGGTAGCTAGCGCCTCAAGCTCCGCTCTCAGCTCTTTAACAGAATTGTTAGTCGCTTGTATGTCCGCACGCAGTTCACGCAATGCTGGAATCAGCACAGAGTCCATCGCATCTCTTACTGCCGAAGCCACAACCAAATCCAAAGTGCTTTGCTGCTCTTTAAATGCTAGCTTGATACCATTAGCGATATCATCGTCGAGATCCTCTCTGGAGATGGTGGAATCTTTGAATTTTTTCATCTTTGGCGACTGCTCAATCTCTCCTTTCCAATCGCCCTTGACTGCTGAAATACTCATGATGGGTCCAATGCAGAGTGGTTCGAAATTTACTGACAGGATAATATAATATTTGACAAAGTGAGCAGAGCGAAAGACTACGCGTGCATCGCTGTTGAAGGGTCACGTGATCCCCCCCTGATTGTGACAGTTTATAAAATTTCCCTCAGTTTAACAAAACGAAAACAGTTGCTTTGGTAAAAAATAGTCTCTTAATCAGTTCGAAATTGTTTGGAAGTCAAAGGATATGTTCTCAACTGCTCATAGAATAATTCCGTCTTCCCTTTTAGACAGCCTCTTGATAGATGTCTCCTCAGAAAGCACGCTGCAGACCTCTGTGGATAAGGCACTCTTCTTCCTTTCACCTAGCAGTATCGTCACCTCACCAGGTCACCTCCAGCCAGCCGACGTCTGTTCACTGGACAACTGCACCCAGGAAGTTAGCCTCCACTCCGTTTTCCATCGGCACCTATCTTCACCTCTACCATATTTCAAAATGAATAAAAAAAATGACCTATAGGCTCCCAACAGTCAGATACCCCACTCCTGGTACCAAAATGTGACCTATGGGTTGTAAGGAAACAGCACAGGATACAAAAAAATATTTTATTCTGATGGCTGTCTCTCAGAAGGAAAGTGATCGAAGGGAGTAAGTACTTGATGAAAAAATGAATAAAATAAAGTAAATCTTATGTCTCTGTTGTGCTTATTTGACAAAAACAAGAGATTAAGCACTGATTCCAAAATCTGATAAATTCAGTCCAGGAAGAGTAAAACCTTCAAAAGTTCAGGGTTCAGATATAGGAAAATTCAGTCTTTCTGATAGAGGTCTGCACGGGACTGTTTTTTTAGTCCCGCTCCCGCTAGGTTATATTCCGCACCCACCCGATCCCGCTATATTTTCACTCTTTGTTCACCCGCTGTCCGCTTAGAATAATTTTCTTCCCGACCCAACCTTTCCCGCTAAATTTAAATCTCGTTTCTAGAATCTCACATTTAAATTTCCACTACTGAAAGAGAGAGAGATAGCAAATAAAATTGTAGGTTTTTACAAAATGTGTATTTATTTGTATTCATCTTGTCAATTTGCTTTTAACATTTAGGAACACAATAGGAAAATGTGTTGCAGAAAAAAAAAATGTAGGTACAAAAATTGTAGCCTATTTGTTATTTTTTTTCAAAATACAAATGTAACATTTTTCTGTAAACACAGTAGGAAAAGTGTTGCTGAGAGAGAAAAAAAAAAAGACATCTGTCATTTAAAATTATAAGCAAAAGAACAACCATTGGCTTGTAGCCATTGCAAAATTAAATCATTTTTAACCCAACAATTAAACAAAAAATGTCCCGACTTCGATTTCAACGTCTCTCCTACAAAAGAAAATATAGGCCTATAAATACATCAATAATATCTAATAATAAATTGAATGACATTAATGAAATGAATGAAAACCATTTACTTACTTGCAAAATCACCTTTTTCCAAATTATTTTAAATATCCATGCAGGAAAAGAATGTCACTGACTGATGACGGTTTCAGTACCGAACGTCTCTCTTCCAAAATCCGACCACAAAGGCTGAATGCTCTCTCGTAAGGTGCACTCATGGCCTGGATGCAGAGGATATATCTTGCAAGGTTGCTCAGGGCAGGGAACTGGGAACGATGTGAATTCCACCACTGCAAAACTTTTTGTTGACTTGATAGTTCAAGTTTCATGGTCCTGTACTCCTGAATCTGAACATCTAGTGAATTTGATCCACATGATTCCACATCATCCTCCCAATCTAAAAATTTACGAAGAACAGTAGGCCTTTTGGCAGGTGGTGGCTCAACATCCTCATCATGTGTATCAAACTTTATGTAGTGTAGGAAATATAAGATAACTACGCCACCTCCTTATTTAAGGCAGGAGGAGCCCTCCACAAATCACAATACTTGATTCTAGGCAACAATGTAATTTGTAAAAAAAAAATCACAATTTTATTGTCCAACACAGACCATCAAATGTTAAAACACATCAATAATAAAATTCACAAAAGTAGGAAATAGCTCTCCTCAAGACTGCAAGAGGGTCGGGCCTGCTCTTATGGACCTCCTACCACCTGTAATAAACAGAAGAAAAACAAAAGAAAACCCACAGCATACACAGCAAATAAGTAACCAGTACAGTGCCAACCTTCTAACACCCACCACACAGCAGTGCCACTCCACCAAAATCACCTACACCAAAGGAGGTTTAGTGTCGATGCAGGCCCGGCCCTGTACAAAGTCACTGAGCACTGTAACACACAAAAAGAGGAGAGCAGTACCACAGAGACAAAACGCAAATAACACACACAATATTTAATATAATCACGTTAATCATCCATATCAAATAAAAGAAAAAAACAATAAACCACAATATAAAGCTTAAATATGCAAGAAACAGTGGCTGGTCTACCCCTTTAACAAAGAAAACATGCACGTTAATACACATCAAAACAGCCCGCAATATAAACAAACAAACAAAACATACTTTATCGAAAGTACAACTGCAGCACAGTTACCCAATCTCAGCTCTCAATCCCCAAACATGATAGATAAAAGGTACTATAAAACAAAAGCACATATTAACCACATCAAATAAATTCTCATGTATTAATTCCATCAAACTCAAACAATCGACCTCAATAAAGTGTATGCAGCATTTACCATTATTCAGCATTCCCACACAGCCATCAGACCATTGAAGGTACCGCGGCAATAAATGTTTGTCTGCCTGGTGAATTTGGTGAATTTGGTGAAGTGCTGTCTGTTGACAGTAATTCTTTCAGCCGTGTCACACAGACGGTTGCGATTTCAGAGAGCAGAGGGTCTTTTGTGGCTGATGTACAGTGCTCAATTAATCGCACAGACCACGGAAGAACCAGTGAGGCACTTGGAGCTGTGTTGTCGGTTTCTAAGTCGTCACTCAGTTGCCTCTTTGAAGGGCTTTAGGAATGATACTAGTAACTTCAGCGTGCTGGCGCTGATGCGTCCGATCTTGTCATAATTATTGCTCTCAGTCAGCACAGATGCGATGTCTTCGTACTGTTCCAAAACAGAATTCAGCATGTCAAAATTAGAGTTCCACCGTGTCTCTACGGATTGTTTCAGTGACTTTTTTTTAGCTTGCCCTGCTGTCCTGAGTGTTTGAAATATGTGACCAACTTTTTAACATCAGTTAGAAGCCCAGCGATCTCTGGAGACATTTCCATTACGGCAGGACCAAATGCACTGGACAGAGTCACGTTTAGTATGTGTGCTGTGCAGTTTAGCCTCGTGTATCCTCGTAAGGCACTGATCATGTTGGCTCCACGATCTGTGACAAAAACTATCTTTCTGCCCAATTCTGTCGCATCAATGCCAAACACTCTGAGATTCTGCAGCAGGTGCCTTCGAATGTTTTCACCCGTCTTTGAGGTGCTTGTGTAACACTCCAAAGTTAAATCAAAAGAGTAAAGGAAGAGACCAAAAGGTTCCTAACTGGACAAGATAATTTATTTGGGCATCAATAGCCAAGGAGACTCAAGAACACAGCATAAATAACTGAATAAGGCACTTTTATTCTTATACAATAATACAACTAATATTAAAACCTCCACAGGGCAAAGCAGCAGGTTAAGATGGTTATCACATACAGGCCTATACTTCAATTAATAGTGTATTTGACAAATCACTAATTACCCAGACTAAGTAAACAATCAACGAGCAGAGAGGTCTTCAGCAGAGGGTTTCAACACCTTAAAATTAGTTCAGGTGCCCACCAATTATACACAATTTCATTACACGGCAAACACCAAAGATACAAAAATTCATAAGTGCATCCATTAAATTACACACTTCAATACACACCAAAAATCACTCGATATGTGCCAAAACCACTCTGGCTAACTACTTAGCCGTCGTCAATATAAAACAGTATGAGAAATGGCACATGAAAGAATTACCTGCTCTAATACCCCATACACACCCACACTCACACTTACACACACACACATACAAACGCCGGGGGACCGGTAACAATTAATCAATCACATTAAACCAGGACTCCCCGGCAAATAAGACACTTCATATATACACACACCATTCAATAAACCATAAAGGCAGATAATGGGCTGCTGGCCTTCTTACCCGCCACCGGACATGGGGTACAGCGTTCGGGAAGACAACCGGCGGCCGCCGAATTTTAGCTAGGGAACACAAAACTGCAAACTATCCCTCCCAATCGCTTCACACACGTCGCAAAGAAACATCCAGCCCACGTCCCGGCACAGTAGCCTCGGCAAGAAGCTCAGCAGCACTCCCAACCAAAATCCCTGCCCACAACAACATACTTCATACCTTTATCAATTCCATTAGAAATGCAGCACAGGTGTTTGTCCCTTTCCCCTAATGAGACGCAAGGCAGATACTATGGGCGCAACCACTGTCGCCCCTCCCCTTGTCTAAATGAAGGGTTTACATCCACCCCCCCTACTCCAAATGTGTCCACACATTCCCAGATACCTCACATTCTATAACGTAGAGGCAACAGGCCCTTTGTGGCCCGCGTGGACCGCCTCAAATACTCAGTCTGTGAAACATATGGGCTAGAGGGACCTTCCCTCGATGTAGTCTGTAATGTCTCTTCAACAATGTCCGTATTAGAGGTCTCTCCTCCATCCCTCTGTATGGGTGCTGGTAGCCCTGTAAAACAGCCCCCCACCCAAGGATACATACAGCAATTACTGTTCACAGGATTGACATTAGAATCAGTAGGTGCAACCTCAACACTTTTCCCTTCTAAGGGCAAGGCTATATCAAATTTACATGGGCTTAACATATTGCGATGCAAAACCCTCTCCTCACCATCAACCCCTTCCTTCTTAACAACATAAACAGGTATATCGAGATTAGGTTGTGACATGACAACATACACATTCCGTTCCCATTTATCATCCAATTTACCCTGTCCCCTGGCCCTCTTATTCAGGAACATGACTCTCTGCCCCATCAACAAAGGTTCCCCCTTAACTTTACGATCAAACCCCTTCTTTTGATGAAATTGAGCCTTCTGCACTTGTTTTCGGGCTTGATTATAGGCAGACACTAATCTTTTATGATGGTGATGCACCCAACTGTCAACTGTGCCCAAAAATCCATCTTCCCGGCCCAGCATGACATCAATGGGCAATTTTGCACGACGGCCAAACATCAAAAAATATGGGGTATAGCCTGTAGAAGGGTGAGGGCTGTTATTGTAGGCCTGTACCAATTCTGCCACATGCTGGTCCCAATCCTCTTTCTGATCATCCTTTAAAGTGCCCAGCATATTCAACAGTGTCCGATTAAAACGTTCACATTGTCCATTTCCAGCTGGGTGATAGGGAGTCTTATGAGACTTACTGATATTATACAATGAGCATAGCTCTTTAATGACCCTTGATTCAAAATTTGGGCCCTGGTCTGAGTGCAGCTGATCAAACCCCCCAAATGACAGTATAAAATGTTTCCACAACACCCTTGCAGTAGTCACAGCAGTCTGGTCCGCAGTGGGCACTGCAACTGCATAACGAGTGAAGTGGTCCATCATAACTAAGATGTTACACATCCCGCTGCGTGCAGTCTCCAATGACAAAAAATCAACAGAAACGATCTGAAGAGGGTATTCTGATTGTATAGATACAAGAGGGGCACTCACTTTATTTGCAGGAGTCTTGTGCAGGTTGCATCGAACACACTGAAGGCACCACTTCTCCACTCCTCGTGCCAGCCCAGGCCAAAAGAAACGTCGATGGGCCAAGCCCAGAGTCTTTTCCGCCCCCAGGTGTCCTGCGTGGTCATGCACCCACTCCAGGACTTGTGTCTGCAGACACGGAGGCACCACTATTTGCTTCCATTTGTCAAATGTCTTTGGATCACATACCTCCCTGCACAGCAGTCCCTGATCCACACAGAGGCGGGCCCACTGTCGCAACAACACTTGGGTAGACCGGTCTTCCGCTGCTCGCTCTCTTGGAGAGGGCCCTCTCCCTCTGTCCATATAGATCCACAGTCGTGATACCGCTGGATCAGTCCGCTGTGCCCTCCTCCACTCGGCCAACAGGCTGGGGCCAACCTGGTCTCCTTGATCTGTATGTGCCACTGTCTCGAACTTGTGACCCTCCTCTAGGTCCTCAGTAACGGGAACAAAAGCATGGACACAGGCACGGACGACTTCAGATGCGACATATCCGACCTCACCACATGGGACTGCCCCATCCTCTAGGGGCCTGGCAGAAGTCTCACTCACAGGCCACCTGGAGAGGGCATCAGCATTTCCATTTGTTCGCCCCGGTCTATAATGCACCTCAAACTGGAATCCTGCGAGCTGGGCCGCCCATCGTTGCTCCACTGCGCCCAGATTTGCTGTATTCAGATGAGCCAAAGGATTATTATCTGTGAAAACAGTAAAGGGAGACACAGCAAGATATTCCCTAAACTTTTCCACTATAGCCCATTTTAAAGCCAGAAGTTCCAGTTTAAATGAGCTGTAATTTTTATCGTTCCTTTCTGTTGGTCGGAGACTTCTACTTGCGTAAGAAATTACTCTCTCCTTCCCCTCTTGAACCTGGGCCAATACTGCTCCCAATCCTGTCTGGCTGGCATCAGTGTACAACAAAAATGGCAATTCAAAATCAGCATATGCCAATATGGGTGCTTGTAGGAGACTCTCCTTCAATTCCTTAAATGCAATGTCCTGTGCCTCTCCCCATGCCCAACCATCTGTTTTTCCTGTGGCCGGTCGAGTACGCCGCTTTGATGTCCCCCACAACATTGAGTTCAGTGGTGCTGCAATCTGGGCAAAGTCTTTTATAAAACGTCTATAATATCCTGCTAAGCCCAAAAAAGCACGCAACTGAGTAATATTTTGAGGGGTTACCCAGGCCTCCACTGCCCGCAACTTCTCCGGGTCCGGTGACACCCCTCCTTCTGCAATCACATGGCCCAAATAATGAACTTGACTCTGGAAAAGTGAGCACTTACTGAGTTTGATCTTTAGGCCGAAGTCCCCCAGACGACTGAAGACTAAATCTAGATGGGCAATGTGAGCATCAAAGGAAGGGGAAAAAACAATTATATCATCCAAATAAAGCAACAATGTTTCAAAATTTTGGTCCCCCAAGCAGCTCTCGACCAGTCTCTGAAAAGTTCCTGGGGCATTGCACAACCCCATCGGCATCCGATTAAATTCATATAGCCCCGTCGGCGTCACAAAAGCAGTCTTCTCTTTGTCAGCTGGGTGCACCCCCACCTGCCAATACCCATGTGCTAGATCTAATGTTGAAAACACTCTAGATTTTTTCAATGAAGCCAATGACTCCTCAATTCTAGGCAAAGGGTATGAATCTTTATGAGTAACACTGTTCAGCCGCCTGTAGTCTACGCAGAAACGAAGGGTGCCGTCCTTCTTTCTGACAAGCACTACAGGCGCTGCCCAAGGACTATAGCTCTCCTTAATAATACCATTGTCAAGCATATTATTTAAAAGTCCCCTTACTTCTTGATAGAATTTTGGTGGAATCCTATTATAACGATCTCTAATTGGGGCTGCATCACCTGTTGGTATTACATGTAAAACCCTATCAGTATGCCCATAATCCTCATCATGTTCTGAGAAAACCTTCTGATGCTTGGATAACAAATCAGAAATCATTTCTTGTTGTTTGGTGCTAAATTGCAATGGATCTAAAGAAACGGCCACAGGCCAGGGCATCTGTTCTGGTCTTACATCCTGCACGCTCTTTTGCCTCACCTCCACCTCCACAGTCTCATTACCCAGTGGTCTTAGTTCTACGTTTCCCTGCAACCTTGATGGGCACAACTCAACATCAGAAATCTGACCTAACCGACAACGCTGAAAAAGTGTCACCGGAACCGGAGAGAGGTTTAAGATTCTAACCATAACTCTACCATTTGAAACTGCGCTCAATGATCGGGCTACCAATAACTGGCCCGGCAGTACATCATCTTGACGTGGTTCTACCAAGCCCACATAATCCTTTCTGTCAGGCCGAACACGTGCGCATGCCTCGATCACCACCTCTGACTGTGCTGGTATTATTTTTCGTTTTCCCTGTGGCCAGTAAATAGTGCTTATCTGTCCTGACTCATCAACAAAGTTTAACAAGTCTTCATACACAGAAAACATTTGGTTCCACACCTTAACTTGTACTTCACTTTCTACCCCTAAACAACCATCTCCAGACTGTGTCATCAAAATTTTCCTACACTCTTTAATTACGTTCATTCCAATCAATCCTGGATATGATGACCCATTCGAGTCTTTAACAATGAGCACTCCCCTTTTTGGTATTAATTTGCCGCATATAATTAAATCCACCTCAATATACCCAATGTATGGAATAACTAACCCATTCGCCGCTACCAAATTAAACCTTTGAATAGGTGGATACATTGTTGGCCCCACAGTCTCCAAATATTTCTTGAAATAACTTTCTGTCAATGTCGTCACTTGTGAACCTGTATCAATCAAACAAGGTGTTTTAACCCCTTGTATCACCACGTCCACCACTGGGCATTGTCCTATTAAATGATCTTTCTTTTCTGATTGGCCACTACCTAACATACCCACTGTTTGGACCTGCACAGTGGGTTCTACAAGTTTAAAGGCCCTTGTGCTCCTTCCACCAACCTACAACGTCTTTCAATATGCCCAACTTGTTTGCAGCGCCGACAGATAGGTCTGCCCTGATGGTCAAATTGGTCTGAACTTTTTCGTCCCCCCCTAGACTCATACCTAGACCTGGCACTTTCACTGTTAGGCAATAAATTCTGTACTCCTTCACGAACTTCGTTAATCATTCCAGCCACCATCTCCTTTATTTCTCCTTTTAACTGCAAGAAAACCTCCTGTTTAATTTCCTCAACCAATTTTGCTTTATCTGGGGCTGGTTTTAACTGTACTGTTGCAGCTACGGCCTGCCTCACCTCCCCAAACTCATCTGCTCGTAGAATGGCTTCCTGTTTGACCTCTAAAAAAGAACTGAATAAGGCACTTTTATTCTTATACAATAATACAACTAATATTAAAACCTCCACAGGGCAAAGCAGCAGGTTAAGATGGTTATCACATACAGGCCTATACTTCAATTAATAGTGTATTTGACAAATCACTAATTACCCAGACTAAGTAAACAATCAACGAGCAGAGAGGTCTTCAGCAGAGGGTTTCAACACCTTAAAATTAGTTCAGGTGCCCACCAATTATACACAATTTCATTACACGGCAAACACCAAAGATACAAAAATTCATAAGTGCATCCATTAAATTACACACTTCAATACACACCAAAAATCACTCGATATGTGCCAAAACCACTCTGGCTAACTACTTAGCCGTCGTCAATATAAAACAGTATGAGAAATGGCACATGAAAGAATTACCTGCTCTAATACCCCATACACACCCACACTCACACTTACACACACACACATACAAACGCCGGGGGACCGGTAACAATTAATCAATCACATTAAACCAGGACTCCCCGGCAAATAAGACACTTCATATATACACACACCATTCAATAAACCATAAAGGCAGATAATGGGCTGCTGGCCTTCTTACCCGCCACCGGACATGGGGTACAGCGTTCGGGAAGACAACCGGCGGCCGCCGAATTTTAGCTAGGGAACACAAAACTGCAAACTATCCCTCCCAATCACTTCACACACGTCGCAAAGAAACATCCAGCCCACGTCCCGGCACAGTAGCCTCGGCAAGAAGCTCAGCAGCACTCCCAACCAAAATCCCTGCCCACAACAACATACTTCATACCTTTATCAATTCCATTAGAAATGCAGCACAGGTGTTTGTCCCTTTCCCCTAATGAGACGCAAGGCAGATACTATGGGCGCAACCACTGTCGCCCCTCCCCTTGTCTAAATGAAGGGTTTACACTTGGGTCAAAAGGGGCAGCAAAAAGCACTCTTGAATGTAGCTCAGATTGCTCATTAACGTAATGGATGGTTGCCGACAAAAATGACGTTTTACGATATGTTTCTGTCAATATGTCTTCTGTAACTGCGCATCCGAACTTCAATATTGTTGCAGTGATTTCGTCCACAACATGTCTACGCAGACTGAGCCCTCATTTCAACATTTCTTGACACCGTTGTTGGGTGTGGTAGCATCTCACTGACATCGAATTTTCCTATTTTTGCTGCTGTGTTGACCAAATGTTGGGCCAGCTGTGTGAAGCCTTTTCCGGAGACAGTATCATACGGTCGAATGTCTTGGCAAACAAATTCAACACATTTTTCTGTGGTCTCTTTTTTAAACTGCTCTGGCACTGGCCTAGCCTAAGTAAATGTCAGTTTGGTTTGCCTCTTTGTGATGAGGCATGAGTGCCACCTTAAACCTGAGGTTCCAGTCTTGTGACTGCTGAACGGTAAAACTTTTAGGCATTTATCACATTCGCAAAGGGTAATTTTTTTCCATCTGCGTCTATGACACACGAAAAAGATTCCCATACATCAGACTTGCCTGACGTGGGTTTCTTAACAGTAAACTGACCATTTTCCAGTCCATGTTGAACATCCTTTAAGGACAGCGCATCAACATCAAGATGCTCTGCCATCCTTATTCGGTAAAGCCCGCTCCGAGGACCGTTATGCAAATGCTGCGCGCACAGACCTTGCAAATAAAATGCATGATGCAGAAAGCTGGTCCATGCGTGCAGCGTGTGCATAATAGTCCTGAGTGGTCAATAAGTAAAGGCAGATATGCTGTTCTGAAAGGAGTCGGGAAGGGGATATTTTAGACCGCCTGTTCCCGTTCAAATTATACCAGAGTTACCGACCGCTACCAAGGTTTATTTGGAAATTTATTCCCGCGTCGCAAGAAATCTGGTCGGGTCCCGCGGTTCCCGCGGGAGAGCCGCGGGAATGCAGACCGTATACTTTCTGACTTGAACTAGAATGAAATTAAATTGAGTAAAATAAAGTGAAATAAAATGAAATACAGTAGAGGCCGTGCACGTGTCCCAAAACGTGATCAAACCCGATCCACCTCACACATGCAATCCATAAACGTCCTCGCCAAATTCCGAATAATGGCGCCACACCCAGAGCACTAGTTTGCGTTCGTTGCTCTGCTCACATTGAAATCTGCGCATATGTGTTACATGCTGGAGCGCCGCAAAACAAGTGTCGCAAGCACAGTTTCTTAAAGGACCCACACCCAATTTATACTCAACGTTAAGTTTTGTTAATTTTCTCCACTTGGCTACATATGATATGAACAAATGTAAGAAAGACAGTTGCTTTCTGATGACCGCTATACGCGTGACAGTTTACCTTTGCAAATTCATTGAGAGAACAGCAATTAATTCCTAAAGTATATTGTATTCATTCCAGCTCAGGTACTTTTACACAAACTGGACGTGCGCGCGCACGCACGCGATGCACAAAATGCCTGAAGGTACGAGCACCGCAGACTGACACGTGACCAATAACCAGACGCTTTGTTAGGGCCCGAGCACCGATGGTGTGCAACACTTTATACATGAAGTAGGGGCACAGAGCTCAGACCCAGCATGGCAAAAGCCACTATCTGAAGTGAAAATGTGTGTTATACCATTTAAAGCATATGACAAAAATCTTTGGTACTACTAATGTGATGAATCTCTTCTTCATTCACATCAAAAAAATTAATTTGCTTTTCAGTGATGTTGTCAGAAATTATCAAAGGCTGACACCATGTTGTTGAAGTAGTAATATCAGTTCTTCCCAGGAGGTTCTTGCACAGGCAAAGTATTGTCCATCAAAGAACAGAAGCATTATCCAAACAACAGCTGGAGTGATGCAGGTTACAGTGGAGGGCAGACACTTTGCGTTGCATTGTCATATAACTTTGACAATGCAACATAAGTGCCCTGGAGAACAGAGCATAGAATTCATAGAATAGAAGAGTGTACGCATTTTGCGTCCAGGGGATGATCTCCAAAATGGCACTACGCTGACGCAGAGGAGACGTTACGGTGCCTAATTGTTGAATAAAGTCGTAATTTTTGTTTTATTTCCATACAAAAATTATTCTTGTGATGGCAGAAGGAGTATCCTTGCGATGCTTTTCATACTTTTCTGGATCTTGACAGTGTAATTTACATGGCAGTCAATGGGACAATCACAAGCCTCCCGGTTTTCATCCAAAATATCTTAAATTGTGTTCCGAAGACGAACAAAGCTTTTATGGGTTCGGAACGACATGAAGGTAAGTGATAAATGACTAAATTTTCATTTTGGGGTGGAGTATCCCTTTAAGACTCAACCACGCCTTCCTAAAACGCCTCGTTTAAACACAACCCTACGTGTCTACGTCACTGTGTGGGAAGATTTGCACAACACCGCCCAAAGAAAGAAGGCGGAACTATTATTCTCGCTATAGTACTGTTGCTGCCGCCATGTCGTGGAGACGCTGTGTTTCTTGTTGTGAAAGCGAAACTACTTTGTTTGGGCTTCCAAAATAGGACACAACTAGAAATCAGTGGTTAAGTTGTATTTACAACACTGTTCCAGAACAGTTCAACCCAAATATTCAGATGTGTGCAGCGCATTTTACGGAGGACTGTTTCCTGAACCTGGGAGGAGAGTAGCCTACAAGGCTGGCTGTGCACAAAGGCTGTTTCTATAAAGTGGGGCATTTCCAACTTTGCAAGGACAATGTATGTGCACATGTGCACTCATCTGTTTTCAATGCAGCTCTCCTCGCGTCGCTTCATGTCATCTTCCTACTCATTAAACTATGACAGGTCCTTTACTGCAAAAATACTGTCACTGCGACACTCCAAAGTGATGAAACTATGGCTCTATGTACGATTTAAAACCATTTTTATAGGTTTCACGTTATATTGTTTGCTCGTAAAATATGTAAATGTTCATGCCCAGTAGCTGCAGCTGTATCCCTTCTAGCCTTAATCACAAATCAGACAGGAGAGTAGATAACTTCGGTGGACTTAAACTTGAAAAATGGTGTGTTCCGTGGTTGAAATAAAACACTTTCTGATGTTTATTTATGTTAATTTCGTGCTTTAAGTAAATATGAAAAAACGATCGGTTCATGCGTTTGAACTGAGGCAATACAGTGATCTGTCACACATTAAAGAGCCACAAAACAGTATTTTATTGTTTGAATTTCTTTTAAAATGACTCAATTTAAAAGTTGAGGGTCCTGAGACCTTGTTTCATATCAGAAGTAACCTTCTCTATCGGTGTGTTGTCAGTTTCCTCTTTGCTCTGCAATGTATTTTTTACTGCGTGAGAACATGTGTAGTGTGAGAGCGGCATGGTTTGTCGGTCATGGCAAAAGTAACTAAGGGTGGGCGGGTTTTGCGAATGGTCAATTAAATTACCACACGACCTCGGTGTTTGTCAAAAAACAGCAGGTAATTCGGCCGGGGATTTTTATAGGGGTGGTGAGAGAAAAACACTGACATCCTGGATTCGCACGGCATTAAAATCACCAACTACCCCCTGTGAATGGTGACATCCCTGCCTCGTTCCCCGCTGTAAAGGGAATGGGGGGAAAATAATATTACCAGTTATGACTGATGCTGCAGGTGAGTGATATAATGTCTTACTCATAGAAATTAAGTGTTCACCGAAGCCGAAACTTTGCAGAACTGCCCACATATAATTCCACTCTAGCCTGTCAAAGGCTTTTTCTACATCAAGTGAAAAAACCGCACAAGGGCTTAGATGAGAATCTGCAAAGTCAAGAATATGAAGGAGTCGAAGCATTATGTCAGACGCATTGCGCCCCTTGATGAAACCGGTTTGGTCCTCCTTGATCAAACTATGAATTACCTTCTCCATGCGAGAAGCAAAAACATTAGCATAGATTTTTAGATCACATAGGATAAGCGAAATCGGTCTGTAGCTGGAACAATCTAATGGATCTTTCCCTTTTTTAAGAAGTAATGATATTAATTATGTTTTTTGATCTCTATGAAATACCCCATGTTCAATTGCATGGGGGTTCAATTGCAATTCAGTGGGGAGACAAATCTAGACCCGGCGATTTGCCCTTTTGAAGGCTTTTTAGAGAGACGTGGAGTTCCTCCAAACTTAATGGAGCCTCCAAAGATTCTTTATCCATCTGTGAGATCCGAGGCAATTCCAGTTTATCTAAACACTGCTTACAAATTGGTTCATCAAAATCTGTTTCGGCTTTATACAGATTTGTGTAAAAACCTTTAAATATTTCATTAATTGCCACAGGGTTCGTGGTGACCTGATCATCCGATGATTTTATTGCGCTAATATATGCCTTAGACTCGCATTCTTTCAACCTAAGGGCCAATAAATGACTAGGTCTCTCTGATTCGAAATAATATTTTGCCCAGTCCTATGAAAAAAAATTCCACCTTTGAGTGTGAAAGTAAATGATATTCTTCTTTTAAAGAGGACAGTTGTGTAGCCTGTTGCTCAGTAAAACGTTGTTTTTGTAGGTTTTGTATTGATTGGATTTTATTATTTTTTAATTGTGTAAACTGGTGAGTTTTCGCTTTGGCAAGAGTAGAAGAGAAAGATATACAGAAACCTCGTATAGCACACTTAGTCGTTTCCCACATTATTTGAGGATCCACCTCAGAGGGCATATTAATTTCAAGAAATTCCTTAATATATTCTTTTAGAGAAGTAATGAAAGTCTTATTACTTAATAATGATATGTTAAAGCGCCATCTAGGGGACTTGGCTTTAACATTGGAAAGAGGAACACTGCACAACACAGCAGAATGATCAGATAATAAAATTGGTAATATAGAGATGGAGGAATTAGACAAAATTAAAGATGGGCTGAGAAATATGTAGTCTATCCTAGAGAAAGTCTTATGTCTATATATTTGGTTAGTATCCTGTCCTTGATAAGTGTGATTAGTGGTATATTCTGTTCATCTGTGTTTTAGTGATTATGTTTGTAATTAACCTGTGTATTTAGTTCCTGCCTGTTGAGTTCCTTTTGTTCTTGTCTACTCGTTACTCCCGGGGTTCCTGTGTGTCTGCCCTGCCTTGTGTTGCCCTGCTTTGTATATTTGAGTTTAATCCTTGTCTGCGTGTTCCTCGTTCCTCCCCGCTGTGTGCACCGTGACAGTGTAATTGTTCAAATAACACATTGTGTCATTTTAAAATATATTTTTTTTAACCCTAAAGTGTTTTTCAAGTGTAATATTTCTGTAAAGGCTAGGGACAGAAAAATGGACATTTCCATAGAATGACCCTTTTCTGAGTTGACCTCATTTGATATTCTTGAAACCTTTGTTGGCAAAATTTGTTTTTCATTAACTTCCAATAATAATAATAGAGCCATTTGCACTCTTCTTCAAAAATAAATTGTTACTGCGCCATATGTTATATCTTATTGGAACTCTTTATCAAATGGTAAAGTGATTTGCTGGGATAAAGTATGGTTGATACCCCAGTGGTTTCATATTAAATATAAAGTTAAAGAAGTATCATTTAAACTCATTCACACAGTTTACAGCTTTTTTCCTTTTCATTCTAAAGTGAAAAAGTGAAAGTGAAGTGAAGTGTGGCCAAGTATGGTGACCCATATTCACACACAGTAGTGAACGCACACCCGGAGCAGTGGGCAACCAATGCTGCAGCACCCGGGGAGCAGTTGGGGGTTCGGTGCCTTGCTAAAGGGTCTCACCTCAATCGTGGTATTGAGGGTGGAGAGACCACTGTACATTCACTCCCCCCACCTACAATCCCTGCCGGACCTGAGACTCAAACCCACAACCTTTTGGATTACGAGTCCGACTCTCTAACCATTAGGCCATGACCGCCCCATTCTTGTATTGTATGCAAAATAATGTTTAATTCTTGCACTTGGACCTGTTTTGTGTTCTTTGAATAAAAAAATAAAACTGTTGCTGAAATTGCTAAATGACGTTGAGTCATTGCACGAAGAAGTCATTACATAACAACAACGTAAAACTTTGCATACAGATCACTCAAAGTGGCCATCTCATTGAAAAATGAGATTTGAAATGTTAATTTAAATTTGTTAGTAAAAGTAATATAAACATATATTATTTGTAAAAAAAAATATATATATACTGTATATATAAACACAAAATTTTTATGATTAGATATTTTCATTTTTAGATACAGTATTGAATTACTTAACAGTTACACCTTCTTAAACTATTTTATGTATTTTCATATTAACTAGTAAAACTACACATTCTGAATGATTATAGTTTAACGCAATATATAAGTAGTTAGTTAATATACTGTACTCTAAGAAAAGTATGTAATAGGGCACAATGTACTGTGTTCATTTTCTGATTCGATTTTCACAGGTGTATTTCATTACACATTGCATTTTGTTGTGTTTTAGGGTTATAGGAAATGTCTGTAAACTGAACAGATAATTGTACCTCTTACATTGTACCTCTGAACAGATCATTGTAAATCCTACATACCTCACATCAACAATGATAAGTACAAGCTAATAAAAAGGTGTATCACAAATGAACAATTATTATTGAACAATTGCAACTATGTAATTCACATATGTTGTGTGTACTGCTATCTCTCCAACTCTCTCCAAGCTGACGTGCTGCTTGGCTGGCAAGCAGTTCACTGGTTCCCTCTTTTGTGTTATTTATAGAGGAAATATGTGTATTTTTATCATTTGATTGTTGGTAACACTGATTATAGTTTAAGATAGCATAAGAATACCCCACAGTATTTTTTTTCTCTTGACCACAAAGGACACAAAATCTCATCTGTACACATTTAATAAATAAATGTGCTCTTTCTTTTATCATTTCATCTGAATACCAACATTTGTAATATTCAGTCAGTCCATTGTACTATGCTGAGTATTAAATGTTTTTTTGCCAATTTGTTAATGAGAAATTTGTAGACACTTTAATGTTTATAAATTTGTGTAGTTAAAATATTTTTATTTTACATTAATTACACTTAAAAAATGTTTATACGGTAATAAGAATGATATCAAACGTAATTTATACATTGTTAAAGTATACCCCAATTAGAATTTTTTTTAAATCAACAACTGAAAAGTAAATGCACATTGTTCTTAAGGGGGGTAAGATTACCCTACAAATATTGCACAGCCATTTGCCTTCTTGCAGACACTTTCACTTTCGATAAATTGAAGGACACATGAAATTCTGTCGCCATCTGCAGCTCATCAGATTTCATATCATATCATATAATTTCATATCATATCACATCATATTTGTTTGTTTGATTGATTATTTATTTGCATCAATTTGATCAAATTGATAACAAAAATTGAAGTTAAATTCTTTTCATACATACAACACATTTACATTGTAGTTGCAGTGAATTTTCATTGCATTTAATTTAACCACACATCATCCGGTTGGCTGCATGATGGCAGTTATCAAAAAAAACATCGTAGTCCCTTCCTCCAGCACTCACGAAATCAGACACTGTCTTGCTCCCACCAAAATCTTTTTCTTTTTTAAACTGTTTAGTAAAAAAGAAAGGATAAATTTGATTAGAGTACATCATATATTAAATACATTTATGTCATGTACTGTTATATATCATCTTATTTCCTTATACTGTCCTTTGTTGCAGAAATACTTGCCCTCCATTTACTGCTCATATTATTGGCATCCTCAACAATGGTCTGGGATGAGATGCCAAAGCCATCTCCTTTATGGACCAGCCATATAGAGCCGTCTTCTACAGTCACTCTAATAGCAGGACCAAGACGTGCACAAAATTCAAGACACTCACTACCCTCAATATACATATATAATGCAATCAATATGCATATAATATGTGTTTATGTGGCTCAGTGGTAGAGCATTGCGTTAGCAGTGCAAAAGGTTGTGGGTTCAATTCCCAAGCAACACACATACTGATAAAAAAATGTATATCCTGAATGCACTGTAAGTCGCTTTGGATAAAAGCATCTGCTAAATGCATAAATGTAATATAACACAAGATACACTTACAGAACTGTCTTGATTTTACCTGACTCCTGAGTGTCTAAATAAGGGAAACTGGATACGCCACCCCTCCAGAGGTCTGGTGAACAGTTCTGCCAAGTACACTTTGGAGTTGTAGAGCTTGTTTAGATCAGATATGGAAATATCATAACTGTAGGAGCCCTTCTCTAAAAGAGATTGAGTGTTTCAGAAAATAGGTCATTTTTATAAATGTGCATGCACCGATTTGAGGCAGAAAAATAAATTTGTTGTTGTTGGTTAATTAAATTAAAAACAAATAAAAAAACTTAGAGAATATGCAGACAATGAAGAAAGAGTAACTGTACGCAAAGCTAAAATTAACAAGAATTATAAATGTACCATTGTTTGATGAGAATCCAGCAACCATGGCCACCATGGCCAGGAGAAGCAGGCCCAGTGCAGTCTTGAAGGACATCATGGTTCACAGCAAACTGAAGCTTCGGAGTGTCTCTAGTTCGTTACTAGAGCATTTTTTATACTTTTTGGACCCAATGATCCTCCCCTTTTTCATAAGTTTGCTTCACTTTATCTGAACAAACATGGCATTTCGGGGAAAGAGCAGGATTGCACAATGTTAGTTTAAGTTTTTTTTTAAGGTTTTATATGTGCTAAAGTTCTGAATCTCCTCCAGAGGTCGAGATTGTTCTGCTGACAAATGGAAAGCAGAATTGCTTAAAAAATATATATAAACAGTTGAACAAACAACAGTACTGTGCAAAAACAAAAATCATCCTCCAGCAGGCATTGCATGAAAATGCCTTGATTTGAGAAGATTTAGAGGAGCATCTCTGAAATTAACATATACATTCAATAGAGCTATAGTGAGATCACAACATTCCTTGCATTACTATTGACAGCAGAATATGAAAAATACAGTGCATGCATAATTATTATGCAAGTTGATATTCTGATCATATTTTTTCCAAGCACATTTTACCAATTCCAAACGACATCAATCTTACTATTAATCTTGTATTTAATCCTTTATAACTGACATACAATTATTCATGAAGGCTGGAAGTGAAAAATGTCTTATATTCAAGTGTGCATAATTATTAAGCAGGTTTTCTTTTACAGATAAAATGAACCAAAAAAAGAGATTTAACAGACTGAAAGTCAAAAATGATTAAATGCCCATGAGACATATTCAAAATGCAATACTAGAAATTGCAAAGTTAATGCATGACCATTGGACAGCAAAATACTCAGTGGGTCAGCGGGGTCAGACAAAAACATGTGGAGAAGAAAAGATGCATGTTAACTGCAAAAGAATTAGGAATTAAGGTGAAGAATTTGGTGTGAAATCACCAGGAACCATTTAGTCTCCAGCGCCACCATTTTCCAGAACTGCAACTAAGTACAAGTACACCAGAAGTACAAGGTGTCAAGTTCTCAGAGACTTAGGTTAAGTATAGAATCCTAAAAAATGACCCCTACATAATAAGAATCACATACTGAAGTGTAGGAAAATACTTGAAGACTGATTTTGTTTTTTTATAGGCTTTATAGACAGATAAGTTGAGAGTGACTCTTGAAGGACCAGCACCACATCCTCTTGTACCACTGTTTATCCTCTATTAATTTATCTTAATATTCTATTTATCTTCCAGAATCTGGCAGTAAGTTTTCGGAGTTAATTTTTAGTCCATCTCGAGATTTTATCTGTAGAAGATAACCTGCTTAATAATTATGCACACCTAAATATAAGACGTTTTTCACTTCCAGCTTTCATGAACAATTATATATCAGTTATAAATGATTAAATACAAGATTAATAGTAGTTATTAAGATTGATGTCGTTTGTAATTGGTCAAATGTGCTTGGAAAAAAATATGATCAGAATATCAACTTGCGGAATAATTATGCATGCACTGTATTTTTCCTCTTCAGCTCTCATCAGTAATGCAAGGAATGTTGTGATTGGTTGTCAAGGCAGCCAATCAGAATTTAGCAGCCTCGTCTCTGATTGGCTGGAATTTTGGCCCCGGTCTCCCCTACTATAAAATAAAATGGTTATTTTTCTTAAATACTTAATTTCTGCAATATTATGCTTTTAATTAAGATTAAGCTTATAGCTTATTGTAACACTGGGTTGTGTTGAGCAAGCAAGCCGTAGGCATTTGAGTAGCACTAAGGGTGGGCATCAAGGGAGCAAGCTAGTGAAATGTTGCACACGCAAAAGAGAAGGTCTGCACACATCCAAAAACTTATTTTAAATGCAAAATTGATTTTAGTGCGCTCGAAATACTTTCTTTTGCGAGACGCACATTTTCTCCACAAAACTCAGATTGCGCGCGTGCAAAATGCACTTTTGCAGATTCTAATCCCATACTGAGACACAGCTTCATTCGCAAGCAAAACTTTTCAACTCGCAAACAAAAGTTTTAGACCCGCAAAAAAGACGGCAGAAAAGAGAGCAACATTTGTGGTTTTCGCGATGAAAACTGTTTGAAGTGCACAAAGAAAAATATTATTTTTCAAAGATTTACACGCACTGCAAATTATTTTGTTTTCAATTTCTTTATTTCTACAAGCTAGAGTGATGAAACTTAATCTGCAAATGCTCAGTAAGATTATCTCTCTGCCTGTGGAAAAGGAGCACAATCATTTCGTCGCGGGGCGCGGGGCCCGGTGCGACCGCACCAGTTGCACCGCCCAAAGGACGGCCCTGCTAATATACTAGGTGTGGCTAGCTAGCATATGAGATTTTATCATGGCTGCAACATCGGGAGCAATTGTAACACTTGTTACAATTGCCCTCTAGCCACAGGGCCCAGTGTAAACACCTTGTATTTCTGCATTGACATAGCTACTTTTCTGTTAGAAAATAGACATATTTTAAATGTAAAACTACATTTAAAATGATTAGTGTTGCTTTTAAATCTTTAAAAAAATTAAATTATGATCTCATTGAGTTCTTCTGTTAATATGTTTATCTTGTATCATTTCATTAAAAACTGTTCTTGACTAATCAGCTAAATAATGTTTTTGAGTAAAATATAATTAAATAATTAAAATCTAGTTACCTCTAGAATAGTTGCAGTCTTCTGCAAAAAATATAAATAGACTTTTGCTTTTTGAATGATGCCTGACATTTAAGCGAATTTGAACCATATATATATATATATATATATATATATATATATATATATTATATAATATATAATATTAGATATATACATATATTGTATATATATATATATATATACTGTAATTAGATGTGTATAATATTAGATACTACAGCAGTAAAGTTCCTTTTTATTTGAGATACATTTGTTTAACATTACTTAATTTTTTCAGTGTTACAACTGCCGCCAAACACTGTTACAATTGCCCTCCCCAAGGGCCCAGCCACTACATCAAAATGTTTTGGTTTTACTTTTCAGGATGTGTGCAGCACACTTGGAGCTCAACAAAATCATGTGTGTTTGTGACGTGACGAGATGTTTGGTTGTAATGCTCAATGCTGTAAAAACATGTAAAAAGAAATATGGTGCAAATACGAGCAGATGCAATCGCCACTTTCCGTTTCATTATCACTTTCTTTGTGACAGCCGTAGTAGATTTAGTTTATTTGTGCAAGGGCATTTTGTCCAGTTTTGTGTCATTTTTTCCCCAGACCCATTTCCGACCCGTAAGAATTTTAGATTGCCCAAAGTAAAGATACAGTGTCGATCTAATACACTTTTATCAACCCAACAATTTTACTGACAATGAAAGCGCAAAAACTGCATTTGAATTTTGCATGACCTCCAGCACAATCAAAATAAGCTCATGTCAGACGTCAAGGCAAGGCAAGGCAAGTTTATTTATATAGCACATTTCATACACAGTGGTAATTCAAAGTGCTTTACATAAAAGAAAGTGAAATAGTCATTCACAGCAATAAAAACAAGGAATTAAAAATAATAAAAACAAGGAATTTTAAAAAGTTATAGAAATTGATTTAAAATGAAATTTAAAACAGTTAAATAGAATATGATTATACATAAAATACAGTGCAGTCAGTTCGGACGTAGCACAGTGTTCATTCAACAAATGCACAGCTAAACAGATGAGTTTTCAGTCTGGATTTAAATGTGGCTAATGTTTTAGCACATCTGATCTCTTCTGGAAGCTGGTTCCAACTGCGGGCGGCATAATAGCTAAAAGCGGACTCCCCTTGTTTTGTGTGAACCCTTGGTATTTCTAACTGACTCGATCCTAATGATCTGAGTGGTCTGTTAGGTTTATATTCAGTGAGCATATCTGCAATGTATTTAGGTCCTAGGCCATTGAGTGACTTATAAACGAGTAAAAGTACTTTAAAATCAATCCTAAATGTAACTGGAAGCCAGTGTAAGGACCTGAGGACTGGTGTGATATGCTCAGATTTTCTGGTTCTAGTCAGAATCCTGGCAGCAGCGTTCTGGATGAGCTGCAGCTGTCTAATGGTCTTCTTTGGAAGGCTGGTGAGGAGACCATTACAATAATCCACCCTGCTGGTGATAAAGGCATGAACAAGTTTCTCCAAGTCGTGACTGGAAACAAAACATCTAATTCTTGCAATGTTTTTGAGATGATAGTATGCTGATTTAGTTACTGCTTTGACATGACTACTGAAGCTAAGGTCTGTCTCCAGAATCACCCCAACATTTCTGACTTGATTTTTAGTTGTTTGACCCCTAGAGTCAAGGTATGCATTCACCTTGATAACTTCATCTTTGTTTCCAAATGCAATGACTTCAGTTTTCTCCTTGTTTAGCTGAAGAAAGTTTTGGCACATCCAACTGTTAATTTCATCAATGCATTGGCAGAGGGAGTCAATGGGGCTATAGTCATTTGGAGATAAGGCCAGGTAGATCTGGGTATCATCAGCATAGCTGTGATAGGCAATTTGGTTTTTCCTCATTATCTGACTTAGTGGGAGCATATACAGGCTAAACAAGAGCGGTGCAAGAATTCAATACCAGCACCTCACATCGATTGGTTGCCTCCTGAGGTTTTTTGCTTTCCCCCTTTTTTTTTTTACCAAAAAAAAAGGATTAATGTTCAACTTGCTCAAAATGTTTGAGAGTTCATCCTGAGTTGTTTTGATGCTGAGTCATCCATTTTTAAATACCAAAAGATTACTCATATTCAACACATAATAAAATTATACATTTTTTAAAAAGTATTTATTTTCGCAGCACAGCAGTGTCACAGTTAAGTGTCACAGATAATGCATTATCAAACTGATAATAAAAAATGCACTCATATTTACACAAGAGTTTAACCATCCATCATCCGGTGTCAATCTAATACACTTTTATTAGCCCAACCAGTCTAGTGACAATGAAAGTGCACAAACTGCATTTCAATTCTGAATGACATTAATATTTGCACACTAAATGCAACAGAAGCTACAGCACAATCAAAATCATGTCATGCTCTCTTCACATGTAACATATTTACACAAGAGTTTAACCATCCATCATCCGGTCAGCTGCATCATGGCAGTTATCAAATAAAAGTTTGTAGTCTGTTCCTCCAGCCTTCACAAAGTCAGATACTGTCTTGCTCCCACGAAAATTTTTTGTCTCAACAATCTGTACAGTTAAAAAAAAAGTTTATCAAAAATGATCCTCTAAAGTTAAGTGTTTAAAGAGTTTACTTAAATAAGACATTTTTTAAATAAAAATATAGACTTTAATGCAAACATATACAAGGATAAAATATAATCCTTTATCTACAATTATACTTAATAAATTATAAAATTTGCAGAAATACTAGCCTTCCAGTTACTGCTCATATGACGGGCAGCTACAACAACAGTCTGGGATGAGATGCCATAGCCGTCTCCTTTATGGACCAGCCATTTAGTGCCGTCTTCTAGAGTGATTCTTAAAGCAGAAGACATGCATAATATTCCATACATTCTCTCCTCTCAATATACAAATGTGATGTATTTACCATTATGCATACAACACAAAACAAATGGACAAAACTGTTGATTATATCTTGATTTTACCTGACTCCAGAGTGGCTAAGTTTGCCTGCTTGGAATGTCATCCCCTCTAGAGGCCTGGTCATCCTCTCTGCCTTGAAAACTTTGGAGTTGTATAGTTTCGTCAGATCAGACATTTTAGAAAGGTCATAACTGTAAGAGTTTCCTTTCCCTGAAGAGATTAACATGATGGAAAACAGATAATTCTCTTGAAAGTGCACCAGTGCTAACATTAAAACAGTTTAAGGCTAAAAACAACTATCCAAAAATCCATATTCTTGTTAGTTATTTAAATTAAATATTTTTTTATAGAGAAGGTGTAGACAATGTTGTGAAAATAATGCTAAGCAAAGCAAAAATTAACAAGATTTGTAAGTGTACCATTGCCCCATGAGGATTCAGCCACCATGGCTGCCATGGCCAGGAGAAGCAGACCCAGTGCAGTCTTGAAGGACATCATGGTTCACAGCAAAATGAAGCTCCTGCGTGTCTGAGAGTTTGTTATCAGAGCACTTTTTATACTTTTCTGAGTCTGTGATCCTCCCCTTTCAAAATACTTACTTTACTGCTGATGTCATCTGAACAAACATGGCAGAGTTTTTGGGAATAAGCAGGATTGCACAATTTTAGTTAAATAGATTGTTTTAGAGTTTTATAACTGTGTTAAAGTTCTGAATCTCCTCCAGAGGTTGTGTTGTTCTGCTGGAAAATGGAAAGTGGGAAAAGCCAGAATTGCACAACTAAATTTTAAAAAGAAAGAAAGAAAGAAACATGCACAGTTAAACAAACAGTACCCAGTTGAAAAAGAGCATGAAAACAGTAAGTGTTGGGGTAACAGTAATATTCTTATTTAGTAGACTGTTTATTCAGTACTGGCTTTTTTAATTTTTTTTATTTATTTGTAGTTTTATTAAACTTATTTATTGTGCAAAAGAGAGTCAGAAGCATCTATAATGGCAGCCGCAGATAATTCAAAACAAGAAACTGAGATGTTAACTTAAGCACATTATGATGCAGTAGGATGATGGAATTTTTTTAAGGCCCTGTAATTCTTCATCTGTTTACCACCTATGCTACTCACCCTCTCAAATTGTCTCACACGTTCAGAGGCCTGGTTTGCAGAAATATATTTCTCATTAATTTCAATAGACATTACAAAACAAATTGTAGTCTTAAGATTTGAGCCAACCCAACCTGTCCTACATGAATCACAAATTTGCAACAATAACCGACGAATGATTGCTGGTGCCAGACTGGGTGGTTTGAGTATTTCATGAAATGGATTTTCCCAACAGCGTCTAGAGTTTGGTATGGAAATAAAAACCATCCAGTGGGCAATTCTGTGAAAGAAAACACCTTGATATGAGAAGATTTAGAGGAGAATGGCCAGACCAATGTGCTATGCACTAGAACATCTTTGAATTGGCCATATACGTCCATTTGTGCCACAGTCAAACCCATCTTCTTACAGGATTCATGGCTTTTTATAATATAGCACTGCGTGTTGCACCATGACTCAGACAGGAATCAATTATGACACTAATTTATATTTAGAGCTGCACATTGACTGTCGTTAAAGCGACTAGTGTGCCACCTAACCACATAATAAAGGTCAGTATCAAACAGAAAGTTTAGATGGAGGCTTGCCTCACTAAATGAGACCCTGAAAGAGGTGTATGTCAAATTCATAGCTACACACTCAGCATAAAAAACAGTCAGTGACCAACTTACATAGTAGTCAGTACACATTTCTCCCCTTATTAACGCTTAAAATGAGCAAGTTGGAATGGATAGGACGCTTGAAAAACATGGTGAAGAAGAGTCCTTTATATTCAAATGTCATTATCGGCTTTGTGATGCTTGGACTTGAGCAACTTGTGGAGATAGACTTTGCATGCCCTTGTGATCCAAAGCTGAATCTACTGTTTTCAACAGCATATTTTGTAGTTCCAGCTCTGTTCTCCTTCGCACTTTTGTTTTATATCCAAAGCTCACAAATCATCAATTATTCAAGCTGTTTGCACTGTGCTTTAGTCTGTCTCACTCCGGCCGTTCTCTGGATCATGCTGCTGTTCTTTGATGGACAATACTTTGCCTGTGCAAAGACTTCATGGGAAGGACTGACGGTTCACACAGATATAACGGCTTCAACAACGTGGTGTCAGCCTTTAGGCACACCTGACAACACCACAGAAAAGCAAATGGCATTTTTTAGCTATCGAAATAATTCTCAGGTGAGCATGATTATGAAATCAAATTGCTGTTACATTTATGTTCTGTGTGTGTTCCTAAATATTTTCTCTAAGTTTATAATTTTTTCCTGTCCAACTTTTCATGTACTCTTTTAAACATGAATGCACTTCTTCAGATAGTGGGACTGTGCATACTGCTCCTGATGTCACTGCCTCTGATTTGGATGGGAATTAGGAAATGGCAACACACACCAACAAGAACCAAAGAACTTGAGAATGAACAAATAGAAATGGTGGATTTGAGCCCTCCAGACAGTGCTTCTACAATTGTGGATCACAGTAGAGATGATTTTTAACAGCACTGGACATGACTTCATTTTTATAGTAAGACATGTTTTCATGATTCAAAACCTCATGTTTAAAATTCATAGTCTTCACATGTATTAAATATGGTATGAATTAATGTAAAAAGTTTTTAATTTTTATATTTAATTTTATATACTGTAACATCTCTGAAATTAGTCTTTGCAACAGAAATAATCAACTTTGTGTTATACTCACTTCTGACTCAACCCATATTTTACAATTTTCTAATGAAACTGTGTCATATTGCATGTTTTCGCTTTAGATGTAGAGTAACAAACCACTTCCTGTCTCTTACAAGGTCATATTTAATTTCTGTTTTTGAATTACTTCCACTTTAAATTATACTCAGATATTAAATCCTTAAATAGTCCTTGAATGAAATGACAAAATAAAAAACAAACATGTTGCTAAACTACACTGAGTGATGGTTTGATGTTAGAAAAAAAAAATTACTAGGGAATTTCTTGAATCGGTGACTTCTCAAATTTAAAAGAAAATGCATAACTCCAGACTAATACATCCTACAGTTTTCTCAGGGATAAAATCCAAGAATCTGTTCTGGATTATTAATGAGTAAATAACTGTTTTAAAACAAGAAAATCATAGGAAGCATCTGATCCTGTGATCACTTTAAAGTGATGGTAAAAATTCTGACATAATTTACTCACCCTTGAGCTGTCTTTAGAATGTCATTAAGATGAGTTAATAATGACATAATTTTGATTTGACTCTTCATAATTCATAATCAGTTTTAAAATCTAAATCTTATGGTTAAAAGGCTTTTAAAAAGCCTTAACTTCCATAAAACCCATGACTGCTTTATTAGATTCCTGATAATTTACTCCATGACACCAGGGATCTTTCAGACACATGAACAAACTTACACCAATCAATAGAAGAAATATTTCATGTTTTTTAACAGCTAGGGCCTTTTATGTAACACATAGCATGTTACGTGTTCTATATATCTTTCTTAGCATACTACATGTTCTAGCGAGTCTCTAGTCACTCAAATTGTAGTATTATGCCACTCATTTATAGTGCCATTCACGTGACTACAGTACAGTATTCTGAAACTTTCAGAAAGTCATATTTCTCAATCACAGAGCTTATCAGAAAGAGAGACATATGGAGATGTTAAAGGTATGAATTTGACTTGCATCACACAAAAGTCAGCAGTTTAGTCTGTTCATCTTGACCTTAATAACACAGACAATGAGCAAGGAATGGGTTTTTATTCAAATGCATTTATTGACTTTTAATGGTGGGACTTGAGAGACTCATGAAGATGGACTTTGCATCATGTCCTTGTCATCCAGAGATGAACTTGCTGTTATTTGCTGCATATTTTGTGGTTCCTGCTCTGTTCTCCAGGGCACTCAGGTTGCATTGTCAAAGTTTTATGACAATACAACGCAAAGTGTCTGCCCTTCACTGTAACCTGCATCGCTCCAGCTGTTGTTTGGATAATGCTGCTGTTCTTTGATGGACAATACTTTGCCTGTGCAAGAACCTACTGGGAAGGACTGATAGTTCACACTGACATTACTACTTAAACATCATGGTGTCAGCCTTTGATACTTTCTGACAACATCACTGAAAAGCAATTGAAATGTTTTGGCTTTTGAAATGATTTAATTTGATGTGAATGAAGAAGAGATTCATCACATTAATAGTACCAAAGATTTTTGTCATATGCTTTAAATGGTATAACACACATTTTCACTTCAGATGCTGGGTCTGAGCTCTGTGCCCCTACTTGATGTATAAAGTGTTGCCACCAAGCAGCAGGAACCGAAGAACCTGAAGTTTAACAAGTGGAAATGTAGGATTCTGGTCAAAAAAGATCTTCATGAAAGATCTTCAGTAACGGAAGATGAAGATCTTGCAAAACACCACTTATTGTTCACAAACATGTTACAAACATCACAAAAAAGGGGAAACAACAACGTTTGACGCACATCCAGCTGTACCACTAAGTGCATTTGTTTCATGATGTATTGACGTAATGAACTGTGAGAAACCACATCCTGTCATTCAGTGTGCTGTGTTATGTAACATAGTACAATAATAACGGTTTCCTCAGTGTTTTAGAAATACACATGAGAAGAGCTGAGGTTTCATATATTTTTTTTCAAAACATTGCTCCATTGCTCAATTAATCTGGAAAAGTTTTTGAAACTTTTGATTTCGAAAATTTGGCAACTCCCTTAACAGCAATCAAATGAAAAAAAAAAAATCTACCTTTTGAGCCTCAACATAACCATGTCTGTTCTGTTCTCAAAATATAATCAGGCTATTATAAGCAGCTTTATTTTTAAACTTTAAAATATTCCACTTTTTAAATTTAAATTATAATTGTGAGTTTCGTTACAATTTACCAGATATACTACATGTAAACAATATATAAGTCATTTTGAAATATTAATATAAGCTTATTTTGTCTCCTACTATACAGAAAATCACAATCCTGTCACCAGCACTCCATATGTCCTGGGCATCGAATGTTGAGGGCTTTCAAAAGGGCTATTCAGAGGACTGGAGTCCACTCCTCCAATGGAAGGCAGATAGGCATGATGCAGAATGGGTAACTGCAGAGACAGCCTGCGCTGAATGCTGTGGAAAAAAACAGATCCAGTAAATTAAGCAATCTGGAATTTTTTGAAAATAATTTTCAAAACAAACTTTAAGGAAACTGCAGATGATTGCACATGTTCAAATTTCTGCTCACTGTTAAAGGATTGATAACAATATATGAAACGCACAGTTCAGGGGAATTAACGTCCTCCAGCAGATTCCTGTTACAGCTGGAGCTTTCAGGGAGAGTCAGACATTTCTCCTTGACTGAAAAGACAAAAAAAAACAGTCAAAACAATGTCTGAATGAAGCAAAATCCCTCTGAATTCACATTTGATAAATAATTGAATGAATATAGTACAAAGTAAGACCTGCAACTCTTGTTGAGTGAAACGATGCAATCAATCTCTGGAGGTCTAACACAATATTAAACTAAATGTTTCATTTTCAAGTATGTGAACAAATGCTGGTTTGTAGGTATGTGCCATGGGAAGTGTTCAAGTGCCTTAAACCATCAGTCCTTAAATATTGTGTTTCTGCATTTACACAAAGGTGCTCACAAACATTTTTCTACCTGCTTTGTGCACAAAACTTCTGATGACGACATTCTCCATAACGTGAGGGCTCAGTTCATTCAGTTGCCTGGTCAAATCCTCCAGCTCAGAATCCAGCTGCAGGAAATCACAATAAATGAAAAAAACAACAACATACAAATGATTTTAAAGGCACTTTATCAATCCCTCACATACTGATTCAACCTGCTAACTCTTTTTTCTACATTGTTATACTTGTTAACCTCCTGGGTGTGACATCCTTCTTGATTGTGTTTTGTTTTTTTTGAAGGAAATTTGTCACTGTAACCACCAGATGTCCCCCTTCCATATTATGTTTATCAATATAAATAGAGCAGTAACATGCAATTTAAAGTCTAACTATGAATAATGCTCATTGTTATTAAACTTTTGCATGTTTTTCTTGTTTCACCTAAAGTTTGAGTTTGAGTTTGTTTGGTTGGTTGGTTTCACATTGAATGCTTACTGATTTTGAATTTTCAAATCTGATGTGGTTATAAAGCAAGGTTTATGAAATAAATAAATGTACATGCAAAAAGCTTCTCACTTCTTTAATTTGCCATTTTAGGTGTAGGTTTTCTGACAGTAGAATGTCCAGACAAGACGAGATGTTGTGTGTCATGTCAGTCACATGGCCAGATGCTCCTGGGTCGTTCTGCTCCATGATGCTCCTCTTGTCATTGTCTTGTCCAGTCTCTTTTTCTAATTCACTACACCATTGCGTGAGGTGGAACCTCCTTGACAAGAATGCAGGATCAGGACCCATCCTTATTATAATAATCTGCAGGATTATATAAATGTATTTTAATAAAATGTAAATAAATGAGAATAGATAGAAGTAGAATAGAATATAAATTATATACAAATATAGACATAATTTGTTAAGAACTCTCTACACATCTGAATAGCATTTCAGTTAACATGCACATCATACCTTTGGAATAAACACCATGCAAAGAGTGCTACAGCAGCATGTGATGATCACAAGCGTCACAATGCAGAACTGCACATTTGGCTGATCCTGCCACAGCATGGATGCACATGTACCAATCAGAATCACTGGGACTGACACAAACACACTGTATCGGATACTTCTGCTATCATTTATGGCAGGGATGTTCATGTGGCATGTGGTCCAGGCCAGGAAACAGGTGCTCAGCTGGATAGGAGACAAGGACATGTGCAAATACATTCTGTCCATTTGCCATCTGTTTCATTATTGCTATATACAGTGCATCCGGAAAGTATTCACAGTGCTTCATTTTTTCCACATTTTGTTATGTTATATCCTTATTCCAAAATGAATTAAATTCATTATTTCCCCCAAAATTCTACAAACAATACCCCATAATGACAACGTGAAAGAAGTTTGTTTGAAATCTTTGCAAATTTATTTAAAAAAAAAAAGAAAAAAGAAATATATTTAATTGGGTTCAATCCCAGGCTGTGGCTGGGCCACTCAAGGGCATTCACAGAGTTGTCTATAAGCCACTCTTGCTGTGTGTCAAGTCTTCTCAAGTTGTAGAAACATCTCAAGGATGATCAGTGGAAACAGAATGCCCCTGAGCTCAATTTTTTTTTAATTAATTTGCAAAGATTTCAAACAAACTTCTTTCACATTGTCATTATGGGGTATTGTTTGTAGAATTTTGAGGAAAATAATTAATTTAATTCATTTTGGAATAAGGCTGTAAACCTGTAACACAACAAAATGTGGAAAAAGTAACGTGCTGTGAATACTTTCCGGATGCACTGTAACTGACCCATGTTTGACATGTTTTTAATCAAATCTCATACCAGGAGTATCCCCTTATAAACATAGAATGCAGCCATCCAGAAACCCACGTATGTGTTCTCACATTGCTCTGTAAAGGGCTGAATAAAAAAATCTTGACCGTGAGGATCAGCCTAAAACAAAAAGAGAAAATACTGACACAAAAATCAACCCAGGCTCACTAGAAATGCATCAATCTGCCTATACTTTTAAAAAACTACCAAAGAAATATATATATTATATATTTTTTTTTTAAAAAATAAACATCTGGAAACTGCAGTAAAACATTTATCAGTCATTGATAATCTGTCCCTGTAATCATAATTTGTGTCAACAAAAGTTGCTGGTGTTTTACAAAATGCAAAACGAGGCCACTTTTGTTCACACAAATTATGATTATATGGCAGGTTATTTATGAATAAAGGCTTATTTTTGTGGTTCCTTGCCCTCAAAACACATTTATCATAGTGCATGATTTGTAAACTAATATATTTTAAAGTTGGCATCACATATTGGGCTCCGTATGGTACATACTTCAAATTAAACACTTTAGTGTTCTTGGCTCCATGAGAGATTTGGGAAATGTGTTTTTCTTGTTACTCACCTCTATATGATACTCCTTAACTGTTCTCCTCAAAGGATCCAAAATTTGCAGACAAATTAATGAACTCAGGTCAATTAACAAAAGAAAAATAATCAGGAGAACCGGCCCATAGTCCTTTGTGGCCTGGGGAAAGTCCAAAAAAAAAAAAAAAAAGAGAAAACAACAGACAGAAAGGGCACACTGTAACACTTAATAATAGAAACAAATAATTTTCACATAATATATAGCTTTTTTATAGTAAGCACAAATACTGAATCTTTCTTACCTTTTTTTCAGTGCCGTGGTTTTTGAAGAATGAATGAACTGTCCATGTTTTTGCAAACATGGCCCCAAAAGCTGCTGTACATCCAATAGATAGACATGAGATTTGTACCTATGAATAATGCCACAGATCTTATACATATACATATAATCCCATAGCAGATCTCAACATTAATATCATCTGGTTCTAAGGCTTTATGTCTGGATAAAAGTGCTGTCCAAATAACAAAATTCTGACTGCATAAGTACTTACAGAGCAAGAAACTTCAAATACTCTATCAGAAACATAAGACCCATCTAGTCCCATGAAGAAAATGGAGCAATAAGACAACACAGCACCAAGAATAATCAAAGAGTTCATAAAAGGTCTTGACATGCTAATGGCCCTGTGAATGACAAAAGAATAGAATACCACAGATGTATAAACATAGTTTAAAGAAATGCACTGTTGAATGAAAGACTTATACATTCAAGATCACAAATACACAACTTACCAATGATCGCAGTGTTTCACACTGAAGACCAGGAAACTGCAAGCTGTAAAAATTCCTAAGAAAGTTAGAAACGCCACAATCCCGTAGAGAAATATACTGATGCGTTTCCTGTGAGGGTACACATGGGTTCGGTCCTTTGTGGGTTTATCCCCTGTAGAAGGCAAATGCATTTTTTTTAATAACAGATACTGAGTGTTTCACCAGAATTTCACTACACTGGCACTTATTTCTCACCAGGCCTGCACAAACACATATCAGATATATTTTCTTTAAGAGACTTACTTTGAAATCTGATTGGACTGATGAACTCTAGTTCATCTGTAATGGCACTATATTTTTCAATATCGACAGCCCTTCCATCTTTGGAGGAAAAAAACTGTTGTCAATAATAATAAAAAAAAAAATTGTAAAGAAAGCTAGGAAGCCTCAAAAAAATTGTACTGTACCTTGATACTGAGCAAACTTCACATTGGCCATTCTTTCACCTTTTTGGAACATAACGTGACCCTGCATAACAATTTTTTAGCAATATTAAATTCAAATGTAAAGTAAAAAAAAGTACAAAGAACTAGGAAAAAGAAAAAAAATAGAGAAAGAAAGAAATATATAAGTAAATATCTAAGTAAAGTACTTACTAATTAATAAGTAATGTTTAAAATGTCGTAACACTTTAGTACAGGGACCAATTCTCACTATTAACTAGTTGCTTAATAGCATGCCTATTAATAACATATTGGCTGTTTATTAGTACTTATAAAGCACATATTCTGCATGACCATATTCTACAGCCTTAATCCTACCCAATACCTAAACTTAACAACTACCTTACCAACTATTAATAAGCACCAAATTAGTTTATTGAGGCAAATTTGGTAGTTAATGGTTTGTTAATTGCGAGAATTGGAGCTTAAAATAAAGTGTGACCGGAATGTCTAAAAGATAGATAAACATAACATTTTATACATATTGTGTTTGTTTTCATAATTACTCATAATTAATGTCCACTATTTCTCAGGCAGAATTCTGAAATTTTGTACTCACTGTCACACCAAAGAAGTTGATCTTGTCCATGGCCTCCAGAATCATTTGTCCCACTTCCTGTTCAGTGACAGTAAAGTTGCGATGGATGCTGTATCTCTCTCTGTACCTCACAGTCTCCATGACTCTCGTTAAAACTTTAGCAGTTACCCAAGTGCCATCATAAGCAAAGCCATGAAACTTGTTTGCATCCAGATGCTTCAGCTGTCGTCTTTTGTCATACTCCTTCTCATACTCCTGAGGTGTCTGAGTGGAGTATGGATATGAAACAAACAAAACAATCCCTATAAAACAATGCTCACTTTGCTCATGACAATAAAAGATGATGATGCAGTCAAAAGCAAACATACCCAACCAGAGATTCCTCTGATGTTTCTGGTGCTAAGAGTCTCAATATCTGCACTGATCGATCCCTCTATGGCAGTCAGTATGTTTTCAGCTGTGCAGTCTGTGGAGCCAGTGTTAGTCCACAAGCTGGCTTGGGTCCAGCCTGGTAGAATCCACTGGTACTTTTGGCCATACATGCTGAGATTATACACCTGTGACATAAAAGCATGCAGGTTTATGTTGTATAAAGGTGTGGTGCTAACTGGAGAGCTAAAATGCTAACTTGAATATAATACTTACACAGCAGAAGACTTTAGTAGCTAAGCTTACATCAAAATGAGCAATCACTATTCTCACATCATTGTCCTGTAAGTAAAAAAAAACTTGTGTCAAGGACGATAAATGTCTACAGATAAATAAACATTATGCACTGTGATCTGTGGATGTGTATTATAAAAAACAACCTCTTTCAGCTTTCAAGCCACTCTGTAGTGATGCACTCCAGAATAAATAAGATCTGAAAAGTTCTTTATTGATTTATAGAATGTGTGTGAGGAAATCAGACCCTTGATATAATGTACGTGCCTTCAGTTTTTTCACACAATCACAGGGGGCTTCAAAGAAGCTCTCGGCCTCTGCAAGCTGGATGTTAGCCACCTCCAGATGCCTGCTTAAATCTCTCTGTACCTTTTCGAGAGAAGGTGAGTTTTCAGTTCACATTCTATCAAGCCTTATTCATATGTCCCAAATTAGGATTACCTCTGTGAACCTCTGCTCACGCTGAGTCAGTGTACCAACTCTACTCCATCCATACTGCCTGAGAAACCTCACCAGCGCCACATTAACTGCACTGTCTGACGGCACTGTACGGAAGAAGTTTGGAAATCTTCTTTTGTTGGCCAGGGAAGGTGCTGTTACTGCAAATGACAGCTGAGAAACACAAAAATATTTGTCAAAAACAAATAAAACACTGCAAGCCTCTCAAGATATTCCTTCTGTTTACCAATACAAATATGGAAGTGGCAATAATCATCTGATTGAATAAGTACCTGCACAAGGTTCCAGCCTTCCAGAGACTGGGCTAGGATAGACGTCACTGACGAACACACCCCTCCAAAGATCATGACAGGTTTGGGGCCATTGAATATGGTTTCAAAAAATGCTTTGAGTGCTTTGCTGTTATCACACTAAAAGCAGAAAGAGAGCAATAGTGCAGAGCAGGGGGGAGGGGTGTGATTTACCACAGTACTGAGTGATCGGAGGAACCATGTGATCACCATGTACAATATGTTTAACAACACTACAAATATGAAATAAAAGGGTTACCATGTTTATTCCATTAACAGACAAACTCCTTTTATATATGCCATTGGAACACTGTTACTCAATAAGTTAGAACTTTTTGCAAAGCCAGCAGAAAACACAACCATCATATTTGGTTGATAAAATATTTAGTTTAGTTTCTACAATTTAAACAACCGAGACAATTGTACAACATGCAACTGCAGTCATCTGGTAGGTTAGGATCAGATTAGTAGATTGTGTGTGTGTGTGTGTGTGTGTGTGTGTGTGTGTGTGTGTGTGTGTGTGTGTGTGTGTGTGTGTGTGTGTGTGTGTGTGTGTGTGTGTGTGTGTGTGTGCTTTTCATTGTACCTTCTCTTAAGAAAACAAATATATATATATATATATATATACTGTATATATATATATATATATTTATATAGATATACAGAGACTTTTAGGTTTTAAAACAGTAGCATTAGCGTTAGCAACACTGGTAGGTTAGGGCTCTTTCATTTATAAACTATAATAGCAGAAATTAATAGTAAATATATTAAATATACCCCAATAATGTTTTTTTGTTTGTTTTTTTAAATGTACTGATACAGTAAAAATGCTTGCTCTCTGAGATAATTTAAATAGATAGTTCACTGAAACATTAAAATACTTTCATCATTTACTTGTCTCGGTGTCATTCCAAACATTTATGACTTTCTTTCTTCTGTGGAACAAAAACAATTGCATTGTACATGCAATGTTGTTTTAGACCCACTTACTTTCATTGTATAGACAAAAACACCAAAGCAACACTGAAACATTTTCAAAATATCTCTGTTAGATATTTATTGATATTTAAAATATCAATTTTTAATGGTATAGGCCATTAGGATATTTAATGGTATAGGCCATATAGAAAGTAATACAGGTTTGAAAGGACCTGGAAAGTGAGTAAATGATGACAGAATTTTAATTGCTGAGTGAACTATCCAATTTAACATCTGGGAGTATATCAGTTACTGAAGAATAGAAAGTTTCTATTAACTTCATCAATCAAATAAGGAAAAGCAGCAGGTCTGTTGTGTTACCTCCGAGTCTGTAAGATGAAACTGAAGCTCGTAGTCACCTAAAGGAGAAGGCTGCTCGCTCAAATGATGCAGTGCTATCTCAACAGCAGGAAGCACCTCTGCTGTAATGTTGCCCCTCCCTGGATCTCCGCTGAGTGGCATAATCCATAAAACTGGCAGCTTATGTCGCACCAGACAATAGCATGATAGCATCTGAGTCAGTTCCCAAAAAGTGAGAACATTCAACAAGTTCCACCAGTATTCCATCCTCCCAGAGAAAAAGGTCTGTGCTTGAAAAGTAAGTGTGCGGCCCTGAGTCTTTAAGCATTTTCTAAAGCCTCATCTGTTGTCACCTGGGAGCACTCTAGCCCTCAACCATCCACAGGGATAAAGAGATAAGGACTGACTGCGGACATCTGCTGCTGTACACTAAATCCTCAGAAAGGAGGAAATGGCATCACACAAATCTGGCCACTACACAGGCAGCATATATAGATAAACTAGTCAATAATCGAAACACAAGAAACACAAAAAATCTTATTACAAAGGAATATATAGACACATTACATTAATTTATATATACAGTGCCTTCATTTTTTTCACGTTTTTTTATGTTGCTGCCCTATGTATATATTCCATGTTCATCCATATTTTTAGTTTTAGTAGTTTTGCTGTGTCAGACTAACTGGATTTTGGGGTGAGGTAACACAACATGAAAAAAAATCAAGGTGCCATTTATGGAAATAGCAGATGCCCATACAGCAGAGAGACATTTACAACTGGTTTTGGTAAATATCATTTTTGTGCACTTATGTTAGTTTTTTCCATGATTTCCTTGATCCAATCTAGGTCGTTTTGGACTTTAGTATATAAGCCCTTAAAGCTTTTATGCCCACATCCAGCAGGACCCCATGATACAATGCCTTTAAGATGATAAGGCTTGTCTGGAGACCCATAGCCCAGAATAGGAGAAAACAAAGGACCTCCAGCGTCTCCTTGACAACTACTTGGTCTCCTCCAGCACAGATCATGTTATCGGTGACAGGCAAACCCACTGAATCACATTCATCAAGTGGATGTATCTGGACATGTCCATAAATCAGATATCTTCTAATTCCTTTTTCAAATCTTCCAAACCCTGAGATTGTGCCCTCCATCACAGACTCATCTGTTTTGTTTGGCAGACAAACTGGCCTGATGTTTGGACCGATGGGCATTCTAGCAGACATTTTGATCAGCGCGATGTCATTATCATAGTTAGTTTGATGACCACTCAAAGAAACCCTTTTGGGTGAAATTTGGGTGAATTATAATCTTCTCAGTCTCCAGAGTGACTGGGTTTTTGTCCTGACAATTGATTATTCCTCCAAGCCAAGTCATGTTGGTGTTTTCAAATTCGTCTACCACATGAGCAGCTGTAAGAGCCCAGTAATCACTGATCAGACATGCACCACCTCTGGAAAATGTCTTATGAAAGAGTTGCCAGGGAATCTGTCCCAATCTGGCTGGCTTCCCACCAAAGACTCTGCCACCAAAAAGGACTTCTGTGTTCATTCCACACACTGAGAATTTATTTAAAAAAAAATGTGGTCATTTTGTCACCAATTTCAGAAACTTGATGCCATTTTTCCAAACTCTAGATACAAAACTCAAAGCAGTCATTTTTCTTTTGTAACACAGGCTCTCCAATGTTCAAAACTTTGCATGTTGTGTTCATGTCTTTGGTTTAAATAACTCATTTATCATAAAATATCATAGGATCATTACTTTAGATCTCCATAACACAAGATGGCCATAGTTTCACTGTTTAGCTAGTACAATCATTAAAGGTGCAATAGGTGATTGTCTTCAGATTTTTTTTTTGTTATGCTGGTTGAAAGTCTCATCACATCCCAATAGCAATCATTAAGTTAAGTGGTCTAAATGTATTTATATGTATTTATACATTCTGTGTAAGGCGTAGGACCAAGAAATGTTCGTCCAATCAAAACGCTCGGTCCGAGTGTTTTAATTGGCTTTCCTACCTGCCTGTCAACGTACTCAAACTCAAATTGTGAAACTCGTGTATTAAATAAATTCAATGCACACAGACTGAAGTAGTTTAAGTCTTTGGTTCTTTTTTTTGTTATCAACATTTTTTTATTTATTTTTTCACACATAACACAACACAGCATCCAAAATATAACAAAACAAAACAAAACAACAGACACATACTCAGCATCTCAAAGTCCAGTCAAAAGGGAGGGGGAGAGGGAAGGACAATAAAAACACAAAAGTCACTCCTTTATATAATCACGTATATCAAACAAAAAACACTGCCAAGCATCAATGGTCGAAGGCCTGGCCCCACCGACTCGTGCCGTTGCACATTCACACGTCACTATTTGCAGGAGGCTACGGATCCAATATGTTTTTCCACACATGTGTGGTGTAAACCAGTTCTGGATTATTGTCTTCTTCACAGCTGTAAAACCAGCAAACAACATTCTCTTTTGCATTGAACTAATACAGAGACCAGAATCATCATTAAGAAGACACAAACTTGGGTTAACAGACCAATCAATTCGCAGTAATGACAAAACCAGGTTTACATGTGTCCATAAACTGATGACGACAGGACATTCCCAAAACATATGCAGAAAAGTCCCTGATGATGTAGTGTTACATATATGGCAGTTGAAATTTGACTGTAGTTTCATTTTAAATCTTTTGTAAGGAGTTATGTATGCTCTATGAATGACTTTGAAGTGAATAAGACGATGAGCCAGATTTTTAGATGTTAAGCTGAGATTAGACCACACTCTCTCCCAGTCGACAGATAAATTAAGGTCAGATAATTCCCTATTCCAAATAGTTTTAATAGAAAGAGGTTTTGTAATGCAATCAATAATTTTATTATATATTAAGGAAACAGATGGCCGACCAGCAGATGGTGCAATCCAGTCCCGCATAGGATGAGAGGAAATAGAAGATGCCCACGGAACGCCATACACTTTGAGAGCAGAACGTAATTGAAGAAAGACAAAATATGCGGATGCTGGTAGACAAAATTTGGTTCTTAATGTCTGAAATGAACAGAGGCCCTGGTTATCATATATATCACTGCACATGTTTACACCTAAAGAAGACCAAGAGGGTTGGACAAATGGGCGATTTCCACATACAAAATTAAAATTGTGCCATAAAGGAGTACTGTTACAAAATTTGAAGGGTCCTCCTATCCGACGTTCAACCGTTTTCCAGATTTTAATAGAGTTAGCCACAACCGGACCAAATTTATAATTATCCCCTTTTTTTCCTGTGCCAGTAAATAAAATATCTTGAAGTCTATTTGGTTTAACCTTGTCAGCTTCAATCACCCTCCATGAAACTGTAGATTGAGGATCAACCCAATTATGAAGAGCCTTAAGCTGGAATGACCAATAATATAATTCAAAATTTGGTACAGCCAGTCCTCCTGCACTATTAGGATGTTGTAATGTGGTAAGTTTAATTCTGGGACATTTATCATTCCAGATAAACTTAGAAATTATGGAGTTGATCTCCTTAAAGTAACCTGGAGGGGGAGAAAGTGGTAGCATAGAGAAAAAAAATTAAATCGAGGTAACAAATTCATCTTAACAGTGGAGATCCTTCCTTAGAGAGAGACTTTAAGATTCTTCCATCTTTGAATGTCATTTTTGACCTTAACTAAAATGTTATTAAAATTGTCTCTGGCAATCTTATGAATGTTTTTATATATGGTAATGCCCAAATAGATTAAAGATTCCTTAATAGGGATAAATGAGGGAATAGAAGAATTAACCTTAACATTGTTAATTGGCATTAAAGCAGATTTGCTCCAATTTATTTTATATTCTGATAGGCTACTAAAATGATCAAATTCCTTAATTATACTAGAGACTGAAACATCCAAGTGGTCTAAATATAGAATAATAACATCAGCGTATAATGAAATACTATGATTATGATCATGAATCTTAATCGATACTTCAGATTTCCTGATGGCTTGTGCTAAGGGTTCAAGAGATAGACAAAACAATAAGGGGAAAAGCGGACACCCCTGCCTCGTTCCCCGCTGTAAAGGGAATGAGGGGGAAATACTATTACCAGTTATGACTGATGCTGCAGGTGAGTGGTATAATGTCTTAATCATAGAAATGAAGTGTTCACTGAAGCCGAAACATTGCAGAACTGCCCACATATAATTCCACTCTAGCCTGTCAAAGGCTTTTTCTGCATCTAGTGAAAAGACCGCACAAGGTGTTGGGTGGGAGTCCGCAAAGTCAAGAATATGAAGGAGTCGACGCATATTGTCAGATGCATTGCGCCCCTTGATGAAACCAGTTTGGTCCTCCTTGATCAGACTATGAATTACCTTCTCCATACGAGAAGCAAAAACTTTAGCATAGATTTTTCACATAGATCACATGGGATAAGCGAAATCAGTCTGTAGCTGGAACAATCTAATGGATCTTTCCCTTTTTTAAGAAGTAATGAAATCAGTGAAGTTTTTTGATCTCTATGAAATTCCCCATGTTCAATTGCAAAATTAAATGAGTTAAGCATAAGTATACCTACCAAATCCCAAATTTCTAAATATAATTAGACGTGGAGTTCCTCCAAACTTAATGGGGCCTCCAAAGATTCTTTATCTATCTGTGAGATCTGAGGCAATTCCAATTTATCTAAATACTGCTTACAAATTGGTTCATCAAAATCTGTTTCGGCTTTATACAGATTTGTGTAAAAACCTTTAAATATGTCATTAATTGCCACAGGATTCGTGGTGACCTGATTATCCGATGCTTTTATTGCACTAATATATGCCTTAGACTCGCATTCTTTCAACCTAAGGGCCAATAAATGACTAGGTCTCTCTGATTCGAAATAATATTTTTGCCTAGTCCTATTTAAAATAAATTCCGCCTTTGAGTGTGAAAGTAAATCATATTCTTCTTTTAAAGAGGACAGCTGTGTAGCCTGTTGCTCAGTAAAATGTTGTTTTTGTAGATTTTGTAATGATTGGATTTTATTTTCTAATTGTGTAAACTGGTGAGTTTTCGCTTTGGCAAGAGTAGAAGAGAAAGATATACAGAAACCTCGTATAGCACACTTAGTCGTTTCCCACAGTATTTCAGGATCCACATCAGAGGGCATATTAATTTCAAGAAATTCCTTAATATATTCTTTTAGAGAAGTAATGAAAGTCTGATTACTTAATAATGATATGTTAAAGCGCCATCTAGAGGACTTGGCTTTCACAATGGAAAGAGGAACACTGCACAACACAGCAGAATGATCAGATAATAAAATTGGTAATATAGAGATGGAGGAATTAGACGAAATTAAAGATGGGCTGATAAATATGTAGTCTATCCTAGAGAAAGTCTTGTGTCTATTAGAAAAAAAAAGTGAAGTCCTTAGCTTTAGTATTATGAATTCTCCAAAGATCGATTTAGTTAAGCTCAGTGATAAATTTATTCAGTAATTTAGAGGATGGATTGGCTGTTGTATCAGATTGAGATTTATCTAAAGCAGGATTTATGACAGCATTAAAATTACCACCCACCACTAGAGGGCAACCAATCTCCTCAAGTAGAGTTTTGGAAATCTGTGTAAGGAATGCACTGGAAATCTCATTCGGACCATAAATAGAGACCAATGCTAACCTATTATTATATATTTTGCATCGGATAAAAACAAATCTACCCTTCTCATCACTACCAAGGTGGTTCAATCGTTAAATTTAACTTCCGGTTAACAAGGATAAGCACCCCCTTAGTTTTATTTTGAGCGCAGGAAAAAGCTGTTAATTTGTAATACTTATTCTGGAAACGTGCCACGTCAGATTCTTTTAAATGTGTCTCTTGAATTAGGGCACAGGAAATAGATTTACTATAATATTCTAAATATTCTAACACACGGGTTCGTTTAACAGCAGAATTTAAACCATTCACATTCAGTGATAAAATATTTAGAGTATGCATTGAATATTCATAATCCCAAGATTGTATTCAATAAAAAAAAGTAGAAGCACTTCCATTCTGTAAATAACATGTAAACGCTGATGTGCATTTTAGATACCAAACCTCCTAGATGAAAAATCCCTTTAGAAATAAGGTCAAATAAATAGAAGTATAAATGTCTGTTGTAAAAAGACAAAAACAACATAAAAACATGAACAACCGACAACCATAAACAAGGAACAACTCAGACCGCACATTACCGAGAACATAGGTCTGACTGAGCAACAAAAAATGGTGATGGTTCATGACCGATCCACTCCAACGCAAGACATGTCTCCCGAAAGGCTCACACAACCAAAAAAAAAATTTTTTTTTTATTAAACCTACTCTCCATTAGTCCCCTCCAAAAAAGAAAAAAAGAGTGTCAATCTTACCAGCAAATAGATCGTTGTACCGGATATATAGGGACAATATCTCAGTAGAAGAGAGGAGAGAAGAAAAGGCAAAAAATAGGTTTAGCAAGCGTCCATGTCCATCCTGCCATCCTCCCCCACTGGGCTGCTAGGACCATGTCCGTCCCGGCCATCAAGCCCCTCCCGCCGGGCCGGAGAAACAGTGGCCGCTGCTCCCTCCTCGTCCCCCCGCAGAGCCGCGGCATACGTTCTCCGCTGAGACAGGGAGCTGACAAAGTCCTCCGCTTTCTGAGGGGAATCGAAGCTTCTCTGCTCACCCTTGTGCCGTAGTTTAATTACCGCCGGATAGATGATGAAAGGCTGGAGACCAAGCGCTGTCATCTTCTTCAAAACCGGACCAAATGCCTTTCTCCTGATCGCTGTAGCTGGACTAAAGTTGGGAAAAAATAACAGTGTGACATTGTTCTGTGCGCATTTCACCGGATAAGCCTGCCGGGCACCCTTCAGGATTTCCGATCTGTCATGCCATCTTAGTACACGGAAGATGAGAGTGCGGAGCCCCTCCCTCTGTCATACACGCGATGCGCACGGTCAATCTCAATGTCACAGCCCCTCAAGGAAGGAATCCACTTGGAAAGATTAACTCTGAGGAAACCAGCTGCGTCGGGACTCTCCGTCCCTTCTGGCAGCCCCACCAGTCTTACGTTGTTCCTTCTGCACCTGTCCTCAACATCCGCCATCTTCTCGGTGAGTCGCTCCAGCTGATTTCTTAAGTCTGTGACTGTCCTCCTATCCTCACGTGCATCAGCCTGAACAGAATCAACGCGGTCACGTGTCTACTTCGCCGCAGTAGCTATGCCCTCAAATTCCTCTCTTAGCTCTTTAACAGACTTGTTGGTCGCTTGTATGTCCTCACGCAGTCTGCGCAATGCTGGAATCAGCCCAGAGTCCATCGCATCTCTTACTGCCGAATTCACAACCGAATTCAAAGTGCTTTGCTGTTCTTTAAATGCTAGTTCAATGCGGCCAGCAATAGCATCGTCGAGGTCTTCTCTGGAGATGGCAGAATCTCTGATTTTTTTCTTCATTGGCGATTGCTCAATCTCTCTTTTCCGATCCCCTTTGTCTGCCTTAGCACTCATGATGGGTCCAATGCAGAGTGGTTTAAATTTTACTGACAGGATCATAAAATATGTGGCAAAGTGAGCAGAGTGAAAGACTAAGCCTGCATCGCCGTCGAAGGGTCACGTGATCTCCTCTACGTGATCAAGTCTTTGGTTCTTTTAATTGTGATGATTTAGGCTCACATTTAACAAAAACCCACCAATTCACTATCTCAACAAATTAGAATACTTCATAAGACCAATAAAAAAAACATTTTAGTGAATTGTTGGCCTTCTGGAAAGTATGTTAATTTACTGTATATGTACTCAATACTTGGTAGGGGCTCCTTTTGCTTTAATTACAGCCTCAATTCGGCGTGGCATGGAGGTGATCAGTTTGTGGCACTGCTGAGGTGGTATGGAAGCCCAGGTTTCTTTGACAGTGGACTTCAGGTCATCTGCATTGTTGGGTCTGGTGTCTCTCATCTTCCTCTTGACAATACCCCATAGATTCTCTATGGGGTTCAGGTCAGGCGAGTTTGCTGGCCAATCAGGCACAGAAACACCATGGTCATTGAACCAGCTTTTGGTACCTTTGGCAGTGTGGGCAGGTGCCAAGTCCTGCTGGAAAATTAAATCAGCATCTCCATAAAGCTTGTCAGCAGAAAGAGGCATGAAGTGCTCTAAAATTTCCTGGTAGATGGCTGCGTTGACTGTGGACTTCAGAAAACAAAGTGGACCAACACCAGCAGATGACATGGCAGCCCAAATCATCACTGACTGTGGAAACTTCACACTGGACTTCAAGCAACATGGATTCTGTGCCTCTCCACTCTTCCTCCAGACTCTGGGACCTTGATTTCCAAATGAAATGCAAAATTTACTTTCATCTGAAAAGAGGAATTTAGACCACTGAGCAACGGTCCAGTTCTTTTTCTCCACAGCCCAGGTAAGATGCTTCTGACATTGTCTCTGGTTCAGAAGTGGCTTGGTAGCCCTTTTTCTGAAGATGTCTGAGCGTGGTGACTCTTGATGCACTGACTCCAGCTTCAGTCCACTCCTTGTGAAGCTCTCCCAAGTGTTTGAATCAGCTTTGCTTGACTGTATTCTCAAGCTTGCGGTCATCCCTGTTGCTTGTGAACCTTTTCCTACCCAAATTCTTCCTTCCAGTCAACTTTGCATTTAATATGCTTTGATACAGCACTCTGTAAACAGCCACACCTTTCAGTAATGACCTTCTGTAACTTACCCTCTTTGTGGAGGGTGTCGATGATCGTCTTCTGGCCCATTGCCAAGTCCCCGACGATTCGGTGACTCTGTCTGCTCTGAACAGCTGGAATCCAGATAGATGAAGCGCGCTGTCCGGAATAGCTCCGTTCAGCCAGGTTTCCGTGAAACAAAGCGCAGCAGAGTTTAAAAAGTCCTTGTTTGTGCGGGTGAGGAGTTGTAGTTCGTCTACAAGGGAGCGGAGATTCGCCAGGTGAATACTCGGCAGCGGAGTCCTTAAACCGCGCTGTCTGGATTTCACGAGCGCACCAGCGCGCTTCCCTCGCTTGTGTCGTCTGGAGCGCTTGTATAGGAACGCAGCTCCTCCGACTAAAATGTCCAGTAAAATGTCTGAATGTTCAAACGTCGGCAAAAGGTTATCTGGTGTGCTATTTCTTATGTCCAAGAGTTCGTTTCTAGTGAAGCTGATCGGAAAATCGTTGCTTAAGACAGGACAAACAAACAAAAACAGAAAAAGTACCAATGAGCAACAAACCGAAGCAGGTCGAATAATCAAGTCAGCAGTCTTCCCCATTATTGTGGTTTCAAAGAACAAGAGATACCCAGAATTTATACTGTATGGATGGTCATTTATTGAAACTCAAATGTAAATATTGTAATATTTTGAGAAACTGATTTTTGACTTTCATGAGCTGTAAGCTCAATCATCAAAATTAAAACAAAAAAAAACTTTTTAAATGTTTTACTTTACATGTATGAATCTAAACTATGTGAAAGTTTCACTTTTTGAAATAAGTTACAAGAAAAAATGAACTTTTTTACGACATTCTAATTTATTGAGATGCACCTGTATGTATTAGCATGCCTCTGCGCACCCTGTTCGCGCAGACACGATACGTCATCAGCGCATTCACGTACAGTACGCTGTGCAGACAGAGCGAGAATGGCAGACAAACATCAACAACCTGATCTTCCTTCCTGGTATTGTAATAAAAATTGTAACCACACTGAATTTTTTTTTATTTCATATAAAAATACATGAAATCAGTCCTGAAGCAATCCAGAAAAGTCTCATGAGTTTATATTTCAAATCTGAAGAAGATACCATGAAAAATGAGATTCCTGCAGCCATTTTTCTAGTCCCCCCCCCCTCTGTTTGAGGAAAAATATTTACCAAATTATTGAAGGTTCTACTACAAACTATTTAGGCATTATACATGCCACTGCAGTTTTTCAGTTATAAAACAGTAGACAGAATCTTAGACATCGTATAAGTGATTTATTTGAGCACTAGAAAAATACAATAATAATAATTTTTGAGTGATGAAAATAAAACAATAATAATAAAAAAATAACTTAAGTACATACTGATTTCCTGACATACAGATGCTCCTGCTCATACATTAGTAATCACATGCTGACGATCATTCATACAGATGCTAATCATACAGATGGCCTATATAGTCAATAATCACATTATAATGGCCTTTTATATAGACTGCATTCACAATGATATCTGTGAACAGTCAGCAATTACATGCTGATTATCAGCCATACAGATGTTAATCATACAGATACAGGCAATTCCCCACAAAACACGCAAACATATATGAAAACTGTTGAAAAAAAAAAAAAAAAGGTTTATTTGTGCAAAAAAGATCGCTAAGTTATGCCCCCATCAGATGACAGGTGCGTCACAGCGTCGCGAGGGAGCGCCAGAATTCAAATAAACAATCTTCCATGTATCTTTGACTTTTTTTTTTTTTGGATGATCTCATTCTGTTTGGGACATTGCCTGCTACAAAATCATGCTGTTTTTTACCACCAAGACGCTGTTTTTGAGCGTAATTTGTTCCATAACGGACACAAACAATAACTCTCCCTGAAGAGATGAGACGTAAACAAATGAATAACGATCCAAATTACAATGTTGTTGTTTCTTTGGACTAAAATTGCTCGATGGAATGTTGTTCAGTGGACCCTTATCTCTGAAACTAAACCAGGATTTACAGCAGTGGATACGTTTGAGTGTCGTTATCAGGATGAATCTGGTATGTACTGTGGGTTTTTATACATGTTTTGATGTGTACTGCTTACACAAATTTAGCAAATACATTCCTTATAAGCTTTCTATCGAAAAACAGCGATCTGTCGTCGATGCTAGAGGCTTAGACCTTCAAAATTATATATAGTTTGTCAAGATTAATTTTGTCCTGTTTTACTTTATCTGTTTGAAAACAATGACGTGTGCAAACAAAGAGCTTTCAGTGCGCTGGCGTCCTGGTGCATGTTAACAGGTTAAATACAGTGCAAAACATGTGATACAGGTTTCATTATGGTTCTACACATTCATGCATCATGTAATAGGAAGAAAAGTACAGACACTGGAATCATTTTACAAAATTATTGATGAAATATCTCACAACATAAGTTTTGCAAAAAAACTTTAGATAAGAAAAATTAGATAAGAAAAGAAAAAGAAAAAACTACAGTCAACTACAGTCAACTAAAATGTCAACTGGAGTGTTCCTCACTGCACTTCTAAGTTTTCATCAACTCTGTCTTGGGGATTTGGCTACAGGTTCTCATCCATATCGCAATGGATGTTTTCATTAGCTAAACTAATCTTGGAAAAAACTCTTCTGGCATGGCAAATACAGGCCTGACATTGATCTCCTGTGATGTCATTGCATGCATTATCCATGACCTGGAGAAGCGTGACTTGTTTGTTAGGGTACCTATTGTAAACCTTCCACCTCCATGTGGACAAAAAGTCCTCGGTCGGGTTAAGGAAAGGGGAGTATGGGGGTAAATACAATGTGATAAACTGTGGATGGGCCTGAAACCATGATTGCCGTTGCTAGGAATTCTGGGCCCATTGCACTGATTTTGCTATGGGGCCTCCTCAAAATTATGTTCAGTTGGGGTTGGTCAGGCCCCCCAGAGAACATCGTTCTGGGGCCCTCTCAAACACTGGCGTCTCAATTTCTCCTCCATGTCTTGACCAGGTTAAAGCCTGCCTCATCCAAAAATATTAACTGTTTTCATCAGCATCCAGCTCTATCACCCTCTAAAAAGACATGTACTGTAGGAAAAACAAATACTGATAATAATGATATAGAATGTTTGGGGATTTTTTTTTCTCCCAACAATATGCATCTTGAAATTGATCATACCTGAACATATTCAGTCCTCATATACTAAACATGTAATATTGTTCATCATTTCCCATAAAAACTATGCATCAAGATTAATGCAACGGTTACCTGGAATTTTAAGCAGATGTATCAATTGATAGTCAATTGATAGATAGAGGGGAAGTCGTGGCCTAATGGTTAGAGAGTCAGACTTGTAATCCAAAGGTTGCGGGTTCGAATCTCAGGTCCGGTGGGGATTGTGAATGAACAGCACTCTCTCCACCTTCAATACCATGACTGAGGTGCCCTTGAGCAAGGCACTGAACCCCCAATTGCTCCCCGGGTGCTGGAGCAATGGCTACCCACTGCTCTGGGTGTGTTCACAGTGTGTGTGTGTTCACTACTCACTGCTGTGTGTGTGAACTTGGATGGGTTAAATACAGAGCACCAATTTTGAGTATGGGTCACAATACATTACATTTTTTTTATTTTTTTTTATAGTCAGATCATTGTAATGAAATGAATAGACGCTCAACTCAGCTGTAATGTGTGAGTTGCATTTTGAAATTTTGAAATAGTAATACTGTGATGTTGTGTCATTTCAAACTGATTTTAAGATGAACAATGATCTGAAGTGTTAAGTGTTTTAAAAAATTAGCATTTTGATCATCGGTTGTGAGTTATTTGTCTAGAATTTTGAAAAATGACATGAAGGTTCCGATATTAGTACAAAAATTATTGTAAAAAACTACGTAATTTAGTCAGCTTCACATTTCAGAGACATTACCAGGAACACAAGGAGGAATACTGACATTGTTGTCATCCGCTGTCCATCTCTGGTCTTCTGTACAAGTGTATCTTACTACATAAGTTAAAAAAAGAGGAAAACATTGAGTACCTGAATATAAATCAAGTTTAATTGGTTGAAAATCAAATTGTGAAATCACATGAATGAAAATCAATTTTGCATAGTATCTGACCATTATGAGTTCCTTCAAATGTGTAGAATGGCTCATTGCAGTAATACTCAATGACTGATCCATTGATAAACCGAACACCTCCTTAAGAAGGGGTTTTGGAGCTCCACAGCCAGTAGATACTTAATATAAAATAAATACAAATAAGAATTTACAATAAAATATAACAACACACTGATGTAGTGTCATGTCTGGTAGAATAAATGTAAATACAGTAGTGATGTATGCAGAATCCAAAGAAAACCAATGAATGGAGATATGTTAATTATCCATTATTATATGCATGTATATACATACATACATACACACATACAGTACATGCATGTACAGACATGCACACACACATACACACACACACACACACACACACACAATCACACACATTTATCACACAGATATACATAATAAATTAACAAAAGAAAAAGAAAAAAAAAGCATAAAGAAGCAAATTCGAGTTTTGTTCCAGTTGCTCCATTTACACTCACATGCCACTTTATTAGGTACACCTTGCTAGTACTGGATTGGACCCTCCTTTGGCCAACAGAACTGCCTTAATCCTTTGTGGCATAAATTCAAAAAGGAGCTAGAAATATCCCTCAGATTTTGATCCATACTGACATGATAGCATCACACAGTTGTGGGCGGATTTGTCAGCTACACATATATGATGCAAATCTCCTGGTCCACAACATCACAAAGTTGCCCTTGGATTGAGATCTGGCAACTGTGAAGGTCATCTGAGTATAGTGAATTCATTTTGACATGGTCATAATGGTTCCTGCTAGAAGTAGTCATCACAAGATGGGTAGACTGTGGTCATAAAGGGATGGACATGGTCAGCAACAACACTCCGGTAGGCTGTGGTGTTTAAAAGAGGCTCAATTGGCAATAAGGGACCCAAAGTGTCCCAAGAAAAAATCTCCCATACCATTACACCATCATCACCAGTCGAAATCGCTGGCAGGATGGATCCATGCTTTCATGTTGTTTATGTCAAAATCTGACCCTACCATTTGAATGTCGTGGCAGAAACTGAGAGTCATCAGACCTTCTATTGTCCAGTATTGGTGAGCCCTAACCTCAGTTTCCTGTTCTTAGCTGATAGTTTTTGGGGCCATTATCTGTAAAGCCTAAAGATGGTTGCAAGTGAAAATCCCAGTAGATCAGCAGCTTCTGAAATACTTAGACCAGCCCATCTGGCACAAAAAACATAAAACAATCAAAGTCAAATAAATCACTTTTCTTCCCCATTCTGATGTTCGGGTTGAAATTCAGCAGATCAACTTCACAACTCGAGTTTCTGCCATGGTTGATTAGATATTTGCCTTAACTAGTTGAAAATATGTACCTAATAAAGTGGCCTGTGAGTGTATATCTCCACAGATGTCCAAAAGGTCAAATATTTGTGAAATATATTAATTACAATGATAAAAATCCAATAATTTAGATGTAAATAAGGTAAAAATCACCAAAATTATAAAGATAATGTTTTATCATAATAGATTGATATAAGATTTATGAACAAAAAAGAAGTGGAAGCTAATTTTGATGCTTTGGGTCATTTTGACCAGTGAGGAGATTTTTTCATACTCAAACGATGAGAGGAAAAGGGTTTTGATCATAACTCACCAGTAGCCTGGTAGGATGCAGTAAATCCTAAGTGTGATTTAGGGTTTGAATCATCAGTTAGAAAAAATAGCTGGAGATGGTTACCAGGTACCACAATGGGCTTGTCTCCTGGGTGAAACCTGTCTGTGGAATTCTGGCCACAAAACTTCTCCAGAACCTTCTTATCAGACACAAGCTGAATGCAAAACAAAATTATATCACATGATTGCGCATGATTGGGCAGCTCAAATGAGCTAAAAGTATAATAATAATAATAATAATATAAAAATATTTATTTTGATTAGATTTTACATTATTTTAATGTGAGGAAACACTCACAATGAAAGAATCATGGCAACAGTTTGGAGAGGGCTCAATATCCAGATGATTGAACGTCAGCTGGATCTGATACCCCTCGGGCACCTCCAGGTCCCATTGCTCCAGGAGATTAGCTGGATATGGCTGAGGGTACTGTGGAGAAGACACCTCCCCAAACATGGCCGGCTCACACTCGCACACATTCACACATGCCCACAGCAGGCTGAATCAGTGTGTTTTAGTAGAACAAAAATACAGAGAGGTCAAAGTAGTTGAATCCCTTAAATAATTCTGTAAACATGTTCAAACTGAGTCATTATACTCTATTGATAATTATTAAAATAATCATGAGGATAAATATGATTTCAGATGAAATATTAAATCTAAAAAGAACTTACCGAAGTATTAGAACTTTTCCAGCCATGGCAGATGTCAATAGATTTTTCACAAAAGTTATATAGAGTTTTTCTGTCGTTTTTTTCCGTGGCTACAATTGCAGTGCCTCTCTGACAGAGCAAGAGTCCAACAGTCATGATAAAAGACAGATTTGTTTGATTTGGCTGTGCTACAAAAACAATGACAGCAAAATATATGTGATAGAGAGACATGCAAACAACTCTTGCCATGGTTCACGCTGCTTTTTAGACTGGAGGCAAAAGTTAAAGTCTGCAAACACAATTTTAGGCAGTACTTTTATCCACCTTATTTTTCAACACAGAAGTAAGTCGTTGTCTGTGCATGTGTGAGACGTTGCGGGGAAATTGCCGTTGTGGGGAAATAACGAGAAAGTGCAGTAGAAGGTAAAACTGTTTGCAATACAAATCAGTGTGTTCGTAATTAAGATGATACATTAAAATCGCATGGTAAGACACACTAGTTTGCACTATCAAACAGCAAAACGAGCTGTTTTGTACAGCTAAAAATAGCTGGACGAGCATGACACCGGAAGCCTCGCACATGAAATTTACAAATGGCCGCACCTGCTCTTACAGAAAAATAACATGGATAGTGTAGGCATAAATTTTTATATAATTTTTTTATAAGAAGAAGAAATACATGAATAAAAAATACAAATGGTCAGTTCATTTTTTATTTTATTTATTTATATTTCAATGTCTTACAAGGGAAAAACTTCTGCATATTGTATACTTTAGGGTCATTTATTAGGCTGCAGGAGGTGATGGAGTGAAAATTTTACACCTATTAATTACATGTAATAAGGATAAGTAAGAGTTTTTCCGACATGTACAGTGCATAAGAATTACTTCCTTTGATGATGATAGATAATTGTATAACCAGCTACATAGAGAGATACAATTATGAGATAATCCTCTTTGGTTAATTTTGAAACATTTGACAAATTGGACAAGACATAAACAGGCAAAATAGGTTAATTCTAATCTAAATATTTCTTACCATTATGCACAATTAAAACTGATCTCAGATACCACTTGAAATTAATTAATAATCTCTCATGTTGCACACCGGATGTTAATTATTTGCCATTGTTTCTTCAATCCAGCCCAGGTAGTTCTGCACTTTAGTGTAGTAACCTTTAGAAACCTGGCCACATCTTGCAGGACCCCATGACACAATGCCCCTCACCTCGTAGGGCTGCTCTTTAGTTCCATAGCCCAACATGGGGACGAATAGAGGGCCCCCAATGTCACCTTGACAACTGTCAACACGTTTAACATCATCTCCAGCACAGAACATGTTATCAGTGACAGGCAGATCCCCGAAAACACACCGTACAGAAGGATATTCCCGAATATACCCATAGCGTAAAATTTCACTTTTTAAGCCCCTCTCAAACCCTCCAAAGCCTGATAGTGTACCCACTGTGCCCTCCATTACAGGTTCATGTGCTTTGTTTGGCAGACACACTGGCCTGATGTTTGGACCGAGTGGCACCCTGGCAGACATTTTGATCAGCGCGATGTCATTATCATAGTTAGTTTGATGACCACTCAAAGAAACCCTCTGGTAATTTGGGTGAATTATAATCTTCTCAGTCTTCAGAGTGACTGGGTTTTTGTCCTGACTATTGATTATTCCTCCAAGCCAAGTCATGTTGGTGTTTTCAAATTCGTCTACCATTTGAGCAGCTGTAAGAGCCCAGTAATCACTGATCAGACATGCACCACCTCTGGGATTTGTCTTATGGAGAAGCTGCCAGGGAATCTGTCCTAGTCTGGCTTTCATCCCACCAAAGACTCTGCCACCAACACTGACTTCTGTGTTCATTCCACACACTGAGAAAAAAAAATAAAAAAATACACATGACAGAAATTAAATCATTTGATTTTAATCTAATATAGCCAGCATCATGTTAAGTTTTTCAAAATATTACCAGGAACACAAGGAGGAATATTGTCATTATTGTCATCTGCTGTCCATCTCTGGTCTTCTGTACATTTGTATCTTACTACACAAGATAAAGATAAAAACAAAAAGAGACAAAAAGTGAATAAATGAGCAAAAATTCAGTTTAAGTGGTTGAAAATTGTGAAACCATGTGAACAAACAAAATCAGTTTTGCGCAGTGTCTGACCAATAGGAGTTCCTTCAAATGTGTAGAATGGCTCATTGCAGTAATACTCGATGACTGAATCATTGTTTGATCCATTGATAAATCGAACACCTCCATTCAGCAGGGGTTTTGGATCTCCACAGCCAGTAGCTGTATAAACTGAACAATAGCAAGTTAAACTTAATGTTAGAATAAAATGTCACAATACACTGGTGTTGTGTCATGTCTGGTAGACCAGTGTGTACACAGTTGTGACGTGCGCAAAATGCAAAATGCAAAAAAAAAAAAAACAGCCAGTGTGACATACGTGTAAAATTTGTCCCATCCCTGCGAAACAATTTTTGTATAACAAAAATCTAGCAATTTACATTTGTAGTAATCTTTGAGGGTGGGTGCACTTGAATTAAAGGAATTCATATTCAATTCAATTCAAGTTTATTTGTATAGCGCTTTTCACGATGCTAATCGTTGCAAAGTAGCTTTACAGAAAATTAAAGTTTCTACATTATATTTAGTAATAGCTTATCAGTGGTGACTATCTCAAGTTGATGTCCATATGGCAGAAATGTACGGTAAAAATCAAGCAGTAAGTTGACATGTAATCAAACAGACAGTGAACATTATTAACAGCAATGATTATATGTTGCGATCAAACTCAAAGCAAAATTTGGTAGTTTTGTATGTTGTCTGAGGGTTGGCATCATTATATGAATAAATGATCATAGTGGTTGAGGTTGTTCAAGTGACTCTATCTGCAGGTTACATCATTGCTCCAGTAGGTGGCACCATTATGAGTGAGTCACACAATTGATTCGTTGAAAAAAAAAAAACATGTACTCATTATTAGCCACTACCATTCGATGTTAGGAGACACACAACTGTTAACTCTGATGTGAATTCATTTGGATCTATTTTCCCTGGCAGAACAAAAATTAACTTACTGACAGTTAGGCTACATTTGTGTAAAAAGTAACGTTCATAACTACAGTACAGATGTTGCTTAATTATTACTCACCAGTAGCCTGGTAGGATGCAGTAAATCCTAAGTGTGATTTAGGGTTTGAATCATCAGTTAGAAAAAAGAGCTGGAGACGGTTACCAGGCACCACGATGGGCTTGTCTCCTGGGTGAAACCTGTCTGTGGAATTCTGGCCACAAAACTTCTCCAGAACCTTCTTATCAGACACAAGCTGAATGCAAAACAAAATGATATCACATGATTGCGCATGATTGGGCAGCTCAAATGAGCTAAAAGTATAATAATAATAATATTACAATATTTATTTTGATTAGATTTTACATTATTTTGAAGTGAGGAAACACTTACAAAGAGAGAATCACGGCAACAGTTTGGAGAGGGCTCAATATCCAGATGATTGAACGTCAGCTGGATCTGATACCCCTCGGGCACCTCCAGGTCCCATTGCTCCAGGAGATTAGCTGGATATGGCTGAGGGTACTGTGGAGAAGACACCTCCCCAAACATGGCCGGCTCTCACTCGCACACATTCACACATGCCCACAGCAGGCTGAATCAGTGTGTTTTAGTAGAACAGAAATACAGACAGAGGTCAAAGTAGTTGAATCCTTAGATAATGATAAAACATGTTCTGAGATGATAATTATTCTCTATTGATGATTATTAAAATAATCATGAGGATAAACATGATTTCAGATGAAATATTAAATCTAAAAAGAACTTACCAAAGTATTAGAACTTTTCCAGCCATGGCAGACATGCAGATGTCAATAGCTTTTTAACTAAAAGTATAAAGAGATTTTCAGTTTTTGGCTACACTCTCTGACAGAGCAAGAGTCCAACAGTCATGATAAAAGACAGATTTGTTTGATTTGGCTGTGCTACAAAAACAATGAAAGCAAAATATATGTGATAGAGAGAGATGCAAACAACTTTTGCCATGGTTCACGCTGCTTTTTAGACTGGAAGGAAACATTTTAGGCAGTACTTTTATCCACCTTATTTTTCAACACAGAAGTAAGCCATTGTCTGTGCATGTGTGAGACTTCCGTTTCATTAGCCGCTGTAAGGAAATAATGAGAAAAATAACAATAAGTGCAGTAAAAGGTAAAACTGTTTGCAATACAAAACGAGCTGTTTTGTACAGCTAAAAATAGCTGGACGAGCATGACACCAGAAGCCTCGCACATTAAATTTATAAATGGCCGCACCCGCTCTTACAGAAAAAATAAGGTGGATAGTGCAGGCCTAAATTGTGATGTGTTTAGAATATGTGCTATCCTTTATATATACTGTATATACAGTATATATAATTCATAACATTTTAATAACATAAAAATGGGTCACTGGGCACAAAACCAAGCTTCTGCTATGGCCATTCCAGTCCTCTGACCTGAACCCTGTAGAAAATGAGTGAGGTGAACTGAAGAGAAGAAGCACCGTCATGGAGCTGTGAATCTGAAGGATCTGGAGAGATTCTGGATGAAGGAATGGTCTCTGGTCTCTTGTCAGGTGTTCTCTAACCTCATCAGGCATTATAAGAGAAAATTTAGAGCTGTTAAACTGGCAAATGGAGGTTCCAAAAATTATTGAATAAAAGGGTGCCATTAATTGTGGCCAATGTGTATTCGAGAAAAACATTTATTTCATAATGATATTTCCTCCCATTTTAAATTCTTATTCTCCAATGAAATGTTAGATTTTTGTAATTTTTTTAAATAAAAGATCAAAAGGATTAATAATGCAGGTTTATTTTCAGAGCCTTCTTTGATCATACTGTATTTACCAAGGGTGCCAATAATTCTGACCACGACTGTATATATATATATATATATTTATATATACATACATAGTGAAGTGAAGTGAAGTGATGTGTGTACTCGAAATTTGTGCTCTGCATTTAACCCATCCATGTGCGCGCACACACACACACACACACACACACACACACACCGTGAACACACACCCGGAGCAGTATATAAATAAATAGAAATGGTTCATTTATTTATTCATTTATTGTCTTACAGGGGACAACATTTGCATATTGTATACATTACGATCATGTAGGCTGCAGAAGGTGGTGGTGTGAAAATATCAATTACACGCAATATGGATAAGAAAGAGTTTATCTGACATGTATAGTATATAATAATTATTTGCTTTGATGATGATTGATGATTGCATAGCCAGTTACATAACCAGTTGAGACCTCAGGTCATTTATTTTTTAACCCTGCAGAGGGAGATAAAGTTATGAGATAATCCTCTTTGCTTAATTTTGAAACATTTATACAAATTGGACAAGACAAACAGGCAAAATAGGCTTATTTTAATCTAAATCTTTCTTACCATTATGCACAATTAAAACTGATCTCAGATACCACTTGAAATTAATTAATAATCTCTCATGTTGCACACTGGATGTTAATTATTTGCCATTGTTTCTTCAATCCAGCCCAGGTAGTTCTGCACTTTAGTGTAGTAACCTTTAGAAACCTGGCCACATCTTGCAGGACCCCATGACACAATGCCCCTCACCTCGTAGGGCTGCTCTTTAGTTCCATAGCCCAACATGGGGACGAATAGAGGGCCCCCACTGTCACCTTGACAACTGTCAACACGTTTAACATCATCTCCAGCACAGAACATGTTATCAGTGACAGGCAGATCCCCGAAAACACACCGTTCAGAAGGATATTCCCGAATATGCCCATAGCGTAAAATTTCACTTGTTAAGCCCTTCTCAAACCCTCCAAAGCCTGATACTGTACCCATTGTGCCCTCCATTACAGGTTCATGTGCTTTGTTTGGCAGACACACTGGCCTGACGTTTGGACCGAGTGGCACCCTGGCAGACATTTTGATTAGTGCGATGTCATTATCATAGTTTGTTTGATGACCACTCAAAGAAACCCTATGATAATTTGGGTGAATTATAATCTTCTCTGCCTCCATAGTGATTGGGTTTTCATCCCGAGCTTTAGTTATTCCACCAAGCCAAGTCATGTTGATGCTTTCAAGTCCATCTACCACATGAGCAGCTGTAAGAGCCCAGTAATCACTGATCAGAGATGCACCACCTCTGGTATGTGTCTTATGGAGAAGCTGCCAGGGAATCTGTCCTAAACTGGCTGGCTTCCCACCAAAGACTCTGCCACCAACACTGACTTCTGTGTTCGTTCCACACTCTATAAAATGTAAAAAAAATATTTAAAAAAAATGAACAAATATGTAATGTAAAATAAAGTTAAATAACAATATATAAAATCTAAAATATTTATTTAGCTGTCTGTTGTCAAGCCACAATTATTACCAGGATAACAAGAAGGAATAACATCATTGTTGTTGACTTCTGTCCATTTTCGGTCTACTGCACATTTGTATGTTACTACACAAATGAAAGAAATAAAGCAAGGAAATGAGGTCATGATTCATCAATCACAAAGAATAAAGGTGGGTTTTGTATGGTATCTGACCTTTAGAAGTATCCTTAAATCTGTAGTATGGCTCATTGCAGTGATACTCTAGGACCGAAAGATATTCATTGTTTTCTCCACTAATAAACTCAAAGTCTCCATTCGACAGCAGCTTTGGAGCTCCACAGTCAATAACTGTAATGTGGACGATACATAGAAATGAAATGATGAATGGATACAATGTAGTCAAATGCAAAATTAGGTGTATATACAGTATGTATTTACTCACTCTTGCACTCCGGCAGTGTCAAATGCCATTGTCCATTACTCTGACATATCGACTTAAAACTTGAAATCTCTTTCTCTCCCTTAAAGAAGGCAAAGGAAAATGCTTCATTAAGTCACCACCATATTATCTAAAGGAACCCCTGTGTATAATCACTAATGCACTCTTAGGCCATTCACACAAAATGCATTTTTGCATTGATTTTGGATAGATGTGTTTAACCGTTGCACTCACATATTGTGTTTTTTGCAGCATCTCACACAAGAAACATTTTTTTTTTTTTAAAATATGGTGTTCAAGTTAAAAAGTTAAAAAAAATATGTCTCTAGACCATTTTATCCCCACACTGCCCTGTGTGTCATGTTTAACCACAAAAACACTTTCTGTGTGAATGGCCCCTTACGGTTCTTGCTTTACTATCAGCATTACTGTAAACCTCACCATCATTAGTTTGTATCCTGGATTACAGCGCACATGAATGTAGTCTCTGTACAAGTACTGGGGAAATTTCGGAGTGACTGTTCCATTGCCGACGCTGCCTGGATGTGGACACTGTACCCCTTTTAAAAAAGATGTGAGACAATTAGACTAATGAAGATTAGCACCACAGATATTTGAGTATTTCTAATATTACTGTTCAGGTATCTACTGTCCAACATCCCCCCCCAAGAAAAGAAAAAAATATATTAAAAAAAAAATATATATATATATATATACAGTATATATATATATAATTTGTATTTATTTTTTTATTTTTTCTTTCTCACTCTGTGTTGTGTAACGTAAGCTCCACCCCTGGCTCTGTCCGTATCCATCGGTGTGATACTCCAGCTGGACAAAGTGAGTGCCCGTGTTCAGGACTCCAGGGCTTTTTCCTCCACAGTATTTTTGGGGCTCTTTTCCTTGGACAGACACCTGAGAAAGAATGAAAAGCACCACAGAAATAAACCTAAAAATGAATACATTTGAAGATACAGTGCCCTCCAGTAGAATTGCACCCTTGGCAACAGATAAAAATTCTAAACCTGACTGCCTCTGTTAGAAATCTTATAATGGGCCATGGTTGGATCTTCCACCGGGACAATGATCCAAAACAAACATCAAAATCAACACAAAAATGTGTCACTGAGCACAAAACGAAGCTTCTGCCATAGCCGTCCCAGTTCCCTGACCTGAACCCTATAGAAGAACCAACATGGAGCTGGTAATCTGAAGGATCTGGAGAGATTCTGTATGAAGGGATGTTCTCTGATCTCTTGTCAGGTGTCCTCCAAACTTATCAGGTATTATAGGAGAAAACTCAGAGCTGTTATCTTGGAAAAAGGACGTTGCAATAATTGGGTGCCAAGAATTGTGGCCAACGTGAACTTGAGAAAAACATTTATTTTAAAATGTGAGTTTCCCCCCACTTTCAATTGTTTTACTTCAATGAAAGCATAAACAATGCAGATGTATTTTCACAGCCACTTTTGCTCATATTTACCAAGGGTGCCAATATTAGTGGAGCGCACTGTAGATAGACATATAGTAAAGCATACTTGCAGCCAGTGGAAGAGGCAGGACTCTCCTTGACTGTAGACCTGCTCTATATGGAAGTTCTGGCTGAAGTTAAGAGTAATCATAAAGCCTGGTTGCACAGAGATGGTGTAGATGCAGTCCAGATCAGACGGGGACGTGTCTGGGAAGCCAGGACTCGAGATGGTCCCCTCTAATTCACTGTGCACCCCACCTCCACACTCCACTATCACAGGGAGGAAACACACACCCCTTGCTACAGGTTATCATTCTTTTCACCAGTATGTAAACTATGATAGTATACTATGATAGTTTTTGCTAACATTTTGTTTATATCTTGAATTAGCTTTTATTTTTATATTGCTTTTATTTATAATCAACATAAACTGTGTGCTGGAAATATAAAGATCACAGTGCCTGGGTTTTTATTAATGAACACACTCACAGACGCAGGTGCGTTGGTCAGGCCGTAACGTGTAACCGTGGTAACAGGCACACAGGTAGGAGCCGAGGGTGTTGAGGCATATCTGTGAACATGGTGGACCATTTTCCATACTGGAAGAGGAACACTCATCTATGTCTAAGGGAACAGGTATAGGAGCATTAAAAGATGTATTACTACTGCACTGAATTATTTAATTATGTTTAATTAAATAACATCATACGAATATTCAGCATATTGCATTTATACAACAGTTAAATAAACGAGAAATAAATATTTATCAGCTTCAGTTTTAGACACAATATTTTGGACCAGTAATTGTGTCTAGTTTTGTTGCGTCAATGAAAATAGTTCCAAACAAAGCCAACCAATAATTGATTCCAAGTCACAGAACAACACACCATAGTGGAATTAGTGTTTTTAAATAAAAGACAAGGAATAAAGAAAGTCACTTGTCTGCACCAACTATGGTGTATCGACATATACCGTAGATAGTATCAGTTTCCATCCAAAGTTGTGAATTTTTCTTTGTAAATTTAACTTACAGAACATTGGAGTATTGAACAAACAATTGCAAATAAAGCACATTATCCATCTCATGTGTCCAAGAGAAAAAATGGTCGCATCCTGTGAAATTGGCACAAAATATATACATTGAAAGTAGAGGTTGCTGCAACTGGTAAAGCCACTGTGGTTCTTTATTCCTACATTATAAATTATTAGCGCCTCAGATGTGCGATGTTTGGGAATGCAGTTTATTCAGTTTTGTGCATATCTTCTTATAGGATTAAAAAAAAAAGATCATAACTGAGTGCCTTGGCATTTCTATTCAGTGTTTTTTTTCTCTGTATCACAAAAATTGATGGAAAAACAGCTACAATCACTGGAAATTCCCCACTTTTAATACACAAACAGGCCTGTATGGAATGCACAAACACAGGCAAGGGAGTGATACACTGCACTCTTGGAACACCACTCAGCCAATCAAATTCTAGAACTGCTGTGTAAAATAGCTGTTTTACATCCTTAAATAATATTAGAAGAAAACATACTACAACACTGTTTTGTTTGTAATATGCTTCAAACATGACTCACCAACAGCCTGGTAGAATGCAGTGAATCCCAAGTGTGACTCGTGATTTGAGTCATCCGTTAGAAAAACCAGCTGCAGACGGTTACCAGGAGCCAAGATCGGCTTGTCTCCTGGGTGAAACCTGTCTGTGGAATTCCGGCCACAAAACTTCCCCAGAACCTTCTTATCAGACACAACCTGCATGTAAAAAAAAATCACTGATGTATTACAAAATACATAGGCCTTGCTAAATAAATGTCTTATAAAGCCAAATAGTAGTCACAATGACATTTCAAACCTAATTTATATGTAGTGCATGAAGTATGACTTTTTGCCATTATTCCCCAACAAAACACAATATACAACACAGTACGAGGTATGGATTGTGCAACTCAAATGAGGTCACAGCACTCGAGCATTGTGTATGAAGACATCCACATGATACAAGTTCTAAGATGAAGCATCACTAACAGTGACAGAATCGTAGTAACAGTCTGGAGAGGACTCAATGTCCAGGTGATTGAACGTCAGCTGGAGCTGGTAGCCTTGTGGCACCTCCAGGTCCCATTGTTTCTGGAGATTTGCTGGATATGGCTGAGGGTACTGTGGAGAAGACACCTCCCCAAACATGGCCAGCTCACACTCGCACACATTCACACATGCCCACAGCAGGCTGAATCAGTGTTTCAGTAAAAAACAGAAAAAAGATTAAAAAATCAATCGTGTTGCTGGAATAATTTATTTAATTTACTAAATACACGTTATAAGATCGTTACAAAGCGTTGACATCCACTGTTATTAAAGTAATCACACAATTTAAATTCTATTTTGTAATATATGCAAATTTGAAGATAATATCTAAAAACAACTTACCAGATTATTAGATGTACTCTATCCATAACAAACATGCAGATGTCAGTATCCGTTTGACTACACTGTTAATGCAATCATGAGGTTTTCTTGCGATAAAGAGAACAAGAGTCTAAAAGTCATCAAAAAAGGTAAACTTGTTTGATTTGGCTATGGCAGAAGAAAGAGAGAGAGGGAGAGATGTGACTACTTTTCCCGTAAACCATGCATTTTCAACCTGCTTAGTCAAACAGTAAGGGTTAAAGTCTACAGAGATCAGTTTCATGCATCTTTTCTTTACAGATTATTAGATGTTTCCAGTCTTGTGAGATACAAAAAAAGGTGTTTCTAAAGCAGTTTTGAGGTAATAAATCATAATTTATTATTCTTCGCTGTTTGACATTGGATGCAACAGAGGTAGAAAACCTTTAAAAGTCACAACAAAAGTCAGGTTTGTTTGATTTGGTTGAAGAGGAATACTAATCTGGAACACTAATCTGGCACCACTGCAAGGCATGAAAAACACATGAAAAAAAAAGAGATATGGCAGGCTGGACAGCCCATGAGCACTTTACCTGCTGGATTACCTATGAAAATAATTTAATGTTACTAACATTGGACAAAAAGGCCTTGCCAGAACATTTTTTATAAAATAGGAAATAAGAGTCTGAAATTATTTACTTGTGAAAATGGTTTTATTGGTGAGTATAAAACAACTTCATATAAAAGTTTCAAAATTCTGAATTATTCATGGAAATAGCAGATGCCTATACATCAAACAGATACAGCAGTGAGTAACTTTATTGGTGTGTATCACAATTAACAATTGGTGTATTTTTGTGATTTGATGTTAGTTTTTTTCCATGGTTTCCTTGATCCAATCCAGGTAGTTTTGAACTTTAGTATAGAAGCCCTTAAAGCTTTTATTCCCACATCCAATAGGACCCCAAGATACAATGCCTGTAAGACGATAAGGCTTGTCTGGAGACCCATAGCCCAGAACAGGAGAAAACAAAGGACCTCCACTGTCTCCTTGACAACTGTCTACTTGGTCTCCTCCAGCACAGATCATGTTATCAGTGACAGGCAAACCCACTGAATCACATTCATCAAGTGGATATATCTGGACAGGTGCATGAAGCAGATATCTACTCATTCCTTCTTCAAATTTTCCAAAACCTGAGATTGTGGCCTCTGCCACAGGTTCATCTGTTTTGTTTGGCAGACACACTGACCTGATGTTTGGACCTATAGGCACCCTTTTAGACATTTTGATGAGTGCAATATCATAATCATAGTTAGATGGAGAAGCAGTACCAACTCGCTGATAATTTGGGTGAATTATTATCTTCTCAGTCTCCATAGTGACTGGGTTTTGGCTTTTACCATCAATTATTCCCCCTAACCAATTCATGGTGGTTTTTTCATATCCATCCACTACGTGAGCTGCTGTTACAGCCCAGTAATCATTGATTAAAGATGCACCACCTCTGGGACTTTCCTTATGAAAGAGCTGCCAGGGAATCTGCTTCAATAATGCTGGCTTCCCTCCAAAGACTCTGCCACCAATAGAGGCCTCTGTATTAATTCCACACACTAAAAGTGAGAGAGAGAGAGAGAGAGAGAGAGAGAGAGAGAGAGATAAAATACATGAAAAAGAGATACAAAAGATCGGGTATATCTGGGTTTATAGGTGTGTTCATGACTGAGTACCTGGTTCACATTTAGGCAAATCTTCAGCTAATTTTTGACCACTCTCAGACTCCCAGTTACCCTCAGAATTACAGGTAAAATTACCTGAAGAAAGCGAAGATAGTGAAAAATATATAACTAATTCGCATTTTGTTAAGAATTATGTCAATGTAGTTCACATAAACCATACACATCTCACCATTTTTATCCAGTTGATAATATTCATTTGCACACTTAAGATTGATCTGGTTCAGATAAGTTGTTGGAGGATCTTCATCTGATAGCTCCATTAATTCAGAAAGCTCAGGAATGCCACAATCCACAGCTAAAGAAGAAAACAAGAAGCGTTTTTTTTTAATGACACATGAACATTTTTCAGCTTCACACATTTTCTAGGCATTGTACTACTGGTGTGCAGTTTGTGCTAAGTTTTGTGAGCTAAGTTTTGTGAGCTAAGTTTTGTGAGCTTGTAACATCACACCATGTCATTTACTGTATATAGGGAGAACAGCAGTGAAAACAGCCCATTTAATAAATTAAAAATGAATTATTTCTTCCCATGTATATCTTAAAAAAACACAACAACGTTCACAAATCAAGACAAGAAGGCATTATAAGAAGACATTTTCTCACGTTCACAGGGAATAACAGGACTCCACTGTCCATTCTTCTGGCATGTGGCCTCATACTCAACCTCAGCTGATTCATTCTATGGAACATTTCATGCTAAATGTGAGTTTCAATGATTAAAAAAAAGGTTTGACTCATAAACTACAGTATAAAGTACATGCTGGTATATAATACAGACTGATATCAGCAAAAACTCAGCATGCTATCCAAATTTTAAATAATATATGTATTTAAAATAATTTCATAATATAATAATATTCTATTAATTATTATCAATTTAATAAAATTATATTTCTTTATCTACTAATCAATTTTATATTAATAAAATGAGTTACTAATTTATACTCATAAATATTTATAAAATATATTATTATAATAAAATATATTTTTTACTAATAAAATTGGTTACTAATTTATACTAAAATAAAATCTACTTAACTAATACATTTTATATTGTCAATTTTAATTGAAATTCAAAAAGAGATTATCTAAAATGTTTCTCAGCAACCTGTAACTTAAATCTGTGGCTCTTCAGCCTGAGAAGGTAAAATCATTCAGCCTGAAATACATACTGATTTCAATACATGTCCTTTGTCACATTTCACTGTAACTTTGTCGCCTGTGGAATATTCCGAATGCTGTGGGTCCAGACTAGATTTTGGTGTCACAGGTCCAGTACATTTCATCCCTGTCAGAAAGCAAATAAACAACAACATAACATGTTAGGAAACAATTCTCAGCACTTTTCAATCAACAATCAATATTCAGATCAGTGATCCTTCAAATGAGTTTTTCAATGGCAGATTCTCAGATCATGTGGTCCCACCAAACCTGAACATGCAGTATATTGTTGTTTAGTTTTAAAGATGGGGGGCAACAGGCACACCTCTTGTTTTGTAATAGAGGCTAAACCCTCGGTTTGCTCCTTTATGGTCTGTCCTGAAGATAATCTCAACACGTTGAGACCTTGTGAGCAGGGACGAAGGGACATCCCTTCCACAAAATGTCTTAACGTCACCAGAGAGAGGTTTTATCTAGAAGGAATGGATACGGAAAGAGAGAGGAGGTCAATGAGGAGAAATACAAGACTGGTTCAAATATTGTACTAAACATGTTGCATACAGTTAATGAGTCGATGCACTCTCCATTCTCTTTCTTCTCCACATCAAACACCCCCGTGAACCTCAGCTCAAACTGCAGACCTTCTTCTACGGCCAGAATGTAAGAACACACAGAGTTTTCTGGGTATGGCCCAGGCCACTCAGGTGACATCAACACACCTTCTTGCGAGCCTGTGCGATCTTCACTGCAGCTAACTGACACAAAGAGAGAAAACAAAACTGTGTCAGATGCTGTCTTGATTCATGCTGTATAAACACTAACATAATGAACAATCACATTATTATTATTAGCGCATACTGCAGTCATGTCATCTGCCATGTTAAATGCTCAGGCTCTTGGATTCAGGTTGGCTTTCAATGTTTTAATCATTCATCACTTGGAAAAATTAATTCTGAAAGTGATTCCAACAATATTTTTCCCTATTGTTCCCTATTCTCTTAGAATTACAATGATTATTAAAACTTAATTGTTACAGTCTATGGTGTGAATGGCCCTTTAGTCTTGTTGCTATGCTGATTGTTTAGCACAGTTTAATCGTTTCTTAGTGGAAGCATATACAAATTATGAAATTATTTTATTTCAAATTAATATTTAATGTCCATGTATTCATTTGCTTGCTAAGTAGCTATGTAAAATGCGTAATAATAAAAACAATAATTATTTAATTTTAATAATGACTGGCTGGCTGCATTCCTTACATAATTAATTCAACATGACAGCCAAAATTCGTGTCTCAAAATCTCATTCATTACCTTGGCAGGTGTGCTTATCAGAGTCAAGGATGTAACCTGGTCTGCAGAAACAGCGATAACCTCCGATGTAGTTATTGCAGAGTTGGGTGCACTCATTTTCAGGGTCCATACACTCATTAACATCTAAAAGTCAGAAAGATTTGAGGTTAAAACTCAGATCAGCAATAACTGATAGTGATAACACTCTTAGCGACCCACAAATAATCTCATATGCTTTCGGCATTACTCATCATCATGTTTCTCACCCTGTATGGTGTAAAAACCTCGAAATCCAGTGTGTCTCTGAGTGTTCGAGTAGTCTGCAAGAAATGAAACAGAGAGACAACCACCAGGGGAAGAGTGGAGGAAAGGGTTGACAGACGCCTGCAGCTCCTTCATGGACTTGCGTCCACACAGAGTGAAAAGAAGCACCTCATCTGCAAATAACTGGAGAAAAATAGTTGTCACTTACAAATACACAAATCTAAATAATCTATGTAAAATATACACTGTAGTAGATCTTTTTACACAAACACTCTCTTTAAAAGAACAGTTCACCCCGAAATGAAAATTTGCTGAAAATTTACTCACCCCTCAGGCCATCCAAGATTTAGGTGAGTTTGTTTTTTAATCAGAACAGATTTGGAGAAATCTAGCATTGCATCTCTTGTTCACCATTGGATGCATTTTTCACTAGGGGAAGCAATATTATGGATTATGGAGTATTTTGGCCAGAAGCAACGATGTAAAATTAAAACGCCTTAAGGATAAAATTGTTTCATACAATCCTGTAACTTTTTGCTTCACAAGATGTTAATTGATGGTCTGGATTCGTGTCGATTACTTGTGGATTATTGCAATGTTTTCATCAGTTTTTTGAACTCTCATTCTGACGGCACCTATTCACTGCAGAGGTGAAAAAGTGATGTTATGCTAAATTTCTCCAAATATGCTCCAATGAAGAAACAAACTCATGGCCTTTTGGATGGCCTTTTCATTTTTGGGTAAACTGTTCCTTTAACATAAAACTGCACTTCTAAGTGCACAAAGATACAATTTGCATTTTGTACACACACCTTCAAGGCGTCGTCCTCACACTCAAAGCTTTCTTCTAGGTCCAAATGTATGAGAGTGAGTGTAATTTTGTGTCCGGTCGGAGCACACTTTTTCCAAGACAGGTTGGAATGGGGGTCATACCCTCGTGGATGTCCAGGTGACTGCACCCATCCAGCCAATGACACTGACCCACACACGGGAAAGAGAAGGACAATAGCACTGGACAGGAGGGGAAAAGTCAGGAAAATTGTAACAGAAAATAGTAGGGAAAAAAATTGTAAAGTAGAAAAGACAGGGATAGACATAAAGAAAAGGAAAATGCAGTGATACATAGATAGATAGATAGATAGATAGATAGATAGATAGATAGATAGATAGATAGATAGATAGATAGATAGAAATTATGATCAAACTTATAATCCATGCAATATTTTGTTAGAGGAAAATACTATGTAGAGAAATACATACATACCAAAAAACGATCATGATGAGAAGTATTAAAACACAGCCCGCTCTCTCCTTCTGCACTTTCACTTTCATGCTCTGTGTGCATCATCATGTCCAGCCCTCTTTTCCCCTAAAAAACAGTCAACATACTTAAACTGAATGTTTCACAACATCTGTCAGTGGGCGTTCACCTTGAACTGACGTGAACTGGAAGGGGAACATGTAGTGACTGCTCCAGACAGACTGTTGTGGGGATATATATTATATTAACATTAATTATGCATTCATTTAAAGCATATTCAGTTATTCAAATACATAAGATTATTATGTACAGTGGCCTCAAAGAAGTATATTAGATTTTTCATTGTAATTTGAGTTCACAATTTAAAATAAATAAATAAAAGTCAATATCTTTACTAATACGAACACTATTGCAGTTAACTGACAACTTATGCATATGATCCAGAAACACATTGGCTACAGTACAATGCTGAAACCCATGGATGCACTTTGACCAGACAGAGAGTAAGTATGCCGCCTGGTGTCAGAAATGAAAAAGAGAAGAAAGTGAGGGGTGGAGACATAAAAGAGAAAGAGAAAATGAGTCAAATATATAAAATGGGAAAGGGAGAGAGTGAGAGGGAGAGACGAGAGCAGGTTTAGAAGGTAAAGAGAGATATTTTTTGGGATGTTTTCCAACAACTATTTAATTTACCGTAATAACCACACACAAAAAAGGTCAAACAATGTCATTATAAAATGTTGCATTGTTTTCTGATAAGTCATTTTACAGCAGTTTGCTAGTATACTATGTACAATACATTGGTGTATAGAGCTGTTTAGTTCTATTTGTGATTTGCTGTTGTGTAGTTTTAGTAAATATGTAGATGTGCATACACATTACATTTAATATTTTCTCTAATGCAACAGTACATATACCAATTACATTACATGACCATTGCCAATAAATTCCACAAATTATGCTATATTACCAATCACTCAGTCTCATATATTTACCTACAAATGAGCTAAGTAAGCTATAAGTCACCAGACAAAGGAAGTAAAACAGAAAGCTTTATTTAACACAAAACTAAGGAAGTAAAATTGTTCACTATTACAGTGTAGCGCAGGCCATGATTCCCACTTCTGTTGTTGTTGTGAACCTGAAGTTTTGCCTTTTTTTAAAAAACTGGGGTCCAGGGACACGAAAGGGGACACAAGATGTGCTAAAATTAAATAAAATCCTTGAATTTGACATTATTACAATTTTAATCTCCTTTCTAAAGGCTCTTTAAAAAATCATGAGCTAAATCACAATTATTTTATTGTTTTGACAGCCATTGTTTCATGTTTCTAACTTTTGGGTACAAAAATGATACAGTGTTAACTTATTAAAAAGTAAATATTGCCTAGATGCTATTTTACACAGGTATGTATATATACAGTATATATATATATATATATATATATATATACAGTTTTAGGAAGGGTTCCTATTTGGGGTTCCATGCCTTAAAAAGGTTGAAAACCCTCATCTACAGTATGCAGTATACCTCAGATAACATTCAAATATAGTGGATCTTTATAACACCAGTAGTTCTTATGAATATGCTTTGGGAAACTGATTAGATAAGTTTGTTTACATCACAAGGGTGATTAAAACACATATATGTATACAGTATGTTTTTGTTTAGTGTCTGTTCCAACGACAGCATATTTTATCTTCGCTATATGTTGGTGATGAGATGAATATTGTGAGGAAAGACCTTTTTTCATAAACTATTGAATAAAATAATACATACTGACATGTAGACGGTTCTGTGTTCCAGCCAGCACTCACATCAGAAATTACAGTAAAGATATGAAACTACACTGTTAACAGTTCTGACCAAATGAGGAAAAGAGTAGGAACAAATGCACACACTTTCTCACCGTGATGGTATTGCAGTGTCTTCCACAAAGCAGTCTGTGGCTTTTGAAGTCAGACCTCACTTTTTTTTCCTGATATGTAGGTCACACCGTGTGATTCAGAGCAGGTAGCAATAGATATTTACAGATACATTTTGCTAAAACTTTCCTGTCCCTATTCAGAAAGAAATAAGAGTTATAATATTATCCAGAAATCTTATTAAAACTAAATAAAAGTTTAAGCATAAAACACTTCATGGCAGTAGCTTTTGCTAACATAGGCTAATACACTTCCTCACTTGTACAGTTGATGTAAAACCTAGTTTTAAAGAACTGCCTCATTATCTTCAATTACAGACAAGCAGTAATTGAAGCAGCCGTTTTAGTGGATGTCATGAATTATGTTGACTGATGTAATATAATCACACAATAACTTCTCAATAAACTGAAGTCCATGTTGACACTATTGTCTCTGTGTGCCTCAGGGGTTAATTGCTGCACGAACAGGAAGGAAGGCAAGAGAATGCAAGCTCAAGTGCAGAGGGTGGATAGAGGTAGCGGGGCTTTCCAGCACAGAGGGCAGAAAAAGACTAACAGAGGGGGTTAAGAGTGGGTGACGTAAAAAGATACAGAAAGGAAAGAAAAAAATGATTCCCCTACCTGCAGCAGATGAACTGAGACACCCCACAAAAAGACAGAGCAAGCAAGCGTGACAGACAGACAGAAAGAAAAGAGAAGAAGACAACTGACGCAATAGCTCGGGTCAGCATGACCGAATAATCATCAATTCCTTGGTAACTGACGTGAACTGATCAAGACATCACTTCCATAATTGGTGTTAAGGGGTGTACAAGTCAACAGACTTCATATGACTGCACAAAACTGCTCACACTGAAAGAACCGAATCGAGAAAACACTGAACGTAGCCAAGATGGGAGATCAGCAATGCAACTCATGTCCAAAAGGTGGGATTTCTATCAATACTGTAAAACAGCTGATTTAAAAAGTTATGGGAAGTTATCCATCACTGTTAGAATCTTTTTACATAATATAGTGGGAATGTTAACTGTTTTAATATTAGAATCTATTACAGTGTTTAATGTATTGTTTCACTTTCAGCAGTTCACAAACCATTGTGTGAGAATAAACGATCAAGATTGATCTTCTGCTTTTTATTACTGCTGTTTTTACAGCGACATGATTTACATTCAATTCACCTGTGTTTTGTGCTAATTTAGAGACATAGCTTGCCATTCAGTTGACGGTAAGGCACAGGGTAATATTTTTACTCATCACATTGTTTTTATCAACGTGAAATCAGCCCACTAGAGACTCTGGCGTACTCAGGAAATCCTGTACTGTAACCCTGCTAACAACTGAGTTTTTGATGGTTCCTGGAATTTACGCATAAACATAACACAGGACATTCTGTATCAATTTGAAATAATGACATATAAGGTGGACTAATATGTATGTATTCACCACTTTTTATAACAAAACAGCATTTAATCAATGAAAGATAGCTCAGGGGCACATTTCCATCAAAATATTTCACAATGAGCTTATGTTTTAAATTTTAAAACTGTATATAATTGAAATGAAGCCAAAAGGCATTTGAACACTTTCTGGCTATACAGACTTTAGCGGAGGATGTTCATAGTTAATGTGCTGAACTACACCTATGGTTATTCTGGTAGAACACTTGTGTGAACTTGAGGAGAACTGACTTCTACTGTACATGCATAAAAAATGATCCTTTGTTTGCAGTTACCACTTGGTTTGATGTTTTTTTTTAATCTACTGCGATGAAATCCATACAATACAAAAAAAAATATATATATATATATATAGGCCTATATACAGTGTCCTCCACTAATATTGGCACCCTCACAGCTCCATGACGGTGCTTCTTCTCTTCAGTTCACCTCATTCATTTTCTGTAGGGTTCAGGTCAGAGGACAGAGACAGCAATGGTAAAAGATTCATTTTGTGCTCAGTGACCCATTTTTGTGTTTATTTTGATGTTTGTTTTGGATTGTTGTCCTGGTGGAATATCAAAACATGGCCCATTATAAGATTTCTAACAGAGGCAGTCGGGTTTTGATTTTTTATCTGTTGGTATTTGATAGAATCCATGATGCCATGCATCTGAACAAGATGTCCAGGACCTCCAGCAGAAAAACAGGCCCACAACATTAAAGATCCAGCAGTATATTTAATCGTGGTCATGGGGTACTTTTTTATCCCTGTTTGTACTAAACTCATCTGGTGGGTTTGCTGCCAAAAAGCTTTTTTTTTCAGTTTCATCTGACCACAGAAGCCAGTGCCATTTGAAGTTCAAGTCGTGTCTGACAACTGAATTTGCTGGAGTTTGTTTTTGGATGAGTGAGGACAATTTTTCTTGAAACCCTCCCGAACAACATGTGGTGATTTAGGGGATGTTTGATATATTTTTTTTTAGGTTTCTGACCCCAAGACTCAACTAATCTCTACAATTCTCCAGCTGTGATCCTTGGAGAGTCTTTGGCCACTCAAACTCTCCTCCTCACCGTGCATTAGGACGATATAGACACACGTCCTCTTTCAGGCAGATTTTTAACATCTTTAGTTGATTGGAACCTCTTAATTATTACCCTGATGGTGGAAATGGGGATTTTCAATGTTTTAACTCTTTTCTTACAACCACTTTCTATTTTGTGATGCTCAACAATCTTGTTCTTCACATCAGAAATATATTTTTTTGTTTTTTCTCATTGTGATGGATGATTAAGGGAATTTGGCCTTTGTGTTACTCATATTTATAATCCTGTGGAACAGAAAGTCATGGCTGGAAAATTTCATGGTCCTAGTCACCCTGGTGTGCTAAAAAATTTAAATATGAATGGGAATATACTTCAGAGATATTTTACTCATAAGAATTTCTAAGGGTGCCAATAATTGTGGCCAACATTCATTGGAGAAAAACATTTATTTCATCATGAGATTTTCTCCCCACTTTCAATTGTTTTACTTCAATGATAGGTTGGAATTTTGTGAATTTTTTGAGTGAAAGATCAAAAGGATAAACAATGCAGATTTATTTTCACAGCCGCCTTTGCTCATATTTATCAAGGGTGCCAATATTAGTGGAGGGCACTGTATATATATATATATATAGATAGATAGATAGATAGATAGATATACATACATATGGTTGTTGGCTAAAATTTGTAGGTCTTTTTAAGTTTTACAAATTACTATTTTTGTGTGCTTTTAAATACGTACACTATATTGCCAAAGGTATTGGGACACCCCCTTCTAATGAACAGGTTTGACAACTTTGGTAATTTCCATGAGTACAAATCTTAATGTTTAAGCATATAATGATATTCTAGGGAATTGTGTGCAAGTCATTGGTGTTTGGTAATAAATTTTTGGCTCAAGGTTTGCATTTACAGTCACACCAGAGGTGTTAAACTGGGATTAGGACTTGGTTTTATGCAGACCAGTCAAGTTCTTCCACACTGACTGAATCAATCATTTTCTTTTTGAACCTTGTCTTATACACAGAGGCATTGTCATGTTAGAATAGAAAAGGGTCCTGTCCAAACTGTTGCTATAATATTAGAAGCTCACAATTTCCTAGAATATCATTATATGCTTAAACATTAAGATTTGTACTCTTGGAAATTACTAAAGTAGTCAAACCTGTTCATTAAAAGGGGGTGTCCCAATACTTTTGGCAATATAGTGTAGATCATAAATACTAAATTGTTTGTGTGCTTGTGGAGTCTTGTGCAAAAACTGAGCTCTCTTTCTTTCTCAGGAAAATATATGTTTGCCAGCTGCAATGCCACATCGAATACAGTGTGTAAAACCTGCCCACGGCGTACATTTATTGATCAAGAAAACAAACTGAGCCAGTGTCGAGCCTGCAGGGAGTGCTCCAGCAGTAAGTTCACATTCACTCACTCTGTTTTTTATTACTAATAATACCACATGTCTTTTTCAACAAGTAATGTTTGGGTATGTGTGTGACAGCCAGCAACATGGAGATGGTAAAGGAGTGTGAGGAAGACAAAAACACGGAGTGCAGGTGTAAGCCGGGATACTACTGTACACACATAAGTGAATCCCACTGTGATAACTGCAGTCCGGTCTCCACGTGTCCTCCAGGGAAAGGAGTTGCCGTTCGTCGTAAGTAATCAACATTTGGTTTTCAAAATGTTTGATGTCTTAGTGTATCTCCAAATATGACAATCCTTGAAATATTTTACATTGAAATATAAAGAAATCTACTTATTTAAGTCTCAGTTATACTGTGAAAAATGAAACTATTATAAATAAATATATCATATAATCAGTGTTGGGGAGTAACATGTAACAGCGTCACGTAATTTAATTACAAAATAAATGTAACTGTAATCTGTTAGTTACTGAGAAAAAATGTGTAATTAAATTACAGTTACTTATGAAATTGTTAACAATTACAAAGGGAGTTACATCTGAATAGTTTCACACACACACACACACACACACACAAATATTTCTTTCCCAAATTGCATTGACTGTTCTTGCATTGACACCAGTGTTTCAGGAGTTTAGGTTATGATTTTAAATCTGATTTCAACCTCAGAATGATCTCAAAGTAAAAAGAGGTGTTAAAGTCTGATTTTGTGGTGGCTGAGCTTTAAAATTAAATTATTATAATCTTAATTCAAGTGATGAAGGATTTTGAAAGAATCTGACAGTAATCAGTGTTGAGTACTACTGTAAAGTTAACCATTCCTGGTTTAAATGGTTGAAAATTATTAACAGTTAAAAACATTTGTTAGAAATTGTAAAAAGTAATCAAATGTTACCAGGTACATAACTTTAATAAAGTAATAGATATAGTTACACTACTTAATACATTTTAAATAGGGTAACTTGTAATCTGTAACATTACATTTCCAAAGTAACCTTCCCAACACTGGATATAATATAAATATGAGGTCAATTTGTAGGCCAATCGAAAGGCTAATTTGTCATGGGTCCCTTTGGAATTTCCAATGGGTTTTAGAATATGAAAAAATAAAACACGAGCTATGCGTTACTTGCAGAGACTCTCACGTTTGGTACATAAATATTACATAGTCATACATCAAATGTGACTTTTGAAATTGCTGGGCATTTTTAAAAACCTGACAGTTGCTACATAAGGACTAAGATGACTGTTCATTTCACCAAGCACCTAAACTAAAGATGCTTTTAATAGTTGTAGTCTTTATTTAGCGGCTTGTTAGCAAAGTACATTTTAAAACAAAACTGCCACACTCTTTCTTTAATCCATCTACATATCCTTCAATATGTCTTAATAAGCTGGTTCAAAGACTATGGGAAGGGAAAATGAAACGAACTTAACTCGATCATGTCATGAACCATGTGAGCATAACACTACACTTTGCCACAAAATCCTGAGTGCCTTATATATTGACAAGTCAAAAAATAATCAGTTGAGTTTGCATTGAAGCATGGATATACCTGTTAGAAGATCTGCAATGGTCTGAGCTGCTTCCATAGACTGTTTAGAGTGGAATATGTGGCAGAAGGCTGCTGAATAACTGAAGCTGTGTTGCAGACACGTCCCAGAAAAACACTGTGTGCAGTCCCTGCCTAGAGGGAACCTACAGCGATGTGGACGACTACGTTTCCAGCTGCAAAAATTATACAAGGTGAGAGTCAGTGTTATACATTGACAGAATACTGTAGCAATTTCACAATTGACAGAGTGACAGACTGACTTCTCACAAATTCACAGAATCCCCCCACACAGTGTACATATGACTAAAAAGTCCTTTAAATTGAGATGATCTCTTGTGAAACTATCACAAGCTTCTGACTCAAATTAATTATTTCCAAATTACACAACCAAATTACACAACCAAGACAATGTCTTGTCTTCTGCTTAACTTTTTCTCTACAAGGTACATCTTTTTAGACCTATAATGCCCTTTCTTATCCACCACTATCTGATTTTAACAAAAAACAGAGGAGGAATGCACAGCTTTTATGTATAACCATAACAGGTTTTACGTAAACGTGTCTATATGTCATTCTCCTACACGAAATAAGACCACATTAATTCGCTTCCATTCAATAAAAGTGTAGACGTACACTGTGTGGGAGAGTGGGTGGGTATCGCTTCCTTTCTCAAACTCTCTGTGACATGCCCATACATATTTCTTTCCTTTTTTCTACACGTACACAAAGCAATACACACATACAAAAACGAATATTATACACATACATCATAGTTTCCATGTAATTTTCTTTAGCTCAATAGAAATAAAATGTGACACGTTTCCTTCTGAAATTTGCCTCATCTGTCATTTTACAGTTGTGATGATTTGGGTCGACTTGTGGAGGTTTCTGGGACCAGCCAATCAGATGTTGTGTGTGGACAATTTAAAGCTTGTAAGTCTCTATACCACTACTGGAAAAACTCTTATTTTATTGGAAATGTCACCATGTTCAATGTGTGTGTAAAAATGAGTTGGAAAAAATCCTTCCTACCAGACCTGGATAATTGGTAAACTCATTATTTCTCCTTTATTTCAGCTTGTTCTTGGATGTTACCTGCAAGTCTGTGGGCAGGGATTGTGATTACTGCCGTGATTATATTTCTGATCCTGTTTTTAATTTATTGGAGAAACAAACGTCAGTCAAAAACATTAGGTAAGTAAGTGTAGTATATAAGTAAGTGTACTGTAACATATTACGTCCCATCAATTTTGACAGCACATATTTATAGAGCGAGAGGATTTAGAATAAATCCGGGAATCATCAACATAGATATAAAATATTATATATGAAAACACTTATATAAGACTGAATCATGACTGGTCACAAGCATTTCTGCTGAGGTCAAACAAGTCAAGCTGACTTCATATCAGATCTGTAGGTTGCAGTTCTAGATTGACTGTAATTGTCCTTGAAGATGGGTGAGCAGAATTTTGCACTGACGTACATAAAAGGGTAATTTAGCAGTAATGCATGTTTGATGGGAAACCGAACCCAAACTCTGTCTTTAATACTGCTAACATAGATGCATATGCATATTTATTCCCACACATACAATGTCTAATACAGGTCACTGAGGGATAAACTGCTCTGAAATCTTTTCATATTTGAGATAATATATCTGCTGCTGACACTGATTTCCAGCATCAGTGAGGATGTACACAACGTGCTATGTTGTAGGCTTTGTTACTGCTTAGTGCACAAGATGCTTAAGATTAACTGTTGCTGGTAAACCACATCCTTTCAGTTCTACATACAAGCTCGCAGACGTATCAGTGTGGTGAACAAACTGCACAACAAAGTTTGTTAAAAATTATCAGACATCTGATGACTGCTGGAAGTAAAATACAGACTACTTTAAATGACGTCCATCTCTCTCACATAAACATTTGTGGAATTTTCTACATTAAGAACAAAGTAACTATCAAATAAATAATTCACATGTATGTGTTGAATGCAAATCTAAAAATATAAAACATACAGGAAATGTAATTTTATTTATGAGTCATAACTGACATTTTGTGTTCTCAGAGATTTCTTTAAACCACGTCTCGTCAGTGCTTCCTCCAGACATCCTGAAATACCCTGCAGACTGTGATGTGGAGAGGCATGCAGAACGTCAGCAACTCTCACATTTAGGTAAAATGTTTAACTAGATATGTGTAAATGTAGCTCCAAACAGTTCAGTTTTGATTCTGTTCAATAACTGTGTAAAGTTAATCAATTATGAAACAAGTTCAATCCAGCTCAACTAAAAACAGTAGTGTCGTTATTCAGCTCAGTGTTGATTCAATTCAGTCGATGTTGCTTCTGAAAGCATCTCTGATATTTCTAAAGCTGTGACCTGGAAATCTTTCAGATAACTTCACACAGCATTTTAGAATCTCACCAAACATTCCCACAGTACACATTAAATAGAGTCGGGAGAGTTTCGAAATAAGCCTTACCGTATTTTGTGTGATGGCTTTGCGTCACTGTGTAAATCATTACGAAGTTTCCTTTGACCTCTTCTGATCTTATCAACTCGAAGACAAAGGGTACAAACCACATACATGTTGTCTTTCACTGCATGCCAATTAACCAAATAGGTTTAGCTGTTTTGGCCTCCCACGACTCCCACGCTTTCCTCCTGCACTTAATTTGCAGCGGGTGATAAAGTCTTTGATGTCTCTGCCAAACATGGGGTCTGAATCGCATACTGTTGTAAAACCAGTCATATCGTGACAACAGGTAGAAGTTACGGTTTGTACAGTAATCAGCTTTTCTGGTCTAATCTAAAAAGATGCATTTACAAGAAACTGTTTACACCTAACCTGGACAATTTTTCATATTTAAAGAGTTTTTATTGCTTTTGAAACAGAAACGCTTAGACAGACCAATCATCTGATTTAAAATACAGTAACATTTTGAAACATGTTAGAATTTAACTTATAAATTATAAAATTACATTTTATAAAGTGGATAGTTCCGGTCCTTGATTCTGATTGGTTGAGCCGAGTTCGAAGCGTTGTAAATTACACTATAAACCTACACCTTTGTTTACTTTGTGTGTTGCATGGCAACCACTTTGTTCCAACCATAGGTTCCACAACTGTTTCTGAGGAACTACATTGTTTGGTGGAAGTATACTGTTTTTATTAATATCATTACACTTTATTTGCTCCGTTTTATTTTGTGAAACCTTACTAAGTATGTGGAATAACCGTTTTATAAAAGCAATAAGCCCCAAGAAGCCGTGGTTTACAGTGAATTTATAACATATTATAATGATATTAATAAAAACATTCTTCAACCAAACAATGTAGTTCCTCAGAAACGGTTGTGGTTCCAACAAAGTGGTTGCCGAGCAACACACAAATGTAAACAAAGGTTTATGTTTGTAGAATAATTTACAACAGCTTCGAACTTGGCTCAACCAATCAGAATCAAGGACCGGAACTATCCGTTTTATAAAATGTAATTTATTCCTATGATGGCAATGCTGAATTGTCAGCAGACATTACTTCTGAATATATGTGAACGTTATTCATCTTATGGTTTTAAAAATGTATTAAAACTTTTAAAATATATTTTGTTCAAAAAGGACACAAATTATTGAGATGTTTAGCTCAACCAATCAGAATCAAGGACCGGAACACTGTAATTTATTCCTTGATGGCAATGCTGAATTTCAGCAGACTTCTTTTTGAATTTTGAACGTTTTTCTTATGGTTTTAAAAATGTATTAAAACTTTTAAAATATATTTTGTTCAAAAAGGACACAAATTATTGAGATGTTTAGCCAATCACTGATTGATAATTTTCTCTTTTTTTTTTTTTTTCCTCAGTTGGAAAGTACCCAGACATGGACAGCAGCATACATTGTGATGAATTTTTGCCAACGCTGACAGTGTCAGAAAAATACAGGCCCTCAGCTGCCACAAATGGATATACAGACAGCATCATATCCCACTCGAACTATCAGTCGGAGCCGCAGGAGTCTGAATGGAACGATTAACTCTGGCTCACACACATCCTATTAAACTGACAATTATCTACAGTATAGAGTGGTTTTATCTACCAGCGTAGAAGCTTTACTTCTGGTCTGGTAGAATTTGTAAATAACTAATTTATTTTTTTATAGAAAAAGAAAAATTATTGAATGCACATTTTACAAAACCTATATGTATGAAAACATAAACAGATACTGCAGTTGCACATTATGTTTTCTCTTGTAGTAATAACAATATATTGTCTTCATTTAAGTTGCTTTTTTCACAGATGTTTCATTTCATTTCAATAATAAATTGGTATTTGAATAATCTCTTGACTGTGTAGAAAAGCAAAGGGGTGAAGACTGTCATTGTGTCATACCAGGTCTTACCAGAAGATGTCACATCTGACACCGTAGACTTTTCTTTACAGACCTGTTAGTCCGAGTTAGCAAAATATTACGTTTCCAAGTCCATTATCGCCCCTTAGAGGAAAAATTAGGAAATTGCAAAAAAGGAAGGTGTTTAATTTTTTTACTGTCTCATTGAAATGTATCAAGGTTTCATATAATGTTCAATTTTTATTATTTTTTTTGTTAATGTTCTGGAAAGCAGTCCAGTTTGTGCTCACCTAGGCTGCATTTATTTGATTAAAATGGAGAAATATTATTACAATTTAAAGTAACATTTCTATTTGAACACATTTTAAAATGTAATTTATCTCTGTGATACCAAAACGGATTTTTCAGCAGCCATTACTCCAGTCTTCAGTGTCACATGATTCTTATGAAATTATCCTACCATGTTGAATGGTGCTCAAGAAACATTTTATTAATGTTAGAAATGTTAAAAACAGTTGTGATGCTTATTTTTATTATCTATTGTGGAAACCATGATCAGGATTTTTTGATGAATAGAAAGTTTAACAAATCTAAAAATATACATATCTTTACTGTCACTTTTGATCAATTTAATGCATACTTGCTAAATAAAATTATTAATTTAAAATAAAAAAATCTTAGATGGTTTATTTGAACAGCGAGAGACAGAATAGCAACAAAAATCCAGAAAAACGCATTTCAAAAAAGTTATAAATTGATTTGCATTTTAATAAGTGAAATAAGTATTTGGCCCCTTCACAAAACATGACTTAGTACTTGGTGACAAAACCCTTGTTGGCAATCACAGAGGTCAGAAGTTTCTTGTAGTTGGGCACCAGGTTTGCACACATCTCAGGAGGGATTTTGTCCCACTCCTCTTTGCAGATCCTCTTCAAGTCATTAAGGTTTTGAGGCTAACGTTTGGCAACTGGAACCTTCAGCTCCCTCCACAGATTTTCTATGGCATTCCAGGACCTTAATGTGCTTCTTCTTGAGCCACTCCTTGGCCGTGTGTTTTGGGTCATTGTCATGCTGGAATGCCCATCCACGACTCATTTTCAATGCCCCTTTCAATGCCCTGGCCCTGACGGTACATGGCCTGTCCATCATCCCTTTGATGCGGTGCAGTTGTCCTGTCCCCTTAGCAGAAAAACACACCCAAAGCATGTTTCCACCTCCATGTTTGACTGTGGGGATGGTGTTCTTGGGGTCATAGGCAGCATTCCTCCTCCTCCAAACACGGCGAGTTGAGTTGATGCCAAAGAGCTCGATCTTGGTCTCATCTGACCACAACACTTTCACCCAGTTCTCCTCTGAATCATTCAGATGTTCATTGGCAAACTTCAGACGGGCCTGTACATGTGCTTCCGTGAAGGACTGAAATCCCTTGCGGCCGCTGCAGGATTTCAGTCCTTCACGGCGTAGTGTGTTACCAATTGTTTTCTTGATGACTATGGTCCCAGCTGCCTTGAGACTCCACATTGGAGCCACCCACAAGATCACCCTCCCGTGTAGTTCTGGGCTGATTCCTCACCGTTCTCATGATCACTGAAACTCCACAAGGTGAGATCTTGCATGGAGCCACAGACCGAGGGAGACTGATAGTTATTTAGCGTTTCTTCCATTTGCGAATAATCACACCAACTGTTGTCACCTTCTCACCAAGCTGCTTGGCGATGGTCTTGTAGCTTATTCCAGCCTTGTGTAGGTCTACAATCTGGTCTACAGCTCTTTGGTCTTGGCCATGGTGGAGAGTTTGGAATCTGATTGATTGATTGCTTCTGTGGACAGGTTGTCTTTTATACAGGTACCAAACTGAGATTAGGAGCACTCGCTTTAGGAGAGTGCTCCTAATCTCAGCTCCTTACCTGTATAAAAGACACCTGGGAGCCAGAAATCTTGCTGATTAATAGGGGATCAAATACTTATTTCACTCATTAAAATGCATATCAATTTATAACTTTTTTGAAATGCGGTTTCCTGGATTTTTTTGTTGTTATTCTGTCTCTCACTGTTCAAATAAACCTACCATTAAAATTATAGACTGATCATTTCTTTGTCAGTGGGCAAATGTACCAAATCAGCAGGGGATCAAAAAGTTTTATTTCCCCACTGTAGGTAGGTAGATAGATAGGTAGGTATGTAGGTAGGTAGGTAGATGGGTGGGTGGGATAGATGGATGAATGTATTGTGTTGTGTGCATTGTTATTCATTTTGCAATTAGCATCGGAATAGTATAGGAAATACATTCATACAAACAGGATTTTATGGTATATATGGTTATATTCTAGAGTGGACGAATAAAACTACAAGACATATTTCTGACCACATGTTTTACAGCACTTTTAGACGATGCATTTACTGTAATTATTCAAAATCCCATCATGTAGATTTATCAAATCCATTATTTTTAATATTTGTCAATCCAGTAGCAAGACACTGGACATTAAATGTAAATTAGTAATGAAGAATTCAAGTTGTACTTGACTAGCTAAACCACTGGCTGATTTAGTCATTATTTTTTCTTACTGCAAACATATCTGCATAATACAATATTATGGTGCCATGAATCCAGCCTGATCCATATATTACAGTACCATTCCTGAATGTTCACAGAGGGCAATAGGGCTCTATTGTAGTGATCTCATTTTAACTTTGTTTTGGTTGCAGCTGTGAAGGGAAAACAGTGCTGTAAACGCTGATACATTTATATTTAGAGAGTGAACCAATTTCTTCATTTGAAGTCTCCATTTAAACACTATTTGTTGTGGCTCAGAGACAAATCACTGTTGCGATATGGCCTTTTTCTGAACCCTGAGCTCTAAGAACAATCTGAGCTCAAAACCCCCAGCAAATGGCCCCTCTATTTCTTTCTCTTCTCTCATCCTCACTCAGCCTTCTTAAAGACTTGCTTGGCAGTGACATCCTGAACCCTCATCTCCTGCAGAGAGAGAGAGAGAGAGATGTGACAGAAGAAAAAAAGGATGAAGGACATTGTGAGAGATTCATAGTAGCCCAGTTGTTAAAGATTCGATTGGGTTTAATCCAAGAACTAAAGACATTCAGAGAAGGTCCCATCACCACTGTGCTTCTGAATAAAGCCTTGAACACCAGGTTGGTCCATTGAAACCATTCCTAAAATGAAAGTACTGTTTATATAAAAGAAAATAACTAAAATGAAAAGATTTTTAATGACTTTGAAAGAAGTCTCTTATACTTACAAAGGCTGTATTTGATAAAAGTGAAATAACAGTAATATTGTAAAATATTATTACAATTTAAAATAATGGTTAATGTATTTTATTTATTTGATGGCAAATCTAAATTTCCAACAGCCATTACTCCAGTTGTCAGTGTCACATGACCCTTCAGAAATCATTCGAACACACTGATTGGTGCTCAAGAAATATTTCTAATTATTATTGTTGAAAACCATTAATATATTTGTGGAAACTATGATACATTTGCTTAGGATACTCTGCATGGAAAGTACAAAGGAACAGCATTTATTTAAAATACAAAATTATTTAATGTCACTTTTGATCAATTTAATGCATCCTTGCTGATTAAAAGTATCAATCTTTGACCAAACTTGAATAGTAGTAACATGTAACCCAAAAAGAATGGTTTCTATTTAAACTAGCCCACAAAAGAACCATCACTCATTTAATCTCCTCCTCCTCTTCATCTCTTCTTTCACCTACTCTTTTCATTTTGTTTTGTCTCTTTTCTCATGCCTTATAATTGCCATAGGTTTTCCATTAAATAAAAAATATAAATAAAAAATTCAAAAAGGTAGAAATAAAAAATATGCAAACATTTATATAAATGCCACTCAATTTATTATTCTATGCTATTGAAAAACCTTCATACAGTTGTATCAAAAACTTTTAGTCCAATTTTACACGGTACATAACATACAAGTTACTTTATATAAGAGTCCAGACCCTGAATAATATATATAAAGCTGTTTTCCTGGCCCAGGACAGTCCCTGCTTGCTTACCAAATGGAGGAGGTTTCCTTCTAGCCAGTGTGTCCAGCCTCTGCCCTCTTTCTCTCCTCGCTGCACACAGACCAATTTATCACCGTCCCAGTTCACTGTGGTCTGAAACATATGGAGAACATTATCCATTAGCGCCACACATACCACACTTTCCCACACTCCTTTGTCTGGCTGATGTTACTTTTAAAGGGGCCCATATGTTTCTCACAAATACATTACAAACGGGTTAACTAGGAAAAAATATATAATATAAAAAAACACAAACACAAACACACCTGGCACTTTCGCCCATCAACCGGTCCCAGGTCCTCAGTGAACTCCTGTCCCAAAGTGAAGTCCATGTCAAAGTTCTTAAAGGTGGTGACTGTCTTAATCTTCATTTTGCCAGAGTTTGCATCGTGTTCAATATGTTTGCTGGGTTTCAGAATGCAGACGACTTTTCTTAATGCATAATTAACATCTGATGAGGAGAGGAAGAGAAATTAAATGATTAGCATACTTAATTGAAGAAAGGAGATTCTGTTATTATTTACTTCATGTTGTTCCAAACCCTTTTTTTTCTTTTTTTTTTCTGAAAAAGTTTTTTTATCCAGTCTGAAGGATTTGTTCTGAAATAAGAATGTTCTTGAATTCACAGATTCAATGATCTGGTCGCACACAAAGATGACCATCAGTGGAAAAACAGTTTGTTCATCACTCAGAAGCTATTGTATGAATTCAGAAAATTTTGGAATCTAATGCATGAATTGTGCGATCATTTTTGTGATACTTGCATGCTGATTTATGTATGAATGCTCTATTATTGCAAACAACTTTTCAATAAATTTTTCCACAAAAGAAAGTAATTCATACATACAAATTTGAAAGAACATAATTTTCATTTTTAGGTGATCTAACCCTTTAACACCACGTTTAACATGATGAGACGAGTATTACAAGGTCTTATTCAATAAATATGGCTATGATGAAGGGTTCAGGGACAAATTCAGACATGTTTTCACTTTTCCAGTTGTATTCTTCACAAACCAAATTGCTATGATCTTGTTTAGGCTTTCCCCCCAAGGCAAGATGATGATTGGATTGGATTTCATTACATTAACCCAGATTAAAAGGAGGAACATCATCCTCATGTTCACAGAGATTTGAAAACAGGTGAAAGAGGAACATCAAGGTCAACACAAGCATCAAGTTACAATCAAAGTGAGTCACTGTGGTTCGTTTTGAATACTCTTTATGACAGTTCACTGATCATTATAAGATCTTAAACTGCCAAACTGAAAAAAAAAAAAAATAAAAATAATAAAAACATAAAATATATTGTTGCTTACCCAAAGCCGCGAGATATTCTTCAAAGTTCTCCTGGGAAACCATGTGGTAAATGCCAGCATAATTAGGTTTGGACATTTTCTCAGTTTGTTTTTTGTTTGACACGAATCCAACTAAACTGTGTGTGATCTGTGCCACCGTGGGCTTGCTTTTCCCTCTGGTTATCTGTCTGGATCTCTATCCGTGTCTCTAGGCAGCACTATCGCATCGTACGCTGGTTAATTTGGTTAAATTATAGCGCGATTGACGCCGTTTCCTACTAACAGCACGCGAAGTGAAGATACCGAGCAGAATCCGTGGTCAGTGTTTCCGGGAATTTATTCCGTGATGTTGCGTTACACAATGCTCCAAGACCTAGCTCCGGTTCGTCCTTTGTAAAGTAGACCCAAAAGCGGCTACGACTCCTCCCAAACCAGCTCAACTCCGAAGAGCGAAGACCAAATCCTCCCTGATTTTGGGACTGCTTTGCAGGCATTAAGGGGAGGTGCTACAGGTGGACGGGTCCCTGAGGTTCTGTCAAAATGTAACTTTACTATATAAAAATACACACAAAAAAGAATGAGTTATTGTGAATTTACCCCTTTAAAATATGCAAATTAGGCGTCATCTTATTAAATATGCAACAATATGTCTATAGAAAGTGTCATTTCCGTTACTTGAAATGAAATAACGTTAACTGAAATAAAATAAAAGGCAACATTTCATTTTTTTTATTTAGTTTAATTCGATGTAGTGAAAAATCTAAAACTAAAACTGAAATAAAAAACTAATAATATAGATGTATTTAAAAAAACTTAATAGAAAATGCAACGACACACGACATGACTTAAATTTTAAATAAAAGCTGAAAAAGTAAAATAAAAACGAATTCAAATAATGGAAACTATAATTGTATCTATATTATTATTATTATATTTTTTAATAATATTATCATTAGCCTACATTTTGTCTAACGATGTGGACCAATTGCATTTAGTAGCTAATATGAGCAAAATGTCAGTTGGTAATGATTGAATATATTGTTTATCAATTATAATATTATGATAATATTTAGAATATTTTAATAATATTATAAATAATATATATATTTTATTCTAAGAATAATAGTTATTCTTCAGTCATTTTTCTTACAGTTTGATAGAAGTTAGGTAATACTGAAAACAAAATATTTTAAAATCCAATCATAATTTACGTCTGTACCTCAAAATGCTCTCTCTCACACTCTTGTTCTCTGACACACTTTGTTCTGTTGCTCTCTGTAAAGTTCATTCATTTCTCCTAATGTTTTCCCCGCTGTGCCTCTGTGTTAAACGAGGTCAGCCCTGTATGGGGTTCACTGATCAAGGGCCACATCTGACCCTGATGTCTACAGCTCTCTGATGTAAAGAATATGAATGAGTCAGGTCCCTCTCTCTCTGGCATCAGGCCAGAGTTTGTGCGTATCATCTCTGCAGGACATCAACCTTTCCATTCAGCCTCACTGTTTCAATAACATCCCGGAAGATTAAACATTCTATGCAAACGCCTTCATTTTATTACAGCAGATAAACAATGGCTGGGACTGGTCTTTGGACATGACTTTTATTAAAACGGAGAACGAGTGGATGATTTGTATCAATTACAACTTAGTGAATTGACTTAAATGTTTACTAAATATTAAAAAAATAACAAATACACAGACAAAAACATAGCAAGATTTGTTTGATAAGGTCAAATAGTTTGGCATCTCTGTAAAACCCTGGCTCAGTTTTCTTTAAAACTGCTGAAAAATGGTTTAAAAATAAGCTGTACAATCATGAAGCAAAATTATATTTCAAAATTAATTCTTTCTTTTTTTCTATTTTTATCGTTTCCTGACAGATCCGCTCTTCTTATCCTCCGATTTCTGCTTTTTGGCTTCTTTCTTTCCCTTTGCTGCCAGATTCTCATACACGTCTTCATTTTTTCTGAAAAAAAAGAAAAAAAATTGTATAACTGATTAGTCACTAACTTATAGTAGTCATCATAACCATCCCAACTTCTAGAGAAACAAAGGAGTGAATGAGAAGTCCACTGCAATGCTTGGATTTAAATGCAGCTAGACTTTATTATGCAGCAGTTGTTATGATTATGCTTAGTTGTTTTAGTAAGTTCTCATTTTATTTGCAGTCTACAACATTTGAATGTTTTGTCAGCATCTTGAACTATTAACTGACCCAAACCACAAAAACGTGAGAGAGAGGCTTGTCCAGTAAGCCAGTGATTAGATAAACGCTGTGATTAGAGCAAGGACAAACTGAAACAATACCAGATCTGAGATAGAATGTCCAACTCAATCCTTCTCTTTCTCTTTCAATTGGACATTGCACAATGGTTCTAAGGCTTTCAAAAACCTTGTGTAAGCAGATGGCCGTGTGACTGAGAGATCTTTGAACCGCCTACTAAACTAGTCATCGGTTCGAGGAAGATAAGGGGACGTGAGAGGAATGTTTCTGGATGGTTGTGGGAGTATTTGGGATACACTATAAGCAGAAGTCTACTTACTTTGCAGAGGCTTTACGACTGGCCTTCGGGTGTTTAGGCTGAATTGAGAGGTTTCCATATTCGGTTTCTGTTTCCTGTAACAGAAAGTTTAAAAAAATCAATAGTAATACTAAGTACAGCCGATGAGAGACAGATAACTGGATATCAGTCTTATCTTCCTTTTTTACAGTGTTGACTTTGATAAGATATTGCATGGGAACCGTTCTGAGGGCAAAAGGATATACTACTGTTCAAAAGTTTGGGGTCATTAAGTTTAATATTTTCAAAAGAGGTGCTTATGCTCACCAAGCTGCATTTATTTGACCAAAAATACAGTAAAACAGTAATACTGTGAAATATTATTACAATTTGTAGAAACTGTTTTCTAATTTAACCTCCTGAGACCCTGAGTCCTCAGTCAAGGACAGTATATGTTAGTGAATTTCTCTGAGACATACATGCCACAGGCTGGAAGTTCTGTACAGAGCACACTCAGGCTTTTCAGAGATACAAAATGTTTGGAAGTTTCACCGTGACCACTCCCTCTATTTGGTCTTCAAAAATGGCTGACATTAATTTAGTGATCAAATGTAACACTCTTATGGCAATATGATAATATTTTGTAATGGTCATTTAATCTGACTATTTTTTTAAATGTCATAAATCAACATCTCAAGAAAATGTTATGGGGTTTCAAATCAAAATATGACTTTCTGTTACGAAACAGGATGTTGATTTCATACATGTCCACTGTAGAGGACACCAGGACTAAAAGCATGTTTATTACGCATTTTTATAGACACAACAAATGAATAGGGAAAGAAATTATTTTTTCAATATTCCTATTAAATATTAGATATTATTATGAAAATATTGCCAATTATAACTCCCATTATTACACATATTTTTTCATTACATTTTGCCCCAAGAACACAGTAATATGCAAATTAGATACAGTTTATAGATACATTGTATACAATGGGAAAAACTGTTTATGGCCATTTTATACACATACTGCATAAAGAAAAATTATATATCAAATCATTATGTTATATCGTTCATAACATAGTTGAGAATCATCTTTATACAATGTTTGGCATTTAAAAAATCATGAAACCTAAAAATGTTTTGGCTATTAAATAAAAATCAATTGTTTTGGCCTATGCATGTTCATTCATGTCTTTGTTTTTTTTTTTTTTGTTTTTTAACAATTGAGTCCCAGTGTCCATAGCATAACATATGAATAAAATAGAATATTTCAAAATTGTTATTTTTCAAAAAAAATCTTATGCTCTAAACAAAAAAATTTTTTTTCATTGTCATTTTTTCTGGGTCTCAGGAGGCTAATATATTTTAAAATGTAATTTATTCCTGTGATGGCAAAGCTGAATTTTACTCCAGTCTTCAGTGTCACATGATCCTTCAGAAGTCAGTCTAATTATAATGATTTGTTGCTCAAGACGCATTTCTTATCAATGCTGAAATCAATTGAGCTGCTTAATATTTTTGTGGAAACTGTGATACATTTTTGTTCCAGGATCCTTTGAGAAATAGAAAGTTCAAAAGAACAGCATTGGCTTGAAATAGAAAACTTTTGTAACTTTTATAAATGTATTAACTGTCACTTTTTTGCTAAATAAAAGTATTAATTCTTTTAAATATCTTACTGACCCCAAACCAAATACTGGCTTAATTTCCTTTTATTCCCTTTATTGCATTACAAAAACCTCTCACCATGTTCCTCAGCCATTTTCTTACCATGACAGCCCTTCGTGTGACATTCCTCGAATCTATATACTGTAGCACAGCCAAGTAGATGAACTTGTACTGTGCTTCGGTTTGCACCATGCCAGACCGCTGTTCTCTAACCATCTGAATACACTTCTGGATGTCGATGTCACAGTCCGGACCTGACAAAGACAACATCTTTAGAATCATTTGCAAAAACTGTGACCATGTTTGATCCAGGATCTAGGATGAAGTACCACCCTGAGGTGTTCATGTGAAATGTGGTTGCAACAACTAAGAATAAGCCTATTATGAGATTATAAGACTAACTGTATTGATTTGTGTAAAAATATCTGGACCATTTAGAAGGGAAGCATGTTAGCCAAACATATTGTAGGTTCCAGAAAGCCTGGGGACATTCACAGGTTATAATGCTTTAATCAATGTGATTGCACTGCATTAACCCTAAGCTGCAATAAAAATGATCAACTATAATGTGTCTCCTGCTGAGAGAGCTGATGTTTGATTTTTCATGTCCTGATCTAAAATGAGTTTTGCTATGGTACCGTTCATTAATGTTTCGAGATAAAGGTGAATATTGAAAGTAGTGACCTCTCTAGAATGTTTTTGAGCTTAAATCAAATTGTAAACCTCTCATTAAGAGCTGGAATTCATTAAAAACTAGAATTCACAGGATTCCAGAGGTTTGAGTAAAAACAACCTAAATACACTAATTTTTCCCACTGTGTTTTGACACTTTTATTGCATTCAATGTATTTGTGTAATGAGTTCATCAGTTCTCTGGGAATCAAACCTATGACCTTTCATGTGACGTTGCCAAAGAATGGTACCATGAAGGTATTACCAGGACAATCCCTGAGGTTTTAAGCGCTTTTCTAAAAGGGCACAATGGCTAATATCTTGCTTCAGCTAGGGACTGAACTTTTTTTCATAGTAAAAGTAAGAAAACCTCAAAAACCTCAACACAGAGTGATATAAACTCACCTTTAGTATCAATGTTATCTATAAGCATGTCGATTACCACAATGGTTCCTGTTCGCCCAATACCAGCACTGCCAAAACACATTAAGCAACAAATAACTGAAGATATCTCTTCAAGCTTGCAGAACTCATGACACACTGAATTTCCCATAGAACATGTTAATACTAAAGAGTAAACAAACTATTCATTTAAAGATTTAAAGTGGAAAGTATGGGATCATGAAAAGTTCAAGCATGTATTGTGATTACGAAATGCTAAGTGGTGTGACTACTGCCTAAACCACCCTGCCTATGACCGTCAGCGTGTAGTACATTTCATGCCAAGATATGAAATGTACTACACTGTTAAAAAAACTACTCTTTGTTAAAAAAAATAAAATAAAAGCTTTATTTTACAACCCCAAATTTGGGACAGTATGGAAAACGCAAATTAGTGATTTCTAAATTTACTTTGACTTGTATTTCATTTATATATTTATGTTTTGTCTGGTCAACTTCATCATTTGTAAATATACATCCTTTTGACATTAAGACCTGCAACACATTCCAAAAAAACTGGGACAGGAGCATATTTAGGGCTAGTAATGAGGTAAATTGGTTAAATAATGATGTGATTTGAAACAGTTCTGTCAACAGGTGATTGTAATTATGATTTGGTACAAAAGCAGCATCCAAGAAAGGTCTAGTCCTTTAGGAGCAAAGATGATCGCCAGTTGCCAACAAAACGTGAGAAAATTATTGAAATGTTTAAAAACAATGTTCCTCAAAGAAAGATAGGAAGAGATTTGGATATTTCACCTTCAACAGTGCATAACATAATTAAAAGATTCAAGGAATCTGGAGGAATTTCAGTGCGTCTAAGCTGAACAACCGTGATCTCCGATTCAGGCGGCACTGCATCAAGAATCGTCATTCTGATATCACCACAGCTCAGGACTACTTTGCAAACCTTTGTCAAGTACCACAATACGTAGTTACATCCACAAATGCCAGTTAAAACTGTACTGTGCCAAGCCCTATGTTAACAGTGTCCAGAAGCGCCGTCGACTTCTCTGGGCTCGGAGGCAATGGACCATCACACAGTGGAAACGTGTACTGTGGTCAGGAACAGTATTTCAGGTATTTTTTGGGAGGAAATCCGAACCAAAGAAGAAAAGGATCATCCAGACTGTTACCAGCAACAAGTCCAAAAGCCAGGGTCTGTCATGGTATGGGGTTGTGTCAGTGCCCTGGCAAAGGTAACTTGCACTTCTGTGATGGCACCATTAATGCTGAAAAGTACATAGAGATTTTGGAGCACAATATGCTGCCTTCAAGAAGACATCTTTTCCAGGGACGTCCATGCATATTTCAACAAGACAATGCAAAACCAATTCTGCACACATTACAAAGTCCTGGCTGCGGAGGAAGAGGGTACGGGTACTTGATGCCTGCAGTCCCGACCTGTCTCCAATAGAGAATGTGTGGCGCATTTTGAAGCGCAAAATGCGACAACGAAGACCCCGTACTGTTGACCTTAAGACTTGTTTGCAGGAAGAATGGGACAAAATTACACCTGAAACACTTCATCACTTGGTGTCTTCAGTCCCTAAACGAGTGTTGTGAAAAGGAATGGCAACATTACAAAGTGGTAAATGCTTTACTGTCCCAACATGTGTTGCAGGTCTGAATGACAGGAAAGGATGTATATTTACAAATGACATGAAGTTGACCAGACAAAACATGAAATATTTTGTGTTCATATTGTCTGCAATGAAATACAAGTCAAAGTAAATTTAGAAATCACTACTTTCGCGTTTTCCATACTGTCCCAACTGATTCTAGTTGTTTATATATACACATTGAATATTCGACTTCACTAACTAGCTTCGTAAAATCACGGTTGAACCCCTGATGTCACATGGATTATTTTACCAATCTCCTTACTACGTTTCTGGACCTTGATTGTGGTAATTACATTGCTGTCTATGGGAGGGTCAGAGAGTACTCAGAATTTATCAAAAATATCTTAATTTGTGTTCCGAAGATGAACGGAGGTCTTACGGGTTCGGAACGACATGAGGGTGAGTAATTAATGACAGAATTTTCATTTTTGGGCGAACTTTCCCTTTAAATGATCCTATTTTTTTCTAACAATTTGGAGTTCACAAAAAAAAAAAAAAAAAAAAGAATTATGGCTTTTCCCAAAGATGTTTTGTGAGAAACGCAAACTAAGTGGCATTTAAACCAGCATCAGTGTTCAATACTGTCTATAAAATGGACATATATTTTATGGACATCTGAATAAAATGTTTTGTGCTCATGAAGGCCCCAAGTGGTAGATTAAGTTATAAGAGGCTCTGTTGTGAGTAAGAACCTGCAGTGGATGATCATAGGTACAGTTGAAGACAGTTCTTGCTGTTTGTCGTTGACCTGCTCCAGAAAGCTAAGCACTCCACCAGGCTCTTGTGGCACGCCGTGATCCGGCCAGCTCAAATATTGGTAGTGCCAAATGGTGCGAGCTGGCTCTTTCTGAAATCAGAAAAGTAAAAAGATTTCTGATTTAAGAAACATTTCATTTACATTTTAATAAATAAAAAAATACTACTTCCAGCATAACAATTTTAGTGAAAAGAAGTCATTAAAATTAACATAAATAGTTTTTGTACATAAGGCAATAAAAGATGCATTTTAAAAATTTATATAAATGTCCAAAAATATTTTAGTATTTTAAGGCACATAAGTCTTAATTTTACTTTATTTATTTAAGATGTTCAAAAATGTTCAAAGTGGTCTCAAGTGGTACTTAAAGTGGTCTCACTTTTTGACTTTTGATCTAACCATAATGAAATTAATAACAGAAAAGCCACATTTTAAATATACAATACTGTGTTCTCATGATACTGTTTTGTCAAGGCAAAGGTATAAAGTGCATTGAAAGAGAATGAGATGCAAGTACAGAATCTGGGCCGCAGGTGCTGTATGCAGAAATGTGGTGTGTGCTAGTGTGAATGTTTGCACAAAGGTATTTTGTGTAAAGACTGTTTTCTTACCCGGTGTGGTGCTGTGAGCTCCATCACTCTGACCTTGTAATCAGTGGCATCCTTCTCACTCAGTAACGTCACCACATATCTACCTGCGTCCCTTGACTCTCCTTCAGTAGTAGGCCAGTATGGCACACACTTATTCTGCAGAGGGCGCATGTAACAAGAAAAGGAACTGTATATTTTAAATGTTACATTTGCAGTCGAGACATTTTCTACTTTTTTAACAGCAAGGCTATAATAGTACATATATTTAATAATAATACAAATTAATAATACTAAATAAAAAATAGAATAAATTATAAATTGGAAGCATGTCAACAATTACTAACCCGTCCTTTCTCAACCTCCCTTGTTGTCATGACGATTACTCGTGACTTTTCTTGCCATACCATTTGCCAGAAATCGTTTACAGTTGTTGCGAGGCAGCCTTGACAAGCAATGTAAACTTTCTGGTAATTAATTTCCATTAATTTGTTCTGTGAACACAGACATATAGAAAGAGAGAGGAGGAGGGAAAAGAGAGGGTTTAACGAAAGAATTTGAGAGATTTATGATTATGTTGTGATTTATGTTGTGGACGTACTACAACAAAGTTGGCATTGATGTAATCAGAGCCGACAGCATTGGGATCTGCGTTATGCAGGATAACCCTAGTTTCATCAACTGAAAAGAGAAGAAATTTGAATATTTATTATAAAAGCTGTCAGAATTTATGCAACTTATCACTATTAAACATATTTCATTTATATATTTTTCAAAGAAATACTGTATTGCGATCAGATTCATTTCTCACAGGGAAGGATGTTCTTGTATCTGTTTTTGCTTTTGTTTTCTGGTCTCATTCCTTCATCTCTGCACTTCGATACCTTAGTTTCCAACTTTTGCAGCGCCTGCAAGCAGAAAAACAGATTTATAGATCAGAAATAGCTCAGACAGTGAGATAAATTCAGATGGAGAGTACACGTGACCACATCCTGCTTGTTGAGAGTAGCTCTGAACGACCGTTTGGCTCCTGTGGTCTAACCTTACTACAACCAGAGAGCCTCGTACGAACGCACTAATTTTAGCAACAGTTGAGCAAATTATTTTTGCCAACCTGTACCAAGTGTTACAAGTACAAAAATGGCTGTAAATATGCATGAATTGTCTTTAATCAGACTCATAAGCTCATATAAATGATGTGGGGGGAAAAAAACGTGATGGTTATCAAACATATACCTGCGACTTCATCTCTTTTTGCATTTATGTAAAAAAAAAAAAAAACGTAAAAGTAAAAACACAATTTAAAAAATAAATAAATAAATAAATCCAAATAATTATCTCTTAAGATCTAACTGCCTTGGATGAACAAGAAGTTGGCCAAAGACAAAAATGGATTATGCTGAGTAGGAAATACAGCCTCTGTTGTGGCCTAACAGACTACAGGCTACTGTTAGGAGGTGTGAACATATTAACTCCAGCCCGCGAACCCAAAACTACCACACAATCTTTTTTGTGTGGGAATAAAACTTTTTTTTACTCACTAATCTGCAGAATTTAATTTAATTTAATTACTTATTTATATTCTGTTTTTGTAATTGTGGTTTCTCCTAGGCAAGTCAATACTCATGTTGGTTCAATAATGGTTCAATGTATCATCACTAAAATCTGACAAAATAAAAAAAGTCTGACAAAAATGGTATCATAAATATAATACCAAAGTGTGTATATAATATAACGTGTGCTTTTCAGGCTGGTCCATAGTATAAAACATTTTATTTTAAATGAAAAGCAGGAAATCCATATTAATATATTTCAATTAATTTTCTTTTGAGTACCATTACTGCAATATTTTCAAAATAAATCCCACAATGAGTTAATAAAATGTAGCCATGCTTCTAATGGATGAAGAACTTGTGATTCATCTACAGCAGGTGGTGAATAACCTTTAAACATGCCACTCACATCAAACTCCTCCCAGAACCCAGCTTTTATCTTTTTATCGGCCCCGTCCATGTTATCTGAGGTCTGGTCGAGCTGCTTTACTCTGCTCTCAATATCAGCTGCGTTCAACCTTGTGGAGAAATAAGGCTGAGGAAAAGGGTAGACACCAAAACAAATGAAAACAGGGAGAAGAGCAAGACATCAACATAGAGAGACAGAAAAGTGTAGGAGACACACAACACAAAGGAGGAGAGAGACAGACAGAAAGGGCGAAGATTAATCACAACTTTAAAGGTGCTTCCCACAGTTCATCAAGATGTGCCATTTTGTCACACTAAGTAAAAAAAACTCAATTTCACAAATATTTTCCAGTCGAATCTTTTTATCTCAGCAGAACAGATGCTCTTAAGTCAAAGCCAACATTTAACCACTATAAAAGTAATAGCAGATCACTATAACAGTAATTTTGTTAACAAATAATTTTTCTTACAACATTTGTAAAGGGTTTTAGATTGAAACAGTTTAGCATAATATCTCAACATGTATAAGCTAATGTGACCAAACCTAACAGTCAGTTTCCACAGTGCTGCGGTTAATACCAGAAGCTGATTAGCTGCTAGTGCTTTTGTTGCACATCTTGCTTGACATTTAAGACATTTATGTTGGCATGAAAAAGCCCCTCTGATGTTCAAATGTTCTTTACCTGTTTGAGGAAAACCATTGTCCCAGACAATTCCTCAATACCAGTGCGTTTGAAATGCTCCACAAGGTCTGCCAAAGTGTCAAAAACGTCTTTACCACCAACGGTGTAACGGTCATTCTGAAAATAAACAGGCGTTAGAAATGAAAAGTTCATCAGTCAGTTGAATTCATACACAACGGTAACGTGGGGTTCACTGGCACCTTAACTGGATGCCAAAATGGACCTCCAAATAATAATATTATTAAAACATAAACACTGTGTGAGAAAGCATATGTGACCCTGGACCACAAAACCAGTCATAATTATATAATTATATAAACAACAGTCATTTTTAAAAAATAAATAATAAATAAGCTTTCCACTGATGTATGGTTTGTTAGGATAGGACAATATTTGGCTGATTTAATTGGATGTACCTCATTTTAAGTCAGTTCCTCTAAAGTTCACACAAGCCTTGTTCATCACATTAACTATGGCTGTGCTGAAAATGTCCAAAAGCCTTTTTATGAATAGGTTTGCTTGAAAATTTGCTTATGCTATCCTTATTAAAAATTCATACATAAATGGACGTTTGGATTTTACTTTAATACTACAACCTGTGAGAATGGGCATTAAACTTTAAATGACATCACCCAAAATGGCAGCACAAAAGCTTTCTGTGTCTTTAAATCAGATTAGCTGTCCACTGGTGACAGCTTACATTTTCTTAGATAAAATAGGGTTAACTTAGGCTGATTTAAAAAGTTTTAGGCCTTAACAGAATTGTTTGGTTCTCTGAGCTGATTAGAACCGTCCTCACAGAACACAGTTTGTTCTGTTAATCTGCTCAGAGGGGAACAACGCAACGGCAGTGTTTTGTGTGCTTTGAACCTCACTAAAGTACATACACGCACGCACATACCAGTGGAATAAATAAACAATTGACAGGCAGTGCGTTGACCTGATTTTCCCTTGGTCATAATCGTCTGCCATTCATTTGAACAGCTCAACAATAGCGCTTATTTAGAGCCCTGAGTGGAGCATGACCACCCCCGCTGCCATTTGCACACACTTATGACTCAAAGTCCAGTGGTGTTTTTCAGGTAAGTACAAGCGTGTGAATCAATGTCATACTGTGTGTACCATAAATGCTTTACTCTGCATATATTTAAGTATGTCAAACTTGTTTATGTGTAAGCATGTATGTCAACTGTGTGAATGTGTACAAATGTCATACTGTGTGTATATGTATATATGTCAGACTGCAAATATATTTCCATAAGCAAGTTTTTTTTTAAACTTAATTTTTGTTATTTGCTAAATGTATAAAAACATTCAAAGCATGATAATTCTGTCATCATTTCACCCTCAAGTCTTGAACACAAAAAACAATATTTTAACGAGTGTGGGTAACCAAACAGCAGTTGGTCCGCACTGACTTCCACAGTATGGACTGTTTGGTTGCCCACATTCTTCAAAATATCCTATTTTGTAACAAATTCATAAAGGGTTGGAACTAATGATGACAGAATTTTTGCGTGAACTGTCCATTTAAATACTTTGTCATTGATCAAGTTGCTAAGATCTATGCAAAAGTACATTATTAACAACTAAATCCATTATTCACTGCAATATTTTAGCGTTTTAATAAGCAATTTATGATATATAATATGTATCTCACCATGTATAGTGCCTTCAGAAATTTGATAACACTCAATGCATGAGGGTTGGAACAAAATCAGCATAAATCCTATTCATTTTGTGATAACTGTGTATTGTTAAGGGACAACATACACAAAAAAAAATGTTTTTAAAATAATCAGAACATTGAAAAATGCTAGAGCTATTTATAATGTTATTAGTGTGTAATCAAGTATTGCTCATCTTCAATTGCATATCCGTTTAATGCATTTACACAAATGATAAGGATTTTTGCTGATTTTGTCCAAAACCTTACTTGAAGGGAAGTGTAACTAAATACTGGACTTGAAACAAGCTTATGAGGTAGAATATTCTATGTTCACACTCAATCCAGATACTTGCTTTTAAAATGAAAGCAAACCATTGACTTTGTTTGACTCACAATCATACATGTATGAGCACATGCACAAGCACTTACATTGCACATGACCTTGATATGGGAGACCCTCCTACCAGAACTGGTCATATCATCGGTCAGCACAGACAGAACAAAGTCTCCTGGTTTGGAGAGCGACTCCCTCACCAGGAACGTCCCGGGCTCATCGCGCTCTCGGAGCAGCTTCTCAGCATTTGGACCTGACAAGTGGCCATGGTACCACCTGAGGATACAAAAACAAAGGGGGAAAAAGTCATTCTGAAGGTCATATTACAACAACATATTACTGTAGATGTTCTCACAAGAGAAACTTTTAAAAAGTCAAACATAGTTTATTTATTTGTGAATTGTATTTCCTGCATAATGAGAATAAATAGACATCTCTGACGCAAACAAACCCGTCAAGGTATTTAGAGTATGGCAGTGCCTAAAAATAAAAAAAACAAGAGCAAAATGCTGCTACACCACAAACCACTACAGCCATGAACACAAAAACAAAAGGCTTTTATGTCACATTTATACTTCCAGCATGCATATTATTTATTAGCAATGCATTTCTGGATCATGACGCAAAAGTATGGCGGTCCTCATGCTCTTGCGTACTAAAATGTGAGTTAACAATTGGGCTCAGTTCTCAATTTCTACATCTTAGCTTCCTGTACTGTGGTCGGAAAATTTTCTGATGACAAGATTTCTTGACTCGAGACTTTGGTGTATTTTTAGCTTGTCCTTCCTTCTCTCTTCTCTTGAGAAAAAAAGGCTTGCTAAATCGCCCTTCTGGGGGTTCTTCCATGATTGCTCTTTGACAATTACAACCGGTGAATTATAATTTTGCTGCTTCTGAATAATAATAAATATTTTTTTTTTTTTAAATAAGTAGTTTATTGTTATATTCTTACATAAAAACATTTATGATAACAAATACAACTTTGACACTAATAAAATTAAAGAAATTGCTATAATGTCAATGTCACTTTTATTTATCTAGCACTATTAAACACAACCAAAGTTGACCAGTGTTCTGCAAAAACAAGATAAATAGAAAATGGCACATTGCAAAACATTCTAAAAAAAATAAATAAAACGATACAATAACATCAATAAAATACAGTGCAATGATGCTTCATCACTGGTTTTATGCCAAGTCAAAAAAATAGGTTTTTAGCTTGGACTTAAAACATACAAAGAAGGAGCAGATCTAATAGAAATGGGCAAGTCATTCCAGAGTCTTATAATAGTGCAATTTATATTTTTAGTTGACTAAATTTTGTTAATGGGATTCTATGTTCCCTGTCTTTACTAAACATATCTAAATGACCAAAGGTTAAGCATATGTGACTGGCACATGTTTCAGCTGGACAACTGTCTTATTATTAAGACACCATGTCATGCAATCAGACGTCTTTGTGTTTCTAATTATCAGTAATATTTTCAGTGCGTCTTGATCTTTTTAGGCCTCCATAAAGGGATCTAGATCTTTGCTCTGTTGTGTTTTCAGTTTTGTGATCAAAGTTACAGGTTCTGGCATTAAACATGTAATATTTTATATGAGTGTCAAATGTATATACATTACACTATCTGTCATTGCAAATTCTCTTTCAAGTTATCATAACTTGCATGCTAGACTTGAGAACATAATTTTCATTCAGCATAGAAACTATTGTGTGCAAAATGACATCAAGCCCCTTCTAATTAATATTCATTCATATAAGAGATGCTCATCCTAACTAATAAACAGTGCTGTTATATATACCTACAGTACAGTACAGTCTTCTCAGTTCCTCTGTGAACTTATATTTAAGTTGCTTTAAGTGTAACCATTTACTTTTTAAATGAAAGTCAGTTGTTTTGGACCTCAGTGGCTTTTACAGTATGAGTAACATTTCTGAAAACATCTTTTGTGTTACGCAGAAGAAAGTAAGTTATTATGGAGAGTAAATGACGACTTTTTTTTTGGGGGGGGGGTTAACTTTCTCATTTAATATATCTAATTTCTAGAAAACACAAAGAATGTTCTAGAAATGTTATGGTGTTAAAACCACGAAGGGAAACACACTTTATGGGCAGCTGATAACACATAAACATAGTATGCCACTGTAACACTTTTATGGGACAAAAATTAAGAAAAGTGTCACACTGAGTTCGGCTGTGACCTCAGTTTGCATACATTAGGTTCTCTGTCCGTTAAACAACACCCGTCAAGCAGCTCATCATGAGCATGACCAAAAAAAGAGAACGGTATAGACAGAAGGGTGGGGGACAAAGAGCTAAGAGAGACAGGGGAGAGACGAAGGAAGGCCTGAATGGTCTGGTCACTGTTTGCAAATGTGTCAAAACTAAAGTTTCCAACCGCAGTTGAGAAGAGGAAGTCAGACACATGGCAGAAGGAGGGGTGGAGTGTGTCTGCAATTCAAAGTGCATCAAAATGAAATAAAGTGCTTAAAGAAAAATCAGTGACCAAGATGGTGAAGATTTGGGATCCAAAAGGCCACACTGAAATCTGGGATTCAAAATCTTAATTAAACCTGAAAATAAACAGGAAAACTTCACATCACACCAACATTTTGGCATAAAATGAATAAGACGTTTTAAGATTTGCACCATTTCTAAGTCACTAATCAAATATGCAAATTTGTGACATTAATCGTGTTAATGAGTGCACAGTCCTGTGTACAGAGGGTCAGATGCTTTTGCTTCTATTGATCACTGTGGACATGATCTTCAGGTTTTACCCAAATTTGTGGAGCTCAGGCAACTTGACTACCGAATATTAAGTCTAATATTAACTCTAAGTCCGAATATTAAGTCTAAGTCACAAACTGAATATTAAAATCTACTGAAATTAAATTCAACATTTTTCTCAAAATTTTATGCAGATAATATAAAATAATATAAATATAATATGATATAATATACATTTGTAATTGAAAAGAGTAATAACATGAAAGAATGCATAAAATACATTATTACTAGCAGTCTCAGATGTTTGCACTTTATAATTATTAAAAACCAAAAATGACTTTATACTTTATATAATTATTATGAATTATAATGAATAAAAATTCACTTTAACTTACATTGCATTATTCGTTGGATTATTAATCATTAGTTTAATCAGTGTTACTGCATTTTTTAGACAGTTTTAATTTTAGTGAATTGTCATCTTTTTTGTAGCATTACATAAATAAATAACTACAAAATAACATAACTACAAAAATAAATCAGAAATATTTCACACCTATCTGTGTAAGTTTTTACATTCGCACCATAGAGACGTTGTGTGCAGAAAAAGAAGGGAAACTAACAGAGGAAAAAAAAACTAATATTTAAGTCCGCAATATCTGTGCATAACATGCATTTTCAGTGCTTATTATTACAGCCAGCATTAACACTCCTACACGCAAGTATGGTTAACTGAAGCAATGTGTATCTTACACTAGTCATGTTGAAAAGCTTGTGATTAGCAATGCTGATCCAGGATTGTGTGTCTGTGATCCATATAAACAGGGGAAATTGATACAGTATACGGTGTAAGGCTCTCCAATTGCCTGGTCAAATGCAAATCGTATGCAGAATCTGATGTGGATGGATTTAAGCGCCAGCTACTGTTAATTTGATGTAATCATAATCAATCATATACTTGCTGATCGCATTAACATGTCTCTTTAACATGAATCATTAACATGAATCTGTTGCTGTTTGGTGATTTTACTCTTTACTTGATAAGATTAACTTTAGTGGTGGAAGGAATTTGGGAGATTTGTATCAAGTTTTGTTCCTCGGTTTCTGACGTAATTGAAAGTAGAATGTGGAAGAATTCCAATGTGTGATAAAATGGCTGATCTAACAAAATGCTTTTATCAAATCAATGCACAAACAGCAGGGACGAAAGTCCTCTGAGGTGACATTTTGTCTTAGTGCACAAGTTTATAGTGGCAGTGTTAAAGTATAACAACCTTTTCTATTAATTCTGCCATTAAACTTTTGGCATAGTGACCAGTGTTGGGAAAGCTACCTGAAATACTACTGTTATACTATTTTATCCTTGTTTTCGTTTATAAGCCAACACAAAGTGGCTAATAGGTCAAGATTCAATGTAGTTAACTTGTTTTTGTTTTGATTTTGTTTGTTTGTAGCTTAGCTACATTATGATCTATTATTATACTAGCCACACCAGCTATAGCAAAAACTAATTAAAGTACATTGAAGCCCTGTAATTAACCACTTTTTGTTAACTTGCACTGTAGCTAGAGTAGCATTTATCTGCCAGAAAAAAAGAAGTTCAAGCTCTCAGTTAGCATAGCAGTATTTGAACGGATAAATTTACATAAAATACCACAACTAAAACACTCCCAAGCACTCTCCAAAAGGGCAAAGCAGCTAAACTTCCTTTACCGATAGGCTGTATATTAGTTCAAATAAATGTAAATTCCTAGCCTTAGGAGGCAAATGACTTTCCATATCCAGAAAATTGTGGCTATGTTTACATGGACAACAATAATTTGACTATTGGATCCACTACAGCAGCAGTCTAAATATAAATTTGCAAACAGGATTTTCCAATTACTCAAAAAGTGCTATGCTTATCTGCATTAAGTTTAACATCAAAAATATATATAAAAAAATATAATACTAGACCTGGAAATGCCACATTATGATTTTGACCTTTTGAGTTTTTCACTTACTTCTGAATAAACACTTGACCTTCCTGCTGTTTTGAATAAAATAACAACTTAACTTTAGAAACAACTGCAAACAGCACGACTGCAGCCAGAATGATCGGAGTTACATATATGAATATAATCAATATCAGTATGCAATATAAACAAGCATGAATATAATGTGGATCTATGTATCTGTGTTTGGGAGCCCTCCTTAATTGGTATATGGTGTTGCAAAAGCAAACAGAGTATGAATGGAATAGTTTAAATGTAATAGTTCCATACGCAATCTATGCAAACATCATAATCAGAATATTTGACATGATTAAGAAAGCGAATATTACTTTGCATAGACAAGGTTAGTAAATACAGATGCAACTCTTCCTAAAAACCTGTACTGGTAATAATGTCACAGAAACCTTTGAAATATGGTATATAAGAGTCTCAGAAACAATTTAGATCAAACCAAAGTCAAATAAAACTGCTTGTATTAGCTATTTCATTCAGATAATTTTGTAAATACACCCCAACATCTTCAGGAAGAAGGGACAAATATGATGGCTTACCTCTCAGTGGTGGGATCAGAACAGTTTAAAGGGTATTTGAGCTCAATAACGGTCCCATCTTTATCCTGTAGAGTTCCATGATCTCCAGTGTAGTATTCCACCAACTCAGCCAACGTCGCAAACTTCTCCCCGCCGTACAAGTCATAATAATCACCCGTGTTCTGAATCCTAATATGTGTGATTATGTCTCCCACTCTGAGAGACAGAGGAAGAGAAGGAAAGAGGACTGGTGATGCATCACACTAAGAAAAATTTAATTATTTATATTTATTGATAGAACATGGCATCTAAAAATAATTAAACAAGGTCTCCAAACATAAACTGGTTTAAACAGGACATAATGTCACAGGAAATGGAGTAATAGTAACTGTGTGTAGAAACTACGTGAGTATGAAGTAATTACTTGACCTGAAATCTTTTTCACAAAGGGTGGCAGTAATATTTTCCATCATAGATATTGATTACCCATATTCATAGTGTTTTCTCAGGCTAGCAGATTTGTCCTCCTGAGTTTGAAGAAATCATTAGCTTCTCCGAAAATAGCTGTTTAAGTATGCCAGAAAACTAGTTTTGGTTACGTGGTTTGGCACCAGACTAAATCAGTATGTGGCACAGGAAAGAGGACACATAATACTAAGACATACATGGAGGATCAATTCACTTCCTCTCTCCCTATTTTTGTCAGTTTTATAATATTCCAATTAATTAAAGCCTTCAAAGCTTGTACATGAAATCTGAAAAATGATAAATGGAATGATTTTACACTAAATTAGAATGTTAGTAAAAGCTGAGTTCAATTATTGTTGTTAATGTTGTGATTTACCCCTAAATAAAGGTTTACTAAACTTAAAATGTGGTTAAATGAAAATTACGTAAAACCATACAACCACAATTGATTTGCAAATATCAAAACTAAAAAAAGTATGATTAGTTTCTAGGCTACACGCAGAAAATATATCATTTTTATAGTTAGGAATTGCAATTCAGTATAATGGTCAGAATCATACGGCACTACATGTGCCAGTTTTGAGCTGTTGACACTGATATTTGCCCTTTAAAAAAACGAACTGACATTACTCTGGCATTTAATAACATCAACTAGTTGCGTGTCAACATCCAAGTCACACATCGCATACAATCAGCATATTAATGTTTTCCATTATTAAGCGGACACTTTTTATATTACAAAGATCAGAAAGAAATAAACTCATTGTATGTCTGGAGCATGTTTGAAAGTCTATATGTATCCATATGTAACAAGCAAATTAGGTTTTATAGTCCATGGAATTAATAAAAACACATAGATAAATGTGAGAATTACTGCACTGTTATGTGAAGTGAACTGTTGATGACAGTTGCATGGCAGATAATGAGTAAAATTAAAAACAAGAAAATAAAAACAAAACAAATTTGCATGAAAACATATGTCCAATAATATTTTTAAAGGTCAAAAAACCACGACTCACACAAAGCTTCTGAAAAGAACGAGACAAAAAGCGCTGCATATTATATAAATACAGACTCAAATTATCACCACATATAATGAAATGTTTATTCCCACACTGTGCGCAATGTCTGTCTAGTGAAGAAAACTGCTTGCCATCTATTCCAAAAAAAGTAATAATACAAAAGTAATAATTAGTTTGAAGGGAAGTATATAAAATGTTTCTTAACAAGCTTGTGTTTCTTTACAACTAAACACGGTCAGACAAATTAGAGTGAGAAAGACAAAAGCTCAAACCAATCAAATACATATACAATTTATAAAATATTTTTTTTTTTTTTTTTAACCAACACAGAAAGGCTTTCTTTAATGTGAAAGTGTTTGTAAAAGGCTTTCTAAATAGATAGGCTTTCTCTATCTATCCCCCAATCTGACCTCAGCTTATCCTCAGAACCAAATTTTCTCTAAATGACATAAAAAGTGGCTAAAGATAGATATTCTTATATCAAACCAAAAGTGCTGTACCTAACAGACAGGGAGAAATCGCCCACATTCTTCTTGCTGGGTCGGGCCAGGAAGCTGCCATGGACACCTCGGCTCTTCAAAACGGACTCTGCGTCTATTCCAGACAAATCTCTGTGAAACCACCTGTTCAACATGTAAATGAACATATGTTAGAGTCAGACATGCTAGAAATGATAATATAAAATTTAATATGAGTGGTCTGACATGAATGGCACAACATACTGTACGTGGATGACTTAACTGCATGCAATCCAAATATTTCAAAAAAATAAGTTTAGTAGGTTTTAAATTATAAAAAAACAATATGTTGTTCAAAAAAGACTAAATATTTGGACACTTTGTGGCAGTGTAGTGCAATATCAGTGTAAAATATGCATAGTTAATGTGCTAAACTACACCTGTAATTAGAACACCTGTCTGAACGCGAGAGGAACTGACATAAAACATCCACATCTTAACACAAGTTGTTGAAATGATTTTAAACTTCGTTATCTAATGCAACTTTATGGTACTTTATAGGTACACACACACATATAGGAATACCTAGAGTATTTAAACTACTTTTATAAATGCGCAAATATAATGCAATAATAATGAAGATATGTAATGCAATTATTTGCGCATATATATATATATAAATAAATAATTGCATACATATATATATATATATATATGTATATATATATATATATATATATATATATATATATATATATATATATATATATATGTATATGTATGTGTGTGTGCGTATGTGTATATATATAAAATGGTATGGTGAAGCACATGCAACAAGAAGCAGCACACTCTACCAAGGCCTACCAAACCACCAAGTGCATTTGCAGAAATGCACATGCACGTGCAGTCAGACATGCATCAGCATATAAATACACCTTGCACATTGCAGTTATGTACAAAAAAAAGATGCCTTTTTACAAACACTTTGCAAGACTCAAAGATAAGAGTCTGTAGTGCAAAACACAAGAGTAGCAAAACTGAAAAGGGGAAGATGAGGAGTTGAACAAGATTGGAACAAGAGTGCATGAAGTATGTCTCAACTTACCGGACCATCTTCCTTTTTCAAATGTTCCTCTTCCAGTCAAAAGGAAAAAACAATTGAATGCACATTAATATATGTATTAAAAATGATACAGGCAAACACAATAATCCAGAGCAGTAAAGTACAGACTTCTTCTCTTCGTGTCATACGTCAGCACTTATCCTTTACTTTTCCATTTGCTTCCCTCTTTCTATAACCAGTGCAGTTATATCCCTTTACACAGCCAACCACAAGCATCATTTGTCTAGCGGCTTCATACCTGTCCTCTTTGCTTCTCCTCTCTCTCGAAATGTAAACAGTTTTCGGTGCTTTGAAGAGCAGGTTGTCTTGACAGTGTATATAAGCCTGTCGTATGTCCCTCCCTCTCTCACTCTCTCAGGCACTGTTACAAACGTCTTCCTTCCTTTTTGTGGTATTTTTCATAAAACAGTGAAAGCAAACAAGAGAGGTAGAGAAAGATACAGAGATGTCAGATTAATTTCTGTTCTTTTTGTCAAAAACGAATTATCAGACAAACATCCAGCTCAACATGTGATATTACTAGAGTCAAATAGAGGAACTACAGGTAGTGCAAAACAACAGTGACAATGAAATGCAAATTACCATCTCTTACTGCTTCTTCTCTCCAATGGCTTTCGGTATTTATTTAATCTTTCTTTTTCTCTCTGACTTTCTTCTTTTATGCCTTTTTCTTTGCAGACTGGTTTTACAGGCCGGGTGTCATCGAGGCTGACAGTTAAAGTCCACTTGTTTAGTTGTACATTGCACTTCCTTGTTTCCAGACCGTCCCCTCTCACTCAAACACACAGAAATAAACACATGAGGAAGCACAGCAACCTGACATATGTTTTGTGTTGTTAATTGCATAATTTACATATTTTTTTTACTACATCAAAATGGCCTAAGGTACATATGTAAAAGAATAACTATCATAATGCACCACAAGGCCAGCATTGTATTCTAAAAAATAAATGGTTTTAGTATTAGAGTTATTTAACTATAATAACCCTACTACACACTAACTTTCAAAAAATTTGGGATCATGACATTCTTTAATGTGTTTAATGTTGACTTTTGATCAATGTAATGCATCTTTGCTGAATAAAAGTATGAATTTCTTACTGGCCCAAATAAATAAATGGTTAAAACCTTCACCTGACACAATTTATCATACTTTAAGCTAATACATCATCCAAAAAGGGGGAGAATTTTTGCTTTGCAAATGTTACCCTCTAGCCTCTAGGTCACAACTATAATATTTGAATACATGTAAAGTCCAGGATCCAATTTCATGATACCACATAACAAAATGTTTTTCAAAAGCTTCGCCAAGTGACTCTTTCTGAAGTTACCAGTAACATAGAACCATATTTACAGATACACAGACAGATAAAAAATAGATTTAATAGTACCTGCAGTGGTGAAGGTGTGTGTTTAGTAAGGAAGTTAAACATCAAATATCCTAAACACACATTTCTAGAAACACCCTGCAGTTTGGCAGGTGACCAAAATAGTGAAAATTTAAATGTCATTGAGCTAGTGGAGACTTACAAATTACTTTCAGATTCATATATATGCTCTATGAATCTGAAAGTAATTTGAAAGTCTCCACTAGCTCAACGACATTTTAATTTAATTCAGACTTTTAACTCAAACCCTTGAAACCACATTTTAAGGGACCAGCAAAAAGAGGTTACTGGTGGGGGTGAACTAGATAACACAGTTAATTACAGAGCCTGGGCTGGATGTGGTTGGTTGGATTATGATTTGGAGCACAGAGAGTAAGACAGCACCGCAGAACAGAAAAGCAGTCTTGAATCTGATCCTGGCAGCCCATGAATATATATGAGGGCAAAGAGAAGTTTCGACCAGCATACTGAATCCAGAATGTTGGAGCATCTTCTAAAAAATGCTAATATATTTATAAAAAAAATATTTAACCTTTTCAATTTAATCTACACTGACAAAGAAGTAACAAAAAGTACCATGGTAAAGCCATATAACAAGGTAAAGCCAATTCCCTTACTCACGTTACATGCTTTTGTCCTCTTCAATACATTGTTGTACACAGTCACACACACACACACACACACGCACGCAGCTATCCGATGTCCAGTTCTGCACTTGAATGGAATAGATCAAACATTGTTTATGTACCATGCAGCTTGATGTAACAACATGCAAAGTGAAGGCTTAACTAACTAGACTTGCAAGTCTTCTCTGCCCAAAGCATTTGCTCTGATAAGTTATCTGCCTCCACCCAGCCATTTTCCTTAATTGTCAATTTCCCCATCCTGTTTTTTGGTCATTTATTAACTCACTTGAATTCGACAATTTTTCCCAATCTGATTCAGATTCAAAAATACCTTGCACTCTCATACCCAGTTCTGTGATGTTTCTGTATGTCTTACAAACTGGTCTGTAGGGGAGACAAAAATTTTGCTACTTACGTATACACGATTCACTCTGCAGAACACATTTGAATACCCAAATGGAATCCATGAATTGATTTTAGGGGATCAATAATGAACTAAAACAAGGTAAAATGTGTTAAAAAAGGTGCATAATCACAAGGAAAAAATAGCTCAAATATGCAATAAATCAACAAGGAAATGTATAGAGATAATGGTTTTCCTGAACACAGATTAAGTCTAGTTCCAGAAGAACCACAATCAAATACAATTCAACAATATATAAAATGTATATATAAACTTATATAAAACTTTAACTACACCTAAATAAAGAGACAAAACGCTGCACACTTTGTTACCTTTTTATTGCAGGGCTAAAAAAACAAAACAAAACAGAAACAAGACATAACAATAACAGGGTAACAACGATAATTACAAAGTGAGATATTCAGACCTTCTGAAAGTGTAAAATTAGACGTTAATTTAACAGCTGCGGTTTTTTTTGTCTTCTCTTGTAGGAGAAAGAAACCAGGACTTATACTAGTTACATTATACACAAGCCATTCAGGAGAGAGAGAAAGGGGAATAAATGTGGATTCTTAAAGCAGCAGTTCCCATAATGAAAAAAAAAAATTCTTGATTATAATATATATATTTAATCTAAGGAATGGAAGGTCATTTGATGTCCTTATAAGAGTTGTGACCCTGTCCCAATTGCATTTTTGAAGACCGTAGGGTGTCCAATTTAACATTTTAGATTTCAGAAGTGTGCTTATGTGTTTTAGAAGGGTAATTCTGCAAAGCCTGCATCAGTGGATTATTACCTGACAGTCTATCTGGCATTATGTCACCAAAGCGTGGATGCAAAGAAGTATGTGGGCATTTGGGACAGGGACTGTGTTTACATCAGCATAAACCTTTCACAAGTTGGAAACCACATGATGTTTCAGGGTTCAAACAGGCATTTAAAATTTAAGCTTGAAGCATATTTGTGGAAACGCACAAAAACAGTGATTCAACTAGTGTGAATTACAACATAAAACACACCTGAGGAGGAAAGAGTCCCCACTGCAAAGATCCATTCCACACAAGGCAAAAATCCACACCAGCTCTTCAACCTTGCCCTGCATTGCCTACAACAGTGCAGAGGAGGTGACCAGGAAAACCTGAACTGGATTTACACTGGAGAACGTTGGTGTTGGGTGCTGTGTATTCTAACATACATACATACGCATCTCTCTGGTCAGCAGGTGTGTGTTCACAGGATTTTTGAATGGAGGAGGTTGGAATGCCTCTAAATTGAGCTTTACAAGAAATATTAGGGAACCACACTGTGTTAGCTAGGAACCGCTCCACTCTTCTTCTGTCCAAACTAGTGCAGGCAGCTGAAACGTATTTCATATATATATACACAACGCATCTGATCACCTGACCCAGGTGCATGTCTGTGAGATGATTCCTCATGACTTATGGGAGGTATGAGTGAAAACTTCATCCAGGGGTCATCAGCGTGGCGCCTGCATCTGTGTGACCTCCGGTCCTCGGCTGGCCAACCGGCTAAGGATGCTTCTTTCTGACATCTGCAGACGCACAGCGACGGGCGGAATCCGAGCGATGGTTGCCGGGAGCCGGGTGACATCTGCCTTCATGTCGCTGAGTAGCTCCTCCAGTTGTTTGAGAACTGACAGAACGATTGGCAGTAGGATAGATTTATTTATTTGAACATTTTACATAAATGAATTCACTTAAACTCATTAAAATTCCTTTAAACAACATTGCTGCAGCTACAGGATGCAATAAGCAAGCCAAATGTGGTAAAACTACGCTGAGATACTAAGTGTGAAGTTTTGTGGCTTTGAGCAGTGCTGTGCTGGAAACACTGTGTTCTGAACTGTTTAGAAGCTTTGGGCATTTTACTTTCATATTTAATGTATAATTTCATTTTCAAATGATTTTATGGTGCTACATTCAATTTTTAAATAAACATTTATTTTATAGTATTATGCAATTATAGCTCTGTAAATAAACACAAAACGTACTTAAATCACTATCTACAAATCCACCAGGCCTCTGTAACTACTGTAACATGTATTGTCAAATCTAGCCTAGTCAATGCAAAAACACTACATTCAGACTTAGAATGAATTTACCTCTGGTTGTTTAACAACAGTTAAGAAAATATAATGTTTGATTGTCACGAGGCAGATGCTACAGTGACCTTTTATTTCTGCACATAACGGTCATTTCCAGATTACAATGAGTCCAACGAAAAAGCAAAATAGAATTTGAGTGCCTGATATCCATTGTTAAATTTTTGATTTGAAAAGTTTTTTTGTTTTGTTTTTTTTTATACTGAAAAACAAATGAATGAATGATACCCGGATTATTTGCATTCAAATTCAGTTAAATTTAAATTCAATTTAGATTAACATTTCATTAAAAAAAAATCTTCTTTTAACTTTAAAAGATGCTGAATAATTTGTGGAAGAAATAGTAAAGTATCTGTGAATAGTTTTTGTCCTGGTGACTAGAAATTATATAGTTATTTTGTATTTCATTTATTTGTGATTGAAGCACAATTCTGCATTGCAAAAATATGTCCAAAGCTGCGAGGCAATTCATATTGTGCAGTATAGAGTTATGGGAATTATTGTACCTTTGTGTAGAACTGCATTAGCAGGCTTGTTTCCTGACATGGACTCTTTACTGAGGTGCTGGTGTGACTCTGCCAGACACTCCACCTCACTGAAGCGTGTGTTGAGTGCCATGGAGGGGTGAGAGGGGTCCTCGGTCATGTTTAGATACGCAGCACGTCTGAGCTGCTCCTCGATCACCAGAGCTTGTTCCAACAGCTAAAGTGAGACACATAAATGAAGCAGTTGAAAGAAGAGCCATGTAGCTCTGTGCAAACACTGCTGGGCAGTTTGTACGGATTTATAGTATCTGCACATCTCTAACCTTAAACCTGCGAGCAAGAAACTTGTTCTTAATCTCAAGGAAGTTTCCTCTGCTCATCTCTCCCTTAAAGGGCTCATTGAGGATGGCGAACCTCGGGTCATTCTGTACGTCCTGCCAACGTGCGTAACCGTGGCTGATGGTAGAGGTTAAGGACATAACAGACAGTTTTTGATACGAGATATACTATAAAATTTCAACACACTTGCCTGAATTTATGTTGCTTATGTTATGATCTTAAATATTTTTTATTTAAATGCATATGCTCAAATGCAATAAATCTGCTTTGAAGACATATAGATTATGTATGTATTATTTTCTTAACAAAACTAGAGCTAAAGATTACACTAGATTGCTAGTAGAGGATTTGATTTATAGCAAAGTTTTGATTTATTTAACATGTCTTGTCTACTACATAGCTCTGGTACTTCTACATAGTTCCTGTACTTCTTTTGGTTTTAATGACTTGACTATTATTTTAAAATGAAAAAAAAAAATGCATAAGAAATAATTAATATGTGTGTCTTAATTTTTGACTGGTAGTGTATTTAAAATAAAATAAAATTCAGGAAATGGTCAATAAAGAATGAAATTGTACAGTATGTCTACACTTTTGATTGGTAGTGCATTTTAAATAATACAAACAATTAAAAAAAGAAATATTCATAAAAATATTATATTTTTCATAAATAACAAAATAGCATTAATAAATAAATAAATAATAAAGTTCACTAAAACAAGACACATTCCTTTTAGCGATGCAAGGAAATGTATTGCTGTATCTGTACTGAAAGACACACTGATTATCAAAATGATGGCATTAAGGATACTGTATGATACCAGCCAGCAGCCAGTAGTCATGGCGACGATGCCAGATCTCGTAAGTCTTCTTTGTGACCGTGGCGGCTCTCTCTTCATTCTGCCAGAGAGAGTGAAGCTCTGGAGAGAGAAACAGAGAGTTCATTGATTCAGAATTCACCAGCATGTACACATACACACAGACAGTAAATTCCCAGTGTACCTGTGAAACCTCCGTCAGCGATGTTAAACATGAACCTCTGCTTCACTGCTTTCTTCTTCTCCTCACTCACTCCATCCACTCCTCCACTTGTCTCTTTGGCATTCTCTCCATTTTGCAGCTTAGCAGAGTCCTCTGACTTCACTCTGTCCTTCTCGTCTTTCAGCTCTGTTTGAGGAGAGAGAGAAAGTCAGATTATTCATTGTAACAGTTATCTGTGATATAAAGGTGTTATTTGTATTAACACATACCTTTCTTCTCATCTCTTGATGGGCTAGTGTCCATTTTTTCTGTCTTCTCTTCAGATTCTTCTGCAATGGAGTAAGACAGTATTGGTGCCATGTTTCAATTCATGAGAATTTGACAGTTTATGGATTACTTTGAATTTCAGTTCATTTTAATTCAAACTGCAATCCTGCATCTGGTTTTGCTACACAGGGGACCTTTACCAGAAGAGTTTATCTGGTCATTTTAAGGAGTGGTTTTCATATCTGGTTTTCATGGAGTGGATATGTAGTATACACAAGAAAATACATTTGTATTTTGGCCATTTTAGGTAGTGCTTAGCACCTCACCTTTGGTTTTAGATGTGTCTACACTGCTTGTGGCATCTGAACTTTCAGCTTTGACGTCTGAAGACGTGTTTTCCTTCAATTCAGTGGACTTCTCTTTGTCTCTCTCCTTTTCATTTTCTTCATCTCTGCTTCCTCCATCCTTTTCTGCTGATGGTGAGATGGTCTCTCTCTCCCTGTCCTTATTCTCCTCTTTCTTTGCTGGACTGGGGGATTTCTCACCTTCATCAGGAATCTCAATGATCTGAGAAAAAAGAGGGGACGTGAGAATGAGAGTTGGAGACAAGAAGAAAGACAAAATGAGACAGGCAGGTGTTTACAAAGGGAAAGTGTTTAAAAATACGGAGAAGAGAAAGCGAAACAATTAGACTGTAAATAACAAGTACCTCATCCTCCTGTCTGGAGCCTTTCGTCTCCTTCTCTCTGTCCCCTTCCATCTTCTCCTCCAGCTCTTTTACGTCATCGCTCTTGGAAAGATCTTCTGTTTGGATAAAAGGGAGTCCGATTAATGTGTAATGATTGGCCATGCAGAGATACTGGACAAATTATCTGTGAATGAAGAACAAATCCTCTTCTGGGGTCCTCTATGCAACTTACCATAAAAAGGTTGAATTATTTGAAAATATCTTACTTTTTTTCCTTCATGTTCACTGGACCACATGACTTTTGTTGGTCAAAACTTTTATAATTTCCATATTAATGTCATTGACCCATATGAGCCAGTGTTATTTTAGTATTAATTATATATTACAGCATTCTAGTATTTATTAATATTTTGATTTAGCTTTAATTTATTGTTTGGTCAATAAAAAAAAAAATTCTAAAATTTTAATACTATTTTCTTAGTTTTTAGTTAACAATAACAACACTCATATGCATGTGTGTACCTGGTGCTGGAGTGTTGGGCTGGGTATCTGCAGGCGTCCCAGTAGAGGGCGTTTTTGGATCTTCTCCCGCTGCAATGGCTGCCGCTCTTTTGCTTTCCTCCAGTTCTTTCATCCAGGGCATTGACCACTGACCATTGACATGCTCAAACTCCTGGACCTGTAAGAATTTAAAACAGTCAATCCTATAACACCACTGCCATTCACAGAATCAAATAGCTCAGTCCTTACCACTAAAACACTAGCAAGCATAACCTCACGTACCTTCTTGCGGATCAGTGACATTACACCTATGCGTGTGAGAATATGTTGTCGTGACAGTCCTTCCCGTGGAACGCCATCAGCAAATGTTTCTGCCCCGTCGGCACCTGGCTCACACAGGTGACGCATAAAGAGGGACACATATGCCCTGAGAAAAAGAGAGAGAGTCCTCAAGTAAATGAGAAAAAAAAAAAAAAAAAAACAGACAAGAACTCCTCTAAGGACAGTCAGACTTACTTGAACTCCTTCTCTGATTTGCCTCGCAGGTCTCTAACGAGCCACTGAGTGGTAAAGGCATCTTGGGGAGGCATCCCATAACGCATCACTGCATTCAGGAAGGCCTTCCTTTGTCGAGCATTGAAGCCCAACACCTAATGAGGAGAGAGAGGTTAACTATCGCTGAGTGTGTGGAGGGAATAGCTGAAACAAACTGAAAAGTAACTGAAGTTGAACCTCAATGTTTCCTCCCACTCTGGCTAGTAGAGGAGGCAGTGGTTTATCTTTATCATTCCTCAAGCCTTTGCGACTTGGTCTTCGGGAGTTAGCTAAAGACAAAAAAAAAAAAGAGGATCATGAAAATACTAATATACAATGACTGCTTATTCAGATAAGGATGGTTTAACTTTGTTCCTGACCTTCAGATCGCTCATCAAAGTCCTCATCACCCTCCTCTGAAGCCACCGAGTAATCTGATTGGTTATCAGACTGATCATCCTGCCAGTCTGGGAACACAAATGAGTGAGGCAATATATTAATGAGCACTTAAGTTTTCTTGACAAGAAAATATTTAATTTAAGGGGACAATACAACTAGGATTCGTGCAGACACGTAAAACAACAGGGTCAAACTTTTGGACACAATGGACTGAATTTGTTTCTCATAATCTTAAACTTTTTAATTTAATGTCTAAATGCTATATTATGCTATTTTTCGTACATAATATACAACATAATTCCCATGTTTCAGTTTAGTTTTATAAAAGTTAATAATAAATAATGGGTAGGGTGTGTCCAAATTTTTGACCGGTAATGTACATCTAAACAACCACCACCATAAATTGAAAAATGTATAGATTATAAATGTAATAAGTTATAAATATAAATGCATTATTTTAAACACAAAATATAAATTTTGAATAAAAATATTACAGATATAACAACACACCAGACCTGAGATCACACCATTAAGTTCATCTTCATCTATAACAATACTCACAAACATACAGGGAAAGAGCAGTAAAAAAAGCATTAAAAGTGCGTCTGTACCCCGTCTACTACCTCGGTCCTCCTGTGAGCAGTCGTTGTAGTTGACAGGTTTGCGTGGCCGTTTGCCTTTGCCCAGGTGACGAGCGAGATCTTCCTGCTGCTGCTCATAATGATGGCGCAACAGTTTCTCCCAGTAATCAGGATCTACACTCTCTTCCTGCTTAATGATCTCTCTATCCACATCCTCCTCCTGACAGAGACACACCATATGATCTACATATACATACACACACAAAGACACCACACACAGTCGCGATCCCACACAAACTCACCTCCTCGTCGTCATCTTTGACCACATACTGGGCCACTTTAAAAGAGCTGAGGTATTCATTCATACTCTGTAGCTCTGTGTCATCTGTTGCATCTTGGTTTCGATCCAACAACCGATCAATCGCCTTGTCATCATAGTGGATCACACTGCTGTCTTCCTCCTTACTGTCACCTGGAGGACAGATTTATTTGCTTTAAAATTGATTTTAGTTTTTACTTTGTCCCCATCATTTATTGTGTGGATTATTTCCATTAATTTCTGTAATAACTTATTCACCTTATTTATTTTCTGTATGTCTAGTACTAGAAGTACTTCATATGCATTGGCAGTAATCTGGATTTTAATCATACATATAAAGCTTTCCTGACTCCAATTTTGAGGGACACAGAGAGAGATGGTAGAAAGAAATACAACATAACACTGATTTAAAGTGAGTGGTAACCAGTCAGTGGGAAGGTGATGGTATTTACTTAAGGTAAGGTAAGTGATGGTAAGTTGTTGTTTTTTTTTAAGCAATATATTTCAAATGCCAGAAAACCTACTGCAGCATAAGAATGAAACTCAGCTTATTAACATCAGCGCTCAGGAAGGTCATGTGGAGTTTTAAGCTCTAAATAAACTTCAACTGAAAGCAGAACTTCACACCTACACCACAGCAGCTTATGTTTGGGAACATTTCTATAGTTTATGCATGATAGTGACTGATACACAAAACATGTCACATACAGATCCTTAACTAAAAACTGTACATGTGTTAGCCAAAGTTTCACTGCCTTTAAACGTTATTATTATTCTCTTAAATGTTTTATTTTCTGATCTCAAAGCAACATTATGTTCAGAAGATGAAGTGTTCAGAGAAACCTTCTCCAAGCTCGTATTTGAAAAGCTGTTCTGTGCCAAACTTCAAGATGTCATCCAATTCTTGTTTGGACATGGATCCAGCCTTGGAGCCCAGACCAGGTCGCACCACCAGGTGAGTCAACATCATCTTTTTCTTTGCCACCTGAAACACAAGGGTCATGAGATGACTTTTGCTAGTGCTGGTGTTTTATTGTCTTTTTTTTCAACATAGTTTTGTATCTGCCTGGGTTTTAAACTATGGTTTCATATCTCACCTGTGTAATTCTCTCCTCCACAGATGCTTTAGTGACAAATCGATAGATCATCACCTTCTTATTCTGACCAATACGATGAGCCCTGCTAAATGCCTGAGAAAGACAACAGGAGAGAGACAGCATCAGAAAGAGTCCATCCACACAGACTCTCTCACAGAGATGCAGGTGTTTGACAGTTTTAGCATTAAGTATTTTATGGCGCCTCTACCTGGATGTCATTGTGTGGGTTCCAGTCAGAGTCGTAGATGATGACAGTGTCAGCGGTTGCCAAATTGATGCCCAAACCCCCTGCTCGGGTGGACAAGAGGAAAACAAACTGAGGAGCACCAGGAGCTACAGTGAGAGGAAAGAGAAGGATTTTGTCAAAACATAACATCCATTGTGTTGCTGTTATTTAATGGAAATGGGTAGTATTTTCCCTCTCACCATTGAATCTATCGATGGCTTCCTGCCTCATCCCTCCAGTCACCCCTCCGTCTATCCTTTCATACTTGTACCCCTCATTCTCCAGAAAGTCTTCCAGCAAATCCAACATCTTTGTCATCTACATCAATGCACAAAGCTTTTTAAGTATACTTGAGTACATATAGTTGAGTATATCTCTGTGCAGTGTTTGTGTGTACCTGTGAGAATATAAGCACTCTATGTCCACCATCCTTCAGTTTTTTCAGCATCTTATACAGAAGCATCAGTTTCCCTGAAGCCTTTGTGAGGGCACTGCCATCATACATGCCATTGGGCATTTTAGGGGCTTCCTGCAAAATCAGACCCATAACGATCAGCTGAAAGTACTGCTGTTATTCATTCAAAACCTAAGAACGGTAATTTCCCCCATTTCTACTGTAAAATGGTACTGTCCTAGTTGAGAGTGAATGCGTGGAAACTCACAATAGCAGCTGTCGGGAAGAGGTAGGGGTGGTTACAGCACTTTTTTAGGTCCATAACCACATTGAGCAGAGACACCTGGTTTCCTCCTCCACGAGTGTTCAGAGCGTCAAAGTTGCGTGTCAAAATGTACTTGTAGTACTTCCTGTTCCAGAAAAACAGAAAGATTGAATTAGAGGCTACTGCCATATAAAAGTCATAAATGGCCCATATAACTGTAATTTATACAGACGCTCTCTGAATAATCAGAGTCATCAAATTGTCAGTCATACAGTTCAATTAATCATGCTGTAAATAACAGAGAGGGTGTCCAGCAGGTGGCGCAAATGGGAGATGAATGTACTGAATATTTAGCAGAACACTGACAAACACCGAACGTTTCGTACTTTTGCATGGGACTGAGCTCAACTCGCACGATGAGTTCCGTTTTTGAGGGCATGTGTTTGAAGACATCAGCTTTGAGTCTTCTGAGCATGTGTGGACCCAACATGTCGTGCAGTTTCTTAATTTGGTCCTCCTTAGCTATTTCAGCAAATTCTTCCAGGAAACCTTCCAGATTACTGAAACACACACATTTGGTACTGAACAACAGCAAAAAAAAAAAAAAAAAAAAAGGGAACACAAACATCCTCCTCACTCACTTATCAGGAGCACACACACTTACTTGAATCTCTCAGGCGTGAGGAAGTTGAGCAGATGGAAGAGCTCCTCCAGGTTGTTCTGTAAAGGTGTGCCTGTCAACAGCAGCTTATGCTGAAGAGGGTAGTTATTCAACACACGAAAGAACTGAAAGAGATAAAACGAGAGAGAGAGACTGTGTTAGTTTTACATCAAATACTAGTTTATCATAAATTTAAAGGAATAGATCTCTCAGAAATCAAACTTCTGTCATCATCTATTCACTTTCATGATGCCCTAAACCTGTATGACTTTCTACATAAAGGATGCAAAAGCACCATAAAAGTACTACACATGCTCTGCACTATTTTTCAAGTCTTCTGAATTCATTTGTAAACTTTATGTGAGGAAAAAGCTAAATATGTATATATGTAAATACGTAGTTATAACCTCTAGTGGGGAAGATAACGGCTGAAATCGGATCACTGAGTGAGCTGAACTAAAGAACCGAATTAGTCAGATTTGTGAATGAATCATTCAAACTGGTTTTGTAAACCAAATCAAACTGGTTCACAGAAAAAAAAAACAATAAAAACATGATCAGTCAGAATTAACGAATGAATCAATTAGACAACATTTAAAACGAAACAGCCACTTAATTTTTATCAAAATTTCTTCTTTTGTGTTCCAAGGACAAAATAAAGTCATACAGGTTTGGAAAGACAGGAGGGTGATAACAGAATTTAGATTTTTGGACGAACAAATCCTTTAATTACTAGATATTTTGAAATGTCACTCATCTGACACATGGAGCTTACCTTTGACTGGTTATTTTTCAGTCTATGGGCTTCGTCTACTACAAGACAAGCCCAGTCGATGGAGCCCAGGATGGCTTGATCGATTGTGATCAGCTCATAGGAGGTCAAAAGCACATGGAACTTCACAGAAGCCTCTTTCTACACAGATAAAGAGAGATTCAGGGACCACACAATGTAAACAGATAAAGATAACGGAGCATATCATCAAACCACAAAGCAGATGTGTCACTAATTTACATTACCTATGTTTAGCGTTATAGTTACTACTGTCTCAACTCTTCCCCTCCAAACCTCTTTTCCTCTGGGTTTCATACCTTCATTTTGGAGGCCTTCTTCCCACCACGGATGGCGTTGTCCTCAAAGGAGAATTCATTCTCTCGTATGACAGCTCTGCTGTCTTTATCACCCACATAAGTGACCACGTACATGTCTGGGGCCCACATCTCAAATTCTCTCTCCCAATTAATGATGGTGGATAGAGGTGCACTGACCAGGAACGGCCCCTTCGAATGACCCTGAGAGAGACCATTACCAAATTATAAACTTCAATGCCACATTATAAACAATAGCTTTTATGATAAACGTGTCTTCCTAGAGACCATTTATTCCTCTAAAATCAATGAATCAAATTAAAATAACATAAAAGAATGGAATTACACTACCGTTCAAAAGTTTGAGGTCAGTAAGATTTTTTTGTTTAAAAAGAATTAATACTTTTGATCAAAAAATTAATCCAAAATCACAGTAAACTTATCAAAAGTCACAGACTTTTAAATGATTACAACAGATTTCTACTGTAAATATAAATGCTGTACTTTTGAAAACAAATGTATCAGAGCTTCCATAAATTAAGTAGAACAACTATTTTAACATTGATAATACATTTTAAAAAAGATTCTTGAGCACTAAATTAGCATATCAGAATGATTTCTGAATGATCATGAGACGGTGAAGATTTCAGTAATGGCTGCTGAAAATTCATTTCTGCCATCACAGGAATAAATTACATTTTAAAAGAAAAAGAAAAGAACAGTTATAACTTGTAATAAGTTTTAACTTGTAATAATGATAACTAATAATACATAGTAAATAATAATACAGTTTTTGTTTTATTTTTGATCAAATAAATTGGTGAGTACAAAATACTTTTTTTCCAAAAACATTTAAAAAAAAAATTCTACCAACCCAAACTTTTGAGCAGTAGTGCACTTATAATTTTTGTTTTTAGAAACACACCTCTTTGTAGAGTGAGTAGAGGAAGACAGCAGTCTGAACCAGTCTTTCCAAGACCCATCTCATCAGCCAGGATGGTGTCCGTGCCCTGAGCCCAAGAAAAACGCAACCAGTTCAGTCCCTCAAGCTGGTACGGGTGAAGCGTGCCGCCAGTAGAGTCCAGATAATCCGGCTGCCTATCAAACTTTATAGTGGGCTGAAAGTAAGAGACAGGAAGAACATTAGATCATTGTCAGTCAAAAAACTATGAACCTATTTTCTCAAACACAATGTTTCCAAACAATCTAAATATGCGATTGTGGCCTTGCTTAGAATTATATTAATGGTTACACTTGAAAAAAAATGGAAATTATGGGGAAAAAGTGTGAAACATGACATTCAAATTTGCACTGAATAAACCATGGCTCCAACCTAAAAGTGTTCAGTTTTAAAATTCTATCTTAGTCAATAAAGTAGACAAAAGTTGAACCAAGCTGTTCTAAGGTTCCTTACATCCACCACAGGATTAGCAGGAGGTCTCTCTGTCTTCCTCACTTTCACCTTCTTCATTTTTTTACCTGGTCTGCCCTCCTCTCCGAGCATCAGCTCTCTGACAAACAGAAAAAAAGAAGGTATGCAGATTAATTTATAACTGCACTCAATATTGTTTCACACTAGTATACATGTGTGTGAAGTGTTGTAGAGGCATGTGTGCATGTACCTGTGGTTCCAGTAATGTTGTTTAAAGGTCTCATAGTCTGGGACGTCCATGTCTTCAAACTCCCAGGTTGACTGATCATACTGCAAATCTCTCCATTTGATCAGATAGTGAACATTATTCTTCTTATCCACACTGCCAGAGAGAATGAGAGAAATTTATTTATTTATTTATGATTTAACGCCATGTCAGCAACAGTGGCTATATTCATGGAAAGAGAAAACATTTCAATTTCACAATTCAGTCGTATATATCATTTCAAAACAATTCTATAACAATTTTGTTTGAAAATTATATATAATTAACTAAATAAAAAAGTACAAATTTACAAAAACATACATGTAATAAAAATAATAACAAGAACAATTATATAGAGTCTTTCAGCTTAATGCATGACAAAAATTAAAAAATCGTCCCAGGAGAATTCTTTTGGAAAATGTCCATTGATATATTTTCTGAATAAAAATATTATGAGAGAAATGAATGCCCAAATTGTTCAGCATGTTATTCTAATTAATGTTAAGGCATATTAATGTTCTCACCTGTGGTTTAAGATGCGGTGGATGAAGAGCCACTCTAACTTTACTCCAAAGCGCCCATACTGATCCTCTATACGGGCATAGAAGGGATCTTTATTCTTTCTCTTGCAGCTCTTATCCTCGTCTCCCTCCGCACCCATCTCTAGATTGGGGGGCTCCTCCATATCTGTCTTCCGCTGGTAGTTACGGAACATCACCTGACAGTTCAGCTCCAACTGCGATGAGAAAAAAATATATATATTATTGAATGATTTTACTAATAAGCACACCCACGGAAACAAAAATGCATGAATTATTGTGCATATATTATGCTTTAGTAAATGAATGTGTAACTACTTTTACGTCCTTGCCTTAAAAGAAGGAATGCACAATATAATGGAACCTATTAGAGGTTTTTAGCTATTAGAGGTTTTTAAATAACTAGTGTAAGTCAACATTGGATATTAAAGTGCATATTAAAATACTTATTTTCTTCTATTTTTACATTTAGATTACAATTGACAGCATGCAACATTCACTTAAACTTAATATGCAAAAACACTAATAATTTGAATTTAATCTTTAGCAAATTTCAAAATAAATATAAATTATTTCACACTGTACATTATAATGTAGTGATGCCTAAATTCATTTTTAGCATTTAAAACCATTGATTTATTATTTAACAACATTTATTATTTATTATTTAAACATTTATTGTTTAATTTTTATCACTTATTTAGACAAAAATATATAGAATTTCAAGGTTGGTGCATTCCTACTTACAAGAAAGTGTGTGTTTTTATTTGTGCGTCACCTGTAGTTCCTGGACCCATGAACAGTGCCAATAAGACATGTTGCTCCACTTCACAAAGAACTCTCTCTCCTTCCGACCAATCATAGGAGGAGGATCCGGAGCATCGGCTGGAAGGTCTGCAGGACGTGGCACGGGCATAGGGGGAGGGGCTTCACCCCAGCGCCAGGCCAGGACTTTCTGGACTTTGCCCTTCAGTGGAAGACTCTGCAAAAACAAAGACATTCTATTCCATGTTTTTCAAAATTAAACCATAATATTCAACTAATTTAAATAATGGGATTAATCAATTAATCCTACATATTTCAACACTGGCATCTCTGAAAATAAAACCTCAAGAAAACCTAATCCAAAGGATAGATTTGGACTATCACACTATATTATTCCTCTCTCACCAGGCAGCGTGGGCAAATCCACTCTCCGTTGGGGATGTCTGGCAGAGGAGGGTTGAGACAGTGTAAGTGATAGGATGAGGGGCATGTGTCACAGCACAGCAGCTCTCCTCCATCCTTACACACCCGACAAAACTCCATATGATGATCGTCCTCCTCTTCTACCTCTCCATCATCCCTCCTTCCATCATCATTCTCCTCTTCACCCTCAGAACTCTCCTCACGAGCCTCCCATTGAATTCCCTCCTTCTCCTGAGAGAGACATAAATAATGCATAATCAACAGAAACATAAGTCATTAAATATCAATGGTAGAGAAACAGTGCACACACACACACAGAATGTAGATTTTACTCAATGAGCCCACAGCAGCTCAAGGAAAGGCCAGACATTTATTCTGAACACATTTCTTTGTACGTACGCAGTGGGGGCAGCTCCATGTGCCCTCTGGGGCTCTCTCCATGTCAGGATCCAAACACACCATGTGATAGGCTCTCGGACAGGTGTCACACAGAATGATCTCACCACCCTGCTGACACACCTCACAGTAGTCCTGATGATCAGTCTCATAGCCATCAGCATCCTCATCCACTAAGAAAGAGAAGGAGGGTTTATAAAAAATGTAAATGACTGGAAAATGGCCAAAAAGTAGTATAGTGTGTTTATTACAGTGTGTGTGTTCAGTAGACCGAACAGAGTAATCTGAGTCGTGCTGTTTTTGACTCACTCTTCTTCTTCTTGGAGCTCTTGGATTTTTTACTCTTGGAGCGGCTGCTCCGACTGTTGGATCCATCACTTATGGAGAAACTGTCAAAATCACTCTCACCATCATCATCCTCACCGCTCTGAGAGAAGGAACCATGGGTGAAGGGGTGCAAAACAAGTTGGTGATGTTAGCCATAAAAATAAGGAATAATTTTAAATATATATTCAATACTGTTTAACAGTTTGGGAACTCTGAAAGAATTCTCTTAATGCTTACCAAAGCTATTATTTATGGATTTATTTGATCATTAATATGTTTTAAAATGTAATTTGTGCCTGAGATGACAAAGCTGAATTTTCAGCAGCCATTACTCCAGTCTTCAGTGTTTCACGATCGTTTAGGGATCATTCTAATATGCTGATTTGCTGCTCAAGTATCATTTCTTATTGTTATTAAATGTTGAAAACTGCTTAACATTTCTCTGGTAACAGTGATACATTTTTTCAGGATTCTTTGATGAATAGAAACTTTAAAAGAACATTTATTTAAATTATTTTGTAACATTATAAATTAACTGTCCTTTTAACTGTGAATTCACTGTCAATTTAATGCATGATTGCTGAATAAAAGCATTAATTTAATTAAAAAAATTAAATTAAATTTACTCATCCCAAACTGTTGAACAGCAGTATATATCTTATATATTATAAATGTATATACTTTATATAATTAATTAATATAACAGTAATACATTAACTAATAATTTAAATAAATATTAATAATAATGTATAATTTAGCTAATTTAGATTATGTTGCAGAAATATATGCAAGCAGAATAGATACATACAGATGAACGTTTTCTCTTGAAATTGCCCAGTTTAATCTTGAGTGGAGCCACTTTCTTCGCTTTAGACTTTTTGTCCTGGGGCTTTGGAGTGGACTTGGTCTTTCTACGTGCATTTGGGCCTAGAAAAGATATATATATATATGACACAAAAATGTTTTAGTAGATTAAAAAAAACACATAATTAACTTACCTTTGGGCCCCCTGAAATTGCTTATTTTTTCTGTTAATTATTTCTGATCCTGACATTTTAATTTTCAATCAAATCTCATATATTTAATTCACATTCCTCTCTCTCTCTCTCTCCTCTGACCTTTGCCCTCTTTGGTCTTGGCTTTTCGCAGCGGGACTGCTGGGGGCTGCTGAGATGGGGGTGGTGCAGCAGGAGCTGCTGTTAATGTGGGTGTGGCCATGGGTGCAGCCCCTCCTCCATCCACCCTGGTCACCATACTCTCCACTGCAGCAGCTACATTGGCAGCTGCCAGGGCTGCGTTGGCACTCGCTGAGCCTCGCATGGGATTATTAGTGCTGAACTCTCGCCATTTAGCCCCCAAAACCATCATCATCTTTGACACAGCGATCTTAGGGTTCTTAGCAGCTATTAAAGGTCTAAACAGGAAGAGGGAGAGAAAAATATTTTAGATGAGTCAACAGAGAAAAAAAAACATAGGATATTATAAAGATGTTTACAGAAGAACATAATAGAAATGGGACAAAAACAGATCGCTGTTCTACCTGACAAACTGACTGAAAGCTTTGTAATTGGTGAGAGAGTTGTAGTCCTCCTGGGTAAAGGTGTAGTCGATGTCTTTCATACCCCAGTCTGCTAATAGCTGAGAAGAAGATTTGGGCTCCTGTGAAAGAAGAACAGAGGATGACAGGTGAATAACACTAGAGAATGCAATCATAAATTATATATAAGTGCTGTCAATCGATTAAAAAAAATTAACTAATTAATCGCACATTTTTCTAAAATTAATTGCGATTAATCCCACCTAACATTAAAGTTTTTAAATATACTTTTATATTGCAATAATTTCACATTCAATCTTCAAATGTACAATGTACAAACAACATAAAGACAGTATATTTTAAATATTTCTTTAATGGCATCTTTTTTATGATTGAAGGCCAGCATCACTGATATCAATACTACTGATGTCTCTATAAATTTGTTTTTCCCCTTAATATTTAACCATTGACTGTAGCCATCCAGCATTACAGTATAATTGAGAGCTATCAATTTTAACATTTATTAGACTTAACTTCTAATTTAAGTGAACTTAAAACAATCTTCACACAAACCCATTACAATAAATGACATATTTAGCTACCTGTGCCCTTCAGCAGAAATATACAGAAAATGAATAGTTACCAAACATTAAATTCTAAATTAAATATAGATGAACCCCTTAAAGCTATAAAAGTTATTGATTTCCTCTTTTTTTTTCTTTTGTTCTTGGATTAATAGCTTATTTGCCTGCTATTGCTTTAAAAGCTGCTGCTGCTTTCTGACCCACTTCTGGTCTTAGTCTCTTCTAATGAACTAACGAGTTGAATCGGGTGTGTTAGATGAGGGAGACAGTGCTGGAGTGCCTCAGGAAAGTTTTGAAAACCATTTCAGAGACATGTTCTTAAATGTGACGCATATCATATTGCATGCATGCACAGTTTTAAGGCAGCTTTAATCGCCTTTTTGGTAACTTCATGCCTTAACTGACGACATAACTAGGACATTGCATGCACGTAGTTTGTTTCGCTGTTTGATATGAAATGATACAGGCTACAGCGCGCGCTGGCACCTTTGTGCATGTATTTGAAGAGCGCGCGCTACGAGCACAGTATCTTTTCAGCGCTCGTTTGACTCGCGCCTGGTGCGGAGGCGACGTTAAAGCGCGCGTCTGAAACGTCTCCCGTTGATGTCGTCATAAAGATGTTCTGCATCTAAATAAACGCAATCCTTTTCAAGAAAAAAGAGACAGAGGCAGCAGTTGTGAATGGGGTGGCCAACCCTAGCCCCCCCCTGCGTTAACAGCGTTAAATATTTTTAACGCGTTAATCTGAAAAAATGAATCTCCCGCGTTAACGCACTAATTTTGACACCACTAATAAATATATATATATACACACACACACACACACACATAATGTGACTTTGACCTTTATCCAAAAACATACACTACTGTTCAAAAGATTGGGGCAGTAATAAAAAATAAATAAAAGAATATACACTTTATTCAGCAAAAGCAATTTAGAATTAAAATTACAATATTACAAAACATTTCTATTTCAAATAAATCCTGTTCTTTTTTGAACCTGAAAAAATGCATCACGGTTTCAACAAAAAATGAGACTTCTTTAAAAATCTTACCAACCCCAAACTTTTGAATGGTAGAGTACCAACAGAAGGAAAATGAAAAATATAAGAGCACTGATAAAAACTTTACAAACAAAACTGAAAATCTATATTTGTTGTGGCAACAACGTAGACAATGAAAGCATAGACAAGGCTCAATATCGGTATCAGACTTTTCCAGGAACATGTACTTTGTACAAGTAACACCGATTGTTAAAGCATAAGTCACAAAAAATCTAAATAATTAAATAATAATAACAATATATCTTGTGCACAAATATCTTTCAGGCCTGACAAATTGTATTTTGAATCCTGTACAACTGTTTTTTTTTGTTTTGTTTTTTTCTTGTAAATGCAGTGTTTTTATTTATGTATTTGCAGTTATCAGATCACCCTCATGTGACATTGACTTTTTTAGTTGTCCCAAGGTTTTAATATCAAACCTGGGATTAACAATGACCACCCATTGGCTAACCCTTACCTGACCGTCATCATCATCATCGTCATCATCTTCCTCCACGGGCTCTGGGTCTTTACGTTTGCTTTTTCCTCCAGATGAGCCACCAGCCTTTTCTCCCGCTGAACCTCCCTTCTTTCTCTCCTTGGAGGAGCTGGATCTCTTTTTCTTCTTCTTGCTTGGGGCATAGTCACTACCTTCACTCTCAGATCGCATCACTCTGTCCCCCTCGTCTTCCTCACCTTCTACCATTCGGATTGCTTCCATAACTTCAGGAGAGCTAACAGGAACATCCTAGACCATAATAACCACCCAAGGATAGATGATGATATCAGATAAACTCAGGGAAGAACCTTTCAGTTCAATGCTCGTTTATGTAAACATGCTTAACAGTGACGGTAATGGCAAATGATGATTGATGTGACACTGCAGCATTGAAATCAGACATACAATGTTTTTGAAAGTAGTTCTTATGCTCACTAAGGCTGCATTTATTTGATCAAAGTTTAAGTAAAAACAGTAATAGGCTATTGTAAAAATTATTTACATTCAAAATAACTGTATTCATTTAAAAAAAAATCTAATTAGTTCCTGTGATGGTAATCTCAATTTTCAGCAGCCATTACTTCAGTCTTTAGTGTCACATGATTATTGAGAAATCATTCTTATATGCTGATTTGCTGCTCAAGAAACATTTCCTATTATTATCAATGTTGAAAACAATTGTGCTGCTTAATATTTTTGTGGAAGCCATGATACTATTTTTTTTTAATTCTTTGATTAATAAAAAGTTAAAAATTGCACCATTTATTTGAAACAGAATTTTGGTCAATTTAATGCATCATTACTGACTAATTGTATTTATTTAATTTCTTCCAAACTTTGAACGGAAATATCTAGATATACACTATATTTGCAAAAGTATTGGGTCGCCCCCTTCTAATGAACAGGTTTGACTACTTTCATTACTGAGCCAAAAACTCATCACCAAACACCAATGACTTGTACATATGGGTTCAGTCATTTTAGACACTTCCAAAACTGTTGCAACAGAGATGGAAATACAATTTTGAAATACATGAATTATGTTCCCATCGTTGTTGCCACAGATTTGGAAGTGCATTTTTCTGTTCTAAAGAAGGGGGTGTCCCAATACTTTTGTCTATATAGTGTATGTACAAGTCATTGGTGTTTGGTGATGAGTTTTTGTCTCAAGATCTGCATTTACAGTCACACCAGAGGTGTTAAACTGGGATTAGGACTTGGTTTTATGCAGAGCAGTCAAGTTCTTCCACACTGACTCAATCAATCATTTTCTTTTTGAACCTTGTCTTATACACAGAGACATTGTCATGTTAGAATAGAAAAGGGTCCTGTCCAAACTGTTGCTATAATATTAGAAGCACACAATTTCCTAGAATATCATTATATGCTTTAACATTAAGATTTGTACTCATAGAAATGACTAAAGTAGTCAAACCTGTTCATTAGAAGGGGGTGACCCAATACTTTTGGCAATATAGTGTATCTATATACAGCATATATTCAGACCCTAAAGGTGCTCCACTAACCTCTCTGAGGAGTTTCTGTCGTTTACTGCTCCTGCTTTCACGGCATTTCTTTGCTTTCTTCTTCTTTTTGGATTTGGGAGTTTCTGCCTCTGTTATTGGTTCATCAGCATCATCTGTCCAAAACACAGACACACAGCATGCATCAAACATGAACAATTAAAGCTGAACAATCTCAATTTTGATTTCCTGTCATTCCTATCCTTCCTGAACTGATAGAGTACTTTTTAATTCAACTTTATGACCCATACATCTTGAATACAATGACTAAAAGGTAACATAGCACATCAATTTTAGATTATTTTTTTTTAGCAGAGCTTAAAGCCTTCAGAATACACTGTTTTTGTGCATTCCTGCCTCAAGATGTGAGTCTACTGTCCAAATATGTCAGCAGCAGTGAAACTAGGGCATAAGGCTTTTACTTTTGAAATCATTCATTTATTACAAGCTCTCTTCTGATAGGCTGCGCTACCAACGCCATTACAGAAGGCGTCCAGAACAAGATGAAAGCAAAACAAATGGGTTTGACACACAATGCTAACGATATTGCGCACGGTATGATCGCTGAGGTAGAAAGACAAGCATTTATTTCGCTCTTAAGATACTGAGGAGTCAGTAACAAATAGATGTATCTTTCATTTTAACATCTGCTGCTGACCAGTGATACAGCAAGTGACTTTTGTATACAGCTTCCAGTTTCTGCATCATAAACTAAAGATTGGGCTTTATATAGGCGTATGATGCAGTAACACGTGGCTCACCAGCTCGAGCAAAATATATAAACATTAAATCTAGCAGCGTTCTCCTTACAGATATGACTATTTGTTTAGAATAACTCTGACATGTCAGCAGTTAATTTGCTTGTTTAGGCTCATTTGGGGAGGTTATGTAACATGATGTGGTTAATGAGGGTCCTGACAGGACAGCTAAACCTTACCATCTCTCATGGGTCCAAAATGGTCTTTGTCGTCTTCACTCCCCGACATATTCCCGTCTGGACGCTTGATAAAATAGAAATGACAATATTTTGGTTTGGTTTTTAGCAGCACCCCATGCTGACAGAAAGAGATAAACAAGTAACAGGGGAGGCTAACTGTGTTGAATTGAATTAAAATCAATTAACCCTTGTGGCATTTCGTAACTACAACATCATACAGTGTGTAGTGTTAAAAAGAGTTTGACGTAACGTTAGTCGTGTCATTTCGGCTTTTTTCGTAAACTTTCTCTCTCGGTCCGAGCGAAAGACGCCTCTACTTAACGTTAGCTGTCAATCAAGTTAGCAAAGCTAGCAAACATAGTCAAGTGATCCGGCTGCAGGGAAAATGGCAGCCGGCTGGATGAGTTGAGTTAAAACGCTTATCTGCCTTCGTTTCTGGTTTGATTATTGTCTTTAAAACTTTCCTCCATGAAACAAATAACACGCGGAGGTCGCGAAGCCCCCGACAAACACCACACGGCGCTTTATAACGCGGTGTCTCACAGTTGTAAGTTACCAGTAATTTTAGATATGTTTGTTTATTTTCTGTTTCATGCTTTAAAAACTCGCGGAGAAACGCAAATGTATTTGTATGTACATATTTTTTTTAACGCAGGCGGTTGGAGGTGGGTGGGAGGAATTGACTTACAGGTCAGTCCAAGGTGTAGATACTCGGCGGTATGATCAGCTTTAGTCTGACGCGAAAGCTGCAGATTACTACCTATTACTGAAAAACGAAAAGGTGTAAATCTTTGGGAGACGTCGTCCACTCTTCTCCCCTTTCCCCAGCGTCAGTGACCAGAAGCGAACATCCTCATACACACAAAGAAAACAGGGGGGGGTAGAGACATCCCATAATAATCCTAAGCACGCTCCCCCCTCCCTACAACACGCACTCAACTCTGCATAGTTACCTCGCAACCTACAGACCATAATAGTCATCTCCCCCTCGCACACAGTACCAGCAAGTACACACTGCCTTCCCCTTTCTTAGTCCCTGCCCCCTTAGCAACCACGTTGCTATGGAGACACTGCCCCCTCCCGCCCTCTCCGGCATCCCATAATAGTCATAAACTCTGACATCCCATAATAAACACAACTCCTAAAAGAGAGGGAAGGAATAAAACAACGCAGTCACATGGTCTCCAGGGAAACCCCAGGCCGCTGGCGACAGACCATAATAATCTGCGGCTGTCTGTCCACCTGGCTGGGTTATTGGTGCTCGAGTGACAAAAAACACATATGAGCACCTGGTTAGAAGTCGACTAACAAGTAGTGCACTTCAGGGATCTGTCAAACGCCACGCATCTACAAGAGTGACACTTCACAGTTTCAGAGGTGATGAAATGTCAAGGTGCAACAGTTCTTCTTTTTAATCCCATATCAGACCGAAGTCTGAAAACTGACTTCTGTAATAAGTCTGTGGGCAGCAGTGTAACAAAAACACTAACTCTTATGAATCAGATGAGCCGTGTCAATCCTGAAATAGACTCTGAACTCCAGTGACTTTACAACAGGTCAATGCCACTTCACATAGGACTGAACGAAATGCAGAAGTCATGTTTATGTGATCCATTCAAGCGTCACGGGTTTAGTTTTGGGCGAGTAGATCTATTTAAAGCAACAATTAAAAAAAAATCAGTTAGGATATACATATTTAGCAGTCAATTCTGTTTATATTTATACTGTACACTGTTTCTCATGAGAGGAACTTGCCAGTCACGTAGACAAATGCAGCTGAAATGTGTAGGATTTTATTGCATCTCCTGCTTTTGCCCAAATGTAACAGAACTGAGTGTAATTTGAGTAAATGTATTTAGTATCTTTTTTCGCAACTTTGTACTTGGACCGAGTATCGAAGGTATTAGCAGCTTTTACTCTCTACTGACTACATTTTTGATTAAGTATATGTACTCTTTACTCCACTGCATTTGTAATTACTCAATACATTTTGCATTGCATCAGACTTTTTCTGCAGCAGTTTATTTCTGCTACAAAAGAAACAATATTACCATGCAGGGTGTTGACAGTAGATCTTGTGAGTTTTGTCATTATGCAACTCGTACTTTACATGAATGTGAGTGCATTAGCAGCTGCTGAATCTCAGGTGTTTCATGAGATGAGGACATGGCTGCAGCCGGTGATAAGGGCCAAAACCAGCACGTCCAGTACAAGTAGGCTTTGACTGTTTCATTTTACTTAATATTATTTGATTTTTCCGTTATACTGAAGAGACCATATTTACTTATACCGTTTTTGACCATTTGAGCTTAACCATTTAGCTGAGACTTGTTTGCAAATGCAAAAGAGGCTGTTGTGTTTACCTTGATTTATTGCAAAATTGAGACAGGAATTGATTTCTATTTTAGAAAATAAATGTCAGCTGTTTCTTGTTTTTCACAGTTATGTGTTGTTGAGGTCTACAGCATCTTTTATCCTTCATCCTGAAACACATGAGTCTGATATCGACAACAACAATCAGGCATGTCATCCTGGTAGAACTTATGAACTGTGAAGTTTCAGAACAGAAGAAACCGTGCATGTTGTCAGGATAAAACACCTGGAAATTCAGATCACACACACACACACATAGCCTAAGAGTAAATTTGCTAAAACAGATAACTTAAAAAAAAAAAAAAAAAATCATGTGTTTTTTATCCTGCATTGCAAATAATATCAATCAAAGTGCAGTTGGGTTGTTTTTATTAAATAATCATAACTACAAAAATACATCTAACTAACACAATAAAACACAATAAAGCATGATAACACTAAAAAAAACATGATTTATGAAAATGAATAAAAACTGAGTTATCTGTTTTTGCAAATAAACTCTTCATATATGTGTGTGTAGTAACTGATTACATGTAATCTAGATTACATAATCAGATTCCAAAAATTATGTAATTAGAGTTAATTACATTTTAAAATGCTTATAATCAGATTACAGTTACTTTTTTATGGATTACATGATTACATATTATTTACACAATGGCAGTACATTTTTCATAATTTATTGATTCTCCCTAATTCTTTTTTCCTCTGTAAAAATCCTACTATGTCAAACCATTTAGCTTGGACTATATTCACAAATGTCGTGTGCATATATTTACAAACCTTGCTTCTGAATTTAAGGAGGAAAAAAGCATCTCTCAAGATATAATACCATGTATGAAACAAATAATTGTGCAAGTTACTGGTGTTGTATAACTGTGAAACACTATGTCTTCGTATCCAGTGACCTTCTGGAAGTCTGAACAAAAATATTTCAAACCTTCAGACTCTGGACGTGTTCTCTTTGTTTAATGGTAGGTTTAAAACAAGTTTGATTAAAAAAGTAATCTAAAAAATCGGACTGCATTACAAAAAAAATAGTAATCTAGATTATGTTACTAACCGTTTTCATCATGTAATCTGTAATCAGTAATTCACTACAATTTGTAAGAAATCTACACAGCTCTTTGTGTATAATTACATGTACAGTTATCATATACATATAATTACTGTATGTAATTAATTACAAGAATCATGACCTTATGGCCTGGCTAATGAAGGGCTTCTTTAAAGAACCCTAAAGGTTAAGCAGAAGGTCACTGTATTCACTGGACAGTTTGTTCATTCAGATCTTATATCTGAGAAACTGCAGTCTAATGAATGCTACAAATGAGTCTTTTTCCTTTGTCTTTGATAAGCGGCAGAGGAGAGATATCTCTAGGCTTTTTTTTTCATTGTACTGTCCTTTGAATACTATGTCCTATCCACCTTTGACAAAAGTCTCTGTTTTTCACATCACGGTGCATCTCTCCTGTACAGCAGCAGAAATGCATCAGTGCTTGAGGTGCATGTCCCCCCACACACACACACACACACACACACACACACACACACACGCTTATGCACACCCTTCTGCTTAAAGTAGATCAGTCACCATGGTGATTGGGGGGGGGGGGCTTAGGTGTAGCTCACAGTCACCAATCATGGTAGACTGTTAAGGGAGGTGGTGGTGGTGGTGGGGGGATGTTCACCCTGCGGCCCCCAGCCCCCACCACCACACTCTCTTCCATCCCATAATATTCTCCTGAAGATCAGAGGAATGTTGACACTGCGGACGCAGTTACACGCAGTCTGTCTGCATGTGCTACTATAAATGCTTGTTCCAGGTGATAACCAATACCAATCCTGCAACAAGCACAAATATTCTAGCATCACCTTCCTCTTATTAAAGGAGCAGTGAGGACATCCAGTGGTGAGATGGATGGATGAGACGGTGAATTGCATCACTCACAAACAAAGAACATGGACATTTCACTTTAGGTCCTGCCGATGAGTTACTGCCATCTTAATTTAAAATCAACAAGATTCAGCAATGCTGTACAGAAAGTCATTCTGGCATTCATTCAGTTCTTTATACAGAACATGACTGAATGTGTGTAGTTTATGGAATAGTGGGTTGGATGGGAGGGATTGCCAGATTGGAGGGCTGTCATTTCTATCCCATAATATTCTCTCAGTGGTCTGCAGTAACCCAGTGCAAGCATTCCAGAATGAGGTCAACAAGCCATCCAATAATAATCACTGTGTGCTGTCATGTTGTGTTCTGATGCATGTTATAACAGCACACACACACACAGACATATAAATGAATTTAGCAATTAGCAGATGCTTTTATCCAACGACTTACAAATGAGGACAATAGAAGCAATCAAAACCAGCAAAAGAGTGTTGTGACAAGTCTCGGTTAGAACACATACATACATACATATATATAATAAAATATGTATGCATATATAATATATATGTACTGTATATATGCAAATTATTTACTAATAATATATTTCATTTAACTTAAAAATGAATATTCAAATAAATAATATTAATAAGAATATATTAATACATAATATGATATAAAGAATTATGATTATAATTATATTTACTGATGAAAAATAATTAATTATTAAAATGGTTTATTATACAATTATTTATATTACATTATTATTTAATTAATTATATATACAGATTAATTTATAAACACAAATATGTAGAATAATTGAACTATTAATTGTTAAAAAATTTGTAGAAATAAATGAATTTGTAATATATACACATATACAGTATATATGTACATTTATTTATATTTATATGCACACACAGATTATTATACAAATTAATCGAATAACATTAACATTAAAATATATAGATTGTTTAATATTTTTGAATTATTTAAAAATACACACACACACACAGGTCTCTCTCTCTCTATATATATATATATAATAAAATGTAATATTCTCTAATAATGTAATTGAGAGTCCAGCGCAGGTGTTCACCTGAACCCATGTTTAATAACACAAAACAGCCACAATTAGCCACTGTGACATTTCAAATGAGAGTGTAAAACAGATTCTGACAGATGGGACACTTGATTTAAAAAGAAGAGATTTTATTTATGAGCAAGGGCTGAGCGGATGGAGAGATGAGGAGAAGAGAGGCGCCGGACATGACATGGGGGTGCAGGTCGCCATGGCGTTGCTGGGGGAGATGGTCCAAGACGTCACTGCGAGGGACAGCAGGACACAAAGAGAGAATACGACGAGAAGAGGGGTGAAACAGTGCAAGGGAGGGGAGAGATAGGGGGCACTGCTCAAATGGAGAGAAAGGCAGTGAATCTGTAAGGGGGCACAGTTATTTATTTGCTTGCTGAGGTGCAAGAGAGTTCAGCAGTAAAACAGACCTAGAGGTGTAAGTAAATAAATGGTTCTGTAACATTTTCACAAGATCTACAACTATAGATATATATATCTAAGAAATTATATGTGTGGTTTATGTTAGGTCTGAAAATTCTGAATATTTAGGACAAAAATAAAAATGTATTATTGCAGATAAAACAGTTTAATTGCAGATATTGCAGTTTAATTGTATAATTAAGTCTGAAATGTCTTAATGTTTAGCATAAAAATGTATAAAAACTATTTTATGCAGATATTAAACATTTTAAAGCAACATAATGCTAGATTTTATAAATGAAAAGAGTACATGCTTACAAGAAAAATAAAATGTTTCATTATATTGAGCCACAAAAGCTAAATGCATTTAAAAAGGTATTCATATTTTACATTTTATAACAACATACAGTACATTCCATAATAATATTTGAAAAAAAAAATGCAAAATGGCATTTGTTTTAAAGAAATGTATAAATTGTGTTTGTAAGGTTTAAAATAATTTAGAGAGAGATTGTTAAAAAAAATGTAGACAAATATTTACACTTTCTGTTTATTGATGTCAAATGTTAGTGAAAATGTCCATAGTTATCTGTGTATAAGTAATTGCTCAGAATTTTTCTGGTTGTTTTTAGAAGCCACCTCATTTAAAAAATTGTTTTTAAACTGTGGCTTAAAGGGATAGTTCACCCATAAATAAAAATTCTGTTATCATTTACTCACCCTCAAGTTACCAAAATCCTGTATGAGTTTCCTCCTTCTGTACAAAAGAAGATATTTTGAAGAATGTTGGTAATCAAACAGTTGATGGTAGTCATTGACTTCCATAGTATGGAAAAAAAACTATGGTAGTCAAAGGTTACGTCAACTGTTTGATTACCAACATTCTTCAAAATATTTTATTTTGTGTTCAACAGAAGAAAGAAACTCATACCGGTTTGGAACAAGTGGAAGATGAGTAAATGATGGCAGAATTTTAATTTTTGGGTGAACTTTCCCTTTAAGTGTCCAAGTACTTTTCGAGGGCCACAGTAGATCCATGAAATCCAAGATCTTGTCCTAATGCGCTCTTTCTCTTTCTCCTTCTCTCTCTCTCTCTCTCTCTCTCTCTCTCTGGTGATTTATTTGCCTCAGTTCTAATATTTGTCAGCACTGTGTTTTCTCCTCCTTGTCTAAATGTCATCCCTTCTTCGAAGACAATATGGAGAGAAAAAGAGGGAGCAGGGCAGAGAGAGGAAAGAAAAGGGGGAGGGGGACACTCGTAAAAAGAGCAACAAAAGTTTGGGAAAATTAAACATTAGGTAAGACACGTTCACACAGGCCCGTTTCAGGACAGGTCTGAGCACCCTTCCCCTGCTGTTCTATCTATCAGGTTATTTATTGTTACGGCACATATTTCTCTGTCAATTTCCACTGGCTTTCAAGCGCAACTCTTTTGTGAGAGTCTCAGGATTTAAGGGCAACATATTCTGATGCAGCCTTCACTGATACTAGGTAACAGATGCTCAAGTCGCATGCATTGACAAAAGGAATTCCCTCCCTCTCTCTCTCTCTCTCACAGATGTATGCATTTAGACAGCGATTTGGCACTTGACTTTTGGTCACTTGCCCTCTTTTTGACGCACAACACAAATACAAACACACAGTCAAGCATGTTAGCATTTGTATAATCCCACGAGTCGAAGGCACCATCCTGCGGGACTCATTAAGCAGAGGTCACGTATTACGTCCTGAGTAAATTGGACAATAAGTGCAAGCTCATCCCTCAATGTTAATGTACTATGTCCGAAACCTTCACCCCTCCCCTCCCTGCAGTCTCCAACCCTCCCACCCTTTATCCATCCTTCCTTTATAACCCCGCAACCATCACTTCGTCCACACTTAAGTTTTTTATCTTTGGATTTGCTCATTTTGGCGGACAAATTGGATTACTGGCAACTTTTTCCTCACATATACTGATACAGATCGGAAGGAAATGGAAGTGCTTTCTTAGGATAAGAATAATATATTTTTAGTTAGCTGGGACAAGGAATAACTGGGATATCATAAAGGGGTTCTGATCATTTATCTATATAATTAATACATTTGTTTTCCTTGTCCTGATTATTTTATTTAACCAACAAGATATTGAGAGAGAGATTTTTTTCTTTTTGTTATGAACTTATAGATGACAATGTCATAAGATGAATATCTTTCTCTGCGTGACAATAAGATTACAAGGCATTTTATCTTCAAAACATAAGTGGAATTAATGGAAATTGTTACAATAGATCAAGCTGGTGATATATTAGGCTAATTAGCAGATTTGAAACTTAATTCCAGCAGTTCGTCAACAGGAACATTTTGGATCCTTTTGGACCTCAAAGTGGTAAAAACGTTTGCCTTTTGTAGTGATTGACAGATTTATTTAGATATTAGAAATATCACATTTAAAACCACTTTTTAATCTTTACATTGTAAAGGCTGTAAAACTGTTTGGTTTGAATTTCTTGCATTGCCCTTGTTTAGATTGTATTTTGCTCATTTAAACAACAAAAATACATAAATATACTTTGATGCCATATGTCATAATCTTTTAAAATGTAATTACTATTATACCGTCATGCATATGCATAAGTAGAGATTAAGTATGAGCAGTTCAGGTAATTGGCAATTAATTTTATATCATAATAGAAAATTATATCACACAATAATGTAAAAATTAATTTCATGTCTATTGATTTTGACAGATATGAGGGGAACAACCCCAACGTAACAGACACAGCTGTAAGACTGAAAGAAACAAGAGTTGATCACTAATTCAGAGACAGACAGGCAATCTGATGCCAACGGTGTCCTCCGTGACTCTCACGGGACGACTCCTCCTGCTGTTGCTATGGGCACCCCACCTCACCATGGCAAGCAACTGGCTGTAAGTTGGATTGTGTGAAAGCGTTTGTTTGTTATGCCTTAACTTGTAAAAGATGGTGGCATTCTCTCTCACACAATTTAATCTAACTCTATTTGTTGCCTCTTCTTGCTGTTTACAATTTACCTACAAAATGTTGTCCTTTTATTTATGTGAATGTATTGATGTATTCTCCATGTTCTTTACTGTGCTGTATTGTCTCTGTAGTTCTCTGGCACGTCTGCCACGCTCGCGTCCTGTGTCTGGTGCAGAACCATGTGGCCATCTGAGGGGGTTGACACCAGGCCAAGTCGGGGTGTGCCGGGCACGGGGGGAGGTCATGGAGTCCGTGCGAAAGGCTGCAGAGATGGTCATTGAGGAGGTGAGAGAGGCTGAAACACAATGACAATTTTGTAAACATACAGTACTGACATTCATTTATTCAAGGACATGATGTTAAAGAATCAGGTCAAAAATGTTTATACAGAAAGCTCCTGTCAGCAAGATGAATTCCTTGTGTATGTAAACACACTTGGCAATAAAGCTCTTTCTGGATCTGATTGTGGCTACAAACAAAGTACTGAACATTTCTATTGTTATTGTCCCAATAGAAAAAAATGTTCACTGAACACACCACTTTTGTTCTCTCTATTGCTTGTGACAACTAGCCCCGGTCACATTTTAGCCCACAAATACTTTTATGCCTCGTTTCCACTGAGCGGTACGGTACAGTACGATTCGGTACGGGTAACCCTGATCAGGCTTGCGTTTCCACTGCCAACAGTACCCTTTACTTGATAGGCGTGGTGTATGCCGGAAAGTGATCGACAATAAAGCGCGACAATAGAGTGGGGGAACTATGATGTCACTTTGTAGGCAGATCGGCTGTTAGCATGAAACTGGTTCCCTCGACAAAAAGCCAATAGGATTTTTCCATAGGCTTTTGGATTATTGCTAAAAAATATGCTCTGTGTTCAATCATAGTTCATGAAACTTGCACGTTTTGTCCATCAAGATAATCTTCACAAAATAATATAACTTTGACGAATTTTGAAGCCTAAATAAAAGCGCCAGAACTGAAAAGCTAAACTTAGGCTATAAACGAACTACTGCACCACGGTCGCTCGCCTTCAACGTCACCACCACGCTTCCGACTATTTTTTCAAACTTATTTTTAACATGTTCAGTGAAAAGGATTTACACTGTATATGAATTTTAATCCACGCTACATGAACCTTTTCATATAAACTGGAATAAATACAAAACTAGAGCCAAACTAAAACTGAAATGAGACATTAGTAATAAATAATATAGTGAATAAATGAAATAATCTTAACTAAAGGACATTTAAAGCACGTATTTCTGTACATTTCGAAATAAGGTACATTAAAAGTCAATAAATCCTTGATTAATATGAATTAAAAACGTATCGCCACGTATTTAATCTTTTAAATAACAGCAGAGTGCGCGAGTTTTTGGATATGGTAAGATTAAACTTATTTTAGTGAACAAAGTACCACATTTCAGCTCTCATTTTGTTAGGGTGGGTACACAAAATGTTATTTTATCCTTGCTTCTAGGCAGGGGCACATTAATAATGCAAGCTAAAGGGGCTAAACTGAAGGGGGCCCACTGGCTGCACTGGCTGCAGGGAAATTATTTTTTATTTTTTGAATATTATATGGGAGTTTGCAGCAGTGACAATAGCATTCTGTAAACAAACTCACACACTCATTTTCAGCGACGCCCTGGTTGTAGTAGCCTATATAGTGAATGGTTCAGTTTAGGTTCCCCCCACACAGTTTGTGTAGTTGGTATGTTCCACGTGTTAAACCGATAAACTGTAAGCGGAATGCACAATCAACGCATTCGATTATTTCGCTAGTAAAGTAACGTTAGCCCAGCACAAGAGTGTGTTTATGTTAACGTGCAGATTAACAAGAGAAAACACTGCTGTGTGAAAGGAACTGGATCGGACATCTTTCTGTAACATCATACAGTGCGAGTTCAGTAACTTGTGTGGATGTAATCTGTGTCAGATGAAGGTTTTAGATTAAGGTGCTGCTTCAAAGTCTCAATTTTAAATCCGGGGATGGAAAAATAGGAATCGTCCTATTGCTTAAATGTGATCATTAAACTTTATACGGCTGTGATTTAATTAATTAAACGTGAGCACGGCACTGTTTCAAAATAAAAACGCAGTTAGCAATCACCAAACAATCCACATTTATGCCAACATGTGTGATGTTTCGTTCTACTGATGATGAATAATGAAGATTTTGTGTGATTTATGGTATTTAAATCTTACATGTAAACTCACATTTCAGCCAGGAAAGTTTTGATGGCATTTTCTTTTCATATTACCTCCGTATATAGCCTGTAATAGTGTAATAACGGCTACATTCTGCTGTTCTTAAAGGGATAGTTCACCCAAAAATGAAAATTCTGTCATCATTTACTCTCCCTCAAGTAGTTCCAAATCTGTATGAATTTCTTTGTTCTGCTGAACACAAATGAAGTTATTCTGAAGAAAGTTTGTAACCAGGCTGTTTTGGGGCACCATTAACTTCCATAGTAGGAAAAAAAATACTATGGAAGTCAATGGTGCCCCAGAACTGCTCTGTTTCCCACATTCTTCAGAATATCTTCCTTTGTGTTCAGCAGAACAAACACATTCATACAGGTTTGGATCTACTTGAGGGTGAGTAAATAATGACAGGATTTTCATTTTTGGGTGAACTATCCCTTTAAGCGCCACCTTGTGGCAAAGAGGGAATTTGCATATTCACTTATATTCACATTTTACGCAGAACAGTGTTGTGAATGTTAACTGGCATATTAACAAGAAAAAAAAATAGAAATTTGACAAATAATTGTCAGGAAGCTTAAAAAAAAAAGCCCAGGGGCCTCTGGATATATTAAGGCGCCCCTGCTTCTAGGAAATCCTCAATCTTTCTGCTTTCTAACAGCTTAGAACTTTGCTGCAGTACCATGGGTGCAGCAGGCGCAATGATATTACGCAGCGCCTGAAAGTAGTCCCCAGCTATATCATAACTAGACTAGTTACCTAGCTGGGGACTACTTTCAGGCGCTGCGTAATATCATTGTGCCTGCTGCACCCATGGTACGGCAGCAAAGTTCCTTGATTATTACGCCGGAATGAGAGTATAGTTCCTAGCCATATCGGCCTAGAAAATCGCAACTTTTCATTTTCCGTCAGTCTTAGTACACGATGTAACTACAGAAGAGTCAAGTTTTAAATAGGAGAACTATCGAAACTCTTTGGTCATTTTTGAGCAAGATGCTAATGGTCTAATCGGATTCAATGATCTATGCTAAGCTACGCTAAAAGTGCTACCGCCAGACCCGGAGATCGGCTGAATGGATTCGAAAACGGTAAAACTCAACTTAACTCTTGGGGAGATGGAAAATGAGCCTATTTCCAAAAAAGTGGAGTGTTCCTTTAAGCTTAAACAGTTGCATATCTACATGTATAAACTCTGACTTACAGCTATTTGTTTGGTTTTAACTACTGCAGTGTCAACACCAGTTTCGAAACCGGCGCTGGAACTGTTCCACCACCCTTCGCGGGATCAATATTTTTGGACGAGTCATGAACCAAGGTTACAACGAAATGCTTTCACAACATACAGTATCAGAACACATTGGATTATGTCATTATTTTACGCTACAATTTTGAATATAACCTTACTGTCAAATATCTAACCAGCAGGGGCCCTCTGAAAATATGGCCAAAAAGCAAAACAAAACAAAAAGATAAACACTGATATATTTTTTTCTCTTTAATAAGTATTGTTTTTATTGAAGAAAATACAGTTATTGGTGTTCTCAAAGTTTCAATAAATTGTGTTGATTGATTTAATGTATCAACACTCCCAGCTTCTGCTGATAAAAGTTTGAAAACAAGCAAGTTTTCATAATAAAGGCAAAAATACAGGCCTATATATGAAGAACATTAAATATTGTGTTGGACAGTTTAAGTCATAAAGCTTGAGAACCAGTTTCAGAGTATTATAACTACTGATTATTAATAACAGACCACTTTCCAACATTCTTCAATCTTACATTAATCTCACAAAACACAATCAATACTGTCAGCACTAAAAGACAGCTTAGTTTAGTCCTGTTCCACTTGTGTGCTATCTTCAGGCACCCGCGAGGTGGCTTTTGTCCATGCTCTTTCATCAGCAGCAGTTGCTGTGGCTGTGACTCGGGGCTGTAGCAGGGGAGAACTGGAGAGGTGCGGCTGTGACCGAAAGGTCAGGGGGGTCAGTCCCGAAGGTGCGTAGTGAGACACATCAATAAACAATAATGCACACTGATAAAAAAAAAAAAAAACACCTTATGCCAATTGTATGCCTCTCACTCACCCTTAGGTTTCCAGTGGTCAGGTTGCTCTGATAATCTGTCCTATGGCGTTGCATTCTCTCAGACCTTTGTGGATGAGCCAGAGAGAGCTAAAGGCACGTCGTCAGGGCGGCCGCTAATGAACATTCACAATAATGAGGCAGGACGGAAGGCGAGTGAGATGTTTCGCTTATTGATATTAAAACTCGTCAACTGCATATTGTTTTCATGGTTTTGTCTATCTTTGTTCAGGCGATCCTACATAACATGCAGGTTGAGTGTAAGTGTCATGGTGTTTCGGGGTCCTGTGAGCTCAGAACTTGCTGGAAGGTCATGCCTCCGTTCCGCCGGGTCGGTGCTGTGCTGAAAGAACGCTTTGATGGGGCCACAGAGGTATGTTACAATGGCTCTGTTCCAAAACCTACTGAGCTGCCTAGCTAACTACAGCCTACATCTAGATGGCAGAACTCTAACTGAGATGGAACCCACCTCATAAGTGACTGATTTTGAACCAAGTGTGCCACAAACGTCCTGAAAAGTGAAGCCAAAACGTTTCGAATGCCCCCTGATGGCTGGCTGCATAATCCCACCCTCTCCATGTAAACGAATGGGACGTGTGCCAAACTAAAAAAAAAAAAAAACAACTTACACTTCAAATACAATTTTCCAAAGATGATTTATTACATTTTACGTAGTTCTTACCACACTGATGTATGTTCAAGTGTTTGTTTTTTTTCTAATGAGTTTGGTTTTAGTTAATTATTTGGTGCTAGAAAAACATGGTGTGGTTCAGTAGCCTTGATAGTTTTTTCCTATTAATTTTTCCCAAAGGAATCTTTAACAAGTCTTTGTTAAAGAGTTATAAGCCATAAACCAAGCCTACAAGGTGAATCACAAAACTACAAACTTTTATTTGAAGCAAGTAAGTATATGAAAAAAAGACAAAAGGTACACGGTACAAATGTACTTAATAGCTTTAATGAGAGAAATAACTACAATGCAGCACTGCACTGCAAATGACAGTCGGATAAAAAAGGTAGAAATATTAAACTAGTTTTTTAAAATTAACTATAGATATAGAAACAATATATTTTATGTTTATTGCAAAATATGCATATATGTAGCCTGAGAGAATAGGGAAAATGACTCGATTACTGTACATTGGGGGAGTGGGTGGCGCTAAAGAGTTCTTTTAGCACAATTTTCTTTTGCGATTCAACAATTGGTGGATATTTCTCTGCAGAATCATGGGTAACAATTTTTTAAAAATGAATTCCACTGTTGAATATGGCTACATAAAAAAAAACCAAAGTTGATAAATGTGGGTTGTCACCACCAAACAACAACACGTAGCACTTACTGTAGGTACAATAGTCTTTTTTATTAATGTTTCTAATCTAAGCACTGAATGTAATCCACCATCTTTGATGGTTTTTGGAGTTTGTCGCAATGCATTATGGGACTGCATTCTCTGTGAAGGATTCAAACATTGCTGCATTAGAATTTCGCCATTGTAGTGTTGTTGCAGGCAGCATAAATATGTGTATCTAAGGTCAAGGGTCATGGTCATACTTTCTGCTTAGGTACGGCTGACACGTGTGGGCTCTCGGACAGCTCTCCTTCCACGGGACCCCCAAGTGAAGCCACCAGCCGCACGGGACCTGGTCTACCTAGCCCCTTCACCAGATTTCTGCCGCTTGGATCCAGACAACGGCATTCCTGGCACTGCAGGACGACGTTGTAATGGTAAACGTGTAAAAACTAGACACAAAATAATCTTTGATCTTGTATATAATTTCTAATTATTAATTCTCTAATTCCATGGTTTTATGTGTTAATTTATCACTCTTAACTTAACCTTGTTCCACGTCCTAGGAACCTCACGGTTGGCACCAGACGGATGTGAACTGTTATGTTGTGGCCCAGGTTTTCGAGCAGGCCGGGCTGAGGTGGTCCAGCGCTGCTCCTGTAAGTTCTCCTGGTGCTGCTCAGTTCGCTGCCAGCAGTGTAAGAACACAGTGCTCATACACACCTGCCGAGAATGAGACGTACCTGGAAAAACCACACAACCACAGCAGAAGCACCTCATCTCATGCCAGCCTGCATTAATGCCCACATGATGAACAACAAACCAGCTCCATTTAAAACATTCTGCATCATGTCTCCTATTTGGTGACTTTAAAGTTCTTCCAGATGTGACATTACATTATATAATTAGTTTAATCTTCAATTGCACTTTTGCTGATAAGGAACATGCAGACACTATTACATTTCTTAAATGCTACAAAACCATTAACTAACATGCTCAGACAACGCTCTTAAAGCTGAGATTAACCTCTGAATAATAGCAGAAGAATAATGTTAGTTTAGTCTGAGGCCTTAGCATTTAATTCTAGAGTCTCTCTCCCTGTTTACTGTATTTATGAATTTCTTTTCAGTTTTGCTGATTGTTTATTTATTTGACTTCATCTTGCCAGTGTGGCATTATCTCTGGATGGAAAGTTCCACCTGCAAACTCTGCGGCTTTAGCTGTGTTTTGTTTCGGCTTGTCCTATTGCATAGAGGCTCATTTATTGCCATTATCTCATTTTTATAATCTATATGGCCTAAAATAAAGTTGTTTGACATCCTACATGTGGAAAGATGTGTGTGTTAATTATGGATTGACACATTTTAAATTAATAAATTAAATAAAAAAAATTTGGGCTCAGTAGGCTAAAAAAAAAAAAGCATCTTAGGGTCACCAGAACTGCATTTCTTCAATCAAAAACACAACTTTTGCAGCTAAAACGCAACATTTATATTTTTAAAAGTAATTTATTCCTGTGGTGGCAAAGCTGAATTTTCAGCATCCTTACTCCAGTCTTTAGTGTCACATAATCCTTCAGAAATCATTCTAAAATGCTGATTTGGTGCTGGAGAAACATTTATTAGTAATGGTAAAAACAGTTGTGCAGCTTAAAGGGGTGGTTGATTGTGATTTCACTTTTTTAACGTTAGTTCAATGCAAATGGAGATCTTGTCTTTTAAAATTCTGGCAGTTTAATGCCTACAAAAACGGCTCGTAGGGACTACAACGAGCTACTTCCAGGGTTCGTTATGTCACAAACCCAGATAAACCCCGCCCCCGGGAACATGCAACGAAGGGGGCGAGCCCATGCTGTGCTGCTTCAGAGAAGAGGAAGAGAAAACTAGGGGTGCACGTAAAAATCCATTCATATATGAATCGCAATTCTACTAACAATTCTAATGCATTCACAAGTTTCAGAATCAATGTTCTAAAGCAGTGGTTCTTAATCATGTTCCACACACACAGGACCTCCAACCAACCACATCCACTGCTCAAACTCCCATCTTCTCCTTCTGTCCCCTCACCGAGGCAGAAGTATCCAAACTTCTCCTCTCCAGCCATCCTACAACATGTCCTCTTGACCCAATCCCCTCTCACCTTCTCCAAGCAATCTCTCCCACACTCTTACCGGCACTCACACACATGATCAACACATCTCTCCGCACTGGCATCTTCCCCACAGCGTTCAAGCAGGCTCGGGGTAACCCCACTGCTCAAAAAACCTACATTAAACACTTCTCTTTTAGAAAACTACAGACCTGTCTCGGTAACTGGTCACTGTTCCTCAGGGAGTACAACAAACTTGGGAACGCTTCTCCTACCAAATCATCAGTCCTCTCTCATCTTTCTGCTGCTGACACTGTCTCTTTCCACAGTGGATTCAGGGTGGACTGGTCACTGGGGTTTCAGGAGACTGGATCTTGCACTGGGACCCATCAACAGCACAGACCATGCGCCGATCCAGCTCTCTCTCTCTTTTCTGATCCAACGGTACTCTGATTCAAATGGATGGTCTTCAAACCTGGCCTGACCTTTCTTCTACAATTGCACTTCTCATCAGAAGCTGACCATCAAAGAGCACATTCTGCTGCTTTTTGATCAGAAAATCATCAGCCCTTTCTCAGCATGCTCAACTTCTTGTCCCAGGCCCTTGTCGTTTCTATCTCTCTTCTGGCTGACTTCCATCAAACACAACAAACCTCTAACCTTTCTTCACTGCACTGGAGTGGCAGCTCGCATCAAGTTCAAGACACTGATGCTTGCATCACTATTACGAATCTACATCCCCTCCAGAAGTCTGAGATCTGCTAGTGAGCGACGCCTTGTGGTACCATCACAGAGAGGCTCAAAATCACTCTCCAGAACATTCTCATTCACCGTTCCTGGATCGTGGAATAATCTTCCCACCCCTATCCGGAATGCTGGATCCCTGTCAATCTTCAAGCAACAACTGAAAACTCTTCTCTTTTGGCACTACTTGACTTCCTAAACTTGTTCTTAAAAAAAAAAAAACTTGCCCTTTATCTTTCTCTCCTTCCCTTGCTAGCTTGTACTAATTTGAACAATGACTGAGACTTGGTGTTACGAGCACTTCCTCTGTCTGATTGCCTCTTTAAGATGAATCGCTTTATGTATTCCCCAATTGTAAGTCGCTTTGGATAAAAGCGTCTGCCAAATGACTAAATGTAAAATGTAAATGTTCCTCGCGTCCTCCTGCTCTGCACACGCTCTGCATCTCTCTCATTCAGATCAGCTCTAACAATGAACTGTTCCAATTATACACTTATTTTCACATAGCTATGAGAAGCGTTATACATGGACACGCGTGCGGTTGCCGTACTGTATTAAAGTTTTAATCGGGATAAAACCGTATATTAAAGGCTAACAGAAGCAGTAGCATTTACAAATAACAGCGTATCTAAAAGTATGAGAAAACAACAAACAAACATACCATTAAGAGCCGTGATTGCACAGGTTCTGCGATCCTCTTCACTAATATTCTCTGGGTCTCAATCAGGCTCAAATTGATAAGCAATATAGACCAGGGGTCTCCAACCTTTTTTACACCACCGACCCGTTACATTTTGAAAATATTGTCGTTATTCGAAAATATGTGGGTTTGGGTGTCACAGAAATAACAGTGTGTCATATTATCATATCTATAGGATACACATTTTCCCAGAACGTTCTTGCAACCCAGTAGCAATTCTTCCACGGCCCGGTAGTGGGTCGCGACCCGGTAGTTGGGGACCTCTGATATAGACGATGCCATTGTTTACAATACAACCGGAGCACATGCCGCTGAGCTGAGGGGCGGGACGTTTAGACACGCACTAGAGGCGGTTTAGCCAATCACAACACACTGGACCAGCTAACAAATCTCAGCCCATTGCGTATTTCTGAGGGAGAGGCTTCATAAAAGCAGGAAATGATCAGCGCGTTTAGAGGAGAAGAGACAGAGCGGTGTGGAATAAAGGTAAATTATGTGAAAAATAATGTGTTTTTAACGTGCACCCCATAAACACAATCAAGCCTAGAAAAAAATAAAATAAACAGTCAACCACCCCTTTAATATTTTTGTGGAAACTTTTTTTTTTTTCCCAAGACTCTTTAATAAATATTAAACTCCAAAGAACAGAAACAGAATTTTTTTGTAACATTATAAATGACTTCACTGTCACTTTTGATGAATTTACAGATCCTTCCTGAATAAAAGTTTTAAGTTTCTTGGAAAAAAAAAAATCTTACTGACCTGCAAACTTTTGAACGGCAGTATGCTTGGCACACACTAAAAAAAAAAAAAAATCACGTATCATCTAAAAAAAACAAAAACAGGATAGAAATACAGCTGTGTGTCAGTCGCACCACTTTTATTACAAATATAGTGAGATTCCAAACACCACAGAACTTGACTAAGAAAAGGCCACATTTCAAACCATCATTATCATCATCGGTTATCCTCCTTTTTATTCACACGACTGTTAAGATCGGTTATTCAAAATATTACATTTCAAATTGTTATTTTATTAATAAATCACAATCAAATGGTTCTCTAGCAAAAAAAAAAAAAAAAAGTCATTAAAAAAAACAAAAAAAACTCAAGTTTCAAAATGTCACCACTATTCATTCACCCAAGAGTAAAACAGTAATACATTTAATACATCATACTCGAAGTCTAAACAAAAAGAGAAGAAAAATAACAAATAAAATTCAGTTTTCTAAATGGCCAGCAGAAGGCACTGCATGGCTCGAGAGTAAATGCACTTAAGAGAGATTCTAAGAGCATGAACCACAGAAGAAGAGAACAGTCTGGCTCATACAGGAAGAAACAAATGCTTGTGAACTAAAATCCATTGGCTCCCACTCAAGTCCCAAATTCTCTAATAAACAATATAACACAGGTCACTCAGGAGGGGATGTGGCCATAGAGTGTAATTTCTATGGCCATAACACTCTGATCCAACATTAAAATTGTGAAAATATCTAAAATTGTTATTGTTTATTTTTGTATATGTTCTGTTTCAACGCCATTGTCAGTGATTAGAGCTAATTATATGCCCAAACCAATCACGTTAGCTTGCTTTTGTGCCAGATCCAGTCCAGTACGTATAAACAACAGTATGTCAACCACATGTAAAACAGAACCTGCCTACAGTTGTCATGCGAGTCCAGTGTCTAGAACTGGCAAAACCGCAACATTAAAAACTGGAAAACGGACCCCATAACAACACTAAAAGGCAAATGTGTCAAGAATAGCTTTTGTGCCCATTGCAATATTGCGACGTGGCGAAAATGCTCAACTGAGGAGATTCAAGAAAGCTGAAATCAGCTTCTGCACGCACACTATCCACAGGTTACAGAGCAAATAGCTGAGCCCTGCAGAAGTGTTCATCAGAGCAGTCAGCATGTTCGGCTTTACACTTTATGAAATGTGCTGTTTATAGACATTGTGTGCTAACCATTCTTGTGCGGCTTAGAGAAAAGCATGTGTCAGAGACAAACCCACATTTGTCCAGCGAAAGAATTTAAAAAAATCATTTTGGATGCCGATCAGAAACCTGAAGCATTTAATCTCATTTATTTGTGCCACTTTGTCACACTTTTTTTGGATCGATTACATGTAACTGACACTTAAAGCATTAAAGTGAATCTATATGTTGTTCTGTAAGACATCACAGGCGTAAAGTGCACCTAAATCTTTTTTTTTTTTATCATTATGCTCTTTGTTTGCAGGGGTGCTATTGGTTCCAGGGTTCTCTAATTTCTTCTGTTGTTCTAGAAACATTTATAAAGGCACAGTGTGCATTTGTTTGCAATACCATTTTTGTTGCCAAATTACTCCAATATCTTTTTTTTTTGTTGCCGTTTTGTTCCCGTAATTTTTCCCAATTATAACTCTCTCCACTCCAAACCCCAAGCCCTACCAGCCTTAAAAAAATCCCACCAGAATGTTTCTTTTTCTTTGCCTCTCTTGTTGGAGTGAGTGCATCACCCACTCACTGCTCGTGTTCCTACAAAAGGACGCAGCGCTTCTTGGGTTTGGTCTCCGGAGGTTCAAGGGCGGCGAGTATCGCCTCGTCAAATACATTCTTCAGGCCTCTCTGTAAGAAAGAGATCGTAAAATGTCATTTGCAGTAGGTCATGTGAGTGATGATAAGCGAGTAGAGCCGTTATGTCATCACGGGTGTGTGCGGCTGCTCTTTTAACCTGTGTGAGGGCGGAGCACTCCACGTATTTGACAGCTCTGAGGTCTCTGGCCAGCTTCTCGCCGCTCTCGGGTGATATGGGGCGCTGCTTGTTTTTGGCAAGTTTGTCCACAGTGTTACTGTCATCCCTCAGGTCAACCTGAGTGCCCACCAGAAGGAATGGAGTGCGTGGACAGTGGTGAGAGATCTCTGGTACCCACTTAGAGAAAGAGAAAGGAGAAAAAGGACTGGTAAGACAGTGCCTAGAAAGCTATTCAAAGTGCAATCAGAACAAACAACCCAACAACCTTAAAAACACTTGCAATTTAAACCCATTTCCAATTCCTGAGTTAAAACATATGTATGACAAGAAATACATTTTTAAATATACATAGCATATAAAGAAATATGCTACAGTACAAGTTCAGTAAGTTTCTATTAATTAATACTTTCATTCCGCAAGGAAGCAAATGATTAAAAGTGACAAACATTTATAATGTTACAATGTTCTGTTTAATGTTCTATTTCAAATAAAGGTTGTTCTTGTGAACTTTCTATTCATCAAATAATAACATCAAACATAAAATAACTGCAGCCTTGGTGAGCATCGTTCAAAAACCAAACTTTTGAATGGTAGTGTGTGTGCATACTAGAAATATTAATAAATAATTATTATTGTGGGGCCATGACATTTTGAACTTGAATTCTCTGTACTGTCTTTATCTTACAAATTAATCTGTGCTGCCTATTTTCACATACATTTTCTGTTTCAGTTCCATACTCCAAAAATTGTAAAAAGGTTATTCATCCTCCACGTTAGACAATATTAAAAAGTTTATTAAGCATTTTATTGCTTAAAAAACAGCTTCTTAAGGAGACTGTGAAGTGATACAGGAAACATGAAACTAGCACCACCGTGCAGGAAATCAGTTCCTTAAATAGACTGTAAAACAGCAGACTGTAAAAAAAAAAAAATGTGCACAGAATGCTGCAAAAGACCTAAGTAAAAATCTTAATTTAAAAGTATATATTTACACTTTAAATCTAAATAGAAAACCACTGACAAATATGCATCTGAAAGAAGGTTACAAAAATACAAAATTTCTCCAGAAATCTGATATGTCTCAGTAATAAATGTGCTTTTCATGTACGCTTTGATCAGTTTAAATACATCTCAGGTCTATTCACATGAGTTCCATTCTCCAAGTCCAGCAGGAAAATCAGGTACTGCTAAAGAGTGCTTTAGTGACACTAAACAACATGTGACGTCAGTGTCATCCAACTAAAGCCTGACTGTATGAAACATACACTGCTGTTAAAGCAAGTATCAATACCGTAATGTATCTGTACATGAAACTATACCATAGACATGGCATTGAAATGCTAAATCGTGGCAGTTTAGTATACTAGCAATAACAAATGTCAATAATCCTATCAGAGAAAGTGGTTCTTTCAGGTTCTGATGTCCCAAACAGTGAGACGAGCAAGAAAGCAGAAAGCATTTGATGAAAACCTACCTTCTCTTTCACATTCTCAAAGGAGGAAGGAGAAACAACAGAGAAGCAAACAAGGAAGACGTCTGTCTGCGGATAGCTGAGAGGCCGAAGTCTGTCGTAGTCTTCCTGACCTGAGAAAACAAGAACAGACGCAGTTCATTACCACAACTCTTCAGCTCCGAGAGTCATTCGAGATGAACACAACAGCTAAAACTGAAGAGAAATCCAATGCATCTTAAAATAAAACAGCTAGAGATAATTAAAAATTAATTATTAGAATAGAAAGGTGAAAAAAGAGCATTTATTTAAAATATGCATGCTTACTGAATAAAAGTATTAATTTCTTGAAAGAAAATAAAACATACTGACCCCAAACTTTTAAACGGCAGTGTATCAACAAACATGGTGGAATTTAGTGCTGTGTTCAATACATCGATACGACGATGTATTGTCACAGAGTTTTGATGATACGAGTATCGATACAGCTGGCCCTGTATCGATATTGTGGCACGTGTGCAGCAGTGGACCGCGCTTAATTTGAATACAAGAACACCGTTTAAAGTGCCCCATTATAGGTTATGAAAGGTTCATATTTTGGTTTTGGGAGTACCCAGCAACAGGTTGACATGCATGCAAGGTCAAAAAACACTTTCATTGGCTTATAATATGCATTTATTTTTACCTTATTTGCTCAACGACTCCAAAACAATTCGCTCAACGATTCATTTTTCCAAACCCCTCCTTTGCGTGACGCTAATCTGCGGTGACTGGTCCGATTGGCGATTGGTCGATTTCATTTCCATTTCATCATGCCTGTAATGCCTGATAAAGCAGCGTTTGTGAGCGCAGTGCTGCTTTGTGTACAGCCGTTACTGGGGAAACCGCTATTTTACTGCTCCAAAAGCGGCACCTAGTGGCAAAGAATGAATTTGCATTTTCATTCAGCCCAAGGAGAAAATCAACTGATGGTCAAGTTTTCCCAGGTCTAACAAGTGGGCGGGCAATATGCTAATGATTCATGTTGACGTCAACATGAAACAGCTTGGGATTTGTTTTAAAAACGACTCGTTTCAATGATTCAGAGTCGACTCTTTATTTTGAGACAAAAACTTTATACACGGTGCACTTTCAGATTTAAAAAGTTGCAGGAAGTTTTCATTCACTTAGAGCTGTGTTACACACTGCATGAAAAATTATTTTCAAAAATCCATAATAGGGGAACTTTAAAATGGAGTAAAAAAGTGTGAGGTTTCTAAAAAATAATGAATAGAGCATAATATATAGGCTCTATATAGCGATCTCCACTTTGATATTCTATTCTCAGAAAAGTGTAATTCATCAAGTGTTTATTTATGAGAGAGAGAGAGAGAGAGAAAAAAAAGAGAGATGCTGTGTATGTATGAATTACCACCGTATTAACAGTGAAGCTGTGGCTTTAATTCCTTTAGAAACAATGATGTTACCAGCTCCTTATTGAGAAAGATAATGTAGCTCTTGAGCAATTAAGCTATTTTATTGATAAAAGATGTTATTTTCACCCTATTATAACTATTTATTTCTACAGATTGTAGCATCAATATGTTTATAGTAAATCAACATGCAATTTGAAATACTATTAATATTTTTTAACAAGTCTCAGTCTGAACAAGTAGGTTGGATATAAAATTGTTTTTATCGTCTTCAGAGCATAACATGCATATGCATTAGGGATGTGCGGATCTAGTCGACTAGTCGACTAAACGGTACAGCTCCTACTAGTCGACACTGAAAACAATAGTCGACTACACGAGAGAAAAAAAAGATGATTTTATCATTCAAATTACCATCATTTTAACGTTACATTTAAAACATTTTAAAGAACAGTTCAAATAAAACTTGAAAAAGAATACATATCAACATTTTTAAATATATAAATATTTTTAAAAGCGTATCTGGGCGGGAACTATAATTTTACCTCACATGCCTTTTCTTCATGTCAGTTGCGGCGAGCTCCACGCGAAAGACCAGCAAGGTGTGGGATTATTTTGAATTAGAAGGAAATGGAAAGGTTTTGTGTAAACTGTGTAATGTCAAATTGGCTTACAATAACTTTACTGGAGCTATGCGTAATCATATTCAATACAGGCATGTATGCGTTAGCTTGGAGGCTAGCCAAAGCCAAATGTCAATCATGTCAAACACTACAACCTGCCGCTGCGGTCCGCGATCCTATCCGAGCTGTCTATTCCTCTAAACGAAGACCCACTTCGGTGGTGCTGCGGGATTTCCAGGCTCTTTTCGAAACTGTCTGCTTGCTTGTAGTTATCTCTCTGTGTGCCTGTGACTTCAGTTCCTGCCGAGCGCTTTTTTTTGCAGAATCGCCTCTTGTCCCGTCTTTCGCCAGACCTTATTAACATGTTAAATTCACTGAACAAATGCGCACGGTCTGAGTAAGTAAAACGAGCTTTGTTTTTAGACAATATAGCCAACATGAAGTACATTTTTAAAAGCCGTTTTAATGCTATTCCTTGATAAACTTTCCTATTGTTTTAAACTTTTGTTTAATATGTGTTTTAATATGTTGGCTAACGTTATATGAAAATGAAGAATTCTGTCAGTCTATTGATTGATTTTCCATTTCTGCATTGCTCCAGCCGATCTGAATAAATATGCTATGCACTGGTTTATGAAGAGTGTATGCTCTTCCTTTTTTCTGTTTAACGACCGCCTAAAATTAATTGATGATAACGCGAGGCAAGCATACGGCATAATCGTGACCTATTTTTAGTAGAATTCATTGAGGGATTTGACAGTGTGATTCAAAGATTAAGTATTTCAACTGTATGCTGTTATATAGACACACGCACAGTTTTTTTTTTTTTTTTTTTGCCATTTTTGGGGGGTTTCTAGCTTTTAGACTAGTCGACTAGTCGGATACAAAACTTCCGTTTAAACGACAGTCAAATTAGTCGTAGCGCACATCCCTAATATGCATAATATGCAGAGCAAATATGCATATTATCGTCTCGCATTTTCTGTCACTTGTCCTCATTTAACATTCACTAGATAATGAATAGTGAATGAGTCAGCGGATCTGGACACAGTATGAATTGATGCATACAATGCCTGTCACTTTTTTTCCCTTAAGTTCAGTGCCATTTTTACAGTTTTTCCATATTTTTTCCACAGCAACAGCTATTTTCTCATGTCGGTCTTTTGTCGGGGAACATGAGCGAGTACAAAGCATTGTGCTATTTTCTCCGACGTGCAGTATGAGCCGCCAAACTCTGATACAGGGAGAGAATTGAGTCTCACTTTTAGCTCAATGACTCTCGACGCATGTGGCAGGGACTAAGGACCATCTGTGCCTTTGGAAACAAATCCTCCGCGGAGGTGAGAGCAGATCCGTTGCTGGCCGACGAGTTAAACACCATCTACGGCAGCTTTGAATGCAATGGCGGCAGAGCGACTCTGCCGATCAGCGCGTCAGGAAGCAGCAGGCAGAGCAGCGATGATCATGTGATCACCGTGTCGGAGGACGAGGTTCGAAGGGCCCTTAAGAGAGTGAACGTCAGGGAAGCGGCCGGACCTGATGGGATTACTGGCCGTGTTCTGAGGTCCTGCGCTGATCAGCTTGCTGGTTTGTTCACTTCTATCTTTAATGAGTCCCTTGCTACCTCTGTGGTTACCACCTCCTTTAAAAAAATCTATCATCATCCCTGTGCCTAAGAACAATAAACCCTCTTGCCTGAATGACTATCGTCCAGTTGCCCTCACATCAATAGTCATGAAGGTTTTTGAGAGACTTGTAAAGAGCCACATTTGCTCCTCCACCCCTGGTACTTTGGACCCTCTTCAGTTTGCCTATCGCCCTAATAGATCTACTGATGATGCCATCTCTCACATTCTCCACTCCTCCCTCACACACATTGACAGCGGCAATGGGAACTTTGCAAGGCTGCTATTCATTGACTATAGCTCAGCTTTCAATACTATAGTCCCCATCAAGCTAACTTCTAAACTCACAGACCTCGGCCTAAACTCTTCACTCTGCGACTGGATTCATGACTTCCTCACCGGCAGACCTCAAGTGGTGAAAGTAGGCCAGTTCACCTCAAACTCCATCACCCTGAACGTTTTGGTATTTTTATTTTTTAGGTATTGCTGCTACATGACAACCATGTACAACCTGTTTGCACATTCCTCTCTTGTACATTCCTGCTTATCTTAATATTTAAGTCTACAGTATACTGTCATGCACATTCTTTTATATTTTGTTCTTTATATCTTATTTTTTACTTATTTCATTTTATGTATATTTCCTCTGTGTTGTATTCTATAATATTTGCACTGTCCATGGAGCGGACCTGACTCACATTTCACTGCTGGTTATATACTCTCTATATAATCGTGTATGTGACATAAAAAAAAAAATCTTGAATCTTGATGTCTCTTTGCATTATGTTGACACTTAAATCACTATTATGCTAACCAGAATCAAGTCAGATTCATGTCAAATGTAAAGAAAGCCCCAGACTGCATTACCTGCTGTGTCAAAAAGCCCCAGTGTATATGGTTCACCTCCAATCATTACTGTGACGGCATAGTTATCAAAAACCTGTAAAACAAACACAAAAACATAGTTCACACACAATGTATACCACATTTTAGTTCAGACAACACTAAACATACAATACTAACAATGTTTCAGACTACTCAAATATCCCACAAAATACTCACATACATCAGAGTTCCTAGTCTTAAACAGCACAAAGCAAACACAACAAATAATAGCTAGCATTATTACTCATAATCATTCAATCACTGCGCCCCTCCCCCTGAATCTCTGACCCAGAGCCCATCATCCTTTACTCCGTTACCGTGGGAACATATTCAGAGGGGAATTTGTTGGTTGTGTATGAGATGAGGAGGCAGGTCTTTCCAACAGCTCCATCTCCAACCACCACACACTTTATGGTCTGCATCTATATAGAGAGATTGAAAATCACGTTATTACTGGTATTCAGAAATACCTTTGAGTGAATCATTTGTTTTGAGCAGTTCCAGCGTTGACTGTTCCCACTGTTACACAATTAGGCAGGTTGAACGCATTTAACAGAATTGCCAATAATGTGATGTGATTTGATTTCAGAGACAAAAGCAGGCATACAGAAAGACATCTACAAGAATGTGTCCCGTCGTACTTGCTTCCGCATATTAACGCTGCTGAGAGGAAGGCTCGACTTTGTCGTAACAATATCGTCTGGTTTTTAGCTAAATTACCGTTTCTGAATGATTTTACTTTGACATTAGACTTTAATTAAAGTGTTCGTCCTAAGTAATTACTACATTTGGAGTCCAATTTGGGACGATAAAACAACCGAATACCACGTAGCTTAAAAGTAAAACACTAATTAACCTGTGAGTCGTTTATTCAAATCCGATTTTTCTAAACATGAGATGACACGTGTTTTATTCATACTAAAAGTCTGATTTTACATTAGAATAATTTAATTATGCTATTTTCCCCCACCGATAAAGTTAAACACTTCGCCTGATAAGTCTAACTTACTTAATTAAATACTACAGTAAATGGCAAAGAAATGTGGAGTTTGTGGTGATAACAGAAAACGAAATCAATCTTTGGAAGATCTGTCAGCAGTGAAGTAAATCAAAGTTTTGTTTGATGAGGGCGACAGGATGCTGCGAGGCTAAGCTAACGCGCTAGCTCTGCTGAGAGGGCCACAAATCATCCTAAATCAAAATTACACAACGGTAAAGACCGACCTAAAACGTATACTGTTTAACAACCGTTTGATAGGTTAAAAGCCAAATAAAATAATGTTACCGATTAAGAATTGCTTACCGTTCCTCTCCGGCGACTAGGCGTTGGTTACGTCCGGGTTTGAGAGTATCAATCTGACGTGAATGAAAGCGAAAAAGCGTCTCGTCGTAGTTCCTGCGATATCCAGAGAGCGACCCTGCGCACACGCCCAACACGGGTTGTAGTTCCTATTAAGAGGCCGCTAGTTCTAGGACTACAGCTTTACTTTAAATAGAGGGATTTTCACATATTTTATAAATCCAAATGGAATATATTTTAAAGACACACAAACTAGATTGGAAAGAATGTGGTCTAATAGTCTGAGAAATGTTTGCATTTCTTAATTCATTTTACATACTATATTAATACATACAATTTATTAAAAAAAAATCCTAATATTTGAAATTAACACACTGGAAGGCTGCAACACACAGTTTTTATTCACTCTTAAAAAATAAAGGTTCTTTATTGGCATCAATGTTTCCACAAAGAACCTTTACCATCCTTTTCCACAAAAGGTTCTTTGCAGTGGAAAAGGACTATTTAGATTTTTAAAATGTTCTTCAAACTAAGAACAAAATGTTCTTTTAAGAGCTGTTCATTGAAAGGTTCTTTGTGGAACCAAAACTCTTCTATGGCATTGCTTTGAAACCCCCATTTTGGAACCTTTATTTTTTTTAGAGTGTACATATTATAAACCCAAAAGGGTGGGTGCATGGAGAACAAGTTAAATTTTGTGCAGTCAAAAGGTTTTAGACAAACTGCTATGGCTTAATACTTGAAGAGCAATAAAATACCTTTTTTAATAAAAAAAAAATCTGAATTAATCTCAAATGCAATACAATGAATACAAAAAAAGCTTGTCAGTAGGATATACCATATATATATATATATACACACACACAGTTACATTTATTGGTACTTTATTATTTTATATTTTGCACACAATATTGCAAAATCATCAGTACGTGTTTTACGTGCACTCAGACAAAAAAAAAGTCAGAAAAGAAAAAAAAGTCCAAATATTAATAAAATAAACAAAGATAAATTAACAAGCACTAAAGACATTAACCACATCCAGCTCGTTATTTTCTCACATTTCCAAATCATTGTACAACATAGTTTATACCGATGCATCACATTAATAATGCTCGTAAAATCAATAAGATAACCCTCAAATGTGAGGACCAAGAGTGCCACTTAAAAATAAAATGACCTCCATACAAATGACCAAGTGATGACAAAAATATAACGGGATCGGAGCCAAAAACAGTAATTTTGAGAGCCGCGCTTAAACTTTTATCTTCCTTCACCGGAATGTGCGCAGCGCTCTTCCCCTCCTCTTCCTCCCCCTCCCATCTCTCTTTTCTGTTGACGTTTGGCTTTTGTGCCTGTTTTACTAAATGCGCGTAATCTTCCCATCAAAAGCATCTCCTTCACTGGACTCTATTTTTCAGTGACAGCGCGTGACATGGCATCGGCTCTGATGTAGTGTGTTCCGACAAAAAACGCGTGAATCTCTCAGAAGCGCAAGATATTCGCCCAAGATCTTCAAGGTTTTGTTTCCTTTGTCATACTGTCTTCCTGTGCTCATCAGCGGAGGTTATTTCCGTCGGTCCGTCTGCTCTGCGTGCTGCTGTTTCTCTCGCCAGCTGGATAAAATTCACCTTGTCTTGTATGTAACGTTACGAAGCCCGCCGTGGTTGTGAACAATCATTTCCGCACGCATGTTGTTATGTTAGGCTAGCAATCTGAAATAGCTCGCAGGCTGTTATGGATTAGCACCTGTCTGGAATATTCGACGGTATTCGCGTAGGTATAAATGTTCTGCAGAGCTGCTTTAGTATATCAGGGTGTTTTATCCATCTCGCTCGATAAATTGATGGTTTGTATTGTGATTAGGTAATAGAGCGCGCGGGCCGGATTGTATAATTCTCCAGTTGAGACTTTCGCATATCTGGCAAAGGGAACTTGATGATTGGTTGACCAATTACGAGCTCCTGAGCTGCTGTTGTGTTGGATTTTGATTAAAGAGACGGAAGTTTATTTGCTGGCGCAAGTTCAACCAAGAAACAACAATGTTTCGCTATTTGAATGATGTGGATGACAGCCCATACATGATGTGAGTATAAGTACTATCAAAATAACAACATGCATTTGAGGTTAACATCATAATCCATTAGTGCTTTAAGTTTGAAGTACATTTTATGACTGTAAAATGATGTGCATGTTATGTTGTGACAGGGATCCGTTTGCAGCACACAGACACCAGATGAGGAGTCTCTTTGGGTCTTTTGGGATGGACCCGTTTCCTCTCACCCCTCAGATCCAGCATCCACGTGCACGCATGCAGGTACACATTAGGGCTGTAAAAAGGGCTTGATTTACAGATTTTTACCCTTGTGCTGTGAAAATTGTTCTGCTAAATTGTTCCTGATCAAAAATGACCTGCCTTTAAAAACAAATAGGGTCTGGCTGCAGACATGCACTTGCATTTTCAGACTTTCACTCTCAGACACCTGCACTTCCGCAAGTGACATCACTTACAGTCTTTTTTATTTTATTTTATTTAGTAATTCTTTTTTTAATTGAATCTCTCAACATTTTACACAAGTAACCAGGTGGTGAAGACAAGAAAAAATAAACTAAATTACAATGTCACTTGCAATCGCCACCTGCACTCTCCACTACCTGCGACGTCACTTGCAATCCACACAAATCGTGCGTGTTGCCGATGGAGACAAGACGCTGTGGTGGTTAAACGAGTAAAACTAATTTAGTACCATAACGTACAGGGTCCTGCAAGTCATCTATAGGAGAAAAAGACAAGACCCGCAAATCCGTGGCCAACGAACAGCAGAATATGAACGCAATGTGCAAAGTCTCTCGTTAAGCACTTTCCTCCCATAGAAAACCATAAACGCTTAATATGGCTTAATGTGTTAAGATTCTATTAAAATATCAAATTCAATATACAGTTTATTAATATAATAATGTATATGTGACCCTGGACCACAAAACTAGTCTTAAGTCGCTGGGGTATATTTATAGCAATAGCCAAAAATACATTGTAAGGGTCAAAATTATAGATTTTTCTTTTATGCCAAAAATCATTAGGATATTAAGTAAAGATCATGTTCCATGAAGATATTTTGTAAATTTACTACTGTAAATATATCAAAACTTAATTTTTGATTAGTAATATGCATTGCTAAGAACTTCATTTGGACAACTTTAAAGGCGTTTTTCTCAATATTTAGATTTTTTTTGCACCCTCAGATTCCAGATTTTCAAATAGTTGAATCTCGGCCAAATATTGTCTGACCCTAACAAACCATACATCAATGGAAAGCTTATTATTCAACTTTCAGGTGATGTATCTCAATTTCGACAAATTTACCCTTATGACTGGTTTTGTGGTCCAGGGTCACATATAGTGTTTTCCTCCCATGATACCGCAAAACGTGGCATAGCAGACTAAGATTATAAAGACCAAACTCAATATGCTCCTCTTCATATTAAAACATAATTAATATTACAGATATGCAGGTGAGCCCAGAATAAACGCAATGCGCAAAGTTTCGCGTTTTCCCATTTTGAATAAACTGTCTTCAGCCATTTTATATCATTTTCTTTGTCAATTAAGCTACATTACGTGTTTTATTTATAATAATTTTCTATGGGAGGAAAACGTTTAACGTGCAATTTAACACATTGCGTTCTGGGCTCATCTGCTTGCCTGTACGGAGTTGGTCCTTTTAATATCACTTAATACATTTCTTAATGCGCGTTCATATGGTCTGTGTAGTTTGCGTCAACAATAAGGGTGTATTCACACCGGTCTTGTTTGGTTCGATTGAATCGAACTCAAGTTCGTTTCCCCCTTGGTGCGGATCTATTGGGCAGGTGTGAATTCAGCAATCGCACTCTGGTGCGCACCAAACAACCATACCGAGACCCAGCTGAAGAGGTGGTCTCTGTCCACTTCCAAACAAACTCTGGTACGGTTCAATGGATGAACCAATGAATGGATGACCTTAAAGGGTTACTCCACCCCAAAATGAAAATTGTCATTAATTACTCACCCTCATGTCGTTCCAAACCCGTAAGACCTCCGTTCATCTTCGGAACACAAATGAAGATATTTTTGATGCATTCTGAGAGCTGTCTGACCCTCCCATAGACAGCAATGGAATTAACACGATCAATGTCCAGAAACGTAGCAAGGAGATTGGTAAAATAATCCATGCGACATCAATGGTTCAACTGTAATTTTACGAAGCTACGAGATTATTTTTTCTACGCAAAGAAAACAAAAATAACAACTTTATTCAACAATTCATCTCCTCCGCGTCACCGTAGCACCATTTTGGAGAGTTTCCACTATGTTTCTGGACGTTGATTGTGTTAATTCCATTGCTGTCTATGGGAGGGTCAGCCAGCTCTCAGAATGCATCAAAAATATCTTCATTTGTGTTCCGAAGCTGAACGGAGGTCTTGCGGGTTTGGAACGACATGAGGGTGAGTAATTAATTACACAATTTTCATTTTGGGGTGGAGTAACCCTTTAAGGTCATCCATTCATTGGTTCATCCATTCAACCGTACCAGAGTTTGTTTGGAAGCGGACAGAGACCACCTCTTCAGCTGGGTCTCGGTATGGTTGTTTGGTGCGCACCAGAGTGCGATTGCTGAATTCACACCTGCCCAATAGATCCGCACCAAGGGGGAAACGAACTTGAGTTCGATTCAATCGAACCAAACAAGACCGGTGTGAATACACCCTTATTGTTGACGCAAACTACACAGACCACATGAACGCGCATTAAGAAATGCATTGTGATATTAAAAGGACCAACTCCGTACAGGCAAGCAGATGAGCCCAGAACGCAATGTGTTAAATTGCACGTTAAACGTTTTCCTCCCATAGAAAATCATTATAAATAAAACACGTAATGTAGCTTAATGGACAAAGAACAATTATATAAAAGGGCTGAAGACAATTTATTCTAAATGGGAAAACATGAAACTTTGCGCATTGCATTTATTCTGGGCTCACCTGCTTATCTGTACATATTAATTATGTTTTAATATGAAGAGGAGCATATTGAGTTTGGTCTTTATAATCTTAGTCTGTTATGCCACGTTTTGCGGTATGGGAGGAAAACACTATATACATATACATTATATTAATAAACTGTATGTTGAATTTGATATTTTAATAGCATCTTAACACATTAAGCCATATTAAAGGGATAGTTCACCCAAAAATGAAAATTCTGTCATTTACTCACCCTCAAATAGTTCCAAACCTGTATGAATTTCTTTGTTCTGCCGAACACAAAAGGAATATATTTTGAAGAAAGTTTGTAACCAGGCTGTTTTGGGGCACCATTGACTTCCATAGTAGGAAAAAAAATACTATGGAAGTCAATGGTGCCCCAGAACTGCTCTGTTTCCCACATTCTTCAGAATATCTTCCTTTGTGTTCAGCAGAACAAAGACATTCATACAGGTTTGGAACTACTTGAGGGTGAGTAAATGATGACAATTTTAATTTTTGGGTGAACTATCCCTTTAAGTGTTTATGGTTTTCTATGGGAGGAAAGCGCTGAATGAGAGACTTTGCGCATTGCGTCCATATTCTGCTGTTCTTTGGGCACGGATTTGCGGGTCTTGTCTTTTTCTCCTATAGATGACTTGCAGGACCCTGTACGTTATGGTAATAAATTAGTTTTAATCGTTTAACCACCACAGCGTCGGCAACACGCACGATTTGTGTGGATTGCAAGTGACGTCGCAGGTAGTGGAGAGTGCAGGTGGTGATTGCAAGTGACATTATAATTTAGTTTCTTTTTTCTTGTCTTCACCACCTGGCTACTTGTGTAAAGTCAATTAAAAAATTATTTAATAAATAAAAAAAATAAAAAGACTGCAAGTGACGTCACTTGCGGAAGTGCAGGTGTTTGAGAGTGCAAGTCTGAAAATGCAAGTGCATGTCTGCAGCCAGACCCTTCTCACTGCTTGTAAATCTCTATTACCACCAAATCTTGGAATATTTTTTTGTATTGTCTTGTTTTCTTTCAGTTAGTACAGGTTTTGTATTTCTTTTTAGAACTGGTTGGTCATAGGCCTCTTGAGCTTATGTTTGAGTGAAAGAAAAAAAATATTTGTGGATGGTTTTGGCAATGTTCATTCAAAAACTGCAAAGTTCTGAAAAGAAATTCAAAACCTGTGGTAATGGAGAGAAAACAAGTTGATAAAGATTGAATCCAATGTTTAGTAGTAATATTGCATAACAAGAAATTCATAAGTGAGTATTTGTGGGCTGGTCATTTTTGATTGCGAACATCACAAGTGTAACAAGGTGGGAAAAAATTATCAATGAAAATTGAGCCAAATCATAAGTTTTAGTCCAGTTTGATAACATTAATTAGCATTTTCTGGAAAAAGAAAATCCTGTCTTGGTCAAAATGACCGGAACACAACATGAGGGTTAAATGATTCCGTTAATGTGTTTACTGTCATTTTGATGCTAAATTCAGCATCTCTGCAGTTTGTCTCAGTTGTACTTGTCAGTGTTTATGAGTGATTTTAGGCTTGTATTGAAGATTAAAGTGTCCATATTTTACCCTTGTAGCCACAAGCTGGAGCCTTGGCCCCCTTCGGCATGATGGGAATGGTATGACGTCTTGACTCTTTACAAAGAAGTTCACTTATTTGATTAATGCCAGAAATGGTGCTGCATTGTAAATTTTTACGTGCATTTAGCGATTTCTGTGTTTTTTCTTAGGGTGGAGGTTTCATGGACATGTTTAGCATGATGAGTGGAATGATGGAGAACATGGTGAGTTTCAGAGTGGCCTAACAACCTTATTGAAACACTGCGGTTTATAGTTTAAGAACATTCCATTTGTTAATGGTAAGGGTGCATTATCGTTTACAGCTTTTAAAGGAATAGTTCACCCAAAAATGAAAATTCTGTCATTAATTACTCACCCTCATGTCGTTCCAAACCTGTAAGACCTTCGTTCATCTTCGGAACACAAATTAAGATATTTTTGATGAATTCCGAGAGCTCTCTGCCCCTCCGTAGACAGCAAGGATCCTTACACGATCAAGGTCCAGAAACTTAGCAAGGAGATCGTTAAAATAATCCATGTGACATCAGTGGTTCAACCGTAATTTTACGAAGCTACAAGAATACTTTTTATGCGAAAAAACCCCACAAATAACGACTTTATTCAACTATTTGTCTCCTCAACGTCACCTTGGTGCCATTTTGGAGAGTATCACATACGTAAACAACGTATGCTGTTCTGTGTCAGCAGCACCTTATGTGGATACGTTGTTTATGCTTTGATCTGAACGTAAACAACGTATCCGCATACATTCGCTGTTTACGTATGTGATACTCTCCAAAATGGCGCCATAGTGTGGCGCGGAGGAGACAAATTGTTGAATAAAGTCGTTATTTTTGTTTTCTTTGCGCACAAAGTATTCTCATAGCTTCGTAAATTACAGTTGAACCACTGATGTCACATGGATTATTTTAACAATGTCCTTACTACGTTTCTTAACCTTGATCGTGTAAGGATCCTTGCTTGTTATGGAGGGGCAGAGAGCTCTCGGAATTCATCAAAAATATCTTAATTTGTGTTCCGAAGATGAAACGGGTTTGGAACGACATGAGGGTGAGTAATTAATGACAGAATTTTCATTTTTAGGTGAACTATCCCTTTAAGCTGGAATAAGTGCAGACTGTGACTTTCAAGTTGCTACCTTTTTAGATTTCACATTAAATTATTCAAAGTCTATATTAATTCTCTTTATTTTGAGAGAAAACAATTGCAAAAATTTGAGGTTTACTGATCTTAGATCACACTTTCATAACTTCAGTTTCTTTACTCTGTAGGACCGAATGTCTGGTTCTCCAAACTGCCAGACCTTCTCCTCCTCCACAGTCATCTCGTACTCCTCCACAGACATAGGAGCACCTAAAGTCTATCAGCAAACCAGTGAATTTCTCACTGCTCCCGGGGGTGTAAGAGACACATGGATACACAGCAGAGTGTATTATGCAATAGACATGATGGGGAATTGGACAGTGATTGATTCTTGAACTCCAGTCTTGAAAATAAGGCACATAAACGGGTATATACCCATACTGATGACATTCTCCGTCATTTGTTCATTATTTGCTAAATTACTTTAGTCCTGCTCGCTAGAAAAGTTAAATGAAAACATAATTGTACCAGACAAACAGCACTGACATTCATGAATAAAGGCTAGTTTGCTCTGCGCTGACAGATGCTAAAAAAAGGCAACAGACACTTCATTGGACATCTGTTGTCATTGGTTGGCTATTTTTTTCACTGATTGAACATGTAAAATTCGGTGTTTGTCAGGTCGTTTGTTGGCATCAAGGTGCGCTAATTTATAAATGAATCTCATTCAGAAGTTGTTAAATTAAAAAGAATAATAAAAATGCCAAAAACTCATTTTTATGTTATTCGGTTCTGAAAAAAACTTATATTGTTACCCGTCGGAAGTCTTTAGTCTTATTAGCCAGTTCTTTTTTTAATAATGAAAAACACTCAGAGGGACTAGTGATGTCTGATTCTCAAGCGAATGACTGTTATAAGCCTATATAAGCCTGATCTTTTTATTGATGCAAATACATTCACTGCAACGAGAATTCTGAATCTCCAGACTCTTATAAATGAGTCGCAATAGGTTTCTCAATTAATCTGACCCTCTGAACCACAAGTCATTAATTTCATCATGTCCGACTCTGTGTACAAAGAACTGGTACTGTGTTATGTGGTACTTAAGGCTCGTGAGACCTAAATCTTTGTAATCTGAGTTTTACATTTTTATTATTGCAATGATCCCAGCATTTGGCAACAGAAATTAAAAAAAAAAATAATAATTACGTGATAGCCTGGTTAAACTGGATTGCAGATTCTTTGTAAAAAAAAAAAAAATTCCTGTAGTACCACACGTAGAAGTGTCAAAACTGTTGAATCGCCCCTAATTGTTTCTTAAATTGTATATGTTTGTTTTTGTTTAGATCAGAGAGACGCGTCAAACAATGCGGGACAGTGAGAGTGGGCTGGAGCGAATGGCTATAGGGCATCATATTGGTGAGAGAGGTCATGTGATGGAACGCTCAAGGAACCGTCTCACAGGAGACCGTGAAGAGAGACAGGACTACTTCAACCTGGAAGAGAGTGAGCCAAATCCCTCTTTATTTTTTATTTTTTTCTCCCTGTAACTGCAGGCAACTGCTTAAATGTCGTCTCGGACCTTTGTGAAGAAATGCTCTTATTCACTATTGTAAAAATCACTCTTTCAGGTGAGGCAACTGCCTTTGATGAAGAGTGGAGGAGAGAGGTGGGCCGGTACCGCCCCCCTAATGCCCGTAGTTTAGACTATGGGCGTGAGCGGAGTGCAGGGGTTGGACAGCAGCTGGCCCTGACAGCGCCTCCGAGCTCCTCCTCCTCTCCCTCGCCTCGCCACGAGTCACCACGCCACCATCCTCCTCACTCCCGCCCGCGCTACGACTGGTGAAAGGTACGAATCTCACACGGCCAGAATGAAACTTGTCTCTCTGAATTTGTACGTTATACTCAGGCTTTTTTTTTTTTACATGTTGTGCATCTGTTTGCAGGTGAAGTTATCTAGCTGATGCTGTGAAGTGAAAAGTGAAGAATAGAGAAGAAAATTATAACTGAGGGGTCAAATGTTTGATAGATCTGAACTGTCTCAATATGTGTAGTCAGCTCCTTACAGGGACGTGTGCTGGCATGAGGTATCATAACACAGGCTGATTTTTTTTAGACTGCATATCTGTTGTGGAATTTAGCCTGGCATGTGTACTTCATACCACGTTACTTCTCCCGAAGCATACACACCAGCATTCATCATAATTCAGACAGCTCTTCAACCTTGTGATATATACATACACACAGACATCTTTGTATTTAAATTAATTCTCATGCTTCCAATATTTCAATATCCAAATATTTAATGATACACTACACATATATTCGCGTGCACACACACATACACACTCACCGTAAAGTCCATATATGTTTGTGTTTACACTAGGTTATCTGTGGGTTTAACTGTACAATGCTGACCAATTAAACTTATTAACTAATAAAAAGACCTTGTTACATCATTGGTTGTGCCGTGTTACATCTATGCCTTGATAGTCAGCAATATGTTTACTGATCCCACTGCTGCTCTTTTTTTTTTTTTTTTTTTTTTCTTCAAAGTTTCTATTGTGAAAATTATATATATTCCTGTTTAAAATTTGGAGTCTGTAAGATAGAAAAATAAATGAATTCTCTTTTATTCAGCTAAGATGCCAATTGATTAAAAATGACAGTAAAGACATTTACAATATTTCCATTTCAAATAAATGCTGTTCTTTTGAACTTTTCCATAAAAACATTAAGCACAACTGTTTTCCATATTGGTAATAAAAAGAAATGTTTCTTGAGCACTAAACTAAAATGTTAGAATGATTTGTAAAGGATCATGTGATGCTGGAGTAATGGCTACTGAAAATTCAGCTTTGCCATCACAGTAATGCACTTCATTGGGGAAATGCATTTTGAATGGTTTAAAAGCTAATATTTTTATTATAATTATTTGTGCGTGTTGTGTGGTCTCATATTTACTGGGTTTACATGGTAATAAAAATGCTTGTGGGTTTATTTGGTTAACAAATGTCTCATGCTAAAATTTATAACTTGTGTTTTAATGTTTATTATGGTTTGCCCGTAGACGACTTTTGTGAGTACATCATGGGAAACATGATTTTTGTTTATATATACACATTTGTCTGGAATGAAATGCATTTTAGCAGAGCACTCCTAATCAGTTTTTAGCAAGAACACACTTAACCATGGAAAAATTTCTGTAATACATGTTCACATAGTTTTCTACTCTTTGTAAGTTATCTTCCTGATCTTCTTTTTACCTTTTTTCATAACTTCCCTCCACTTTTCACTGTACTCATTTGTTTGTTCAGTCTCTTATCAGTGCAAGCTTTATCCACTTTTTTCCGTTACTATTTTCTCATCATTTTTCACATAAAGGCTCTGTGTTAGTTTATGATTTATCCTTCTATTGTTGTACAGACAGATGTGTGTTAATAGAAGATAACCCTATTTACCTGTTCTTTTCAGCCTAACCCATCATTTGTTCAGTGCACATCATTTGACTGCACTTACTAGTTTCATTGGCTGCCATGGTTTGTTTTTCTTCTTGATCTGATTTGCTCAGCAACAAGCTCTGGTAATTTTAGCTACATGGTATTTGCACTAGCTTTATATACTATATATATATATATGAGAGAGATCTATTATATATGTATATTTTATATATTTATATGGTACAAATTATGGTAAATATACTTTATTATTATAGTAAATTGATATTTTACTGAAATTTATAGTAAAAATTGTAATTTATCTGATTTTCTTGTACACTAGCCACATTTAGTGTGGTGTGGTAATGGGTGACACCCTGAAGACAAGGTACAACACTTGACAGATTGGTTCATACTTGGCGCAACACACGAAATACATCTGTGATGCACACTGCAAAAATCAAACAAAATGTACATCAGTCCTTCAGAATGGGATGAGGTGATGTAGTTTTGCTTTCATGACAGATCTTAAGCGATATGTAGCCTACTGAGGATTTAGTCCAGTGTTTCATAAATACTTCTCTATTTGGGCAGGTTATTTCTTTGCTCTTGTCTTTCCCTAATTCATTTTCTACTTTTTTGTTCTCTATTTTTGAACACTCATTTGTGGAAACTATCTGTGACTTTCCCACAGTAGAAAACTCATGAGTACCTGCTGCTGAAGGTCAGTATGATCAGCTCTGGGACGTGAGAGATGGCTATAAAAAGAATATTGAAACACTGCTGTGCAGGTCAAGTGAGAATGTTTAAACAATGTGCCTGATCTTGAAACCATGAGGCACACATACTGCATCTATCCTAATGAGGGAACTTGCATAAAGTTATAATCAAAAACATAGAACTCTTAGTTCCAGACTTACGGTTCTAGTGTTTTTTGCGGGGGGTTGGCCAAAAAACAGTTCAGCAGGTACTGAGTCTTTCCTTTATTTGTATCACTCTGATTTTTGCGAGTTTCTTTCAAAATATCAGTCTGTGCATTAGTGGTTGATATTTTAGTGACTCTTTCGACAGTTACCTCATTAAGCCAGTAGATGGCGACAAGTTGCTGTCTTTATAAATGAATGAGTGAATCATTCACTGAACCTATTCTTTCAAATTGATTTTGCTCTGGGTTTGTTCGAAACTATTTTTAGCTGAGGCAAATTAACATAGCAATATTATGTTTCAAACATAATTAGCTACTCATTATTTTCTTCTTGTTTATTAAATTGTTGCATTAAAGCAGTATCACACACACATCTCATTTCTAAATATTGATGTCACCGCCTTATAATTTTAAAGTGCAGAACAGAAAAAATAAATATTTAGTTTCATTTTATAGACCAACTACTAAATTATAGCCTCGCTAATTATTAATAGGTTAAACAGATATAAAAGCATGAATTAATAGGCTATTTTAATCTGTATTAAACCACTACTATTACAACCACAGATATTTAGTTGCTACAGATTTATAAGCATGCAATATGCATAATATGAATATAAACGTATGTTCATTTTCAGCCACAGGTTTACAGGTTGTTTACTCAATGCTGATCGTGTGATGTTGTGCTGTAACGAATTCCAAACCGTAAGTGAATGCCGTTCCCTGTTAAACACCTGCAACAGTAAATCAATGCAAAGTAGCTCTGCAGCCAGTCTCAGCCTCTCGTGCTTCAAACGGTAGATGGGGCGCTTACAGTCAGACAGCAGACATGATAACGCACGCGCACTTCTGCGAGGTTGGTTACCATGGTTACAACACAATGGGAGCCGGGACAGAGGTCTATTCGAAAGGGAAGAAAAAAACTGCAGGAGAGAGAGACTGAGGGAGATGGATTGTGTGTGTGTGTGTGTGTGAGAGAGAGAGAGAGAGAGAGAGAGAGGGAGACCGCTTGACTGGTCACTCCACTGCAGTTTAACAAGAAAGTACAGATTTGGGGAAGCTTTTAGTCTAATGCCATCTTTACAATGCAAAGGCAGCAGAGATGCTAAATCCAAAGTGGCTTATTCCATAAAAAGCAGAGTTGCAGGATAAAAGCATTAATAAAATATCTTAGGAAATTATTTTTGAAACTATAATGAACATTAAAAGATGCAATTATAAATATAAAATACAAATGATTGAATTATGAAATATATGCTCCGTCACAATGACAAAGACATATTTTAGAACTGTTTTATTAGACATTGTGTCTTCACACAGTTTAAAGCAGGCACAGAACCACCTCAGAGCCTAGCTTGTGTAAAGACACCTTAAAGTAGGCCTGTGTGTGAATTGCTATATGTAACTCTTTTTCCTTCTGTAATAATGTGTTATATTACTGTGTAAGTCAGAGATGGTCCACTCGTCCACTTATAACAGGAACTCATGGTCTCACCTTACTGTGAATACCTTGTTTGTTTACTCCAGGACACACAGTAGCTAGACCAGCCTATATATACATATATATTTGCTTATTAATTGTGGGATTGTGGCCTAAGAAATGCAATTTAATATACTGTTGTCAGATTTTAGGGGTGTTGGTGGGCCTTTTATATTATTAAAAACTTATTGGATGGAAAAAAATTGCCGTTATATGCCAGAATGTAGCCAGACTGATTGTAAGTTTCCTCGAACAATCCCTAAATAGCTATTTGGTTAATATTATCCAATAGCCAGTGCGGCCTTCATGACATCAGCAAAAAATAAAGTTGTTTCACAGGAAGAGAAAGACTTCAAATATTTGACTAAAGTTACAAAGTCAGACTCTTTTCTTGTTTGGAAATATATGAAGACCAGGAACTTGGGGTCCATTTTCCATGTTGACATTAACTGAGAACAATCAGTAGATTTGAAATAAGCCTCATAAACATGGAAGCTTAGGTTTTGAAGAACGAAATTGCCTATTTCAAATAATAACTTTGCAGAAATAATGGCACCCCTACCTCATTAAGGCAGTACAATTAGGCCCAATTAGTGCCCATTACCTAATCAAGCAGTTCTAGGTTAATTTCCTTAATTAAGTGTCGTAAATCGACAATTAAATAAGCAGTAATTTACATAATGAATAAATAACCTTATCTCGACATCTTTTTTTCCATGCCTTTTCCTTGGCTTTCCTTTCCTACCTTGCCCTTTTCCCTGAAGAATAAGGAAAATCACGCCCCTTCTCACCCTCCAGTGGTCGTGCGTCCCTCGCTCACCCCTCCGTGAAGATTTGTGCCCGTACAGACTGCAAAAGAGTGCAAGTCGTCTTGACAGAGGAGCGGGAGAGGGGCAGAAAGAAAAGGGGGTGGGGAAGAATCAAACGTACGCATCAATTTGTACAGTCTTCAGCTAGCTGCACCCCGTTTTCTGCGCCGATTTCAGGGGGAGCGGCTGAGAAAACACTGCGTTATTTGCGAAGCCGCAATAATGTAAATCTTTCCGTGCATCGAGTTGCCTGTATGTTTGAACGCGTGTCGGTCAATGTACAGTACGAACGGCAGCAGGAGAGAGAAAGAAAGGGAGATACGCATCGCTGGATATTATAGGTAAGAAGAGGAGAAAATGGATGCTTATATTTGACTCTTTGGCCATGCTCAGATGGTTCCCCCTTCCTCGCGCACCCGTCTTTGTGCTTTACTAGTGTGCATAGATTGGGCTGAAATCATATTGCAAATCGGGGTGCGTAACCACGCAGGTCTCGAGTGCTCACATTCCACGGAGCTCGACAAGAATGCCATTCGCCATTCTGATCCCAAATGTTCCTCTTATGAGAAGGAAAAGACTGAAAGGGGGGTTACTCGCGACCCTTTCTCCTCGTCTTGTCAGGATTGAATGTGCAGTGCATTGTCTGAGAACTGTAATCCAGAGGTCGTCCAGTTAGTACAGTAGAGCACTGCCTCTGCATGCGTATCAATAACAAGCAGCAGAAGAATGGAAGAAAGGAACGTTGCGGTGCGTGGCCGAGCGATGATGCACGTTCGGGTGTCTCACCCCACCTTTTGGCATTGTGCTTTTACGTGCTAAAAAATTCGGAATCAAAGCTAATTCCAACTAGATTTGTGCATATTTGTATGAGAGGGGGACAGAGTGTATGATTTGTGTTGTGTATGTGTGTGGCAAGCCATTTTAACATGTATTCCTTAAAACTATAGTAGCCTACTCTTTATATTAGGCTACTAGTACTTTTTAAATTGGCGTTACTAGTATGCAATCCAGTGGTTGTGAACAGTAGGCCTATTTTCAGTTTTATTAGTACTATGCACTAGTAATTATCCATTAAATACTAGTATCCCAGCAGTGACAAGTAACTATTCGATTGTAACTGGTAACAAATTGCATTTTTTTTCACCATTGATTTCTTTGGAGATTCTGTGCATAGCTCTTCGCTTGTATTGTGATGTATTTAGTATGCATTCCAGTTGTTTTTGTTAGCTATTTCAGTTTTACTAGTAACTATTCATTAGGTACTAGTAAGTATTTCAAATCATTCATAATATTCAAATAGTTATTAGCATTTAATTCAATTTTTCTAGTACTACCTGAATAGAAACCAGTATATTAGATACTAGTCTATAATCCGTTTATTACTTGTAGGATTTTTAAATTAAACTGTGACGTAGCCATTGTTACTGACCATTACTGACAAATACAAAAACAGTTGTAACTAGTGGAATAAGAAATTGGACTAGATTCTAATACTAGTATCTTACTAGTATTACTACTTTAAATACTTATACTAGTATTTACTTATATATGCTTACATATATTTATATTAATACTAGTTTCTTATAAATGGGTACTAGTGAAACTGAAACCAAGCAAATATTATATATAAGCATATATATATATATATATATATATATATATTAGAGGTCGACCGATAGTGGATTTTTACCGATACTAGGTTGGACCACACTGGCCGATACCGATTAATCAACCGATAGTTTTTAAAATAGATACTGAATGAAAACTAAATAGAGCTTTACTATTTAAAAAAAAAACAGTAACAGTACTGAACTATACTTTATAAATGTAGTATTAATATTTATTACTATATTGATTATTAAAGTTATTTCATAGTTTACAAATGTTAAAAGAAGAAACTTTAAAATTTAAAAATGAAGCCTATTAGTAAATGTTGAAATTGAACACACTCTAACAAGGAACAAGATTGCTTTCGTTAATGTTACAAATGGACTTATTAAGTATTAATTTCATTTCAACAGTCATGCTTAAAGATGGCCAGAAATTGCCATATTAAAATTACATGCACAGGTTATTGATAGTATGTGCACTCTTTAATTTTACTGCAGATTATCTAATTAAAATATAAACAAATATTGAGTGACACACTGCAAAAGCACAGCGCTGCGTCTACGGGTATACTACGTTCAATTTAGCGGTCTAAAACTGTTTATTTAATCACCAAACGGACATAGTTTGCTTCAAGAATGAATTACTACGGTGTTTTAAATTAGCTCTCTATATGAAGCATACTGTATTAGAGCCACGGAAAGACAAACGTTTTGCTGAAAAATTACATAATTTATTAGGGCGAAGTCATATGTACATTACAATATACTATATGTTATTGGGAAAATATGGCGCTCTGTTCCGCGGCAGGATTTTCTGTCGGCTATAAATGCGCGTTTGAAGTTTCCCGCTCTGTGCAGCGCGCAGTGTCACATGCCAAAACAAACAACATGTGCTGTCAGTGATTTCCGCCTCTAGAGGCCGCTCTCATACTGTATAATGATAGCAGACCATTCTCAACCACTCCAGCAACAGACGCAACACGAATAAAAAAAAAAAAAAAAAAAACGAAAACTATCGGCATGGATTTTTATATTGTTCTATATATCGGTGCCGATTATCGGCAAAACCGATATCGGTATATATATATATATATATATATATATAAAATATATGTATTAGTCAGAAGTGAGTAGTTGATACCCAAATTACAGTTCCTTACAGGATTAAATGACAAAAATTAGCAATTTGTTATCAGTAACAACAAAGACTAACTTGCATCAGTAACTTTACAATTTGTGTTGTGAAGAACGATAATAGTATCTAATGAATAGTTACTAAACTGAAAAAGATACTAGTCTCTAATAATTATTAATATTTAACAAATAAGTACTAGTAACATAGAAATAGATACTAGTTCGGTATAAAGAATAAATGTTTAAACTGCTTGCCATATGATGTGTGCCTGTATGTATACTGTATTGTAATTAAGGTATTGCTGATTCCATAGCTGCATGTGTTTGCAGTGAGAGAGTGGAAGGCTTTTGGTATGCATGGAGCCTGGCCAAGATTTTGGTAATGGACTCCTGATGAATGAAGGTTCACCTGTAGACAGAGTGCTGGCAGCCTTTATTGTTTGTCATTTGGATATATTACCTTGTGCACACTGTAATTGGATCACAAATATGCTGATTTTACATTTATGGGATATGTACAAGTTGCAGTCTTTGTGTGTTTGGCACTAGAAATAATTCTTGTTTTACAAATGAGTATTTTGTTAATTGTGGTCATGATGGAGTAGCCAGAGTATTCATTGTGTTGGTTGTCAGCAGCCTGTAAATCTGTTTATATGTAATATTTATCAGCACTGTGGTTTTTCTCTTGTGTTCAGTGGTTTGGGTGTAGATGTACATTTTGCAGTTTTGAAGGCGGTGCTAAATACACTCACTCACTTCACTCAGTCGTGTTAGTGTGCTATATATAGTCTCATTCACAATAAATGAAGTGTGTGTGTGTGTGTGTGTGACTGGAGTGACTTAGTTAACCTCCTACCCACACTATGTATCTTTTTGTCTCCATCTAATTACTTATAACCCTTCTCTCTCTCTCAAACAAGTGGGAGTTTGTCAGCTGGTTTTTCTCATGAAGAAATGTAGTGTCTCTCATGGTTTAGTTTAGAATGTGGGTCATGTGTTCAAAAGGCCAAAGTGCCTCAGAATTTGAAAAATGTGATTCACTACAACTATGATGTGGTTAATGTTACTGTATGTCAGTGGATTATTGCATCGTTGCTAAGCGATTGTGTTTGAATTAGCCCAATATTGTCAGACTATAATTGAAACATTTTTCAAGAAAAATATCTGTCCTTAAAATTAAAAATACATTGCTGTCAGTGAGGCAGGCTAGAAACAAGAGAAGGAAATCATAAGCAGGAGAGAAAGATGGGGAAAAAACTGTATATCTGAGAAAATTCCAGTCAAAATATCCTCCCTGACAGTGGTAAGAATTTCTGCACAGAGAAAATCAAGATAGTTTCTGTCACATTAAAAGGTGTTTGAATTAATATTTAACACTTGAAATGTAAATGGAATCTTTTTCTTATTTTTACAACAAAGTATGTATTTGTGAGTATTTATATACACAAGTGTGTTTGAATATTATTAAGTATGTATTTCTGTGCATGTTGTATTTAGAGATTTGTGTGTATGTTGATCTTTCGGTGTAAGCAGTGCCCGTCCCTATGCTGGCTGCAGTGGAGGTTTTTTTGCAGAGCTCCATTCAACATTGATGACTAAAGCTCAGCTTCAGAGTACCACAAACCCTCTGAAGTACCATACAGTCCACACACAAATATTTTTCTTGTACAGCATTACTGTTTCCCAATTGATCAATTGTGCTATGATAGATATTTCAAAGAACATTATATTATAATTTTTCACTTACATTGGACCAATGTCATCACCTCTTCATATTACTTGAGAAGGGAATTAAATTAACAATTTACCTTTTCCTGGTAGCATTGATAGATTTATTAAGTATCTTATAAAAAACAGACAGACATGTAGTGTATATAATATAATATAGCCTAAGTTTAATTTGACTCCAGTGGTATTCACTCTGTTCCCTCCAGGTTTTAAAGATTTAATGCTATGATAGGCAGCCTGTAGGCCAACCGTCCTGATTGTGGTCACGCTCCTGCTTTCTGTAATGGCTGACTGGAAGGAATGGACCACATAGAGAGCTAGTCATGAAGACCCGAACCAACAAAGAATCGGTGAGGGAATTACTGCATACTGAGATCAGCATAAAAGGTAGACCACGTGTAGATATAAGTCTTTAAGTCAGTCAGAACCATTTGAACCAAGTGCACTTGTGTCTGTTAATAAAAAGTATTTGGATGTCCATATTATATTGTACCATTTATTAAAATTTTATTTTTTTACTAATATTTAATATTTCCACAAAATATACTTTAAGTTCCTACTCCTTTTCGGTCACTTTATCTGTTTTTGTCTTATGCTGTCATTTTGTCATGCTGTCTTTCTTTCTCTTTCTTCTGTTTGCCCTCCCTCGGTCATGTTGGGCATGGCCACAGATGCCCGCTCGCAGTGGACGCAGAAGGGGGGGCAGCGAGGAAAGGAGGGGTAGACGTCCGCACCCCAGCCCCTCCCGAGCAGAGCGCAATGAAAGGCAAACAGTAAGATTTCTTGTATTTTCCTCCATCTGTCTTTATTTCTCTTAATGTATTTTTTTTATGATCTTCTCCATTATCCTAGTTTTTTCATCTTTGATAACCTCATCCTTGGTTCACCTCATCTCTTTTTCTTCTTATCTCGGTCACTGAATTCTTTCATGCCTCATTTTTTGAGTTTAGATTATTTTATCCTGAATGTTCATGATTAAGCTTTTTCACAGTATTCCACACTAGTGTGCATTTACTGTATGTGTTGTGTTAAGATATTTTGTTGACTGTTTTGCATTTGCTTGTCAGCTTGTGAGCAAATTTTGTTCTTTTGTTGTTTTTTATACTAAATGTAAAAATGCAACTGCCTCACATCATGCTTAAAAATTATACTATTAAGCAAAGAACTGCCGGAGAGGAATTGGCTGTTGGACGTTTCAGCCGGCGATCTCAAGGCCATGATTCATCAGAAAGTGAAGGGGAGAAGCATATGCCACCACCCAAAAGACAGAAAGTACAGGTACTGATACAATTTTAGAAACATTGAATAAAATTCCATAAGATTGAAATTTTTTTGAAATATAATGATATTTGACTTTGCCACTAGGACTCCTCCAATCCCCCAGCCCCACCCCTTTCAACTAACACTCCGACTTCAGCTCCACCTCCAACGTCAGGCAACAGTCAATCGAGAGAAAGTGACAATGAGGATGGCCAATCACAAGGCAGTCGGAGCTCAGTTGGAGGCAGCTTAGCCAACAGTAGCAGCAGCATAAGCAGTGGACGGGACATTGACCAGGACAATCGATCCTCTTCTCCGAGTCTCTCTGCTTCCCCCTTGGCCAGTTTGGATTCTGAATCTGACTCTCCAGATTCCCCAAAGCAGGGTGATAAAAACAAAGATGGAGGGACATCAAAATGTGTAGCAGAGGATCGGAGAGGCTCAGGGAGAGGTGAGGATAGCAGACCAGAGGACCAGAGGGACAGTGAGGGAGGAATGGAGGGAGATTTGTCTTCATTAAAGTCCTCATCATCCCTATATACATCTCATCAGGGAATGGTGGACAACGGAAGTGATGCAAGCAGCAACAGGAAGTCATACTTCCCCCTAGATTCCAAACTTGCAAACAAAGTGGAGTACACAGGTCCTGGTGGTCCTGAAACGCTACACACCTGTAGTCGCATCCCTTCTAAAGCAAGCACTCAGTGTGGGAAACCTGGGGTGGGAGGAGCTGAGTATTCCCATGGGAATTCAAATGTGAGCCATGGACCGACACTCCCACCTCCACCTGCCCTGAAACCTCTAGAGGTTGGGCAGAATATTCCAGGTGGGGAAAGTAAAGCAGACAAACCAGAGAAAGGTGATAAGTCTGTTCCACCCTCCTTGCTTCCACAAACTAGTACCATTCCCCAGCAACCTCCTCCTCCCAACACTCACCATTACACCCCCACCAGCTGGTCAGGGGGACCTCCCTCTAGTTGTCCTAGCAACTGGGGATATGTACGTTATCCAGGTAACCACCACACACATCCAAGCCAGCAGCCTCCAGTACAGCAACAGCTGCCCTCTGTGTACAATTCTCCTTCTTCCACCCGACACTCCTCCCACCCACCTTACCTATCTCACCCTCATCCCCACCCACACAAAGAGTTCTTGCCCAGGTATAGCACTGCAGCTGAGCGGGAGAGGGGTGGGAGGGAATTTGGCAACAGAGACTTCCCTGCTAGTAATAGCAGTAGCAATTCAAACAGCAACAGCGGTAGCATCTGTGGTAGCAATTCTGGTGGTGGAGGACCCAACTCTAATGTGGGCCGGGATTTTGGGAATTCCCTACCTGGACAGAACAGAGAATATAGTGCAAACCGGGACGGACCTGCAGGACCACAGAGTGGTCGGGAATATGGACCAGGATTTAGAGATCGGGATCGAGGAACTGGGAGGGAATTTCCTTTGCAAAACCAGCAGCTTCAAGCACAGGGCCGAGAGTTCGGAACTGAAAGCAGTGGAGGGGGTGGATGTCATCCAAGAGACAAGGACAGTAGGTGGGGGGATTTAGCAGGCCAAGTTAGGGAGGCAGGGAGTAATAGTTATGCTGGTAATGCCAACCAAGCACCTGTAGGTGCCCCACCGTCTGCTTTACCTTTGGCAACCCTGGTGAACCGTGACCCAGTCAGTTCACCACAAAAAAGCTCTGGTCATCCTCCCTTTTCCTCTGCAAATTCCATCCCCACAAATAGAGACTATTCCTCTCCAATGGATGCAAATGTGCAGCAGACACTACAAGGACAGACCCCCCAAGCACCCTCCAATACTGCAGACCTTCCTCCCCCTCCACACTATTTAAGAGAGTACCCTGCTCCAGGGTCAAAGGATCCCTACCCGCCCCCTGGATCAACCTCTTCTTCTGTCCCACTTTCTGGTGTGCCAAGGGAGTTCCCGAGCCCACCTGGACTGGTCCCAAATCTTACTCTGGAGTATCCTGGAGGACCTCCACTTCCACATCACCCTCACTATCATGGGCAGACAGCCCTGCCTCTGCAGCACAGAGAAAGAGAGAGGGAAAAGGACAACACTACATCTGCTCTTCATTCAAATCGCAATCACCCTCCATCCCTTTCTCCTTCATCGAGTGGTTCTGGACCTGGTCATCCCAACTCTACTTCTTATCCCCCTCCACCTCCTCCACCCTCCACTAGTTTACATTGTCAGCCCCCATCCATTACATCCCTTCCAGGCAATCATGCTCGACAGGGCCCATATTCTTCATCCAATCAGACTCCACCAACCCCGCTCTCTCCTCTTCCCAGTCCCTCAACCAATCCTATGGGAGGGTTTAGTCCTTTTCCATCAACCTCTGCTCCTTCTGGACCACTTCCTGCATCGGGTGTGTCCACCTCTTGTCCATCAGGTTGCAGGCCTACTCCTTACCATGGCACTTCAAGCAGTCATACTCCTTTCAGTAGCTCTTACCATGGCAATGGTAACCATGGAAATAGCAATGCTAGTGGCAATGCTCCCAACAACAGCAATAGCACTAGCACTCCATCATTACTGCACTCCCCTCAAAACACTAAAGTACAACCGCATCTTAGTAACCCCAGTCATAACAACACTGCTTCAACCCCCAGCACATCTGTTGGAGTAGATGGTCACTCTGATTCATCTTCTGGCCCAGTGCCACCACCTGTCATCAAGGAGGAGCCAGTAGAGGAGAGGGAGGAGTTGGAGAGCCCTCCTCCAGTTCTCCAAAGTCCTTCACCAGAACCAAAACCTGTTGACATTCCAATTCATGCCAGCCAATCAGCTCGGTAAGACTAGGTGTTTCATAAAAATTAAATCTAATTAAACATCATAAACAGGCAAATTAAGAATACAAACAGATCAGAACTATCATGCTGTTGATATTAAAAATAGAGATGCACAATATAATGGTGTCATATTATTGGCTGACAGTCTTCTACATAACTGTGTGTATTTTCAGCCATATTTAGTTTGTCAGTGTATTGAATTAGTTTAGCTAGCTTACTATAGTTGTGTTTAAGAAATCTTACAACACCACTTTTATATCACATGGCTATTGGTCAGTTGTGAAACGGGTACCTTTTTTTAAGATCTATTTTTTGGCATTTTTGCCTTTTTATTAGGATAGGACAGCATATATTGACAGGAAACAAGGTGGGAGACAGGATTGAGAAAGGACTAGCACTAGCACTAGCTAGTTCAAGCCGGGACTTGAACTCGGATAATCCAAACGCAACTGCATTATATGTCAGCACACTGCCCATGAGGCTATTGGCACTGACAACGTGTACAGTTTTTGACATGTGCAGAAATTTATAATCAATTGTCAGGGAAACACATAAGATTAGAAGATAACCTAATGTGCTACCTGATATAACACACATCTTGGTTCCATATGATTTGGTAAATGTGTTATTTTGATTGTATTGCCATGTGTGATGATTGTTCACCTAATGGAAAAGATAAAACCTCTTTGGTTTCAGGTTCCACAGGGTTCTTGACCGGGGTAGTGGGAACTCTTGCGCCCGCAGTGATGTTCTGTTTGTTCCGCTTGATGGTTCTAAGCTTTGGAAAAAGAGAAATGAGGCCATAGAACGTGCTCGTAGAGAGGTCGAACAGCGAGCGAGAGACCTGCGAGAGAAAGAGCGGGAACGAGAGAGAGAAAAGGAGAGAGAGAGAGACCTGGACAGACATCTTCAGGTAAGAGACAGCAGAGCTTGTTAGTAGCATTGCAAAAAAGTATTTCAGTAATCTTTTCAGTAAAACGTTTTAACATTCTTAAAACTATATTCATGCACTTGAGAAGATTATTACATGATATTGCACCTTGCTTTCAAAAAATTAAGTGTTTTTCTGTAGTTATTAGATTCTTTACACATTACTTGTCAGATTCCTTATAAACATTTTTCTCTTTTCAGCAGAAGGACAGTAGCACAAGTGCAGGATTAGGAGCTACAGCCACACGCCAGGGCTCTTCGCTCTTCTTTCCTTCTTCATCCTCCATCCTTCTAGACCCTTCGTCATCTTCCTCATCCTCTGTGAACCCCTCACACCCAGCAGCCCATCCACAGCACCACCATGCCCACTATGCCTCACACCCCCACGCCATTCACCCCTCTCATCCTCTGCATCCCTCTCTTTCTCATTCCATTCCTCATTCTCTTCTCCTTCCTTCCATGGCAGGGGGCTCTCCAGTTGTTGGAGGCCCTCAGGGTGCTCTTGGAATTGGGCTTGGGGGTCCATACTTGGGGCCTGATACCCCAGCCCTCAGAACCCTGAGTGAGTATGCCCGTCCTCATGCCATGTCTCCACTGGGCGCTGCCAGTCGTGCACAGGTACACCATCCCCACCTTCACCACCTCCCTCACCCGCATGCACATGCACATGCACATGCACATGCACATGCACATGCACATGCGCATGCTAACGCTCATCCCCATGTGCATCCTTCATTTTTCCTGTCCCAATTCCAAAACCCAGCTCTCGCACACCCTCACCACCTTCCAGCCGATGCTGCCACGGCTGCTGCGATTCTGGGCTTTTTGTATGGGGGTGGGCTGGAGGGAGGCCCCGCCCATCTAGGGCATGGTCCCGGACCTGGTGGGTTGGCTGGGGCGGGGCTTGGAGGAGTGGGATTCCCTCATGCTGTAGCAGCTCAAAGAGAGCGCGTGAAGCCAGGATTTGAGTTTAAGAGCGAGGAGCGTGTCTACACAGCTGGAGCCTTAGCCGACCCGGCAATAGCTTTGTCACACGCACACTCGCACGCACACTCACACTCCTTGCTGCTGGGAGGCGGGTCTGGAGGCGGAGCTCCTAATAGTGAGGTTGCCCTTTATGGTACAACTCCACCCCCTGCACCGCCCCCTCAAGCTTTAGCCGCAGCAGCTAGAAATCCAAATCCTGTCCCTCCACCTCTGTCAGTCCCACCCACCTCTTCCATTCTCCCAGCCACACTCCCCACCCACCAGGCTCCAGCCGGAGCCCCAGTGACACCAGCAGCCCCCGCCCCTCCTCCTCAACCTCCTCCCCCACCTCCTCCTCCTCCTCCAACAGCCTCATCTCTTCATCACCCCTCTCCACATTCTACCTTTCCAAATACACACCCTTCTTGTCAGCCCCCACCCCTCCCAACTCAGGCTACGCCCTCTGAACGATATCCCACACCCGTTCGCACTCCTCCCAGCACCGAACGTGCAAGGAGCGTGGAGAGGGAAAGGGAGAGAGTGATGCCTGCCACAGAGAGGGAGCGAGAGAGGGATAGGGAAAGGGCAGGGACAGGTGGAGGAGCAGCAGGAGGAGGCACAGCGGCTGCAGGAGGCACAGGAGGAGGAGATTCTCTCGGGCGGCTACAGATGCTGAACGTGACTCCTCATCATCACCAGCATTCACATATTCACTCTCACCTACATCTGCACCAGCAGGACACAGGTATTCACCATACACACACATACACTCACACTTTACACAGCACACTGTATTGCAGAATCAAAAAAATACAGCAAAATCAGAATGTTGTTCTGTCAGTATTAGGGATGGGCCAGGATGGTCGACTATTCAGTGTTAATAACCAAATTAAATAACAAATTCAAATTCAAACATAATGCTGACAAAGATGACAAATAAAAAAACAATATATGACAAAGGAAAAACAACACAGCAAGATACTAATTGTGCAAATTTCACATTTTTGTTAAATTCAACATTTAACAAAAATTTGAAATTTGCGCAGTTGTGTTAATATATTAAATATTTATGTAATTTCTCACCATTAAAAATGATGTTTACATCTTAAATGTCATACCATTTTTCGTCACCATACAAAAAAACTACAACAAAATAATTAAACTGCTTAATGATTTGTACTTCTTTCAGATACAATCACCCAGTTGACAAATGCGTTAATCTATATTTTCTTATTTTTTTCATAACTTGAGCATTTAATGACAATTAAAGGGATGGCTCACCCCAAAATTGCCATCATTTATTCACCCTCATGTTCCAGATCTATATTGCTTTTTTTCTTTTGTGAAGCACAAAAGAAGATATTTTGAAAAATGTCTCAACTGCTTTTTAGTCCATACAATGTAAGTCAGTGGGGTCCAGTGTTACATTATACTCTGTTAACTTTCAGTGTAAGGACGAAACAATTGAAACATTCTTAAAAATATTTTGTTTTGTTTTCCACAGTAGTAAAAATAAAAAGGATATAGATCTGGAAACAACATGAGTTAATAAAATTGTTTTTGAATGAACTTTCTTGTTTAGGCTGTCGGCATCACAGCAGCCATAAAAGTATCACTTCTGTAACAAATTTAGCAACATCAACAATACAGTTACTGTCAGCTAAATGTCCAGTTTCACTCGGAAATACGACAGGCTATAAGTAAAATGGGTTGCGAACAGCCAGAATAATGGCAGCACTGTTCCTGTGCAAAATATTTTTTACCTACAGTGCCACTGTGAAACTGTGCTACTCTTATTAAATTTCCCACTTTTGTTTTGTTACGTATTTGGGTGGCAGCCGCGGGAGGGGTACACCCCCTGATGGATCCGCTGGCATCAGGGTCTCCCCTGGCCCGTCTGCCGTACCCAGGGGCTGCTCTTGGGCCTCCCATCCTGGCACACTCCCTCACTGACAGCGAGGTGCTTCGACAGCAGCTCTTTGGTAAGAGGTGTGATGATGATCTGTTGCGATATATTTCATTGTTCTGTGTTAAATGATTTCTGCACTTGTTTTGCATGGTGTGTACAGGAGGTCCTTTCCGTGATATGCCCCAGTCCTCGTCTCTGGGTGGATCCATGTCTGCAGCACACCAGCTCCAGGCGATGCAGCAGGCTCAGAGTGCCGAGATTCAGTTCCAGAGACTTGCCCTGGAACAGCAGTGGATCCACCACCATCATCATCACTCCCTCGCCCAGGACGAGTACTACAGGTGAGTGCATACATGTATACTGTGTACTTAGCGATATACCATTTTTTTCTGATGCAATTTGAATTAACCCAATATCACTGATGTTGATACCTATATCTAGAATTGAACAGTTTTTCATAGAGAATTTTCTATAACAATCACAACCTTTCACGACAGACCTACCATGACTTCTGAGATTAAGTGATTCTGTGAAAACAAGATCAGTGAGATTTCAGCAAAACTGTTTAATAGCCAAATTCCGGAGAATAACTACTCCACCCATAATCCTAAAGAGAAATCCTATTTGCATTCACCAATTAGAGAGATCTCTGTTACCATGGAAACGAGAACTGTGGAAAAGGGATCAGCAGTGAACTTCCATTCCCATAAAGCATTGCGAATGATGTAATCGAGTCTCATTACACTTTAAAGCAACTTACATATTTGAATATATTGCAATAAACTTACATTTATTCTTAAAAATGAGGGGCTGTAAGGAAACAATTTTACATTGTACCATCATTTTTTATTCAGTTAGTCATTAGCAATGACTCATGGGCTGTGTAGTTAATTGCCTCATAAAAGATGTCAAGTGCACCTTTATCTTCTTAAATAATTATTTGCTTCAGTTTAAAGTATGTAAAGTATATGATTCATGTTGGAGTTGGATGGTTTGATTAATAGCTTGTAACTCAATATTATAAAACTTTTTGAAATCCCCGTGGGTGATACATATACATTTTTATCTGAGGATAATATAAGTTGACATTTAGCATTGTATTTGAAAGGCTTGATTTTTTAACATTATTTATAAAGTTTTATTCAACATTAACACTTAAGGCCGATATTTTTGTCAGTTTTATTATTTTAATCAGTATAAAATTCATCAATGCTGTAAGCATGATTTGCCGTTACCTACACAACCATATCAAATTTGACATTTGATTTGTCTTTTTGTTCTTTAATCTTTAACTTTTGCCCTCCTTTGCAGCCACCTAAAGAAAGAGAGTGACAAAACGCTGTGAGGAACACGAAGGACATGAAGACAAGAAAATGAAGAAGGGATGAAGTGCAAATAAAAAAGAAACAATCATTTCGAAATTCAGCACTGAATGACAACAAATCTGTATAGAGCTTTGGATGTGACATCAGAACACATATCATTCAATCTGAACTAACTTAAATACAGGTGCAACAAACAATGTGTATATTCCAAAAAAGGTGAGATTTATAACTCTGGCACACACTGTGGCACTGAACGGTTATTCCCAAACGTCCCAGAGGATTCCTCGTGTTATTTCAAACACCAGGCAGAGGAGCTTAGGCCGTGGATTAGTCTATGTACACAACATTATGCCAGAGAGAATGTCTAAGAATCAAGTTCACTTTTATGTATTTGCATGTAGCTAGATACTAAAAGCCCAATGGGCTAAAACTCTTGATCTGTTTTA